>JALPQD010000014.1:8549228-10949228 GCA_023101885.1 Typhlomys cinereus
CCATCCCTATGTTTATAATCTTTACACTTATTGTAGTTACAGAGATTTGTCTTTCAGTGTCTCTAAGTGGTTTGGTACTAAGATCCACCTATTAGGGAATATATACGGTGCTTAACTTTCCATGTCTGGGATACTTCACTCAATATAATTATTTCTAATTCCATCCATTTCCTGGCAAATTGCATTAATTCATCATTTTTGATGGCTGAGTAGTATTCCATTATATAAATGTACCACATTTTCCTTATCCACTCGTCAAAGGTTGGACATTTGGGCTGATTCCAAGACTTTGCTATTGTAAACAGTGCTACTATGAACATGGTCGTGCTTGTTCTATCGAGGTGAATTTTTGCTGTATGGGGATTATTCCCAAAAGTGGTATAGCAGGGTCATATGGCATTTCAATCTTTAACTTCTTTAAGAATCACCAGACGGCTCGCCAGAGTGGATGTATGAGCCTGCATTCCAACCAGCAATGTAGGAGAGTTCCCCTCTCTCCACATCCTCTCCAGCACTTGGTGTTACTTGTATTGTGGATTTTTGCCATCCTGACAGGGGTAAGATGATATCTCAGGGAAGTTTTGATTTCCATTTCCCTGATGGCTAAGGATGTGGAGCATTTCTAAGATATTTGTTAGACATTTTAATTTCATCCCTAGTAAAGTTTCTTTTAAGTTCCAAGGCCCATTTTTTAGTTGGCCCATTTGTTTCCTTGGTGTTTAGTTTTCTAAGTTCTTTGTGCAATCTGGACAGTAGAGCTCTATCAGATAGGTGGTTTGTGAAGATTTTCTCCCATTCTATGGGTTGCCTTTGTGCTCAAGTTACAATCTCTTTATCTGAACAGAAGCTCTTTAATTTCACAAGATCCCATCTGTTGAGTGTTGGTTGTAGTGACTGTGCTATTAGATGTCCATTTAGAAACTGTTGGCCTAGCCCAATCAGCTTGAGGGAGTTCCCTATCCTTTCAACTATGGTCGTTATAGTCTCTGGCCTTATAGCAAGGTCCTTGATCCATTTGGAATTAAATCTTGTACATGGTGACAAGTACAGATCCAGTTTTAATCTTCTGAATGTGGACATCCAGTTTTGCCAGCACCCTTTCTTGAAGATGCTGTTCTTTTTCCATTGGATTTTTTGGGCACCTTTGTCAAAGATCAAATATTGTAGTTGTGTGGGCTTATATCTGGATCTATTTTGGAGCCAATACTAGGCTGTTTTTACAACTATTGATTTGTAGTATAGACTAAGGTTTGGTATGGTGATACCTCTAGCAGTGTTTTTGTTACTCAGGATTGTTTTTGCTATCCTGGGTCTTTTGTGCCTCCATATGAATTTTGAGATTGTTTGATCAACTTCTTTGTTATTAGCTCCTTAAATCTCTGGTAGAACTCGATGCTGAATCCATCTGGTCCAGGACATTTATTGGTGGGAAGATTTAAGATTATTCCCCCGATTTCCTCATATGTTATACAATTATTTAAATAATTCACAACTTCCTGATTCAATTTAGGTAAGCTGTGCTTACTTAGGAATTCATCCATCTCTTTTGTGTTGTCAAATTTCACAGAGTATAAGTTTTTGAAATATGATGTCATAATTCTCTGGATTTCTTGGGTATCAGCAGTGATACCTCCATTTTTCATTTCTAATTTTGTTAATTTGGGCTTTCTCTCTCTTGCTTTTGGTTAATTTAGCTAGGGGTGTATCAATCTTATTCATTTTTTTCAAAAAACCATCTTTTTGACTGGTTGATTTCTCTATCGTTTTCCTAATCTCGATTTCAGATATTTCTCCTCTTATTTCACTAATTTCCTCCCTTCTACTGCTTTTGGGATCAGATTGCTCTAGTGTCTCTAAAGCTTTAAGCTGTATTGTTAAGTTGTTTATTTCTGATGTTTCCTTTTTTTTTTTTTTTTTTTTTTTGATGTAGGCATTAAGAGCTATGAACTTACCTCTTAGAACAGCTTTCATTGTGTCCCAGAGATTTTGGTAAGTTGTATTTTCATTATCGTTCACTTTCAGGAGTCTTGAATTTGCTTTTTAATTTCTTCCTGAATCCAATTCTCATTCAACATCATAGTGTTAAGTTTCCAGGAGTTAGTGTATTTTCTGTTGCTTGTTGTGTTGTGGATGTCAAGCTTTAGGCTGTGGTGGTCTGATAAGGTACAGGCTAGAATTTCAACTTTCCTGTATATGTGGAGATTCATTTTGTGGCCCAATATGTGATCTATTTTAGAGAAAATTCCGTGTGCTGCTGAGAAAAATGTGTATTCTTTGGTGCATGGATGAATAGTTCAATAGAAATCTGCTAAGGTCCATTTCAGTAAGGGTTTGATTAAGCTCCAAAGTGTCTCTGTTTTTTACTTCCTGATCTGTTCCATGTTGAGAGCAGTGTTGAAGTCCCCGAGAATTATCGTTTTGGGATTGATTTCTTGCATTAGACGTTGTAAGGTTTGCTTAATGAATGTGGAGGAGGCCCATATTGGGTGCCTATATGTTCAGTATTGTGATGTCTTCCTGGTGAATTGTACCTGTGACTAAAATGTAGTATCCATCTGTGTCTCTTATGATTTTTTTTGGTTTGAAGTCCACTTTGTCTGATAGCATAATGGCTACCCTTGCCTTTTTCCTGGCTCCATTAGCTTGCAGAATTTTGGACCAGCCTTTTATTTTTAGGATGTGCCTATCTTTTGTGGTGAGATGGGTTTCCTGCAGGCAGCATATTGATGGATTGTGATTTTTAATCCAAGTTTGTAATCTGTGTCTCTTGATCAGTGAGTTAATACTATTTACATTTAATGTTATAATGGAGAAACTACTTTTAATTCTGGACATTTATTATGTTTAGTGGCTTTTGTAAGTGTATTGTTTCACTTTTAGGTTTTGGTGGTATTATACTTCCCTTCTGTTCTCCTGGATATGCCTGGTTTTTTTTCCTCAAGCTTGAGAATCATTTCTAGCATTTTTTGAAGGCCTGGTTTGGTGGATATGTATCCCTTCAAGTTGTCTTTGTGCTAGAAAATTTTTCTTTCTCCCTCAATCATGACTGATAGTTTTGCAGGGTATATCAGCCTGGGTTGACATTTTTGCTCATTCAATACTTGAAGTACGTCTCTCCAAGCTCTTCTTGCTTTCAGTGTTTCGACTGAGAAGTCATTTGTTATTTTAATAGGTTTACCTTTAAAAGTGACTTGTTTTTTCTCCCTTGAAGCTCTCAGCACCATTTCTTTATCTTGAATGTGAAGTATTTTAACTATTATTTGCCATGGCAAGTTTCTATTTTGGTCATATCTGTTTGGGGTGCAGAATGCCTCTTGTATGTGGATGGGCCTCTCTTTTTTAGATGAGGAAAGTTTTCCTTGATGATAGTTTGAAAAATTTCCTCAAGGGTGGTATTTTGGGATTCTTGTTCTGGTATTCCATAAATACGCATGTTTGGCTTCTTCAGGGTGTCCCATAACTCTTGAATATTTCTCTCGAGTTTCTTTTTAGCTTAGCAACCTCTTCCATTGAGCTGGTTAATACTCCCACTTTCTCTTCAAGGTCTGCAGTTCTATTTTCTGCTTCATTAGTTCTGCTGATAAGACTCTCTGTTTAGTTCTGGGTTGAAGATAACTTGTCTTTTAGTTCAGTTTTAAACTTTGTGTGAGTCTGTTTTAACTGTTCTACTCCTGTTTTTGTTTCTTGAACTATTTTTCTCAACTCCTCCAAGTGTCTGTTGTATTCCTCTTCAAAGTGATTGATGCAGTTATTTAATTCCTCTCGGATTTCCTCTTTCATAGTCTTGAACATAGTAATGATCATGTTTTGAAAGTCCTTATCCTGGGTCAGGCTTTCTTGGCCATTTTCCATGGGTTTGTTCTGGTTGGAGTCTATTATTATGGGATTAATTCTTTCAGTGGGAGATTTGTTTTCTTGGGTGTTGTTTCTTATGGATTTGCACTTTGACTTGGGCATCATCATTTTAACTCTTAAGACCTTCTTTCAATTTCTGTGCGTTTTTCACAGAACTGAATTATTTGGCCTGAGGTTTTGGGGTGAGCAGGGGGAGCTTACCTAGGTTGCCTGCCGTGAGTCCCGGCTGGACTGTGCGCATCCCAGGCAGGTGGGAAAAGGGAAGAGGTGGCAGTGGCAGGGCACTACTTATCCTGGGGAGCTGGGGCTTGGCCCAGCTCAGCGTCAGCTCTGGCTGGCTGGTGGGAGGAGCTGGGTCCTGGAGCTTGGGTTTGGGTGGGGGGAGCTTACCTAGGTCGCCCTGAGTACTGGCTGGACTGCGTGCATCCCAGGCGAGTGGGGAAAGGGCTAAATTTATATTTTATAAGGAAATTTTAAGGAAGCCAAGTATTTTGACTACACCCTACACAAATGCCTAGTTGAGGTAAATCAGACATTGAAAAAAGATAGACATAGCTGTCATGGGCAAAGTGCCTCTGGTTGCTGCCTACAAATATACCAAGCTGTACTATTTCAATGCCCATTCTGAGTATTGTTAGTAAAAGCCCAGGCAGGAAGGGGAGAAGTATCCACATGACAAAGCATGATAGAAAAGTTAATTAGGTGTGCACTGCTGAGTTTGAATTTTGTTTTTTTCTTTTCCAAATGAAAAGATTAAGTATTATCCACAAAATACAAACAATTTTATGTGTGAAATTTTCAATAGGAAGTTGGAATGCAGGTCGATTTATTTGAGAAAGGAATACCTTGCAACCTCATTAAAGCTTGCTCCAAAACTGAAGACTTTGGCTCTCATTCCTATCGGGCTTCCATTTAAATGTTGTTAGTGACCCTATCTTCAGAAGTCTGCCTTTGCAGCAAGCAGTCTGCAGCTCTCAGCTTCCAAGATGTCTGCAGTGACTTAGCCTCCTCCAGCTTTGGCCAGCCAACCATGCAGCCTCTGCTTTGAGAGACTGTACTTTCCCTCTGGAACCGTAAGCTGAATAAAACTCCCTTTCTCCCTTAAGTTGATTGATTTTGGGCACTCTCTCACAACAATAGTTAAGAGTAACCGTTACAGAAATTGGTACCGGGTAATGGGGTATTGCTGTGAGATTGTTTGTGAAGCTGAGAAAAGTTGGTACCCAGAAGCACGGCCAATGCTGGGATGTGGCTAGTGTGCCTTTGGAACTGTTTGTTGGGAGAAATACGGAGCACTTTGGGACTTTGTGCTGGGAAAGTCTTTGCGTCTTGAGGTTGGGCCAAAGAGCTCAGAGGAGAGCAATTCTGTGAGAGACGCAGATAGTGGAAGCCCAGCTTGTGATGGTCCAGAGGGGAACAGAGACTGTGTTTGCAACTGGACGAGTGACACTGTGGAACCCAGGTTCCCGCTGTGAAGCCCAAGTTCCCGCCGGCGCAAAATTCAAATCTCCCGCCGGCGCCAAACTCTCCCGCCGGCGCCAACTCACTGCATGCCGGGAACTGCCCAGGGCAAGGTTATCGGCCAGAACATCTGTAAACTGACTCAACTTCCTTGTGTATAGTGAAAATATTTACAGAATGTATTTGCTCAAGGCAGTTGCTTTCCTATAAAAACCTTGCCCCAAATTCAGTCGGGGCCGTTCTCTTTTGCCTGAGCAGGGAGACGATCCTAGCTAGCTAGATTAATAAATCTTGCCTCTTGTCTTTACAGCAACCTAGTGGTTCTCGTGTCTCCTTCGGGGTCTGGGTAAGGGGCCCAAAAGGAACTTCGGTTCCAACATATGGGGGCTCATCCGGGATGCCCCTGACCCAACTCGGAGGAGCCGACGACCAGGGTTGGAGGTAAGTGGAGCTCCTGAATTGTCTTGTGTCTTGTGCATTGTGCATTGTGTATTGTGTCTATGGTCTCTCGTGTCAGTTTCTTTTCCAGGCCACCTAGGTGGGACGAAATTGGGGCTGTACCCGTCGAGAGGTGGGCAGACGTGTCCAAGACCTCGCAGGGGGGCAAAGGGGACGCCCTGACCCTGGGGGCAGCAGGGGGTAAGCCGCAGTTGGATGGTATTCCCAACTAGGCTCAGTTGGACGGTATTCCCAGCTGAACTCCCCCATAAGGCTTGGGCAATTGGACGGTATTCCCAATTGTACCCAACCCTGTAGACTTTTTGGAGAAGGAGGACATACCCGAACTGCAGCGGGCCTCCGAACTCCTCTGTTGCCGGCTTCTTTTACTTTCACTTTCTTCCCAGGAGAGAAGCCGCTTGAGCGAGCGCTTAAGGACCAGGTGCTGCAAATATGTGTTGGGTTCGTCTTTGTGAAATATTTGTTGGGTTCGTCTTTGTGTCATTCTCTGTGTTTCTGGGGTATTTCTGTGTTCAAGAAATTCAATATATAATGGGACAGACTCGATCAACGCCCCTTGACTTGATTATCAACCTTCAGACGGACGTTAGGGAAGGAAGGAATGAACGGAGGCTTACTCAAATCCTGGCTACAATAGTACAGGACAAGCAGGACGGGCAAAACAGGCAGGAAGAGAGAAAGGGATACCTGAACAATAAAGGTGACAAGAGAGCTGACCGAGACCAATGCCGCTATTGTAGAGAAAAGGGGCATTGGGCGAGGGACTGCCCCAAGAAGCCCCGTTCCACAAACGCCTGCCAGGTAACTCCTCTCGAGTGCTAACCCTGGGGGAAGAATCTGACTAGGGAAGACGGGGAACTGTCTGTCGTTTTTTTGTGCTGTGTTTATGATGATCTCATTTTAAGAGTTACTTTGTTTAGTTATCTGGGTTTTCCATAATAGGTGTGTTTTATGTTTCAAAATAACACAGCTATGGCCATTTCAAATTATTGCGTGCTTATGATTACATCTTGGTTTTTTTTGACTTTTTATTATTTGGCATGCTCAATTTAAATGCACGTGCACACTTAAGAACAACATAAAAGGCCTGAGTACGTACTGATTAAAATATTTTGTTTTATCTTGATTTCTATGAAGCTTCACAAAAGATGATATTGTGTTTTTACCTAGGATCTAATAACATCACTTTTGTAATTCCTTTAAAAGTTTGTTTTTCCATATGTAATACCAACATATCTAGCAACCAGAAATGATTTCTGAGAAATTCATTGGAATTTCTTCATTCTCCTGGTATGTATGCTAATTTCCTGTTTCCAGGTGTACTCCTGTGTTCTGTTACAATCTTGCTAACTTAATTGGGATATAATGATTTTTAAGATGAGGTCTACTGTTATTGCCTCTTTTAAAGGATATTTTTTAAAGGGTAAACAACAGAAAACCATCAAGTATGAAAGAAAATATGTATGGTAGTTAGATGTGCAAGAGGTTTATGAGTTGGTTACTTAAAAAAAAAATGTTAAAGTATGTCATGAAGGTTTGTGGGATGTTAGAGTTATGAGAAGACTGAAAATAAGAGATGATGGTTAAAGAAAATATTATTATGTTTCTTCCATGTTATAAAACAAAAGATATTGAGCCTCAGAAATTAGAAATTAAGAATTAAGCTTCATGTACTCAAATGTATTTCAATTGTTTGTTTTGATTAAATAAGACAGCACCCCTAACAGGGCCCTCATCTGCTCCCTGGGAAGTGGGTTCCCAGAGAGCAGGGCTCTGCTCAGCATCAGACCAACAGGAGGAACCGAGGCCCCGCCTCAGCTGCAGCTTGGAACAGACTCAAGGCCAACTAGAGAGTTTCTCTAAATCTTGGACTTTACGGTAAAAGAGACTGTGCTAGACCAACCTCTGCTCACCTTTTGGAACAGGTCTCTCCGGGAGGGGGAGGAAAAGGGCACCTGCAAAATGAGGGAGGGAATGTTTTAACCTCTGTATGAATGTGTGAGTGAATGTCGGCCTGAGGTGGGAAACCTGTAACACCTCTGTGCTCGAGTTTGTAGTCCCACGGCGAGATCCCTAAGATCTCTTAAAGCCACGGGATTCGATTGGGCCAGTTCTGCGTTTCCATGGTGATAACATATGGTCTAGGGTGGGATCGGATTAGAATCCGATCGCAGGTCACGAAACCGCTGAACCCACTATGGCTAAGTTATCACCCATGACTCTGCAAAGAGTGTGGCCAGACTGGTACTTGAATGATCTCTCCTGGAGGGATTCCCAACCTTTGTCTGTCTGCGTCGTGTGGTGGGGATCAATGTGACTTTAGCTCTTGTTAATCAATGAAAGGAAATTCCTAAAAATGTTTGCCCTGAAGGAAAGTGTTTCAAGTCTGAGACAATGACTATGCTGTTTAAATAGCATAGGGAATACAGGAAGCTTCAGGCATGTGTGGACCATGGACTCTCCCCTTTTAGTGTCATCGGGTGGGGCTCTGGTGGCGTTGGGTGGAGTGCTGGCCTCCCCGGACCACACCACGGGCTGTGTCAGTGGATGTCTTTGCTGACAACACTGTGTATAGTGATTATCAGAACTCTGCTAAGCCACGCATCCTTTCCTCAAGTCCAGGTTCACTAATTGAAGCCAAAAGAGAGAGATCTCCCCTTCCTGTGTCCAGGGACTATCTAGAAATTGTGAATGCTTAGTTCTACCAACCTAAAAGAGGGTCAAGTCATAGCATATTCTCAGACATGCCCTGTATACATCTTAGACAAGAGATGATCCCAGGA
Organism: Typhlomys cinereus; assembly: GCA_023101885.1. Taxonomy (NCBI): domain Eukaryota; kingdom Metazoa; phylum Chordata; class Mammalia; order Rodentia; family Platacanthomyidae; genus Typhlomys; species Typhlomys cinereus. The sequence goes on from JALPQD010000014.1 coordinate 8,557,787, forward strand.
AGATCTTTAAGTTATACTACCATCCAACTAGACAAACAAATGCCAGAAAGTTGAGAGACTATAGAGCTGGACCAAAAGTACCAGCTAGTAACTCAGGAAAAGCTTTGCCTCTCAATGCCCTCAAGACTAAGGTGGAAAAAGATGCTTCGAATATGACCAGACTGGGCGCTTTGAGACTGTTGTGAGCACAGAAAGCTTTCATGTGGCCTATGTCCCAACTATGGGAATTTCCACTGGAGGAAGATTGCCCCCTGAACCTCAGGGCCCAGGGGTCGAGCGAGTTCTCTGGTGGAGACCAATGAAATGGCCTGAAGCTCTTAGCTTCCCTCCGATGGGAAAAAGGAGTTTGCCACTGATATCCAGCAAAAGGAAGCCCAAAAGTGCCAGGTTGAGCATCTCGTGAGAACCTTGGGTTTAACGTGCAAATGGGAAGCCTCTTGTTTCTATGTTAATAGACAAGGGAGCACAAAATTCTAGTGCTCAACTTCCTTCCTAGGCTTTTGTCAACTTTTGATTTTACTAAAATGTTTTAAGATCAAGAAAATGACAGGCTCATTGCACTCACGAAGTAACTACTGAGATTCCTTATGTGCTTAATAGTGATGCTTTTTAGGCATTCCTTTGTTTACATGCCTGAGTGCCCGAATATTCAAGGTTTAGGCTTAATAGAATAAAATATTTTAGCACTGTTATAAAGTCATCCATGTGGCTCTGGTATTAGAAGAGAAAATCATGGATTACAGAAAATGCCAGATAGCATGTAACAAAAGTCTGCAGTTTAAAGACCCTAAATGCTGCATCCTTATCCAACCACTCTGATGGATAAGATTCCAACCTGATAAGATATTATTTCAAGGAAACATTTTCTGGAGAAAAGACATGGCTTTATCTAGGAAAAATAAATATAAAAATTGTCAGGTCTTGGTGTTTCTTCCCAGTTCAGGCCTAAAGCCTGTTCCCTGGGGAAGGTCACTGTAACCTGGCCACAGGGGTTTGGGCTCCATGGTTGTTGACCTCCTCTACTAGAGAGATTAAGAAAACTGGAGTGGTGTTTGACGCCAGCTTGTTCCTGCTGCTTTCCTTGTCAGTATTCAGCATCGTGAGTGTGACGGCCTACATTGCCTTGGCCCTGCTCTCTGTGACTATCAGCTTTAGAAGGGTATGATCCAAGCAATCCAGAAATCAGATGAAGGCCACCCATTCAGGGCATATTTGGATGAAAAGATGCTATCATAGGAGAAATTATTCTTTTAATAATTATATTGCTTAAGCGCACGCAGGGACTTACCCACAGCAAGACTGCTGAGCTTGTTCGATTTATCTCATGTGCCTTCCCAATTACAATGATCTGGTCCTTCTATGGATTCTGGAGACTCAATTTGCCTGTATTTTGTCTCTTTTAGACCAACCTTGAGGTAATAAAGCCATCTATCAAAGACCTCTAGACCAACCCAGCATTTCATAGATGAGAATGTCAGACTGCTCTTATTTCCTTCGCCCTGATTCAGCAGGAAGCAGCCAGATCGAATCATCGCCCTTTATCCCCAGAGCAGTCTGATTCTCATATAGGTTTATGGGAAAGTGAGGCAGGATTAGAGCAGCTATGCTGGGATGGGTCTCTCAAGGTCTTTGGAATTCTGAAGAGACATCCCCTACTGCTTGAATCACCTGGAAGGAACACCCCTGCTGAGGAACTGACTCCAATCCTCCCAGAAATTTACCACAAGAACTGTAACTGACACTCCATGATTGGAGTGTGCCTAAAGAAAAGGGGGGAATGTGGAACCCAGGTTCCCGCTGTGAAGCCCAAGTTCCCGCCGGCGCAAAATTCAAATCTCCCGCCGGCGCCAAACTCTCCCGCCGGCGCCAACTCACTGCATGCCGGGAACTGCCCAGGGCAAGGTTATCGGCCAGAACATCTGTAAACTGACTCAACTTCCTTGTGTATAGTGAAAATATTTACAGAATGTATTTGCTCAATGCAGTTGCTTTCCTATAAAAACCTTGCCCCAAATTCAGTCGGGGCCGTTCTCTTTTGCCTGAGCAGGGAGACGATCCTAGCTAGCTAGATTAATAAATCTTGCCTCTTGTCTTTACAGCAACCTAGTGGTTCTCGTGTCTCCTTCGGGGTCTGGGTAAGGGGCCCAAAAGGAACTTTGGTTCCAACAACACATGGAGCCATGTGTTGGCCGAAAGTTTAGTGAAGTTTTGCCCTCGTCCTGAAAGTTTGCCTGAAATTAAGCTAGAATGCTTGGCGGAGGAAATTTCAAAGCAATGTAGTCTTGACAATGTGATATGGCTACTTTTTAGTTGTCTTCAGAGTTATGAAAAAGAGCAAAGAATCAGGCAGGAAGAAGCAAAAACTGTAAGATCCAATGATGAAAAATACAATGGCAAACTTAAAGAGTTGACCAGGAAGAAGCAGAGAACAAAATGGCTGTTGAAGAGATTAGCTCCATTTGTAAATCAAAGCCTGCTCTCGATATGAATAATAGGTGAGGCCCTAGCTTGAGGGCAAGATCCTCAGGGAAGGCTCTCACTCATAAGAATGCAAATCCCTTCAGAAGATGAGCTAAAGGGTGGAGTTCCAAAGCAAGAGTTGCTTTCTCTTACCAAGCAACTGCCCAGGAGTGAAAGAGATGGTAAACATAGAGAAGCAGAATCAACTGTGATTCAAGGGGGCCAGTCTTGGCAAAGTCGTCCATGGGGTTCTGGTTTTAGAGGCATCAGTGATGCAAGAGGGAGGAGATTATGGAGTCCTCCTCCAAGATTTCAAAATTGGCAGAATCCAGGCATCATGAGGCAAGAAGCCTGCAGTTTAGAGGCCCAAGAAGGGCAGTTTGTGCTGTGGAGTTAAAGCCTGATTTACCATTGAGAAGTAAAGATGTTAGAGATTCCAGACACAACGTGGGGCACCTGCCAAGGAAAGCTGTATACCCTGGGAGGAGTCAGCTCAAGAGACTAATGTATTCTATGGGCAGCTGCATTGGAGGGGTGGAACCAAAGCCCTTTGGAACTGAGATGATTTAAAGGAGAGGCTCACCTGTTGGATTTGGAGCTACAAGATTTGGAGTTTGTCCTGCTGGTTTTAGGTTTTGTTATGGACCAATCTTTCCTGGATATGTTCCCATTCCTTCCTTTTGGAATGGGAATGTTTATTCTGTGCCATTGTATGTTAGAAGTATGTAACTTGTATTTTGATTTTACAGGAGACTTTGGACTTTGGACTTTTGAACTGTTGGGACTACCATTGTAGTCTATGAAGACCTTTAAAGTTGGACTGAGTATGGTTTGCATAATGAGATGGCAATGAGCCTGTGGGGGTCAGGGGTGGAATGTCATGGTTCGAAATGTGTCCTCCCATAGTCTCATGTGTTTGGCAAGGTCATGGCACCTTGAGAGGTGGAGACTTGCTGGAGGAAGGCAGTCACAAGGGGTGGGTCTTGAGGTGGATTAGTCCCACCCTACCTCCAGGAGAAGTCTGCCATTGCAACAAGCAGACTGCAGCTCTCAGCTTCCAAGATGTCTGCGGTGACTTAGCCTCCTCCAGCTTTGGCCAGCCAGTCATGCAGCCTCTGCTTTGAGAGACTGTACTTTCCCTCTGGAACCGTAAGCTGAATAAAACTCCCTTTCTCCCTTAAAATAAATAAATAAATAAATAAATAAATAAATAAATAAATAAATGTGGTTAGTTCCTTTTGTAATTTAATCTCTGTCAAACAAATGACTAGTAATTATAACAAATCAGTTATCAATATAAATTAATAGAAACATCACCTATTAAGCTATAGATAATGGACTTTAACCCTGTCTATAATATTGTGGACCTAATTTCTTTGCAGAAAATGACTAAATGATCACAATTGAAATGTGTAATGCATTAAGCAGCTAGTGTAATGTGGCTATTTAATAAAAGGTATTATGGTTCACACACATACAAAGAGAAACCATTTAATTTGACCAATGACATTCATTATAAACAGTAAAGAAGCAGTGTTTTCTGTATTCAGTGCACCTCTTTTTTTAGTACTTTATGAGAGAGAGAGAGAAAAAACAGAGAGAAGGCACACATGCACCACAGCATGTGAAAGTCAGAGGATAACTTTGATTGTCCTTCAGTTATCTTTCCACCATGTTGGCTCCTAGGCTCCAACTCAGGTCACCAGATTTGAACACTGCATCCTCTTGCTGGCCTGCAATATCTTTAAGCCTTGAGTTTTTAAGTATGATATGGAACTGTGAAGCCAGTGAGACTTCAGTAAATCTGGCTAATTCAAGATAATGAGAATACTGATTTCCCCTTCAATAATCATGGGTTATCTGATTTGGAAACACTAAATTGAAGGAAATGCTCCCTTGATTATACACATCTAGATAGATTTTCTATTTTATTCACCATTCTTCTTCAGCCTATTTGTTTCACTAACATTTGATCATGTTCTTGATGAAGGATCATCAGGGAAAGAGAACAGATTCCTACATCTGTCATTATACCCTCAAGCTTCTGAAATGTCTAAATTAAATCCTATTTCCCTAATTTGGGGAAAGTAACTCTACTTTTATAGCTTTTTAATGTCACTGTGTGTGAACACATAGATATATCCTTATATTTTATTTTAATATCTTTTCTTTCAAAAGGTTATTAATTAAACTTAGGTATATTCATCTGATGGCATCATACCATTTTCCAAAGTAATATTATTGTCACATTTTTCCATTGATTTAGATTTTTAAATCTATATCAAAGTTTTAAAAAAGGAATCAAAATTACAGTGGACTTGTTCTGGCTGAATATGTGACAGCTCTTCATTGTGTTTCTCTGTCAATTTAGCATCTGGGTTCAATAAATTAACATACTCTACATATCTATCCCATTTATTCCATTGATATTGAATTTTGTTAATTATGTACAGCTATCTTATCTAAAATTTGTTAATTCCATCCATAAACACAAAAATCATGAACACATGACAGTACCTATATATGTAAATACAGACACACATTAGTATCATAAATATACATAAATGCATGCAAACTAATATCTAATGTATGTGTATACATACCCAATACCTACACATGAACATACATGCACTCCAATATCTATACATGTATATATATATATATATATGCACATACCCCAATACCTGCATATACACACACACAGACCCCAACACCTATGCGTGTACATACATACACCAATATCTACAAATGTATACACATTCATATACACAATACCTACACATGCAAATACACTCACCCCCAAAAACCTATGCATGTATATTTATACACACCTCCCAATATTTGTGCCTGTATATACATATACACCTCCAACACCTATGCATACAGATACATATTATACATACCCCAGTATCTACATATATACATACTTACACACAATAGACATACATATCTCAACACCTACACTTGTCATACATACATTTTACATGTGAATAATAAAAATAAGGAAGAAGGAAAAACTTATGCCTGCTTCTTTGTATCTGAGTTTAGTTTTTACAAATTTAGGGCCATGGCTATTTTCCATTACTGTAGTCATTATGAGTTCTTTTTATATCACTTGTGAACAACTACATGAACTTTAAACACCACTATGCATAGAGTAAAGTGATGTTCTTTGCCATTTCTCACAACCTCTTAGTCACCCAGGTTTCTATGTGATACTAAAATTACCTTTCAGTTTTTGACATTGATTCTGACAGCACTGACTCTGTGCAACATTCGGCATGAATTACTTCCCATATTCGAATCCTGAATATATCAGAAAAAATTCAGTTCTTCTCTTAAAATATTGCTTAGAATACCTTCTAGCTTATGCATCAGTGAAAATGATAGTCTATCCAATAAAAAAGAAGCATGCCTTATCTTGCCTTTTGTCCCCCAACTGATGGCTGTGGAGAGATTAGTTCAGAGCATGTGGCTATATAATCTCGAGTTGCAATGTCATGCATCTCAATATTCCATACCTCTTTTCAACTAACTTTTATTTGGACATTAAAAAAGATGATTTTCTGCTATTTAGTAATTTTTTTGCTCTTCTTTAGCTGTAAGAACATTGTGAGTTTTTAAAAATGTTACTATGGTTACACATGGGGCATTAGCCTTTTTTAACTTGTTAAACATCACATAATGGTAAGAATAAAATTTCTAAAATGGATAAATATTACATCTTGGGGATTTTCAGGCAATGAATATTTCTTTACAAAGTTTGTGCTTGCTAGTTATTAAATATTAGAAGCTTCTGTTTTCTATTTTTTGTGGTCCTGGGGTAGAACCCAGGGTCTTGGACATGCAAGACAATTGCTCAGCAACTGAGCTAAACCACAAGCCTGGGAGGATTTATCCACCAATGCTTATTCTAAGCCTTTGGTTCTTTCAGAAATCCCATCTGTTTTAGTTTTGTTTCCATTGATGTGATAAATACATGACCATTGTATGGTATGTTTCCTCTGGATATAACTTAATGCCATCTTGTACTTTGCCCCCAGTATAACCTAAGAAGAACACTCTACAATATTTTAAAATGTTTCATCCTAGATCTCAGAAAATAAATAGTTCTGTTAGTCTAAGGAAGTTCCTGAAACTAACAGGATTCAAGAGGTGAGAGACCTCTTTAAAGCAAAGAAAATTAGCAAATAACTTCTGGGGGAGGAAGCTTTGCAAGCCATTCCGATGGTCTGGAAGAGACTTTGGGTAATCCAGAAGTCTCAAGGAAAGTCTTGGACAAATAAAGTTAGTTGTGCAGAGAGATCCAGACTTGCAGCTTCCATGGGTCTCACTCAGCCTGGGATGAGCTTTCTGATGATTTGGCTAACTTTGAGTTGTCCCTGTTCCTATAACTAACCTTTACCCATACTTCTGTAAATAACCTCAATAAACTCATTGGTTCACCAAGTTGGCTTTCATTATAGTTGTACTTTGATCTGTTTTTACATCCCTATCTGGGATAACTAGACATTTGTAGGGCATTATCCTAGGAAAAGTGTTACACAGCAATGACCCAAACACTAAGGGGTGAAGAGCGATACCAGCATCAGCTGAAGGAACTGGTTGCACTATATCCACAGGAAGAGCTGAGAAAGTAGTATACTTTTTTGTGTCAGTCTGCCAAATTGCCAACTGGTTAGTAAACTGCTAAGTCAACTCTAGAATATAATAGAGTTTACCGATGTTAATATTAATCTTCTCTTTCTATCCATAACCACTTACGGAGGAAGACAATGAATTTTGGGTTCACTTTTCTCTAGTCTCCTCTGACCTGTGTCACTTTCAGGCTCCCCACACCACCACCACCACCTTTTTTCATGACCTAAACATTATTGATGATTACTGGCCAAGCATCATGTAAAATATCACTTAAATACGTTTTTCTTATTTTTCTCATGATTAAGCCCAAGCGAAATGATATTTAAAAATGGGGAAGAGGATGTTTCTTGGATCTGCTATTTTTAAATGATCATTTTCCATATATGAAAAAAATGAAAAACTCCTTTGCTTATTCTTCCCATCATCAGACCAAATTCTAGCCAAAACAAGACCCAGAAAGATTGTCTTGTACATTGCAATTTTGATGAAGGTGGAAATTTAAAGATGTTTTTGTAATTGAGGAAGGCATTCTTTCTAGTCATACCAGCTTTGAAAATATTAGATGGTCTAGTAGCAAGCAGAAATGGAATTGGAATGGAATGTCTCCATTACCCCTCAAAAGCAGCTGAACTGGGGTGCATTTTACCCACTCAAGCTGGCATTTTTCTGAGGCACAGTTCTCTATTGACATGCCTCGAAGGGGAGTCAATGTGATCTGCTTTTTTGAAATATCTTTGGTTAGTAAGCATCTTCCATAGGTCCTGATATAACCAGCATACACAAGATAGTGCAGCAATGAATAGAAACAGGGATTCCTTTGACTTGTGTTTCATTCAGAAGCCAGCAACCTGAGAAGGCAGCAGGTGCATACACCTAAAGGGGAAAACAGAAAACAATGTTTTACCTCATCCCTAGACCTTCTATATAAGGGAACAAAGCAGCAACTGGTCATCCCAGAGCTCAGTTTTGCCTTTGGCCAGGTGGTCAGCCACATGTCTGAGCTTCATGATGTCTGTGCCTTGCTTCTTTCATCCCTTGAACTCTTCTCTCAATGCCTGGATGTCTGGGCCCTGACACTTCTTGAAATACTGAATCTGGTTTGTGTCTCGCAATATCAACCTGTACTCCACCAGGGCCACCTGACCTGTAAAATTAACTCACAACAAGCAAGTCATTGACAGTGCATTTGTGCCTTACTTTTAACAACATACCTATGAAGATGCTCCCAGAGTATAGAATACAAAAATGTCCCAATATATTCCCACTTCCCCATCACTAAAGATGTGAGAAAATGCAGTGTTAACTCACAGCCTCAGATATTGAACTTGTTTTCCTATTATGCAATTTAAATCATTAATCAAATAAGCTACATAAGCTCCCCAAATCAAGTGTGATTTCAAAAGAGATTAGGTGTCTAAGGAAGATTCTGAATTCAGATGATAGTAGTTTTAAGATTCAGTGAGGGTTGAGCTTGTTTATCCCTTCTACTTGATTTCTGTACCATTTATAGATTATTCCATTGTTCTGAGTAATTTTTCCAAGAGTAAGTGGAAATCTGTATAAACATTATCTTTAAGTATCGCAGAAGTGAGTAATCAAAAGCTGTTCAAAGCCATTTTGCAATTTGTTATAGTCTCACAAGATTTAGACATTTATACCTAATTATGTATTTTGGATATGATTAAACAAAGAATTTAAATTCAAAAATTATTTTTATCCTGATAGTCAAGAAACACTGGGGGATAAAAATGCTTTATCTGTTCATGCCATAGCACATGGGTAGAGGTCTAAGGACAGATTTTAAAAGTCAGTTTGTTCTTTGCCGTGTAGACTAGTGGTGAGCAAACTCAGGTTACCATGTTCGTCAGTAGGGACTGTATCTATTGACCTATCTTTGTGTCCCTAAGAATGCTACTCTTCTAAGCTACGCTTGATAGAGATGTCATGTGTTTCAAATATAAGTGTGTTTGACTAATATCTGTACCGAGGTCAATACTATGTATCCTGTAAAATTAATGTAAATTCTCTTTACTAAAATAATTCCTATAAAAAATGCTTTATCTGAAATTATATTCCTATTGTTATTGTTTTCTGTAGTCTCAAGGTGATAGGTATTCTACTATCAAAATACTTTTATTCTTATTTATTCCATCATTGATTTGTCTTACTAAACTTAATAAACAAGTTTAAGAAGACCACAAGAGTGACAGAATGGTCAGCAACATTGAAGTAAGACAGAACGGTGTTCAAGTTCTGACTCAGTTATTTTAATTTGAAGTACATTTTCAATCTTTTGTGACTGCTTTTGTTTTTGAAATGGGCATAATGAAACCACAGCAGATAACAGTGATTACAAATCCTTTTCAACTTGATGATTGATGATTTTTCAGCCTTATATGGTAAAAGAATGTTTATATAAAGCCATTGTTTTCTTTTAATTGTGTGTGTGTGTGTATGTGTGTGTGTGTGTCAGAGGGCACTGTATGTTCTTGTGGAAGATCAAGGGTAACTTCTAAAATCATCTTGGATTGCTTCTACTTCCTTTTTACTTCACAGGACCAGAATTGCAGTCTGAAGCCATTTCTGCCTGGCCTTTTTACATGGTACCTAGGATCTGAACTCAGGACCTTCTGCTTGTGAGGCAGAATCTTAACCCCTTAGCTATCTCTCTAGCACCCTTTCTTTCACAGTTGACACTTTGTTATAAGGTAGGATTGGCACTAGATAGCTTTACATAAATGTAGACTGTGGTAAGTGTGCTGAATATATTTTGAGACAGGCTAGGTTAAGCTACAATGAAGGAGGTGTTTTAGAGGTATTTTGATTTGTGATTTATAAGCATCTAGCAACATCATAAACTAAGGAATTTCTACATATAATACAGAAAAAAAAGACTATTTGGTTCCTAAATGAATGCAAGTCAACATTACTTGTTTACTTGTGTTAATCCTAAATAATCACTCAGGTTGTGTTGTGGCCATGTTTTGAATCTTCAACTTCTCTGGATGCACAAGAAAAACTTCACTAAAAACTGAGTTACTAGGTCTTAAGGAGATGTCTACCACCAAAGAAACAAACAGAACACAGTTAAAGAAAGAAAAATATGCTCCATGAATAAGATGTTTAAAACCCTCTTTCAATTATTTAAAACTCTCTTGGATTATTTTAGTTAACATACAAAGTTTGGGGATGAATTATGTCTGTAAGCAAAAATATCATTAAATTCTTATTTGCCCCCAATTACTTCCTCCAATCACATAGCCCATCTTCCACTTTGTTGTTGAAGCTTTGTATGGAACGTTGGGATATGAAGTGTCAATGTAGAGATATGATGGGCTTTCCTCTGTTCATACCTTTTACACAAAGAAGTACTGGTGTAGCTTTAAAATTTGGAGTTAGTTTAGAAAGCTGGGAACACAGGATTTTCCATATTGCCCAATTTTTTTAAATTCCTTATTTTACAATGTCAGTGAGGCTATTTTCATTATAAGGGGGGCTCCACCTCTATATGTCACCACTAGTGACAGTGTTAACACCCCCTCCTTAGTTTGCAGAAAGTATTAGTTTATTACTTGTAAAACTCTAATAGTATGCCTTCTCAGTGGCATATACCCAGTGAATATTTTCATAAGTGAAACATACTAAACTTACAATTTTTATAATGTATAGATGCTAAATATTTATAGCTGCAAATTTAAGGAAAAGATCTTTGATTGTTATTTTTTAATAATGTGCAATGCTGAAAGAAATTCTTTAAATGATCCAAGACATGTCTTTAAAACAAACTTTTAATTTACCCTGCATGCGAACTAAAACAGAGCAAAGAAAAAAGATACAATGCAGCATGATTTAGTATAAATGAGTACAAACACGATCAACTTGCAGACATGAGGTCACTGATGGAGAAAATGTTTGCCATGTCATATCAGGTTTATAAAGAAAGGGAGCAAAGAGTTAAGGGTAGGCAGATCACAAAAGGGACATTCAATGGGAGAAACTTGAAAACAATAGTCTTTTTCATCAATTTTCTTTGTTCCTACACTTCCAGAAATAGATTATTTTATTAATGTCTACTTGACTAATTTTCCAGTGCACTTGTTCTTAGATTTTTTGATTTTTTAAGTATTTTTAAGCCCCGACTTTTCCTAAAGCACAGGCAAAATGAATTCAGTGACAGAAGCACATTAAGGAGAGAAGAGAAAAAAAGAGTAGTAACTTCTTAAAGGGAGGATGATATCTACAAAATGATCTCTTTCATGTTTAGGATGACATTTATGACAAAAAGCTGGAGCCAAGTAATTGAAACCTTTTCTGCCCAAAAGGAGAAAAAACTCACAATACAAGTATAAATTTAGACAAGAACTTGATGCCAAAATAATCTAACAGACTTTTCCATTGACATCCCTTTTTTCTGTCTCAGCATTTATGAGGCAATTCATGGAAACTTAAAAGATTTAAGTAGTACTTTATCCCAGAATTCTGCAGCCTTCTGGTTCAGGCCAGACAGATTTATACAGCCAGAGCGATCAGTCCTTTGGGGCCACAGATGGTGACTCAGATATGCTCAGTTTCTGCTTTGCATACTTCGGTGTCTAGGTTAAATTGCACTGGTCTGGAAGGCTCTTCCACTGAAGTATCTCCTTGCCTCCTGTGCCCTTCTTTGTCCTCCTCCTGGCTGCAGTGCGGCACGCAGTCCTGCTCAGAGCTACTCCAGACATAGCCAGGCAAAGTCACATGACTGTCCAGCTGCTTGTTGACAGCCTTGGTGGGTTTCCCAGAGATCAGCACCATGCGGGTGCTGGGCCCCATGTGTGACTGGCTACTGGTGCTGTGAGTCACAGTGGTGAGCACCGAGCCGTACCTGTGGCTGCCACATGGTGGGGTCTTTTTCCAGTCGATGGACAGATTCCACCGACTCCACAACTTCTAGGGTCTTGCAAGGTTCCAGTGAGATGTCAGGTTGTCAAACCGTCCAAGTACACTGTGCTGCTAAGGGGACAGGGCAAGATTACAGATAGTTCTAAGTGATATGCCCTCTGGCAGCTCCTTCTTGCTGCAGAGCCCTGTGTTTTCATGTCACTGGGGTGATACAGGAAAGGGCTCAGCAGCCAAAAGTTATCGGCATGCCTGGGAGCCAGGAGGCCCGTGCTGACCTCAGGCACGAGCACCTGGGTTTCTTCTTAGTCAGAAGAAGCTACTGTTCTTATTGCTTTTGTTACATGCTTTCCAAATCATTAGATTCACCAAATTTTTCCTCTGCATTCATCAGAAACAGTCATTCTAGGGCCCAGCTCAAACATCACCTATGTCTAGGCTCCGTTCACATCCTTCATTTCCAATGGATCATTCCAGGATCTGCTTTCCCTTGGTTTTTCTCTGTGTTCCTTCACACTCTGTTTTATACTGTCTCTCCTTGTGGATATTCAGGAATTATATTAAACAACTCTAAACCTTAAAACATTCCTTACAGACAGATGCTGAGTCTAAACTTGATTATACTGTATGCACCACTGGGTCTAGTACAAAAATATCTAATATCTCACATCTTTTGAGATTTATTACTTATTATTATTACTCATCATCGTCATCATCATCAGTGGGTCTGATGGAGTAATTTAATAGCAACCCTCATAAAGGTCTACATAACTGGGTCCCTGAGCGATAATGTCATGGGTATGTTGAGTCAACCTGAGGCTTTGTATATCTCTACTCCGCAAGAAAAGAATCCTGTGTATGTGTCAAAGAAATGAGAAGGAAACAAGAGATCTTTCCAGTATTCGAAGGTTCCTGAAAAGCAGTGGAGGATCCCTTTCCCTGGGAATTTTTAGGAAAAAAGTAGCAGCTGTATGTTTCAAATGGTTGCCTGGAGCCAGGGGGGCTTGCTGGGAATAGACAGCTGTGCTCACCCAGGCTCCCTGGAACCGACACAACGGTCCGGTCTCAGAGCTGTGTGGCAAAGGTTCTGAAGAGGTCTTGTGTCCTACTGCAGTAGACTTATGTATCATACATTACAAAGTGTTGGCCCAGAGAACGTTCTAAGCATTGCTTGTATAGTCGATAACACTGTGAGTTCTGAAGGCTCGACTCTGTCTAGGACCTCCTGCTCAGTGGCTTCCCAGCCCAAGTCACTTAAGGATGCTGCTGTCTGATTAATTCCACTGAAACATCTTGATTTTATGGCTTAGACTCCTTAAGTGGCTTCACACTGAGGATAAAAGTAAACTTCATAAATCTTACTCTGAAGTCTTGGAGAGTGTTATAGTTAGGCACAGGTGACAGGTGTCAACTTGACTGTTGAGGATTTGAGCTCTGGGCACATTTGTGGAGAATTAGTGGTTTGGTTAAGCCTAGAGTGAACCTGAAGGAGATTGTCTAGTTGATGGGAAAGACCCAGCCCATGGTGGGTGGGACTAGGCCCTGAAGAGGTGAATAAAATACAGAGAACTGGTTGAGAAAAGTAGCATCCTTTTGTACAGTTGGCCAGACGTGCTAGTCGGCAAGTAAGGATCGTCCCTCTCTCAGCCATTATGTGGTGATGGCATGGCCAGTCCCTCAGCCCTGGCGTTGGTGCATGCTCTCCTGTCAAACTGGACTATAAACTATAACCACTAATCACAAGAGAATAGATCCCTTATTCCCTTAAGCCATTTGATGGTATTTATCAGCAACTATGCAACTATGCAGATGAACTGCAACAGAAGGCATAGTTTCCACCTGATATTCCTCTGTGGTCTCCTCAGAATGGAGTGAGCTGGTCAGGGGTGAAAAGTTTTGTGGGAGTTTGAGCTTCACTCTGGCCATTTGTGGAAAAATGTGAGATCAAGAATGTTCTTTCAACTTCAGAGACTCTATATCAACCACCTAGAACTAGGCCAGACTAATCTCTCCCCATCCTGAAGCTCACGGACATTTGCGGAAGAGGGGGCGGTAAGAGTGTAAGAGCAAAAGGATGGGAGGAGCAATGATTGCAAGATACTCCACACAAGTTAGAGCCGAAGCAATCATAATTGGATATTGCAATATTGGATGTGCAATGTCCAACACACTATTGACCTCACAAAGTCTAGCATCTGCTAAAGGCACCAAGATCCTTGGAGGCAAGGGATTGACAGCCACAGTAGTGTTCCTATGCTTAAGGGGAACACAGGAAAGGGTTCAGGGAAATGCCACTGGGTCCTTGTACGTCATCAGAGAGGAGGGCCCAGAGGAGAGTCAGTCATGCACAAGAAAGGACTCTGGGAATTGGGGCGGGAGGCACTGGGGGATGGGGCGGCAGGGGTGAGGGGAGGGAGAGCAGGGGGTTCGGGGGGAGGAGGAAGGTGGGAGGGAACTGGTGTACCTATTAAGTTTGTATGAGCTGAAATAATAATAAAAATGTATTAATAAAAAAATAGGAAAAAAAAAGAATGTTCTTTCAGACAGTCAACTCTGTCACATAAGGCAGAAAGAGAATGACATATGGTAGCGTTTCATCTCAGTGTTGGCTCTGCCTGTCATTACACGTGTCGATAGAAAGAACCCCAGAACGCGATACAGTGCCCTGGGATTGGGAGAAGACAAGGCACTGGTGGCTGGACTGGAGGTTGAAGTTCTGAGTTTGTATTTCTCTGGATCATTGCCCTTTCTCAGACACATGCTCCATTTCTCTCCTTTCTAAACGTGCCTGATGAAAGCCAGCACCTCCTTCCCATCAGCCCTCAGGCTGCAGCAGCGATGAGCAGGGCGTTCCAATGGGTGCTTGGCTCTGTTCCTAAGGAGGGCGTGGTGCGAACACCTGCTCAGCAGTACAAGTGCGATGCCTGCTGTGTGTTTCACAGAATAGCTGTCAGTCCTGCTTTGTTTCTGCTCTCCAGGAAAGCTGAGGGTTATGTTCTCTCGACTGGGGTCAAGGACAAGTGAGGTCAGTTCTAAGACAGAGAAACAACTGGTCCCTCGTGGGACTTGGACAGGGTAGCTGAACACAAGTCGGCTTAATCTTCTCTGCAATCCCTTGGCATTTATTTCTTTCCTTGATTACTAGCATGAGACACACCCTGCCTTGTTTTTTAAAAATATTTTTATTTACTTTTAAGAGAGTGGGTAGGAAGGGAGGGAAGAAGCAAGAGAGTGGGAGAGAAAGAGCCATCACACTCGTATGCATGTACACAAAGTCAGAAGACAGCTTTCAAGAACTGGCTCTCACTCTATATCAACCACCTAGAACTAGGCCAGACTAATCTCTCCCCATCCTGAAGCTCAGGGACATTTGCGGAAGAGGGGGCGGTAAGAGTGTAAGAGCAAAAGGATGGGAGGAGCAATGATATGCAAGATACTCCACACAAGTTAGGGCCGAAGCAATCATAATTGGACATTGCATGCCCGGCGCAATGTCCAACACACTATTGACCTCACAAAGTCTAGCATCTGCTAAAGGCACCAAGATCCTTGGAGACAAGGGATTGACAGCCACAGTAGTGTTCCTATGCTTAAGGGGAACGGGAAAGGGTTCAGGGAAATGCCACTGGGTCCTTGTAAGTCATCGGAGAGGAGGGCCCAGAGAGAGTCAGGCTGCACAAGAAAGGACTCTCTGGGAATTGGGGCGGGAGGCACTGGGGGATGGGGAGGGAAGGGTGAGGGGAGGGGGAGCAGGGGTTCGGGGGAAGGGAGGGAGGGAACTGGTGTACCTGTTAAGTTTGTATGAGCGGAAATAATAATAAAAATGTATATAAAAAAAGAACTGGCTCTCCCTTTCCACCATGTGGGCTCCAGGAATCGAATTTAGGTCTCCAGGTTTACATTCAGGCACCTGCACCCGCTAAGCCTTCTCACTGTCCTCAACACCCTTATCAGGACATCAACCTCTTGATAGGAGCCACCTGTTACTGATTTTTCATTGTTCAAGCAGAGACGTGAGAGGAGTTTGTATGTATTCTAGAAAAAAACTCTGTGCTCTCCGACAGCCAGGCTCCACTGCTGATTAGGGATCCAGGGAACACCTGGGGACCAGAAATACTAGGGACGAGAATATATTGGTTTAATATCCAAGTGATATTATTCCCATTATGCCCATGTACTTCAGTATTTCTTGCTGTAAATTCTTAAGGCCTGAGACCATGATTCATCTGTCTTTTTCCCCTCTGTGTGATTGTAGGCACTAGGCCCAGCATGTTCCAAAGCTGTGGCTCTCAACCCCTACCGGATAGGAGAATTTTCCAGGGGAGCTTGCAACCACCCGATGCCCCATTGGGCCAATTAGCTGTACACCTCTTCGGGGGTGGGGTCCAGCCATCAGCACTCATCTGGCTCCCCTGGCAAGTCCAGCATGCAGCCATACTAAGCGTGAGCTACATCAGGGCAGGGAACCTGCCTGGTTGATCTCTTTCTCCAGAGCGCCGTGTACTGATTGGCACAGGACGGTTCTCATAGCAATCAGCCCCTTCTATCAGCAGCTCTTTGTAGGTGTAAAAGACTTCAAGCAGCTGCATCTTAACAAAGCCCCGAACTGTCCCTCTTCTAACTTCTCTGCCTTGGTGCTTATCTCCCCTTCCATCTACAGTTATGAGCTAGAAGCCCTGGATTTGTCCTTGATCTCCTTCCTTCCTTCCTTCCTTCCTTCCTTCCTTCCTTCCTTTCCTTCCTTCCTTCCGTCCTTCCTTTTCCTTCCTTCCTTCCTCCTTCCTTCCTTCCTTCCTCCTTCCTTTCTCCCTCCTTCTTCTCCCTTCTTCCTTTCCTCCTTCCTCCTTCCTTCCTCCTTCCTTCCTCCTCCTTCCTTCCTCCTTCCTTCCTCCCTCCCTCCCTCCTTCTTCCTTCTTCTTTCCTTCCTCCTTCCTTCTTCCTCCCTCTTTCCTTCCTCTTTCCTTCTTTTCTCCTTCCTTCCTTCCTCCCTCCCTCCCTTCCTCCCTCCTTCCTTCTTCCCTTCCTTCCTTTCTCCCTTCCTTCCTTCCTCCCTTCCTTCCCTCCCTTCTTCCTTCCCTCCCTCCCTCCCTCCTTCCTTCCTCCTTCCTTCCTTCCCTCCCTTCCTCCTTCCTTCCTTCCTTCCTTCCTTCCTTCCTTTCTCCCTTCTTCCTTCCTCCTTCCTTCCTCCTCCTTCCTTCCTCCTTCCTTCCTTCCTCCTTCCTTCCTCCTTCCTTCCTCCTTCCTTCCTCCTTCCTCCCTCCTTCCTTCCTCCCTCCCTCCCTCCCTCCTTCTTCCTTCTTCTTTCCTTCCTCCTTCCTTCCTCTTTCCTTCCTTCCTCCTTCCTTCCTCTTTCCTTCCTTCCTCCTTCCTTCCTTCCTCCTTCCTTCCTTTCTCCCTTCTTTCCTTCCTCCCTTCTTCCTTCCCTCCCTTCTTCCTTCCCTCCCCCCTCCCTCCTTCCTTCCTCCTTCCTTCCTTCCCTCCCTTCCTCCTTCCTTCCTTCCTTCCTCCCTCCCTCCCTCCCTCCCTCCCTTCCCATCATTCCAGTATTTTACTGGGCTTGGGGACTTACATATTAAATATCTCTCACATATATATCACATTTACTTCCATATCCATCAGCATCATCTAAGCCCAAGATGTCATCATCGAGATCCAGAATGCCTTAACAGCTTCCAACTAGACCACCTGTGTATACCCCAGACTCGCAAGCTATTCTCCACACTATAGTCAGAATCGTGCCTTCAAAATACAAATATGACCCACTGGTTATAATTCATCTGTGACTTTCTGTTGCTGTTGAGGGACCCAAATTCCTTAATTCCACCTATCAAATAACATTGTCTACTCCACAGGCTGCTGTGTCTAATGTACCTAATGTACTAGGTACTTCTGGGTCTTGTCCATAAGGTTCTGTGGTCTAGCCCATGATAGCCTCCAGGGATTGGATCCACAGGCTCTTGTGACTTGGTCTTCAAGGCCCATTGGTCTGGTCTATATGACCCCATGGACCAATCTACTTTCTCAGCCAGTCCATGTCACTCCTTACCGTGTCCTTTGAACTCTGTCATCTCTAGCTTCCTCACACTCACTGAAATCTCATTCTTCTTCATCCTTGAAAGCTTTGTGCATCTATTTAACCCAGCTACAATATCCTACCTGTCGCCTTTTCCCTCTTTGTCTTTGTTACTTCTCAGCTCAGGATCCCTAGCCGAGTGCAAACCATCTCAGATCCCAGTCAAAACTCCTTTGTCCCAGGGGCTCCTCACATTGTTCTTTTATCTCTCTGAGTGCTTCTCAAGCTATAAGCCGCCTCTTCATGCCAGTTGGTTTCAGACTTTAACTTGGACACTTAAAGAGACGGGACTATGGGCATAACCTATGAAAAAAATATTTAGTTAAGGCAAGCTTGCCAGAAAGCCTGTAGATGATCTCACTGATGTGGGAAAACTCAGCCCATAGTGGATAGGACCATTCCCCGGGTGGTGGATAACATGAAAAAGGATTGGCTGGCTTTGGCAACTGGCAAACTAGGAAGTAGCATGGGTCTTTGTCCCTTTCTCAGCTCCTCCTGGGGATGTGATTTGGCCAGTCCCTTTGGCCCCTGCTGGTCACTGCTCTGTCATAATAGACTGTGGCCTGAATGTCTAAGTTTTTCCTTGTTCCCCTAAATTGCTTGGATCAAAATATGCCTTACAGCCAGGGAATATGGAACTGAGACACATTCTATTCATCAAAACCGTTGGCTCTATGCCTCTCTGCCCACTGCACTAAAGCCCCCTGAAGGCAGGGGCTCTGGCTGACTTTACTCACATTAAAACCCTCATGCCGAGCAGAGACCAGAACCACCAAGCAAGTATTGAGTAAACAGCATCTCACTGAACACTTTAACGTTTTTTGCAGAATAGCTCCAGACCTAACTGGTCCTTTCGCTCCAGAACCAGGCGGCTTCTCCTGTCTCCCCTTCTCCCAGTCAGTGGGGCTGCCTCTCCCTGCCGAGACCCATGTGGTTCCTCACAGCACAGTTACGTAAAACAGCCCACATGACATATCTATTTTTAGCACCTCCTAAAGATCTATTCATATCTACATCCATCAATTGCTTCTCCCTGGGAACCTTTTGATGTTTCTTCATCTCTTGGAACTTCCCTAAGACTGCATTAAGGTCTTGATACACATCCTCTGTCCTACCCCTGGGACCCAGCATTTGAAGCTGGTTTTTTTTTTTTTTTTTCATTTGAATCTTGCATCCGAGTCTTATATCTCCGTGGGCTTGCATGTCTTCTTGTCTGTGGCCTCTGCATAGTCCTGGGCGTGGGTGGGAGTATGTTCGATGCTCACAGATGAAGCACGTGGCCCAGGACAGGTCTCTCGGCTCCTATCACAATTTCCTGGTTGCTCCTTCTTGCATGTCTCCCTAATCTTAAATCTACTGGAAACAAAACCCCAAAACAATAGAGGGAAGCTGGATTCCTACTTGTGTGTTCTTCTAAGACTTTTTTCCATCTCTGAACTTTTATTTCACTGATTATGCAAAATTAGACATTTGGACTAGATTACTGAGGATCTCAGTAATGAAAATGATAATAATAACAACAATAATAATATTAGCTGACATCTATTAAACCTATAACATGGTGAAGCACTAAGTATTTTACATGTATTTTATCAACTTATTTTAAAAAATTATTTAATCTTCAACATAATCAAAAAAAGTAGAGATTTTTGTGGCCCCATTTTACAGATATTAAAACTCAGGCACAGGGAGGTTAAGAAATTTGTCCAAAACCAGTGAGCAGAAAAGGACGTGCAAAGTCCAGATTTAAGCAGTAGTTGCAAGTCCTAAAAACTAGTTCATGCACAGCACAGAGAACAGCGCTTGAAGTCAAAGGCTGGAAGACTTAGTCTCCGCCAGGTTGTTCCGCGCACTTTCTACCTGTATGTAAAATGAGAGTCCTGCCTCGTGGAGCAGAGCCTGCTAGACCCAAGGTAGTAAAGTGTCACCCCCTAGATGACTGTGCGACTGATGTTTACATTCTCGTAGCTCAGGGACGGCGGGGGGCACTTGCCTGCAAGGCCTCTCCTTGGCTAGCAGAAGGCCGCCCCTGCTGGGTGCTCTTGTGGCCACCCCTGACTCTGAGTCTTGTCGATGACACAAGTTCCTGTAAGGACACCTGTCACACTATGCTACAATGACCTCATTCTACCTTCATTGTCTCTTTAAAGGTCTTGTCTCTGAATATAGTCACATTCTAAAGTGCTTGGAGCACAGACTTTGATATCTGAAATTAGGAACATAATTTAGTCCCTGGCGAGTGGATCCGGTACACTTTTAGGAGCACCATCCTCATGTAAGCACCCACCTCTCTGGGTATGGGGTCCTTCCTGTCTCACTGCCAATTCTAGCTTCATACCCATCCCTCTGTTCTTGGTCAGTGACAGAGCATGGTGCTCCGCTAGCAACATGTAAATGAGCAAAAAGGATAGGATCTGTCTGTTGGGCAGCTATTTCTAGAATGGAAAAAAAAAAATCTCTTCCTCATTTTAGATTGCTCATGGCCTGGTTTGCAAGTCCTCAAGTTAACACCAGAGACCTTGCAGTCTTAGAAAAATATTGTGATAGGTTGAAAACCTTCAGACCTGCATGGCATATTTACACAAGGATGTGAACTTGCCTTTCAAAAGTGAATTTACCTTCTGAGTGGGTCACCCTGCCCTTCTCCCTGCAGCTAGATAAGGGAGGCATCGACACTTTAAAAACAAATCTGAACAGTTGTCTGTCTCTGAGGTGCCAAATGTCACTGTCCCCCTATCGATCTTTGTGTTCCAACTGGGCCCTCATTTCCCCTCCTGGGAGAATTCCTGGGAAGTCATCAGGTTAGAAATGAATCAGAAGGAAGCCAGAAAGAGTGGAAAGCAGAGCACTATTGGCTTAGTCAGGAGACTCTAACAGAATATGTGCAGTGAGTGCAGAGAGTAGAAGAGATGCTTAGGAACCTGCTCAGAGAAAGAGCCAGTTCTAGAAGTAGCTACCAATTCCAAAGCATAAAAGCAGTGGTGCTTCTCCCTCACTGGGTACCAAACACAGCCCTCAGCACATGACATCCCATTTTTGTCCTTCCCTGGAAGTGGATTAATGATCCTCATTCTCTGCACAAGGAAATGACTGACACTCAGCAGCCTGGCCGGGTGCCATGTCAGCAGACAGCAAAGCCAGGATTCCAGCCCCCTGTGTCCTGCTGCAGACCTCGCAGGGGACGAAGGGGCCCTGTGGCATCATCCGGGACCGTCACGAGATGACCAAGTAGAGATAGGGGAAGGGAAACACACCCTGACGCCCGGACCTGAAATGACCCTGCTGCTTCAGAAACTTGAGGAATGGAGATCACCGCACAGCCTGTGGGTAGAAGTGAGCAGCCTTGACGAAAGGGAAGTAATTCCCACAGGGCTGGTGCCAAGCGTGTGGACTGCAAATGCGAGTGAACCAGAAAAGCAGAAATGTTTAAACCTGAGCCAGAGTAGTCGGGTTCCAAGACAGGATTCTGCCATCCGTCTTTTCCATCTATAGTCTGCCCTGTAAGAGGACTCTCCTCCTCTTCTTCATTGAGTGAGCTCCCAGAGTGTGATAATTTATCAAGGGGGTAAGGGAAGATGAGGTAAGGCTCCACTCTTCACGTGGAACCACCTCCATCAATTTTTAAATTTTATTTATTTGCAAGAGAGAAAAGGACATGTGCCAACTGCACACATGAACGTCAAGGGAGAGCTTTTGCAAGTCTTTTTCTCTGGGGATAGAACTCAGGTTTCCAGGTACATTTGCCAGCTAAGCCATTTCATAGCCCTATCATTTTGAGGGTTTATTTTTGGGGGGGGGTGTTTTGTTTTGTTTTTGAAGCATGATTTAATCTGTAGCCCAGACTGGCTTCAAACGGATGAAGCTTCTGTCTTGGCTTGCCGAGCACGTATGTTACCAGCATGCGTCACCGTGCACAGCTTTTACTAAATTATTTAAGGTCATAGAAGTATGGTGATTGTGGGAAAACCTGAGACGGAAATGCTCAGAACATGTTCTGTAATCTGCCACTCACAGAAGCCATCAAAACATTAAGCCTGCCCTTTCAATCCTTTGAGTACAATTTTGAAGCAAGCGTGAAAGGAACCAAGATGCACGTGGCTTAGTAACCTTTCATCACTTGATGCTGCATTATGTCTGTCTTCCAGTATTTTTAAGTGGGGTTTTGAACTTGACCTTTTTCTGCCCCATCTGGCAATGTGCCATAATTTATTTCTCCCCTCTTGGACTTTGGGAGGGTCGAGAGTTGGTTCTCTTGATTAGTTCACATGGCAGGATTACCCATTAGGGACGAAGAGCAAGACCAGTATCTGCCCTGGGAAATCTATGCTATTTATATATTATTCACTCCGTTAATTATGATCTTTCATAACAACTAACCAGAAGTCTGAATTGGCATCGATTGCTGGCGTCAATAGCCACTCCACATTCTTTTGTTCTTCTAATAGAAATGGCTCAAATGGCTCACAGACCTTTTAGTCTAGAAGTGAGTAGACCATGTTATTTATATACATTCACCTGCATACATGTTCTTTTTATGCACACGTATATAGATACCAAAGGCCAAACTTCAGAAACAACCACAAGAAGGTTCAAAGATGCATTACAGAATGACTTTTTACCTCCCCACCCCCCGAGACTGCACATCAGCATTGTGACTATCGGTAGACCATACTGTTAATGGGATCATGGTGTGGTAGCCGGTTACAGGTGCCAACTTGACAATTGAAGTCAAGCTCTGGGCACATTTGTAAAGAATTAGTAATTGAGTAAAGCCTTTGAGCAAGGCTGCAAGAGATTGTCTAGTTGATGAGGAAGACACTATTCCCTGGACAGGTAGAGTAAATGGAGGGAGATGACTCAGGAAGTTGGCACTTTTGCCTTACTTAGAAATGTTGTCTGGCAAGTGGGGTTTGCTCCTCTCTCAGCAGTCCTGTGGTTATGGCGTGGCCCGTTCCCTTGGACACTAGTATTCGTATGAACTTTCCTGCCAAACCAAATGAACAACTGTAACCAGACAATCATAAGCCAGAATAAAATCCCCTGTGTACATAAGCCGTTTTGTCATAAATATATCAGCAACATGTAGAGTAACTGTGACACACAGCAAGAGAACCTGGGCTTATCTCCCAGTCTCCACTGGTTCTGGTTTCTAGGACATTCTTGCTTATGAATAAAATTATATGAATGCCTTTGCCAAAGGGGCAGGAATCATGGTGCTGGCATAGCTTCCATTGACCTTATCTACAACACACATGCATGCACCTGCGCGTGCACACACACATGCACACACGAGTGACCAGAGCAGCCAGAGAAGAGCCTACTTAAGCCTTACAGAACAGGCTTTCACAAACATACCTAGAAATATACAAAAAGGTCCTATAACAAAGATGGTTTGCTAATTTACAAATCATCATTATTACCTTCAGTTTGCCCATGGCAAAGATAATTACTTGTCAGTTTTAAGAGAACCATATAAACTGTGTACCATTTGTACCACATTCATTCCTTTTCACTGGAGACCTGCAAGATTCTCTTTGCATACAGTGTCTCTCCCATTCTTGCTCTAGCTCTGAAACTTACACCACAAAAACTGGACTTGGGCTTAAGTGATGGTTCCAGGGCCAAGTTTCTGACTCGAAAACAGAAGCTCCTGAGTTCAGATTCCTGATCTCCTATAAAAACACCAGGCAGAAATGGTGGCACCTTATACTTCCAGCCCTGGAAGACAGAATCTGGGAAACTGCAGAACAAAGCAAAGTAGAAGTAGTGCAATCCAGGGTGATTCCCAAAATTATGTTTGGGTCTCCGCAGGCATACACAGTGTCCTCTGATACACAAAAGCAGGCACACACACACACACACACACACACACACACACACACACACACACACAGAGGTACAAAAATAATTTTTAAAATATTAGGCTGTTAGTTCTAATCTCACCCTGTCTCTAAATCCCTGTTGGGATTTGCGTAGCCTTCCTCCCTTTCTTGGGCCTGTTTCTCACCTGAAGAGATTCACACAGATTTATAGTTTTCAACTCATGTTTGAAGGTGCCTTGTTATACTACTTATATTAGAGTTGAACTTTTAAAAAATCTATTGCTATCTCTTAAAAATGATGGTCCAAATGACAGATTTAGAAGTGTAATCAAATTTTAAATGAAACCCTCAGTGTGCTAATTTGAATTTTTAGCTGTCTTCAAAGTTGCTCTCCTATCTTTTCTAACTAAATAATTTGAGATTTTTCAATGTGAACTGATTTGAAAAAAAAAAGAAATGAAAAAAGCAAGCTGCTCTAGCACTTGTCACAACCTAATGTTTATGGATCAAGATTTTCTCAGTAATGTGAAGTAAGCAATGTTTAGACTCTAGGTGAATGCTACATCAAAACAAAGTTTGATGTTTCATCATCGGCCTTTATTATACATTATACATGTTCATTATATATTATAATATGATCACTATACATGTTACTATTCACATATAAAATATATTTGTTCCTATAAAATGTTAACTAATTAATTTTATTCTGGTAGTTAAGTAATTTTAAGATTGATAGAACAGGTTCCTAGTAACTAATTAACTAACTAATTGGCTAATTTTATTTTGAAATAAAGAGAAGATATGCACGTGTCCCAGCACATACGTGGAAGTCAGAGGGCAACTTTTCAAAAGTTGTTTCTCTTTTTCTGTCATGTGGACTCCAGGGATCAAACCCAGGTCACCAGTTTTGCATATCTTCAGCAAGTGTCTTTGCTGCTGAGTCATCTCATTGGTCCCATATTATTATTTTCAAAAGTGTTCTGCTGTGATATTTGAGAGCCCTTCAGACATAACATTATATAAACTATATTTTTACAGTGAAAACAAAGTATGTTTGTGACCCTAAGGACCATTTAAAGGGTTTAGTAAAAGAGAGAGTTTTCAACTTCAATAAACAAATGCTAACTGCTATGGAAGTACGAGCAGAATCCTAATTGATGGACTTGCTAATTATTTCCTTCACTGTACGGCTGCTGTTGGGTTGTCAGTGGAAACATATTATTGTGTATTTGAGAAAAGGAAATTGGCTTGAGGGCTCTGAAAGCCAGCCTACACACCAGGCAGCAAAGCTGAAGAATTCTACCCCAGGGAATTTTAGGAATAAGGTTTGGACGATTGCTCAATTGATCATTCTAAATTAAATTACTAAGTACTGACTCTAAATCTGACTTAGAAAAACTTTGCTGGTGAATGTGTTTTGCCTGACTTCCTATGTTTTATTTCATAAAATGGCCATGCCAATATACTGAACAAAATAAAGCTCCAAGAAATTACCTAAACACCATGCCTACCAAGAAAGGCCTGCTTGTTTTGGGCAGCAACTTTGCCCCCAAATGCAAACCCAGGGAAGGATAAGTAGAACATTTTTTGAAGGCAGCACCCCAGATGAAATGCACTGTCATTTCATCATCTTGATCTCTTCAAGTGTCCAATGATGCTAGAATCATGGATCTAACCTGTGACCTGGCTAAGGAGAGAATACGAGACTCGGACCACAGTGGTCCAAGCCCAAGTGGTCAGTCCCTATACTCACTACCAAGCAAGGGTCCTCATTCTTCCACAGCAAGCACTTCACAAATTGGGCCATTTCCCTAGCCCCTGATTTTTTTTTCAAACTGGACACATATATGCCATCACGTGTGTACAGCTCAGAAGACCTTTGTTGGGGATCGGGGCACACCTCTCATTTCTACTGCTGTGCTGTGTGCGCCGGTCCAGCTGGCCTACAGGCTTCTGGCCAGTTCTCTCCCAGTCTCACCATAGGTGCGCTAGGATCATAGACGCAGGTCCCTGCATCTGACTTTTGATGTGGTTCTAGAAATTTGGACTTAGGTCTTCAAGCTTTCATGGCAAGCACTTTTACACTCTGAGCCATCTTCACAGACCCTTGACTATTTTAATAATTATCTATTTATTTATTTATTTATATTAAAGAGAAAGGAAAGCGATGCTTATGCAGCGTGAGTGGAGGTCTGAAGAACGACTCTCAGAAGTCAGTTCCCTCTTCCACCATATGGACTTCCAGGATCGATCTCAGGTTGCCAGGTTTGTGAGACGCAGCGTACCTGCTGAGCTATCCTCCCCCTTGCTCTCGAAAGTTTAAAGGGTCTGTCTTCTCTAAAGCCCGTCACATCACTCATCATCTGCTGCAGCTCTAAACAGTGGCTCCTCATACCTGCCACCTGGGGTGTAAAGAAGATGGAGAGCGAGGAGAAGGAACTGCCTGCTTTTCTACTCACAGATGCTGGGGCTAGGAAAGGACTCTCCAAGGGATTCACACCAACTCAGATAACTCTGCCACCTTAGTCCTCTAGCCTGTGGGTCTTTTCACTCACTGACCTCGGTCTACATGTGTCAGGGACCAATAGCACATTCTTAGCCGATCCCAACCTTGCTTCCCCCGGCCTCACAGCATTCTGGAACAAGGCTTCTGAACTCTTTGCCCTCTGAAATGTGTGGGAATCCCTTCCTCTTCTACCATTCCCCTCCTGTTGTCTCCACTGTTGAGGGGGTAGTATCGATTTACAGGTCCCTCCCTGGAAGGGACATCATTGCCTGCCCCATCCACTTCTGAGCACATCTGTGCCCCCTAGCATCTCTGCAGCTGCTTCCTAGAAGGATTGACTCTAGAAAGACTCGCCACTTCTCAACTAAAGAGGAGACCTTGCCTGGATAACTTTCCATGTGGTGTGTAGAGGGATGGAGAGGACCAAACATGAACGTGTCGAGCAATGTCTACTGTGGGTTGCCTTGACAACAGCCTCCCTCTGGAAATAGCATTTGTGGAGTTTAGGGGAAATAGGTGAGCTGCCATCTGCTTGTCTGATAGGGCAATGCATGAAGGTAGAAGGGAAGGTCCCTTCACATCGGAACCAGACTGGCAAAGATCAGTCTAGGTGTCTGGAAACAAGCGCTTGGTGTTGGCATTCGGAGAGCCCCAAACTGTTCAGTCACACAAGCCAAGGTCTCGGGTCTGGAAGAGCAGACAGCAGAAGTTGGGGGCCAAGGCACAAATGGTGCCAGTGACCTCCTCTACCAGGCCTAGAAAGGCCGTACTTCTCTCTTCTTTTCCCCTACAGCCGAGGATAGAGCATCATCTTCCCCAAACAGCCAAGGTGAGGACTACCCCTTCATGACCAGGCTATACATCTTCATAGTTAGAAACAAGGCCTAAACTATATCCCCTGGAAGGGGAACCTAGTGAGTTAAGGTAGACAGCTGGATGCAAATCCTTACCTGGGAAAGAACAAGGGGGTACTAGACATATTTGACAAGGAGAAAATATGGGGGCGCTGCAGTGGAAGAAAGGGAGCAGAAAGCCTGGGAACTGGGCTGACAGGTGTGCCCTTCCTGTTCTCATCTCCACCATGCCCACCTCTGTAATCTTAACTCCCGGATCATCCTTGCGAGGGCCAGTGTGCAGGGGCGGTGGGAAGAGGAATCACAATGCACAGGGTAAGGAAGGCAGAACAGCAGCCTGGAGACCAGAGAAGAGTGGGCAGAAGAGGATGGAAGGGGGTGAAAAAAGACAGGAAGGAGGAAAGTAAGGGTGCTGTCTGCTGGGCGCAGAGGTGATGGGGTTAAAAAAAGAAGCAGTGAATGCCAACATATGCCTCTAACGTGGCTCTAGAAATTCTCAGAGTACCACCCTATGCCCCAAATAGGGAGAGACGATTTTGCTATGGAGATGTTGGAAGAGAGTTGGGCATGTGATTACTAAACTCTCTATAAGCCCCTCACTCTGGCAGGACGAACCAGTCCTGTTTCTTTTCTTTTCTTTTGAAGTCTGATAGCTGTCTCTGTATCACAAATGGAAACAGCAGGAGAAGGCAGGACACATGGCAATCTGCTGGCAATGTGACTGTGTCATTTAGCACACCAACCCCATAGTGTGATTGCCAGGACAGCTCTTAGCAAAGGTCCTGGGGCATCCACTGTGCAGCAGGGTCTAATCGTAAAGTCTAGCAGCTAAATGCTGCAGAGCAGACGACCTGCATGTGAAGCCCAGCTGAGTCCCTTTCCAGCCATGTGGACCAAGCGCATTACTGAGCCCAGCCTGGGTCTCGGTTTCTTTACTTAAGAGCTGGAGTTGCAAAGACCGTCAGTTGGGTGCTGCACTGGCCTTTCTCCCTGGACTCTCCCTCTCTCACAGGAAGCAGAGGGCGGCACCTCTTGCTCAGGCTATCTCAAAGCAGAACCAAATTCTAAATCCTTCTGACCCAGGCCCACCTCCTTCCTGACCTCATTTATCCACCTATGGCTCTCAGCACCCAGCCCACCCGTAGCTCACTTCTTAGGGTCGTGGTACTCCCTGCTCTCTACCTCCTCGACAGTCTTGATTCACTTTTCAAATCTCCATTTAAAGGTCACATCTTCAGGAAGTCTGCCATTGTTCCCCCAAATAACTGTGTTCCTGTTACCCACACTCGCATCATTACTTTTCCAATAGACATTTATCTCAATTGGGGGTAACTCTAGCTGATCTTTGTGTCACATCGGCCCATCCACAATAAACTGTCAGTTTCACAGGGCTAGGGACTGTGAATCCCCGCTGCCTGGTGCTTGGGGATGCTCTATGAATATTGAATGAAGGTATTAAATATTAAATAATACTGCAGGCGAGTGCTCTGGACAGTGGAAAGTCGCTTTGCAAATGTGTTTCATCTTCCTTTTATTACTATTCACGGGGTAAGCAAACGATAATAGAGCTGCCCACAGCAGCTGGGGTTTCCA
The DNA here is from genome assembly GCA_023101885.1 of Typhlomys cinereus. Taxonomy (NCBI): domain Eukaryota; kingdom Metazoa; phylum Chordata; class Mammalia; order Rodentia; family Platacanthomyidae; genus Typhlomys; species Typhlomys cinereus. The sequence goes on from JALPQD010000014.1 coordinate 8,586,614, forward strand.
GAACTGAGTGAAACAATTCGTAAGGAGGACTTACTCAAAATGGTTCATGAACTAAATGGACGTTTTGTGCCGTGGCTGCTCGCGAAGAAGGAAGACAGACGGCAGCCCTGGGTTCAAGGGGCAGCCTGTCCTCGGTCTTGGTAAACAGTCGGGGTTTAGCATCCTGACCATCCTGATGAGGATCTAAAAGCAGGAGAAGGAAAGAGAAGTGAGGGCCCAGGGCACGGCTGGGGAAGGCTCTCTGGGTCAGGTTCTGCCTGAGCTGAACTTGAGGCACTTGGACATCTTGCCTGCCTGTGATGCACCAGGGTGTGTAGCGACCAGAGGCCATTGTCGGCCCTCTTTTCTGATCAGCAGCCTCGTGTTGTGCTCTGGGCCCACAGACCCTCCAGCCCCCTCACACGCTCAGCCCCCATCTGACCCTGGCATCGGCCACTCTTCTGCCTCAGTTTCCAGGCGCTGTCTCCTGGTTGTTTCTAAGCACACCACGGCATTTGCTGCTCAGCCGCCAACTGCCCTCCCTCCTATTGCTCCTCTTAGGTGTCTTGCTCTCCCCCTGTAGCACTGCCCATGGTTCTCCAGCAAGTCACACCCCCAAGGCGTGACTTCCCCGACCCCTCTTCCGAGCGTTTTCCACTCCCAGGTCCCAGCCCCATCCCACCCTGCGCCTTTGCTTATTCACCAGCTTTTGACTGAGTGTCTGTGTGTGCCAGAAACTCCACACGACAGGAACATCAGGGTTAAACGGGCACATGCTCTTCTCGTCCTCGGTTCTCCGCCTCTTAGGAAGAAAGAGCCACAGAGAGACTGAAGCCTGGGGCCAACTGCCATAGGTGCGTGAGCTCCGAGCCAGAGGGAGTGTTAGCCCTGAAAGTGTCATTCCGCACACACAGCACAGCCAGGGAGGCTCCAAGCACAGAGGACCACGTGGTAATATTTCATATTTCAGGAATGCGGCAAATCAAGAAAGATCAGCCGCCCCAACTGGGCAGCTGCTGCATGGGATACAGTTCATGGAGAGAGGGGAAGTCAGGTGTAGATTGGAATGGGGGTGCTGTGGTGACGCTTGAGCACGAATCTTGGTTCAATACATGTGCACATGCACACGCACACACACATGCACACACATACACACATGAAGTAGGAGAATGAAAAAAATTGATGTGGTGTAGAAATCAATCAGAAAGAAAGATGGATGTGAATGGTTCAGGAGATGGCACAGAGCCTGGGGGTGTATTCTAAACCTCTGCACTGAAAGATCTATGGAACCTGGTGTTCTTATAGTAGAGAAGCAGAAGTTAATGGTTCTCATGCTGTGCTGGAGACAGGAAATGGTGGGCAGACTCCAGATATTAGAGATGTGGGCAAGCAGGGATTTGTGTGTGTGTGTGTGTGTGTGTGTGTGTGTTTTGCATGTGAGTAGGTGTGTACATATGTGTGAGTGAGTATATCTATATTTTTTGCGTGTGTGTGTGAGAAGGCACTGTGTGTCCCTGTGGGGAACCAAGGGTGACTTCAGAAATCATCCTCAATCACTTCTACCTCCTTTTTGCTTCACTCTGGGATTTCCCAGGCTCTGCCTACTAGGCCAGAAATGTAGGCCACCACCATTTCTGCCTGGTGTTTTTTTGTTTTTTTTTTATGTGGGACCTAGGATCCGAACTCAGGTTCTTCTACTTGTGAGGCCGAGTCTCTCCAGCTTAGGAGTGAGTATAAAAGAAGGTGCTTGAGAGAGAGAGAGAGAGAGAGAGAGAGAGAGAGCCTGTAAAGACCCAAGGTTGACACTGGGAATCATCCTGGATGTTCTTCCATCTTATTGCTATGCTCTGGAATTGTACGGTCTAGAATTATAGGCAGTCACCATATCTGCCAAGCATTTTTACAGGGGATCTGAAGATCTGAACTCAGGTCCTTTTGTAAAGGTTTTAACCCCTAAACCATCTCCCAGACTCCTGAGACAGAGTTTTATCTTGCCTAACCCTGTTGGGTCATCAGGTCGCAGACCTGGTAGGGACCTCACGACTGGGCCTTCGGAAGAGATGGAAAGAACGAGAAGCCCAGGCTGAGTGAGCCCCTAGGCACAAGCACCAAGGTATTTCTAGGCCTTGTCGCCTGTGCTGGCTCATCGCTGCACATTCAAAAGAGAGGAGGGGTATTTGACCCAGGGGGTTGAATGGAACTCCACATTAGTGCAGTATGTCAAAATCATGAGACAGTGACTCATGAGGTGAAGAGAGATCAGTAACTAGTCCCAGTTCAAAGAAATGGGAGCCTTACAAGTAGCCATGGGATGTTCCAGGTAGGACATATCCAGTGCTGGAGAGGACACCCCCTACCCCTCCTTGACCTGTCCCTACCACCACTACCTCTCCAACTCGCGCGCTCCAGGGGCAGCTCTGGCCACTGTGCACGCAAGCCTGCTGCCGTGTATTCTCCTTCAAGTTGCCCTACGCTCGCGGCACTGGAACAAGGGAATGCTGGAGGTGGGGTCTGTACACATATCTCCTCTGCTCATCCCTCTTCTTCCTGACATGTAGAAGCTCCAGGATCATTCCAAGAAGACAAAGACTGACTTGGCCTGGCTTTAGAGACTCTTTAACTACTGAGGTTCTTTACCCATCGCAGGTAGAGAGAGGGAGCGGCAAAGGGAGGCTGTGTTGCGTCACCGCACAGCCCACTGGCAGCCAGACTTCCCACAGTGCTGGCTAGGACCCAGCCCTGTCTTTTATCTCCAGCTAAAATTCCCTTCACCATGTGAGGCAAGCCCAGGGTCTGGCTCTGACAGGACTGCTCAGGTCCTAGCCCACAGGACTGCTCAGGTCCTAGCCCGCAGGATTGCGGTGGCCGCTGAGTGCTGCAGTGCCTGTGTCCCACAGCTGCTATGTCAGGGTCCTGGCATCTTCTGTAGTGAGGACTTACATGTGGCAGTGTCTCCTGATGGGGAGGATGGAGTTGTATGTCAAGGGCTAGTGACAGCAAGGTAACGCAAGAAGTCGACCGCTAACCCGAGGCCCCCACTGCTCTGACTCCTACTCTCTCTCTCTCTCTCTCTCTCTCTCTCTCTCTCTCTCTCTCCTGCCTCATCCTCCCTCCCTGATCCTCCTCTAGGACCAGAGGCTGGCTTGTGTCACCTGGACTCTGAGCAGGTACCCTCCTGTGGAGGTGTGCAACCACAGAACTGTCCACACCTTTCACTCACTCGCTGCCATGGTTACCCCCGAGCAGAGGAGGGAGTCTTTGGCAGCTGGCTCTCCTCAGACTAAAAAGAAGCAGAGCTTTACCTTAGCCCTCAGACCTTGGTCCTCCCCAGAAGCCAGGCCCAAGACTGGACATGAACCCTACACATCTTCCATGGGCACAGGATCAACTCACAGTCCCCAGTCCCAGTTCCCAGGGGTGGACCTGGGTTCTAGGTTTGTTGTCTGTGGAAGGCGAAGCCTCTACTTTGGACCTATATCAGCTGTGATCCCATGGAGTCTTCCCCTGATATAAAACAGTAATCCGAGATGAGGATCTGCCCCTTTGCACTGGCCAAGATTCGTGTGTAGATCTTTGGTCACAAGGTCAGGATCTCCTTCCCCTCTTGGTCTTGATGGTCATGGTCATTTTGAGGCACAGGAAGTGCCGGGATGGGGCTGCTCCCAAAACAAGAAGTTCTGCAGATCCTGGCTGTGCCGCTCTAGTGACTTGGTATTGTGTATTGGTTTCCTTCTAATTAAAATATTTCCACCCCGAGGGAGGAGAGAGGTATGTAAGAAGCTCATGAAACTTACAAGACTCAAGGGACTGAGAAAGTCGCAAGGCCCTTCCCTAGGTTATAGAAGAATTAGCAGTGGTTGAGGGAGAGGTGACAGGTTGGGCAGAATGCTCCGGGCACTCAGCTTTCACAGTCCCTCACCCATGCTTGATGGGCTTTCCAGGGACGCAGCTACCTTTGAGTTACCCATTGCTCCTGCAAGTGACCCCTCACTCACATACTTGAGTCATCCCAATAAACTGGCCGGTTCACCACACTAGACTTGGATGGCATTGTTTCTTTGGTCTGTTGCCCATGTCCTGTCTTGGGGAAATAGATGCTTAAATGTCCCTGTCTCCCCAGAGAAGAATCTTCTCCTTTCTCTGGGCTTCAGTTTCCTCGCCAGCTGTGGAAGAGACTTTGGTTTTTACCATAACTAGTAGGAACTGACCTGTGCTTATCTAACGCTTCATGGTGATCACATTTCTCTAAGCAAAACCAAAGACTGTATGTGCCTGTGGCCGGAGACCCCAGATTACACAATGCTCCTTTCTCTAGCTCATTGCCCTAGAAGCCGTCAGTGTGGACGTCAGACCCTGCTCGTCCCGTGGTCCATGTGCGCGGTTGCTGCTCTTCCGTCTCCTCCCGGGCAGCCGAGCCAACTGCTCCACCCCCTCCTCTCTGAGCCTTCCTCCTCTGTCAACTGGCGGCTTTTCTCTCCCTTCTTTCATGCACACTAGGGCTAGTGACCTCCCACGGGACCCTGACCATCAGGAACAAGGAGTTCGTGTGTGTCGTGTGGACTTGCTTGTCCCTTGTTCTCTCCTGCTAGAGAGGGAGAAAGGAGAAAGCACACGGGTGTGTGTCTCCTGTCTCCGTCCAGTAGCTCGTGTCTCTCGCGCGCTTTCTCTAGCATGAGGTTCTGACCTGTAGGTTTAAGAACCTTTCTAAGAAGGAGGCGTTCGCAGTGGACGGCAGGAGAGAAGACACTGAATGCCCGATGGCAGAGTGCAGGGTGCGGGAACACAGCTAGGAGCACCTCCAGCATGAACTTGCTTAGTGAGACGGAGGTGCCGGGTGGATCACTCCTAACCACCCCTTTCTGGTTGGTTCTCTCAGTACGTGGTAGAAGAGAGGTAATTTAGCCTCTGAAACAGGCTCATGAGCTGCTCCTTACCTCTTGCCACGGCACATGGAAGGACAACCCTGACCCAAAAGCCCAGGTCTGGCCACTGTGGAAGGTGTCAGGTTTAGTCTATTGAACTGTGGTTGTAACTAGCACATTTTTACCTGGAGAAAGTACATCCACACTGCCTACCTCTGTTCTCCTCCCTGTGACTAGGTGGGGCAGATAGTTGTCCCCTCTTTCCAGAAATGAGACCTTTACTGGGAGTTCACAGGTAGTGCATGAATCCAAAGTCCATTCGTCCTGGCTCCCGGCGCTACTTATAAACATAACATCTGAGTGAACTAGGGGAGTGTGGCGCTCATCCAAGCGGTCAAAATATCTCTTCTGTCAATATGGACTGGGAGACGCAATCGCTGGAAAGGGGACCACACTTCCCTCTGCTCTAGGAATAACTCCCTCTGTGTGCAACCCAGTAAATGATGACCCTTCATGGGAAGAGCAGGAGAGAGCCATGCACATACATTAGCTGGTCAACAGGCAGACAAATTAGTCTGGGAAGGGAACGGAGACATCCTGGAAGTCCTCCTGGAGGAAGGAGTATGACAAAAAAGGAAAAGAGATGAGTAGAAAGAGCCAGGGGAAGGGAGGCGCTGAGTCCCCTAACAACAGGAAACAGGACCAGCATGTGCAGGACAGAGGCAGCAGGAGCAGAGCAGGGTCAGTGGACTGAAAGTCACCTTGCCCGGCTGGAGAGATCAGAGACGCCTCGGAAGGGTGCCAGATCCCAAAGCAGCCGCGGGAAGAAGGACAAATCCTGCTCCTCCAAAGCTCTGAGGAAATGAACAAAAGATAAACAAGCGCTCAGATGTGACACAGACAGAGGAGAGCCCTTCACGGAAGCCCTGCTCTCGCTGAGCATGCTGGGATTGAAACTAATCCTGGACTAAGACCCAGGCTCCACCACTTTGCAGTGTGACCTTGGGATGTCCCTTCTCCTCTCTGCAGAGCTGTGCTGTGCTGTGAATCCTCACGTGGTGGGACAGCGATACCACCCACCTGGGTTCATGTGAAGCATCAGGACAGGTGTCTGTGAAAACCTGTGCCCGTGGCCTGCACCCGGCAGGCTCTCTGCTGAGTTGCAGTGTGTGCCCGGGAGCAAAGCAGAAGAGGTCCCCAGAACAAGGAATGAGCACAGCACAGAGGCAAGAGTCGAGGCCAGAAAACCGAGGTCAGGGATGTAGATAGCTTCGGCTGAGCACTGGCTCCAGGCAGTGGACAAAACTTTGTCTCTGGGCACATGTGAAAAGTGTTCTAATTTTCTCGACTCTCCACGGACGTTAGAGCGAGGATTGATTATTAATGTCTGCACGAGCACAGAGTAGGGTAATAGTGACACACTTGACACATTTGCTAGTTCGGGTCTAAAATCGAGATAATGCTAATTAACTACCGTGGCTCTACATCCGTGCACTTAGAACATCCTTGCTGTAGGCACACCCTGAGGGTGAGGAGGAAATTTAGGAAGAATGATTAGGTCCATGCAGCGGGCCAGAGCTTCTTGCTTTCCTACGTTGATGCGTTGCATTGGGGTCTCACCGAGAGCGATCTCCAGTTGAGGACAGCGTCGAGGCCTGTGTGCACTGATTGGCAGGTGTCAGAACGAGGGCAGCAGAATCAGAGCAGGCTCGGTCTTCTGGAAACCTAAACGCTGGCTGTAATGATTTCCCTTCGGAACTCTGCCTAACAAAACCTGCCCCCAAAAAGGCCTCACTCACTAGGTGCCGAAGTTATCTTGCACAGAGTTGGGTTTTTGAAAGAAATCACCATCTTTAGCCAGACATGTGGCATTTACCTGTGACCCCAGCATGTGGGACACTGAAATGAGGAGATTGAGAATTTGTGTTTAGTCTGGGCTATGTGGTAAGACCCTATTTTGACCCCTCTCTCCCATAAAGAAAGAAATATCCAGCTTCTGCTAGCCCAGGCTTCTTCTTTAAAGAGAAAGGAGGAGAAGTTTTGCCCTGAATCCACAAGTTCAATTACAGGAATTAGCAAGAATCAGGACTGAACCACTGGCATGTACCCTATTTCTAAGTCCCTCCTAGAAATCAGATTCCCAACCTCCAGATTGAGCAGGTACCTCTACAACTGACACTGTTTCCATGGAGACCAGCACCCACACCTCATATGTAGGAACCAAGACCGCCTCCCTCCCCAGGTTATCCCAGGTGGAAGCCAAAGCTCCCAAGAGTCAGCTGGTATTTCTCTCCCTTCAGTGAGTTGGGAGTCCTGGGACAGCTTTGTTCTCCTGACTGGTTACGTAAATTCTAAAGAAGCAGCCCCTCAAAGCCTTCAGACTCCTGTTTGATGTTTGGTGGAAGCTGGTGGAAGTGTGATGTTCCTTCTGCAGACTATTTCCTTTGAGCCTTCTGCTACTTTGCTCTTAGCTCCCACCGAAGTGAAGAAGACACGTGGGGTTGCTTCTTCTTACTTGGGGTTCCCAAAGGCATGTCCTTAATGAAACTATAAGAGAACCACACTCCCAGGTAGATGGTGTGGCTGCCTCTTAGGGACATGAAGTATCTGCAGTTGGTTTGGACTCTCATAGATTCGGGCATTTCTTTTTTTTTTCTTTTTATTTCTTCCACTCATACAAAGTTGATAAGTACCCCAATCCCCTCCCTCCCTCAACCCCTCCCTGGGTCCCCTTGTTCCCTCCCTGTTTTCCCCTTCCTTTCCCCCCTCCCTCCCTTTCTCCCAGTGGCCCCTCCCCATTCTGGAGCATTTCTTAGTGTGCATGTCAACTTCCCTCTGGGTCCTCCTCTCTAATGAGGTGTAAGGATTCAGTAGCATTGCTTAGAGCTCTTTTTTGTGTTCCCCTTTAGTATAGGAACACTATTGTGGCTGTTAATCCCTTGCCTCTCAGGATCTTAGTGCCTGTGATCCATGCTAGACTTTGGGGGGTTAATGATATGTTGGTAATTGAGCAGGTCATGCCAAGTCCTATTATGATTACTTTGGCCCTAACTTGTATGGAGTATCTTGCATATTGTTGGTCCTCCCCATCTTTAGGTTCTTACAATCTTACCGCCCCCTCTTCCGGATTTGCACATTTCTTGATAAGAAAGATGGAGGGAGGAATCCATAGATGTGGCTCAGCTAGTCCTGTCTATCCAACAAGATCCCTTGATCCACATGATCCAGAGGAATGTTCTAAGGGCACAAAACCTATAGTGTGACTTAACTAAGCTGGTGTGGGGTCCAGAATGGCAGGCCTGGGCTAGAGGGTCAGAGGAAGCAGATGGTACAGGAGAGCTAGAAAACAGCTGGAAAGAGTCTGGGCCACAATACCTTTCGGCATCTCTTGGGGAACAAGCTAGAGACTCTTGACATAGAATCTATGACCCCAGGACATATCCAATCCTCCACTTACTTTTACTAATAAGGTTTTATTGAAACACTACTGTGCACATTTGTTTAGGTGCTTCCAGTGGCTGTCCTTGCACTACAAAGGGACGATTGAGGAGTATGTCAAATAGCTGCAACTAAAACTTCGCCCCCCCCAAAAAAGAATTAATTGCAGGTTTGTGGTTGTTTGGGAAAAGGAGGCAGTGGTTGTAAAATGTCAGGGCCTCATGGGAGACTGTATTTCTTGCTGAAAGCTGACCGTGTGAGGTTTGGAAGGATCTGAACAGGCGGGGAAAGCAAATCTAAATTTAGACTCTCCAAAGTCAGTTTGTAAATCAGAACTCCAGGAACCTCAGAAAGGGGCATTTGGCATACACACCATCTCGTCTCTGGTTTGCCTCCGCTCATTAAAAAGCTGGATGAGTGAGAGAATAATTAATTGGGGTTCAAATAAGCTGTCAGTGAGAAACCAGTCGGAAGCTGAGGTTAGGAAATTTTGACTTTTGTTTTATTATGGTACTTGCTTTGCAGCCGATGGGCACCTGGGCTGCCTTTGCAAGAACTCCATGCATTCTCCTTGCTGCATGTCATTTGAGCAGAGCTGAAAGGCTGACCTTTCCGTCTCGCTCAGTGAATGCCAAGTCCTTGGGCTTGAAGTCACACCTGGGCTTCTGGACAGCTCAGAGGTGTCATCTCCACGTGGAGATGACCCAGCTTCCCCCTGAGAGCTGCTGAACCCACTTCACTGCCCAGGGCACACCTGTGTGCCATCTGCCCTTCTCTGAGGTGTGTGTGTGTGTGTGTGTGTGTGTGTGTGTGTGGTGTGTGTGTGTGAAGGGTCCTGCTTCTTGGCATAGCATGCCAGAAGTGAATCGCTACTTGAGACTTGTTAAGGGTGGTTGCTTTGTAAACTCAGTGCACTTGTGGAAAAAGACAGGATTTAAAGGAGACTTTATGGAGGAGACTTAGAGGTTTGAGAAGAAATGAATGGCAGGAAGCTCAGGCTGGAACACAAAATATTCAGATGAGGGCTGCCAGGATAGGGCGTTGGAATTCTGAAAAAGGCAGCACCTAAGTGGCAGGCACTGCTGAGGGGGGGTTGAAGCTCAAGGGCAAGATGTTGAGTTTGTTTACATGGTTAGGTTAGGATTCAGGGCAAGAAAAGCCTATTGGACCGATTTCATCTACACTATAGATAGATAGAGACAGCTAAACCATCAAGGAAATGTAGGAGGCATATTGACGATGGATTTACACTGTAGTACTAATATTCTTCATACTATAGCTTATTTGTGTGTGTGTGTGTGTGTGTGTGTGTGTGTGTGTGTGTCTGTGTGTGTGTGGTGTGTGTGTGTGTGTGTGAAGGGTCCTGCTTCTTGGCATAGCATGCCAGAAGTGAATCGCTACTTGAGACTTGTTAAGGGTGGTTGCTTTGTAAAGTCAGTGCACTTGTGGAAAAAGACAGGATTTAAAGGAGACTTTATGGAGGAGACTTAGAGGTTTGAGAAGAGATGAATGGCAGGAAGCTCAGGCTGGAACACAAAATATTCAGATGAGGGCTGCCAGGATAGGGCGTTGGAATTCTGAAAAAGGCAGCACCTAAGTGGCAGGCACTGCTGAGGGGGGTTGAAGCTCAAGGGCAAGATGCTGGGTTTGTTTACATGGTTAGGATTCAGGGCAAGAAAAGCCTATTGGACCGATTTCATCTACACTATAGATAGATAGAGACAGCTAAACCATCAAGGAAATGTAGGAGGCATATTGACGATGGATTTACACTGTAGTACTAATATTCTTCATACTATAGCTTATTTGTGTGTGTGTGTGTGTGTGTGTGTGTGTCTGTGTGTGTGTGTGTGTGTGTGTGTGTGTGTACAAGAGAACACTTCAGGGTATGTGTGCACATGTGGAAGCCCAAGAATGACAACAGGAATCATTCTGGATTACTCTACCTCCTTATTGCTTTACTGTAGGATTTCCCAGGCTGTCTTCCAGTGCAGAATTCCAGGCTGCTGCCATATCAACCCACAGTTTTACATGGGATCCGAGGATCGGAAGTGTAGTCCTTTTGCCTAACAGGCAAAGGTTTTAACCCCTGAACAATCTCCCCAGTCCCACAGTAATTTTTTATTTGTCACTTTGCATATGAGACTTGCAAGGCTTGAAAGTCTCATGAGAGATAGATGCATATAAAAACTCTGGGCTGGGGATACGGATCAGCAGTTAAAATGCTTACTGCACAAGTAATGTGTATTCTCCAGAATACACATTAGTGCTGGGTAGACATGATGTTCCACCTGCAAATCCATCCTCAGAAGGTGCAGATGGGATCACTAGGACAAGCTGGCTAGCAAGACTAACTGTGCTGGTAAGCTCTGAGTTTGCTTGAGAGACCCTACCTGGGAGGAATAAGGTGGAAGAGTAATCAAGCATGAATCCCAACATCAATCTTGGGTCTTCTCATATATGCAGACAAGTGTTCATGCACACACACTCGTGCATCCACACACATATGAACATGCATACATAACTCATGCACTCACGAAATAATGAAAATAAAGTGAAAAAAGCTAAATAGCAACCTAGATTAGTATACAGACCTGGCGAACCCTCCTTGGGCTGTCCACTAATACCTGTCTGACACCTTGCCTCTAAGGATCTTAACAGATTGAAACCATCTCCCCTGAGATCCTCGTTAGTCTATGGGGGTATGTTGACATGTCAGCCATTGTGCAGGTCAGATAAGGTCAAATCTCATTGCAGTGAGTTTCTAGCTGCCGCAGCACAATCTTAAATAGAATTATGTTGTCCAGTGGTGGAAATCCCCATCTTTAGGATCTTACAGTCTTACTTCCCCCTCTTCTGAAAAGTTCCCTGAGCTTTAGGATGGGGAGAGATTTAGCTGGTCTAATTCAGGGTGAATGTTGTAGTGTCATTGGTATTCTGTATTATGGTTGGCTGTTGTTTTCAGTTTTACTGTTCTGCACTAGGCTGCATCCTTTTTGGGTGTTAAGGTCATCTCCTAACCAAAGAGAAAAAGACTTTTTTTTTTTTTTTTTGGGAAAAAAGGTCTTTATATAAGAAGAGGCTTAAAAGTAGAGGGAAGAATCACAGTAGTGAGTGGGGCCAGCCTCCAGGTTGCCAACTGGCTACCATCTAACTACCGACCCCTAACCTCTCCATGATGGGGGACATATGCCCAACATCAGAAAGGGAGAGTTCATAGATCCCCAGTGATAGGTGGAATCTCAGCAAGTGCAGGAAGCAGGAAGGTCTTTCAGAGACCAGAAAGCTACAAGCAGAGAAGCCAGGCAGGAATTAGGAAGAGTCTATTTAGAGGCCCTGGTGACGGTGGCGTCGCTGGAATCAAGCCTTGCTAAAGTGACATGTTTTTTGACAGCGTGTTGGGAAAGGCACAGAGACAGAGATGGGGAGGACGATCCCTCCCATAGGGAGAGGAAGAAGAAAAACTTGTAAAATAAATGAAACTCTCCTTAATTATTCCCAGATAATCTCCATTGCAGCTGATTGCCAGCAAATCCTCCTTTCAACTGCCCTGGAAGCCAGAGCAGGCTCAGTCTCTGCTACAATTGGAGCTGGAAAGCAGAAGTGGGTAGGGGGCTTGGCCATCTCTCATCAAGCAAAGTATGCAACTTCGCTGCAACCTTGGGGACTGAATGAGGTCCACTAGTGGAACGGAAAGGAGCTCTAACTCAGGTGGCATTGCCTGGTGACTGCAGGGTCAGGATAGAATGGAGGCTGTGGGACGTTCTTCGGTTCCCCTGAGTTAGATGCCCATGAGATCTTTACCATGCTAGGCCTGATTCTATAGCACTGTGGCTGTTCCAACATTGTCTCTGAATGGCTCAGGCATCTGCAAACCAAGTGAAGGTCATTGTCTACCCATGCCTCAAACACTCACTGCACTGCAGCCTCAAGCTTGAGTTCACAAGCTTCCGTGTTCTCATTGGCGAAGAGAGAACTTGGACCAGAACCAGTGTCTCTGCAGAGATGCTCTTGACATTTGGGACCAGAGTGGTGGATGTCAGTTACTGGCGGAGTTAATTGCTCAGTGGGATGCTTACAAACCTGGCCCTGCCCAATGAAGTCTAGTAGCAACTCTTATTTACATGTGCCAAGAAGGACAATACTGTCCCTGTTAAGGATGTGAGACTTGTTACTAAGATTTCTTTCTGTACCTATTCCTCTTGACTCTCACCCTTCCTAGCTATTGCTGATGTGTGTGGAAAGTGTAACAGATTGATTTTGCAAAGGCCAGAGAGAATGGTTCCCCCAGCTTGCACCTTGGGAAAGCGAGCACTGGCCTATAAGCACACCATCTAATGGGTTTATCAAATCATCCCACCTTTCCTCTCTGCTATGTACACAGCAGAAAGGTGGCCAAGCAGGGCAAAGCTAGAATCCCTTGAGCAAGCGCATTTCAGCTGGCTGGACAGATCAAATAACACTTGGGCTGGTTAACAAGAGACGCGAGTGGGAAGGTGTTGGAAGCCCGAGTGTGGAAATTTACCCAATGCTGTTTCTTTGACAGGAAAGGAGATTGCCTGCAAGATGCCACATTTCTGCGGCACCTCAGCACACACTGGAACCGTCTGTATCGTGGTGGACGGAGAAGTGGCTGAAAGATGTGCTGGTATCTAAAGCCTTTGGAGGTTCCTGACTTGGCAGCTAAAGTCCTGGTGGACTCAGACGGCAGATGTAGCCTGGTGTCAAGCTCATGAAAGGAGAGTGGATTTATTTCTTCAGCATTTTTCCCTATTCACCAGATGAGTTAAGTTTTGGAATCTCAGATAAACTGACAGAAATAGAAAGAAGCCCCTAGCAACTTCTAGAATCCATTGACCGGATCCCCTTACACAGCTCAGAGCACAGAGCGAGGCAGTGATCCGATTGAGCTTTGGACGCTCTTAAGTAACACATCGCCACTCAGCAAGCAGCTAGAATTCAAGCAGGACAGAGCCTCCGGTGACAGAGGATTCAAAGAGAAAGCAGCATATTCCCTCGGAGATCCGTGGCGGTAGAAGAAAAGGAGGCCGGCATTTCCCTTCTAAGATGCCAGACTTGAAAGAAGCATGAGCTGTCCGGTGGGTCTCGGAGGGAGCAGGAAGCGTAGGTGTTTGTGGCAGCCCTCCCACTGCAGGTGAAACCAGCCAGAGCCTCCGGCTCATAGAGCAAGGACCTGCACCTTGGCTGTCTGCAGATGACTGGCAGCACCTCACCAGGAGCCAAAGCGTCCCCTAGTCGTGAGACTTGGCAGCATGAGGTGTGCTGGGGAAGCCGCTAGCTGCGATCTGGCCTTACCTTACTGCCCGTGCAGCCTTCATCCAGCCCCCGTCCACTGAGTCAACAATGGCGGAGAAAGGCGACTGCATCGCCAGCGTCTACGGGTACGACCTCGGCGGGCGCTTCATTGACTTCCAGCCCCTGGGCTTCGGTGTCAACGGGCTAGTGCTGTCAGCCACCGACAGCAGGGCTTGCCGGAAGGTGGCCGTGAAGAAGCTCGCCCTGAGTGACGCCCGCAGCATGAAGCACGCGCTCCGGGAGATCAAAATCATCCGGCGCCTGGACCACGACAACATCGTGAAGGTGTATGAGGTCCTGGGCCCCAAGGGCGCCGACCTGCAGGGTGAGCTCTTCAAATTCAGCGTGGCCTACATTGTCCAGGAGCACATGGAGACCGACCTGGCTCGCCTGCTGGAGCAGGGCACGCTGACGGAGGAGCACGCCAAGCTCTTCATGTACCAGCTGCTCCGCGGACTCAAGTACATCCACTCCGCCAACTGTGCTGCACCGAGACCTGAAGCCCGCCAACATCTTCATCAGCACCGAGGACCTCGTGCTCAAGATCGGGGACTTCGGGCTGGCAAGGATTGTGGATCAACATTACTCGCACAAGGTATGTCTAGCTGGAATGCTGCCGGTTGGGGGGGGTCATAGGATCCCTAAGGATGTGTGTTCCTGGCTTCGTGGTAATTGGGGGATTGCTGTCAGTGTTGGAGAGGGATGGAAGCTGCCAGAAAGATATCAGGTCTGAAAATGCATTGGGGGGAATCTGGCTTCTCATCTTGGCTCCCCGACTGGTCCGTAACTCTGGGCTGTACAACTAGAAGGTCAGACTAGACAAAGTTCGACACTGCTTCCAGCCTTAAACACTGTGAGTTTATTATGTGACTGGTGAATTTTCAGTAGCGTGCTCTTACCTCTGCTAAACACGTCCTCTTTCCTCTGCACTGTCTGCTCAGCACACCCCAGAAGGCCTTCCACTTTAGGAGATTTATACTGTGGTTGGTCTTACCTGCTCCTGCCATGGGAGATGGCTCTGTCTGTGTCCCTTTCAGTCAGTGAGCCAAGAGCCAGACAGGGTGGCTAATCCGATAAGCTAATGCTCACTGTACACATCTGGCCTTTTGGGCCCAAGATACTCTTGACCCTTGATGTGCCAGGAAAGCCATGCCTGAGAATTATTTTATTAAAAAGTCTATGTGGTGGATCACTAAATCTCCCCAGTATCAGAGCTGAACAAGTCACATTAGTGGAAACACATGTCACACTGGCTTGTCTCAAAGGCCCAGACCTCCCCCTCTTCCCTGCCCCATATGCTGCCGCTCTAGGGGCGCCTCTGGGTGATGTAGGGTGTTCATATCACCAAGCGCCCAGCAATAGAGCTAGTCTTACCAACAGACGCTTCGTATCTTAAAAGTCCCCTAAGAAGCAGGTGCAGCGTAAACTATTCTCAGTCAAGAGTGACCGTGGACTGTGGAAAGTGACACTAGTAGCTCTGACCTTGGACTTGCTTCAGCTCTCTCTGAGGCTCTGTCAGTCTTCCCCATGGAAGAAGTGCCAGCCTGCCTGATGCAGCTGTAGTGGAGGGCACAGGAGTAGGGGAGCACGGCTTCCTCTCCCTCCACCCTCACAGGCCAGATCTCAGCTCCCAGCCCAGACCACAGACCCCTCATCAGCCTGGCTGCCTCTGCTTGTCGATGTCACAGATTACCTCCCACCTTAACCATGGGCTCACATCCAGGCCATCTGCCAGACTGACAGTCGACTCCACAGGCAGGACTGCCCATGGCAAATAAACACAAAGGCAGTTCCCTGCTCCCTTCTCCTAACCCTAGGCTGTTTCTTCCTTTTCTTTCTTCTAAGGAGCACTGATGCCAAATCATCAAATCAGTGGTTTTAACCAAGTCAGTTCTCATTTGGCAAAGATCCAAAGTCCTTTGTCCCTCTCTGAGGACCCCATAGTCCAGGCCCAGGGCCAGGGAGCAAATGGCTGAAGGCTGGGGAGAGTCAATCCTAAGGCTTCCTCACTGTGTCCCTGTCACTTTCCTGGGTGGGACTTCTCATTCTTCCCGTGCAAAGGAATCTGGATGCTCTCATTTAGTCACTTTGGGTTCTTTTCAAGAAAATTAGCTGTGGGAGGTTAAAAAATAATTGGGACCAGTTACTAACCCGGTGAGTGTTCACCTCATCCTGGTACCCTGAGTTTGGGAGGCAGCACCCGCCTCACCAGCTTCCTCCTGCCCTTCTTCCCTCCCAGAGATGATGAAAGGGCTTTATATTCGGTGCTTTTATTTATCCGATGTGCATTTAAATCAGTTCTCATTTAATCCTCATAATACCATGAAGCACTTAGGGCAAATGGTCCATTTGACAGCACAACGAAATAGCTTGATGAGAAAGCACGAGGCTTCCACAGCTGACTGGCAGAAGGGGCCTGAGAACTGGGAAAACTGTCTCTGTATCATCTTCTTCCTGACGTCCACGGGGTCTGTGGACAGGAATTACTCTCTCCCACCTCTGATTCACCATCCTTCCTTCCCATCCTTCAGCCTGGTTTTCTAGCACTGACTGCACTCCCTCCCCGTTTCCCCCGTCAGAGTCTCTTGTTCTTTGAGGCTCTTTCTCATTCGTGTGAGTTTCTTCTGTGAAGTCTTGTCACTGAACACGTGTGTTGACTGTGGACCTCACTTCTCGGTTGCCTTGTCTGCCAAGGGGGGGGTGGCATTCATGCCACCCTGTGGCTGTTTCTGTTTTGTTTGATTGGCTTTGGTGCGTGTTTCTGAGAGCGTCTCACGAAGTCAGTCAGTTTGACCTTCAACTCACCCTGCAACCCAAGCTGGCCTCTCATCGCCATTCCCCTTGACTCCGCCTCCCAAATGCGGGGATCACAGGCACCGGCCACCACAACCAGCTTCCATTCTGCTTCTTGTTGAGGTTTCTTGTCAGAGTCAACTGAAACTGAGGGTGCCAGCAGGCTTTCAGACGTACCAAAGGCTAAATCACTAATAGGGTGATTTGTACAAATAGGTGCCAGGGTCGTACCAGGCATCCATTCATCTGTGCTGAAATAGGGACCCGCTCCTGTTGTCACCTCCCTGGGTGGGTCACAAGCCCCTTCTGGAGGTCGGACGTCCCTCCTGATTTTGAGTTCTTTTTTGTCCACCTCCTCTGCAGATAAATTAATTAGTTCCCTGATGCTTGTGTCAAGAAGAGGCAGCTGAATGATCAGCGCGTGTTTCCCTTTGAATTTATCCTATTAGGGAGTAGATGATTTCAAAAGGAAAAAAAAATGCTGTTTAAGACTTCCCTGAGCCCTGAGAAAACTCTCAGAAATGTCACAAACCCTCCAGAGAGCAGGCAGAACCTCAGAGGCTGAGTGAACTCAGTCCCCTTCTGGGGACCTCTGGGTCTGGAGAAAGAATCACCTTCCCGCCTGTCGGAGAGCTCTCTGCCAGGAGACTGGCCCAGACCTGGCTTCTATGGGATGTGGTTGGAAATACCTAGGCGAGGGAGGATGAGACAGATGAGGGTTTGGGCAGCCAAAGGATCATGTACCGTAGGTGATTCATTCGGACAAGACTAAATTCCTGCTAGGCTGACCCTCTTGGAGCCTACCCCTTGATCCTTGTCTTCTCATCCAGGTCAGAATATCCATACATTTCACCTCGCTCACTCTTTAAGAATCCCCTAGTTCAGGGGACAGGGAAGTCCTAGTTACCTGGGAAGTCCTTAAAGAGGCTGACTCTTGAATCCTATCTCAGACCACAAGTCAGGCACTCTGAGGGTGGGTCTGGACATCCGTGTGCCCACATTTTCCTGACCTTTACAGAACCATCCATCAAGACATGGGGTGGAAAACAGGTGACCTGGCGTGTTAGGTGATGCTCAGCGCTGGTGTTTTAGCACCAACCTGTGAAAATCACCTGGGGGACCTTGAAGCCTTTTAACTGGAGAGAGAACGAGGGGAGGGGCTTGGAGGCACCGGTGTTGGGTGTGGAGCACCTCAACACATCGCCTTGGAAACTGCCTATTCCCTGCGGTACACATTTGGTGGAAAGCTCCAGAAACCAGGGACCTCGGCAAGAGTGTTGTTTCTTATTTGTGTTGAGTTTAACGGTTAGAGGATATGAACAGTAATTTTGGAAAATATGTACTTTTCATTCTGGTATAAACTACTTCGCTGAGATGTTATTTAGAAAACAAAAACACTGGTTTCACGGCTGGGCAGGAATAAGTGTTTGAGGGCTCAGAAAATTGCCGTGGTTTGTTACGGCTGTGCTTCCCATTGAGGAGCCGGGGATTAAACCTGGAGCTCACAAAGCCCTCCCCAGAGGTCTGAGCAGCGCTGCTAAACTGGCTTGATCATGCTTATCAATGTCACACCCCTCCCGGCTGTTCCACCCATCTTTAACGGCCTCTTAGTCCCCTGTAGCCCTCCATCTGCTGGACACATAACACACGAGAACGCCGAAAAACACAAACTCTGGAGGAGGAAGAAGGCTGGTTTCTGTGACTGCAGGAGGGTCTTTGCCAGTGATTAAGAGAGCACCCCCTAGGTGCTTATCTACTGGATGGTCTCCCCCTTGGCAGATAACAAGGCCAAGGAGCAGAGTGTGAGAAAGACTTGCTCAGGACCCCAAAACAGGACTAGGTTCCATCATGCTGGGACTATGTGAGACTCAGGCACCTACAGAGCCATGGGAAAATGGTCTCGTGAAAGGTCGTCTTGCTGAGGGGACCTGCTAGCAGGGAAGGTCACTTTGTTCCTAAGCTGCTAAACGTGTTATTCCAAATCAGTAGAGCTGAAAAGAGTGATTGAAAAGACTATAAAATATCCTCTTTTAAAGGGGGTAAAATAAGACCCAGAGGATTAGAACAGAGGTTGTACTAAAGAGTCAAGTGTCCCCGAACACTCAGGCCGACTTGGAAAGCTAATGCTCTTGGCTCCCACTGTCTTCCTGACTACTTCTCACTCAGAAATCCTGGGCAGATTCTGCATGCTGTCACTGTACCCCGGTGTCCTGTCACATGCACCCAGCTTCCTGAGAAGCCATCTCATTGAAACTCCCCTCCCCCCAGCCGGCACCTGTCATCTTTAGCAACTGCCACCATACAAGTAGCAAGCAGTCAGGACAGAAGCTAGTCAGAGTGCCAACCAGGGGTCCAGAAGGGGTCTCCTTACCAGAAACTTGCTGGATCAGAGAAGAACAAGGGAACAGAGGGGCGTGAAACAACAATTACCTATCAACCAGGTGCTCTGTCATCTGACAGCCTCCTGCAGCATCCATGCATGGCTGCCGCCTCCTCAAATCAAAGCTCGCCCTTTCCAATGAGCCTGGTGGGTGTATCTTCCCCCAGGGGTGAACAGCTGATTAAATGACTCAAAGGGATCAGTAGCGCCCTCCTGAGACTGCCTCGCTCACTGCGAGCACCATCACCCGGGGCGCCCCTCTCAGTCAGACCTGCCACTTGCTAAAGCAAGTGTTGAAATCTCCAGAAGAATCCAGGGACATTCAGCTTCCTAGGGATGTGGAGGGGAGTTAGTATTTTGCAGAATGCAGACTTGCTGGAGACCAATGTTTCGTTGCCTAGAAAGTACCCTTTATTTTACCCTCATTTTAAAAGGTTTATCTTCCCTGGATGTAAAATTCACAGTTTGTTTTTCTTTTACAGACTCCAACAATGGCTTTGTCTTACTTCCTCTGATTCTTACTTCAGCTCAGAAGTGCTTCTCAGTCTTATTCCCTGCTGTGTAATATATCTCTCTTCCCCTCAGGCCACTTTCAATATTTTCTTTTCATCTTTAACTTTCAACAGCTCCTTCTGATGTGCTCAGACGTGGTTTTATTTGTATCTGTCCTAGGTAAAGTTCAGTAAGCGTCTTGAAATCTCTTAAGCTGATTTGCTTTGCTTTGCTTTTTCCACCAAACGTGAGGCATGATCATTATTATTTTTCTGACCTGTTAATTTCTCTTTTCACCTCCTGGGCTGATTGTATGTGTATTTATTAACTTGGTGTGATCACAAACAACTATCTAGCCTTTTAAAGCTCTCTCTCTTTGTCTCTCTCTGTCTCTCTGTCTCTCTATATGTCTTTCTCTGTCTCTGTCTCTCTCTCTCTGTCTCTCTCTCTCTCTCTCCTTTTCTTCAAAATGGATAATTTTCACAGTTTTTTGTTCAACTTCACCCAACTTTTCTTCTACCGGCTCCAATTTGCTATTTGGCTGATTTGGTAAATTTTTATTTTCAATAGTGTGTTTTTTTATTTTAGACTTGCCATTTCCTTCTCTCTTTATATGTTTTTGCTTGTGAGATTCCTAATCTCATCATTCATTAGGTCCACATTTTCCTTTAAGTCCTCAAACATATTTATCGTGCCTTAATGTCTTCTCATTCCAATGCCCGGACATCTCAAGGTCTGTTCCTATGGCTTTTTTTATTCTTAAATTTAGTTCACAATTTTTGGCCCTTCAGTAATCCTAGTACTTTCTGCCTGTTGTGGGAATTGCTCTGAAAGGGGTCTGAGGTGCACGGAGGGAAGTGTTGAGGCCCAGCCGTCTCTGCGTCTCCCGTGGCTTGCTTCATGAGCAGCTTGGTGGAATCTAGAAGGAGAACCGAGTGTTGAATATTGAACACTCCTTCGTATCTGAGATTTGCCAATGTGGCGCTTAGACACCGTTCATTCCCTCCGGGTTCATTTATTAGAAGCTTGATCTCCCTGAAGAGGTCGTGGGACACGTAAGAAGTGGGGGCTGGTGCGAGGCTGGAAGGACATCAGCTGCCACACTCTCAGAAGGATGCGATGCGGCACTCAGGAGACCCCGGTCAGTTCTTGTGAGAAGGCTGTTTTAAAACAGCAAACCTGGCCGCCATCTTTACTCCGACTCCTGGTCTTCTGCCATGCCTCTTTCACACACGATCCCATCATTTGATTTTTGTCAGCGTGGCTCTGCCAGAGAAGCCTTCCCAAAACATGCTTAGACTTTTAGCCTCTGGGACTGTGAACTGAAAAAAAGAGGCAAAGCCCCTCTTTCTCTGTAAATTAGCTAGCCTCACATCTTTCAACATGGTAACAGAAACATGGTAGACTTTCTAACCTGAATCATGGTTGGAAAGGCATCGGCTTTCAGCTGTCCCTTGCCTACTTCCAAGTTGTAAATGCTTTGGGAACATTATTCCAAACTAAAAGCACATATGGCTTTGCTCATCCTGAAGAAGGACGCTTAAGAAAATCAAACCAAATGCTCTTCTGTTTTCTCCTGAAGTACAGTTTGTTCACTCACTCACGGTGGCTTGTTGGGGGGGGCAGCAGTGTAGAAATAGAAGGCTCGGCATGAGGGTCTCAGTGCTGTGACTTTTCGGAGTCAGGAGCACACGTCTTTGGGAGCGTCAAGCTCTTGCTCATCTCTAGCTTAGTTGTTGCCTCTTGCCTTGCAATGGAACATCCACGACCTATAACCTGCCTTGGACCACACGATGCCCAGTGAAGGCTCAGTCCCATGTGTTGTCCCCTCTCTCACAAGAACTCCTACTTACCCCTCCAGGTCCTGCTCAAGTGTCCCAAGCCTCTGAACCTCAGCTGGTCCCCTACTTTGCTCTGGTTGCCCAAATGACTTACCCACACCATTTGACAACCTACTTACATGCCTCTTCCCAGAGCGACCCTGTAGACATGGGATCAAGTATGCCTCTCATCTAGCTCCATATTCTTGGCACTTAGTACATTAGCTGACTCCATAATATGTGCTCAATAAGTGCTCATTGTCTAATGCTTCTGCCTCTCTGTGTTGAACAGACAGAATATACTTCTCCACAGCTTCTAGGATAAGCATAACTGACCATCTTTGGGAGGGGCAATTTTCAAACTTCTATCATCTTTCTTCTAACCACCACAGTTGAGAGCCCTTTAGTGGTATCCAGGTCCTGAGAACTCAGTGTTTGGTAGGCGTTAGGTCACTCAAAGTGACATAATGTTATAGGCACTTCGTGCTGTCCCCATTTAACAGATGAAGACACTGAGGCACAGGAGTCACCCAGCTAAGTCGATGCAGAGTTAGATTTCCATCCCCAGCAGAGGCTGGCTGCAAGGCCAGGGTCTCGGCTACCCAGCCTGGATGGCACTTTGCTGATGGCGTTCCTGAGCCCACGCCAGCCTGACTCACTTCTCATTGTCCCGTCCTGCTCGTCAGATCTTTTCTTAAACTGTGTTTTTCAGAATAGATCCCGCGTGGCTGCAGCAGCCTGCAGTTAGTGGGGTCAGGAGCGACATCTCCGCTCTTCGATCAGTGCGCACTTGGGCTCTGTGGGAACATGTCAGACTGTGGGGTGCCACTGAGCGTCTGTGAATCCACAGTCTCTAGTTTACATTCATATAGTTGATTTCATTTTTATTCATTTCCCTGTAGATTTCATCTTCTTGGCTTCAGACAAATATTCTGGAAGAGATCTTTCTGGATTTTGGTTCTTTCACATCATCTCACTCCTTGCAGCTTCAAAATTTACAAGCCTATCTTCTAAGGCCTTGGCCGTATCAATAATTAAAAGACGTATGAAAACATGAGGCCTAGCTTCATGTTCACCCGACACCTGGCCTGTAAGCTGGCATTCTTCAGGTTTGGTTGTTCAATCAGTTATCAACTTACAGCATTATAAGTTGTCTGACCCACGTTGCTTCATTGTCCACTTAGATGTCCTGAGGGATTTAGCTAAATGCCTAGTGAGACTAAGGACATTGTCTATAGAACTCTGTCATTCTACCTCAGTACAGTTTTAAGCTCATTCTCAAGTAAAATAAAAGGCCAAATCCAAACAGCATGACCAGCTGTAACACTTTAATTCCTAGATACACAAGGCACAGACATTGGCAAACATCCTCACTTTACTTCAAGAAAACCTGATACACGGAAACCGAAACTTACAAAATCATGCTGAAGGTTAAGTCCTGACTAAATAAGCCCTAGTTTGCCCACTTAGTAGAATGTTATACAACTGTTCCCAGTGGTGTTGCTGAAATGCTTGTAACAACATCTGTATGTCTGATGAACTTGAAAAGTAACACACAGAACTGGGCACATGGTGTGATCTCAACAGCCTAAAAGAAGGAGAAAAGAACATTTAAAAATAGAAGTGAAAACGCCAACATATCAGCAATGGTCAGCATCAGACGGTGGCCTTTCTTTCCCTCCTTTTTATGCTTATGAAATATATCACGGACTTGCTCAGTAGTAAGGTGCCTGCTCAAAAACCTGGAGACCTGGGATGAAGAGATGGCTCAGGGGTTAAGATTCTACCTCAAAACATAAGGTCCTGAGTTCGGATCCAAGGTCCCACATAAAGCCAGGTGATGAAATAGCAGTATGCACTTCTGGCCCTGATGGGCAGCGCCTGAGATATCCCAGAGCGAAGAAATCAGGATGATTCTCAAAGCTGCCCTTGGTCCTCCACAGGGACACACAGTGCCCCACCCCACGCTTACACACACAAAGCTGGCAAACTGCATACCTTTTCCTGTCTGTCTGTCTGTCTTTCTGTCTGTCTGTCTGTCTGTCTCCCTCATAAGTGAAGTATTTAAAAAATAAAATTCCACAATCATACGAAGAGAATATGCACTACTTCCTAAGAGTAATCTTTTCAAGGGTGAGAGTTTGGAGAAGTTCGTAGCCAAACCCAGTATGTTTATTGCCAAAAGAGTGACTAATCTGAATTCCTCCGGACCCAAGAGAGAAACACACCTGCATCTGGCTCAGGGCTCTAGGTGCGCTATCCCTGCACTGCGCTCCACTCTGAGGTGCCCACAGGGTCATGTGCAAGCCCCACGTCCCCACCCAGGGTGCCAGCCTGCCTCAGTAGTTGTCTCTGGGGAGATGTCAGGACAGGATGTAGTGTGCCCTGGGAAGTAAGTGATCCTCTCTTAGGTGGAGTGAGAGGGGCTGTCTTGGGCTGACTCCATCATGTAATGATAATGGACGCCATCTCCTGAGACCTCTGAAGATGCAGTGCGGCTTAGCCCGCTGGTATCTGAGCATTATTCGATGAATAGTGGCTCTTTTTTTTTAGCAACCAAGAATTTATTATTTTTAATTTTAATATTTTTCATGATATTTTTAATATTTTTTATTTTTCCCTAGTTTTACAAACATATTGAGTGCTTATCCCTGCCTCCCTTCTTCCTCCTCCCTCCCTCTCCTCCATCATTCTGTCCCACTCCTTCCCACCCTCCTGCCTGTCTGCTTCTATGCACCCTAGGGTTTCCTCTGGATTGTCAACTCTTGTAGAAGTTTAGGCCTCTGAGTCATATCAAGTGGCCCCTTCTCAGGCTATCCTGACAGGGCCGCTCCCCTTCACCCATCCAGTTCTAGCCCCCAAGGTTTCCACTACATGTAATTATTTCTCCTGAGATCTTTGCTAGTCTACGGGGGCATGTTGGTCTGTCAATCGTTATGTAGGTCTGGTAAGGAAAAGTCTCATTGCAGTGATTTTCTGGATGCAACAGCCCTGCCTTAAGTGAAATATTTTGTTCAGTGGTGGACCTTACCATCTTTAGGCTCTTACAATCTTACTGTCCCCTCTTTTGAAAGGTTCCTTAAGCCTTAGGATGGGGAGGGGTATGGTTGACTGGATTCCAGGTGAGCATTTCAGGGTCACCAGTACTCTGATTTCCGGCTGGCCATTGTAGTCCACTTCACTGCTCTTCCACGGCCCTAGGCTGCATGCACTGTCAGGTTCTTGAGATCCTCTACTTCTATTATAGAGACTTCTAGGCTGAGTGCTGAGTGCTCTTCCAATCTATGAATACAATAATAGGTATTTACAGAGCAGTTTGGTATACTGTCTTCCTACCTACAAGTTCATAAGCTTTTCTTCTCTTTTTTAGGTTCTTGTTCTAGTTAACAGTAACAGGAATATGTTCCATTCTGACAAGCAGGTCTTGAGTCCAATGACAGTTTGTTGGTTGTCTCCTTCATACTCATGCCACTATTACACTGGTGGTCACCTGTTGCCATGGTGATTTTTATAACAGCTTGCAGGTCTCACAGGTTGATGAGGTCTTTGATTATTTTTCTCCCCCATTAGCTTCTACAGTATTCCTTGTTACTGTGTAAATTGTCCAGCAAGAAGGAAGTTCTCAGACCAGTTCCAGTTGATGTACTTTTGCCAATAGCCTATGATCCATATGTGTTGAATCTTCAGCAATAGGGTCTCACTC
This sequence comes from Typhlomys cinereus, assembly GCA_023101885.1. Taxonomy (NCBI): domain Eukaryota; kingdom Metazoa; phylum Chordata; class Mammalia; order Rodentia; family Platacanthomyidae; genus Typhlomys; species Typhlomys cinereus. Next base: position 8,611,397 of record JALPQD010000014.1, read on the forward strand.
TCAGTTTTCTTGGAGTGCAACCAAGAGTAATGGCAAAACCCTATAATGTTAGGTGGCCTTTGAGACCTCTCTGACTAACAACTGGGCAATACTCAGTGAATAGTAGCTCCTTTTACCATGACTTCTTAACAGGGTCTCAGGTTCCTGATATTCTACCACGAGACTAAATTGGGGAGCTGGATGACAATATCCCCATTTCTCTTCTGAGGTACAAATTACAGGTATAAACAAGAGTGGGGATTTGTTAAAAATGAGTTGATGAAGTACTAAGTCTGTGGGGTAGAGGTGATACATACAGTTAACTCAAAAGGAACCACAGTAGGGAGCCCCCTCAAATATAGACTTTTTCAACTAGACCAAGGGCTGATTCTAGTTTGAGGTCATATACAAACAGTGATATCCGAAGTCTTTAACAATTGGTAAGCTCTAGGACAAACCAATTAGAATTGACATCAGCGGTGATCCGTCAAAGCAGACAGTGAGTCCCTATCGTCCCTCTAAGGACTGGAGAGTAGGGCCTGCCTCTTGAGCGGTGTGGCTTTCACACCTGGGTCCATGGACCAGTATCCAGGGACGCCTGCCTCAGAGTAGTCAGCTTAGAAAGAGGAAGACGCTGGTCCTGTAGCTGCCCTGACTCTTTCTCTTCCAGGATAACATATGATGTTCGTTCCCTATTGCCCATTGCCTGGCCTGACTAGATTCCTGTTTGGAAGGCAAAGATGGCAGGGAACAGGCATCACTTGTCCTTGCCACACCATGCTGACTCCTCCCTCTGGTTTCTGGAAGGCATGACCAAGGAGATGTCTTGGTGCCTGGGGTACTTGGGGATGGTCATAGAGATTTCTTTTCCCTTCACTATCTTCTACCTAGAACTACTACCATCTGCACAAAGTACATGTTCTTTAGAAGTAAGTTTAGTAAGACAGTGCTTGGGTCTGGGGAGATGGCACAGGCATTAAAGCCTTTACCTTACAACCAAAAGGACCTGAGTTCAGAACCCCAGATGCCATGTAAAAAATGCCAGACAGATGTAGTGTCCTGCAATTCTGGCCCTGGAAGACAGAGCCTAGAAACCCTAGAACAAAAGAAAACTTAAGTACCACCATCCAATTGAGCTACTTAATGCACATAATTGAATGGCTTTTTAGCAAGTTTTATTTATGCATCTGTCACCAAAATGGAGCATTTTCATTTCATTACTCTAAAGGTAGAGTTGCCCCCTCGATTGTCACCTCTACTCTAGACAGTCTGGGTCTGGTCTCTGCACCTGTACATGGGTCATTTTGGGAGATTTCACATAAACAGAATCACATGACACAGGATCTTTGACTGACTTCTTTCTAAGTTGCTCCAGTGGTAGGAACAAGTGTATGGGCTTCATTCTCATCATTGCCTGACAACAATCTCTAACACAGCTATAGAAGGTCAATCCATGGAACCTCAAGCTCTTTCTGTTTGGGTTACCATAGTACTGTGCTAAGAACACTCATGCACAAGTTTTGTGCGGATATGTGTTTTCACATAATAGGATCATTTGGGCCTGAGAAACCACCTAACAGTGTTCCCAAAGTCTCTGCCACATATAATATCTCCATGTCCTCCTCATCCTCTTACAGTTTCTCTTGTTTTCCTCAGTCCTCCTGAAAAGTGGTATTTCCCCCCATGCCTAATGATGTAGAACATCTTTACATGTGCTCATGCACCATTTGTGTATCTTGGTACTACTTCAGGTCTTCCCCCCTTTATTTTAGTTTTTCTTTTAATTCTTCAACAGTGTCATATATGTCATGGACTTAAATCATTTTTCACCTCATATTACCCAATTTCCTCCCCCCTTCTCCCATTGAAGACCTTCTTCTTCCCAACTAGTCACCTTCCTCCATTCATTTTTTTTATATGTGTGGCCCACTGAGTTTCATGGGTTGCCCTGCAGTCACATATGCCTAGTTATGCACAGGAGCATAGACGACCTATTGGTGTCTATACCAGTGAAGAAAGTAGCTCTCCTTCCCACAGCCAGCATACCAGCACATGGCAGGGGAGGAAACAAGGAGGGAAGGTAGAGGAAAGTGCCGTCACTAAAAATGCCTATACTTCTTTCAACCTTTCAAAAAATGAAAGTTGGGGGCTGGAGAGCTGGATCAGGGGTTAAGACTCTGTCTCAAAAGCAGAAAGATCTTTAATCCAAACTCTGTAGGCTGTCATTCCAAAATGTTCTTGATCTTGTCCCTGGAAGCATAAAAGTCTCTGAGTTGGGGTTATTGCTCAGTGGCAGAGTGCTTGCTTGGCACGTTCAGGGTCCTGGGTTCAATCCCTAGCACCTGGAGAAAAAAAGGAAAAAGGTTTTCATCTTGGCGGTACTTGCTTAGGTTTTCTTTTGTTACTTCTGCTTGCGGCATCATAACTAAGAAACCACCACCAATTCCGTGCGCTCCCCACCGTGAGGTGGTGTTTGAGGCAGAGGGCAGCTGTAGAATCTGTCATCTTAAATGGGGCTCCAGACACTGACCCTCAGCTCCCAGCTCTCCAGAGCATACTGTTTATCTCAGAGACATGTGTCTGCTGGCTCGGCGAAGAGCCCTGCTAGAGATCCAGCTGGTCAGGGCTCTGCTGCTTGTCCTGACAAGTGGGTGGCATCGGCAAACAGCAAAATACAAGGAACGGGGACTCTTGGTTAGCCAGAGCAGCCAGAGCAGCTCGGTTCTCAGACGCGTGGCTGTGTGTATCCTTGATCTGGTAGGAACTCAGGAGTCGGTCTAAGAATCAGAGAGACTCCCAGGAAAGGAGCTCAGAAGAGGAAACAGGAGGATGTGGCAGGGGAGGAAACAAGGAGAGGAGGTAGAGGGAAGAGTTATAATGCTTTATACTTCTTCCAACCTTTCAAGAAAATGCAAGTTGGGGCTGGAGAGATAACTCAGGGGTTAAGTAAGACTCTGCCCCAAAAGCGGAAGGATCTGAGTTCAGACCCCAGATCCCATGTTTTAAAAAAATCCAGGTGGAAATGACAGAGGCTTGCACTTCCTGCTTTGGAAGGTGGAGCCTAGGAAAGACCAGAATAAAGAAAAGAAAAAAAAAAAGAGGTAGAGCAACCTTGGGTCTCCACAGGCATGTACAGTGTCCTTTGACACATACACATACACACACATATGCACATGTGCGTGGGAAAAAAAAAACAAGTTGCCAGAGGGGATGCAGAGCCCCAGAAGGGTTGCAGCACAAAGCAAAGGACCAGGAGATGAAAACAAGTCTCATCAGGAGGGCTGCTGCTCTTTGGTTTTCAACTTTAAATCAGTTTCCTGTCTGCACATTCTGTAGCTCAAGCTGCCAAGTGCAATTCAGCGTTCTCTTGTTCCCACCCATAGGCTTGTACCATAATAAGCGAAAATTCCGCCAGTCTGGGAACTGAAGGAAGTCATTCAGCCATTGAAAATGAAATTTTGTACCCTGGATACTATGTACCAAGGCAGGAAATTGAATGAGGACATCTGAGAGATATGTCTAGCAATAGAGGCAGAGGCCACAAGTCTCGTCTGCCTTTATCCCTCAGGAATCCAGAGCTTCACACCTGTCCCTAGTGACCATCATAACATTTCGCTTCCTCCTTGAACAATGGGTTTTCTTCTCAGATGTGCCTCCTACCCCCCTTGGTGCTTGCTGTCTTGCTAAATAAAAGGTATTTGTTCATATCACAAAGTTGCCACTAAGTTTTAGGGATGGACTTCCGCCAGTTCCTTTTCAGCTCCTGCATCTGAAGTACCTTGAAGTTTCTCTCCACCCAGCCGGACCCTGTGAAGGAGACTTCAAGTCCTTGTCACTCACTTGCCTGCATGGGTTCTCAGGACATCTACCTGTATGGAGAAAGGGGCAGAGTTTTAGCAAAGCAACTATAGATTCCAGCCACTGGGGACCAAGGATAAGGGCCATATGGCTCTGAGGTCATTGGGGGGGGGATTCTCTGCTTTCAACTCAACAACTGTTCTTTCCCACAAAGTTCAGATAAGCATAGCCAAGCAGTTCTGGTTATACACACACATGCCTCACAACTTAACTGAAATACCATCAACCGTGTATGTATCCTACCATTTGCTATTTCAAAAGTACATTTTGGTGGTTTAAAATGTTTTCACAATTGTGCACCATTTTAGATCATTTTCAGCACCCCAAAAGAAATACCGCATTTGTTATCAGTCTTCCCATTTACCTGTGCCCTTATCCCATCCACATCCTTTAGCAACCACGAACCTGCTTTCCCTATCTATAGACATACCCTTTCTAGACAGGTCATATAGATAGAATCAGGTGACATTTGCCCTTTAGCCTAGCTTCTTTCCCCTTACATCACGGTTTTAAAGTTCATCTGCGTTGGAGCATGTATCAAGTCTTCATCCCTTTTTAAGGCCAAATGGCATTCCATTGGATGGACATATTTCCTTTGTTTAGTCACATTCATCAGCTGACCATCTGAATTGCTTCTACTTTCTGACCACTGAGAATAATGCTGCCGAGAACATTTCTGGGCAAGCTGTCACGTGATGTGCGTTTTCATCTCTCTCACACAGTGGACAGCTTCATTTCTTTTGCATCTGCAAAGCTGCTTTGTAGCATGCCTCTTTGAAGCATCCTGTCTTTCCCCAACGTGCTCCACTAATAATCCTGTTAGTAAAATATCAACATTGAAACAATGAGTGGATTTTTCTCTCAGATTCTTAAAACAGCTCCTAATAGTCTTTCTCTTCTGAGCATTCTCAATTAGTCTGTCTCTTCCACTCACTCCTTCCTTGATGCTATTTGTCTCAGTGTACCTCAAAGTGCTAGCTATGGAGTCCCATGGGAACCAAGCACCCTCTCCCCAATCTCTAGCCATTGAAGTAGTCACAGAGGGTGGCGTCTGTTCAGGTGGGCAGATAGGGAGGGCCTCAAGAAAAGAGGGTAGCTCAGCCTCCACCTGAATGACGCTTGGAAGCTTCCAGGCAGGAAGAAGACAGGAGTGTTGCTGGCCAGCGACTCATTGGAAGAACCAGCCCATGCAGTAATTGAAACAATCAGAAATCTAGTGCAGCAGCAGGGACAGAACAAAACCAGAGAGTCTCAAGATAACAGAGAACTCCCTAAAAGCTTGGGGTTTTGTCCATGTAATTTTCCAGAACCAACCGTTCTCCAGTCAGGGAACATGGAAATAGCCAAAAATTCCTTGTCTACCTGATCTTCATATCCTCATGGTTCACCTGAAGGTTTGGGGCTGGGAGATGGTTCAGTGGGCAGAAGTATTGCTCGGAGCTCAATTCCACCTACACCCATGGTACACCTAGTGACTGGGAATGGACAGATATTCTCCAAGCAGAAAGAAGTGGCAGTTGATTGTCTCACAAGTAAGGAAAGAGAGAAAATATAAAAGCAGACTTAAGAGTTGTCAGTCACATCTCTCAGCGGTTTAGAGGCAGTTCTAAGAATTCTTAATGCAGACCTTAGTGGGTCCTCCACATCTTCCCCCTACAGAGGGTGGTTAAATTATGCTCTGTGTGTTTTAAGAAGCCAGCTGAATGTGTGCTGTGAGTGACAGGTATGTCTGCTCTGTAGTTCCTAATGTGCACAAAATTTTCCAGCTTTTCATCTCCACTCTACTCTGGCAACAGTTCTTGGTACAGGAAGGCCCATGTTAGTGTGTCCCATTCTGTGGCTGAAGAACTAAGGCCTCCCACTAAGACTATCCCAGGCCTCCAGAACTGGAAAGTGGTGATCTGGACTTGAATCCCAGGTTCACATGTGGAATACAAAGTTCTGCCTCCTAGAAGTTTCCAGGCACGATCCTTGGCATACAGAGTCTGCGCAGGGGCCACAGGGGCAATGGCTTCCCAAGTCTGATGTGATGCGTGTTCAGTGTTCACCTTCCGGAGACTGGGATGGGAACGTCCATAAAAGTCCTGTTGCATGAAGACAAGAGCAGCAAACTAGGACAGGGGAGAAGGGGAGAGAGAAAAAACATCGGAGCTACTGGACACAGTGCCTTTGCTGTAGTGGGAGTGTTTCTTCCTGAAATTATTAGAATTCAAAGAAAGAAGTGGAACTCAGCTCTTCGGAACGACTTCCCCATCACTATCATTGGATTCAGGTTCCCCTAAAACCCGTTGCAGACCACTCAGCCTCCACCCACCCCGTGTACCCAGCATCCCAGTGGTGTACCCAGGGCCATTGGTATCCTTGGCATTCCCTGTCCCCAGAGCCTCACAAGCCTCCAACTGAGGTTCTAGCCCCCCTGTCCCTCGAGAAGTCTTTGGGCCACCCTGGGTGGTGCTTCTGACTGAGTACAACCCTTTCCAGCCATGCCTTTTTTATCAGAAAAAAATCAGGGGTCTAGGGACATAGCTCAGACAGTAAGGTGCTTGTCAAACAACCACAAGGACCCGAGTTCAGATCCCTAGTACGCAGTAAAAAGTTGGACATGGTCGTGTAGGCTTGTAATCCGAGTATGAGGAGGTGGAGACAGGAGGATCACCGGAGTTCATGGCCAGCTAGTGTAGCTCAATCAGTGAGCTCCGGATTCGGTGAGAGACCTTGTTCCCAAAAATAAGTTGAAGGGACTGGAGAGATGGGCAGCACTTTAAGCCTTTTCTGCTCAAGCAAGAGGACTCGAGTTTGGAACCCCAGATCCCATATTAAAAATGTTAGATGAATATGGTAGTGGCCTGTATTTCTGGCCCTAGAAGGCAGAGCCTAGGAAAACCAAGCAAAGCGATAAGGAGGTAGAACAATCCAGGATGATTCTTGATGTCACCCTTGGTCCTCCATAGGCACACACACTCAAGTGCCCTCTGGTACTTCCACCACTAATACACATGTACATATATGTGTGCGCGTACACACACACACACATACAAGGAAAACAATAAAAAAAAGTTGGAGAAAGGTTCATCTCTGGCCTCCATGCATGTATGTACTTGTAGAAACATACACACACACACACACAATCGGAATGTTCATTGGGGTAAGCCGCGTGCCTAGTTTATGATGTAGGCTGGTTTTGCTTGAATCACATGTAAGAAGGGCAACCTCACAGTGTGAGTCCTGGTGGTCTCTAAAAAGCTCCGTCCATCCCATGGACCCCCTGAGCAGAAGGGGCTGAAGCTCCCACACCTGAGACACGCAGCATGCAACCAATCCACCCTGACCTTGCGGTCGCAGGAAATGCTTGCAATGCAAGTGGGACTGGCAGCAGGGCCTGCAGGTCTTCAAGAACAAGGCAGGGCAGTCCTCACCCTGAACAGCCTAGAGACCTTCCAGACCTTCAGGCCCAGAAGCAAAACCTCAGTGCCGCCGGGATTGGGTGCAGACGCAGCTCTTGCTAAGCAGAACTTGGGTACCTGGATTGTAAACCGGAACCTGTTGAGCAATTGCATGCAAAGACCGTAGTGATAGCAACAAAAACCAGTGCTCCTTGAGGGCTGAGGACTTGAGGTCCTGGGAACATGGGGGTCTGCCAGCAGTGAACCCTTGCGTGTGCATGGAGGAGAGGCATGGCTCTCAAGCTTCTGACCGAGAAAGAAGAGGGGTGTAAATGAAATAGGAACGAAGGCTCTGCTGCTTGACTCCTCAGTGCCCTTGTCAAAGCAGGTCTCAGTCAGCAGCAGTTTGGTGTGGCAAGTTATTAGACAGGCAAATTCTCCCACCTGACTGCCCAGTGGATCAGAAAGCTGTGGGCCAGGACCAGCCATCTGGGGTTCAGCAGGCTCTCCAGGTGGCCAGTGGGACTGAAGTTTGAGAAGCACTGATGTGAACACACAGCCATTCAAAACCAGAGATGGATTTATTCATTGCTCAGCACTTAACTATCATCACTTTATCTTCTCAAAGCAAACGGGAATGAACATACCTGAGCTATTGGGGTAGCAGGTAAATTCTCCCACAACGTGAGGCTTTTTCTACATGGGATCTGTGTTCAGCGCTGCCCTCGTGGCTCTGGAAGGCAAAATAAGGCAAAGATGTGGTCTTCCATGGGTGATTTTACTGTCTACATGAACCTCGCCCTACAGGCAAATTAACAGCTGAATAAAAAGACTATAGCAATGCTGCTGAATGTAGGAGCAATAAACAAAATCAATTTCCTTTTGCAGCTGACTAGAAGCAGGAAACACACTTTAAATAACATGTCATTTAGTATAACAATCAAATAACATCTGCTAATTTAGCAACTGCGGTTCTCACCAGAGCTAAGGCAGCCGGCACAGGCTAAGGGCAGTCTCTGGTCACCAGCCACAAGCTCAGAGGTCCCTGGCCACTGCTACATCTGACTGGCTACAAATTTCTCCTCCTCAGGTTTGACAATGCACTTGATTGACTTACAGAATTCAGGAAAAAATCGTTAAACATGTGATTACAGGATTTTTTTTTTGGTGTATATATTAGAAGAAAGCACTTGAGTGTGTGTGCCTACATAAACCCAAGAGTAACATCAGGAATGAATCATCCTAGATTACTCTACCTCTTTATGCTTTGCTCTGGAGTTTTCCAGGCTCCTCCTCCTTTTAGGACTGAAAGTACAGTCCAATGTCATTTCTACCTCCAGCATTTTTACTTGAGATCTGAGATTCCAAACTCATTTTTACTTGAGACCTGAGGTTCCAAACTCAGGTCTTTTGCTTGCAAGGCAAAGGTTTTAACCCTTGAGCCAAATACCCGCCCTGATTACACATTTATTATAAGAGAAACAAATCAGGCCCAAGGAGAGACCCCCAAGTGCGATGCATCTTTGTTTTCGGATGTACCATCTTCTGGCCGCACTGATGTGAGTCACCAAGGGAGGAAGCTCACTTGAGCTTCAGTGTCCAAAGCCCCCCACCACCACCACCTTTGGTTGGTTTTGGCATAACCGTCGCTGACCACCTGAGCTCCAGCCAGCTCCATCCTACTCCTGTGACTAGAAGCCTGGCCCTCAAGTCACACAGCTGCTGTTTCCAGCATGGTCAGACCACAGCTGGTAATCACTAGAAACTATCGATGAATCTCTCATACCATCAACCCAGATATGGTCCCAAAAGTCTCCCACGAATAACAATGTCTCCCTCACTCTAGACGTTCCAAGGGTTTCTCCCAACCACATTCTTCACTATGCTGCCAGCAGCTGGATAATTCCCTAGTCCCTTGACAAGCTCTCTGGATTGCCAGATTGCCACACTGGAATACCACATAGCTGTGAACATGGATAAGCTACAACTCCAACATCAACTATTGCATGTATCCATTCAGACAGGCAAGCACATTGGCAGTGCCTTGTGGGTAACTACGATGCAGAGATCACCACTCTTCTGCGTGACTATCCATGCCAAGGCCCATGCACTAAATGGTTGGTGTCAGGAAGAAGCCCCCACCTCCCTGTGCCCTCACTCCTCTGAGCTCCACCCTTCTAAGTGACCAGGGCTACTGTATGCCCCTGGCTCCCTTCCATATTCAAAAGCCTTGTAAATACATTGTCCAGGTGGAGAAGGAAAGCCCTGAATGCCTCGTGAGAAAGGCATGGAACTTGACTTTGGAGTTGTTTCTCTCAAGATGAAATGCAGGATTTGGATCCTCAGTAAAGGAATCTAAAGGGGAGAAACCAGAGAGTCCTGACCTAGTGACCAAATGTCTCATTAGCATGTTGGTGTTAGAAGGTAAGAAACCCCTTTCAAAACCACTCTGCTTTTTCTATAGTCACTCCCTCACACACACACACCACACACACACACACACACACACACACACACACACACACACACACACACATACTCACTTCCCTGAGGAAAAGCCTCCAGGATCACCAACTATCTAGACCATGGGCCTTCAAGGAAGATTCTAGAAAATATCTCTGCATTCCTTCCTAAATTGGAAATGCCGACAAGATGCTTGCCTCTTCTCTTTGACCATACCTCTTCTCTTGTCCTTTTACTCACAATGGAAACCACAAGGCTTTGCTCGGGGCCTCTCACCTGCACACCAAAGCCCTGGAGAGACCCTACAATGTGTGCAAATGTTTCTGTAACACTGACAGCAATTGTTAGAAAGTGCTCTACTCCTCTTCAGATGTTCCTTCTACCACATACTTGGTGGCGCTTGCATGGCCAGACATTTGCTAGGCTCTAAGGCAAGGGTGAGCTAGGGCTCCCTTTAGTTGGATTGGTGGGATGTGTTTCCAAGGATTTCAGTTACCTCTCTGTATGGTTATTGCCAGCAGTTGTATGGTTTGTTAGAAAAAGAGAAGAAAGAGGGGGTAGAAGGGAGATAGAACAAAAACCCAAGTTTCATCCACTAAGACTGAAGTTTATTCAGGAAGCTCCTCCAAAACTTTAGTGAGGGAGCAACGATTTCTCTTTAAGATGGAAATTACTACTGATTTGGAGTCAGAGTGCAAGCTTTTAACAGTTGGAGTGCAGGGAGAAGGAATTTTGGGTTGACCGGTTGGTTTCATCCCATCCCAGAATAACTAGGAGTCAGTCCAGTTGTCTGTTTTCCTTATCAGTTCCCATTAACATTCTTGGTGGGGTCTCCAGTGGAGATCTGTTTGCAACCTCAGATCTATCAGGTGAGGTCTCTGGTTTTGAGGTCTGGTTCCAGATCTGTCATGGTTAATTTATTGTATAACTTCTAGAAATTCTCAGTGACCCCACTGAGTGAATCTGTGAAGTTTGCGACAAAAAGAAACAGATGCAACCCCACGACCCAAAGCAAGTAGGAAATCCATTGTCAACATAATGGCTAATGGTGTCATCAGTTATAAAAGTTTAGTTGCCGCATATAAAGACTGAAAACTGCCCCCATCTTACAATTCATGGGAAAAAAAACACTTAATACAATTTCCCCCAATCTGAAACTAATCCTGTAAATGTATAAGATATTACAATGACTAGTTTGAACATAAGAGAATGTTCTAATTTATCAGCTCTGGCAAAGTATCACACTGCAGAAAAAGACTATGTTATCTTTTCAATTATCTTTCAAAACCTTAGTTATCGTTAAATTCTCCCTGTGGACAATTATATTTCAGATTTCTCATAGAAAAGATGATTAAAAATTATGTAGTGCACATTTGCTACCTGCAGTTTCCCAAGCTAATTAGTGAAAATGTGATTTTTACGAATTCTGTGATGTTTGTCATATTTGCTAACTTTTTGTAATTTGTAATTTGGTGCTATTCCTTTACTGATTCAAAATAAATGTTCGTGCCTAATTTCAAGTAATAATATTTTTATTCTTTTTTCATTTTCATATATGTTTGGGGTACGCACACTGTACGTGCATGTGTGCGTGTGTGTGTGTGTGTGTGTGTGTGTACATATACATGGAGGCCTGAGATGGTTACCAGAAATAACCCCAATCATTATTCCACCGTATTCTTTTGAGACAGTGTTTCTAATCAAACCCAGAGCTCACCGACTAGCCACTTTACTCTGAGGATTCCATCTCTGTCTTCTGAGGCTAGAATTACAGACAAGCTATCACATTTACCTGGCACATTACCTGGGATCTGGGGATCCAAACTCTAGCCCTTCTGTTGGTTCAGCAAGTCCTTATAATTTGGTATCTTTAAGAGATTCCCAAACCTAAATTCTGGCCTTTTCTTCAGAGACTACTTTACCTGCACCTTCTGATCAGTATTGTATGTCCCCTGGCTTAATGGTGGTCTTTCCATTGTGGTAACAGGCAGTCTGCCCAGAGCAAGAGTATAAGTTCCCTGAAGACATATCCCTGCCTTAGAAATTTCAAGTAAACAGCTCTGATGCCTAACAGAGCATCAGAAAAGGGATCATCATTCCCTGGAGAGGTGGCCTGGGCAGCCTCTCGACTTGCAAGAATTGGTCTATGTGCCCAGGCCCTGCAGCTTCAGCAGGAAGACAGACTATCTAATCCATAATACTCTTCCAGCAGGCACCCTGATCACACATGGTTACTGAGCTAAGAGCCAGGTTTGGACCCTGATAAAAACCATGTTGGAAAGGAGCTAGAGTTGGCATCTGCTCTTTCTGTGGCCCTCTTCTCCATCCCCCGTGGCCCGGGGTGGGTACAAAGGTGGCCTTACTCTCCATCTTGTCCAATCTCCTTTTCCTCACCTGATCATTCCTGCTTTTTTTTCCCAGAACCTCTGTGAAGTAAACATGGCTGACATTCTAGTGGCTTTGTAGTATCAGGCCCCTGCCTTCAGCCTCTTCTGTCCGCAGGCCCCAGGCATGTCAAGCCAAAAGGTCCCTGCACGCAAGGGCTCTGGGAATAAGTAGGGAGGCAGTGGGCGTGACCATTCATAGAACGGCATTCAGGTGGTGCTGTGGCTTTAACTTTCTGGCAGAAAACAATCAGCATGATTCCTTTTGCAGGAGCTCTGCTGAGGCATTTGCAAGCCTTTACCCAGCAGTCACCACAACCTGTCCCGAAAACACTTGGTTCCCAGGATGCACCGCCACCAACAGCATAAAAAAATAATACAGGTGCATATGTAGTCAAGCAGGTTTGATAAGTGCTGTCTACTAAATTTTCATCTCAGAGATCTTGAAACTCTATAAATAAACATGCTGTCGTTGCCCACATGCTGAGCTTTGGACACATGTTCTTATCTCTTCTGAGAAGAGGGAGGTCCAGGCAAGTTAGTTCTGTTCTTTCTGAACTCAGAGTTGAACTGGGATGAATTCTGCCTTTGGGAAGGGATGAAGTGAGAGCGGCTGTATGGGGAGAAGCAGACAAGGAGGCTGGGGTTTGGGAGGCAAGCCAGGACCTGTTTGATGGTGGACTTGTGATGTTGCTACTGTGACCGTGACCCCCCTGCCTTTAGCTGCACCCTCTGCAGAGCAAGGACCACAGTGGTGAGCAAAGGAAAGAGGACAGGGAGAGCTGAGGGTCCTGCAGAACTCTGAGGCAGCACCCGCGTTACGCGCACTCAAGAGCAGTACGGATTAACACTTTCTGTCTATCTGAGTATTGGGAGGTGAGAGGGCAGAGTGGCAGAGAAGGTGAGTGGAATCCCTGAGTCCGACCTCAAGGTCAGTCAGGGCACGATCAGCAACCTCCAGGGCTCACTTACCTCACTGCAGCATCCCAAGCCTGTGAAATAGAAACCTACACCACGGGCCACACCAGAGGAGCCCCTCGACTTCTAGGATCTGGACTTGGACCTGTGGCTCTTGACATGACAAGTGAATCTCTGGATACCTTCCTCTCTACTGGTAGTCAATTTCTGACATTCCTCAGGCATATCAGTCGTTCCTGGGGTTTGGGCATCTCCTTAAGGAGGAAATTTCAAGTAAATGGCCCTGGGCATAACAGTCATTCCTTTAGCTTAAGGTTTGTGAGTTCTTTGTTCAACAAATCTTAAGCCAGCAGCCACTTGCATTGCAGAGGTAGAAATAAAGCAGCCAGTGTCTAATTGCACGATCTGCAGTCTGTACTGGAGAGTCATGAACTTGGTAAAGAGGAGTCTGGATGCTATGGGACGTCAAGGCTTGCCAGTGTCACCCGTGAGATGGAAGGGATATGAAGCAATTTTCCCAGATTGAAATGAAAAAAATGACAGATGATAGATAGATAGATAGATAGATAGATAGACAGACAGACAGACAGACAGACAGACAATGGGAGACCAGAGTTTCACTATGTAGTCCATGGTCCTGCCTTAATCTCCCGAATGCTGGATTACAGGTATGTCCCTTAAACAGGGCTCTCGGGAACTGAGCTGTTCCACTATTGGCAAAATCCCTTATGTTTAACAGGTGTTCGTTCAATCAACGTCACTTCCCTCCTTTTCCTAAGATGTTTCCAGAAACTTATACTGCCTTGTTAATGAGGGATATGTAAGGAAGGTTTGCTGGGTAGGAGGAAAAATGCAGGCACGTTCACTGCTCTCCTCTAAGGTGGAAGGAGAGGGCAGAGGAAAGATTTGCTGCTCAAAGGTCAGACTCTCTGATGTTCTTCCCCCAGGAGACCACACAGTTCCCTCCCTTGATAAAGTCCAGTCTCTGCTCAGATATCCCCTTATGAGACTGACTGTCCTGGACAACTTGCCCCTCCCTCCCTATCTCCTTACTCTGCTCCATTTTTCCCTGTATCTTACCCACTTATATGTTTGCTTGTTCAGTTATCTCTCTTACTATATGTGCATCATGATTATGAAAACTTCGTTTTGTTCACTGCTGGAATCAAGTCTCTCCTATGCCAGTCATAACCTAACTGGACTGTGGCCACAGCATTTGGCTCTCTATGTCTTCTGTTGGTTCACTTTGATAATTCAATACACCCAACAGAAAGCAGCCCTGGAATACTGCAGGTTCTTGATCGATGTTAGGTATTGTTTGGTAGATTCTTTTCCAGTAGATCTGTGCTTTCCCCAGATCAGTAAGATGGGAAAACGGCTTATAGCTGCTCAGGGAGGGAAGTAAAAGGGAGCAGGAGAAATTACTCAAGGGTTAAAACCCTTGCCTTGACCTGAGTTCAGCTTTCCAGATCCCACATAAAAATGGCAGAAGGAAGTGACAATGGCCTGCATTTCCATCCTTGGAAGGCAGAGCCTGGGAAACCCCGGAAAAAAGCAGTAAAGAGAGAAATTCAAGCCGATTTCCAATGTCACCTTGGGCCTCCATAGGTGCACACACACTCAAGTGCCTTATTATATAGTCCCACACAGAAAGGAAGGAAGGAAGGAGGGAAGGGAAGGGAAGGGAAGGGAAGGGAAGGGAAGGGAAGGGAAGGTAAGGGAAGGTCGGGACGGGAATAGGGAAGGGAACGGGAAGGGGTAAGGGAAGGGAGGAAGGGAAGGGAAACGGGAAGAGAAAGAGAGAGAAAAGAGCAAGAGGGAGAAAGAGGGAAGACCGAAAGGAAAGAGTAGAAGGAATTGGCGACCAGAAGAAGATTAGAGAACAGGAAGAAGAGAAAGAAAGAGGGAAGAGAAAAGAAGAGAGAAAGAAGAGAAAGAAGGGAAGGAAAGAAGAAGAAGAGAAGAAGAGAGGCTGAAAAGAATAAGACACAAAGATAAGAAACGAAAAGAAGAAAGAAGAAGAGTAAGATAAGAACAAGAATAAGAAAGAAGCAAAGAAAAGAAAGGAAGGAAAGAAAGAAGAAGAAAAGAGAAAGACAAGAGAAAGAGAAAGAAAGAAAAGAAAAGAGAAAAAGAAAGAAAGAAAGAAAGAAAAGAAAGAGAAGAGAAAAGAAAGAAAAGAGAAGAAAGAAAGGATAAGAAAGGAAAGAAAGAAGAAGAAAGAGAAGAAAGAAAGAAGAAGAAAAGAAAGAAAGAAAGAGAAGAAAAGAAGAAAGAAAGAAAGAAAGAAAGAAAGAAAGAAAGAAAGAAAGAAAGAAAGAAAGAAAGAAGGAGGGAGGGTGGGAAGAACAAGGAAGAGAAGGAGCTAAAAGTACACTCAGTGGGAACCATGAAGATGTTGCTCACCTTTCCAAAGAACTCTTTCCAGAACTCTCTGAAAGATTTCAGTTCTCAAATATTATGCACATGAATTCCCGAGGCACTGGGAACAATTATACTGATTCCTACGTCTCACTGCAGAGATTCCCACACCACTGCTGTGGCAGGTGGCCTGAATATAGGATGTCTTTTAAATTCCCCTGGTGTCTTCAGCTTGTAGCAGGTTTGAGACCCACTGCCCCACAAAGTTCTCCTTGAAAGTCAGCGGGGCGACTGTCTATTTATGTCCCGACAGTTAATGCATCTTCCTAAAAAGACACATTTGCTCGAAGACTGGCCCATTAAAAATTAATTGCTTTGGCCCAGTGGGGCAGCGCACTTAAGGATAGGTGTTGAAGTGGCTTTAACCATGAACGTGTACTCAGGAAACTGAGTTCCAGGTCAGTCTGGGCTACACAGTGAGACCCTGTCCAAAAAAAAAAAAAAAAAACTGAGAAGGGAAGAAAAATAAGAAGGGAAATTGTGGACTGAAACAGCTTCCTAAGATGCTAACCCTAGAGAGAAGAACTTGGGGGCTGTCCACTAGCATGAGCAGGTGGGAAACTGAGGCTGGAACAGCTGATCCAAACCCCCTTCCACTCCCTTCCCCAAACAGCCAGGTATTGGCCCTGCAGGAGGGGGAGGGCACACCTCTGAACAAACTAAACATTAGCCTTGTCTTTGAACTGTAATTGAATTCAGAGTTCATAGTTTAGACCCCGTGAGGATAAGACCCAGAGCTTTTATCTGTGTCAGTGAGCTCTCGTTAAATTAGAAGACAGTCATATTCCACCAAGGTGCTTTTTAAAAAAGTAGCCAACTCTATTGTTCCTACTGTCCTTCTGCTTAAGAGAATGGAGAAGTGCATTATGCTGACTGGATCAGGCCAGACATCCAGGGACAAGTATTGTGTGGTCCCATGTAATAGAAGGACCCAGCAGAGCCAAGCTCAGAGAGGGGCATGGAATGGTGATCACCATGGGTGAGGAGTTGTTTGACAGAGACACAGTTTCGGTTTTTCAAAATGGAAAGAACTCTGGAGATGTGTAGTAGTGGTGTTTGCACAATTTTGTTGAATGTTTTAATGCCACTGAACTGTGGTTAAGATGGTAAATTTGATGGTCCATAAACTCTACCGTAGTTACAGTAAGCCTGATGACATTTGGCACTTGGAAGGCTGAGAGTTGCCTGGACTCCATGATAGCAAAACCCTCTCACAATTTACTTCCTAAATTGTAAACCAAAAGAAAGCCTTCCTCTTTAAATAGCTTCAAGTAGGTATTGTCTCACAGCAATACAAAGCATAACGCAACAGGGCCTAAAGGGGTCTTCAGGATCCAACAAAGATCTGTACCTCTATAATATTTATTAATTTTTTAGTTAAAATTCAAAATAATAGGTTTCATTGTGACACTTTCATATGTGTGTATCATTGTACCTTCTCATAGCTTTCCCCACTCCCCTCCCTCATCCTTCTGCCCTACTTGTTGGTTCCCTTCCTCACCTCCCATAGTCCTCAATCTGCTTGCATGCTGTGGGGTGTGTGTGTGTGTGTGTGTGTGTGTGTTTCCATCTAGATTAAGAGAAAGCATGTTTTGTCTTTCTTCCCTGAAATCTTTCTTCTTTATAGTCCTCCTATACGTTCAAGTCACATACGTGCATATTTAAATGTACTTTCCACTTATGAAAGAACACGTAATGTTTGCCGTACTACGTCTATCCGTTTTCCTGAAAATGACATGATTTTATTATGTGTGTGCATGCATTTGTATGTGCAAGCATGTTTGTAGGCATATGCACATACAAATGTGTGAGCAGCATGTGAAAGTCCAGAGACCACGTCAGGTGCCAGTCCTTGGGTGCTTTGTACCCTTTTGTTTCTGAAACGGGACCTATCATTGACCTGGAGCCCATCAAATCAGCTAAACTCTCTGACCAGCAAGTCCCAAATCACTACCTGTAGGGCTACAGGATATTACGAGCCTGGGATGTGACCAGCTTTATTATTTTTTTAATGTTGATTTTGGGAATCAAGCTCAGGTCCTTGTGTAACTTTATTAGCTGAGGTACTAACCCCACACCCTATTTTCACTTTTTTTAAAAAAGAAAAATTTATTTTTTATTTTATTTTTTCACAGTAATAATATCATGTAATTTTGAATAGATATCAGGATATGTCAAGTTGAAATATTTTCACTTTTTTTTGAGGAACCTCCATCCTGGTTTCCATAGTGACGATGCCAGTTTACATGCTGACCAACAGCGAATAAGGCCTCCTTCTTTTGCTGACCAACACGTGTTGTCCTTTGTTTTCTAGATGAGTGATAGCTCTTCTGGCTAGGGGGTTGGAGTCACAGCGCCTTTTCATTTGCAATCCATAATGGTTATAGTTGTGGGGCACTTTTTTCAAACCTATTGGTCATTTGTATTTCTTCTGGTAAGAACTGTCTGGTCGATTTAATTGAATATTTATTGATGGGATGATTTGGTTTCTTAATGTTTAATTTTCATAGTTTTCTGCAGATCATAGTAATTAGCTCTCCATCATATGTATGGCTGGCAAAGATTTTCACGCATTCTTAGGCTGTCTCTTCACTCCGCTGATTGATTCCTTCACTGCGCCAAAGCTTTTTAATTCTACTGGAATCCCACTTGTCGATTCTTGGGATTATTTCCTGAGCTACTGGGATCCTTTTCAGAAAGTCCTTGTCTGTCTGTATCCTGAAGCGATTTCTGCTAACAGTCTCAGAGCTTCTGGTCTTACATTCAGGTCTTTAATCCATTATGAATTGATTTTTTTTTGTACAGTGTTCAGATTCAGTTTCGTTTCACATGTGCAAATCCATTTTTCTAAGCACCATTTGTTTGAAGAGGCTGCTGGGTTTTTTTTTTCCTCCAATGCATGTTGAAAATGCCTTTGTCAAATAATACATGGCTATAGTTGTGTGGACTAATTTTAGATCCTCAGATCCCATGTAAAAAATATCAGGCAGATATGGTAGCTGCCCGCCCTTCTGGCCCTGGAAGGCAGAGACTGAAAAATGCCAGAGCAAAGCAAAGAGGAGGTAAAGCAATCCAGGATGATTCCCACTGTGACCCTCGTGCCCCACATTTAAACAACAGTCAAGTACACTCTTATGCACATATATGTATAACCACTCATATGTAAACACACACACACATATGCATGTATGCACAGACAAGTAAAATATTTGTGTATTCCAAACATCCTTCAGTTCCAGAGGATCGATGGTCCGTGCCTTTCATAGAACTGAAAGTGGTAGAATAATCTTGGAGTCAGAAATAAGAAAGGACACTTGGCTAGGCTGTTGCTCCTTTTGAAAAAAACGTGTCTAGCATGCCTCAGATGTATATTGGCATGAGCAAAGCATAAATTATACCTTTAGAGAGAGAAAACTACGTGTATCTCCTTAAGCTGGAGCTGTGGGGGATGCTGTTTTTCTAAGTGATCTTTTAATGAGCGCCTATAACCCAGTGAATTAACCTCTGTGATGGGTCAGTCTGCTGCTGGGCTGGAGACAGCTGCCTGGCCTGTCAGCAAAGCAAGTCACCAACTCCTAGGCAGGTCAGTGCATTAAAGACCGATGAGAGAGTTGCTGAGGTGACCTAAGTGTGATCCCCAAAAGACAGCAGCAGGATCACTGAAAAATTGATTCCACATTTAACCAGACAAGGTCTTCGAGTGACTCAGAGTACACCCTGAAGATTGAGAAGCCATGCTTTAGGACACCTGGTGTGGACACACGTCTCTGTCTGTGCTTAGACCTGCCTGCCTTAAAAGCCCAGGACGCCCATGGACAGCCCTTGAGGTCTCGCTCATGTGAGGGGTAGTACAGTTCTTACTGAAGGTTCAGTCTGAGCTGTAGCTATGCGACTTGTAGCCTCTGTGATGACTGTCTGGAAAGCCCTTCCCTCAAAGGTGAGGAAAAAAATAGGTTAGAGCAGAAGCTGGAGGAACACAATAACTGTTAGCTTGTTACCATGTGGCAGATCACACACACACACACACGTACACGCACACGCACACGCACACGCACAGAGACAGGCCTATTAGCCACCTCCTCAGATGGTTGGGTTTCTAATGTCCGGATGTTATTCTTGTGCTACCTCTGTGTGTTCTCCAGGTTTCGAGCAGCCCTTTCCACCTGTGCCTCTGTGCCTGGCCTTTGTTCTCCCCTGTCCATGTACCAAGAGGTCTCCAGGGAGCCCAGGCCCTGTAAGAATCAATGTTCACTCCACATCCATGACCACACCAATCCCGTTGCTCCCTGAGGCAGAAAGTTTCTTCTTGGCCTAATTTCTCCTAGACCCAACAGGAGTCATGTAGATGCCAATCCTTCCAAGGAAGCCCGTGACTAGGGGCCATCCAAGGCAGAGCCTGCGGGTCCCATGCTTTCTAAGGCTGCCAGCCCAGCCTGCCAACTTCTCTGGTGCGGTAGGGAAGGGCAGAGCCTGCAAACAGCATGCCTGCCGCTGACCTCACCTCAGGCCCATGTCTCATCCCCAGACCTGCAGTCACCACCTTCATGGCATCCTCTGACTCCCCCCGCCACCCCTCGGCAGTTCACTCTGAGAGAAGGCATCTGGATCCCCTAGGGAGCTGTTCCTGATGGAGACTGGACATCAGTGGCAGCCTGGGGCCCCTGTGTAATTGTAAGCAGGCCCCTAGGGCAGCCTGCGCATTCATGAGCATGCCCCTTGATGCTGGTGCAAGAAGATGCACCAGTGAAGTTCAGAACGAAGGTCAGTCTCTTCAATCTCTCCCCCATCTGCAGCCTTAGTTCAGATGATGCTTCATCCTCTGAGAAAACTGTCTTGCTTTTACAATCTTGTCTTGGTTCCCAGCATTACCTCAAGAGCTCTACCACAGCTAAGATGTCCCCGACCCAAGAGCAGCCCAGAGAGCACAGAGCTCCCTCTGGCCTGCTGGATGTCCCTGTCCGTGCCTCCTACGCTGATGGAGCTTGTCTCAAAGACAGCTTCTCAGTGCAGAGGTACTGACCTGCCAGGACCTGGATGGACTATGAGACAGCTTCTCAGTGCAGAGGTGCTGCCAGGACCTGGATGGGCGACATCCTTCCAAGAAGAGCCACATCCAAAGGGGGGAAAAAGGGTGGGGGATGGCTCCATGGGTAGAGCGCTTGAGGACCAAGTTTGGATCGCCAGTATCCATGAAACAGATGGCATCACACATCTGTAACTCCAGTGATCATGGGGTGGGAAGAAGTATATCCCAGAAGCTCACTGGACAGTCAGCCTCATTGAATCAGTTCCAAGTTCAAATGAAAGAAAATGTCTCAAAAAAAAAAAAAAGGCAAAGAAGTGATTAAGGAAGATATCTCAACACTGATCTCTGGCCTCCACATATAAATGAGTACAGACATGTACATGTGTACATTGTGGAGATAGATAGATAGAGAGAGAGAGAGAGAGAGAGAGAGAGAGAGAGAATTTTTGAAGTGTTAACGCAGGGCTGTCACAGAATAGGTCAATATCCACATTGACTGTGATTACCTCTCAGTCCTCCAATCACCATTTCATATCAACATTTCGCTGCTCGGATCACATGATCTGGTATCTTATTATCCTCCACGCAGGGACCGGCACACACTGGACTCCCAGGGGACATTGTGGAAACTCCCGATTAAAAGAGACTTGTTAAGAGTCCTTCACATCCTAGCGTGGAAATCACAGCCAGCCTCAACATCAACATCCATTCAGAAAGGGGGGAGAGACAACCTTCCCCCATCTGTACATATAGCATACACACATGCACACGTACACACATGCACACGTACACACATGCACACGTACACACATGCACACGTACACACATGCACACGTACACACATGCACACACACTCATGCAGGCAAGTAGCCATCGCCTCAAGCTGACTGAGGCTTCGTTCTTGGAGAATGCTGCCCCACCAGTACTCCTGATACCATGAGGAATTTAGCCAGCACGCAGTCATTAACGGGTGAAGTTGGGTCAGGGCAGGTGGGGACTTGGAGGAACAAGCAGAGCTGGCGCCCACCACAAGGTGCAGCTTGCTGAAGCAGCGACTACACCATCAGGCGCTGCTGGAGTGCTGTGGATCCAGGCTGTTTTGAATCCCGGGCAGGCAGCAGGGAAGGCAGGGCTCCCTGCTCCCCGTGGGAAGGGAATATGCTCAGAGCTCTAATTATGCCTTCTCTCTAGATCTGCCCGGGCCCCCAATTACGCTCTGCACTGCGCAGCTGCTGCTAGATCACTTCCCAAAACACCTTGGAAGCTTTCAAAAGCAAAGCCTTCCATGGCTTCCACTTATCAAAAGAGACAACAAAATGGCCTGCTGGGAGCACAGTTACAGAAGTCCCAAAGAGCCCTGTGGAAAGTTCTAGAAAGGAAACTGCTTCCAACGATCCTCCCTTCCCCCATGGCTGGTTCCTCCAGAGCCCTTCTTGACCTAGAAGGTTGGGGTAACAGCAAATGACAGAGAGAAGGAGCAACGCCAACCCAGCCTCTTGCACAATGAGTGGGGGTCATGGAGCATTCCAAAGCTTCTTATCTTTTCAAAGCAGTGAATGTCTCACAACTTGGTCCCAGTATGTGGCACCTGCATTCAAATAGTGCCCGCCACACCCTCAGCCAGACCCGTAGTGGGCACATGAAGAGGAGAGCCCTGATCCCTGAGCGCAACTCTGATCTCCAAAGATAGGCTCCATCCAGATGTAACCACAGGTAGGGCAGAGAGGCCAGTGGAAGATCTCGCTCTTCCTGACTCATGAGCCCCATTGATAAACTGAGTCTCTGAGCTGGATATTGCTTGAAGTCCTCCCCCCACATACACACGCACCACTGCTCCTAATTCAGGATTGGAAAATTCTGAATTTCATTGTGTGCATTCAGTTGACACTCCTCTTTAGGATTCAGTCCCACCAGAGTGTCCCTGGTTCAGATACCAGCACCAAGTCCAGGTCTCTGGAACTTCTGGCTGGCCCACTGTCAGTCAACCCTCCTGAGATTCCTTTCTTAGGTTTGATTGGTGTAAAGAGTGACTCATAGGACATGCTTAGGGTTTAATAGAAAAAGATCTTACAAAGAACATAGAAGAGATACAACTTGAGCAAAATAGAAGGAAAGAGGTGCAGAGCTTCTGGGCTACACTTGTTACCATCCTACCGCCTAGGCAATCCTGTGTGCCTAGCTGTCTGGAAGCTCCCCTATCCTTTGAGTTCTCATGGAATAAGCATGATGGAAGCATATGCTGTTGTGCAGAAAGGTGAACAGACAGAAAGACTCTTGGTCTCTTCCTGCCACCTTCTCCCTCCAGTTTATAGGTGTAGCAGTTAGTCTGCATGGTCGCTGACAAACTCACTATTAAAGGCTTTAAGGGAACAAGGGGTTTATTTTCTCTTACAATTCCTGGTTACAGTTGTTTGTCCATCTTAGCAGGAGAGCTGACACCAGCACCAGGGCCGAGCAAACTGGCCACACTATCTCTACACAATGGCTGAGAGAGGGACGATCCTTACTTGCCAAACCAGCATGTCTGGCCAAGTATACACAAGGATGCCGACTCTCTCTCCCAGCTCTCTATATTTTATTTCAGGGCCTAGTCCTACCCACCATGGACTGGGTCTGCCCCCTCAGCTAGACAATCTCCTGCAAGTTTGCTCTAGGCTTAACTCAACCACCAATTCTCTACAAATGTGCCCAGAGCTCAAACCCTCAATTGTTAAATTGACACCTGTGCCTAACTATGACACCCAAGTAGATCAGAGAATTTATTAATGACTAGCTCCAAGATGAAAAGTGGGAGAAAATTAGCATTTCTGTGACCTGTCTTGTGGATGAACAATTCTATTTTCAGTGACTTGCTTTGGGAAGGGAGGGATGAGCCAGGCAAAACCTAATATGAGATTTGTATTCATACAAATCTCCCTCAATTCTTTTTTCCAGCAGACAGAGAGACAGAGCCCCTGCTCTGAGGAAATATGGTCACAGAGTAGAAATAGCTGCTATCCTAAAGTTGAGACTCTTTGATTTTTGCTCAACAGGTGAAGAGATCTCAAATAATCAATCAAAAACTCATGAGTATTTGATTTCTTAATTTTCTGTTTTGACCTGGATCTGTGATGCTCTTTACATCAGTACAAAGGAAAAATAGGATTTCCAGACTATGAATGATTATGACAAATAACAAGAAACTTCCATGGACCCCTTTGATCCTAACCTTAACTCCAGTAGGTCTATTTTCTTCCTTCGGGATCTGCCCCAAAGAATCCAAATAGACAGTTCTGATTCACTGTTTGGGCCCGCCTTATTCCACAGAAGATGATATCTAAACTGCCCGGATGTGTTACCTGTCATGATTTGAATGTAAGTGCTTTGCAAGGCTCGTGGTTCAGCATTCTTAGCTGGCGTTGATGTTTGGGAAAGGCAACTTTAGGTGGTGGAGCTTTGCTGGAAGAAGGTACATCACAGGGCCAGGGTCTTGAGCTTAGGTGACCCACCCTGCTTTCTCCAAGAGTCTGCCCTAGTATCTGTTCTTGCAGTCTACAGCTTGTACTCTCATTTCCATCATGATGGAGATTATCTAAGCCTCCTCCAGCCTCTTCTGACACCATGATGCCTTTTCCACCATAATGCACTGTATCACTCCTCTGGAACCATAAACTAAAGAAATCTCCCTTTCTTAAGTTGCTGAAGTCTCAGTGTTGCCTCATAGCAGCAGAAAGAGTATCAGTGGCATTACCCTATCTGTGATAAAAAAAAAAAAAAGATCATCACTATGTGCAGTCGGGAGGAATTCCATCTCAGCTCGCACATAAGGCAGTGGCCAAAATCAGCTGCAACATCTGCGTTGAGACTCACAGACTTTCAGCAGCCACTCTAACTAGATACTAATGCTCCTTTACAGTGAGGGCAAAGGAACAGGATTAAAAGGAATTCCAAAAGAGACCCTGTGTCTCTGGGAAACCAAATCACAGGATTATAGGAAGGATGATAGTGGCCAGTCATTAATCACCAAATGGGACATTTTGTCTTCCAGGGTTATCTGTCAGAAGGATTGGTGACAAAGTGGTACCGCTCCCCACGACTACTCCTGTCCCCCAATAACTACACAAAAGCCATCGACATGTGGGCTGCCGGTTGCATCTTGGCGGAGATGCTCACAGGGAAAATGCTCTTCGCTGGTAAGTTTCTAACTAGGCCATGTGCCACTCTTTCCTGTTCTTTGAAAAAGTAGGATAGTTATCTGTGAAACACAGTGATCCCTGAACACACTAATCCTTTACTGAAATGACTTCTTTCATTTTGATGGAACCTTTTAAGGACATGTTATAATTGTATGCAAAAATAGTTAAAAGGTTCATATCAGCTTTTAAACACTGAATGTTGTGTCACATTGAACCCTGTCTTAAACTGTCACTTCAGTGTGGCGCTATTAAGAGATGAGACTTTGGGTTTGGAGATGGATCAGCTGTTAAAGTATTTGCCATGCAGGCAAAAGGACCAGAGTTTGGACCCTCAAATGGTGTGGTAGTCCTGTTAATCCAGCCTCAGAAGGCAGAGACTAGGAATCCCCGGAGTAAACTGGCTAGACTACCCTGTCAGATGTGAGCTCTGAGTTTTATTAGACAGCTTGTCTCAAAAAAATGGAAGATGATCAAGAATGATTTGTGATGTCAACCTCAATCTTCCACATGGACAATGCACCCATACCTACACATGAGCCTGCATATGAGGTTTCCAATGGGGAAGATCCCAGCCAGGCAATTCTCAGGAGAAACAAAACCAGGAATAACAGACTGGGTTTGGGACCACACTCAGTGTGCATAGCTACCAATGGGATGGTGAATGTTATGGTCTGCATATAAGGCTAAAAATGGAAAAAAAGAGAGAGACAGAGCTTTAGACAGGAGATTTGTGGAACTAATTCCTTATAAAAGAGCTCCCAGAGTCCTTGTACGTCATCATCAGAGAGGAGGGCCCAGAGGAGAGTCAGGGATGCATATTAAAGGACTCTCTGGGAATTGGGGCAGGAGGCACTAGGGGATGGGGAGGAGGGGTGAGGGGAGGGGGAGCAGGGGGTTCAGGGGGAGGAGGACGGAGGGAGGGAACCGGTGTACCTATTAAGTTTGTATGAGCAGAAATAATAATAAAAAATGTTAAAAAAATAAAAATAAAAAATAAAGAGCTCCCAGAGTTTGGCATGCACAGTAAAGGATGCTCCGGGATTGGGGGGGGGCACTTGGAGATGGGAAGGAAGGGGAGAGGGGAGGGGGAACAGGGGGGGTCGGGGGGAGGTAGAGGGAGGGAGGGGACCGATGTACCTGTTAAGTTTGTATGAGCGGAAATAATAATTAAAAAAAAGAATAAAATGATTTTTATGTAAAAAAAGAAAAGAGCTCCCAGGGACATCCCCTTATACCATCTGAGGTTGTAACATCTATGAATAACTAGCCCTTAATGAGACAGAAAATCTACCAGTGCCTTCATCTTTATCTTCTCAAACTCTAGAACTGCAAGGAATAAATGTTTGGTGTTTCTACAACCATTCAGTTTAGGGTGTTTTGTTATAGCAGCTCAGACTAAGACAACGCCTTCAGGCTGACCACTGAAAATACCTCTTTCTCTCTCTCCAATAATACTGTGCTCCCTAAGTAACCACACTAAGTGATCCAGTATTTCCAATCCAGCATGACTTTCTTTTGTTTACCTTGGCAATTTCAGCCTACAGAACTCTTCCTGAAGCCCAGTTTACATTCTGTCCTCCATAGCATCTTGGCCTGTCCCGTCCTCTGTGATATCTTGGTCTGGCCTGTCTTCTCTAGCATATCAGCATGTCCTGTCCTCCATAACGACTTGGCCTCCTCCTCTTGGCACTCCTAATGCACATCATCCTCATCCATTCCTTTTCCTAGCCTGAAAGAGCATTTCCTGTCTTCTGATTTTCTCCAGTCTTTCCTGGCTCCCCTGCAACCTGGCTCCTCCTCCTTCCATATTAATCGCTTTATAAAATACCTCCCATAAACAGTCTGAAAGGAAGGCTTATTTTGGCTCAATTTCAGAAGTTTCATTCAGTCTTTGGTCAGCTGGCTTCAGATTTGTGGCAAGACAGAAACACCATGATGTAAAGGCAAAGTGAGAGAAAGCTGCTTACCTCAAGAGAGAAAGAGGAAGGGTCCAGATATACCCTTCAAAGGCATGCCCACTGGTAACCTCCATCCTCTAACTAGGCCACACTTCCTAATAGCCCATTCAGCTATGAACTCAGCAGCATTAAATTACTGACCACCTGGTCACCTCTTGATAGTGCCACCAGCTTAGACATCCAGCTTTCAACATGCAAGCCTTATATGCAGACCATAATACTCACCATCCCAGTGGTAGCTATATGCACACCCAGTGTGGTCAAAGGGCATCCCAAACCCAGTCTGCTATTCCTGGTTTTGTTTCTCCTGAGAATTGTCTAGCTGGGATCTTCCCCATTAGAAACCTCAAAGGAAAGCTCACCCGGCCTTGCGGTTGTTTCCTTCCCTGGCCTAGCAGTGCACAGATGAATGTGTAAAGGAGCACTTGCTAAGACCTGGCCAGACTTGGCCGGAGTGCTTCCACCCCCTTAGTACTCACTAACTCAGGCTGCATCTGCCACCTGATCCAGAGACATGGGGATGCTGGGGGAATGCACAAGGCCTTAGATACCACAGATTTAAGCCTGTATTAGCTACTTTCCTCATCTCTGACAGAATATCTGACAGAAACACCTTAGAAGCGGAAGTTTAGTGGCAGGGAATGTTAACCACTGAAGATTCCTGGTGAGTGCAATGGGAGCTGGCTATGGGATTGACTCAAGTCTTGGTGGCAGACAGGAAACAGAAAGCCAGGGCCTGAAGCAGAGCCCGCCCCTATGTCAGCCAGCTAGGCCTTATACCCCAAAGGTTCCTACAGCCTCCCAAAATAAGCAACACCTACTGAGCACCAAGTGTCAAATATGTAGCCTTAGGGAGACATTTCACACACAAACCTTAACATCCCTTCTTTCTACCCTAGACAAAGCCAGCTCCAGAGACAAGTATTCTACGGTAGCCACACAGCCACCCTCACTGTAGAAGAGACTCAGAAAGCAGGTCAGGAGGTGCCAGGAGTTGGGGCTCACAAGGGACACAGCTGCTGACTCGAAACAAGAGGCAGTCATGGGGCAGAATGTCAATTCTGAGGACCCATGATGGCAGATCGGAGCCCAGGGGTAAAGTGAAAGGCTTAACAAGGAAGAATGTCCCATCTTGACCACCAGTTAAGGTCGGAGGTGTCAGAGAGAGGAGCGAGGACAATCTCACCCTTCCCAGCTGGTAGAAGACAGTGAAAGGGACCCAGATCCCTTGGCTCTTAGTCGTCTGCTGCCCACTCTCTCCCCTCCCCCCTCCTCCCCGGCCCCCTCTCAAGCAGCTGGAGCCGCTCTGCAGCGCCCCTCACCCGCGCGCAGCTGCTCAGGAAGACGACCTAAGCACGTGGTGTTGGTCTCCCTAGGGGCCCACGAGCTGGAGCAGATGCAGCTCATCCTGGACACCATCCCCGTGATCCGAGAGGAGGACAAGGAGGAGCTGCTCAGGGTGATGCCGTCCTTCGTCAGCAGCACCTGGGAGGTGAAGCGGCCGCTGCGCAAGCTGCTCCCCGAGGTCAACGGCGAAGGTATCCGAGCGCGCCGGCCCCGCCTCCCTCCCGAGGGCCCGGGCTCTGGGCTGCTCCTGGGGGCCAAGAAGCACACAGGTCTCCATCCAAAGGGCAGGAGGGTCCTAGGACCGAGACCTCAGGGCTCCCTGCAGCGGGATTGTGCCTTAGGGACCGGTTATTAGGTCCGTGCTCAAAATCTTTCTTTCGTGTTTTAAAGCATTTAGGGTTTCAGATTTGGGGGCTGGGGATTTTTCAATCAGTAAAAACTATGTGACTATTATTAAGCAAGTATCTGAAATTTGAAATAGAATTCGTGTTGCAAGCACATTGGATAGGAGATGTTCAGCCTGTGCTTCAAACTACTGATTTCTAGTCTCCGGCCTTAGCCACGTGGCAGGAAGGCAGATGGTGTCTTCTGTGTTCTGCTCCCTTTGCTTCCTTTTCGTTCTTATTTTTCTCACTTGTCTTCTCCTTCTCCTCGTTCCCCTTACGACTTTTCCCCATAGAAAGTTCGTCTTTCCCCATAGAAAGAGAATGAGCACATCTTCGACTTGAGGGCCCGATGTAGGTTCAGTTCCCAACACTGTGTGACCTTGGACAAGCTACTTAACTCCTATGAATCCCAGTTTCCTTCACTGTAAAATGCACAGTATAGTAATATACAACACATTGAGCATGTGTCAGTCTACCTCCCCTCACTGTGAAATGCATGAGAAAAACAGGAGGAGGAAAGGCTACTTGGGACTCACAGTTTCAGAGGTGAGGGTGCATACTCACTTGATTCCTTTGCTTCTCAGTCTGTGGTGAGACAGAATATCATGGCAGAAGGATGTGGCTGAGCCAAGCTCATTCCTTCATGAGTTCGGAATGAAGGGGATGGGGAACACACAGAGTGAAGATCATAAATGGCCATGGGCAAGGTATATCCTCGAGGGGCACATCCCCAGGGACTCACTTCCTTCAGTCAGGCCCCACCTGCAACTTCCACCACCTCCCAGTACTCTATTCAGTAGTTATTGATGGATCACATCACTGATAGGGTCAGACTTTTTCTGACTCAATCCCACTCCAGAAGCTCCGCCTCTGAACACCGCTGCATCATGGACTAAGCCTTCAAACACCTATCTCTAGGGAATGTTTCAAATCCAAACTGTAATGGGATAGTTTTAACAATTAACAGAATTAACAAAGCCTCTGTATAGGACAATTGCTCTGTCAGTCATAGATGTTACCATCATCCCTGGGTCTCATTCCTGCCTGAGGCTTCCTAGGGACACCCCCATATAGACAGGATAGGAAATGAGTTCAGGCAATTGTCAGACAGACCCAAAACGCCAACGCTTAGGTAAGAGTTATTTCTTATTGAGAAAAAAGGTTATGAAATTTATTTCTCTCACCCATAATAATATGAAGACAGATAAGAATAATATGGTGAGCTTGGTCAAGGTCACTGAGGGACCCAAGCACCCTACTGTGTTGGGCTTCCGGTTTAGGGTGTGTCTCTTCTCCTTTAGAGAAAGGCAGGAAAGCAGAGCGAATGCCTTTGCTCTAGGAATTCTGTGTGTCCCGTGTTATCCCTCCCTAAGCAGTCGCACACAGCAGCTTCTCGTTATATGTGACTCTGAGAGTGGGGAACATTTGTCTCCTGAAATCAGAGTCAATGTCTGATGAAAGGAAAATTTCCTCACTTGTCAGCCAACACTTGTTAACCCACCATGGCAGGAAACAAGGTTAGAAATTCAAAAGCTGTCTAGCCAGAAGACTGGAAAGCCCATACAGACGAGGATGAAGGAACACATCTCTCATCCTAGGGACTATTGAAAGTTCAGGGATTCAGACACAGAAGGAAGAGCAGGGAATGGACTGGATGAGGAAGAAGGTTCCAGTCGGCAAGAAGGTCACACAGCTGTGAGGCTGGAGAAGCGAGAACGCTCCAAAGGTTTCCAAAGCCCAGTTTCTGTACCCTGGAGCTGACCAGATGTCCCTTCAAGCCCTCTGGCTTCCCTGCCTTGTCTCCTGTCTGCCTCTTGACTTTAAAAAATGGCTCCAGTTGGACTGTGGCCTTGAAATCATGGGGCATCATGGGATTGAACTAGCTGTGGGAGAAAGATCTCCAGGCCCAGAGGGGCCATGGCAACCTGGCTTCATGTTCTAGCTGACATTTGAGGTCCCCAGAGAGATGCCAAAGGGTTTACCTGCCTACATCCTCAGAAGGCAAGGAGCTCAGACTCGGTGACAGCAGCCCAAGTAGCCATCATGTGACTGGTGAAACCAGTGGAAGGTATCAGTGAAGCAAAGTGAAGGTGTTCGCCTGTTTCCCAGGAATCCATCCAGAACTCTTGGGATTCTAAGAGCCCTGTGTAGAATCTGCTGGGTCAGAGGAAGGTGAAACGATTAACAGAAGACTTGTTATGCAAGAAATGTCTTAAAACATCTGGGGAGACTGAGTGTCTGTGCACAGGCCCCAGGCACTTCAACATGTCTGCCATTTGAAGATGGCAGGTTAAGGTCACCCTGGGCTGTCTCTTCCAGTGGAAGCCAGGGAGTGAGCTCAGACTTCCTCAGGAGTGGGACTGTGGGTTGGGCTCGAAATGGGGTCCATGTATCAGTCTCGATTGCTTCCCACTCACAGAGTCGCCCTCTCTGCAGAAGAGACTCTGAGAGTCGAGTAAGCCAGTGAGGTGCTAGGAATGGGGACTCACAAGGGACACAGCCATGACTGTAGACAAGAGGCAGTCGTGGGACTGAACAGCCATGCTAATTCAGGGGATGGCAGATCTATGACCAGGGCTAAAGTTAAAGGGGCAGAAGACAGAGGATTGAAAGAAAGTCTATCTTGGGCATCAGTGCAGCCCGAACCATTAGAGAGAGGAGCAAGGACAATCTCACCTCCAGCAGTCAGTGTGCAGCTTGAGATTGGTGCTTTCCACTCTCAGCCTCGCTAGTGTTTTGTAAAGCATGTCCATGAGTGTGAGTGACGCTCTAATGTTCCATTTCCTTGTCCAAAGGACCTGGATGACAGGTGTGGAGAAGAGAGGCCTCTAGTGAAAATATTTGCCCGACCTGGAACATGCCCTGCCCTAGAGTACTGATTTGTTCATTCCCCAAAATTTTGAAGCAGACCCTCTTCCAGGTCTTCAGTCTGACACCAGGCATCCTCCGCGGGCATACAGGATAGATCGAATCTCTGCCACTTAACCAATCATTTGTCACAGGGCCATGCAGCAACACTGAGTCCTCTAGGGAAACCGGTGACCTTCCAAAGCCATTGATTTTCTGAATTGTCGATGTTTTCTGCAACGAGATCCAGGGCTGATGCGAGGGGCAGATTCCCAAGGCGAGCTGAAGAGCCCCTGAGAGGGATGGGCAGCCCAGGCTCAGAGCCCAGCTCCATTCTCCTCTTGGCGTGGGCTGGAACCCGAGTAGCTAAGTCACAGCTTGAGTGGAGCCAGCGAGACTACAGTGCTGGGAAGCACTGCAAACCTCTAAGCCAGGCCATGCTCTGGGGTGGTGGTCTGGGCACTGCTTAGCCCCTGGGTTGCAGGGTGCAGTCCAGCCAGCCCCCCCCCCAACCCTGAGCTGCTTAGCTCTTGGTACATTGCCATACAGGTTGAGAAATCACCACCATTGTGAAAAGGCTTCTGAATATCCTGTCCCCAGATTCCTGCAGCCCAGAACTTCCCTGGACCTAACGCCTGATGGGCAGTTGCCAGGCACAGCAGGGCATTCAATATTGTGAATATTGATCAAGCCACCTCTCTTTGTGGGAATCCCAAGGGCAGCACATGCCGGAAACTATTGTGGGCCCCAGGAGCTATGGGCTGCGCATCTCCTGTCCCGCTTCCTCCCCACTTCTCTACAAGCTTCTTTCTCACCCAAGCCTTCTCCTGAGGGCTCCTCACCACCCCCAGCAGCCCTCCTTAGGGCAAAGGAAGTAGTGCGTGAATATCTCAGCTTCCTGCCCCTTGGAGACTGCCAAGTCTCCAAGTGGAACTGAGCCTCAGGGTCCTAGAAGTAGTACCCCCTCATTCTTGTCCCCAATCCCCGTGTCGGGAGAAATTAGCCAGAGAAGGCTCTGGTCTTGACATCCTCTACCCAACAGCGACAACTTCAGCGAAGCGCCTTATCCCTCTGCAGTTTTATTTCAGTCATTTGCAGAATCAAGAAGCCACTTTTGACCAACACAAATGGACAAGGGCAAGGGAGTATCCACCATGTTGACGACTCTCGTTCGGGGGGGGGGCAGCACATGACCTTCTCTCTGGTTTTGCTGTCCACAGCCATCGACTTCCTGGAGAAGATCCTGACCTTCAATCCCATGGACCGCTTAACAGCTGAGATGGGGCTGCAGCACCCCTACATGAGCCCCTACTCGTGCCCGGAGGATGAGCCCACCTCGCAACACCCCTTCCGCATTGAGGACGAGATCGACGACATCGCACTGATGGCCGCCAGCCAGAGCCAGCTCTCCAACTGGGACAGGTGTGACCCAGGGCTCCCAGGCTGGTCTCCAAGGCCATGTCCCCCCTACCTCCTCTTTCGCTGTGCTCCACTATGACCTTTACCTTCCAGGTTGTATAGTGCATTAAGCACTTTCCCAAGCCAGCTTCTTGCTGTTCTTCCATCCCCAGGTTTTCCTGGTGAATGGCCAGTTGGGGGCTGTACATGCGACTTCCACTCTGTGGAGCAACCACCCCAGCTCTCCCTGGCAACCCAAGGTCACAAAACATGGCACTCAGAGTATACAGGGGGCATCTCATGCCTAGCAGGGTGGGAATTTGCCTTGGCCTTGGGTCTTAGACATGCAGGAAAACTGCCACTTGGCTACATCCCTAGCCAAGATCATGCCCTTAGCTAGCCAAGTGTGACCCTGCAAGGCAAGAAAGTAGTGCAGAATTCATAATTACAAAACATTTGTTAGCTAGCTTTATGGTCCAGGAAGAAGCAATCACTCAGAGAGGATAAGACACTGGCATCATGGGGCTGGAGAGATGGCTCAGGGATTGTGACTCTGTCTCACAAGCAGAAGGTTCTGAGTTCGGATCCCAGGTCCCACGTTAAAAAAAAAAAGGGGGGGGGGGGCTGGAGAGATGGCTCAGGGGTTAAGCCTCTGCCTTGCAGGCAGAAGGTCCTGAGTTCGGATCCCAGATCCCACGTATAGACGCCAGGCGGAAGCAGGGGCAGCCTGCGTTTCTGGTCCTGGTAGGGCAGAGCCTGTGAATCCCCGGGCAGAAGGAGGTGGAGGCGTCCATGGTGGTTCCCGATTCATCCATGGTTCTACACACACACACACATGCGCACGCACATACATACGCACACACGCACAATTGAATAAATAATAATAAAAAAATTTTTTAAAAAAAGACACTGGCATCATGTCACACAAGGATACATGGTCTGTATAGGGCACTCTCCAACCTCACCCACGTCAGACACTGCCAAGCAACCATAGAACTTTCTTACTTAACTGTGCTTGTATCTCAGGTAGCTACTGCCAATGGGTAAAAGAGAGATTTCTTAATGTTCCTGTGGGCGCAGTAATGGTCTCATAGATACTTCCTGTCCTGGCCTTCTTAGATCAGGCAACTACACACTGGGCTTCACCATCTGCTAATTCCCAGAGGCAGTGCTGCTAGCTGCTCAGTTTAGCAATAGCAGCGGAGGGAGGCTCAGCCACAGTGACTCCAAGGGGGCTCACTGGGAGCCCCGCTGCCATGGGAATGTGACGGCTAGTTACATAAGTGACAGATTAGCAATTTCTCCTTTTTAGTCATTTGACAGATGATGGGTTTCGGATTGAGGAGGCGCCAAAGGGAGGGCAGGGGCCACTGCTATTTGAGGCAGGTTTGCTGGATTCTTGTTGGGTGTTGTCAGCAAATAGAGATTAATGAGCACTCTCTTGCCACCCCCATGCTGGGCCTGCCCTAGGCTGTGCCCACTAGATCCAGGGCTCCTCCCCCTCCACTCTGCAGAATCTAGGGTGAGAGAACATTGGCTTAGAGAGATTCATGCCATATTTGTCATGACTGTGGCCAAGGATTAGTACCAGAGAAAACTAGCAGGGTGTCTTAGATTAACATCAGTAAACTCAGGGCAACTGCCCATCCCAGCACCCCTCTGCCCCTGGCCTCTCCCATCACACCTGCATAATGACAAAGTCCATGGCAACCTTGTCCCACAGACCCCGACACAGTGGGCAGTGATTGGTCTTCAGGCGTGCTAAATTTCCCATCTTTGAGGCTATGGTGAATAGCGCTAAATCCTGAAGGTTGCTATAAAGGCACCAGATGATGTGTGGCCAGCATTGTCATGTAGCAGCCAAAGGCCGGGGCTTCCTAAGCATTTTCTTCGTTAGAAACCTCTGCAATTTCAAGGGCATGCAAAGAAGGGCAGAGCGAAGCTCTGGGAGCCGTCCCCATGAGGTGGGCAGCTTGCGCCCCCTCCCCTGCTTCTCTAGCCACAGCCGGAGCTGCAGCTGCCTGGCCTACCCTCTTGTCCTTGGCTGATCTAATTGTCCTGCATGAGCACCAGGGAGCAGCTGGCCAGGAGCTGCTGCCTCCTCTGTGCTTCCTGCCCCCCCTCCCCCCACCAATCCTACTCTGCACCTGGCACAAGAAGGAGCTCAGCCAGAGCTGACGCCCTCCTGCCTGCCCATCTGCCCTTCGTTTGCTCTTGGCTATCTGATCCACTCTCTTTGGCTGCAGGGCAGTTGACAGAGGGCAGAATTCCAAGGATCTTTGGCCTTCCCGGACAGTGTCTGTGACCTTTCTGCAGGTCTCATCTGCTCCGCATGGATGCAAGGTGCTGCAGGGCGCCCATCCAGACCCACGAGGGCAGGGCCTCTCAGCCCTAGCTATGCTTTGCTATCCTCTGGGGAAGTTCACAAACATGCCCAGGCAGGGCCGCCTGGATCTACTGAAACAGAACTGTAGTAGGGGGCCGCAAGGGAGATCTGGCACTTATTTTGTTAATTCCCCCATGTGGTTCCAATCTGCACCAAAGTTTGGGAGTACTCATTAGGGCTTGCCACTCAAAGTGTGGTCCAAGGACCTGCAACAATCGGCATCAACAAGGAGCCTACTGAAAATGCAGAATTCCAGGCCCCACACAGATCTGCCAAGGTCAGAGATGCGGCTGAACCCGATGTAATCCCAGAGTCACCTGTGTGGCATCAACATGTGAGGAGAGCTACACAGATAAAACCTTAGAAAGTTCCATAAGGGTAGGGCCATTTGGGGACTGGTCACAGCTATGCCTCGGACAATTAATGCCTGGACAGAGTGAGTGCCCAGCATTACAAACAGTCACACAGGTTTGTAGAAAGGAGCTGGGACCAGTTACTCTTCAGATGAATTTTATTAAGAGAATCACAGGCTCATGACACCTTGTAGTGGGGGCGAGCGCATTTGGAGAGAGAGCACCATGCCCTGCACAGCAGGACAGGGACCTCAGAGACAAAGGTTTTGGGGGTGGGGGAAGACATATAAACCAGCCTAGGTATCAAACAAAAGTCGCAAGACAGACACTAAGTGGGACCCTAAGTCGTCCTGCAGCTTTGAGGGGGAGGGCTGCAAGGACATAGCAAACTTGTCAATGTTTCAGAGAGATTCAGGGGAAAAGGGGTGTGATTTCAGAACGCCAGAGAAGACATACACAAAGACAGGCGGATAGAGGAAACATTGGTAAGGTTCTGATTGAACGTTAGGTGTGTGCGGACTCACCTGTGCACACCTGTGCACCTCGATGAACCCTTGAGATCTACCCCACCTTCACCATTGCAAGCATGGGGCACTGCAGAGACAGGGAGGAGAGAGCAGGCTTGTGAGTGGCCTGCAAGATTTGGAGCTTAGGTCACCTGGGTGATGTCTCCCCGGGCCTGGGTGTCCTATCACCTCTCCTTTTGAACCCCTGCAGGTATCCCGTGAGCCTATCCTCAGACCTGGAGTGGCGACCGGACAGGTGCCCAGACGCAAGCGAGGTGCAGCGCGACCCACGCGCGGGCTCGGCGCCGCTGGCCGAGGACGTGCAGGTGGACCCCCGCAAGGACTCTCAGAGCAGCTCCGAGCGCTTCCTGGAGCAGTCGCACTCGTCCATGGAGCGCGCCTTCGAGGCCGACTACGGGCGCTCCTGCGACTATAAAGTGGGGTCGCCGTCCTACCTGGACAAGCTGCTGTGGCGTGACAACAAGCCGCACCACTACTCGGAACCCAAACTCATCCTGGACCTGTCGCACTGGAAGCAGGCGGCGGGAGCGCCCCCGACGGCCGCGGTGGCCGTCGACGCGGTGGCAGCGCGCAATGAGGAGGAGCCCGCCAGCCTCTTCCTGGAGATTGCTCAGTGGGTCAAGAGCACGCAGGTTGGTCCCCCGGAACGCGCCAGCCCGCCTTCTGACGACCCGGAGCACCACCGCTTCTCTGCCTCACCTCCCGGCCACCCCACCCCAGTGACCCCAGTGGATGGCGGTGCCAGTCCCCAGTTTGACCTAGACGTGTTCATCTCGCGCGCCCTGAAGCTTTGCACCAATCCGGAGGACCTTCCAGACAATAAAATGGGCGATCTCAATGGCGCGTGTATCTCCGAGCGCCCTGGCGACCTTGTGCAGGCAGAGGCCTTCTCCAAAGAAAGGTGGTGAGCAGAGAGGGTGACTCCCCCCAAGGCCTCTTGGAACAGAAGAGCTTCTAGAAAACCAGACCTGGCTACAGGAGGCCACCTTCTGAGCCCCTGTGCCACCCCTTCGGCCCCTCTCTGCTGCTTTGGGGTTAGCAGAACACACAGGATCCGAGGAGCAAGAAGGAATGTCCATTTCTTAAACTGCCTTAATAACTAACCTTTAACATCTGGGAGCGGGTTGTCCTGGTTTGAACAGAGTCTGGCTAGAAGCCATCACTTTCCCAGCCAATCGGGGAGTCCTGTGTTTTAGAAGTGACAGTGTAAAGGGAAGAAACAGGTCTTAGACAGCTACCCCCAAGCCCTACCCAGGTGGTGGGTCCAGAAACATCCTGGAGACATAGTTTCCAAGCCACATGGACCACCTAACCTCAAGGGACAACTGAGAAAGGGACACTTTGACCCACAGAAGCAAAGTAACTGGCTTCAGATCACAAGACTAGCTTGAGGTTGAGCTTTGGATTCCAAGTTCCTATCCCGTGTTTACCCACAATATGAAGTCTTCCTCTGCTAGGGTCGGTCACTCTGACTTTTTGGTCAGAAAACTTAGTCCAAGTTGTTTCTTCCCTGTCCATTACCATCTGCCCCTTTCTGATGTCCTTTCATTGGGGGTAATGCTTCTTGAATTCTGAAATTGGAAACTGAATCAGTTTCTTTCTCCTAGTCAACAAGCATATTTTTTCTGGCTACCCAAGTGCTTCTATGTCATCTTCCACCTCCCGTGTCTGCCTCATAGTCTGAAGTCTGCTTCAGATCAAACTAGTCTGGGGTCTGTGGATAAGTGTAATCATTAACCAGACCTGTGTATACAACCTCCTCCTGCATGCCCTATGCACTTTCTGAACACGCCAGGACACAGTCCTTATTTCCCAGTGAATGTTGTACATGGTGAATTCGAAAACTGCAACTCCAAGAATCCTTCCGGTTTACTCCCAGCATCCCACCCCCTTTCCGCACATACCCACATACGCATAGCTCCTCTCCAAGCCTACCTCGGGACCAAAAGTTCTTGGCACAAGTTGCCTATTTGGAGGGCAAGTGTAAGGTGCCCTTACAGAAGGAAAGAAGGTTGCATGTAGGACTTACCATCTTTTTTATTTTGAGCATCTATTTGGCCTTGACTGAAACCAGGCCCTAAAGAAATGCACTAGATAGCTAGCAACCTTGGAATGAGGAACCCAGAAAGACAGGCAGGAGTTAAAGAAAGAGTGCCAACCTTAGAAGCCCTCGGGAGTCAGGCACCAACATGGAAACCCCTTGACAAGCTCTTCATAAGCTTGGGCTTTGTACTCGGAATAAAAAGCTGTCTGTAGAAGCATGGGATGGGGGCGCAACAGACCCCAGTCTGCCCCTGAGCCCTCTACCACCAGCCTCTGTTCCTTCCCGGCCCCACTCCTGCCAGTACCCCAAAGATACCATAGGAAGTCTAGTCTGTCTGTTGGGAGAGGATCCCCACACTTAGGCTGTGTTCACCATTACATCGCACCTTAAATCCAATCAGCAAACTATGACTTGTACATTGAGAACTGCAACACGTTAAAAAGTTATATTTAAAAACAGAGTCAATCATGCTGAGCAATTTTTAAATGGAAAACATGTAAATATGAAGTGTTTAGGTTTTGCTTTTAAAAAAGAAAGAAAAAAGCAATGCACACCACTCCTCATGTGCCATTCTGTCCTCAGAGGGCGGTTTTACTTTTCTGAGTAAAGGAACAAACTGCTGACTTGATCAGGAGTTTGTAGAGAATTATTATAACTACTCATGTTCTTAAAAGACTCTATTAAACATGATTAAACTTGATCAGGATGAGCCAAATAAAGTTTTATTGGAACATACATTCTTTATGAATTGTCATATTCATTCATGTCTTGTTCAGTCTTGTCTTTGACAGTGGTTGAGTCATGGAAACATCCGTGTCTTCTCCCCGCCCCATGGAGGCCATCTTTGAAGGCTCTGAGGATGAATTTTAGCTGTATCTCCCTGTTACTATGATAAATTCTTGACCCAAACAATTTAGGTGAACAATGAGATTTTTATTCCAGTTTGCGACTGTAAGTTTCAGTTGATCGTGATGGCAGGAGATTTGCCAGCAGGTGACAAGAGAATTGACCACAACATATGCACAGGGAAAGTCAAGGGAGGGGAAAAGACCCGAGCATACCCTTCAGATTGCCAGTCTGCCAAAATCGAGTTCTCTAGTCATTTTATTCACCTGCCTAGGGAATGGTCTCACCCAGCCCATATCTCCCTTCATCGTTTCAGTAATCTTATGCGGCCTTATTCAAAGGCTTGTCTTAACTAATATTTTCATAGGTGTGCTTAAAATCTTAGCTTTCAGTTGTTAAGTTGACACCTGTAACTAACTGCCACGGGGATTCTGGAAAGAGAGAATCTACACAGGACGTGACTCCAGAGTAGCTGCTCAGGCCTAATGTCCAGCCTGGATTTCTGAGCACACACTGAGATCCAGTCCAGACTTCTGACGCGATCTAGTCCTTTCTTTTAGTCACAGAAGCTGTCAAAATCATGAGATTTGGGGAGGGGAGACAAGTCTGCCACATCCACAGGTACCTGAACTCCATACATCTGAAGCTACTTCTCTGTGCTACTATGTCAAAGTATTAGTCCTAGCTTCATCCACTAATCACCAAATACCCCATAGAGTTTTACATTCTTGTTTCTATTTGACTTCCCAGAAAGCCTGTGATTAAAAGAATGTACTAGTATTGAAATGTACCAGAACAAAGATAGGCTAGTGAGCCCTTGGTCAGATTCTCTCTGAAGCATCAGCCAAGAGGACCCACCGTTTCAGTGTCTGAGGTTTCATTTACCCACGATCAGCCTCAGTCTGATAGTATTGAATGGAAGATTCCAGAATGAAGCAATTCATCAGTTTTATCTTTTATGCCATTCTGAGTAGCAGGATGGTCTCACATAGTCACTCTCTGTCTCCACTGGAATATGAATGAACCTTTTGTGTAGTTTTATCTATTTTGCATATGCCACTGACTCTGTTAATCACTTATGTAACTATCTTGGTTGTCAAATATACACACGTTTACATATGAAACTGGGTTCCATCCATACTTTGAGGCATCCATTAGAGATCCTTTGATTAAGGGACTGCTATAATTATCTCCCTGCCCACGTGATATCAGTAACGACAGGAAGCCAGAGCCAATCAGAAACCTAGCTCGAGTTTCCTATTAAGAGAAACCTCAAGGCCTAGTTTGAGGCCCAGGTTACTAGAATGTGGGAAGTTGTGAGTGGGGTGAGGTGAGGGAAGTTGAACCCCAAAAAGGAAGAAGAAAAGAGTAAAAGATATCACAATAACATATTTTTTAAATTGAAAATTTGCAAAAAGAAAATGACATAAAAACAAAAAATTTAAAGGCCAGAATCAAATAATTTGTGAATATATATCCATATCTGTGTACCAATAAAGCTCTTGGCTTTGGAGGTTAGTGTTAATGACTTACGTTACTCATAGAGTTTCCCTGGGACCTCACTAAATTACATTACGAGCCTCAGTACATTCCTTTTGGATACAAAGAAAGGAGATAATTTAGTATCACCTTCATATTAAGAAAAAACTTGGAATTCCTTTGGGGAAATTACAGAAAGTTATATTTTGACATGTTAGGTCAGCCGATGAGCTGTTAGAAATATTTATGTATGGGACCAACGATATGGCTTAGCGAGTAGAGGCACTTGCATTGCACCTGCTGATCACCTGAGTTCAGTTTCTAGAACCCATGAGAAAGGGAAGGAGAGAAATGACTTCACAAAGTTGTCCTCTGATCTCCACATATGCTATTTAATAAAAGAGCTGGAGAGATAACTCAGGTGTCAAAGTCTTTGGCTCACAAGCAAAAGGAACTGAGTTTTGATCCCAGATCCCACATAAAAATGCTGGAAGGATATGACAGCCTATAATTCCTGCCCTGGAAGGTGAAGACTGGAAGCCCCAGAGCAAAGCAATAAGGTGGAAAAGCAATTCAGGATGATCCTCTATATCACACTACACACTACATCACATACCCATAAAAAATAAAATATGTATTTAATATATAATATAAAAAAGAACATTGCTAAGGCCTCTGGAAACCCTTCTGGATCCTCATATTTAGAATTAAAGATACACACTCTCTTCTATTGTCTCTTGCCCTGTGTGTATCCACAGCCCTCCTTCTGTGACGCCTTGGTGCCTCTCTGCACCCAGTTGCACCCTGAGCATGGCAATGAATTGTGGCAGGATCTCAACACGAGCTGAGGTCAGGAAACCAAACACAACCACTAAGGGGATGCGCCTGTAGCATAAGTCTCCTTGGCACTGTGCTCTACCAAGCAGCTCAGCCAAACTCAGAGCTACGTTCACTTCCCTAGGAGAGATTGACCGTTCCCACTCTGAGCCAGAAACATCCAACTTAGGTTGGAAGGATACCAACCTCGAGATCCCTGGTGAGGGAGCGTGTTGTCCCTTTAGTGAACCTCCCCAGCCAGCTTGCTTCAGGCGTCCTTGACAACCAAGGAGCAGGAAGATGCTGC
The DNA here is from genome assembly GCA_023101885.1 of Typhlomys cinereus. NCBI lineage: Eukaryota > Metazoa > Chordata > Mammalia > Rodentia > Platacanthomyidae > Typhlomys > Typhlomys cinereus. The sequence goes on from JALPQD010000014.1 coordinate 8,652,698, forward strand.
TGTAGGAAAGAAAGGAGCGACTGGAGCTTGTGGCTGGGAGCAAAGCCTCTTCCAGTCATCGAGTGATTCGTCCTGTCTCCCAGAACTGCTAACAAGTACATGAATGTTTTTCATCTTCCCCCTTTAGCTAACAAGCACAGAACTAAGATAGCGCTTTCAGGGACTGAGAAATGCAAACGAGGACGCTGCGGCCGGCACCATGAGCTCTTTCAAGCTCTTTCGCTCCTTGATATGACTGTGATGGCCATGAGATCATCACTGACCTGGGCTGGTCCCTCACATCAGTCTCTGAGATGGGGATTTTTTAGGCAAGTGGCTTATGGAAAGAGTGCTAAAGAAGACGGCAGATACGGGGTGCCGATGGAGCTGGATGGAGAATGCTTCACAGCGCGGGACACACGGGCTAGAGACCAGCTTCTGTCTGACCCCTGTGGAACATGAGTTTCCCCCACAGAGTCGGTCCCCTTTCAGGAAAGGTCTTTTTTTTAATTTTTTTTATTATTTCTTATTTATTCAATTGTGTGTGTGTGTGTGTGTGTGTGTAGAACCACGGACAAATTCGGGAACCACCATGGACCGCCTCCACCTTCAGGAAAGGTCTTTTATGCCACCCTGCCAGCCAGGCACCAGCTGAGACCAGGGAGATGGGGAGCAGGATACATTCAGCCAAGAACTGTTTGGGGGAACCCGTGAGTCACTTAGCAGCTGAAACCCACAGGAACTGAGCAGTGGGCACCATCCACGCTGCAGGGGGCCACACTAAGTGTCGTGCCAGTGAGGAGGGAGATAGAGCACCTGCTACTGAGCAAAGGGCCTTGAAGGTTACATCCCAGCCCGTGTCTGGGCTAGGCTCTCTATTTCCTGATCCACCAAGATGTGAGCAACAAATCGCACCAGAAGCTACTGCAGCCACAGATTTGGAGCTTACCACCACCATGACCTTCCTACCATAACGACAGTTCCCCTGAACCTCTCCTCTCTGAAGTTGCTTCTGTCAGGTATTTGGCCACAGCAATGTTAAAATAATACATCAGATATAGTCTTCCTAAATAATGAAAGACCTCCCTCAAGGAAAGTAAGTCAGTCAGATACTTAGTTTGCTCCCAGTAGTGAGTGTGCCCAGAAGAAGGAAAATGCCTTCTATACCATGAGAAAAGCTGTCAGAAGTGTCAGAAGCCAAACAATAGACCTTCATCAAAGAAATGGAAAAAGATGACCTTCAACAAGGAAAACTGATTCAAAATGAAGATTTAAAATCTGTTCATTAATAAGCAGATGAAGTATCCATAAATTTAAAGTATAAAAAATCATAATGAAATGTTTATGGAAATCATGAACATATGCAAACTAAATAAATACTTTTATGTAAAAAAAAGAAAGACCTCATCATAATTTTGATATTGCTTGCATGTCAGTAGCATTTCGTATCTTCTACAAGGTAAATACATTAATGCCAATTTCAGCTATCTCTTTTTAACATGGTAAGTGGTAGAACACTTTTAACTTGCACCTTTGTCTCACGTTGCATGCTCCTGGGTAGCTTAGTTCTGGGATGTTAAGAGCTGACTCCATACTTCATCCTTTGACACTGTGCCATTTCAGAGGGTTTCCATTTTCTGGAACAGAAAGAAGTGTTCTCAGAGCTACACTCCAGGCCCTGGGTACTCTTCGTGGGACAGGGCTCTTCAAATTCATCATGGAAATGGCTTCTTGTCCTAAGGACTACTTGCAAGCTAGGGAGACGGTCCAGTGCTTACTTTAACATCCCCAGATTAAATGAATAAATAAAAAGCAGCTATCTCTATCTGAAAAGGCAAGGCCTGGGAATGCCCAAAGCTAATCAGACTAGCTAGCCCCATAGGTGAGTTCTGGGTTTAATGAAGACCCAAGCTCAAAGCAAGAAGATGGAAGAGCAGTTAAGGATGAACCTCAGGCATGCATGCACACATACGTGCCTGTATATTCATATACATATGTACAAACACCCCAAATACACAAAACATAAAAGTAAGAAAGAAAGCTTGTAAGCTCACCAAGCATCTATAAACAACAACAAAAACAGTGTTTATCACCAGGAGTTGCAGCTCCTCTTGCAGCTCGGAGGAGCTGCCTTTAGCCCCTTCTCATGATGTCCCTGTGCAGTGAGGCCTATTACCTGGTGTTTTAGTCCAACTACTTTCATTTTGTTTAAAGCCCTGAACTTGAAAGGCCTTTGGCTTCGTCTGAGTTTAGTCAAATCACTCATTGAAGTCCCCAGAACAGAGTGTAGAATCAAGATGGCCTGCTTACCAGATTAGAAGCAATCTATTTTATCTCCAGTGGTGCCAGACATTGCCTTCTACCTCAGAGAATCGTAGCTCTAGGCCGTGATTTATTTATTAGACTTGACAGTGAGCACTGTCTTCCCCAAGAGTGCAGAGCAAATTTCAAGCCTAATTCTAAAAGTGGAAGGAGCTGCTGCCAAGTCTGTCCCCTGATTTAACATGGGGATGGGGAGAGGCAATCTTCCCCATTCTTTTCCCTTGCAAAATTAGGTCAAAATGGATGGAGATTCTTACGTTGAGTTATAATCAGGAAGATCTGCATATACAAAGAATCCTGTAAATAAAACTTCATCACTTAAAGACTTAGAATACTTGGTCAGACAGTCAGGGATACTATACCTCTCATGAAACCAGCAGATGTCCCTCCAAATTCAACCATCAAATCAAAGCCCTCCCATTGCCCTCCCACCTCTGTCTGTCCTGGGATACAAGCCTCTCCCCATCACACCTTCCACTGAGATCACATGCAGTAGATTACCTCAAAGGGACAACACATTTCACTAGCACAAGACCACTCGCCAACTCAGCCAGATACAGAGCAGGGTTGGAAAGAAAGCGACAGCGCTCAAGCCAGTTTAGAATCTTGAGCAAGAGAACTATGAGTTTGCAGCAGTGCTCCAAGGACTATGAAGTGGTGACCACCCCTCACTGATCACTCAGGGAGAGACCTGGGGATGAATGAGACTGACAGTGGAGGGGGGATCTGCACAGGGAATGGCCTTTTGGGGAAAGTTGCAACGCGGAGCAGGAAGAGTCCCGGGCAGGCCAGGTGCAATCGGTGCACTGGGGCAGAGGGTTCAGGAGGCGGAGCCCGAGAACAGGGCAGATGGGGAAGAGGGGCCGGTGCTGCTCCCCCTCAGCTGGAGCGCGACTCCAGGGGAGTGTCTGTCCTTAGATGTTACCTCCCTTGGTTGGCTTGACCGTCCAGAAGCCCTTAATAGAAGGTTCCTCCCCTTCAAAGCCATGTTGCCTTGATCATCAGGCCTTGTTCACCAGCCTGAACTAGGCAAGCTTTGGGGCGACAGGAGCCATGGGAATAACATCTATGGATGTTCTTTTCTTTCCTCCTCCTCCTCTTCCTCCTCCTTTCTCCTCCTCCTCCTCTTTTTTCTCCTCTTTCTCCTCCTCCTCCTTTTCCTCCTTCTCCTCCTCTCCTCCTCTTCCTCCTCCTCCTCCTCCTCCTCCTCCTCTCTTCCTCCTCCTCCTCCTTCTTGGGAAACCACTAGACAGAATAATACGAGCAGCTTAGGTTCCTATGTAAGCAAACCAAAGCCCAAGGTAAATAAATAGCCAGTGAAACATGATCCTAAATGATGAGAAACAGGGCTTGTGAGACAGCTCAGTGGGTAAAGATGCTTGTGCTGAACAGGGCAGGAGTGACCCAGTGTCCTTCTCTGGCCTTTGGGACAGGTCTGCCTTCGCACACATACATATCACACACATACACACCACACACATACACACCACACACATACACACATACACACCACACACACACTCATACACCACACACACACATTCACATGTCACACACATACACTCACCACACATACACACATACACACCACACACATACATACCACACACATATACACCACACACACATTCACACACCACACACATACCACACATACACTACACATACCACATACTCATACCACACACATACCACACATATACCAAGCACACACACACACAACACACACAAAATGACACGCCCACTACTGTCCATGTTGTTAATGCTGAGCTCTGAGTCTTTTGGTGCAGAGAGCCAACTCTTCGTCAGCCATTCTTTGCTAACGAACTGTTGGTTTACCTGCAGCATGATTCCAACATCGCATGTGTCCTTCACATGTCTTGCTATGACTTGTTTCTTGTCCATCCCCATGCTAAAGGCCTACTCTCCAGAGTGACGCTGCTGCACGTGGGCAGAGCCTTAAAAAAAAAGGTGGGACCTTGGGGAAGGCCAGCAGGACCAGTAGGCTGATAACCCTAAGAACGCGAGTTCAAGCCCCAGGGCCATGCGGTGGAAGGAGATAATCAACTTCTGCAAGATGTGCACAAGTATAGTATGCACACTTACACACACGCATATCTCCCCCCATCCCCTTCGCTTTCTCTGTCTCTCTCTCCATCCCTCTTTCTAATAGATACATGTTTTTAAACCAAAAACCTTTTTAAACTTTATTTATTTATTGTGTGTGTGTGCGTGTGTATCAGAGGGCACTTTGTGTCCCTGGAGAGGACCAAGGATGACTTCAGGAATCATTTGGATTGCTTCTACCTCCTTTTTGCTTTGCTCTGGGATTTCCCAAGACTCTGCCCACCAGGTCCAGAAGTGCAGGCCATTACCATTTCATTACCATTTCTTCCTGGTGTTTTTTTTTTTAATTTTTTTTATTTATTATTTATTCAATTGTGTGTGTATGCGTGTGTCCGCGTGTGTGTGTGTATGTATGTGTGTGTGTGTGTGTGTGTGTGTGTGTGTGTGTGTATGTGTTTAGAACCACGGGCGAATTCAGGAACCACCATGGATGCCTCCACCTCCTCGTTTACTCTGCCCTGGGATTCACAGGCTCCGCCCTACCAGGACCAGAAACGCAGGCCGCCCCGCTTCCACCCGGCCTATATGTGGGGTCTAGGATCCGAACTCAGGACCTTCCACCTGCACGGCAGAGGCTTAACCCCTGAGCCACCACTCCAGCCCCTCTTCCTGGCATTTTTATGTGAGACCTGGGATCTGAATTCAGGCCCTTCTGCTTGCAAGGCAAAGTCTTAATCCCTGAGCCATCTCTCCATACTGATATTTAAAAAAAAAAAGGTGAAGGCCTCATGGCATTCATGGGAGTGAACTCTTAAAGGGACATTGGAATTTTAGACCTTTCTCTCTCTCTTTCTTCCACTTGAACTCTCTCAATCACTTGCTCTCATTCTCTCACTTGTTCTCTCTCTCTCTCTCTCTCTCTCTCTTCTGGCTATGAGGTAAGTAACTCTGTTCCATGAGTTCCCACCATAACATATGGCCTTGTCAAGATCCACTAATCACAGGCTGAAATCTCCAACACCAAACAGCAGCATGTCAGTGCCAGAAAAGTGACTGACGTGACTCCAGTAAGTCCCTAAGTCAGCTCGCTGGCCCCCAAAGAAGCTGTCTTGGTCACCCCATGTCCTCCCTCTTCAGCTCAAGCTCTGAAAGGCCATGTTTGCTGTGGAGGCCACAAGGGCTTGATGTGCAAGTGACAGGTGCTCTGGCTGAGGTCTTGTCAGAATCCCTTCCTGTGGCTGCTGTGGATGCTCATAAATTATACAGCCATGTTGCTTCTTCTGCAACTTCCTACTACTTTAGGGCTTTCCTCCCTTGGACATGAGGTGAAGGAGGGGCTCCATCCCCTCAGGTAATGGACCCCCAACTGGGTTTCCCCACCAGGCCTCCAAGCAAGCTCAGGCCTGCCTGCACTCTCTGTGCCAGAGAGCCTGCTGGGTAGGTGGATCACTTTTGGCTTTTCTAGAAAAGAAAATCTATTGACTTGAGAGAGGAAGGGGGAATCTGGCTAGGGCTGCAGGATTAGGTTCTGGGAACTGTTATGAACACTTTGAGAACGCAGCCTGGCTGTGAGGGCGATTGCCCTCTAGCCCAGCAGCTGTTCTGCCCACTCGGGCCACCTGCACACTGCTCAGCTTTGAAAATTCCCTGCAGGAATCCTGGTCCCGCAGAGAACACTCAAGTTAACATCTCTGGCTGCTGGCTGGGAGAGCATCCAAGGTACTTTGTGTAATTTGTGTTTTCCCTTCTCTTTTCACATCCCTCCAAGGCTCTGAGTCTTCCCACCAACCAGTGCTCTCTCCTGCTTCAGCCCAGCCTGGGAGAGACCATTCATTTGTCCTGACCCGCAGGCTGACAGATCCATAGAAGTATTCATCGCCTGAAATCTAGGAATTGACTTTTGATGAGGGGTGTAGGGCCAATGTCAGAATCTCTATGCTTAGTGGATCTGTGTCCCATCTTCTGTCAGGTCTCAGACACGCCTTCAAGTCTGTACCCAAGGCCCAAGTGCAGCCAGGCTTTCCCCTTTGATAGGTCATTGGGTCCTAACAAAATAAAGCACTAAGGGGATGGCAAGTTAGCTCCACAGCTAAGATGCCCTCTCAAACCTGGCCACCTGAGTGCAATCCCCGGAAGCCTATATGATACGAGAAGAGGATTGGCTTGTGAAAGATGTTGTCTAATCTCCATGCATGCGGTGACTGTTCTCTCCCTTGCCCTCCCCTACTCTTTCACTCTCAAATAAATAAAACATTTTTTAAAGATAAAGCACTAAAGAAGATTCTCAGGGCATCTGTGTATACCTGTGTACACCAAAACCAGGTTATAAAACTGGGTTAGAAATTCAGGATCCTGCAGGGATTTTCATGGGAGAGAATCTGTTTGATAGATTGCCAGTTATCTGCTCAAGTGAAGAAAACACATGAGGTCAACATGCTACTGAGAGCTAGGTTGTTTCACATTGCAGTCGGCCTGCATGATTGCTGATAAACCACCATCGAACGGCTTAGCAAGTGGTTTATTTTCTCTTATGACTGTCTGGTTACAGTTCTCAGTCCAGCTTGACAGGAGAGCTCGCCCCAATACCAGGCCCAAGGAAACTGGCCACCCATCCCTACATAACAGTTGAGAGAGGGACGATCCTTACTTGCGAGACCAGCATGGATGGCCAAGTGTGCACAAGGATGCCAACTCTCTCAATCATCTCTCTATTTTATTCCAGGGCCTAATTCCACCCACCATGGGCTGGGTCTTCTCCATCAGCTAGACAATCTCCTGCAGGTTTGCTCTGGACCTAACTCAACCACTAATTCTCTACAAATGTGCCCAGAGCTCAAACCCTCAATTGTCAGGTTGTCACCTGTGTCTAACTATGACATTTCGCATCCTGTGGGTCTCACTGTGTCACACTGTGAATGGTCCAGTGCAGGTACTTACCACCTCTTGGACCACAGGTAAGAGAGATAGCAACAGGGAGAAAAGGAGTTGGGAACAGGAAATGGTCCTATGTCCCTACCACCATGGCACCTTCCCCAAAGACGAGCAGAGGGGTAAATGCCTGGAAGCCAGAAGCTTTTCACTGCCTGTTTACTTGACTTGCAGCACAAGTTTAATGAGAACGAAGCATGCGATGGGTCAAAAAAGTCAGACAACTTATCAAAGGCCCTAGTTTGTTTTTAGTGTGTGTGTGTGTGTGTGTGTGTGTGTGTGTGTGTGTGTTGTGTACGCTCAGGTGCACACATGTCGCAGTATGTACATCTAGACCAGACGATAACCCTGTTTGGTCAATTATCTCCATCTACCTTTATGTGGGTTCCAGGCACTGAACTCAGTTCTTCAGGCTTGCACAGAAAGTGCTTTTGCCCGCTGATATCTCAGCAGCCCAAAGGCCTTGGTTTTAACAGCTGTCCTTCTGTCACCAGAGTTCTAGGCCTGAGGATGTGTCACTTCATGGAGTCCCAACAAACCAGACCCGTCACGCACCCTCCACAAAGACACAAAATGAAATAGTGCAAAGCAGCCAAGGAATGTATTCAATAGAGCCAGACAGAAAAGAGAAAGAAGGACCAAGCCTCCTCGGCTCAGAATTACATAAAGGGAAACTGAGCAGGAGGCAGAGCTATGCAAGAACAGTCTTGGTTGAGCTGAGGGGCCCAGTAACAGTGTCGCTTTGTTGTTGTTCATATCTCCAGTCTGATTCCCCAAGGCCCTGCTGGCTCCAGGGAAATCTGTGTTGCCTGGGCGGGGGAGCCTGCCTCCCACCATGACATGATTTCTTCTACTTGAGGAGGTGGGCAATTCTGTCTTGGGGTGATTTGCCTGCAGGCTGCTGCTCCTGGAACCTCGAGAACCTTATCTTGGTGTGTTCAGCGTTGGAGGGAAAGGATCGCCAGCTTTCAGGTGGCACCTGGTAGACGCACCTGCAATGATTGACATGCAGAGTACAGCAGGATTCTGACCCAAAGGTTTAAAACAGAGGAGAAAGACCAGGTGAAAACGGAGACAGAGATACCAAGCTTTTCTCTTGTATTCAGTGATACACCGGGCATGTGAAAGTAGGTCTCAGTGAAGAGCATGCTTTAGCCAAAGCTGCCTCTAAGTCCTTATTACTCCTTCAGTCTGGGAAAGCTCAGATAAAGTCACAGAGCATAGATAGGGGTGTGTGTGTGTGTGTGTGTGTGTGTGTGTGTGTGTGTGTGTGTGTGGTGTGCACATTCAAGACAGTGTACTAGTATCTATAAATTCACCTCTCTAAAATAACTAAGAGAAAAGCTGAGCACATGGGCTTAGGGTTCTGAAGTAATAGTAAAGGCAAGTGGGGGAGGGAGTCCTACCGGAAACTGAGGGTCTGGGTAAGCATCCTAGCTGCCAATGGAAGATCTGATGGATTGTGGCCAGAGTCCCCATCACAGATAAAACTGAGGAAAAGTTTTCAGCCCACCACTCTAGAGAGAAGCAGCCCCACTGTGGCATCACTACAGATTGTAACCCCAGACTATCTACTCAGAACATCCCAGACCTTTCTGTAGCCACACTCTGGGGCCTCCTGTTACCGCGACATTCAGGAAAGGGGGAGATAGCCGAAGAAGCAAGGCACACTGTGGGAAAAACTGCTAGCCTTTACTTACGCTGCCATTGGGTTCCTAACCAGCCTTCAGGGAAGAATGGAATGTTGACCATGAGAGAAAGTTAAGCAGTTTTAATTAGGGGGTTGAAACTGACACCCAACATATTGAGCAGAGGGGATAATGGTCCATGAAGGGGGTATATTACTTTTGGATCCCTTAAGAAGCTAAGAGGACATCCACTGAACCACTGCCAAAGTAGGGGGCGCACAGGAGAGAGCTGGTTCTAAAGAGGAGCCAGAAAATGGCTTCTGGGCTTAGAGATTTGAAGACAGAAAGGGAGACTTCAGAAGCGCTGTGACAGGAGGGACCCTGGTTGGCACCTGTCGGACCCAGAACACTGGCATGGTAAAAACCGGTTCTGGTGTCTGGGCTGAGATGCAGGACTACATCTAAGAACCTGCAGCAGGCCTGCAGAGGAAGAGGAAGGGAGCATGCATCTTCTCTCCTGGTGAGGTAGACTATAGGGAAGAAGGTTGATAAGGTCTATTGAATATTCAAGCGTATTTGGTTATAACAATTCAAATGGACTATGACGAAGCGTGTGTGTGTGTGTGTGTGTGTGTGTGTGTGTGTGTTGAAAAGACTCTGGGTCTAAGAAACAGGAGGAACTCTGGGCCCTTCATATGTCCTGCCTTTGCCCACCCACGAGCAACATAGGCAGTGAATGGTTCCTTGTCTCCACCTCACAATGGAGATGATCCAATGGGATGACGGGACTAGAGTTGTAGCTCCTGGGTGGACAGTGTGCGCACAGGCTTGGGTTGGATTCTCAGAAGCAGCAGCACCAGCGACAAAGCTCTCTGTATGATGAAGAACACAGAGGTGCGACTCATTATGAAGTCTGCGCGCACGCACAGGGCGAGGGATTCTGTTTAAAAATTAGGCCACAGCTGACACGCACCTGGGCAGCTGGATATAAACTCCCTAGGGGAGTTTTCCTTTGGCCACACAGCCCCATGCAGACCAGACTCTGTGGTGATAAGGGCCTATTGTGGACCAGGCCCAGCAATTAGTGCTAAGGATTTATGACGGACAAAATCTACCTACTCCCATGCCTCACTCAGAAGCCCACACAGCCAGGCAAGGAGAGTGGAGAGCTTACCTCCTGAGGCTGCCCCTCTGCTCCCAGCATCACGAATATGACTGCAACTGAGTTGCAAGCCACTTCTTCACGGTGTGTTGGGGAGGGGGTTTGCTCTAGTGCCTTCCAGCTGCGGCATCTGGGAAACCAGGGACCTAGAATTGGATGAAATGCTTGGTGATGGAATTACCAATAACTGTGAAGGATATTAGGTCGGAGCAAGGCAGGCAACAGGGGGTAGGCGCTGAGAACACGTCAAACAGTAGCTGCAAACGCCTGGAGGAGCTGTGGCGACACTGCGCAAGATCAAAGGACCAGGCCAGTGAAGCATCCTGTCTCCACCCCCTTCACCCCAGCTGGAGGAGCCGCAGTTGGTTCCTTGGATCCACTTGCTTCTCAGCTGGTTTAGCTTCGCCCTTTCCCGTGTCCCGAGGGTAAATTTGAAGCTGCCCTGCCTTACAGGTAGAACATATAGTATATGACTTAAGAACTAAAAACTGAGCTCCAATATAAGGAATAGCCCATCTTGGGGCCAGGGGATGAACCAGCAGATAAAGCACTGGGGACCTGAATTCAGGTTCTGATAACCCACAAAGAAGCTCTCCAGATGCGGCAGCCACTATAAGGCCAGCACAATGGCAAGCAAAAACAGGGTGTCCCCTGAATAAGCTGGCTCGCTAGACCAGTTGGTAAGCTCCGGGTGCAGCTGAGAGACCGTGTCTTATCACAAAAGTAGATACTGATCAGAGAAGACACCTAACATCGACTTAGACCAAACATGTACATATGTGTGCATGCACTCCCCACACATGTGCCCACAGACATGTGAACACATACTAATGCACATGTCCCCAGCTTACACCTACCCAAATAAAAAGTGCCCTCTGTGTGATAAATACGGGTGTTAACTTGACAACTAAAGACTGTGTTTTGGGTAGAACTGTGAAGAACTGATAGTGAAGGCCAGCCCTAAGCAAGCCTGTGAGAGAGTAATTAATATGGGAGACCTAGTCCATAGTGCGTCCCATGCCTTACAGCATCATCCCAGATGGATAAGATGGAGAGAGTTAGTTTTGTGCTTCCACATACTCAACAGACTTGCAGTCTGGCAAGTGAAGTTTGCCTCTCTCTCAGCAACTCCTGTCGTTAGAGGGTAGAGTTCCCTCAGTTTCTGGTGTTGGTATGAGCTCTTCTGTCAAGCTGGACTAAGAACTATAGCCAGAATTACAATAAGGAATAAAACCCTCTTGTCCTCCCCAAGCCATTTGGTCATGAATTTATCAGCAACATGCACATAAACTGTGACACCATGTGAGATAGATAAGTTATCATTGCTGGAAACCTCTAAGAGGTTTGAAGGGCTGAGACAGGCAAGCATAGGGAAAGCTTAGCAATCTGGGGCTCAGTTTGGCCTAATCACACACACATTCCTTTTCTAACAATGCACTTGGCAACCTGGGACCCTCACCTACATGGTCATCCCACTTTAAATATTGAAGTGTGTTTCTCCTCAACCCTATAACGACACCCTGTTTCCATTCATACATATCAAAACATGTCTGCAAACAGAAGACAAAGAGCCTAACCAGTCTGAACTGATGCATGGTGTGTGCAGTAAGGCAAACTGTATTCTGTGAGGGGATTTTTAAGTAAATCCCCAACTGACATACCAACATGCCCCCGATAGATTATGAAGGAACTCAACAGAGATAAGTGGAAACCTTGGAAACTAGAGCTGGATGAATGAAGGGAAATGTCCCTATCAGTGCGGTGGCCTGGGATCCATAAAAGCAGACAGGCAAAAGGGTGGGAAGGAGTGGAATGGATTGATGAAGGGATGGGAGGACAATGGGAGGGAGGGAGATGGAGGGAAGCAGGGTTAAGTGCTCAACATGCTTGTAAAACCAGAAAAGTTAATAAAAAAAATTTTAAAAAGAAAACCTGATATAAGACTGGGCAAGAATCCACATCCTGAATCAATTTCAGCTGCTTTTAAATTTTCCTGTTTTTGTCAACATAATATTGAATTTTGAGACTCGTTCATGTTGTTTCATGTTATTCTTGTTATCCATATTATTCTTATGTCAGTTACTTATTTCTTGAGTATTTTCTAATAGAATTCCATGGTATAGACATACTATAGCTTATTTGCCTGTGTTCTGTTGATAAAAAAAAATCACCTTTTTTTAGTTTCTAAGTAGTGTGATAATACTGTTACAAATATGCATGTACAAATCCTTTTGCAAATTGGTGGGAGTTTGGTTTTGTTTTCTTTGGCCTGTTAAGACAGGGTCTTACTATGTCTCCCAGCCTGGCACAAACGTGCAACCCTCCTGTCTCAACCTTCCCTAGTCGTTGTGCCTATGTGAACTGGGCGTGCATATAATTAAAATCAGATGCATAATGGGAAACGACATGTGCAGCAAAGAAAAGATTAGATAACCCAAATAGGGCAATAAAAACAGAAAGACTACCCATACACCACCCTTAGAAACCAACTCCTCCCCCTCCTCCTCCTCTTCCTTTTCTTCCTTCTTTTCCTCTTCCTTCTCCTCCTCTTCCTGGACCCCATAAAAGGAGACCCTAGACAATAACAGGGGCTTTTGGGCACTTCGGCTCAAGTAGCCCACTGACCTTTCCAAGTGTATCCTCTACCATATCTTCAAATGAACCTTCTTGTTTCTTGGCTCTTCATATGTGCTATTTCAAATTCTTTGAATAAGACCAAGAACCTAGACAGAAACCCCTCCCCAATGTGTAACAATACTACTGTCCCAAGGACGGATGAGTTGGTCTTACTGGAGAGAAACCCTAAAGGATTGTAAGGCCCAGCAGAAAGAGACAAATCCTCAACAAAGATGAGGGTAGAAGGCAGTTGGGGGGGCTGGAGAGGTGGCTCAGAGGTTAAGCCTCTGCCGTTAAGCCTCTGCCTTGCAGATGGAAGGTTCTAAGTTCGGATCCTTCTGAGGCAGGGCTGGGAGAGGAGGTGTCATGATTTGAAATGTGTCCCCCACCGTCTCATGTGTTTGGCAAGGTCATGGTACCTCGAGAGGTGGAGCCTTGCTGGAGGAAGGCAGTCACAAGGGGTGGGCCTTGAGGTGAATTAGTCCCACCTTACCTCCAGGAGAAGTCTGCCTTTGCAGCAAGCAGTCTGCAGCTCTCAGCTTCCAAGATGTCTGCGGTGACTTAGCCTTTTCCAGCTTTGGCCAGCCAGCCATGCCGCCTCTGCTTTGAGAGACTGTACCTTCCCTCTGGAACCGTAAGCTGAATAAACCTCCCTTTCTCCCTTGAGTTGACTGACTTTGTGTGTTCTCTCACAGCAATAGTCAGAGTAACTCTTATAAGGGGTTGGGGGGCTGGGAACTGGGCAGTGACCACTCTGCTCGCTGGAACTCAGGGCCCTGCAGAATGGAGCATCCATCCAGAGAGCTCACATCCCCGAAGCACCTGTCCCTGTGCTTTCCATGACCTGACAGTTCCCTGAACCCATATTGCAGTTGACTTCAGGCATCTGAGCAGAGGTACTTTGATCAACCCCAAGCATTCGAGTCTTTCCAGACCCAGTGGAGCAGAGGAAACTCGTTCCACAACAGCCCATCTGTCTTTCTGCCCTTTAGAATCTGACATAACAACTGATGAGTGGCTGTTGTGCAGTGATACAACAAATTCAGAGGGGGGCCAGGAGCCCGAAGGGCCCCTGTGGCAGGAAGATCCCTCAGTGCTTCAGGAGACAGTGACTCAAATGCCATCATGCTAGCCCCAGGAGAGATCAGGAGAAACAAAGATGTTTGGTACACGAGAGGCAAGGGAGAAAGGGCAATCCAACTGTCTGTAGCATCTTCCTCATCCTCACTCTGGGCAGCGGCAGGTCAGCCTGTGATGGTGGCTACAGCACACACTCCTCGTATTTGGTTCTTTCTGCTCTGAAGAGACAGATCAGCTTCTGATTCCTACATTTGCAGGTTCTAATCCAATCCTCACCTGCCAAGATTTCCAAGGCCTCCCTGATTCCAGACAGTTTCATTTCAGTCTAAATTTTATTTGCTTGGCCAAAGCGGGTTTCTACCATTGGCAACCAAAGGATGCCAACTGTTATAAAAGTTAGTCTGCAAACTTGGGCTGGGAGATGATTTGTGGGAAAGGCACTAGCATGAGACTTGAAAGATTCTAGGTAGCTGAGAGAATCAACAAGAAAGCTAAGACCCCAACTCCAAAATGGACTGGAGGGTCTACAAGATGGCTGAGAGGGCAAAAGCACTTGCCAGAAAGTCTGATGGCCTGAGTTCAATCCCTGGATGCAGATGAACTGTCCGATCTGACCTCTACACACATGCCACGGTGCATGCACACACATAGTTTCGTATTCCATCAGCTGTAATAAACACTTGACCCAAACAGTTTGGGGAACGGGAGGTTTTATTGATTTACATTTTCAGATCACGGTCCACTACGGCAGGAGAATTATACCAGCGACAGGAGCCAAGGGAACTGGCCATGTCCACAGGCAAGAGCTGTGAAAGGGGAAGAATCAATGCTGCTTTCTAGCTTGCTGACTTGCCAGTCACTATACCAGCTCTCTCCATCCTATCCATCCGCCCAGGAAATGGTCCGCTTACTACGGGCTGCATCTTAAAGTCTCCTGTAGGCTTGCTCAAAGGTCGACCTTAACCAAAGAAATCCTCATATGTGTGTCCAAAGGTTCCCCTCTGATGTGTCGAGATGACAGCTGAAATTAATTGTCACATACGTAAAAACCCGAACGTGGTGATGTGCACCTATACGGCAGAAACAGGTGGAACCCCAGGGCTTGCTGTAAGAGACCCTGTCTCAAAAAGTAAGGTGGAATACAATTTGACAACCCAAAGTCAACTTCCATGTGTACACACACACACACACACACACAAGTACACATACACACACATTAGTCTGCAAACTGTCATCTTGTACTTTCTGCCTTCTGAGGGGTCACTTTTCAGATAATCAGCACAGAAAATAATGATTTCCAAAGGACCAAAGGACATCACTGGAGGCGGGGATGTACAGAATAGAATATTCTGGTGCCACTTTGCTGTTGAATATAATATTCCCGTTATCACAGAAATAAAGTCTTAGTTTCTATCATGAGTTTTTGGAAAGTGCAATTTGAAAGTTGCATTCTACTAAGAAACAGTCTTAGGGAGACTAGTATTCATTAACTTTAAGTCATGCTCAATATCCGTTGAAAGTAACTTGGTTTTCTGGCTAGCCATGTAACTATTCCAAGTCTAAATAATTCTTACAAATACAGAATTATCTTCATACATATGGTGGTGAAGTTCTTTTAATGTGTCAACACTATTTTAAGATTCTCTTGCAAGTTTCAATTTCCATTCTAAAGGAATAGCTCTGTTCTCCAACTAGCCACATTCTCCAAGTACTTCTGAGTCCCACCTCACAACCTGTCCCAGCCCATCCCTGACCACAGTGGCCAGCGTGGAACAGATAGGCCTGGAGGCGATGCTTAGCCCCTTCCCCTTGCCTTTTGACCATATTGCTTCTCACTGGCCGAGTTTCCCTAGAAGCCGCTCTACCCTCACCCATGTACAGACCCAGACATGCCAGGGATCTGACATCCCAAAAGGGAGGTCCAGCGAGAAAAAAGAAGCAGTAGATTAATGACTCCTCTGCCATTTCTTGGGAGGACTCGCCTGATGCACATGCTGCATGATCCTGCCAAGATGCCAAGCAGAATGGAGCCTCAGTTGCCCAGAGCAATGCCCGACTTGATTGAGCACCTCATTGTTCTGTTTATTTCTGCACCTCCATCTGACTCCTTCCTGAAACAAACTGCCTGTTCACAAAGTTTCCTGCGGGCTCTGTTTTCTGGGACAAGGAAACACGGATCTTCTAATAGGCACAAATGATTTGACAAAGACAAATGCTAGCGGATGCAAATCATCCCCAGGTTTTATACCATATCCGTACCATTGGTTTGGCGCATGATCTCTGTTCTCAGTTCTGAGTTGTCCCCTGGGTTAAAAGGCCTCAACACAGCGTACAAACCGTCTTCAAAGTTCTGGCAGATATTCTCATGCAGCGCTACTGATCAGAAATCTGGAATTAAGGTTTTGGCCCACCCATGTTCTCTGTGAATTCTGGGTACAGTCTTTCCCATGTCTCCTGGCTTCTGGGGGTGACTAGTCACCCTTAGCATTTCTCGGCTCAAAGATGCATAGCTTCCATCGTACATGGCTACCTCATCCTACATCTCCCCATCATTTTCTCTCTGTGTGGCTATCTCCTCAAATCCCCTTCCCTTAATCAGATGATGACCCACCTTAATGATGTCATCTTAACTTCATTATCTTCAAATTCCCTATTTCCAGATAAGGTCACATTCTGAGGCACATTAGAACTTCAACTCAAGACAACTGCCAAGTGAGCCATGATATTATTCTAATCCATTAAAGGGCTTCTAAGATAGCATTCAGCTCTCCCATCAGCTGGCTGCTTTGCAAATTGGCCCAAGATTCTGGCAGGATAAATGATCAGAGAGTGTGACTCTCCAGGAAGAGGAAAGACAGAGCCCAAAGCCCTTCTTCACAATTGCGATGACACTAGAAATCTGAGCAACCTTTTTTTTTCTTCCAGTTTTTGTTTTGCAACAAGGGTCTCGCTCTGTAGGCCAGATTGGCCTCCAGCCCACAAGCCCCCTCCCTTGGCCTCCTGAGTGCTGAGAATGCAGGTGTGTAGCCACCACACCCAGCCTCCCCTGTGTGTCTTCTGAGTGAAACTATGGAGACAACACAAACTACAAATTATTCAGTTCAGCTGTAGACAGAAAATGTGGGGGGAAGCAGAATCCTTTGACCTAGCTAACAATCGCTCAGGAAATCTTCTAAAGAGACTGAGAGAGATGGCGAGAGAGAGATGGGGGAAGAGAGAGGGTAAGATAGAGACAGAAAGAGAGATTATCGACACAGGTGTTTAAAAAAATAAGTCCCGAGGAGCCATTAAATCGTATTAAATAGAAAAATGAAACAACGTTCGTATTTACACAACTGTGAACAAACAACATTCTATCCACATTCTCTGCCTTACTAACAGATCTGAGATCCTATGTAGTTTGCTGAAGGTAATTTGTTGTGATATTTGAAGTATTATTCTATTGGTTCCAAGGACTTTGACTTACAAACTTAAGACTGGCACGTTTGTTTTATGTTAACTATGCTGGAGCAAATACTTACTATAGAAG
The DNA here is from genome assembly GCA_023101885.1 of Typhlomys cinereus. Taxonomy (NCBI): domain Eukaryota; kingdom Metazoa; phylum Chordata; class Mammalia; order Rodentia; family Platacanthomyidae; genus Typhlomys; species Typhlomys cinereus. Next base: position 8,670,009 of record JALPQD010000014.1, read on the forward strand.
ATGGTATTTGCTCAACTTGACATTCTGAGCTATGCTCGTCGCATGAAGTTAATTTTTTCCAACAGTCTTATCAACAAATTAACTCATTGTGACATTTATCTGACTCCAATTAACCCTGTCTTTATGAAAGGGCTAAATGAGTTTCATTTTGTGTGTGTGTGTGTGTGTGTGTGTATGTCTGTGTGTATGTATATGTCTGTGTGTCTGTGTTTCTGTGTGTGTGTGTGTGTGTGTGTGTGTGTGTGTGTGGAGGCCCACATGTGACATTGGAAATCATCCTGGATTACTCTATCTCCTTGTTGCTCTGATCTGGGATTTCCTAGAGTCTACCTTCCAGGGCCAGAATTTCAGGATGTCACCATTTCCACCCAATATTTTTGCATGGGAATTTGGACTCAGGTCCTTTTGCTTACCAGGCAAAGGCTTTTATTCACCTAGGAACACAGACAAATGAAGCAGATCTACCTAGCAATATGTCCTGGTTAGTAAGGTGGTCCTAATGGATTAACCCACAGCATAAATGGACAAAGCACTATGGTGATTAGATTGTTTGAATTCAAGTTATGTAATATCTTATTCCTTAATATAATCACATATATAATCCAAAAGCAAGCTGGCAGCTATGTCATGAGTGTTGACTATTGACTTGATTATCCTATAGATTTTCAGCAAGCTGAGGGAATATATATGCACAGGTGTGTACACATGCATTCATGCACATGGAGATCAGAGGACAGTTTTAGATGTCTTTCTCCTTTTTTTGTTTGAGACAGTGCTTCCCACTGGCCAGGAATTCACCAAGTAGGCTAATGAATCCCAGGGACCCACCAGTCTCTACCTCCTTAGCACTAGAATTATGATCACTCTATACCATTCATGATTCATTGTTTGATATGGGTTCTGAGGGTAGAACACAAATCCTCGTGCTTGTGAGTGAAGCACTATGGATTGAACTATTTTCCCCGTCTTACAAATTCTTTTCGCAATCTCTGTATCATCCACAAATTCATTTGACTCTACCAAGATGATATTTGATTGGTTCATACATCTGATTTTATTGGCTCAATAGTTTTAACTTCCAAGGTCATACAAATGGTAATGCTGTACTCGCACGAGTAACAGGTAATCACCACACAATGCTGTTCTATTGAAGAATCCTTAATTCTTGGCAATTGAGAGTAGGCTCATGCCAGAAAGAACTCCCGACCCTTAAGAAAGGGCAGGGTGGGGCTGGAGAGGTGGCTCAGGGGTTAAGCCTCTGCCTTACAGGCAGAAGGTCCTGAGTTCGGATCCTAGACCCCACGTATAGACGCCAGGCAGAAGCCGGGGCGGCCTGCGTTTCTGGTCCTGGTAGGGCGGAGCCTGTGAATCCCGGGGCAGAGTAAACAAGGAGGAGGTAGAGGCGTCCATGGTGGTTCCCGAATTCGTCCGTGGTTTTACACACACACATACACGCACACACACACAATTGAGTAAAAAATAATTTTAAAAAATTAAAAAAAAAAGAAAGGGCAGGGTAAGATTTATAAGGTTTCAAACCACAAAGACATCATATCAGATACAAATCAGTTTGACAAAATATCAAAGAGGCATAAAAAAAAACTAATTTTACAATACTATAAGCATGATGCCTTTCTTGAACTGCAAGTGGCTGGGGTTAAGTCATTCTGACTACCGGGTTCCAGTCAACAAGAGCAGGAGTCTGGGAACAGGGAGACACAGCACAAGATGAGGCTTAGCTGAAACCAAGTGACGTTTGTCTCTCTAACAGCAGAAAGGACAACTTCAGAGAGAGATACAGAATCACTCACTTTCTCTGTGGCCACAAGAGATTTCCAGGTGGAAAATGAGATTCTTACAATGCTCGGTCAAAGCTCTTTAAAGAGGTGATTATTAAGGATTTTTAAGGATGGAGGAAAGAAAGAAGAGGAAGGGGAGAAGAAGAGGTAATGGATGTATGAGTGTGAACATACATTATGCATTATACAAGTACATTTTATGAATATGCATTAGTTGCTGCTGCAATACGGTGACAGAGATACTTTCCTTGGCTGGCAATTTCAGAGGGATTTCAGTTCCTCTTGGCAGGGAAGGCATGGTTGCAGGTGCTGCCCCATTCATGGCAGCAAGGACTATAAAGCAGAAGTTTATTGGTCTGGAAAGAAACCAGTAATTGGCAATGGCAGGCCAGAACCAGAGGCCTGCCCCACCCTCAGCTATCTCCACCAGCCAGACCTCCACCCCAAAGGCTCCACAGCCTTGAACAAGCTGGTCTCCAAGTCTTCAGCATGAGCTCGTAGGGGACACGTCAGATTCAAGCAGCAGAGACAGAAATGTCATAATGGAACTTGTTGCTCTGTACAATTAAGACACTAGAAATGAAAATTTTAAAATGTATAAAATAAACTCATTAAGGAAAACCCTTGGCAAACACTGTACATTCCAGATTTATTTATATTGGAAGAAAAACATATAAAATTATATTGAGATAAATGCTAACGAGTGCACTGAATGTTTCACGCTTCCTTTGCACAAAGGCTTTTCCCTCTCTAATCTTCGGAACGTGATAACGCGGAGCTGCTGTGCACTAGACGCTGGCTGAACAGTGAGGATCACTCAGTTAGGGAGAACTTTCCGGGCCACCCCACAAAGACCTCTCTGCCAGCCTCTGTTTTCTTCCTCAACAACAAAATACCTCCTAGTTTCTAATGTGAATGCAAATTGATCAGATTAAGTGAGTAAAGAAGCAGACACTTTCACAACACAGACAGGTGAACTACACAACATAGACAGATGGAGGATTGAAATGGAGCAAAAAGCTGGGTGTCGACAAAGATAAATAATTACTCTCTATCCCTTTGGGGGCTAGGCCAAGTCTAAATGAACAAATACATGCAGGGAGGTGGGAAGAAGCCCAGCTGCTGCCTTTCTGTGGAGGTTTCCCTCCGCCTGGGTCATTCTGCCTCGTCTTTTCCCATCCTGCCTTAACCAGTGTATGCACTCCCCGCGTTCCCTGCAAGGGCTGTTGTGCAGGTAGCTCAGGCTGGCCCAAACTTGCTCTGCAGCTGAGATTTCTGCTCCATCTAACTCCCAAGAGCTGAAATTACAAGCATGCACAACCACTTTTTTATCTTTTTTTTTTAATTTTTAGCACCCCCCATCCAATCCCATACCATACATTCTCCTCTCCAGCCGGTTTCCCTTCCTTTCTCATATCTCCCTCCCCCAGGCCCCCAACTCCCACGCCCCCAAATGTGTGATCCGCTGAATCTAAATTTAAGACACTTGTGCTAGCTAGTACCTGGACACCCACAAGAGTGCCTATGGCCCACCAACCTCACCCAGTTGTTTGGGGGTTTTTAACATTTTTTAAACATTTAACCTTTATTCATTTATTGAAGAGAGGAAGTAAGAGGTGAGGAGGAGGAGAAAGATAAAGAAGAGGAGCACACATTCATACCAAGTGCACAGATGGAAGTCAGAGGACAGCTTTCCTTCTTCCAGAGAGCAAACTCATGTTACCAGGTTTGCAAGCATGTGGGTTACCTGCTGAGCCATCTCACTGGCCCCACAACCCAGTGTCTGTGGTGCCAGAAATGGAGATTTATGAGATTCTGGAATCCAACCCAGGGCCTTTTGCAATGTTAGGCAAGCCTTCCACCAACCAAACGGCAGCCCAAGATCCAGAAACGTCTTTATCTCATACTCAGTCATCCCTGAAAGTAAAATTCAATGTGGGAGACAATTTTCTTCCCGAATTAAAACTCAAGTGTGATGCTATTCAGACACTCATGCCCAGCTGTTCCTGGTGTTAAAGTTGACTTCCTTACAGGGATATTGCTGTGTTTTCTCTTCCTCTCCCTGGTACCTGGAGGATTATCTTTGCTGCTATACTGTGGCATACCTTGATAGGGACTCCGTTTCGCTATTCATTATACTGGGTGCTTGGGATCTATTGCTCGTAAATAATCTTTAATTCTTCCATCAATCCCTCCATACCATTTCCTCTGTTCTATCTTCCTTTTTCTCCAAGTTACTGGGTGTCCACTCCCTGGGCAACCCATCCCACTGATCTTTTTCCTGTTCTTTCCAGAACATTTTTTAACTTTCTTATCCATCATTTCACACGATTCACACAGATTGGTTATCTTTCCTTGTGTGTTTTCTCCAGAGCTTCCTCTTGCCTGGCTGCAGCCCCCAACTTTTCACTCTGGGCCCCCATTCGCTATAGCGTCTTGGCATAGTTCTTTACAAGTGTCCTTTCTTCCCACTGTGGTAAGAGTTTCCAGGTAATGGTTCAAGGGCACGTTCCACCCATCTCTTCCCAGTTGGTTTAGACAATACTGTCCTCTAACCAACCTCTCAGAGTTCCCAGCATTTCAAACTGCGCCACTCTTGAATGGCATTTCCCTCCAAACAAACAGATGTCATCTTTGTCTGAGACCATCAAGATCACACCCATTGTTCATCAAAGCCCCCTCGAAGACAGAGGGGGCAGAGAGAGTCCTTGGACCCTCATCTGGGATTCTGGCTTCACTTGAAGTACCTCCCAGTCATTAGTATGTGATTCTACCCTAATTTTACATGTCCTTAGGGCCTTGAGGTCTGGGAGGGGCACTAACATATGTACCATAGACTAAGGAAGGTTAATTGAAGTAGGGAATTCCATCTATGCAGCCATGGGGAAGCTGTAGTGGACTTTCTGGTGATGTAGCTGCCCTTGAGTCATCCCTGTTCCTGTCAATAGCCCTCACTCCTACCCCACAACTAAATCAAATAAACCTACTGGTTCATCAAGACGGCTTTTGAGTAATGGCTACTTTAGTCTGTCGTAAAATTCTTATCTGGGGTAGAAAGACGATTGCATGGAGTTTTTCCAGTGTTCATACAACGACCACATTCAAGAAAACCAGAGACAGAAGCACCCTGAGCAGGTAGGTCTATCATCACAGCAAGGAAAGCAGACAAGGAAAAGGCAAACACTGAGTTACCTACAATGCTAAATGCACACCTTCTTTCCTTGCCTGTCTTCAAAAAACTCAATGCTCCTGACTACAAAGTAAACCATACATCTGTTTATTGAACACCCGATCCTGTTAGTTACTAAGAACAGTGATTTTAAAAAAACTTTCCTACATAGGTCCCAGGGAAAGAGTAGATTATGAAAGTTTAGCTATGAAAACACTATACCAAACTGCCTTTTAAACACCTGTTATTATACCATAGATTGGAAAAGCACTCAGCACTAACCTTGAAGCCTCCTTCTGCAACAGAAGGTGTTTACGACAGAAAAATATAGCTGGCCAAATTGCAGAGTGTAGACTGCTTTGTCCTAATCAGGACATCTAAGTCACCCACTCACCCCAGGCTCAGGGAACATCAAGAGGAGAGCAGTAAAATTGCAAGAGCCTCAGGAGGGACCATGGCGGGCCAGATACTATCTGTTGGACATGACAAAAACTGCATGGGAACTGTCCTATCAACATCTGACCAGGAAAAGAGAAAGAAATCAAGAAGCTCCACACCTCCCTAGAGATCCATGAGAACTAATAGGGAAGAAAAGGAAGATGCTACTCTCAACGGTACACTCGCTGATCTATGACACATGCTGGATCATGGATCTTGTCAGGCATATGACATCAAAGACAAACTAGAAGAAGCACAGTGGGCCGCACAAGTGAAAAGACTTGAGAATAGGAGGGAGTGTGACAGGGGAGATGAAGGGTCATCAGGAGAAAAGGAGGGAGGATGGATATGGGGGAAAAGAAAAAGAAAATTCTATTTTTAGAAACTTCCCAAAGTCTCCGTGTTCCACTATAATGAGGATGGACAGACAGTGCACAGGGTGTGACATGCAGGGGGCTCTGAGAGTCACCAGAATGAAGAAGGCAGTGAGGCTAGCTGGGAGCTAAGCGAGGCCTGTCATTTAAGATGGTCTGATCAAGTCTCTGCTCAAATGCCACGTGGACGGAAGGAACAAGTGAGCTACATGAATAGGTGGGGACTAGCATTCCAGGCCAAGGGGACAGTAGAGAAGCCCGAGGTGACAAGTGACAAGGGTTCAAGGAGACACAGTGGGTCTTGTGAGCTCGGTGATGAATCCCACCTTGTGATCTGTTCCTTTGAGGAACGCAGTTTCTAGCCCCAACTGTCATGAACACATCCAGTCCTCTGAAGAATGGTGCAAAATGTTTTCTTATGACATCTGTGGACATCTTGGCCCAAACAGAGAACCTCAGATAGAGGACAGGACAGGATGGGGGAGAAGAATGGAGAATGTTCGAGGTAAAGCCATGACATGGCCTTTCATAAAGATTACGTTATGAAGACTTGAGAGGAAGATTGGCTAAATAGCAGTCATAAAGTGCATGTCTTGCAAGCAGGAAGACCTGAGTTGGATCCTTAGAACCCATGTGAAGAATCCCGGCCTAGTGGCACAGACTTATAACTCCAGTGCTGAGAAGACAGGGACAGGCAAATCTCTGGGACTCCCTGGCCAGTCTGTCTAGCCTAATTGGTCAGTGCCAGACTAGTGAAAGACCCTCTCTCTGTCTCTGTCTCTCTCTCAAAGAAAGTGGATAGTGTCTGAGGAACATGTATGGCTTCCACATCCATGTACACACACACACACACACACACACACACACACACACACATAACACACACAGGATTTGAACGTGAGTTGCCCCACGATGTTTGAATTCATAGCAGGTAATGTTTGGGAAGGTCATGGCACCTTTAGGCCGTTAATATATTGCTCAGGATGAGAGCTGTGAGGTTTGATGGCCTGGCCCTGTTTCCTCTCACTCTTTCTCTCGCTGCCTCCCAGTGGCTGTGATGACCTGAACCAGCCTCCTGCTTCTGCCTCCAGCCTTGCTTTTTGCTACGTAATTCCCTCCATAATGGACTACATACCCAGTGGAGCCATAAGCCAAATACACCTCCCTTTATTTACTACGTCGATTGAGCCTAAGTATTGTTCCACAGCAAAAAGAAGAATAGCATTTGCACCTCCTCACGCATAAAAACGCACCTGCACACACGTGGACATGCACACATGCATGTACACACCGACACATACAAAAGAATGCAAGCGATTCCTTGTGAAGATACGGAAAAGAGGGAAGAACAGTATAAGAAGGAATGTGGACACTTCCTGATAAAATGTTGCTCAGAGAGCTCTTAAAGGCCTCCAAACATTATAGGCTCTTTGCCATTGCTCTTGGTTGCTCTCCAAAAACTGTCAGCAAGACTCTATTAACTGGAGATGCAACACAAATGGATCACAGAACATGGGCAGAATATATCAACTGGAACTGGTCTGAGGACTTTCTCCTTAGCTTACACAGTACCAAGGAATACTGCAGAAGCTGCTGGGGAAGAGAAATAATCACAAGCCCCATCAACAGCATGAGATCTGTAAGTTGTAATATAAATCACCATGGCAACAGGTGACCACCATTTTAATAATGGCATGAGTATCAAGGAGACAACCAACAGCTTTCTGATTAGATTCAAGACCCTCTTATCAGAATGGTACACATCCCTATTACTGTGAACTAGAATAAGAACCTTAAAAAAGGGAAGGAAATAGATCAATAGGGAAGAGAGCCAATAAACCTATAGGTAGGAAGATAGTACGTCAAACTTTTCTGTACATAGCTGTTACTATACCCACAGAATGGGAACTTACAATGGAAACCTTTGGGTCTAAAGCTGGATGAGTGAAGGGAAATGCACACATCAGTGGGATGGCCTGAAGAGAGGTAACTTGTTACACTGTGGAGGCCTGAGCCCCCACAGGAGTAGACAAACCAGAGTAAGCCCTGGGGTCCATAGAAGCATACAGGCAGCAGGGTGGGAGGGAATGGTGAAGGGAAAGGAGTGGATGGGAGGGAGGAAGCTGGCATGAATACTCAATAGCATGTAAAAGTAGAAAAAAAAAAAACAGTGTAAGAGAGCACTACCTCTGGGCCCTGTGTGAAGCTTACCTCCAGATGGCCAGGAAGAGAGAAGGCCAGGGTCCCAACATCCTCTGGGAGGACTGCCCCAGTGGGTTAACATCCTTCCTCTAGATCCCACCTCCCAGCAGTGTCACAGGTGGTAAGAAAACCTTCCACACAGGTGACAAACTTTTGGACACAATCAAGCACCAACCTTCAGTGATTCTCTGCAAAAGTCCAGAGAAGCATTCTAAGTAGAATGGTTTGGATCACATGGTCCTTCAAAACAACTCCTCAGGAAAATCAGACATGCACAAGAAAGGACTCTCTGGGAATTGGGGTGGGAGGCACTGGGGGATGGGGAGGGAGAGGGGTGGGAGAGGGAGCAGGGGGTACGGGGGGGGGGGGAGGGAGGGAGGGAACTGGTGTACCTAATAAGTTTGTATGAGCTGAAATAAAAAAAAAAAAAACAACTCTTCAGGCCATGCGGAACAAAACCCTATGAGCTTAGCCCAGAACCACCGCAATCCATAGGATAATCACCTAGCTGCTGATAGCCAAGGAGGAAATGGAGACTGGGAAAACAACTAGGACCCACCTAGCAGCTAGCTGACACCACAGACATCTAAGGGGCCTTCCAGAAGTGCTTTGGTCATGTGTTATGTGATCGGTTTTCCCTTAAAGAAGCACTTAAAACTTAGTAAGTAGTTCACTGCCTCTAAAGTCAGGCTTTCTGAAGATGAACACGCCTCGGAGGAGCCTCAGTGAGGAAGTCAGGGATCAAAGCTCCAGGATAAGGAATGATTCCCAGCAGGCCGGAAATGCAGTGGTGACCACTGGAAATACTCAGGTGGAACAGGAGGAGAGGGAAGTTGCGTAGTGGTTGCTGGAGTAAACGTAACAAGGACCTGTGCTGTGGTCTGAATGTGACCCCAAGATTCATGTGTGGGAAGCCCCAAGGCTTTGGGGTAGGGGTTCGTTCAGGGGGCTCCAGCCTGGGGGGTGCATTGCCATTGCCACAGAAAGGCATTGCAAGACTGGGTGCTTTCTCCTCTGCACAGCGAGGGCATGGGCAGGGGTTGTCCCTCTTGTCTTGTGCCTACTGCCCTTTGAAAGGCACCAAGAAGACCCTCACCAGAGGCCAAATGTCAGCACACTGATCTACTCCCCACCTTCAGAACTGTAAGAAATTTCTATTCTCTATGCATCACCCACTCCCCCACATTCTGCTAGCAGCTGCATTTGTGGATCATGACCACTTTCCCTCCAACTAAGGGTCTCTAAGCAACTTAAAGAGTGACCTAAGGGTTGTCTGTCATTTCTGAGATTTCTTTGGCAGCAAATGTTCCTTAAAATATGATAAGCCTGTTTCTAATCGGTCTCCTGGACTGGTAACTCAAGCCCAGAATTCTTGGCTGCCTTTTATTTTTTTGATCCAACACCATGCCTGTAAATTTCAGTTTCCTGGCAGTTTCCCTTGGCCTTGGTGAGATATACATATATATCTTCAATAGTTTCATATAGGAATTCAATGAATGTAAGTCATCTTTACCCCATATTACCCGATTCCATCCCCCTTCTTCTTGCCAGCCAGTCTCCTTCCTACTTTCATGTCTTTTTGCATATGGGACCCACTAGATTTCATCTGGGTTGCCTGTGTTAGCATGTGTTTGAGCACTCTTTGTAGCATAGACATTATCAGTGGATATACAACTGGGAAAACTGATCCCCTTTCCAGAGCCCACATTAGCCTTACTAGTCTCTCAGCTACATCAAGTTCAGGCGTGAAGCAGCCTTGTCCATGTCCAGCCACAACCTTCCCTCACCCTCTACCTCTTACATTCTTGTCTTAGATGTTCCCTGAGTCTTGGGGAGGTGGGTCATGTAGTTGTCCTATTTGTGGCTGAGCACTCCAAAGTCATTCTTTCTCTGTCCTTCAGCTAGCTGTGGGTCTCTGAATTAAACACCTTCCACTGTAAAAGTAAGCATGCTGAGAGCTGCTCTAGTCTGCGGGTAAAATAACAAGTGTTGAAAAGGAGGCAGCATGCATACAGCAGAACAATAGTAGCTCATTCCCCCCTAGGGCCCTAGGAACTCCCCAGACACAGGTTCTGATGTTCTCTTTACCTTTGCGCCCTGGGTTAATGGCATCCCATTTCCAGATAGGACAAATGTGTCAGCTAAGGTAAGCAGATGAGAAATTTATTCTCACAATAGGAGGCATGATAGGTATATCTCCATGATGTGTGTGAGAGAAAGAGAGAGAGAGAGAGAAAGAGAGAGAGAGAGAATTTTTAAGTAATCAGATGTCTCCTATCCTCACTTGTTTGTGGATAAAATGGGCTAATTGTCCTCACAAGTTAATAAGAATTTTTTTCAACTGCAGATCAATGAAAACTAAAAAAGAAAAGAGAGAATGAAAGAAAGAAAGAGAGAGAAAGAAAGAAAGAAAAAGAAAGAAAGAGAGAGAGAGGGAGGAAGGAAGGAAGGAAGGAAGAGAGAGAGAAAGAAAGAGAAAAAGAGAGAAAGAAAAAGAAAAAGAGAGAAAGAAAGAGAAAAAGAGAGAAAGAAAGAAAAATTAAAGATTTGTTTTCTTACAAGAATCCTAAGGGCTAAGGATATGGCTCAGTTAATGGCTCTAGCATACAAGGAGCCCTGAGTTCAATTACTAGCTTAACATTAACCAGCTTGGTGATGTAAAACTGTGTGTGTATATGTATGACATGTATGTGTGTTGTTGGAGACTACCTGCATGGTTGCTGATAAATAACCATCAAATGGCTTAAGAAAACAAGAGGTTTATTTAGAGGTTTATTTCCTTATGACAGTCCAGTTACGTTCTCAGTCCAGTTTGACAGGAGAGCAACACCAGGGCTGAGGGAACTGGACACACCATCTCTACATAATGGCTGAGAAGGGGACCAGTGTGCCTGGCCGAGTATACAGAAGGATGCCAACTCTCTCAAACAGCTCTCTGTATTTTGTTGCAGAGCCTAATCCCACCCACCATGGGCTGGATCTTCCCCATCAGCTAGACAATCTCTGCTGGTTTGCTCTGGGCTCAACTCAACCACTAATTCTCTACAAATGTGCCCAGAGCTCAAACCCCCAACTGTCAAGATGACACCTGTGCCTAACCACGACATGTGTATACGTGTGTGAGGGTATGATCTCCTATGCAGGCACATGTGGAGGCCATAAATTGATATCAGATATCTTCCTCTTCCTCAACCACCCTTCCACATTTATTTTTATTTATTTATTATTTATCTTTACTTTTCTGAGACAAGGTCTCGCTAAACATAGAGCTAGCCACTTGGGCTGCACTGGTTAGCCAGTCCCCAGGATCCGTCTGTCTTTGCGTTGCAGGAGTTGTTACAGGTACTTACCGCCAGATCTGGTTATTCCATGACTGCTGGGGACCCAAACTCAGGCCCTCATGCTGCCCCCACTTTATCTTTTGATGGAGGATTATTAACAAGAACCACTAAAGAAAAAGCTATTTAAGTGCCTATTGTAGACAAAGTCATAAGTCATATGTTCATTATAGGTACAGGTCTCTGGAAAAGGGGATAAGCTTTCACAGTCTAGAAAGAGAAACAATGCAATGAATCATTTGGTCCCCGGTACTGAGTTATTTAGCATCACAGTCCTTTCTGGAAAGTGGCATTGGAAGAGAGAGACTATTTACAACCCACAGAGCCAAATGAGAAAACGATCTGCTTGCTAATCAGATTGACACAGGTCTCAAGAAAGACAATTTAATCACGCTCTGTTCAAAAGACACATTTCTTCAATTTTCCTCCTACTCAAAGCAAAAAGATAAGAACCGCTAGTGAAGCCTTCCAGTCCAGAAGCATTGTTTATTGGTCTTGAAACACAAGGCCTAGTACCAATATTAATGTCAGGATTTGTAAAATACAACCCAGATAATGGTGGGAATGAAAGCAGCTCATGCAGGGAGAGGGCATGCATTCATTTTCTGTTGTTCTATAAGAACTCGTGGCAAGCTTAGCAGCTTAAAACATCACCCTTTTACTATTTCACCATTTCTCAGGATCGGGAGCCCAAGGATAGTGTGGCTGGGTCCTCTGCTCAGAGCCACCGGGAGCCCCTGTGTTAGCTGGCCACCTGTCCACCTAGAGACTTGCATGGGGAAAATCCGCTCCACGTCCACTCAGGACTCTGGCCGGATTCATTTGCTTGACTTGGATAGCTGAAGCCCCAGGGAAAGTTCTGCCTGAGGTGTGCTAGAGGGGACATCAGATCTTAGAGCCCCTCCAGTCCCTGGGGGGCTGCCTGCATCTGGGCTTCTCCCACTCCGCCACCTTTGCTGCCCTCTTTCAGTGGAGTGCCTCAGACTGAGAGTGTGAAGTGTTGGGAGTTAGAGAAAGAGGGTTTGAATCACAGTTTTGCCTCCTCCCCCCATCCAGGCGCTTCTTGAATCTTGTGTTCTTAAGTAACCAAATGTCTTCTACCCTCACTTGTTTATGGATAAAAAATGGATTAATTTTCTTCACATTTTAATTAGAAGGTTTTCAGCTTCAAATCAATGAAAAGTTTTAAAAAGTAAAGATTTGTGTTCTTACAAGAAGTCTAAGGACTAGGGATGTACCCCAGTTGGAAGAGTGATTGCCTGGCATTATATTAACCACAATTGGTGGTGTACATCTGCAATCCCAGTACTCAGGAATAAGAAGGAACAGAGGGATCGAAAAGCTTAAAGTCAACCTCAGCCTCGAGTTCAAGACCAGCCTGGGCTGCAGGAGATCCTAGCCCTTCCCCACAAAAAAAAAAAAAATCTGGAGATGGAGATGGATTCAGAAACATTACTCCAACTCTTAATTGTTTTTAAAAACAGACTTGTAAACAATATTTATTCGAGAGGGGAGAGAGCAGCTCATATGTGACAGCATGATTGCAGAAGTCAGAGAACAGCTTTCAGGGGTAGGTCCTCTCCCTCTACCGTGTGGGCTCTGGGAATCAAGCTCAGGTCAGCAGATTTACAAACAGGCCCTTGGCCCTCCAGCAGGTACTTTCGCCCACTTAGCCATCTTGCCAGCCCTAATATCAGACTTTCGGGCTGAGGAGATGGCTCTGTGGTTAAACCCTCGCCTCACAAACAAAGGGACCTGAGTTCGGATCCCCAGAACCCACATAAACACACAAGGCAGGAGTGGTGGACTGCCTGTAATCTAATATCAGACTTTCATGATGGTGGTTTGTTCAATTCTGCTCACCCCACCCCAGGATGGAGAAATTCACTCCCAGCACCATGCCTCCCAGGTTGCAGTTTGGATCCAGTCCTCAGCATCCAGCCTCAACAGCAGGAAATTCTCCAAGACGGCCGGTGCTCACGCCTGCTCTGCTCTGCTCTCGCTCTCTCTAATGAGGTTTAATTTTTAATAAATTGTGTGTATGTGCTGTGGTATATATGTGATATGTGTCCATATATACATACATACATGCATACACATACGTACACATATAATTTCAAGCACATATATATACTCACACACACACCATACACAATGCATAAAGACAACACACCAGATACATAACCACACATATACTATAACACACACACACACACACACACACACACACACACACACACACTAAAATTTAAGTGAAAAGGTAGAGGAGCTAATAAGAAAGGCTCCACAAGAGCCTACACAGATGAGCACACCTGTATAAATGTATGCAACACACATCTGCACCACATATGCATGTGCCACACAGAGAGAGAGAGAGAGAGAGGAAGGAAGGAAGGAACGAAGGAAGGAAGGAAGGAAGGAAGGAAGGAAGGAAGGAAGGAAGGAAGGAAGGAAGGAAGGAAGGAAGGAAGGAAGGAAGGAAGGAAAGAAGGAAGGAAGGAAGGAAGGAAAGCTATAGAATAATAGAGGAAGACACCCAACATAAACCTTGGCCTCCTCGTGTGCACACATGCACACACATTCATATAACATATAATGAGAAATAATGCTGAAAAGGATACAGAGAATTATCACTTGCCTCTACATGTCTGGAAGCCACCAAGGAAAACAGTGTGGTGGTTGCTTAAAAAGCTGAATTCAGAATTACTACAAGACCATGTATTCAATTATTTGCTCTATCTCTTTTTTGCTTTGCTCTGGGGTTTTCCAGGCTCTGCCATCCAGAAGCTGCCATTTCCACCCAGCATTCTTGTGCGGGATCTGAGTATCCAAATGCAGGTCCTGTTGCTTGTGAGACAAAGACCTGAGCCATCTTTATCACCTTGCCCTGAAAAGGAAAGAAGTGCACGTGACAGCATGGACAAACCTTGAACACACTGTGCCAGTGAAAAACACAGACACAGATGACTGTATACTGCACAAGCCCCTCTGTGTGAGCTATCCAGGACAGGTGAATCTGTGGAGAAGAAAATGGATTCGTGGATTGCATGGCCTGGGGTTGGGGAATGGGAATTAATGGGTATGGAATTTCCTTTTGAGGAGAATATTCTGGAATTCCAGGGTAGTGATGGTTGCACAACAAAATAATGCACTAAATGACAGTAGAATTTACACTTTAAAGTGCCTAAAATGATTCATTATGTGTTGTATGAATTTTGCCACTACCTCTAAAACCACACAAACAAACTACCCATGCATACACAAGGAAAGGACTGGACATGGAGCATGCATGACTAGTGAGAATTAGGCAGACCAAGTGCACAGGGGCAATGTGTCCCTTGGGACAAGGACAGAGGGTGGGGCAGGGCCACTAGCCATTCTAGAGGTACACCTGCTTCCAGGGGCTCACAAAGATAATGCGAAAGGGAGGGTGCATGTTAGGCGGTCATCAGGGAAGCTTCAACAAATACCCATTTAAAGGCTGGAGATATAAATTAAAGATGTTTCCTGCCCTTACACACCACATCCTTGGCGGCAACAGACCAAAACTTTTGCTGTGAGAATTCCAAGAAAGACAGGGACGCTGCTGCCCTCCTGTGGTCGTCGGGAGACTGTGGCTTTCTCCCTCTGACGAGGAGCAGAGCAGAAGCTGCTGGGCAACTATCCCAGCAGTGCGTGCAAGGTGGGTCTGGAGGGGTTCCCAAGCTGAGAGGCCTGGGCTGTGAAGGCAGCTGGCCTTTGGCTCTCTCTGCTGCTGAGCCTTCCAGCTTCCTGTACAGTGGACTCCTGAGCCCTACAATTCTGCAAACACTCCTTCCCTCTCTGTTCGCACAGTTTTGAAAGTCAAGCTCACGGCTCTTTCCATATAGGATGCTTATTACTTGCTGGCAAAGCTAATAGTATCACCAGCCAGCGTGCTCTGAGGATTCCTAGTCTCTGCCTTCCCAGGCTGAAATTACAGGCAGGTTGCCACAGGCACTTGATATCATACATGTGATCCGGGGATTCAATCCCTGTCCTTTTGCTTGCTCAGCAAGTGCTTTAGCTGTTGAGACATCTCCCCAGCCCAGGAGTAGTAACTATTTTCACACCTGGCTATGAGTGTCTGGATGCTACCTCTCTTGACAAGCTATTTCTTGTAGTCTAGAAATGATGAGTGGGGAGCCTTATGGGTTCCTGATGAAGACCGTATCATCCATGCCACATGTCCAGTGGGCTCCATCCAGCAGCTGAAGAAACTAGGAATGAATGTTCTATCTACAATACCACCTCACATACTCTCTGCTCTTCCTACATCTACGCCAGAGGCAACCACTGGCCCAGGGACTGAGGAAGGTGGCTTCCATCTTCATCACCCCATTAATCATCTTCTATAGGAGCCTCTTTGTCCCTCCTCCCTCTCCACATCGCTCAGCAGTTACTTGGCTTCGAGTTCCAGCCCTGTCCTATCAGGGCTGTTAGCACTAAAGTCTCCCAACTCAGGAAACTGCCTTTTCACTTTTTTCTATTCTCTCTCTTTTCCTCTTCTTTTCTTCTTCTGTTCGGTTTAGACAGAGTCTCACTACATATCCCAGGCTGGCCTAGAACTTGCAATCTTCTTGTTTCTGCTTCCCAAGTCCTGAGATAACAGGCATACACCCTCTCACCTGGCCGAGCCCCTTCCTTCTTTCTGCCTTCCTTTCTTCCTAATTTTTATTCTAGGTGTTCAAAATTCAGTGTGTTTTTTATGCATCCATAGTGTGGTTTTTTTTTATTCATGCTGAGGATATAATCCAGAATGTCACACATGCTAAGTAGGCATTCCACCATTCCACCCCCCCCCAGGACATCTTAATTTAGACTAACTATATTTAAAGAACTCGTATGGGTTCAGCAGGGTAGTTCAGCAGGTAAAGGTGCCTGGACACCAATTTGGAACCTGCGTTGGATCCCCAGAAGCCCACATGGTGCAAGGGGAGAACTGACTCTGAAAGTTGTCCCTTGATCTCCACATGTGCCCCTGGCACATTCTCTATTCTCTCTCTCTCTCTCTCTCTCTCTCTCTCTCTCTCTCTCTCTCTCTCTCTCTCTCTCTCTCTCTCTCCATCCCTCCCTTCCTCTCCCTCTCTCTCACATACACATAAATAAATAAAATACTAAAACCAGTAATGCTCAAGAACACAATAGTCACCTGTAGCTACCATATAGGACAGCACACACTAAAAGCCCCAGTTTTCATTGCAAATATCCCAGAAAAGGAGACCATACAATCACAATTCACATGTGGTGTTCAATACCTTTGCCTCCTCAGGGGACAGAGACAACAGGACCCTTGGGAAGTAGGGTCTGGAATTGCTCATTCTTTTTTTCTCAATTGCAACTTAATTTTTTAATTTAAAAAAAATTTCCCTAGTTTTACAAGCATATTGAGTAATTATCCCTCTTCCTTTCCTTTCCTTCCGTCCCTCCTTTCCCTCTTTGTTCATCAATATATCCCACTCCCTTCCACTTTCCTGTTTGCTTTTATGGGTTCCCTCCAGATCATCTGCTCTAGTGGGGGTTCAGGTCTCTATGGCAGACCAAGTGGCCCTTCTTCGGCAGACCCACTGATAGGGGCACTGTCCTTCATCTGCCTAGCCCTAGCCCCCAAAGTTTCCTCTGAATGTAATTATTTCTCCCAAGAGCCTCACTAGTCTAGGAGGCATGTTGGTATGTCAGTCATTGTGCAGGTCTGGTAAGGACAAGCCTGCAGTGAGTTCCCGGATGCAGCAGCCCTGCCTTTGGAAGGTCTTATCCAACAGTGGACTTCCCATCTTTAGGCTCTTACAATCTACCCCCCCCCCCCTTCCACAAGGTTCCCAAGCCTTGGGATGAGGAGAGGTTGGTTGGTCTGATTCTGGGTGAGCAATGCAGGGTCACTGGTACTCTGCATCCTGGTTGGCTGTTGTCTATTCACGGCTCTTCCATGCACCAGGCTGTGTCCTGTCTGGGTGTTGAGTTCCTCTACTTCTGTTGTCGAATGAGGCTTCTAGGCTGAGTGCTGAGCGCTCTTCAGGCAACCCAAATTGTTCATTCTTGATTTTACAGCCAAGGCCAGGAGGAAGAGCCGGTACACATGGAATTTCTGCTGCCCCCTGGCTGGACGGGCGTTCCCACGCTTTTGCCCAGATCAATCAAAGGGGCTGTGGAGGGCCCGTGCTAGACTGAAGAACACTTGTGCATGGTCAGGAGTTTTAGAAGACAGAAGAGATGTCACAGGGCTGTACAGGAGGCCAGGAGTGTCTCACAGGTGTCTGCTGCCCTATCCACGGGGTGGGGGGAGGGGGGAGGGGGAGCACATCACTGTTAGCCACGATTACCCACAGCGCCCCACAGCAGCTGAAATGGAGACCTTAACTCCTGCCTGCAGCATCTCTGTGGCAGCTCTTCCAGGTCTGGGGTCCCAGAATGAGATCAGCAGTTCTTAATATAGAAACCCCGCAAACAGATAGAGAAAATGCTAAGGACCTCTCCTTCTAAAGCCCCTGAATTCTCCAGAATGCAACTATGGATCAGAGGAGGCTAAATCCCTAGAGTATAAAAGCTAGCTGTCAAACTGTGATCACCTCAAAAACTAAGAAAGAGGAAGAGAAGAAGAAAGACAGGAAGAGGCCTGGCTACAGGGGGTCTGGGTCTCCATAGGCTGGGGTGGCTTCATAGAGCCTGCTAACTTTCCAGCACTCTTTGAAATGCAGACTTCTTGAGAAACAGCTTCTTCTGCTACACAGAAAGGCTGAAACCTACTCTGGAGAGAGACAAGGTGTGGGGGGAGGGGAGAGACATTCTGGATTACTTTTTAACGGATCGCACCCACGATATAGAAGGAGTCCATCAAGGAAAAACTTGCATTTCATAAGAAATGACAATCTGATAAGTAGCAGACTCGTGGCAGCCCTGATGGAATGTACCTACCTTCCTGGTAGATTCTGAGGCTATTTCTGTCCTGTTTTTCTAGATACAGCAGGGAATAAGACAAGGAGTTTCTCGGGTAGCCTTCACCTCTGCGGCAGCACCCAAGGCTCTGCTTCCAGAGACAGTGAGACGGATGACACACGGCACTGCTGGCATGAACCTTCAAGGAAAGAGCTTGCAAGCATGTGGGCGTGGTGGTAGTTGTGTTCAGGATGGGGAAAGGGGGTAAGTTTCAAGGTGAGAAAGGATCTCACCCTTTCAGCATACATACCAGCCGGAATCCCATTCTAACCAAACCTTCCCTTCCGAGATGCCTTGCCCACAGCCCTCGGGGCAGGGCCTCATGTCCAAGTAAGCTCTATTTATTCCCCTCTCCACCTCATCCAAGCCAGGGGAAAAAGGAAGAGAGGAACAAGGAGGGCAGGCAAGAACGCGTCAGTTTGGTTTGCTGCTTGCTTACTTTGATTTATTTTATTTCATTTTACTGACGTGTTGGGGATTGAAAATAGATCTTAGCATAGTCTGGGCAAGCACTCCACCACTGAGCAACATCTCCATATGATTGCATGTTTATTTTAAATGACTGCTTTATGTCTACCCACGGGGGGGGGAAATGTGGACTGATGCTTAAAAACTTTGAAAGGAGACAGTCGACACCAAAGTCAGCCCTCATACGGCTGCCGCCCACCGGCATGGCACTCCACGGGCTCTGTCTCCAGAGACACTCAGCAGCGTGGGACGAGAGATGAGCACCCTTGGATAAGGCACTCTCCCTACATGTGTGAGGACTGGAATTCAGATCCTACATGAGAGTGGGACAGGCATGACCTGCAATCCCAGCGCTCTGCAGGCAGAGCCCGTGGGGCAAGCTGGCTAGCTGGACCATCTGGTTATGGAGCTCTGGGTTTAGCTGAGCAGCCCTGCCTTAAGAGTAAAAGTAGAGAACAATTGAAGAAGATACTCATGGTCAATTTGGGCCTCCACAGCCACACACACATACATGCATGTGCATGTGCACACACATGTGCCCCATATGTGTAAATGTACTACAAACACATACCCATGCTAAAAAAAAAAAAGATCCAACCTGGTCCCCACAGCTTCCTTCCCATTCTCAAATCTTAGAACTGCAATTACAGCTGGTTGGGGATAGTTAGCCTTGCATCATGCTGAGGAAACCAGAAGTTACAGGCTTTCATTTCTCAGACAGACCTTATTCATCAATGCACAAGCATAAGTCAGATTTAATGAAAAGTCTTGCAAAATCTGAAAGGCTGTACCAGCCATTACTTTCCTTAGGAAAGGCCAAAATAAGAAGGTTCATCAGGGGCTGGAGAGGTGGCTCAGGGGTTAAGCCTCTGCCTTGCAGGCGGAAGGTCCTGAGTTCGGATCCTAGACCTCACGTATAGACGCCAGGTGGAAGCAGGGGCAACCTGCATTTCTGGTCCTGGTAGGGCAGAGCCTGTGAATCCCGGGGCAGAGTAAACAAGGAGGAGGTGGAGGCGTCCATGGTGGTCTCGAATTCGTCCGTGGTTCTACACACACATACATACACACACACATACATACACACACACATGCACAATTGAATAAATAATAATAATAATAATAATAAAAAGAAGGTTCATCAATATTAGGTCCAAGTCTAAACACAGATGCAGGTAGGGCAAAGGTCTTCTAAGCTTAAGCAGACCTAACTGTGCACATGCACTCTCTGGATAATTAAATCCTCCCTCTGTGTTTACTGAGAGCTAATGGGAGGAAGCAATACATAAATAAAGTAATTTAACTATCTAAACCAGTAAAATGTGTGTAATATAGGAAATTGTGTTTGTTCCCGTAAGCCATAACATTTTTATTTAGAAAATTGGATTTGCCCATGTAGGTTGTAAAATGAGCTCACCAGCTTTTAATTAATTTAAGCCAGCACTCTGCAAATTACATAGATTTTCATGCCAGTTGGGAAATTCGCAGATCCCTGGGTTTGTCCTTCCTGGGAGTAGTGTATGAATGGTCCCTTAGCATACTTCAATCCAAGTGTATTAAAGTTTTCCTTTTCCCCTAATGGAGTTATAAATAATTTTTGAGTTCAACTTAACCTTAGTATTATAGTAATTAAAAGACAAATGGCAAGTTTTACCCTTTCTATCACACTGAAATATCTGAATATAATCAGCTATGTAATGTAAATGCGCAAACTAATCCTATTTCCAATATAACAAAGGTATGTGTTAACATCTCCATGTAAAACAATATGTCGTTCCTGATTTTACTGCTTTTAATTAGAGAATTTTTTTTAAATACTACTTGTTACTTTTAAATTCAGACCTATATTAGCATTGTATTTCATTCTTTCCATCCTTTCTCCTAAATAAGTAGACTCCAGTACAAGTGGCTACCATGTAAATAAGACTGCCTCGTAGGATAGCATGGCACAATATCTCATTTGATTAGCGGAATATCTTGTGCCATGGTTTTCATCTCCACTTTACAAATGAAAAAAAAGGGGGGGTGGGACTCTGAGAGGTTTTGTGGTTTGCTCATGGTAATCAGCTACTAAGAAAGTCAGAGTATAAAGCCAGGCCCTCTGGCATGAGTTGAGTTTCTCTGCTTCTCCAGCAGGGGGCTCCATCTGCTACCATATTTGCATGCCGACAAGCTTCGGGCTTTTCTTCATATTTATGCCAGAGTAGAGACATGGCTTGTAGCAGTGTGACTTAGGAAATGACATTTTCTTCTTGTAGGGACACATCCAGGCCATTACCTGGTTAACATTTGCATTAGTTTGGATTCATTAGTTTGAAAGGAACATGATCATAGAACTCCCATCTGGAAGCAGAAGTTGGGGTGTTAATTATTAACAATAGATTGCACAAAGATACAATAATTATTAATGGACCTTTTGGGACTATCAGGTTGGACTGAACAGCCCCAGAGCATACAAGGCTTTTCCACCTCTGAGCATCCTCACGCCCCCAAGAGGAGCTCACTGAGAAATAACTATGCTAGACTCATTCTGATATGATTCTAATGTTTATAAAACTGCAAAAACAGAAAGCTAACTCAGTCGGTCAGGTGCTGTCACACAAACACGGGGACCTGACTACAATCCCCACAGAATCCACAGTAAAAAATTAAAATTAAAAATAAAAGCCAGGCATGGTGGTTTGTGTTTTTAATCCCAATATAAGACAAATAAGACAGGTGAGTCCTTAGGGTTCTTCAGGCAGCCGCACTAACCTACTCAGCAAGCTCCAGGCCAGTATGAAACATGGACTCAGAAAACAAGGTAGATGACTCTGAGGAATGATGCGTGAGGCTGGCCTCTGGTCTACACACACACACACACACACACACACACACACACACACACACACACCCTACAAAACTTATCAGATGGCAGATTCACGCTTGGTCAAGGCACCAGCATTTGTAGTTAGTAAAGTCAACCCATCTTTGCAAAGAGCCCATGACAGGCCAGCCCAGTCCACACTCCTGGGGAACCGACGAGGAGGGAGGTGTAGAGACTGCATCAGGGGTAAGAGGACCATAAGGCATCACAGGATGCTGTGGCAGCCTGAACAGCTTTGGGAAAGGAAGAAATGATGCCTGAAGAACTGGTTGGAGTTGGGAACTACAGTAGCAATTCTGGAGTTCCTGACACACCCAGAACTGACATATCAGCAGACAGATCACTGACTTCCCGGTGGTCACAGGGCAGGTCCCAGAGCTACCTCCCCCCCCCACACCCCGCCAGCTGTTCCATTCTCTTTGAAGGATGGATCCAGGGACTAATGCAGATAAGACGATACATGTTCGGTGACACTGGATTGCTAGGATCTGGGAACTCAGAGACTTGAGCTCTTTCCTGACTAAGACAGTTGGCACATGACCTCGGCCTTGTAAAATGTATAGATGTGCACACAAGCGCATGCGGGTGTGTATATGAATTGAGGGCAAGGGGCAATCTAAGCATAGATTGAGCAAAGGCCAGAGAGTATAAAAGGTCAAGAAATATGGGAGAGAACAACAGAAGAAAAGCTGAAAGGGAAGAGTGCGAGCTCATGGTTAGAGCCCAGAATGACAGACAGGACACTAAACTTTATCTGTGCCCTCACTATAAGCCATTTATGCCCTCAGGAACTGTGTCTTACCTGTCTGCCATGTGTAAAACCTGTGATAGGCATGCTGAGATACAAAATGAAAAACAAGCCACGCTCCCTTCCTTTTGCCAATTCCATCATACAGAACTTTCTAGAAAGAGAATTCAAGCTCAAAGAGGACTTACTAATGACAGAACAAGGGCTGGAGGTCAGATAGCCAATCCCACATGAAATGTGTGGGCGTGGTGACCCACCTGTACTTCCTGCATGGAGAAATGGAGACCGAGAATCCCAGAGAACTCTGGGTTTGATTAAAGACCTTGTCTCAAAAGAAATAAGGCAGAAGAATAATTGAAGATTATTCTCAATATCCACCTTGTGCCTCCACACACACATGCATATATGTATACATTTGCACACCACACACACATAGGCATGACAAGTGGGGAAAGAAAAGAAAAGAAAAAGCAAATGACAAATGGATGGTAAGGAGAACATAATGGCTCCTATTGCCGTGTGACAGAGTACACTCAAGGTAAGAAGTTGAAACATCAATCATTTGGTTGCTCTTTCTAGTTCTGTAGCCCCATGAGCATCATGAGACAGCTCCTCTTCTCTACCAGGAGTCAGAGCATCTTGAATAACTGGGATCCGGCTGGATCACCTGACTTGGGTTCTGGATCTGGGCCTCAGACCTGGCTGAAGACTGGGTTTCACCTTCTCTCCAAGGTGATCTTAGACTACCTCCTGTGCTCATAATCATTTGACTTACACAGCGATTAGCCTTCCTGGGAGGGCAAGAAAAGAAGCTGTCAGGGTTTCTAGAATGAGCTAAGCCCACTTCTAGCACATTCCAATGGGTAAAGCAGATTCAAGGGCAAGGACTTCATGGGGTGTAGCTTTCAGAAGGGTCCACAGGCACTCCCAGGAAACCTGGTGTCAGTTGTCAATTAAGGGGCAATAGCTCAACAGATGCATGGATGTTTTGTTGTTTTGGGGGAGTGGGGATTGTGTGGTTTTGTTTGTTCACTGCAGTGTGTTATAACCTACGAGGCTTCACACTATTCCTGTCATCTGAATGCCAGTAAAACGCAGTTACTTCTCACCCCACTTATTGATCATTCAGCAGACCTGCACACATTCGAAGCCCACCTGGCAGTCCGGAAAAGCAAAGGTCTCCCTTTCCCCATGCCGCCACCCAGGGACGCGCGCGCGGTCCAGCCGGGACGCACCGCAACCTAAGTAAGCTCCACCCCCTCCCATCCCCAGAACCCCAGGCCAAATAATTCAGTTCAGTGAAAAACGCACAGAAATTGAAAGATCTTAAGACTTAAAACGACAATGCCCAAGTCAAAGTGCAAATCCATGAGAAACAACACTCAAGTAAACAAATCTCCCACTGAAGGAATTAATCCGGTAATGTTAGACTCCAACCAGAACAAACCCACGGAAAAATGGCCAAGAAAGCCTGACCCAGGATAATGACTTTCAAAATATGATCATTACCATGTTCAATACTATGAAAGAGAAAATCCGGGAGGAATTACATAACCGAATCAATCGCTTTGAAGAGGAACACAAAAGACACTTGGAGGAGGTGAGAAAAACAGTGCAAGAAACAAAAACTGGCATAGGGCAGTTAAAACAGACAGACTCAAGCAGAGTTTAAAACTGAGCTACAAGAGAAGTTATCTTCAACCCAGAACTCCACAGAGAGTCTTATCAGCAGAACTAACGAAGCAGAAAACAGAATTTCAGACCTTGAAGATAAAGTGGGAGTATTAACCGGCTCAATGGAAGCGGTTGTTAAAGCCAAAAAGATACTTGAGAGAAATATTCAAGAGATATGGGACACCCTGAAGAAGCCTAACATGCGTATTCATGGAATACCAGAGCAAGAATCTCAAAATACCACCCCTGAGGAAATTTTTCAAACAATCATCAAGGAAAACTTTCCTCATCTAAAAAAAGAGAGGCTCATACATATACATATATCCGCACCCCAAACAGATATGACCAAAACGGAAGCTCACCACGGCAAATAATAGTTAAAACACTCCACGTTCAAGATAAAGAACTGGTGCTGAGAGCTTCAAGGAGAAAAAACAAGTAACTTTTAAAGGTAAACCTATTAAAATAACAAATGACTTCTCAGTCGAAACAGTAAAAGCAAGAAGAGCTTACTTCAAGTATTGAATGAGCAAAAATGTCAACCCAGGCTGATTTACCCTGCAAAACTATCCATCATGATCGAGCGAGAAAGAAAAATCTTCCAGCACAAAGACAATTTTAAGGGATACATGTCCACCAAACCAGGCCTTCAAAAAATAATAGAAATGATGCTCAAGCTTGAAGACAAAAAACAGGCATATCCGGGAGAACAGAAGGGAAGTATAACACCATTAAAAATGAAGCAATATACTTAAAAAACTACTAAACATAATAAATGTCTGGAATTAAAAATAGTTTCTCCATTATAACACTAAATGTTAATGGAATTAACTCACCGATCAAGAGACACAGATTACAAACTTGGATTAAAAATCACAATCCATCAATCTGCTGCCTGCAGGAAACCCATCTCACCACAAAAGATAGGCATGCCCTAAAATTAAAAGGCTGGTCAACAATCCTACAAGCTAATGGAAGCAGAAAACAGGCAGGGGTAGCCATTATGTTATTGGACAAAGTGGACTTCAAATCAAAGAAAATCATAAGAGACACGGATGGATACTACATTTTAGTCACAGGTACAATTCATCAGGAAGACTTCACAATACTGAACATATATGCACCCAACACGGCCCCTCCCACATTCATTAAGCAAACCCTACAAGGTCTAAAGCGAGAAATCAATCCCAAAACGATAATTCTTGGGGATTTCAATACTGCCCTCTCAACATGGGACAGATCTACAGGCAAAAAACTTAACAGAGACACTTTGGAGCTTAACCAAACCCTTACTGAAATGGACCTTACAGATCTCTATCGTACTTTTCATCCACCCACCAAAGAATACACATTTTTTTCAACAGCACAAGGAACTTTCTCCAAAGTAGATCACATATTGGGCCACAGAACAAATCTCCACATATACAGGAATGTTGAAATTCTAGCTTGCACCTTATCAGACCACCACAGCTTAAAGCTTGACATCCACAACACAACAAGCAACAGAAACTACACTAACTCCTGGAAACTTAACACTATGATGCCTGAATGATAAT
Organism: Typhlomys cinereus; assembly: GCA_023101885.1. Taxonomy (NCBI): domain Eukaryota; kingdom Metazoa; phylum Chordata; class Mammalia; order Rodentia; family Platacanthomyidae; genus Typhlomys; species Typhlomys cinereus. Next base: position 8,695,589 of record JALPQD010000014.1, read on the forward strand.
TGGATTCAGGAAGATATTAAAAAGGAAATTCAAGATTTCCTAAAAGTGAACGATAATGAAAATACAACTTACCAAAATCTCTGGGACACAATGAAAGCTGTCCTAAGAGGTAAGTTCATAGCTCTTAATGGCTACATCAAAAAAATGGAAACATCAGAAATAAATAAATTAACAATGCAGCTAAAAGCTTTAGAGACACTAGAATAATCTGATCCCAAAAGCAGAAGAAGGGAGGAGATTAGCAAAATAAGTGGAGAAATATCTGAAATCGAAATTAGGAAAACGATAGAGAAAAATCAACCAGTCAAAAAGCTGGTTTTTTGAAAAAATCAATAAGATTGATACACCCCTAGCTAAATTAACTAAAAGCAAGAGAGAGAAAACCCAAATTAACAAAATTAGAAATGAGCATGGAGTTATCACTACTGATACCCAAGAAATCCAGAGAATTATAACGTCATATTTCAAAAATTTATACTCTGTGAAATTTGACAATACAAAAGAGATGGATGAATTCCTAAGTAAACACAACTTACCTAAATGGAATCAGGAAGTTGTGAATTATTTAATTAGTCCTATAACATATGAGGAAATTGAGAAAGTAATCTCAAATCTTCCCACCAAAAAATGTCCTGGACCAGATGGATTCAGCACAGAGTTCTACCATACATTTAAGGAGCTAATAACACCAATACTCCTTAAACTGTTCCACCAAATAGCAAAGGAAAGAAAACTACCAAATTCCTTCTATGAAGTTAATATCATCTTAATCCCAAAACCTAACAAAACACTTAAAAAAGAAAAGTATAGGCCAATCTTTCTGATGAACACAGATGCAAAGATTCTCAATAAAGTCTTAGCAAATCGGATTCAAAAACATATCAAAAAGATCATTCACGGGGATCAAGTAGGCTTTATCCCAGGCACACAAGGTTGGTTCAACATACGCAAATCAATTAATGTAATTCACCATATAAACCAGTCCAACGTTCAAGACCACATGATACTCTCGATAGATGCAGAAAAAGCTTTTGACAAGATCCAACAGCCCTTTATGATCAAAACCCTAGAGAAGGTTGGAATGGAAGGAACTTTTATCAATATAATAAAAGCTGTATACAACAAGCCCACAGCAAGGATTATACTCAATGGGGAACAATTGGAAGCATTCGATCAGGAACTAGACAAGGCTGTCCACTCTCACCACTTCTTTTCAATATTGTACTTGAAGTCTTAGCCGAAGCCATAAGACAAGAAAAGGACATAAAAGGGATTCAAATCAGCAAGGAAGAAGTCAAGCTATCCCTATTTGCAGATGACATGATCTTATACCTGAGTGATCCCAAAAACTCCACCAGGAAGCTCCTGGAACTAATTGAGAAGTGCAAAAAATCAGAGGCCTTCCTATATGCCCAGAATGAAAGAAGTGAAAAAGCCTTGAGAGAAACAATTCCATTTACTATAGCCCCTAAAAAAATGAAATACCTTGGTATAAACCTAACCAAGGAGGTAAAAGACCTTTACAATGAAAACTTAAAAACCCTAAAGAAAGAAATTGCAGAAGACACCAGAAGGTGGAAAGACCTCCCATGTTCCTGGATTGGCAGAATCAACATCGTAAAAATGACCATCCTACCAAAGGCAATATACAAATTCAATGCTATACCAATTAAAATCCCAAAGCAATTCTTCAAAGAAGTTGACCAAACAATCTCAAAATTCATATGGAGGCACAAAAGACCCAGGATAGCAAAGACAATCCTGAGTAACAAAAACACTGCTGGAGGTATCACCATACCAAACCTTAGTCTATACTACAAATCCATAGTTATAAAAACAGGCTGGTACTGGCTCCAAAATAGACACACAGATCAACGGATAAGGGTTGAAGACCCAGATATAAGCCCACAAAATTAGAGCCATTTGATCTTTGACAAAGGGGCCCAAAGAATCCAATGGAAAAAGAACAGCATCTTCAACAAATGGTGCTGGCAAAACTGGATTTCCACATGCAAAAGATTAAAGCTGGACCTGTACTTGTCACCATGTACAAGAATTAATTCCAAATGGATCAAGGACCTTGATATCAGGCCAGAGACTATAAAAACCATAGTTGAAAGGATAGGGAACTCCCTCGAGCTGATTGGGCTAGGCCAACAGTTCCTAAACAGACATCCAATGGCACAGTCACTGCTACCAACTCTCAACAGTTGGGATCTTGTGAAATTAAAGAGCTTCTGTTCAGATAAAGAGATTGTAATGCGAGCTCAAAGGCAACCCACAGAATGGGAGAAAATCTTCACTCACCACATATCTGATAGAGCTCTACTATCCAGAGTGTACAAAGAACTTAGAAAACTAAACACCAAGGAAACTAATGGTCCAATTAAAAAATGGGCCCTGGAACTTAAAAGAAAATTTACCAGGGATGAAATTAAAATGTCTAACAAATATCTTAAAAAATGTTCTACTTCTTTAGCCATCAGGGAAATGCAAATCAAAACTTCCCTGAGATATCATCTCATCCCAGTCAGGATGGCAAAAATCCACAATACAAACAACAACAAATGTTGGAGAGGATGTGGAGAGAGGGGAACTCTCCTACATTGCTGGTGGGAATGCAGGCTCATACAGCCACTCTGGCGAGCCGTCTGGAGATTCTTAAAGAAATTAAAGATTGAAATACCATATGACCCTGCTATTCCACTTTTAGGAATAACCCCCCATGCAGCAGAGGTTCACCTCGATAGCACAAGCATGACCATGTTCATAGCAGCACTGTTTACAATAGCGAAGTCATGGAATCAACCCAAATGTCCAACAGTGGACGAGTGGATAAGGAAACTGTGGTACTACTCAGCCATCAAAAATGATGAATTACTGGAATTTGCCGGGAAATGGATGTCATTAGAAACAATTATATTAAGTGAAGTATCCCAGACCCAGAAAATTAAGCACCATATGTACTCCCTAATAGGTGTCTCCTAGTACCAAACCCACCCAGCCCACCTTGAGGCACTCAAAGATAAATCTATGTAATACCTACAGTAATTCCAAGGATTATGAACAGGAGGGATGGGGTTGGAGGGCCACACCAGACACAAGGAGAGAGGGGACCATGTTACAGCAGAGAAAATAGGCCTCCATCAAGGACTGCAAGTAAGTAATGAGACACCTGATCATTTACAACTGAGGGGGTATGATCTCACCAGAAGGGGAGGGCATATAGTCTGGCAGATAAAAAGTAACCATTTTGCAAATGGGCAATTGACCACTCCCTCACTGTGGTTTCCTACTTTTATTACATCTACCCTTGAATGTGCTCTTATAACAAGACTCCAGTTTAACAGCTTTTTGTCTCTGGCCAGGGGGTGACATATAATACCCATTAGGATGGAGTGAAGGGCATTGCAGGAGCAGCAAAACTGCAAAAGAAAATCAACAAACCACAATCCAGAACGTCAGAGACTCTATATCAACCACTTAGAACTAGGCCAGACTAATCTCTCCCCATCCTGAAGCTCAGGGACATTTGCGGAAGAGGGGGCGGTAAGATTGTAAGAGCAAAAGGATGGGAGGAGCAATGATTTGCAAGATACTCCACACAAGGTAGGGCCGAAGCAATCATAATTGGACTTTGCATGCCCTGCACAATGTCCAAAACATGATTGACCCCACAAAGTCTAACATCTGCTAAAGGCACCAAGATCCTTGGAGACAAGGGATTGACAGCCACAGTAGTATTCCTATGCTTAAGGGGAGCACAGGAAAGGGTTCAGGGAAATACAACTGGATCCTTGTACGTCATCGGAGAGGAGGGCCCAGAGGAGAGTCTGGCATGTACATTAAAGGACTCTCCGGGGATTGGGAGGGAGGCACTGGGGGATGGGGAGGGAGGGGTGAGGGGAGGGGGAGCAGGGGGTTATGGGGGGAGGAGAAAGGAGGGAGTGAAGTGGTGTACCTATTAAGTTTGTATGAGCAGAAATAATAATAAAAAATGTTTAAAAGATTGTAAAATAGGTAAATTTGATAAAACATGGCATAACCATGTTCCCGAATATATTATATTGTAAAAGAAAAGAAAAGAAAAGAAAAGAAAAGAAAAGAAAAGAAAAGAAAAGAAAAGAAAAGAAAAGAAAAGAAAAGAAAAGAAAAGAAAAGGTCTCACGGCTCAGACCCATCTGATCTGCTGCTCAACTTGTGCCATTGCTCAAAAGCTCCCACAGTCATCAAGCTTCAGAGCTGGGAGAAGGAAGCCCCACGAATGCCTGGGTACCCAGTGAGGCTTCTCCCATGTTCTTTCTCCCAGGACATTCCTAAACACTCCATCCCCACACTACTCTGGGGGCCAGGACAGACACTGCGCTCCCAGTTTTCAGAATGCCACTTCAGACCCCTCTGTAGTTTGATGACCTGTTGCTTTCTACCCTCTGTGGTCTTTCCAGTTCCAAAACTGAACATAGCTTTCCGGGAGTGCCCCCTTGCAGTGTGGCCGAGGAAGCTTTATGGAGATGGAGTCTCTCTATGTTGCCCAAACTACTCTTAAACTCATGCGCTTAAATGATCTTCCTGTTTTGGTCTTCCAAATAACTAGGACCATGCTACTACTGCTGGCTGAAACTCTTTATAAGATCAATGAGACCCCAAAACATCATCATACTAGTCAGGAAATAATTAATAACAATATATACTTAGTTCAAGTAATTAAAATGTAGACTTGGTATGTATGTATATATAGCAAACTCCAGAAATTTGATAAACTCTTTGTATGCACAAATAAAAGCAGATTTTAACTGTGAGGAACAGAACGGGAGGGGTTTTCTGTTTGTTTTCTTTTTCACATCTCTAACCACCCATCAACAATTGCATGAAGAATAATTGAGCTTGGGCTCCAGAAATCAGACCATCTAGATTTAAATTCTGGTTCCACTCTTTGTCTTGGACAAGTTACTTTCCTCTTTGTCTTTCTCGTCTATAATGTGAGAGCCAGGGTCATCAATTATGGCTCAGGGAGTAAAGGTCCATGTGCAAACTTCATGAGTTCAATCCCCCAGAGCCCACATGGTGAAAAGAAATAGAACCGACAACTTTTAGAAGTTACAAAACTTTTAGATAGTCACAAAAACACCAATCTTACCAGGTTGTTGTAATGAGACTTGCAAAAAGCTCTTTGTGCCCAACGACAAATCATAAACACTCTCAGTAAATACTACTTATTATTTTTATTCCATAAGTTATCACCATCCTAAGGATTTCAGCATTTCTTCTCTTATTAGTTAATTTTAAAGATTATCTTGAAGACAATGACTTTTTAAGACTGTGAGAAATCTAAAGATTCCACCTTCCTGGCCAGTTTTAAACAAATCTTGGTATCAAAAGGTATCAATAATGAAGAGCAAAGTTTCAGTATCAAATACATTTCTTAACAAATTCATTGGCAGAGGGCTTTAAGGAAACAGCTGAGAAATGAGCATTAAAACTTTGTGTACTTTAAATGCTTTCAAGAGCTATCTATGTACCTTTCAAGCTGAGGAGATGGCTTAGCTGGTTAAGTCCTTGCCTTGCAAGCACAGGGACATGAATTTGATCCCCAGAACCAATATAAAGATTTAAAAATCCCAGCACTGGGACAGTAGAGATAGGCAGCTTGCCGTCCAGACGGGCTACCTAAATGTCAAGCTCTAGGCCAGTGAGAGAGCCTGTCCTCATGGCAAGTGGATGGTACTGAGGAATAACCCTCGAAGTTGTTCTTTGGCCTCCACAGACATGCACACACGTGTACTTGCCCGGGCATGCACACACACACACGCACGCACACACGCACGCATGCACTCACACCATGTCTATGCAAACATGTACCTCTCAAATTTGTGTAGGAAACAAATGAGGTATGTGACAGTGACTTAGAAATTTACTTTGGGTATGGGTTTGGAATTCCACGTGACATCATTTCTGCCCTCAGCTGCTCTCCCGACGTGCTTTTTCCGGTGAAAATCTCAAGAAACAGTAGACAAGGCTTCTAATGAGACAGAGCAGAGGGAACGCAATGCCCCAGGCCCAGCGCTCACGTGGGACCATTCTCCTGCTCTCTGGGCTCACAGAATTTTATTCGCGTAGAAGAACTGCAGGAGCTCTGGATGATAGTGGCTCTGAAAGAAACGAGGAAAGTTAGTGATGGCATCTAACCAGGCATACTGGCTCATGCCTGTAATCCCAACACTCAGGATCTGAGACAGGAAGACTGTCATGAATTCAAGGTATGAGGTGCAGCGATGGAGCGTGGGCATCATCGTCTGCAGCCCTGACCTGAGCTGGTGCTACTCAGGCATTGAGCACCGGACCTTCCAGATGCTTCCCCATTACATTTGCATTGCAATGTGGATCAATTGCCGTGGCGATAAGTTGCATGAGTCATTTCATGGAGGAGGGGTCTTTTCCTATTGCTCTTAGTTTAAGCACCTGAAGGCCAGGAACCCCTAGAATTCCCCTCTGCCAGGCTGACTCACCAGCTCCCGGGACAGTCTAGGGTTCCTTTGCTCTTCTTCGTTCTGGAAGTTGTATTCCTTCCTCAGTTTCAGATATGGTGAGCAGGCCCAAACGGTCGTTTTGCAAGCCTAAGGAAAGATAATATGGACAGCCAATGGCCTACAGTAGTAGAGAATTCCAGACTCCTTGCCTCCAAGGGAGGAAGGCAATCCCAGGAGATTGCACCCAACTAGGGCTACTGAGAGTGTGAAAGCAATTTCCAAATTTGCAAACTTGATTGAACTTTAAATTAGGGCATATGCTTGTGAGGTGGGTACACTACATGTAGGAAAGGAATCTCTCTCTCTCTCTCTCTCTCTCCCCCCTCCCTGTGTGTTTGTCTTTATCTGTCTCTCTGTCTCCCCCCACCCCCCGTGTTTTGTAGAACTCTTTGTTCCCATTGATTTTGAAGTATTCACTAGTCCCGCCCGACATGAACTAAGCTAACCTATCTGTCCTGACAGTGGGGCACAGGCAGGTGAAGGGGGCAGACCACACACTGAGGCACCTGCGCCAGGCTTAAAATTGATACCCTGTGGACCATCCCCAACTGCCCTAACAGGAACCAAGGACCCAACATGTCACCTGCCTCCAGGAACAGCAGAGATTTCACACAGCAGTTGAAGAATCATGGTCTCACCTTAGCAACCTGAGGGTTTCTGTCCTGTAAGTGGGTCAGGAGGGAATCTCGTGACTGCATAACCTGATGGGTGAAAAACTTCTTCCATTTCCGCCCGGCAAAGGTAGCCAATTGTCCAAACAGAATGAAGGCTGAGTATCTCACGCCGTCGTTTTCCTGTGGATGTCAAGAAACCAGAGCCAGGTCACCACTAAAAGACGATTCCATCAGAGAGGATCACAGCTGCCATTTTGGGGTGCGCATTACAGCCGACTATCAGACTCATCCCACACATACACTCTATACACATGTACTCACACCATACCACAGGTGTTAAGCATCTTATTCTGTCTGGAAACTCTCTTGACATCACTCTCTAAAGATTTTAAGTTTTCATTTTTAATTCTCTCTCCCCTCCCCTCCCTTATTCCCTCTTTTCCCCATATCTCCTCTTTCTCCTCCCTTCCTTTTCATCTCTAGCATCTTTGCCAGGTTCTATCTTCCTACTCTCTGCAATTCTCTCACATATAATGGAAGTGAAGACCATATTTTTTATCCCAACATGTTCTCAGTTCTCCCCACTTTTAACATAGTCTATTGGCAGATCCCTGAGAGCTACCACACTCTCCTCTCCTGGCTAAGGTGTTTGTGCCATGTATCTCCTAGGTGAGGAGATCAAGGACTTACTGAATGTCCTGCTGTGAGATAGAAAGCTAACAGGGAGCTGTGTCTCCTGACTCTTGGCACACAGATTTGTTCTTTGCATGTATGTGTGTGCGAATGTGCACACATGTGTATGAGAGGGCACTTGAGTTGTGTGGAGGCCTGAGGGTGACATTAAAAATCATCCTCCATTGCTCTTACCCCCTTACTGCTTTGCTCTGGAGATTCCCAGGTTCTGTCTTCTAGGGTCAGAATTACAGGCACCTCTATTTCTGCCTGGTGTATTTTATGTGAGATCCAGGGATCTGAACTTAGATTCTTTGGTTTGTGAAGAAAAGGCTTTAACCACTGAGCCTTCTCCCCAGCCCTGGCGAATAGATTTTTCTATCATTGTTTCATGGTCCTGTCTAGCTTTAGGGGAACTAGAGAGAACAGAGCTGGGGTGAGTCTCCTCAGGGAGAAAGAAATGTAGAACTTGAATCACAGAGAACCAAGCAAAACCAACAACCTGTGGCAATTGTATAAAGTATTTTTAGCATAAATGACCTATGTGGGCATTGCCTGGAGACTATGTAGTACTCGAGAGTTTAAGTCAGTCTGGCTAACACAAAGAACTTGCCACATGCGAAGTTCTCTAGTCCCGAGATGAATAGAAATGTATCAGTTAAGTGTCCGAGCCTGATGTCCATCCAGTGGCGGGGGAGGATGTCACAAGCATGGTATGAGCCAGGTGACAACCAGAGATAACTCCGGTATAGGTTCCATTATCAGCAGCTCTGCGTGGGACTTTCCTTACTGTGCATGGCCAAGAGTTTCTGCAAAACTGGTGGCAACCTGGATTTAAAAAGCAGTTGAGTAGTTGAATTCTGAGCAGCCGAAGTCCTACAAAGGATTCGAAAGACGTGCCTCCAAGACATGCGCTTACATCCCAGGGCAGTGTTGGGACCATCTTCCTCTCCTTCCTCGGAGAGGACTGGCTTCGAATTCAAAAAAAAATCAGGCAGAGTGGCTCATGCCTCTAATCCCAACACTCAGAAGCTGAGACAGGAAGACTGTCATGAGTTCAAGAGCAGCCTGAGTTACTGGTGAGTCCTAAGCCGGAGTGGGTTACGGATGAGAACCTCTCTTAGTTCCCTAGTAAAACAGCAAACTCAGTCTCTGGGGAGAAAGAAGGGACACTGGCAAGCAGGCCAGTGGCTGTGTAAGCTCTGTGAGCTCCAGGCCCCTTCCTGTCCCGGGGAGCTCTCGCTGTGTGGCTTCAGAGGAACTGGGGTGTGGTGGGAGGTGGGTGCAAGCAGTTCTGAGAGCGACTAAGTGGTCTGCGCTCTGTCTGGCAGGTTTTCTCTTTCAGACAGACAGACAGCCATTCGTTAGCCTGTGAGTCTGTTTTCGCAGGCTCCTCTCAGTTCCAGGCCAGTGCTCCAGTTACCTCTTGCATGGCATCCACTCATCTCATGGCTAAGGAAACAGGCTCTGCAGCCCCGAGGCTGTTCCCGGGCGGCTTACTGGCTCTGTGAACTGTGAGCAGGCCCCATCATTTTTGTTTCTCAGTTTCTTCACCTATAAAATGAGGGTCATCCCTGGGTCTTCCTCACAAGGTTATGACAAGGACTCAGATCAGACCCAGCAACGGCCCGATACTGCAGATGGCTCACAGGATGGCTACTGGCTGAGCGCGTCAGCGTCATGGGTGTGAGAGAGGACGGGGCACAGGCTCGCATCATCGCATAGTGTACAGAGTTGTTTCTGTACTGAAATGGAAGTTCTCAAGAAGGGTGCTTCACATCTCTGTGTCTTCCAAGATCCCTTTGCACAATCCCCTCAATAACATGTCCATAACCCACCTCAACACTTCTTCCATAACCTCTCTCATTACCTCCTCCCTGTTCCCTCAATAACCTGCTGATGAACTTACATGCCCTCTCCATAACCCTCCTCAATACCCCTCGCATATTTCCTTCTATAACCCCTTCATTATCCCCTCCGTACCCTTCCATAACCCCAACATCTCTGCCATAAACCCCTCAATTCCCCCCGCAACTCCTTTGGACAAGACTTGCTGATGAATGAGTGGTGTAGACTTTGTTCCCAGAGTAGTGCCTTACCAGGGATCTCATTTCTAATCCTTCTTGTACTTCCATAGCCCAGAATTCCCTGCGCCTCCTCACTTACATCATCCAGTAACGTCCTGGTCTGGAAGGTGATGTCTGTGAAGAAGGGGCCCAGGCCTTTGCCCTGGATCTTTCCCACCATGATGGTCAGGGTCTTCACGCTCTCATGGATGACTTCAGAACTCATGGGGTCATACAGTCCATGCACCACCAAGTCTAGCATCATTTTCTTGTACTTCCTCACCTGCTGTTGAGTTCAGGAAAACATTATCAGCATGGGAATCACTTCCCATTCATTGAAAAGCCTTGTTTCCACTTAGTCTTCCAGCCAAGGATTTAGAACAAGAGACACTGTCTTTCTTTTCTATTCTATTAATATTTTTAGATAATGTACAAAATATTAGATTTATGATGAAATTTTCTTAGATATATCGTTGTACCTTGAGCATATTCATCCCGCATTCCCTCCCATCTTCCCTTCTCCCCTGTCATCACTCTGTTCCCAAGTAGTTCCGTTCTGCCTTCATGTCATTCATCTAGACAGAAGGCAGGAGGATTGCCAGGAGTTCAGTGCTTCTATTACTCCACCCCAAGGACCCAGTTCAGTTGGCAGGAAAACAGCTGAGCGTTGCCTCTGAATGGAGTGTCTGGGAGGCACAAAGGAGAAGAGATGGGCCAAGGTGATCTTGAACTCAGCACTGTTGTGATGGGAAATCCGTGAAGAGTTATCCACGTGGACAGATGTCAAAGGAAGAGGTGTGGAAAACACTTTTCTCCAGACAAACTGTCAGTCTCAGTCAGTCCTGCCCACAGCTCGCTCCCCAAGGCTGACAGAGATGCAAAGACTGACCTCCTACGATCCTTAGTGAGTGATGTCTTTGTACAGTCTGTATAGCATCAAAAGAAACTGTGGCTTGCTTCTAGCCCTATGGACTATGACAAAGGCGGCCAGATGTCTCTCCTGGAAGCTCTTTACATAAGACAGTAGTATAGTAGGCATCAGGGAATGATACCCCTAAGCACTTGAAGAAGCAAGATGATCCTATTGTAAGCAAGGGTTGGCCCCTGGGCACAGAGAGTGACTCTTGCTTTGTGTAAGAAAGCAGAAGCTTTGATCCTACCAGTTGTGCCAAGAGTCACCTTTGGAAGAAGACCCTGAGCTTCAAGAAGGGACAAGTCTAACCAACAACAGGTTTTGGAAGAACAAGTCTGTTCTGGAGCAGCACGTTCTGATGAGTAATCCATGTGTTGCCAAGTCTCAGCCATGGGGACCCCATACCCTGAGGGCTGGAGAGCCTTGGAAAACTTAGCAGAACTCTACTTCCCTCCCCTACCTTTTTGGGGGCTTCACAGGCCACGATGCCCAGGCCTCTCATTGCCAGACGCCGCTTTCTAGCATTAGGGTCCTGGGCTCTTTCTGCCAACATGAAAAGCACATTCTTCAAAGACTCCCGCTTCTGCCATCTCAGTTTCCAAAAGACCTGGGAGGTGGGTCAAAAGTGCATTAATTCAGGGGCTAGAAAGATGGTTCAGTTGGTACCAAGGAGCTTTCCACTTAAGAATGGGAACCTGAGTTTGGAGCTATAATTCCAGCCCTGGGAAGGCAGAGAAAGGAGGATCCCTGGAGCTCATTGGCTAGCCAGTCTAGCCAAACCAGAGAACTCCAGGCTCAGTGAAAATAAGGTGGAGAACAAATGAGGAATACACCTAAACTGACCTCCAGCCTCCTCACAGATGTGTGCACATGCACACATACCTATATTCACAAATTAAACATGAACCTGGACACAGATAATAAACACGCACAAGTGCATTAATTTAGGAAATTAGAGTCATACTCTGGATTCAACTCCAAACCCATGCCCTCTTTCTAAAGAAAATTCTATTGATGCTCAAACTTTTCCTTTTTCTTCTATAACCAGATTCCTGAATATGTGTTTGTGTGTGACTGTCTGTCTGTGTGAATGTCTGTTTGTGGTTGTGTCTGTCTGTCTGTATGTATGTGTGTGAATGTTTGTATCTGTCTGTGTGTGTGTCTGAATGAATGACTGTGTATGTTAGTGAGTGTTAAGTGTGTGTGTATGTGTACATGCGTGTGTGTGTGCTGCTAGGGATCAAACTTAGGGCTTTGCATCTGTTCAATCCTCACTCTTCAACTAAGCTATATCCCCTATTCCTAAAGATTCTTTATTTTCTTAGAAAATACATTAGTCAGGGCTGGAGAGATGGCTCAGGGATTAAGACTTTGCCTTGCAAACACAAGATCCTGAGTTCAGATCCCAGGTCCCACAAAACCAGGAAGAAATGGCAGTGGCCTGCACTTCCAATGCTGGTGGGCAGAGCCTAGGAAATCCTAGAGTGAAGCAAAGGTATGATGCACGCACACACACACACACACACACACACACACACACACTCACTCACCACATGCATGCACATGCAAAAATAAATAAAAACTTTGGGTATTCAAAGAATACATTAACTCTAGATAATGAAGAAGCTGATGGACGAAGAGGAATTGGAGAAGTGATGCAGGACTGGTGTACAGGTGGGTTTGGGCAGTTGCGAAGAGAGATGCTGCCCCTAGTGAGAAGTGCGACAGGTTGAGAAGAAAGGGGACTGCCTGAGGTCGATGTGAGCCCAGAACGCAGATCTCTTTCACAGTGTAAAATAGGCTGTTCTCTTTGAGCTCTTCCTCCTCCAGCCCCTCCCCATGTTTCTGTTCTGCTTTGTAGCTGAATAGCATGGGTGCCATGTCTACATGGTACTTGCCTTCTCCAGTGCCTCTCTCCCTATTATTTCTTGAGCCCTCTGCAGTCAGGCTGATGTTTCCACATCTCCATCCCACCATATGGGGAATACCAAGAGTCTCTTCTCAGGAGTTACCTTCCTTAAGCTCTCAACAGCATGTAAGATTGGCAAGACCTATCAACAGACATTCACTTATACATATATGAACACTTCGGGACACTTGAAGGTGCTGTCCGTAAGCAGAGTGCACTCATCTGCACAATTAAGATGAAAGAGAAAGCAAAATCACCTGAGTCAGGAAACACGGCAAGAACTTGAAGCACCTGCGGGACAAGGCATGGAGCAGGAGAGGGGGCAGCAGATTAGCTGCCCTCCGGAGTAAGGCAAGGCACTCAGATGCCAGAGAGACGTTCTTCAGAACACAGAACTCACACTAGCGTCAGACCCCAGACGATAAAAGATCCAGACAAGACCAAAGACAGATGCCAACCCCAATCCTCAGTCTGGCGTCTTAGACCATTCAGCCATCCTAACACCCCCATCCCCATCCTTAGAAGCCCACTTGGGAGTCAGGGTCCAGACGAACTGCCCACAGCTGTACAGATGAACTCCTTCCTAGTCTCACTGTGGTTCTTTGTGTGTAACTGTTGAGTTCCCAGCAAGTGGAACCTTTCTCACTACACCTCATCCTATCCCTGTATAAAGAACTGCTGTCCCATTGAAGGAAAGAAGGAAGGAACCCGAGGACAGCAGTTCTAATTGGAGGCACAGGGACACTTAGAAAGGGATGCTTGTGTCAGACCTTGGAAAAGAAAGCTCTCATCGTTGTTCTTTTCTTCTTGCACTGGGAAGTAGGCACCGAGAGGGGTTGGTCCAGGAGCCTCTGCGTTTGTTCCATGGAACTAAAAAGAAAGAAAGGAAAGGAAATAAAAGGGCAAATCACCATTGTGAACCACAAATGCATGTTGGAAGTGTCAGCCCAACAAGCCTCAAGGTGCTGAGTGTCCTATGCCAAGAAAGAATGAGAAGGCAGTAAGAGCCGTGGTGCCCTCGGTGAGGAGCGGGAGTCACAAAACCCCACCCACAGAATTCTTAAGAGTTGAAGAACCTCAAATTTTATGTTTCTTAAAATTCCCTAGAATATTTTTTCTGAGACAGGGTTTTATGTAGGCCATGGTGATCTTAAACTATGTAGCCAAGGATGACCTTGAACTTGAATTTCTAATCCTCCTTTCTCCATTTTCTGGTCCACCATACTCTGTTTATGCAGTACTGGGGAACCAAATACCCCCAATCTAGGTATGCTCTTACAGGGGAAACTTTGGTACTAACCCCCTACGTTATACACTACGATGCTACAGTGAATGCTCTTCATGTAGACCACTGGGCATGAATAAGGTAAGCTGGTGTCTGTCAGATTAAAGAATTTCTGGGTGAGAAAGCAGGCATAATACCCAAATGAGTTGTTTAAGCCCAGCTCATATTTTGAAAGGGAATAAGCACTAAAGGTTAAAAGGTTATGGTTTGAAAGTAATGTTAATGTGTCAAGTTGACAAAGATGGAGTGCAGCCATTAAATACAAGGAACAACCTCACAATTAAATCTGTGGGAGGCTCCCAGGAAGCCCCTCCTTTCTTTTCCCCCCACCTCGGATTGATCAGGGATGCAAAGACACACAAAACTAGCACATAATGTAAACAGGAGAATTTTATTAGCAAGCAAGCAAGATGGCTGTTTCTGAATCACAGAAGCAGCCCCCAAATCTAACTCTGGGCTTTTTATAGGACAGGACATATGATATAGGGCAGGGGCATGTAGTTGGAAAAGTACTGGGATGTGAAGGGGGGCTCTCCCCAGGGTGGGTGAAAAAGTCCTTGGGGGGCTGGGCTTATCTTAGCTGCAGACAAGCTAGGGCCTGAAGCCGTCCTTGGGACAGTGTATCATTTTATCTTAAGCAGCAGGCAAGCAAGCTGAGACCATAAGGTCTTTTTGTCTAGGCACGTACATGGGAGGCAGATGGGGACAACTGGAGCTATTTTGTGCTTTAACAAATATGCTTAGCAGAATCCCTAGGCTTTGGGCACATCTGTGAAGAATTGGTAGTCAAAGTGAACTCCTTAGCAAGCTTATGGGAAATTATCTAATTGATGTGGGAGGATACAGCCCACAGTGATGGAGATACAGCCCACAGTGGTGGGGATACAGCCCACAGAGGTGGGGATACAGTCCACAGTGGTAGGGACCATTTCCTGGGCAGGTGGAGGAGATGGGAAGACCTGGTTCAATATTTTGGCTTATAGACATATTGACAAGTGAGAAAGTTGGTCCCTATTTCAACAGCTTATGTGAACATAATGTGGCTGGGGAGTTCCCTTGGCTACCAATATTAGTGCAAACTCTCCTGCCATGTTGATGAAGTTTAATCAAGACCCATAAGCAAGAATAAAATCCCTGTTCTCTTAAGTTTGCTTGAGTCCTGGACTCCTGCAGCAATGCGAAGATGAAATGAACACACTTTCCGCCTCTATAGCAAAACAGCTGAAAATCACATCAAGAGAGGAATGATTGGTTTGGCTGGCCGGTTTGACCGCTTTGAATCTAAAGCAAGACAAGATCTCATGACAGCAGGAGTATGTGACCTGGGAGGCGGTTTATTCCATGATAACCAGGAAGTAGGGAGCAGGGGGCAGAAACTAGAGATAAGATAATCACCAAGAGCTCACCTTCAATATCTATGTCCTTTGACTGAATCTAACCTCCTGAGTTTCCATCACCACATAACTGAGGAATCCATCAGTGGATTAATCCATCAATGACATCAGAGCCTGATCCAGTTATTTTCCCAAAGACCCATTTCTGAACACTGCTACCTTGAGAGGCTAGAGTTTCCACACATGAGCCTTAAGGGGGTGGGTGACATTTCACATCCAAATCACAGCAGACACTGATGGCTGCGATTGAGGGACCACAGGTATAGTAATGTGACAGGCCACAGCTACTGAAAGAGGACTAGAGGCAGAGGCTTCCTGCAGCTGCCAATGAGCTCGAAGCAGAAGCATCCAACCCACTCAATTACAACAGGACTCCGTGGTACACAAGGCTGAAGGATGGAAAGACCACCGTGGATACCTTGAACTTTGACTTCGATTATGTTTACAGATGTGAATACATTGCATAAATTGAGGTGAAATCCACAAAACACACAATCAAGCAGTTTAACAGCCCTCAAAGATAACTCTGTACCCATCGTACAATCAATCATTCCTCAACTCTAGCCATCCCCCAGCCCCTGGCACCCATGAATCTGCTTCCATCGCTGTGGATGCCTTATATATTATGGAATCATGCAGTGCTGTGGCTTGTCCCAAGGTTCGTGCACATTGCAACATGTGAGTACTTCAGGCCTTTCTTGTGGCTGAAGATTTCACTGTATGAATGTATTACAATTCGTTTATCCATTTACTTGTAGATGAGCACTTGGGTGTGGCTTCCATCTGACTATTGTGAACAATGCAGCTATGACTATTTGTACACATGAAATGGAAGCATTTTATATATGTTTTCCCTGCTTTAGATATGTACCCAAGGTGGAATTGCTAGATCATGAGGTAATTCTACATTTAACTCTTTAAGAAAGTGTCACTACAACATTTTATATTCCCATCAGTCACATAAAGAGTTCCAATTTTCCACTTCTGCACAAATATTTATTTCCCATTATTACCACTATTACACTACTTTAGTAGTTTTAAAGAAGTATGCTTTTCTGGCTTTGACATTACTTCCCTTATGATGAATAATACTAAGCATCTTTCTGCATGCTTCCTGGTGATCTATATGTCATTTGAAGAAAGAATTCAAGTCATTTGCCTGTTTTTATTTGGATTGTCTTGTTTTTGAATCATAACAATATATTCTGGATGCCAGACTCTTATCAAATATGTGATTTTCAAAGATTTTCTTCCAATATGTAGGCTGTCTTTCTACTTGTTTGATAGTATTCTTTGATGCACAAATTTTCATTTAGCTGAAGTCCAATTTTTAGCTTTCTATCTAAGAACACATTGACAAATCCACTGTTGTGATACTTGCTTGTGACACCACTGATTCAGGGAGGCCCTAACCCTGGCTCCCAGGAGGTCTGGTTACAGACAAGCCCGGACCAGTATGGACATACCCTGGACACGTTCCAATAGAGGAACCATACAGGCAGAGGGATGAACAACCAATGGGAAGGAGGGATGAACAGCTAATGAGAAGGAGGGATGAACAGCCAATGGAAAGCGGCCATCTAACTTGCCTCTGCAATGGGCACCTAGTAAACAGCCAAATGATTGGCGGCTGCTCTCCCTTTCCCCAAGCGGAGAGGTGGCAACACCTGATTGGACCCCTGACCCTATATAGGCTCAAGCACTTCCAGAAATAAATGAATCTGCAGCCAACTGGTCTGCATGCTGCTTCTCCCCTGACTCCCGGGGTCTAGGTGGTGACCCCGCGCCTGTTCGCTCCCTCTCCTCGAGCCCCGAGGCCCCTGCCGAATTCCCCCTCATTTCCCCAGCTGGCCCCGTGGGAATTCGTCAATACTTGCTGTTATGTTTAAGACTTTTATAATTCTTACATTAATTCTTTTATATAATAGGTTATTGTTTTGTTTTGTTTGGGGGACAGGATCTCACTGTAGAGCCAACCAGGGTTGGCCTGGAACTCACCGCATAGACCAGGCTGAACTCAAACTTGCAGGGATCCTTCTATGTCTCCCTTGTGAGTGCTAGGATTACAGACTTAAACCACCTGGGTGGATCCCCTGCCTTTGAGGGGGGTTGTTAGAGATGGCTTAGTCAATAAAGTGCTTGTCCTCAAGCTTGAGGACCAATGTTCACGTCCCCAGTGCCCATGTAAAAACCAGGCATGATGGCATGCAGCTATAGTCTCAGCTTTGGGGAGGTAAGAACAGGAGGCTTCCTAGGATTTGCTGATCAGCCCCAAATTCAGTGAGAGACTTTGTCTCAGAAAATAAGACTGAGGGCTGGAGAGATGGCTCAAGTGTTAAGACTCTGCCTCACAAGCAGAAAGACCCCAGATCCCATGTAAAAATGCTAGGCAGAAATGATGGCCTGTACTTCCGACTTTGGAAGATAGAGTCTGGAAAATCCCAGAGCAAAGCAAAAAGGAGGGAGAAGCAATCTAGGACGACTTTTGAAGTAAATCTTGGTTCTCCACAGGCAAACACAGTGCCTTGTGATACACACACACACACACACACACACACACACACACACACACACACACCCCAAAATAAATTTTAAAAAGAAAATAAGCTGGAGAGCGGTTGAGTAAGACACATGATATTAACCTCTAGCCTCCACATACACACAAACACACACATATACCAATCAGTAAGTTTCTCTTCAAATCAATTACCTGACTGACCTGGGTCCTCTTTAGTGACTTAAAGGCACTTCCATAGTCCTTCTCACTCACTCAGTGCTTGTCACACTTGAGTACACATCAGAACCACCTGGCAGGCCTATTAAAATACACATTCCCAGGCTCCATTCCCAACTTTTTAATTCTGTAGTCCCTGGAACAGGCAACTTAATAATTTGTATTTCTAATGAACCCACAGATGGTACTGGCCTATCCCTGCCTTCGAGAACCATTATAGTGGGGGGGGGGCTGAGAACACAGCATTTAAAAGTTATTTCACTGAAGAATAAAAGAATTATAAACTCATATGATGGCCAAATCAATAAATAAACCAAAAGAAAATGCATGGTTGCCTTTGGGGGTGATCTTCATATAAATTTATGTTTGGATAAAAACCTGTCAGTTCTTGCATAGAATACTCTAGATCAGTTGATAGAAGACAGATACAAGAAGCATAAAAGAAAGACAAGTCCACAGGCTGGGGTCCGGGGCAGGGGTTCACTTACCATGGAGGGCACAGGCCTCCTTGTAAGGTAGCTGATGTCTGTACTCCAAGGAAAAGAAATAGTGCCCGGAGCTCCTCTCAGGGGGCAGGCAAACAAGCCACTCCTTGTTTTTCATGCTCAGCTCCTCCTCTTGCATGTTTAGCTGACCAGTGAAGAACTGGAGCCAGCTAAGGCAGCTTTGTCCCGCTTCAGAAACCGATCAGCCTGCCCCGGTCTTTCTAGGCAGGTCTAGAAATCAGACTCATGGAGGGTTCTCAAGCAGGGCAAAGCAAAGGATAGTTGAACCAGTCTCCCAGGAGGTGCAGAGGCACTCAGATTCTCTCTCCTGCCAGCCGCCTGCTCTAGCAAGCTCTTCCCCCTGTCCCGGCTTCCCCCTCATAAGACCAAACTGTGATTCTCCTTTCACCTAACAGTCTGCCTGCCAGAACGCATCTTGACCTTTAGTGCAAAAGTCAAAACAAAGCATCTCGCATTGGGTTAGAGATAGTTCCTAAGTCAGCATCCCTGGTACGGGTCAAACTCTAAGCCTCGTCCAGAATAACTGGATCAAAATGTCAGGAAGTATAGGGTGGAGTGTTGCACTTTCTGTTAAAGGTGTCTGGTGCTATTACATGCACACTGGGAGACAGGAACTTTAATCCCAGGATTGGCACACTGCATGCCTCAGGAAAGACTCCAGAAAGAGAAGCCCCACCGCAGGGGATGGTGCAAGATACGAGAGAGGAATGAGCCAGTGCTTGCAGAGAACACGTTTGTGGAATATGCTGAATTTCATTGCTGTCGCGGTTTGAGTATGGTTTGTCTCTTAGGAACTCATGTTGAAACTTAATGTTCATTGTTAGATTTTAACATTAAGGTGAGGCCTTCCAGAGGTGACCAGGTCCCTGTCCTCATGGGTAGACTAATCCATTCATGTTATTAAAGGACCACTGAGTTAGCAGACTCTCTGAGAATTAGTCTGCTGCCAAATCTACCTTGGATGGCTTTCTGCCTCAGCAAGGGACATCCTGCACCACTCTGAGATTCTGCTGGCACAAAGACCACCAGCACAAAGACCTTTTAACTTTGGAGCAAAACTGAGTAAGATCACCCTTTCTACTACTTACCTCATCTGTGACAGAGCATTTGTTACTAGCAAAGGAAATGGACTATGACAATTGTCAAGATAAAATTAAAACCAGAAATCTGGAGAGATGATGCAATGGTTAAAGCTTTTGCCTCATAAATATACCTGACCCTGTCGGCCATCTGATGGCTGCTGCTCCTCATGGTATTCCACAGCTGGAGTCCCTGAGTTCCTTCTCTCCTCTAACAACTACCTTAATCTTCCAAATAAATAAATAAAAAGCTTGGGCCTTGAATGCAAAAAGGATTTAAATTTGGATCTCCGGATCACATGTAAAAAAAAATATATCAAGAAGATATGGCAGATATAGCCACTGCCTATAATTTCAGCCCTGGAAAGTGGACCTTGGGAACCCCCAAAGCAAAACAATAAGGTAGAAGAACAATCCAAGATGATTCTTGATGTCAACCTTGGGCTTTCACAGGCACATACTCTCACACACACCCACACGCACACAATATTAATAATAAATTAGGAGCATTGGGATGACTCAGTGGGCAAAGGCATTTATCACACAAATCTGACAACCTGAATTCAATCCCCAAAATCTATATAAAATAAAAGTGGATTGAGAGAAATGACTGCACAAAGTTATCCTCTGACCCTGACATTCATCATTCATGTTATGACACACTCATGACTGGCCTCTCTCTGTGTTTTCCTCTTTCTCTTTCTCTTCATGTATGTATGTGTATGCATATGTGTATGTAACATACTGTCAAATAAATAAGCAAAATATTTTAAATAATAATTAATTAAAATCAGATAGGGAGTTGAAGGTATAGCCCAGAGGTTGATTGTGAGCTTAACAAACCAAAGGCCTGGTTTCTAAGATGATTTTCCCATCCCTGCACTGGAGATCACATACCCGCAGGTTTTTGTACCTGTTAAGCAATGACTCTACCTCTGATAATAATCCTAACCCTTGTTTCTTTTGAGAGATGACTTTGAATTGCTCTGTAGCCTGAGCTAGCTTCAAACACTAGATTTTCCTGACTTAGTCTCCTAGATGCTGAAATCGTAGGTGTGACCTATCATATCTAGCTAGAGTGATACTACTGAAAGCTTCCTAGAAGACAAAACACCTATAGTCCCCAGGGCTGTGAGTTCAAGGCCAGCCTGGGCTATTAATGAGTTTCAGGCCACTAGCCTGTGCCACATGAAAGACCCTGCCTCAAATAAGTAAGCAAACAAATAACAACACACAAAGTATAAAACAAGCTGGATTGGTGCACACCTGTAAAGACGGCACTAGGGGTCACACACAGGGACGTCGTGAACCCCAAGCCTATCTGGGCTTCAGAGCAATGCCTGGGCTCAAAATGTAAATTGAAAACAAATAAATAAAACAATCCAAGAGTTAGATCAGACTCACCATGCCCACTCCTGCAGCTTGCAGCTTCGTACAAGACCCTACCACATACACACTTCCCTTCCTATAGTTTCTTCCTTCCAACAGCCTTGACATTTATTACTCCACCAATCAGAACTAAAGGATCACCCCCCACTTGCTACAACACAGGAAAGGGGGATTAGAGGACACACATTATAAACAAACAACATAGAGTTAAATTTTTCCTGGTTCCTGGCTTTTCCCCCAAGCCTTAAACAGCCATTCCTTCCTAGGAGAAGCTGACTTTGGGGTGGGGTGTTCTCCAGGCATCCCGGGAGCCTAGCCTGGTCTGACCAAGGTTGGGGAGCCTCTGGACAGACAGCTAAGACAGCGATGTTTGCTTGAAAGAGTCGTTTGGTTCATTCCTGAGCACATGTTCAATGTGCCCTTCTTCCTCTAAAAGTGCTTCTGGCATGTGCTATACCCAGGTGAAGCAGTACAGGAGTTACAGTAGAACTCCCAGATAGGCAGGGGGTGAAAAGATACCTTATGGAAGCTCAGGCTACAGTTGAATTTTTCCTCATCTGTAAAATGAGAGAAAGAGACTGGTTTGCGGCACTCTTTCCATCTCCGAAGTCATGAGTGACGGCCCTGAAATGATACCTGGTCTATGAGGGACTGGCTTGGCATCTCCCAAGAAGTGCAGAAACAGCTGTTTCAGCTGACCTCTGCTCAACTCCTCTCACAGATTAACTGTGACTCCCCAGTTCTTTGTGAACCTTGTTAAAGGGGCGTTGTTCGGGGACTCCCTTCAATGTCTGGCACGAGCAAAGACCGAGTGCACGCAAGAGATTTATTGCAGAGTGGCTGTCCCAGCACAAGTGGACGGAACAGCAGCGGGGTGTATTTCTCTCAGCTACATACAGTACGACCAGGGAGGCATTAGGGGTGTGGGCTAGGGAAGAGAAGAGGTCCAGTTACCTGAGGAATGCACAGGGAGGGGAAGAGGGGGGAGCTGGCCTGCCAGAGAGAACACATACAGGAGGAGAGAGAAGCCTGGGGATGCCATCTCGGGTGGAGAAAAGAGCACATAGTGTCTGGAGGCACCTTGAATAAAATGGGCTGTTTCGTCCAGGAGGGAAGGGTCACTTCATGATGTCCAACACCTGTGATAATACTCACCCTCGCTTCTGCCCCCACAGCACTGAGATGCTTCCCAAGAGCCACTTACCACAACTGAACTTGTTATCGTAACTGTGAAGTTCATTAATTAATTTTTTTTTAGCTCTTCAATGTGGTGCTAGGGATCAAACTCGGGGTCCTACACCATGCCCTACCACCGAACAACTCCTCCAGCCCCAGAACTGTAAAATTTACTTAATGATTTCAGGAGCTGACAACATCAGAGAATACAAAGAAAGGAAGATGCTTCTCTCTGGCAGGGTTAGATGTTTCAGACAGATTTCACAAGAGGCAAAATGCTAAAATATTGCTATCGAATTAGGTGTACGGACAGTAAAATGTTGAGGACTGTTGTAATAACCCAGAGTGATTTTTGGAAGTAGAAAGGTACTGTATATGTCTTTACATTCTTGCTACATGTAAACAAACCAAGGCTAAAAGTGGCAGAGCATTTATGTGCGTGTTTTATGTTAAAAAAAAAAAGACAACTCAGATGAGCTACTATTAAATTCATACTCAAAGAAAAACTACACCCTGCTTCAACACAGTAAAAGCTTGTGCTTCAGGATAAAGCATCTGAGGTATACGTCACCTTTCTTCCTCCTCTATCTGTATATGGGGTGCTTGTATGTGTGTGTGATGTGTGTGTGTGTGTGTGTGGACATGTGTGTGCCGGTATGTACACAAGAGGGCACTTGAGTGTGTATGCCTGTGGAGGTCCAAGGGTGATGTTTGGAATCATCCTGGATTGCTTTTCCTCCTTATTGCTTTGTTCTGGGGTTTCCCAGGTTCCACCTTCTAGGGCTAGAATTACAGGCTGCCACCATATCTACCCATCATTTTCATATGAAATCTGGGGCTCTGAACTCATGTTGTTTTGCGTGCTAGGTAAAGACTTTAACCACTGAGCCATCTTCTCCTGCCCCAACATCATCTTTTATGATTCTCTACTTTAATAACTTTATTAACGAACAGTCCCAACTATTCAAACAAGAGAACTCCTTACTATATTTCATGTAATCCTTATATTCTCCTTGAGAGACAAAGGTAATTATCTCCCTTTTAGAGAAGAAACTGAAAATACAGTAATAGGAAACAACTCTCTCAAAGTCAAACAGAAGTGGAACTCAAGACTAGAAATGTACACCTCAGCCGTCTGCTGGGAATGGGTCCCTCCGCCTCAGGCATGCAAGTGGTCTACCACTAAGCTGTATCATCAACCATTTGTTCTTTTTTAAAAAGTTATTTATCCCTTTGAGAAAGAGTTCCCCTAGGTTACTCATGCTGCCCTTGAACTGGCAATCCTTCTGCACAGCCTTACTGAGCAGCTGGGGTTACCGTCGTGTGCCTGTCCCCGCGGGGTTCACAATCCACACTCTTCTTGGCTACTCATGTTCACCTCCTAGACCTGTGGCTGGCTTATTGTGTGGAGCCTTCAGTCTGCAACCTCCGATCTTCCCTTGGTTCCTCCCGCCCGGTAGCACTCCAATAGAATGACCTACACCTGTCGATCAATCAATAACAGTTTGTGACTAGAGAACGGCTTCAGGGTCAACACGCTCCATTTGCATGGTGCAAAGCCATCACTATCCGACGGCCACAGAGGGGCTGCTGCACTCCCTGCGACGCCAGTGCTCTCGGAGGCATTCCTGGGTGGATGTGGGAGCCAGGCGGCCTTCAATCCTCTTACCTGGGGTCCTGGGACGGCTGTCAAGTGAGAATGGAGGCTGGTTCTGGGTCCCCCCGGAGAGCTGCAGTTCCCGGCCGGCTGCCAAATATGATGACTCGGCTAGATTTAGCCAGCTGTGGTCTCCTGGTATACGGCACGCGCAGGTCAGAGCGCGAAGCCGATGAGCCCCCGGGCTGTAAAGTGAGAATGTGGTGGGGGCAGAGACATCAATGTGAACGACGAGTGAGGTGGGGAGGGAGGCGCCTGCCCGATGCCCCCCGGGTGGCCGTGCGCAGGCACAGCGTGGGGCCCTTGGCGCCCCCGCACCGCTCAGGTGTGTCGCCTGCTCCTCGCTGCGACCTTCCCCTTACTCTTCTGTCGGATCTCATGCACACTTTCTCCAGAAAGCAGCCCAAAATTTCGAGGCTCTGCACCCTAGACATCACGCTCTTCGGCGTTGTTCCTCCCGAATGCCAATAGATGGCACCATCCTCCCGGGCAGGGTTTCCGCCCTCTTGTCCTACTTAATCCAGTTAGGGTCGCATTTAATCTAAGGCTGGGACACCGTGTTCTGTACTAAGTCTCTTTGTGAGGGACTGTCGCACCAACAAGAGCTTTAACCGTGTATGCCGCTCCCTACTCAACAAATAAACACATGTTCCAAAAGGAGTGACTTAAACTTTCAGCTTCTCGAACAGTTGATTGGGTAAAAAACGAACATTAAAAAAGTGGCTGCCACAGTCCTGCGGACTTCAGCAGCCCCCTCTCCGTCATCAGCCCCCCGTTCCCGGGCTCTCCCACCACCCGCCCGAATCTCTGCAATTATTAATTGTGTCGCCCTATATTGGATAAAGGAGGCATTGTGTCCTAAAGGGGGGGTGTCTTTTCAGCGACTTGGGAGCCTGCTGTCCTCACGGATGACATTAATGTGACTTCCATGTGCCAGGCCCTGGGGCAGGCTTTACATATTCTATCCTGTTTAATTTTCACGTCAAACCAAGATAAGAATGCTGCCTATTACTCCCACTTTAAAACTGGGCAAACTGAGGCAAAGAAAGACTATCTTACCAAAAGCCAGGCGGGGAGTTAGTGGGAGAGTGAAAAAACCCACCACAGGTGTGTTAACTTTGAGGCTTGGACTGGTCTCTCAACCAATGCTCTGCAGTGGACCAGTTTGGAAAGTGCAATTAGGTAGGAGAGGGCTGGACAAATACAAACCAAGAAAGTACATCGGAGGAGAGATAAGAAAAAAATGACGCTTGTACTAGTTACTCTTATCTGTTGCTGTGAGAGAAGACTCAAGCTTAAAGTAACGCAGAAGAAAGAGATTTATTCAGTTTATGGTTGCAGAGGGGAGATAGAGTCCATTGTGGGGGAAAAGACAAGGCTGATTGGCAAACACCGGTGGCCATGAGACTTTTGTGGAGGCTGCGAGTTTCTGCGCATAAGCTCAAGAGCGGATTCATTCATTCAAACTGGACGGGGCTAACCAACCTCAAAGCCCACCCTCTGTGACTGCCTCCCTCTAGTACGGTCTGCTTCCTAAAGGTGCCACGACCTTCCCAAACTAAAGATTCAAACACATGAGCCTGCGGGGGACAACTCACATTTCAAACCATGACAAGGCTCCTTGGAAAATAGATAAAATGAGACCATGATAAGGCCCTTGGACAGGGTTCCAAAGGCACTGCAGCTGACCTCTGAGGATACAAGGACAGAAAGGGGAGACAGAGTACCAACCCAAAGGAACACAAAGAAAAAGGAGATGGTGGTGGCTTGCCGCAAAAAGAACACAATAAATAGACTAGGAGACATGGCAAGGACGAGCAAAGGCATTCTGGTCTTCCTGTGTGCTTTTAAAGAGAGAAGAAAACCTGTGAATGTCTAAAGCTAACTGCAGGACTAGAGATGTAGCCTAATGGTACAGCACTTGCCCAGCCCACACTAGGCCCTGCATTCGACCCCCAGCACCATAAATCAATCAATCAATCAATCAATCAATAATAACATCAATTGCAAGAGGGCCTAAGATGCAGGTGATGCTCCAACTGACAACTGCAGAAGGCATGGAAGGTACAGGGGAAAGGTTACTGCTAGAGAAAAGAGAAGACCCCCACATCCCCATGACCTGAGAGGAGTCAGAGAGATAAAGGCATGTCCACATGAAAATGAGAGTGTATGTGGATTGCAAGTTCAAGTCTTCCAAAGCAACTTCGATCTTTTCAGTAAAGCCAGAGGTAGGTTATCTGCAAGAGTGGGAGTAAGATTTATAATGATGGGGCTGTGGACATGACATTCTCAGAAAACAACACCTTCCCTTGCTCAATGGGCAAACTGACTGCACAGCTACTTAGTCTGCTTAAAACCTTGAACAAGAACCAGAAGTGGTCCCCCACACCTGCTGATGCCAGAGTGGCCTCACCCCAGCTTTCTTATTAATTTCTCACAAGGGCATGGGCATAACTACTACAGAGAGTCACCAACACTGCACCAGATCCGAGGGCAACTTTAGAAATCATCCTGGATTGCTCTACCTGCTTATTGCTTTGCTCTGGGGGTCACCCAAGCTCCTCCTTCCTGAGCTGGAATATCATCAGGTCGCTGCCATTTCTGCCCTTCATTTTTGCATGGGATCTGGGATCTGAACTCAGGTCCTTTTACTTTGGAGGCAGAAGTGTAACCTCTGAGTCATCTCTCCAGCCCTTGGGAAGTCTTTATGAAGACACCGGTGCCCAAGAAAATCGAGAGTCTCATCAAGTGGCTTTTGGCAATGACACAGTTCTTCCAGGAATGAGAAGGAAATCTCTTTGAAGATTTGATTGTCACGTACTGATAGACAGATGACAAGGATGTCCCTGAAGAGTAATGCACCATAATTATTTGTTTGATAGCTCTATTTTCACTCTCAATTAACCTTTCCATTTTGTCAGAAGCTGTCCAGGCTGATTCCCCTGGAAAAAATATTTCAAAAAGTGATTTGTCTGTACTGCTAGTGAAAAGGGAATCAGGGAACATCAAATGATCCGCATTTCACTTTCCATTTAGACCTGGGAGAAGGACCGGATGGCGGGCCCCCTTTGAGACGGCTAGCTCGAGTGGGCGGGAACAACCAGAAACTTGTCTAAAGGGAGGGATTTGAGCTTCTTGCTTCTCATCTCACTTCATGAAGTGTCTGGCCTGTCAAAGATTGTTCTCTTCTAAAAAGAAATAAAGGACTCAGTAGTAGAACATATATGTGGCCCTGGGTTCTATCCCAGGATGGGGGGTGCACATAGAAATTAAAAAAAAAAAAAAGAAGAAAAGAAAAGAAATCAAAACAAAATCAGGGGCTGCAGATGCGGCTCAGTGGTAGAACATATCCCAGCATTTATGAGGTCCTTCCAGCCATGGGCAGGCACAAGCCAGTAGCTCAAGGAACGGAAACGCACCTTAAAGAAGGACACATACACCTCAGCCGATGGGCTTACTGTAGATTTTTCCCCATAAGACAGGGTCTTGTCCCTACATTATTACAGCCTAATCTCTCCCCATCCCAAAGCTCAGGGAAATTTGCGAAAGAGGGGTTGGTAAGATTGTAAGAACCTAAAGATGGGGAGGAGCAACGATATGCAAGATACTCCACACAAGTTAGGGCTGCAATAGCCATAATCGGACTTTGCACGACCTGCGCAATGACTGACATGTCAATGATCCCCCAAAGTCTAGTATGGATCCCAGACACTAGGATCCTTACAGCAAGGGATTAACAATCATAATAGTGTTCCCATACTACAGGGGAACCCAAGAAAGGGTTCTGGGCAATGCTACTGAGTCCTTACACCTCAGAGTGGAGGACGCAGAAGGAAGTTTGACTTTCACACTAAAGGACGCTCCAGGGAATGGGAAGGGGGGAAGAGGGGAGCACTGGGAGAAAGGGAGGGGGGTGAAAGGAAGGGAAATGGGGGGATACAAGGGGGACTGGAGAGGGGTGGAGGGAGGGAGGGGATGGGGTAAGTAAGTAAGTTTGTTTGATTGGGAAAAATAAATAAATAAACATAATAGAAAAAAAAAAAAGACAGGGTCTTGCTAACCTAGAACTCACTATCCTTTTGTCTCAACCTCCCAGCAAAGTTCCTGAGATTTGCCCTGGCTTTGCAGAGTTCACGGCCAGAGTAACCTACACTCAAGCTGTCCTGCCTCACGGACATGATCCTGACTGAAAAGGAACAAATTGTTGTTTAGCCAAAAGAGGAAGATACATGGAAGAAAAGGACATTCCAGAAGGAATGTAAGGTCTAGGAAGCAACTCCACACAAACAAATGTAATAATAGATTTAAAAAGAGGTAAAAGGCTGGGGTGAGGGCTCAGGGTTAAAGCCTTTGTTTCACGATATTTGGATCCCCCCACCCTCTCGTAAAAATGTTGGGTGGGTATGGCAGAGGCCTGCAATTCCAACCCTGAAAGACGGAGCTTCGGAAACCCCAGAGCAAAGCAATAAGGACGTTAACAAATCAGGATGATGTCTGATGTAATCCTTGGGCCTCCACAAACACACACCCTCAAGTGTCTTCTTATATGTACACACACACACACACACACACACACACACACACACACACACGCACACATTACAGTTGCAAAGTTTTTAAAGAGAAAGCATTAGGTTTATATCTCAGTGATAGAGTAGTACAATGATTCCATGTGTTAGGCCCTAGGTATATGTCAGAAAGAGAGAGAGAGATTAAGAGGAAGAAGGAAGAGGGAGGAAGAAGTTGTCAGCAGATATAGCGGTAATTCTATCATTCAAGAGACTGAGGCAGGATGGTAGCCTGTGCTTCTTATAAAAAACCCTGCCAAAGAAAGAGGGATTCAAGTACATTACCTCGCAATATCACCATTACTCCTATTTCTAAATGAACTTGCATCGTTTTTACCCATCTGGTTAAGTCCATAGTGGGGGAGAGCCAGTGTGGCTCGATAAATTGAACAGGTAGAATCCAGACATAAGTAGTCTGAGGGTCTTACCTGAGCTAGTCAAATAGGAGCACCGGAGGGCTAGCGTCTCCCTCTGTACTCATCCTGGTGAATGGCGAATGTAGCTAGCTCCTGAATTGTCTCGGTCCTTCAAGAAAATGTGCAC
The DNA here is from genome assembly GCA_023101885.1 of Typhlomys cinereus. Taxonomy (NCBI): domain Eukaryota; kingdom Metazoa; phylum Chordata; class Mammalia; order Rodentia; family Platacanthomyidae; genus Typhlomys; species Typhlomys cinereus. Next base: position 8,724,621 of record JALPQD010000014.1, read on the forward strand.
AGCAAGCAGCGTTTCATCCTTGAAGAGGAAACATTGAGCAGATTAGAGGAACCCACAATAGGATCTTCTGTGGCCATGGCCCCTGCCAACTGCTAGAGATATGTGAGGGAGTCAGTTCTGTAAACTGAAGATTTTCATGGTTTGTACGTCTCTCTCACTGCCAGGGCCTGCTGGAAGCTGTGCTTGCTTGTCTGGTGGGGGGGGGGAGTTCAGAAATCCGCACCCAGAGCAAATCAAGCCCCAGACATGACTGCATATAATTTTGTCTCTACTTTGAACATCCCAAGGTGTTCTTACTTCCTGATTTTGACCGTCTAAGGAGCTGGGGTTTTTCTCATGCCTGCTCAATAAGTAGGACACTCTGAGTAAGAGACTAACCCAAAGTCTCCAATCTAAAGACTGGGATTCGAGTCTTGGAGTTCTGACTTCTCCCTTGCCTTACTTAGCTAGCCTGTGCTGCTACGGGCAGAGTTCTTGGGTCATGCCTCAGTCAACTGGTCATCTTCTCTGCCACCTTCCTTGTTTCTCTTTTAAGTTTGTTTTCGACATTGATTAACATGTTTTTTTTTCCCCCAGGGGTTGAGGTTGGATCTCACATAACCAAGGCTGGCCTCAGTTTCCCTGTGCAGCCAAAGTGACCTTAAACTCCTCATCTGTCTCTTACTCTGTCTCCCAAGTGCTGGGATTACAGGCATATACCACCACATCTGGTTTTCAAATAGACTTTCGGGGGCTGGATAGATGGCTCCGTGTTTAAAGCCTTTGCCCCACAGACAAAAGGACCTGAGTTTGGATAAAAATGCTGGGCAGAAATGGCAGCAGCTCGCACTTCCAGTCCTGAAAGGAAGAACCTGGGAGACCCCCAGAGCAAAGTAATAAGGAGGTAGAACAATCCAGGATGATTCCCAAAGTCACCCTTATGCCTCCACAGGCACATACACACTCAAGTGCCCTCTTGTACACACATGTACATTCACCATATGCAAACACACACACACACAAATACATATACATGAAAAATAAATAGAAAAAAAATCTAAGAGGTGTTGTTTTCATTGCCCTGCCCATCCTCCAACAGAATACATTAAAAAGGAAAGAAAAACAAAATGGAATTCAGCAAAGGTCTGAGGACCAGTAGGAGAAAGCAGGCTGCTGACAGAGGGCTGCTGGGGAAGTTGGTTCCAGAGTGGGGGAGGATGTGCTGGTGCAGGGACTTCTGGTGTGGGACAGGGGAGGGGCTCTTGGTGGGAGTATTGCTGGTGTGGGGGGTGGGACTGCTGGTGGGGACGTTGCTGGTGCAAAGGGTGCTAGGGCCAGAGGGGCTACCTGTAGGGGTGCTGCTGCAAAGGGGAGGCAGGCCCCTCTCTGTTCCTTAAGGACAGCCCACGTCTCAGCTCGAGCTTCTGAAAACAAATCTACGCTTATCCATTAGACGATTAGTGCATTTATTCATAAAAGAGCATCCTGACGTGCATTTTCCTCATGAATCAAGTCCAGTCCCGCCGGCGCCCTGCTGCTCACACTGAACACAGAGCCTGTTGGGAAGCAGCGCGGGCTCTTCCCTCTCACAGCGCTGAGTGCGGCAGAAGGGAACCTGCCTGCGCTTTGCTCCCTTGCGTCTCAATCACCAGGGAAAGGAGGGTCCTAGCTATTTGTTCCTATCATTTAAACTACTGTTAGAATAAAAGGAAAATTTAGTTCACTATTACAAACCTTATGCTACAGACCTGACCCTTCAAATGACTGCTTGTTTAAGGCATCTGTGCATTATTCAAAAAAGAGGGCAAGAAAAAGATGTCCCCTAATGAATAGAAGTTACATTTAATTAAGTAACCTAGCAACTCCATATCTAAAAATTGAGTGACATTTTTACCTTTTTTAGGAGGAAATATTTATGCTAAATGGCATTTAGAAAGCAAATTTCTGGGCTGAAGAGATGGCTCAGGGGTCAAGACTCTGCCCTGCAAGCAGAAGGCCCTGAGTTCAGATCCCAGATGCCACTTAAAAACAGAAATAGCAGTGGCCTGCACTTCCGGCCTTGGTGGGCAAGGCCTAGGAAATCCCAGAGGGAAGCGAAAAGGATGTAGAAATGATTCAGGATGATTCCCAAAGTCACACTTGGTCCTCCAAAGAGGCTTATAGTACCCTCTTACACAGATGCACATGCACGTGCACACACACACACACACACACACTAATAAAAAAATAAAGTTTTAAAAAAAATTCCAAAATTCCAGAATGGATGCCAGAGGAGAGCATTTTGTCACAATCTGTAACATGATAATTTTCTGTGTCGGTATTTTGCATTGCTTGCTTGTTACAGCAATGCAAAATTTGATTTTGACTGCAAGCTATAAACAGTTTGGTTTAAATTATACATTCTATGAAAGTGGTTTTACTGACCTCACTCCAGGGCAAGGTGTCCTCTCCATACACAGGCACAGCAAATGATCTTTATACCTTGCAGAATTTCTCTTGGCAAACTGACTGTTTTGAGTATTCATTTGCCTATCATTGCTTGATCACCCTGACTGTGTCATTAAACAAATATTGATCCATTCATTAAATATTTATTGGAAATCTTCTAGTTCCTTGGCTCTCGGCCCTGCACTAAAGCAAAGGAAACATGAAAGATAAATATAAGATTAAAAACTAGATGGCTTCTGCCCTGAGAAAGAGTCACAAATGAACAAAACATGGGCTCATCTGTCCAACATTCACAATGTTCTTCAGAATGTTTCCTTTACACACTCAGAGCCAAGACTAACAAGAAGCAAGAGCCACTCAGGGGACATTTGTCCCCAGGGTTGTGTCGTGCATGGTGGGTACTAGGAGTACACTTGAACACTGGGGGCTCCAGTTTGAGCCCAGTCCTGGCTCTCAATATGTTAGTTCCACTGATAAGCAAAGCCTAATCATTTAGTGTTGTCTTACATGCAACAAAACAGACTTGGAAAAGGTGGGTGATTTGAATGGACTTCCTAGATATTAAGTGGCAAAAGTCGGACCTAACGCTGTCTCCCAGCTTCTTGCACAAAGGTGAATTTTAGAGACACAAAACCCAGAGATGTGGTGCGCCTCACTGTCACTAATCAGGGAGGATGGTTCTAGGACCTCTGCAGCCAAACTTCACGATGCCCAGGTCCGTGATTTACATGTCGCCTAGCCACACCCTCTGTGGAGGGTCATCTCTGTATGACTCATACTTTTTGGCACACTGCCACTGCTCTTTAAATAACTGCTACCTTGCACTAAGGGATAATGGCAAGGAAAAGGTAGGTACAGGTTCAAAACAAGCACATTGTTTCCCAATAATATTGATCCACAGTTGGTTGCATACACAAATGTAGGACCCCATGTTAGTAGAGAAAGAGAGCAAGAGAGAGGGGGGAGGAGAGATTTAATTGGCTCTCACACTTGAGAAGACTTGGCAAGCCTAAAATTTGACAGGGTGACCACAGACTGGGGACTGAAAACAGAGCTGCAGGGCCTCCGCTGTGGGGGTTATTTCTGGCAGAAAGTTTTCTTACTCAAAGGAGACCAATCTTTGTTCTCTTCAGACCCTCAACCCTGTTATATTATCAAGAAGGGCAGTTCTGCTCCCAACTCAGTCAAAGTTCACCAAAGTAAATGTTACTTCATCCCAAAGTGTCTTCACAGTCATATCCAAAAAAAAAGACCAAACCACTAGGTTTCCTAGCCTAGCCCAACCGATATAAAAAATTAACTATTACAATATCCAACACATCTCATAATTTAAGGACAATCACTTGCTCACTTGCAACTGTTAATTTTTGCTTCTTCGTGCCCTCAGTGTGCTTTAAGTCTGTTCCCACACAGGCTTATTGTGTTAAGGGCTCAGTCTCAAGAGCTCTTTTGGGAAGTTGTGGGTAAAGAGTGGGTAGGACCTTGTTGGAGAAAATAGGTCCCCAGGTCATTGAAGATGTCTTGTTCTCTCTGTCTCTGTCTCTCTGTCTTCTCTCTCTCTCTCTCCTCCCTCCCTTCCTACCCATGAGATGAAGAACCTTCTCTATCCCACACTCCTGCCAAATGATGCTCTTCCCAAGCACACAGAGCCAAATAACCAGGACCTGATTTTCCAAAACCAAATAAATTCTGTTTTCTAAGTTGTTCTCTCAGGTACTCAGTTTTAGTGACATACAGTCACCAAGCACAAGGTCCCTTCCAAGATCACCCCCCCAAATTCTTGACTCATTTCCCAATCCACACAGCATTTTCTTCTGCCATCATCTTACAGGGGACTAAAGCCATGTTACCGAGTTAGAGGTTTTTCTCTCATGGATGAAAAGAATGTTCTAGGGCTGGCAAATAGTACTTAGCCTCTCTTCTTCCTTTGGCTCTCCTCTCAACTACACAACACTTGCAATTTCCTCTCAGGAAGGACTTTCCACTTTGCCCAATGTGCCCTGTCCATTTCTAATATCCTTGACCCTAATTAACTGTTCCTTTCAGGTCTTACTCAAACCAGCATTTTTTTTATTATTATTACATTTTTTGCCTAATTGTACAAGCTCAATAGGTACTCCCCTTCTCCCTCCCCACTTCATTCCCCCTGTTTCCTCCATTTGGCTTTCTCTCCTTCCCACTCCCCCTCCCTCTCACCCCTTTCCCTTCCCTCCTGCTTTCTTGGAGCTTCCTGCTTTCTCCCTCCCATCCTCCAGAGCATCTGTTTATATGGTTGCTAAATTTCCCTCTGAGTTGTCTACACTAGTGAGAGTTCAGGACTTGGTGGCATAGTTGGGGCCCTTTCTTGGGTTGCCCGCTAGTATAGGAACTCTATTATGACTGTTTAACCCCTTGCCTCTAAGGATCCTACTGCCTGAAGCCTTCTCCCTATGATCCTGCTACACTTTGTCAGCCATTGTGCAGGTCAGGCAAGGTCCAATCACAATGTGGCTGCATCCTGGCTGCTGCAGCCCTGACTTGTGTGTGGTATCTTGCATATCATTGCAGACCAGCATGCTGAAAGCTCCCTGTGACCCACCTCTCTCCATGCACCTCACACTCCTGTGGAGGCCTTTACCACAATAAGAATATTCCACAGGAATCTATTCCCCAGTGTTCCAGGCTTCAGCGTTTCAGGTCTCAGTGTTTGGCACAAAGACGACTTCTAGAAAATGGTTTTCCATTCCTGGGACTCTTCCCAGTCTTCAGTACATGCTTTTATTTTCATGTATGTGTGTATGTATGGGGTACGTGCATCTGTGTGTGGGTGCGTGTGTGTGTGTGTGCTCATATGTGTGCAGGTGTGTATGTAAGAGTATTACTGCGTGTGTGTGCCTGTGGAGATCCAAGGGTGATCAGGAGTCATCCTGGATTGCTCTTCCATCCTGTTGCTTGCTCTGGGGATTTCCAGGCTCTGCCTTCCAGGGCTGGGTTACTGGCCACCACCGTATCCACTTAGCAGTTTTACAGTCAAACTCAGGTCCTTCCGCTTTCAAGGCAAAGGCTTTAACCACTGAGCCATCTCCCCAGCCCTGCAAGCTTCAGCACATTCTTAGTGCTTGTCTTCCCTTCAACAGAAGCAAGCACCGATTAGAAGCATTCTTACACTCAAGTCAAGTTCTGTGGAAGCAAGACAAATGGTAACGAATTTGCTTAAGAAAATATATATCTCAATGGAATACCACTCAGCCATCAAAAAAATGAATTAATGAATTTTTGCTGGTAACTGGATAGCTTTGGAAGAAGTTATACTGAGCAAAGTATCTCAAATACAGAAAGTCAGACATCACATGTTCTCCCTTATAAATGGAACCTGGTACCAAGCCCTCATAATGACATACTCAAGGGAACAAAGCTCTATAATACTCATTATAACCACAAAGGAACATGACTGGAAGGGTAGGGGAAAGAAGGCCCCAAGAGAGTGGAGACAATACAGTTAATTAGAAAATAAGGCCACTGTCAAGAAAAGCCTGTAAATATTGAGACATCTGATCCTACCTATGGTCACTCCTTCCTGTCCACATGATTGAACTAGTTTGCAGTATGCTCCTTGTCATAGGGTGGGGAAGAAAGAGAAGGCTGAGGATTAGAAGGGGGGTTCTTGGAGCTGATCCCACTCTCTACTAGGTCTTATTCCTGTTATTCCTTTAGGCCTTTTCATTCTTTAGGCCTTTCCATATATAAAGCCTTCTTTAAACAATTATTTTAATCTTTGGATCGGAGAGATCTCAGCACCCAGATAGGACATAGCCTAGTGCAATGGAAGAACAGGAAATAGACAACAGCCAACCAGAATTCAGAGTACTAGAAATCCTACAATGTTCACCCAGAATCAGGCCAGCCAAATCTCTCCCCATTCTAAGGCTCAGGAGGAAGTGGTAAGGTTGTAAGAACCTAAAGACGGGAAGTCTACCGCAGGACAAGACATGTCACTCAAGACAGGACTGCTGCAGCCAGGAACTCACTGGGATGAGACTTGACCTTACAAGACCCACACAATGGCTGACATATCAACATGCCCCCATAGACAAGAGAGGATTTCAGGAGAATAATTTCAAACCGGGGAAGGGAAGTGCCCATATCAGTGGTCTACCCAAGGAAGGACACTTGGTCTGCCACAGATGCCCTATTAAAGCAGATGATTCAGAGGGAATCCCAGGACCCATAGAAGCTGATAGACAGGAAGGTGGGAGGGAACAGATTGGATCCAGAGAGGAGGGGAGAGAGGGAAGGAAGGGAGGAAAAAAGGTGGAAGGAGAAAGGTAGGGATACCCACTCATCGTACCTGTTAATTTTATTTAACAATAAAATAAAATTTTTAAAAAATTGGGAGGAGGAAGAAGAAATAAAATGTGTTTCTTATTTATAGAAGCTAACCAAAGGCAAGGACAATTTAAGGGAATGGATATTTTGTGTGATACTCATTTTGTTGGGGAAGAGGGAAGGATATTAACATATTTATAACTACAGACTCTGTCGAATAAAAGATGGCCAGTATCTAAGTGAAGATCTCTTGGGATAGCACCAGTGTGGGTGGTTCTACCAGGGGATTACACAGGTGCCCTCTTCCCGGGGAGCTTTCCTAGAAAGAACAGGGTCCTCACTTTGCTGACCACGTGAGTGTGGCCCTATCCAACAACACTTCATGGAGGGGAGAAATCCCAAGTATCACACGACCTGATGGTCATCTAAGCACACAGTTGGGTTGTTTTTTGTGGATGTCTCCCAAGGCCTAATGACCTGAGACTCTGCCCTCATTCCCCCAGTTTTTTCTGGGCACTACGCCATGAAAGGGATTACTCCCCTGTAATTGCCAGGTAACCTCCCATCTTGAAGCATTTGTGAAGTTACTTCAAAATGGACATAATGGCAAAAGCTTGAGTTGGATCTATTACTACTGGAAGACAGGACAAAGAACCCTGTTTCTTCCCCCTGCTGTCCCTTGCAAGGGCCTGTTATATGTGATGTTTGTTTTCGTAGTGTGCCTTGATAATATAGCTTAGCTTCACAGCTCTGATGCTTAACTGAATGAGGCAAGAAAATCCCAGATACATCCTGAACGAAAAGTCCATTTTTTTCCTGTTTCTCCCTCCATAGCCAGCCATCGCTCCACCTGTACTTAAAAAGTATGATGATTAAAACCAAACTGAGCAACACATGCTAAAAGTAGGTTTTTCCGGTCCATGATGCCTTTACTGCTACAATCAAATTAGACCTGATGTGCTAGTTAGATATATAGGTGTCAACTTGACAATTGAAAACTGCGCTCTAGGCAGGTTTGTAAAGAATTGGTAGTTAAGGCAAGACCTTAAGCAGACTTTCAGGAGAAAGCTGATGGATGCGGGAAGACCCAGCTCATGGTGAGTGGGGCCATCCTTGGGCAGGTGGATCAGATGGCAGGAGTTGGCTTAGTAAAGTTGGCATTCTTCATCATACTTGGGCAGACTTTTAGGCTGGCAAGTGAGGATTGCCACTCTCTCAAGAAGCCTCTGTAGACATGGTATGATCAGTTCCTTGGCTCCTGCTCAACTGGACTAAGAACTGTAGGAAAGAATAAAACCCCCTTGCTCCCCTAAACTCTTTGGTCATGAATTTATTGGCAATATGCAGTCAAACTGCTAACAAGGAAAGTTCCAGCTAAAACCGGAAGTCCCAGCATGGATTCCAGAGATGCAGTTAGACTGTGGCTGGGTGATTGCAGAAGAGGGACGGGGGAGAGGGTAAGCAAATGAGCAAATAAAGAGCAGACTGTTCACAATCGAGCTTCTGGGAGGCTTATGTAAGAAAAACATGCTTTAAAGTCAAAGAGGTTTTCAAAATAACCGGTAGTTGTGTATCTGAAAACAAATATGAATGAAGAATCATTTTCTAGTCTGTCCGTTGTCTAGCTTTGAATCTGGGACATTCTGTGAGTAGCCAGACTGTTCTTTCAGACCCAAAGTCTAAGACCTACAAAGCTGAGCAACATGATGAAGGAAACCTTCAGTGCTGGGTCCTCTGGAGCCAAGTTATTCATTTTAATTAATGCTAGAGGGAGGTAGAAAGTGTTTCTCCCAGTCTTCTTTCTATCTTGACTAGCAACCAGAAAGAAGATTTGAATTTCTTCCTCCTGAGCATGTTTCTCTGCGGTAGCATCGATTCTTTGGTTTGGAGTTGAGGAAACCATGATGAGAACTAGTTTCTGAGTATGAGTTAGGGATAAAATGTGGTTATACTCATATGTGTGCAAGCAGATGAAAAGTGAAGCTGTCAGGCTAGAGAGATGGTTTAGAGTTAAGCTTCTGCCTCACGAGTAAAAGGACCTGTTCAGATCCCATATACCAGGCGGAGGGTGGGTGGGGGGAGGGGTACGGGGCAAGGCAGACAGAAAATGGCAGGGGCCTGCATTTCCAGCTCTGGAAGGTAGAGTCTGAGAAACCACGGAGCAAAGCAAATAGGAGGTAGAACAATGCAAGATGATTTCCAAAGTCACCCTAGGCCTCTACAGTGTGCCCTCTTATACATAGACACACATAAGACACAGGCACTTGCACACACGCATACACACACACAGAGACAAAGCTGTCATCCTTCACAAATATATAGATGAAGAACAGAAGTGAGTATCACACCATGCCACAGTGTGAACCCAGTGGGTCTCTCTAGGCCTGTCTGCTCAGTTAACCCTCCTGCTCTTATTCATGAAAGACCACCACAATCTCATGACCATCAAGACTTTCTGTAAGGAATGGTTCTACAGTACAAAGAATATTTTACAGATCTTTGTTGTTAGTCTAGAAAGTCTAACTGACTCCCATCTCTTTAATTGCGGTATTATCATCTTTATCCAGATTATTACCTTTTTACATGGTGAAACTTTGTCCATTTTTACAATCTGTAGTTTTTCAGAGAAGAGTTATTAATAATTTGAAGTTTGATTTTCCAAACTGACAAACAGTAACAGTTAATATACAAGCCAACTTGGGGTTGGAAAGATGATTCAGGGGCTAAACCTTTATGTCACAAGAAAAGAACCTGAACTCAGATCCCCGGATACTACATAAAAATGCAGGACAGACATAGGAGTGGCCTTCAGAGCCCTAGAAGGTGGATTCTGCAAACCCCAGAGCAAAGCAATAAGGAAACAGAACAATCCAGAATGATTCCTAATGTCACCTTTGGGCCTCCACAGGCACACACACTCAAGCGCACTCTATATACACAACACACACACACACACACACACACACACACACACACACACTCAAAAATATATATAATGTCAAATTGATAGGAAGCAGATTTAAATACCCAAAAGATTAAAAAATGAGCACTTTCAATTACTCTAGAGACACTCTTTCAATAACTAAAAACTGGTGCAGTAATGAAAGTAAAGGAAGCAGTGACTAATGTTTCCAATTCTAGCACTCAGGAGCTGAGGCAGGAGGATTGCCATGAGTTTGAAACCAGCCTGAGCTACCCAGTAAGTTTCAAGTTTGTCTGGACTACAAGATCACGTCTCAAACAAAATAATAATAACAAAAATCATTATGATTTTATTAACTTGATTGTTTCAAAGTAACCAAGTGCTCTTCCTTTTACATGTTTGTTATACAATATAACTTTTTATTGACTCAAATCATCTTCCATTTCATGTCAATAATACTTTGTACATTTAAAGATCATTAAAATCATTCTTCAGGCCTAATTACTACACTGAGATTTCTTATGAAACCTTTGACCACCTCTAAAGTCAATTATATTTATCTATAAGATAAGGTGATACCTGTAAGATTGAGTTTGTGGGGATCAGGTGTGAGGACAACTGGTACAGAGCCCAGATGGAACTAGCCACTTGGTCGTTTCCTAATTGTCTATTTCAGTGCTTCTCGAAGGATAACCTGAGCATATCTTTAGACTGGTCCTCTAGATTGCACAGCATGCCCAGGATCCATCTATCCACCACAGATCAAAAGTATTTGAAAACCTCGAACATACTGACCGTTCTTGTCATGACTCCCTGAAGATGCAGTAAGACAGCTACTTATATGCTGCTTGAATTGACTAGAAATGCACAGGAGACTATGAAAATACAGTTTCCTACAAGGAACTTGAATGCTGAAAGATTTAGGTGTCTACAGAGTCCTAGAGCCTGGGGGGACGGGGGTTGTGTCTGATGACTTTTTAGTTAAGGGCAAATTTTTCTTTTTTGTAAAACCAAAATCCTTAAAATGGCATTTTACTAAAATAAGTTCAATAGATCTCCATGAGTTCCAGTAAGTTCTTTGATAGGACTGAGAATATTGGGTCATTGATATATTCCCATTGGTCATATCAATTAGGTTTGCTTCTAGCTACAAACATCAGGTATCTAGTTCAGAATGTCAGAAACAAGGAATTTCTTATGATCAGAATAAAACCCCAGAGGATTTTGCAGGTAAGTGATCAGAGGCTATCAAGGTCTCAGTTCTTTTTTGTCTTTCCATTTTGTCGCTGTGGTCCTTAAATCAAGACTTCCCCTCCCTTGTACATGTCTCATCCTGTATCCGAAGCCGGGTGATGGGGAAAAGAAAGAGCAGCAACATCCTTCTTTCCCAAGAAAGCAAAATTATTTTGAGATATCATCAGCACACTTCCTCCTTCTATGTGTATTGCAGTTAATTTTTTTTTCTGCTGAGACAATACTCATACACAACCCAAGGGAGAAAGGGGAGACTTATTTAGTTTATGGTTCCAGATGGGATATAGTTCATTATGGCAGGAATCCTACAGTAGAAAGTATGGTTAGAGGTACAAGCAGGAGGCTGATTTGGGTCACTGCAGCCACCAGAAAGAAAGAGAGAATAAAACAAAGAGGGAGGAAGATAAAAGAAGAAAATACAAGGAAGAAGGGCTAGGCTACCAAATCTCAAGTCTCCCTGTGATATACCTACTTTAGGTTCCACCTCCTAAAAGTGCCTTTCCAAACATCAGCACCAGCCCGGAAGGCAAACACAGGAGCCAGCGTGAGGCAACTCACATTTGAACAATACAATGTGTTTGGCAGAGCAAGCCACATGAATGCTTCCTTCCCAGTTTCAAGAGAGGCAAGAAAATATTTTAAAATCTCACAAAGAAAAGACAGATTGCCATTTTTTGCTTAAACTAATACTGAGTCATGTATTAGACCAAGAAACATTACCACCTGAAAGAAAATCCAAGTATTTTGAACAATAAAGAAGAAGGGTAACCACAGCACTGGTGACAGAGTCTGAGGTAGAATCTGTATTTGCTCAGACTTGGAACACTGCTCTCTGACTGCTACCACCACGTCCATCAGATCCTATGTGCTAGGACACATTACAATGATTAGGAGCCAAATTGTATTTTGCTTAATCTTTTTTTCTAAGAGAGTCTTTTTAGAAGCAGTAAGATGGACTGGATTATTTCTTGAGATTTGTCATGAGTCACAGCCCTACCATGTAAAGTCAATATAAAAGCAAGAATTCTATATACACATCTGTCATCATTAGATACAGGTATCAACTTAACAGTTAAAGAGTTCAAACTCTGGGGGCTGGAGAGGTGGCTCAGGGGTTAAGCCTCTGCCTTGCAGGCGGACGGTCCTGAGTTCAGATCCTAGACACCACGTATAGACGCCAGGCGGAAGCAGGGGGCGGCCTGCGTTTCTGGTCCTGGTAAGGTGGAGCTTGTGAATCCCGGGGCAGAGCAAACAAAGAGGAGGTGGAGGCGTTCATGGTGGTTCCCAAATTCGTCCGTGGTTCTACACACAGACACATACAATACATACATGCGTACACACATACATGCACAATTGAATAAATAATAATAAAAAAATTAAAGAGTTCAAGCTCTGGGCACATTTGTAGTTGAGTTAAGCCCACAGTGAACCTACAGATTTTGTCTAGTTGATGGGGAAGGCCCCAATCCAAGGTGGATGGAACTAGCCCCTGGAAAGGTGAATGAAATACAGAGAGCTGGTTGAGGAAGGGGGCATCCTGTATATATTTAGCCAGACGTGCTGGTCCGGCATGTTAGGATTGTCCCTCCCTCAGCCATTATGTGAACATGCTGCAGCCAGTTCCCTTGGCCCTGGTGTTGGTGAGAATTCTCTTGTCAAACTAGACAAACGACTGTAACCAGGAACCATAAGAGAAAATAAAACCCTTTTTCCCTTAAGTTGTTTGATGGTAATTTTATCAGGAACCATTTAGGTGAACTGCTACAACATCTTATGTAAGTGTAAGAATATCTTATATTGTGTCCTCATCTGGAATTTATTATGGCTGGTCAAAATCTCAAGCTCTATTTCTGAATATCTTCTCTCTCTATAGCAGCTTATTTTTCCATAGGAAGTAAACTGACTTTACCCTGTTAATATCTTTGTAACCATTTGAACTCATATCATTGAGTCATTCTGCAAGCATTTTTTAAGTACCTGCTTTGTGTTTAGTACTGGGAATGGAAAGAGAGAAGAAACAATTTGCAGAAGACGAATCTACAAATCAGTCATGTGTAAGCCCAAGATATCATAGGTGTTCCGTTGGATAAAACAGAGGTATAGGGGAGATAAATGGGACTGTCCAGTCCAACATGTGATACAGCCAAAATTCTGTGAGTGTAACTTGTTTATAATCAAAGAATTCTCCCCCAACTAATATTGTCTGGATTTTTGCAGTTCTAATTGTAAGAAGGACCTGATTTGGTTTATATTACAAATATGTTCAGTTAGCTGTTGAAAACTCTGTTGAATTTAACTGTGATTAACAATTGCTCATGTTCCCCCTTTTGCACCTCACCCCGCTCCGCCGGTCGGAACGCGCGCGCGCGGTCCAGCCGGGCCTCAACCCCGCGCCCTAGCTGGTGAGTACCACCTACCCTCGCGCGCACCGCCCACCAGGACCCCAGTTCGGCCCACAGGGACCCGGCTCTGACTCCCACCATCCAGCCGGAGCCGCGCACGGGGCCGAGGGACGAGGAGGACCTCCCCCAGCGCCCGGGCCAGGCCCCAGCTGCCCTCGGGTTAAATAGCTCCACGCCATCGCCCCCATCCCCCCTTTTGCACCTCACCCGGCTCCACCGGTCCGGACGCGCGTGCACGGTCCAGCCAGGCCTCACCCCAAGACCTAGGTAAGTCTCCGTCCGCCCCGCCCACCAGGACCCCAGGCCAAATAATTCAGTTTAGTGAAATTGAGAGATCTTAAGAGTTAAAATGACAATGCCAAAGTCAAAGTGCAAATCCATGAGAAGCAACAATCAAGTAAACAAATTTCCCATTGAAGAAATTAATCCCATAATGTTAGACTCCAACAAGAACAAACCCACGGAAAAAGGCCAAGAAAGCCCCACCCAGGATAAAGACTTTCAAAATATGATCATTACCATGTTCAATACTATGAAAGAGGAAATCAGGGAGGAATTACATAATCGAATCAATCGCTTTGAAGAGGATCACAACAGACATCTGGAGGAGTTGAGAAAAACAGTGCAAGAAGCAAAAAGTGGCATAGAGCAGTTAAAACAAACTCAAGCAGAGTTTAAAACTGAGCTAAAAGACAAGTTATCTTCAACCCAGAACGCCACAGAGAGTCTTATCAACAGAACTAACGAAGCAGAAAACAGAATTTCAGACCTTGAAGATAAAGTGGGAGTACTAACCAGCTCAATGGAAGAGGTTGTTAAAGCCAAAAAGATACTTGAAAGAAATATCCAAGAGATATGGGACACCCTGAAAAAACCTAACATGCGTATTCATGGAATACCAGAGCAAGAATCTCAAAATACCACCCCTGAGGAAATTTTTCAAACGATCATCAAGGAAAACTTTCCTCATCTAAAAAAAGAGAGGCCCATCCATATACAAGAGGCATTCCGCACCCCAAACAGATACGACCAAAATAGAAGCACGCCGCGGCAAATAATAGTTAAAACACTCCACATTCAAGATAAAGAACTGGTGCTGAGAGCTTCAAGGGAGAAAAAACAAGTCACTTTTAAAGGTAAACCTATTAAAATAACAAATGACTTCTCAGTCGAAACAGTAAAAGCAAGAAGAGCTTGGAGAGACATACTTCAAGTACTGAATGAGCAAAAATGTCAACCCAGGCTGATTTACCCTGCAAAACTATCAGTAATCATCGAGGGAGAAAGAAAAATTTTCCAGCACAAAGACAACTTTAAGGGATACATGGCCACCAAACCAGGCTTTCAAAAAATGCTAGAAATGATACTCAAGCGTGAAGAAAAAAACAGGCATATCCAGGAGAACAGAAGGCAAGTATAACATCATTAAAAACGAAGCAATATACTTATAAAAGCTACTAAACATAATAAATGTCTGGAATTAACAATAGTTTCTCCATTATAACACTAAATGTTAACGGAATTAATTCACCGATCAAGAGACACAGATTACAAACTTGGATTAAAAATCCAATCCATCAATCTGCTGCCTGCAGGAAACCCATCTCACCACAAAAGATAGGCACGCTCTAAAAATAAAAGGCTGGTCAACAATTATACAAGCAAATGGAAGCAGAAAACAGGCAGGGGTAGCCATTATGCTATCAGACAAAGTGGATTTCAAACCAAAGAAAATTATAAGGGACACGGATGGATACTACATTTTAGTCACAGGCACAATTCAACAGGAAGACTTCACAATACTGAATATATATGCACCCAATACAGGCCCCTCCACATTCATTAAGAAAACCCTACAGCGTCTAAAGCAAGAAATCAATCCCCAAACGATAATTCTTGGGGACTTCAACACCGCCCTCTCAACATGGGATAGATCAACAGGTCAAAAGCTTAACAGAGACACTTTGGAACTTAATCAAACCCTGAAAGAAATGGACCTTACAGATCTCTATCGAACTTTTCACCTACGCACCAAAGAATACACATTTTTCTCAGCAGCACACGGAACTTTCTCCAAAATAGATCACATATTGGGCCACAAAATGAATCTACACATATACAAGAAAGTTGAAATTCTAACCTGTGCCCTATCAGACCATCACGGCCTAAAGCTGGACGTCCACAACACATCAAACAAGAGAAAATACACTAACTCCTGGAAACTTAACACTATGATGCTGAATGAGAACTGGATTCAGGAAGAAATTAAAAAGGAAATTCAAAATTTCCTGAAAGTGAATGATAACGAAAATACAACTTACCAAAATCTCTGGGACACAATGAAAGCTGTTCTAAGAGGTAAGTTCATAGCTCTTAATGCCTACGTCAAAAAAATGGAAACATCAGAGATAAACAACTTAACAATGCAGCTTAAAGCTTTAGAGAAGCTAGAGCAATCTGATCCCAAAATTAGTAGAAGAGAGGAGATTAGCAAAATAAGGGGAGAAATATCTGAAATCGAGATTAAGAAAACGATAGAAAAAATCAACCAGTCAAAAAGCTGGTTCTTTGAAAAAATCAATAAGATTGATACACCCCTAGCTAAACTAACCAAAAGCAAGAGAGAGAAAACCCAAATTAACAAAATTAGAAATGAACATGGAGTTATCACTACTGATACCCAAGAAATCCAGAGAATTATAACATCATATTTCAAAAATTTATACTCAGTGAAGTTTGACAACACAAAAGAGATGGATGAATTTCTAAGTAAACACAACTTACCTAAATTGAATCAGGAAGTTGTGAATTATTTAAATAGTCCTATAACATATAAGGAAATTGAGGAAGTAATCTCGAATCTTCCCACCAAAAAATGTCCTGGACCAGATGGATTCAGCACAGAGTTCTACCAGACATTTAAGGAGTTAATAACACCAATACTCCTTAAACTGTTCCATCAAATAGCAAAGGAAGGAACACTACCAAATTCCTTCTATGAAGCTAATATCGTTTTAATCCCAAAACCTAATAAAGATTCGCTTAAAAAAGAAAACTATAGGCCGATCTCCCTGGTGAACACAGACCCAAAGATTCTCAACAAAGTCTTAGCAAATCGGATTCAAAAACATATTAAAAAAATCATTCATGGGGACCAAGTAGGCTTCATCCCCGGCACACAAGGTTGGTTCAACATACGCAAATCAATAAATGTAATTCATTATATAAACCAGTCCAAAGTCCAAGACCACATGATACTCTCGATAGATGCAGAAAAAGCTTTTGACAAGATCCAACAGCCTTTTATGATCAAAACGCTAGAGACAGTAGGAATGGAAGGAACCTTTATCAATATAATAAAAGCTATATACAACAAGCCCACAGCAAGGATTATGCTCAATGGGGAACAATTGGAAGCATTCCCGCTTCGATCAGGAACTAGACAAGGCTGTCCACTCTCACAACTTCTATTCAATATTGTACTTGAAGTCTTAGCTGAAGCCATAAGACAAGAAAGGGACATACGAGGGATTCAAATCGGCAAGGAAGAAGTCAAGCTATCCCTATTTGCAGATGACATGATCTTATACCTGAGTGATCCCAAAAACTCCACCAGGAAGCTCCTGGAACTAATCAAGAAGTTCAGCAGGGTGGCAGGATACAAAATAAATGTGCAAAAATCAGAGGCCTTCCTATATACCCAGAATGAAAGAAGTGAAAAAGCCTTGAGGGAAACAATACCATTTATTATAGCCCCTAAAAAAATGAAATACCTTGGTATAAACCTAACTAAGGAGGTAAAAGACCTTTACAATGAAAACTTTAAAACCCTAAAGAAAGAAATAGCAGAAGACACCAGAAGGTGGAAAGACCTCCCTTGTTCCTGGATTGGCAGAATCAACATCGTGAAAATGACCATCCTACCAAAGGCAATATACAGATTCAATGCTATACCAATCAAAATCCCAAAGCAATTCTTCAAAGAAGTTGACCAAACAATCTCAAAGTTCATATGGAGGCACAAAAGACCCAGGATAGCAAAAACAATCCTGAGTAACAAAAACACAGCTGGAGGTATAACCATACCAAACCTTAGTCTATACTACAAATCCATAGTTATAAAGACAGCCTGGTACTGGCTCCAAAATAGACACACAGATCAATGGATAAGGCTTGAAGACCCAGATATAAGCCCACAAAGTTACAGCCATTTGGTCTTTGACAAAGGGGCCCAAAGAATCCAGTGGAAAAAGAACAGCATCTTCAACAAATGGTGCTGGCAAAACTGGATCTCCACATGCAGAGGATTAAAGCTGGACCCGTACTTGTCACCATGTACAAGACTTAATTCCAAATGGATCAAGGACCTTGATATCAGGCCAGAGACTATAAAAACCATAGTTGAAAGGATAGGGAACTCCCTCGAGCTGATTGGGCTAGGCCAACAGTTCCTAAACAGACATCCAATGGCACAGTCACTGCTACCAACTCTCAACAGTTGGGATCTTGTGAAATTAAAGAGCTTCTGTTCAGATAAAGAGATTGTAATGCGAGCTCAAAGGCAACCCACAGAATGGGAGAAAATCTTCACTAACCACATATCTGATAGAGCTCTATTGTCCAGAGTGCACAAAGAACTTAGAAAACTAAACACCAAGGAAACCAATGGCCCAATTAAAAAATGGGCCCTGGAACTTAAAAGAAACTTTACCAGGGATGAAATTAAAATGTCTAACAAATATCTTAAAAAATGCTCCACTTCTTTAGCCATCAGGGAAATGCAAATCAAAACTTCCCTGAGATATCATCTCACCCCGGTCAGAATGGCAAAAATCCACAATACTAACAACGACAAATGCTGGAGAGGATGTGGAGAGAGGGGAACTCTCCTACATTGTTGGTGGGAATGCAGGCTCATACAGCCACTCTGGCGAGCCGTCTGGAGATTCTTAAAGAAATTAAAGATTGAAATGCCATATGACCCTGCGATTCCACTTTTGGGAATAACCCCCCATACAGCAGAGGTTCACCTCGATAGCACAAGCACGACCATGTTCATAGCAGCACTGTTTACAATAGCAAAGTCATGGAATCAGCCCAAATGTCCAACAGTTGACGAGTGGATAAGGAAACAGTGGTACATCTATACAATGGAGTACTACTCAGCCATCAAAAATGATGAATTACTGGAATTTGCCGGGAAATGGATGTCATTAGAAACAATTATATTAAGTGAAGTATTCCAGACCCAGAAAATTAAGCGCCATATGTACTCCCTAATAGGTGGCTCCTAGTACCAAACCCACCCAGCCCACCTAGAGACAGTAATTCCAAGGATTATTAACAGGAGGGATGGGGTAGGAGGGCCACACCAGAAAGAAGGAGAGAAGGGACCATGTTACAGCAGGGAAAATAGGCCTCCACCAAGGACCCAAATAAGTAATGAGACATCTGATTAAGTTCACAGACTTTTGTTCCTGATCATTTACTACTGAGGGGGAGTGATCTCACCAGTAGAGGAGGGCATATAGTCTGACAGATAAAAAGTAACAATTTTGCATATGGGTGATAGACCCCTCCCTCACTGTGATTTCCCACTTTTATTACATCTACCTTTGAATGTGCTTTTATCACAAGACTCTAACAGCTTTTTGTCTCTGGCCAGGGGGTAACATACAATGCCCACCAGGATGGAGTGAAGGGCATTGCAGGAGCAGCAAAACTGCAAAAGAAAATCAACAAACCACAATCCAGAACTTCAGAGACTCTATATCAACCACCTAGAACTAGGCCAGCTTAGTCTCTCCCCATCTTGAAGCTCAGGGAAATTTGCCGAAGAGGGGGCGGTAAGAGTGCAAGAGCATAAGGATGGGAGGAGCAATGATATGTAAGATACTCTATACTAGTTAGGGCTGAAGCAATCATAATTGGACTTTGCATGCCCTGTTCATTGTCCAACACACTGTTGACCTCACAAAGTCTAGCATCTGCTAAAGGCACCAAGATCCTTGGAGGCAAAGGATTGGCAGCCACAGCAGTGTTCCTGTACCTAAGGGGAACACGGGAAAGGGTTCGGGAAAGGCCACTGGGTCCTTGTACGTCATCGGAGAGGAGGACCCAGAGGAAAATCAGACATGCACAAGAAAGGACTCTCTGGGAATTGGGGTGGGAGGCACTGGGGGATGGGGAGGGAGAGGGGTGGGAAGGGGGAGCAGGGAGTACGGGGGGAGGAGGAGGGAGGGAGGGAACTGGTGTACCTCATAAGTTTGTATGAGCTGAAATAAAAAAAAATTGCTCATGTTCTAAACTTTATTTTATTGAGATAAAACATCACTATGAAACCCCAGGTGATTTTGAACTTGCTTTGTAGGACTAAGTTGGATTTGAACTCACCATCCTCCTGTCCCAACCTCCCAAGCCCTGGTGGGCGCCACCATCTCTGACTCTGTGTTCTAAACTCTTCGAGATGTTTTGGAGGGTGGTATTTCTTTATTTCTGTTACTTATTTGTTCTGCCTGAGGTACTGAAGATTGAGTCCAGGACTTTAAACGTGCCATGTAAGTGCTACATCACTGAACAATTGGAGGAATTAACATCACTGAAGAAAAATCTAGAATTTTACACTGGGATGGTGGGAGAAATAAACACTCCCCTGTGAAGATTTCATTCTTTGAAAACCCATACTGGTATAGCAGAAGAAAGCCTAAGTTAAACCATTTCTTGCCTTTCAAAAGTTTTATCTGCCAGGGTTAGTACACAGAATTTGATATAGCTGCTGTTCAAGTAGGCTAAGCTACATCTCAACCTTGCAGCAGAACTTGGCATCATTGTCCAGACAGTACTGGTTTTGAAGCAAGACGGAGGGTTTCATGGAGAGCAGCTGATCATTACCAAACGGCAGGCTTGGAGTTTTTGCAAAGGAAGGTGAAGCTTTAGTAGAGAACTCAGAATATTGGAGATTCCAGGACTTTAATTTTTATTATTATTATTATTATTATTATTTATTCAACTGTGTGTATGTGCGCACGCGTGTGTGTGTCTGTGTGTGTGTGTATGTGTGTGTGTCTGTGTATGTGTAGAACCACGGACGAATTCGGGAACCACCATGGACGCCTCCACCTCCTTCTGCCCCGGGATTCACAGGCTCCGCCCTACCAGGACCAGAAGCGCAGGCCGCCCCCGCTTCCGCCTGGCGTTTATACATAGGATCTGGGATCCGAACTCGGGACCTTCCGCCTGCAAGGCGGAGGCTTAACCCCTGAGCCACCTCTCCAGCCCTCCAGGACTTTTAAAATAGTGTCACCAAACTATTAGTGACTGAACATTTTAAAGTTAAACTATGACAGTTTTAATCTTGGACTTTTTAATCTAATCTAATCTTAGAGATATTTTTAAAGTGAGTATATATTTATATCATAAGATTAATATAACATCTGTGGAGACGAGAGTTAAAAGGTTACAATTTTAAAGTAACCTGTTTTTTGTTAAGTTGACAAGGGGTATAAAGTACGATGGTTAGATGTATAAGTGCCAATTTAACAGTTATAGGCTGAGCTTTGGGCACACGTGTGAAGAATTGATAGCTAAGGAAAGCACTAAGCAAAATTGCTGAACATTGTCAAATTGATGCTGGAAGCCCCAGTCCATGGTAGGTAGGATCATTCTCTGGGCAGATGGAGAATGTGGAGGGAGATGGTTCAGTAATTGACATACTTCATTATACTTTGCAAAGACTTGTTGTCTGGCAAGTAAGGTTACCCCTACCTTAGCAATCCCTGTAGGTATGAAACGGCCGGTTCCTTTAGCCCATGTCATTGATAGGAGCTTCTCTGCCAAGCTAGACTAACAACTGTAATCAGACAATCATAAACTAGAATAAAATTCCTTGTTCCCATAGACCATTTTGCTATGAATGCAGCAAACTGCAGGCAAACTGCAACAGTACCCCATACATGCACCCGGTGTTATGTGCCAATTAAAAATCTTTTTAAAAAAATGAAGCTAGTGAAGGCATTTATCGACCATCTGGCAAACATGTGTTGGGTTGAATTGGTTTGCCTGTGTGGTTGTAGATTTACTCAGCAAACATTAGGACTGTGTACACCACAGTGACCATTGCAATCTCTCATTTGAAGGCACTGAAAATGTAGGACACCCTCAGACTGTTGAAGATTAATCAGATCCTGCAAAATGTTCTTTTGGGGGAAGAAATAATCCTATTTACCAGAGTTGTTTTGTAATCTTTAATCCAGTTTAAGCCCTCCCACACATCCACAATGCAAAAAAATAGATCCTCAAGTCTCTGAACAGGTGTCTAGAAAAAAGCGATGAAAGCATGAGTCACAGAGGATCATCAGCAAACTCAATCTCTCAAGCCTCATCAGCTTCAGGACGCGAGTCCTGTACTGATCCAAACTGTTTCTCATGATCAGAACAGATAATCCTATGTCCCTCCAAGGTGACATCACAGGCCCTGATCACCCAATGTTTTTCAGTCTGTGAGCGCTGAGCATTTATCTCTGTGACCAGCCTATTCCCAAAGCCGGTAGCACGGCTCCTGGAGGCTTGCCCTTTCCCAGGCACATCCTCACTGCAGCTCAGAGAACACAGCTCCCCAACGTCCCCAGGACTTCATGGTTCTTCATTTTGTTTGGCTTGGGAGTTTTGTTTAGTTGTGAAATAGGACCTCACTCTATAACCGAGGCTGACTTGCAAAGCACTGCGTAGCCCAGACTACTCTGGAATTCAGCACGCTCTTCCTGTCTTTGGCTTCCAGAATGCTCAAAATATGCTCCTGAAGACTAGGGGGATGGCTCAGTGCTTAAAACCTTTGTCTCACAATGCAGTTTGTGGTGATGGACTATAATTCCAATCCTGAAAGGAGGAGCCTGGGAAAGCCCAGAGCAATGCAATAAAAGAACAATCCAGGATGATTTCCAATGGTCACCCTTGGACCTTCAAAGGCATATGCACTCAAATGTCCTCTTATACACACACACACTCACGCACACACATGCATGCATGCACACAGGCATGTGTGCATGTAGTAAAAAGAGAAAAAAATGCCCCTGAAGATTTTGAACTGTGCCTGAGAAACAGCAGCCTGCTGGATCCCGGCCACGGTCCCAGCCTCCTGGGTTATCTCCTTGTCCATTTCTCCTGCAGGGCTCTCTGCCTGCACACCAACTGGGGGCAACAGATTCAGCTGAATAATGGGCATGGTTCCTCACTTTTGACCTGTTAGCAGCCTTTTCCTGTGATGCCCTGCAGATACTTCGGAGGTGGGGCAAGCTCTCGAGGCCCCGGTAGGAATGGAGTCTCTCTACTTTTCCTTTCCCATCAGCCAGCAACTGGGATTATTGGGTTCCAAGGTGTTCACAAGGTTCTCTCCACACCATGCCGATGTTTCCAGGACTTACCATGTCCCTGTTCCTCTCCTGCTCCTGCCGATCTAAACTCTGGAACCACACTGTGGAAGTTTAGACTAGTCATGCTCTGGTCTTCTCTGCTGCATTCCTGAGCTAACTGAGCTCCCAGCAAGTCAGAGATAACACTCTCATTGCCCTGGACTGATCTACCCTATGCTTCAGCTTAGAACAGTTGTAGGGATTTCTCAGCCTTGCTCCCAATCACACCTTAGAAGGGGCTTGCCCTCCCCTGTCCTCTGTGCCTAGGCTTCCTAGGACTGCGGTTGAGTGCGAGGAGCTCACGCCTCCTCAAGTGAGAAAAGAGAATCGCAGTGAGCAGCAGCCAGGGCAGAACAGTGACCAGGGGACTAGGCTGCTCCTGTCCTCCAACCCTCACAGTCTCCAGGGGTTTAGCACCATTTAGTCTGGATGGCTTAGTGGGGAGTCAGCCTTCAAGCAGCCTCCAGATTGCTGAGTGCACAGTAGGAGAGGATAGTAGATTTCATAGGATAGAACGCCAAAGTCCACTAGTCAGACTGAGTTTACAGATTTCTGTGTGTGGGTTCTCTCAGCCCCACCACCATTGTCTGTATTTCAGAACAGCTCCAGATTTCCAGCACCTCAGTGAAGAAAGTCAGGAGCCAGACAACACAGCAATGTTGCCAAACTACCAAAATGCCCTTGGGAGATAACAAGAGACTGAAGAGAAATTTCCAGTCACTTTTATTGTAATAATGAAGATTTGGAAGACTGGCTGTTTTCCAAAATTTTCTTCTAATTAAAAAAAATCCTTTTTTTTCCTGGATGGAACCATGGAGCCCATACCAGAGAAGAAAAAGAAAGTTCCTGCTGTGTTAGAAAAAGCAAAGGAATTTCACAGAGTTGAAGATAAAGCGCCTGCAAAAGACATTTGTCTTGAAGATGCTTCGAAGGGCGAGGAGAAAAGCTTATCTATGAAAAAGCTAAGTACTCTCATAAGCAGTACTGACAGATGTACAGGACTGAGATTCGAATGGCGAAAATGGTAAGAAAAGCTGGCAATTTCTATGTACCTGCAGAACCCAACTGGTATTTGTCATCAGAATCAAAGGTGTCAATGGCGTAGGTCCAAGAGGTATTGCAGCTTCTTCATCTTTTCCAGATTTTCAATCGCACCTTGGTCAACAAAGCTTCAATTAACATGCTGAGGATTTGGAGCCATATATTACATACCCCAACCTGAATTCAGTCAATGAGTTAATCTACAAGCGTGGTTATGGCAAGATCAGTAAGAAGCAAATCGCTCTTTGATTGCTCAGTCTCCTGGTAAATACAGCATGGAGAATCTGATTCATGAGATCTATACTGTTGGAAAACGCTTCAAGGAAACTAACAACTTCCTGTGACCCTTCAAATTATCTTCTCCAAGAGGTGGAATGAAGAAAAAGACAACCCATTTCAGTGGAAGGTGGAAATGCTGGCAACAGGAAAGACCAGATCAACAGACTTATTAGGAGGATGAACTAAGGTATCACCCTGGAGTTTTTTTGTAAACTGGTCAATTAATGAACAGTGACTGCTGGTGAATTGAAAAAAAAATCCAGTACCAAGCAATGAATATTGAGGCTACTACCTGCTTTCCAGTATTGCCGCAAAAGTATTCAAACATAAACCCGTAGCTTTTGGAGACATATCCCAGTTTTGCCACTAAACAGTATAGAATGTTACTCTCAAAACCTCAAGTTTCCCCTTTTATAAAATAAAGGCCACATCATAATCCTCATCAGACAGTAAAGACTGATTGAGAACTAACTAGGTACCAAGTGTTTAGCACATGAGAAACACTTGGTGAACATTAGTTGTTGTTATTATTAGCAAATTGAAGAATTAGGGAAAATTAATTAAGATGGAGACACGTGGCACAGCAGTCCAACATCTAGGTCCATAATTACAAGTAAAACATAGATTCTATGCCAGAGTCCTCTACTTGTCTGCTTGTCTACATGAAACCCCATTGGAGAAAAGAAGGTAGAAAGAATATGGACTTGGGAATTGGACGTGTTCAAGCCTATGTCCTACTCGGTGAGTCACACATGTCGTATTTGGACTTGTGTGCTCACATGCAAAATGAGAAAGGCAATATTTAATTGGAAGAGTTGTCCCAACGATTAAAAAGAAAAACCTTTGTCTTTATCCCATCTCCTCTGGGCTTCCACTCTCCCAAATACACAACTTTCTTGGCTTAGCACTGTGAGAAGCCTTGTCACACTGTGCCACAGTATCTCCCCACTACAGTAAACACTTCTTGATTAAAAAGAGCCTGCTTGTTTGTTTTGAAATCTCTAGCATTTAGTGCCACTCTTGGACATAGTAAATAATCAGTAAAAGCTGGCAGAAAAGTTGAATGAAATAATGACCGAAACTGGAAGAAAAATAGAATTTATAGGAAAAATGAAATCTTCCCCCCACCCTCTCTTTTAGATACAGGGTCACATGTATCCGAGGCTGAGCTCAAACTCAGTATGTAGTAAAACATGATCTTGAGCTTAAGACCTTCCTGCCTCTACCTCCCAAGTAGTTGGATTGCAGGTGAATGCCACCACCTCTGGTTGTATTCAGTGCTGGGCACGGAACCCAGGGTTTCATGGATGCTAGGTGAACATGCTACAAACTGACCTATATCCACAGCCCTACCACTTTTTATAGAGTCACCAATGTTAAAGCATAGAGTTTTGCCCTGTCTAGTCCTAAGTTCCTCTTAAAGGCTGACCCTCTAAACACCATGGTCAGATGTTCCCACCCTCTCCATACCTCACAAGGGACTTTGAATTTCAACTGCACAAAGAAGGAAGGGAGGGGAGGAGGGAGAAGAAAGGAGAGATTTATTTTAAAACAATGACTCACATAGTTGTGGATATGTAAGTCCAAAATCTATAGCCTAAGCTAGAGACTAGGGAAGGAGTTATGAGTACAAGTCCAAGTTTCATTTTGTCCAGGGGAAGTCAATGTTTATTCTATTCAGGCCTTCAGCTGACTGGATGAGACCTTGTCCTACATGGCCAATCTGTGACTAGAAAAGCACTGATGAATTTAATCTCATATTTAAAACACATTTACAGAAACATCCCAAGTAATGTTTGATGGAGTTTTTGTTGCTATACTAAACAGCTTTGGGGAACAAGGAATTTATTCAGCTCAAAATTTCTGGTTATAGTCCTTCCTGGCAGCAGAGTTATGCCCACAGGAGCAGAGGGAACTGGCCACACCGCATCCAAAGCCAAGAGCAGACAGAATGCCAGCCAGCTTTCCAGTGCTCAGTTTGCTTTCTTATACAGTCCAAAAAAAATGGTACCACCCACCATGGGTGGGTCTCTCCATTCAAAGCAATCAAGACGGTCTCCTATAGGCTTTCCCAGAGGTCTGCCTTAACTAAATAATTCCTCATAAGTGTGCTCAGAAAAACTTCCTCCTACAAGTCAGGTTGACATTTGGGACTAACTATCACAGTGTTTGACCAAATGTCTGCATACTCTAGCTAGCTAGACAAGTTGACATATAGCGTTAGCCATCATCATGACCTGTCACAAGGTACCACAGAGTGGGCAGCTTAAACAACAGAATTTTATCTTGTATGTCTGGAGTCCTGGTAAAAGTGTCAGCAGGGGTGGTTTGTCCTGACGCTTCTTGTCTCAGCTTATAGGTGACCATTGTCCCTCTTTCTTCTCATACAAATCTTCCCTCTCTGTCTGTGTCCAAATTTCCTCTTCAGATAAGAGTTATATTTGACTAGACTCCCCCTAGTTCCAGTTACTCTTCTGTCACGTGATAAAATACTCTGACCCAAGTGACTTAAGGGAGAAAGGGTTTATTATTTTGCTTACAGTTCCAGAGGGGATAGAGTCCCTTATGGTAGGGAATGCATGGTAGCTAAACCAGGAGACCAGTTTATGTTACAGCAGCATCTGGAGGGAGAACAAGAGTTAGTGAGGCTGGTTATCAAGTCTTCAGGCCCAGTCCCAGTGATTTACCTCCTCTGACAAGCCTCTGCCTCCTAAAGGTTCCATAACCTTCCCAGCAGTGCCAATAGCTAAGGGCCAAGTATTCAAGCACATGCGCCTGTAGGAGACAATTCAAACTGCGACACCCCTGTCCCTCTGAAGACCCCATGTAACTCAATACGTGTTTATAGATCAGTCTCCAAACAAATTCAGTTACATTCTGAAGTACTGAGGGCTAGAACTTTAACCAGAAGGATTCCAGAGGGAAAAAAACCTCAGCCATGCAGTCTACTTAAAGTACAGTTCAGTGTTTTTAACATCGAGGTGGAGGATCAAAACAGCTGAGACCCAGAAATGAGTCCAAGTCATACTTCTTAGCGTTCAAAGGAGAAAAATCACACGGCTCCCTACAGGGTGGAATTTATAATGTGCTACAGTCACTTGCTGAGTTGGACTACTTTTTATCTTAGGTTTCAAGATAAGAACTTAATAACCACAGGAATTTTCCCAGCAATGGGATTGAAATTATGATTACATCGTCTGGTTTTCCCATGGCACATCCCGCATAGGATCATGCCTCAAGGCACCTGCCTCCTCCAGTTCATCTGTCTGTGGTAGTCTTTGCTTACAGGTCTTGTCTAATGTCCAGAGATGGCATGTTTTCTGCTGGTGAAGAACTGAATCACAACTACTGAATTCATCACATACTCAGAGGTTAACTCCTGTCATGAATGTCGGGTCTTGAGGGGACTGACTTTAATTGCTCATAAATGTTCCAATATTATTCCCATTTGGAAGAGAAAAAGCAATTATTTTCATGTATGTTGTGAAAAAGACAATGGGAAAAAGTCAAGATAAATTATGTGGCTTTTTGAACTGAAAGACAAAAGCCAGGGAGGATTTCCTCCTTAGCTATGGACATACCCTGACATTACTTTCCCTTTCAATTATTAGGTTGCTAGCAAGACCTAGAGCAAAGCACTGAGAAGCTACCCTCAAGTCTTCTAGCATGCAACTTTCAAGCAATACCTCTGGCAGTTTGAAGATGCCCACCCAGTACACTTTCAGATTAAATGAAACACAATCTTATTCTTGAGTCAGTGGAGTTTCAGAGAGAGAAAGAGAGAAAGAGAGAGAACTTGGTAAGCAACCAAAGTTAACAGGGATTGAGATGACTCTACCATTTGGTGGTTAAAACAAATGCTGGTAAAAGTGAAAGTTGGTTCCTTCCAAGCAAGCTCATATGACTTGGGTGGAACCTAGTTTACCAGATTTGAAGGCCTCCAAAGTTAGGAACAAGACATTCTTCTCTCTGATAAACACAGCCCTTTCTTTAACTATTTAAAAACCCTAATATTACAGGGTTGCAGAATTACATGGTAAACTGACTAGCCTGTAGCTTAAAAGCTGAATATAATTAATTAATTACCAGAGTCAAATCCCTACTGATGAGAAGAGTTTATAGTCTTCCTTTGGCTTTTCCTTGTGGTATGAGGACTTGTGACCCCAAATCTGAGAAGAGACCCAATATTTCTTTTTTATTATTTATTTATTATTTATTCAATTGTGCATATATGTGCATGTGCATGTGTGTATGTGTGTGTGTGTGTGTGTGTGTGTGTAGAACCACGGATGAATTCAGGAACCACCATGGACCGCCTCCACCTCCTCCTTATTTACTCTGCCCCGGGATTCACAGGCTCTGCCCTACCAGGACCAGAAGCGCAGGCCGCCCCCGCTTCCGCCAGTGTCTATACATGGGGTCTAGGATCCGAACTCAGGACCTTCCGCTTGCAAGGCAGAGGCTTAACCCCTGAGCCACCTCTCCAGCCCTGAGACCCAATATTTCTTGAATCTTAATTCAGAGTCTCATCTACACCGTTATAGTCCCATTCCAGTTCATGTCCCTTCTGACTTGACATGCCAGGCCACTGCCAAATCACTGAATAGAACCAAAGTTGTATGGAAAGTAGCCTTGTTCTAGGGAAAATACAAAGATGCAGCAAAGGTACATGCCTCTGTCTAGATTGCATGCCACTATCATCTCCCAAAACAGAAGCACATGCAATCCCTCGCCTAGGCAGCTGAAAAAGAGCAATGCAGGACAATTTCAGGTAGATTTCTTCAAGGCATTGAAAAGTCTTTATTTCTCCTGAAAGCTTACTGTTACAGTGTGCAAATTATGATTTGTCATGTGCGCGGGCTCTTTAAGAAAAAGAAAGGTTACTGAGTCAAGACAAATTAGTCAATACCAAAACAACAGTATCTAGTTTGCAAGAAAACTGTCTTCATTACTACTTTATATGAACACAACTGTTTAGGAACTAAGTAACGATACTTAAAAGAACAACATCTAGAGTATCCGAAATGAGAATGGCAAGCTAAAGAGCCTTTGGATCTTTAGTTAGCATTGATGTTTGGGAAGGGTGTGGCACCTTTAGGAGGTAGACCCTTGCAGGAGGAAGGAATGCCAGGGATGTGGGGAAGGTTGAGGTTTCATAGTCAGGTCATTTCAAGGTCTCTCCATAAAAGCATCTGCTGAAATGGCAGAACTCTTTCTCCCCCATGCGAGGAAATCTTGACTAGAGTAGTTCAATGTTATGTCTAGGTCAGCTGAGTTTTTAGAGAGGCTTTTTAGGGGGGTCAATTCATTAAAATTTTAGACCAAGGGCAAACGAATAGCCAGATTTGCATCTCTGTGATGCAATTATCTACTACTAATAAAACAATATGGGTAGAGAGAGACACAGAAGCTTCTACTAGCATAATTAGTAATTACTTTTCTTTTGTTTCTGTGAGACAACATTCACCCACAGCTTAAGGGAGAAAGGTTGGGAATGGCAATGGAAGTTCATTATGTCCTTTATGGAGGGAATCACATAATAGAAGGCACTGCCAGAGGCAGAAGTGAAAGGCCTGTTCAGGTCACTGGAGCCATCAGGAAAGCAGAGCAAATAAGAGCCAACTAAGGAAACCTCCTCCCCCAACCCCCACCTCCTTGCCACCCAATCCCCTTCACCCCATTCCTTCCTCCAGCAAGGTTCTGCCTCCTAAGGTGCCACGTCCTTCCAGAACATCAATACTAACTAAGATTCAAAGTCATGATATGATATCTTTTTTTTATTATTATTTATTCAATTGTGCATGTGTGCGTATGTATGTGCACGCGCATGTGTGCTTGTGTGTGTAGAACCACGGACGAATTCGGGAACCACCATGGACCACCTCCACCTCCTTCTGCCCCGGGATTCACAGGCTCCGCCCTACCAGAAACGCAGGCCACCCCCGCTTCCGTCTGGCGTCTATACGTGGGATCTGGGATCCGAACTCAGGACCTTCCGCCTGCAAGGCAGAGGCTTAACCCCTGAGCCACCTTCTCCAGCCCGATATGATATCTTTTTAAAAATAATTTTTAAAAATTTTCCTAGTTTTACAAGCACATTGAGTACTTATCTCTACCTCCTTCCTTTCCCCCTCCTTGCCATTCCCCCATCCCTTCCCTTATAATATGATATGATATGATATATGATCTATATGATATCTTATCAATTCCTACTTTATATAGTATGTAACTAAAAATTATATTTATCTATATTTATATAGCATTTATATATTGAGGTAATATAAGAATACACAATATATTGTTCATTTCTATTTAGTTGTAATTTAGAGTAATATGTTTAAGATACTGACTTTCATGAATCAAGAGGCTGACAGGAGCTCTGTAGACCCAGGGAACCTGATGATGTGGATTGAAATCTTTGATATCAGAGAACGGAGGATCTGAATTCCAGTCAGGGTCTAAAGTCCCAAGGACCAAGAACACTAAAGGAGTATTTCAGCTCAAGCAATCAAGTAGACAGTGAATCCAACTTTCCCTCTTT
The DNA here is from genome assembly GCA_023101885.1 of Typhlomys cinereus. Taxonomy (NCBI): domain Eukaryota; kingdom Metazoa; phylum Chordata; class Mammalia; order Rodentia; family Platacanthomyidae; genus Typhlomys; species Typhlomys cinereus. The sequence continues at coordinate 8,755,200 of JALPQD010000014.1, forward strand.
TTTTTTTTTCTTTTATTTCAGGTCCCCAAAGAATTGGAGGATGGTACTCACTCTGGGTTGGCCATCTGCTTTACTCAGCATACTAACTCCAATGCTAATCTCCTCTGAAGACCTTCAAAGACACCTGTGAATAATGTATTGCTAGTTGGGCATCTCTAGGCCCAGCAAGCTGATGCATAAAATTATCCATGGCTGAGCCAGCGAGATGGCTCAGCAGGTAAAGATGCTCATCTCTGAGGCCAACTCCTGTGCTTGACTCCCAGAACCCAGATGTCAGAAGGAGAGAGTCAACTCCTATAAATTGTCTTCTGATCTCCACACATGCACCAGGACATACACACATACACACACACACACTACATGTTAAAGAATTAGATGGCACTTTCATTAACACCCATTAAATGGTTTTTGGATTAACTCACTGGAATGTAGGCTCCTAAAAGTATGGGACAGATTTATAACAAGAATAAGCAAATAAGCATTCACATCAAAACAGTTTCTTCCCTTAAGTTAGAGTTCAGGCTTCTTTCCCAAATTCTCTATTTTATGTAAGGACACCACAAATTTTTTCTTACCTGTTTTTTTTATTCTTTTAGAGTTTCATACATGAATGAAGTGAATTTATGATATTCACATCTTAATCCCTAATCCCACCCAGCTCCTTTTCCCATTACAATCCTTCTTTCCTACCAGTCTCCCTCTATTTTCATGTCTTTTCGCATGTGTGGCCCACTGAGTTTCATCCGGGTTTGATGGCATGTGCCTGAGCGCTTGCTGGAGCATGAATCATGTATGAGCAGGTAGACCATGGAGGAAAGCATCTTCCCTTCCGCTATCAGCATTCGCCTTCATCAGCTCTCAGGGAGATATGCAGCCTTTTGCGATCTTTCCCATTCCACGATAAAGCATTGATAGAACAAATCCTATGGGAGTCTTGTAGAAATACACATAATTGCAATGAATTCATGGTAGCATCACCAACTTTCGGCTTGAGTCATTTTCAGTTTCTTTCCTTTCTTTCCCCTTATCCTATTAATCACTAACATTTGAGCATCATTTCCTCGGAAAGTCTCCTGACTTTCCTCAGTAACCACACATTGATCCTAACATCTCACTTTAGGATCCTCTCTCTTCTCGTCCCATTTGCCTGGCAATCTTCCCAGCGATTCCTGAAATCTCATCTTCACTGACATATTTCCCAGTTCTAATCTTAAAGGCAACTCTCCCCAGTACCTCTATGTTAATCTCTTCTCGCTACCAGGTTGTCATGATCCTATATCATCCATCTCCTGTGGATGGCAACACTGGAGTTACTGAGCCTGTTTGGAAAGCCTGCACACTGGGTAATGGAATAAACAATGAGCAGCTTCTAACCGACAGGGAGAACGAGCCTTGAAGCCCCTGGGGTAGGTCAAATCAGTCACTGAAATACAGTTGCTGAGCCAGAGTAGTTAATGAGTGGCATGGTACAGGGGGAGAGCACAGGAAGGGTATTTTGATAAGCCACCACCGCGCATGACCTCATAAATTCTTGGAATCCTTCTTTTTGAGAATAAACCATAAAGCACGCTCTTTCATGTGTACTTCTAATAGCAGCATGCTCTTAGTAGATGTAATGCCAAAGATTTCTTCAAGTTCATTTTATATAATTTACCTATGATAAATAATCTTCAGTGACATTTGATTTTTTTAAGATATACTTACATGCAAGTCACAGTCACTATTCCGAATCACATATCTGAGCTTGATGTTTTCCCCTTGAGAGGAGATGATGTCTGTATTTTCTTTGGTTCTGATATCATTTAGTTCCATTTGCATAATACTCCTTAAAGAGAGCCCTTAGGCCTTTTAAATCATAAGTTTATTAATTCATGAATTCAATATGCCAGTACATATATCCCTGAGCTCAGTGTGTTTTTCCCCCCATGGGAATCTGAAAGGATTAGAAGATTTTTATTTAAACAAAAGAGGGTTTTGTTTTTAGCACCGCATTTCTATTGATCACTACTAGCATGTCATGTTAATAATATTTGGGTTACAGTCGCATCTTTGTTTTTCTTGGTTTGTTGGGATAGTTTCTTACTGTGCAGTTCAGGCTGACCTGGAACTTGCTATGTAGCCTAGGATGAACGAGTTGTTAAGATCACAGATTCATGGGCCAGTAAGATGGCTGGGGGGATAAAAGTGCCTTCTAGCAAGACTGACAACCACAGTTTGATCTCTTGAGGCCATACAGTGACAGAAGAGAACCAACTACCAAAAGTTGTTCCCTGAATTCCACATGTTGTTCTCTCTCTCCCTCTCCCTCTCTCTCTCTCTCTCTCTCTCTCTCTCTCTCTCTCTCTCTCTCTCTCTCTCTCATACACACACTACTAATGAAATAGTAATTAATAAGAATACGAATTCAGTCTCGGATAAAACATATTTTCCTTTCCAGTACTGGGAAAGTACTGAGCTATACCACACACCTGCTTTGATTTTTTAATGTTTAGTGCAAATGTCTCCACCCTCCATAGAGTCTTCATCATTTCTCTATAGACAATCTGGCCTCTCTTAAATTTCCTAGTATTGTTTGGTTCTGTCTTATGGCACCTTCCAATCTTCTACTTTCTTATAATAAAGAAATAGGTTAAATATATATATTTTTTTCTACTACATTGTAAAGTCCTGAATTTCAAGAAGTTATGTTTTTGCACATATTGTCTATCCAGACACATTTACAGGAATATTTCACAGGAAATGGAGTGTTGGTAAAATGAGGGAGGACTGAAGCAAAGGAAGAGAAAGAATCGATTGCACAGAGGAGAGACCCTCCTGTACTGAAAGGAGGATTCAAGAGCAAGCGAGCTGAGAAGAGAGCAGGCCCAAAAGCCAACTGCTGACGAAAGAGGTTTCGTGCAAACGATCAAGAAACACAGAGGCAGGAGGCATCAGACACATAGGTGACACTTAGCCTCACGACCAAAGCTTTCCTTCTCTCACCTGTGGCTTTTCCAGTCCACTTGCTGAGTAGACTTCCCACCCCTCACTCTTAGAGAAGTCAGAGCTGGCATGAAAGCCTTGAGAACCAGGTTGATGCCTATCCTTCTATGTAAACACCAGCTCAGTCAGAAACTTCTCCCCATGCCAACACACAGGTCTGTTTCTACAGTGGAACGTTGTTCAATTAAATCATTATTTTCCTAAGGAATCTCACATCAACTTTGATGAGGATGCCCTGTTTGTTCCTAGCCTTGGACACTGGTGACCCAGAAACTTGCTTGAGCCACTTAGGGCCTTAAGTAGAACATTCAAGTTCAATCAGATCTGAGGCCACCCTCCTCCTGTCCTTCCTCAGGTAGGTCTTTGAGACTAGTTTGGTTCAACCAGTGAGTCCCCTTACCCCGACTCTGTTCCCATGACTCATCTTTTTTCACGAGTCAAACCCCACATGTCCAACAGAATTCTTTACACACTCCACAGCTGCTTTCTTCCTGCTATCTCCTTCCTTGTGGAGCACATGGATTTCCAGGTCAAAAGGCTGTTTTCCTTCCTGAGCATAACTCAGTTCCTGGGGTTGGGAGGTGGGTCCTCCCATCTTTGCTGCAAGCTCCCATCTTTGCGGCAATTCTCCTTTTCCTCCAAGTTACACCAAAGCCAGACTGAAATCAAAGAGAAGAGTGACCTTGATTTTTTTCTAAGAAAGGTTTTACAGCTTAACTATAAACAAAACTGCTTCCGGATTGTTTCCAAAAGAAGCTCTCCTGGGTTAGGGGGTGGATCCATTTGCAAAGTGCCTTTCTTGCAAACAAAGGAAACTTGAGTTCAGATCTCCAGCACCCACATAAAAATCCAGGACTGCTAGTGTGTGCCTGCAATCTCAGAGCTGGGGAAGGGCGGAGGCAAAGTTCCCTGAAGCCCCAGCCAGCCTAGGCAAGTCAATGCAGTTCCTATTCAGCAAGAGACCCTGTTTCAACAAATAAGCATGGAGAGCAGTAGAGGAGACAACAATCCCCTTTCTGGCTTCTATACCCATGCCCACAATCACATGCACACATATACACCTATACTAATAAGTACAAGCTATGCATACAGAGAGAGAGAGAGAGAGAGAGAGAGAGAGAGAGAGAGAAACTCCATTACCACCTTCCTTTGGGCCTGGCTCTCAGCCCAAGCCGATGCAAAATACCTTGACTGTACTTTCCCATTTATATTTCTAAGATGTTCCAGGATATCTGACTCTGGCTGAAGAATGATCCATTTCCCCTTTCTTCCACCTTTAAAAAAAGAAGTCAATCTCTATTAGTTACTTTTCTCAGTGCTATGTCAAAACACCTGACAAAAACAACTTAAGAAAGGAAGGGCTTCTAAATAAATATTACCCCTAACACCTGCCACCCCAGTCTTAATCAGTGGTGGAAGAATGGTCTCAGAACTGTTTGTCTCAATTGGCCATTTAAGTTTAATAGTAAAAGACTGGTTAATGATAACAATGCATCGTAAAACCTTCAGAAGGAAAGGAGAATGTTTTTGTGGACCATTTTTGTGTGTGTGTGTGTGTGTGTGTGTGGCAGTTTTAAGTTATTGGTTTTTAAAATCAGTACTTTTTAAATGGAAATAACTTGACCAAAAAATCTGTCACAGAATTTTGAGACCCATTAAAACAAAGTTTAATGAGAAAAAAAAAAAAAAAAAAAAGAAGAAGAAGAAAGGAAGGGCTTGCTGTGGCTCTTGATTTGAAGGAGTTCGTGCGGCAGGAAGGCATGGTGGCCAGAGCAGGAGGTGACTGGTCACATGGTGCCTGCTCCCAGGAGGCAGAGAAAGATGCATCCTGGTTCTCAGCTTGCTTTCTCTTCTGTTCCTTTCTCTTCCATCCAGCACATCAGCCCGTGGAACTCTGCTACCCATGTTCAGGGTGAGCCTTCCATTCTCAGCACAGCCTCTCTGGAAATATCCTCACAAATCTAGCCTCTGAGCACCTGTGAGGAATTATGTAGTTAAGGCAGGCTTCTGGACATGCATAGGGGAGAGTACCGTGACTGTCTGTTTGATATGAGAAGATGCATCCTAGGGTGGGTGAGACCATTTCCTGGGTGGGTGGAGATGATGGAGAGAGCTGGTGGCATGCTCTGGGAACACTAGCAACAAGCTGATACGCCCTGGTCTTCGCTCTCTGCTCTCACTGTGAATATGGTGTGACCCGTTCCTTTGGCTCCTGCTGATAACTCACCTGCTGTGATAGACTTGAGAACAGGAGTGAAATCCCTTGCTGTCCCAAGTTGTTAGGGTTGGGTGTTTATTACAGCAATGAAGTCATAAAGCTAAGATACCTACCCAGAGGTATGTCTCACACGTGATTTTAGATCCAGTCAAGCTAACGATGAAGATTAACTGTCACACGACCAGTTTTAACTAGAAAACTCTCTCCCTCGCTCTCAAACTTGGAAAGCGCTACTCCTTTGCCTTTCCTTCCATCCCTAGTCTCCTAGTATTAGACCCTCTCCATGTCCTAACATGGTCTTGTTCTACCCTATTAGGTGGTCACCTGATTCCAACATATCTCTGAAGCACATTTCATCATTGTACTGCTGTCATTTTATCCCTTTAAAGGCCCCCAGAAAACTTCCAGTAGCTTTACATTCTGTGGGGAGCAGAGCAGAATTACTCCACCAAGTGTTGGGTAATTCTGTGTTCTGAGCCCCGACTTGCCAGTCTACTCTTAAATTCTACAACCGCAAATTCTTTCTAATGGCGTACACACTAAGATTCTGCATGTATCTTTTTCTCTGCAACTTATTTCTACTTTGGGGACCCTCACTGCCTTTGAGGACGAGACAAAATGACAGATCTGTGCAAGCCTTCTTTCTGTTACAAGTTGCCTCGGAAATGTTCCATGCAGGGTCGCGTTCTGAATGCTTGCTTTCCATGTAGTGTGCAAGACTACAGAACTGTTAGTTGTTAGAGTAGATTATCATCCTGACACCCAGGAGGCAGACCCAGGTGTACCTGAGCGAGATTTTCAAGATTAAGGCTGGCCTGTGAGCATGCCTTGAATGGCGTGTACAATTGATGTGGGAAGACCCAGCCTATTGTAGGTAGGGTGATTCTTTGGCAGAAGATCCAGAATGTACCAGAGTAAGAGCTGAGTGCTAGCAAACATATGTCCATTCACCCATCCCTCTTCGCCCTTGCTGTGGATGTGATCTAGCCAGCTGCTCCTGGCTACTATGATGTCCCTGAAATGATTGACTTGGGTCAGGTATTTTGTTGAAGCAACATGTAGTGAAACTAAAACAGGTGGTAAGTGGACATACACAGCTGATAGAGATAGGTTGCTGGGGTGTGCTTTGAAGGCTACAGGCCAGCTTCTAGTTCTGGTCATTTGAGCATGGGCCTGCTGTTTTAAGAGCAGGCAGCCCCCATCCACCCACCCACCCACACACTATGACAAGAGAACAACCCTAGCCCCTCTCCCCTCTGTTGCTTAAGACAAAGGAAACCTAGTCATGCTTCTCCAGGTATGATAGTTAGATACGGATGTCACCTTGATAATTGCAGGCTGAGCTTTGGGTGCAGTTGTGAAGAATTGATAGTTACAAGCCTTGCAACAAGCCAGAAGGAGATTGACTAATGTATATGGAAGACTTAGGCCGTGGTGGATCCGACTAATGCCTGGGTAAGTAGGTGAATAAGATGGTTAAGGAAGATGGTAAGGGAGTTTAGGGCATTCTCCAGTGTACTTAAAGAGACTTGTTTTCTGTCAAGAGAGGCTTGCCACTCTCTCAGACTCCTGTGTATATGATGTAACCAATTCCCTCGGGCTCCTGGTGTTGGTGTGAGCTCTACTGCCAAGCTGAACTAACAACTATACCTGGGCAATTGTAGACCAGAATAAAATCCCTCACTACTATAGACCCATTTGTCACAAATTTATCAGTGATGTCCATATTGACTGCCATATAATTTGGTACCGGGAAAGTAGAGTGTTGCTGATAATCTGGCTGTGTCGCTTTTGTGCATTTTAAACGTTTTTTTTGTTTGTTTGTTTTTTTTAGAAATTGGGAAGTGTTTGAGAATTTTGAGACTGTGTGTAACAAAAACACTTGAGCAGAGTCATGCCTCCTCTGGTTTCAGACTCCTGCAAAATCCAGCAGAGGTGTGGAAACAGATGGAAACGACCGTCAGTACGGGTATTACAGCCACACTCTCTACCCCAGAGCCACCAGGCCCTGAGGTCTCCAAGTCACACATTCCCCCATCGTAGCCACATATTACCTTAGGACATTTGCCCAAAAGTTAGAAAAGTAAATAGTTCCCTTTGCCTCATGGACTCGTGGACCCTCCCAGGACTTTCAAGTTCCTCATGGCCTCCTGCACGTCTTGGTCTCAGCACAATGTGAATGAGGAATGGGCTGTCATCTGAGCCTGCCTCTGTGCCTGTCTTTTTGAACCATTCTCCTCTTGCTCTCCCACCACATCCTTTTCTTAATACCTGACAGTGGTCTGCTCTCTGCTCTCTGGTCTCTTCTTGGGAGGAGCGGCCAGACTCTGTCCCCGCCACAGATTAAGCTATTCCACCATACCTCTGAAATCATGAGCCTAAACAAATCTTTCCTTTCCGTAAGTTGTTTCCATCTAATATTTGGATACAGCCACACCAAGTAACTATACACCTACTTTGATGTTTCCTGCCTAAAAGATTTAAGTATAATCCAAGGTTCCTCCTACAAGCGCTCATCACTTCTTTGTGTAACAGAACTCAGGGACAGACTCTACTTCTTTCAAATTCCAGACTCCATAAATGCAAGAAATTGAATTTTTATAGAGATAATTTATTTTATTTTATTCAATTGAGTGTGTGTGTGTGTGTGTGTGTGTGTGTGTGTGTGTGTGTGTGTAGAACCACAGGCGAATTCGGGAACCACCATGGACGCCTCCACCTCCTCCTTGTTTACTCTGCCCCGGGATTCACAGGCTCCGCCCTACCAGGACCAGAAACACAGGCCGCCCCTGCTTCTGCCAGCGTCTATACGTGGGATCTAGGATCCGAACTCAGGACCTTCCACCTGCAAGGCAGAGGCTTAACCTCTGAGCCACCTCTCCAGCCCCAAGAAATTGAATTTTATATCTCTTTCACATATAGTATTTGCTCATAAATTAATCCGCCAGTGGTGAATTAGATGAACAATTAAAAAATTAGTTAACTAGCTTCCATTCTTCTGAATTTAAATACGTTTTAATAAGAAATGATGTTAATGATTCCTTATACTATCATACTTTCAGTCCAGAGGTTAATCTAGGTATCAAATTATAATTATACAGCCAAGCTAATTGTATTCCAGATAACTGAAGCAGCTTCTTCTCTGCCCTTGATGAAGAAACCGATCCTTGTGTCTTCCCTGAGAGTTTAGGGAGGAAAGGAACGCGGGAGGGTGAACCACATATTCAAGGTCTCTGCAAATGAAGGCAGAGATTAGATTAGAGTTTTGTGAAGCTGAGGGATTGTTTGTCCTAAGCTCCCCCAGAGTGCTGGTTCTCCGAAGCTGCTGAGTCATCCTTGGAAGCTTGCCGACAAAAACTGAAATTTGACCAACACCCCAAACAGAAGGCCAAGGATAGTTCTCCGTGGATAAACGATTATCCCACCAGTCTGCGTGGATAAACGATTATCCCACCAGTCTGGTCAATGAAGAGAGTAAATAGGGCTCTTACTGGTGGTGGTGGGTGCCAATCTGTGGGGAGTCAGATGATCTGGTTGTAAGATCTGACCTTGCATAGAAGAGGGGAGGAGCAGAGGGAACACGGTGGGGGTATGAAAGGAGTGGGATGAAGGAAAAACAAAACATTCCTTAGATCACCCCAGCTGCAGTGCATGCTCGGAATTGTGCCACAGCAGGGAGCAGGTTTATGTAACAGTCACGAAATGGCTCAGGCTCCCAGCAGCAGTGTCCTGCCTATACCTCTTCATGTGGGATCAATCTTCATCCCCATAGGACCCTAGGAGTGGCCTGAGAAACCAAGTCCAGAAGGATGGACACAAAGCTGGGACTATACATAGATGAACAGCCCAGGGCTGTGTGGTCTCTGTTAATAAACTCCACAAACCACCATATGCCAGTGACATCCCAACTTGTCAATCCATTGTAGCCCTTTTGATGAACTTTAGACCCACTTCTAAATATCAGGTGTTTGTAGAAACCCACCTAGCAGAAAGTGGTGTATTGGAAACCATGTATTGAAAAGAACTTTTTTTAAAAAAAGAAAATCTCATTCCTTGATTAAAAAGCATGGAAAGAGTTACAGTCATGAGCTTGCCATGCAAAATGGAAGTACAGAAATAGTAATCAAACCTAAAGGTTCTTTCTGGAGTCCTTAAAAATCAAGTCACAGCCTGAGACCTTAAGGATGTCTAGTTATACATGAGAAGTGTCTCAGGTATATATTGTCTTTCTCTGGTCCAGGTTAGATATCAGGAATATTGGCTGGCCATCCAAGCATGCATTTTCCTATCTCCTTCCAACCAACCAGAAGTCCCATGTCAGGATTTGCATACAGATTTGCTCCCTGATTATCTCCTATGTGTAAATAAAATCTGGCAGAACTGGGCAGTGGATTTTTACCATTTTTCCCTTTGGGAAGGATGGTGGACTTTCCTGCTTGTTTTGGTCCCACTTTTCTCTCTACTTCCATCTTCGTGTGTTTCTTTTCCTTTCTGTCTTTTCATATTTCTCAGTCGCAAACAACTTCATGGGTCACTATGTTTGGAACCTATGAGACCCAGAGACCTACGGATCTAGAGAACTTTTAAGGAGGGAAAAAGCCCAAAAGAGCCCTTCCAGGAAAAAAAATTAAAATTGTTTTCCCCCAGTTGCATGTGAGGAATCTCTAGCCCCAAAGGTACTCGGAATGAGCTACACACTAAACTTGTCATCTCTCCATTCCTATGTTCTCTGTCAACCAGTAGGATCATTTATGCCAATTCCCCAACCTGAAGCCTCAGAATTTCTACCTCACTGCCCCTATTGCAGTTTGTCTGAAAGTTGCCGATAAATTCACAAGCAAACACCTTAGGGGAATCAAGGGGTTTTCAGTCATGTGTGTTATTCTCCATTACAGTTCATAGTACAGATTGGCGGGACTCCAGCACCAGGAGTTCAGAAAACTAGCCACACTATATCCACAGGGATCGATCAGAGAAGGGTAAACCTCACTTGCCAGACTGCAAGTCTCAAAATATGCCAAACTAGGGAACCAGCTCCCTACCCCATCTTACCCACCTGCCTGTGTCTTTCCACATCAAATCGATACTTAGAGTTTGCCTTAACTACCAATTCTTCAAAGCCGTCAATTGTCAAGTGAACCCTTGTATCTAACTAACACAGCCCCTTTCCCTCCCAGGTCCCATCCAGTTCCTTTTTTCCTTCATGACCATGCCATCGGCTTGATTTCCCTATGGGTTTGGAGTTCCCACCTCCTAAATGTTCCGTTGGACTCTACTGGCTCCTCTTAAATTCTGTATGAATTTAACTGTATGTTACCCGATGTTTTAATTTCACATTCCAGGTTGGGGAGATGATCAAGGGCAAAAGGGCCTGAGTTTGGATCTCCAGATCCCACATAAAAATGCCCATAAAAATGGATATGGCAGTGGTCTGTAATTCTGGCCCTGGAAGATGGAGCTTGGGAAACCCCAGAACAAAGCTATATGGAAGTAGAGCAATCCAGGATGATTCCGGATGTCACCTTTGGCCCTCCACACATACACACACTCAAGTGCCCTTTTGTAGACATATGTACACCCACCTACATGCAAGCTCATACACATACATATGCACGCAACAAATCATAATTTTGCACCCTATTGCTGTGATAAATCCCTGACCCAAAGAGATGAGGGAAACAAGGGATTTTATTCCAGCTCGCAATCCCAGGTTACAGTCCATCATGGCAGGAGAGCTACCAGCAGGAGCCAAGGGAACTAACCATATTACATCCAAAGTCAAGAGCAGAGAAAGGAAACCAGCGCATCTAGCATCTTTACACAGGCCACATCTGCAGACACATCATCTGTCTGGAAAAATGGCAGCACAATTAAAGCAATGGAGACAATCTCCTACAGGCTTGCTCAGAGGCCTGCCTTAATTGGATAAGTCCTCATGGGTGTACACCTGAGGCCCACCTCACAGGTGTCAAGATGACAGTTGAGGCTAAGCGTCGCGCCACCCGATCACCCTACTTAGCAAGAATGGCAATATTGGACCCTTCCTTAAAACCTTTCGGTAGTGCCCCACTGTCTGTCCTTTACCTCCTCCCTGGCATAATCTCTTTCCCCCTACCCTCTCTCCTGCTCCAGCGACCCCAAATTACTTGGGTGATATACACTGTTTCTTACATTCTTCCTCTTGGGTAAGAAAGCTTTTCCCTTTCTAAACCTCTTTGATGCTATCCTCATTCTTCCTTTACAACTCAGGTGGGATCTGCCCACAAAGCCATCCCTCTGGAAAAGAGCGCCCAGGTCACAAAGTGATGGCACAGATGGATGTAGAACAGTGTCAAGAACTGTTTTCCTGGTGTCCAACACTGGTGTCCTGACTGCTCCACTAGCAGAATCACAGCCACAGACACCACTGAACCACCTAGTGATCTGATCCTAGCTGGGCATGGTGACACGCTCCTGTGATCCCAGCCCAGAGAGGCAGGAGGACTGTGAGCTCAAGGCCAACTTGGGCTACATTACTAAGTGTCTGTCTCAAACAAACAAATATTAATAATAGTGGCCCAATTTTGCTAGAGGACGACATCCCAACATCGCCTACCCAACATCTGAGCACTTGTAGATCGGTATTCCTTTCTACCCCCACTCCCTTCTTACAGTACTAGATATTTGTACTAATTAGATATACATGTCAATTGGACAATCGAAGGTCAAATTCTAGACACATTAGGGAAGAATTAGTAGTTACAGCAAGTCCTGGGCAAAGCCTGCAGGAGAGTATCTGGTTGATGTGGTGGATCATGGTGGATGGGACCATTCCCCAGCAGGTAGATAAGATGAAAGATGAAAGGATCTAGTTCAGTAGTTCGGCGTACTTTGGCATACTTTTTTTAGACTTGCAGTTTATCAAGGGAGGTTGAAACCTCTCTTAGCAATCCTGTGGATATGGAATGGAGTAGCCAGTTCCCCTGACTCCTGGTGTTGGTACACTTCTGCCAATCTGAATTATGAACTGTAATAGAGAATAATAAGCAAGAATAAAAACTCTTCTTCCCCTAAGCTGTTTGGACCTGAATTTATTAGCAACATGCAGACAAACAGCAACAATAAGAAGCCCAAGAACTCAAGCTAAACAGACAAATGTTCTACCACTAAGCTACATCCCTCAGTGTGGTGTTTAATTTTAAGTGTCAACTTGGTTGACTTATAGTCACCTAGAAGGTGATGAGATGGCACACCTCGTTGTGTATCTGAGCGATTAACTGAGAGATAACGACTCACCCTGAACATAAGTAACAGCATCCTATGGGCCCAGATGAAATAAATGGGAGAAAGGAGTTGTATCAGTCAGGGGTCACTGAAAGAACACAATCATTCAGTGTTCATAAAGTTTATTAAATTAACTCACAATAGGGCCTCACCGCGGCTCTAGAACCCCAGGTCAGCCCACAGGGATCCGGCGCGATACAGCCGGGCCTCACCGCGCGCTCTAGGACCCCAGGTCAGCCCACAGGGACCCGGCTCCGACTCCCACCATCCAGCCGGAGCCGCGCGGAGGCCCAGGGACGAGGAGGACCTCCCCCTGCGCCCGGCCCCGCCCCAGCTGCCCTCGGGTTAAATAGCTCCACGCCCACGCGCCCATCCTCCCTTTTCACCCCACCCCGCTCCGCCCGTCGGGACACGCGCGAGGTCCACCCGGGCCTCACCCCGCGCCCTAGGTAAGTCCCCGTTCGGGCCCCGCCCACCAGTACCCCAGGCCAAATAATTCAGTTTAGTGAAATTGAGAGATCTTAAGAGTTAAAATGACAATGCCAAAGTCAAAGTGCAAATCCATGAGAAACAACACTCAAGTAAACAAATTTCCCACTGAAGAAATTAATCCCATAATGTTAGACTCCAACAAGAACAAACCCGCGGAAAAAGGCCAAGAAAGCCTGACCCAGGATAACGACTTTCAAAATATGATCATTACCATGTTCAATACTATGAAAGAGGAAATCCGGGAGGAATTACATAATCGAATCAATCGCTTTGAAGAGGAACACAACAGACATCTGGAGGAGTTGAGAAAAACAGTGCAAGAAACAAAAAGTGGCATAGAGCAGTTAAAACAAACTCAAGCAGAGTTTAAAACTGAGCTAAAAGACAAGTTATCTTCAACCCAGAACGCCACAGAGAGTCTTATCAACAGAACTAATGAAGCAGAAAACAGAATTTCAGACCTTGAAGATAAAGTGGGAGTACTAACCAGCTCAATGGAAGAGGTTGTTAAAGCCAAAAAGATACTTGAGAGAAATATCCAAGAGATATGGGACACCCTGAAGAAGCCTAACATGCATATTCATGGAATACCAGAGCAAGAATCTCAAAATACCACCCCTGAGGAAATTTTTCAAACGATCATCAAGGAAAACTTTCCTCATCTAAAAAAAGAGAGGCCCATTCATATACAAGAGGCATTCCGCACCCCAAACAGATACGACCAAAATAGAAGCACACCACGGCAAATAATAGTTAAAACACTCCACATTCAAGATAAAGAACTGGTGCTGAGAGCTTCAAGGGAGAAAAAACAAGTCACTTTTAAAGGCAAACCTATTAAAATAACAAATGACTTCTCAGTCGAAACAGTAAAAGCAAGAAGAGCTTGGAGAGACATACTTCAAGTATTGAATGAGCAAAAATGTCAACCCAGGCTGATTTACCCTGCAAAACTATCAGTCATGATCGAGGAGAGAAAGAAAAATTTTCCAGCACAAAGACAACTTTAAGGGATACATGGCCACCAAACCAGGCCTTCAAAAACTGCTAGAAATGATACTCAAGCGTGAAGAAAAAAACAGGCATATCCAGGAGAACAGAAGGCAAATATAACACCATTAAAAGCGAAGCAATATACTTATAAAAGCTACTAAACATAATAAATGTCTGGAATTAACAATAGTTTCTCCATTATAACACTAAATGTTAATGGACTTAATTCACCGATCAAGAGACACAGATTACAAACTTGGATTAAAAATCACAATCCATCAATCTGTTGCCTGCAGGAAACCCATCTCACCACAAAAGATAGGCACGCTCTAAAAATAAAAGGCTGGTCAACAATTCTACAAGCAAATGGAAGCAGAAAACAGGCAGGGGTAGCCATTATGCTATCAGACAAAGTGGATTTCAAACCAAAAAAAATTATAAGAGACACGGATGGATACTACATTTTAGTCACAGGTACAATTCACCAGGAAGATTTCACAATACTGAACATATATGCACCCAATACGGGCCCCTCCACATTCATTAAGAAAACCCTACAGCGTCTAAAGCAAGAAATCAACCCCCAAACGATAATTCTTGGGGACTTCAACACCGCCCTCTCTACATGGGATAGATCAACAGGTCAAAAGCTTAACAGAGACACTTTGGAACTTAATCAAACCCTGAAAGAAATGGACCTCACAGATCTCTATCGAACTTTTCACCCACGCACCAAAGAATACACATTTTTCTCAGCAGCACACGGAACTTTCTCCAAAATAGATCACATATTGGGCCACAAAATGAATCTACACATGTACAAGAAAGTTGAAATTCTAACCTGTGCCCTATCAGACCACCACGGCCTAAAGCTGGACATCCACAACACATCAAACAAGAGAAAATACACTAACTCCTGGAAACTTAACACTATGATGCTGAATGAGAACTGGATTCAGGAAGAAATTAAAAAGGAAATTTAAGATTTCCTGAAAGTGAATGATAACGAAAATACAACTTACCAAAATCTCTGTGACACAATGAAAGCTGTTCTAAGAGGTAAGTTCATAGCTCTTAATGCCCACGTCAAAAAAATGGAAACATCAGAAATAAACAACTTAACAATGCAGCTTAAAGCTTTAGAGAAACTAGAGCAATCTGATCCCAAAAGCAGTAGAAGAGAAGAGATTAGCAAAATAAAGGGAGAAATATCTGAAATCGAGACTAAGAAAACGATAGAAAAAATCAACCAATCAAAAAGCTGGTTCTTTGAAAAAATCAACAAGATTGATACACCCCTAGCTAAACTAACCAAAAGCAAGAGAGAGAAAACCCAAATTAACAAAATTAGAAATGAACATGGAGTTATCACTACTGATACCCAAGAAATCCAGAGAATTATAACATCATATTTCAAAAACTTATACTCTGTGAAGTTTGACAACACAAAAGAGATGGATGAATTTCTAAGTAAACACAACTTACCTAAATTGAATCAGGAAGTTGTGAATTATTTAAATAGTTCTATAACATATAAGGAAATTGAGGAAGTAATCTCGAATCTTCCCACCAAAAAATGTCCTGGACCAGATGGATTCAGCACAGAGTTCTACCAGACATTTAAGGAGTTAATAACACCAATACTCCTTAAACTGTTCCATCAAATAGCAAAGGAAGGAACACTACCAAATTCCTTCTACGAAGGTAATATCGTTTTAATCCCAAAACCTAATAAAGATTCACTTAAAAAAGAAAACTATAGGCCGATCTCCCTGATGAACACAGACACAAAGATTCTCAACAAAGTCTTAGCAAATCGGATTCAAAAACATATTTAAAAGATCATTCATGGGGACCAAGTAGGCTTCATCCCCAGCACACAAGGTTGATTCAACATACGCAAATCAATAAATGTAATTCATCATGTAAACCAGTCCAAAGTCCAAGACCACATGATACTCTCGATAGATGCAGAAAAAGCTTTTGACAAGATCCAACAGCCTTTTATGATCAAAACGCTAGAGACAGTAGGAATGGAAGGAACCTTTATCAATATAATAAAAGCTGTATACAACAAGCCCACAGCAAGGATTATGCTCAATGGGGAACAATTGGAAGCATTCCCACTTCGATTAGGAACTAGACAAGGCTGTCCACTCTCACCACTTCTATTCAATATTGTACTTGAAGTCTTAGCTGAAGCCATAAGACAAGAAAGGGACATAAGAGGGATTCAAATCGGCAAGGAAGAAGTCAAGCTATCCCTATTTGCAGATGACATGATCTTATACCTGAGGGATCCCAAAAACTCCACCAGGAAGCTCCTGGAACTAATTGAGAAGTTCAGCAGGGTGGCAGGATACAAAATAAATGTGCAAAAATCAGAGGCCTTCCTATATGCCCAGAATGAAAGAAGTGAAAAAGCCTTGAGAGAAACCATGCCATTTACTATAACCCCTAAAAAAATGAAATACCTTGGTATAAACCTACTAAGGAGGTAAAAGACCTTTACAATGAAAACTTTAAAACCCTAAAGAAAGAAATTGCAGAAGACACCAGAAGGTGGAAAGACCTCCCTTGTTCCTGGATTGGCAGAATCAACATTGTAAAAATGACCATCCTACCAAAGGCAATATACAGATTCAATGCTATACCAATCAAAATCCCAAAGCAATTCTTCAAAGAAGTTGACCAAACAATCTCAAAGTTCATATGGAGGCACAAAAGACCCAGGATAGCAAAAACAATCCTGAGTAACAAAAACACAGCTGGAGGTATTACCATACCAAACCTAAGTCTATACTACAAATCCATAGTTATAAAGACAGCCTGGTACTGGCTCCAAAATAGACACACAGATCAATGGATAAGGATTGAAGACCCAGATATAAGCCCACAAAGTTACAGCCATTTGGTCTTTGACAAAGGGGCCCAAAGAATCCAATGGAAAAAGAACAGCATCTTCAACAAATGGTGCTGGCAAAACTGGATCTCCACATGCAGAAGATTAAAGCTGGACCCGTACTTGTCACCATGTACAAGACTTAATTCCAAATGGATCAAGGACCTTGATATCAGGCCAGAGACTTTAAAAACCATAGTTGAAAGGATAGGGAACTCCCTCGAGCTGATTGGGCTAGGCCAACACTTCCTAAACAGACATCCAATGGCACAGTCACTGCTACCAACTCTCAACAGTTGGGATCTTGTGAAATTAAAGAGCTTCTGTTCAGATAAAGAGATTGTCACACGAGCTCAAAGGCAACCCACAGAATGAGAGAAAATCTTCACTAACCACATATCTGACAGAGCTCTACTGTCCAGAGTGCACAAAGAACTTAGAAAATTAAACTCCAAGGAAAACAGTGGCCCAATTAAAAAATGGGCCCTGGAACTTAAAAGAAACTTTACCAGGGATGAAATTAAAATGTCTAACAATTATCTTAAAAAATGCTCCACTTCCTTCGCCATCAGGGAAATGCAAATCAAAACTTCCCTGAGATATCATCTCACCCCGGTCAGGATGGCAAAAATCCACAATACAAACAACGACAAATGCTGGAGAGGATGTGGAGAGAGGGGAACTCTCCTACATTGTTGGTGGGAATGCAGGCTCATACAGCCACTCTGGCGAGCCGTCTGGAGATTCTTAAAGAAATTAAAGATTGAAATGCCGTATGACCCTGCTATCCCACTTTTGGGAATAACCCCCCATGCAGCAGAGGTTCGCCTCGATAGCACAAGCTCGACCATGTTCATAGCAGCACTGTTTACAATAGCAAAGTCATGGAATCAACCTAAATGTCCAACAGTTGACGAGTGGATAAGGAAACTGTGGTACATCTATACAATGGAGTACTACTCAGCCATCAAAAATGATGAATTACTGGAATTTGCTGGGAAATGGATGTCATTAGAAAGAATTATATTAAGTGAAGTATCCCAAACCCAGAAAATTAAGCGCCGTATGTATTCCCTAATAGGTGGCTCCTAGTACCAAACTCACCCAGCCCACATTGAGACACTCAAAAGTAAACCTATGTAACACAGTAATTTCAAGGATTATGAACAAGAGAGATGGGTTAGGAGGGCCACACCAGAAACAAGGAGAGAGGAGACCATGTTACAGCAGAGAAAATAGGCCTCCATCAAGGTCTGCAAGGGGTGACATACAGTGCCCAGCAGAATGGAGTGAAGGGCATTGCAGGAGCAGCAAAACTGCAAAAGAAAATCAACAAACCACAATCCAGAACTTCAGAGACTCTATATCAATCACATAGAACTAGGCCAGCCTAATCTCTCCCCATCCTGGAGCTCAGGGACATTTGCGGAAGAGGGGGCGGTAAGATTGTAAGAGCAAAAGGATGGGAGGAGCAACGATTTGCAAGATTCTCAACAATAGTTGGGGCCAAAGCAATCATAATGGGACTTTGCATGCCCTGCGCAATGTCCAGCGCACTGTTGCCCTCATAAAGTCTAGCATCTGTTAAGGGCACCGAGACCCCTGGAGGCAAGGGATTGACAGCCATAGTAGTGATCTTATGCTTAAGGGGAACAAGAGAAAGGGCTTATGGAAATGCCACTGGGTCCTTATATGTCATCGGAGAGGAGGACCCAGTGGAGAGTTAGGCATACACAATAAAGGACTCTCTGGGAATTGGGGGGGAGGCACTGGGGGAAGGGGAGGGGGAGGAGGGGGGAGGGAGGGAACTGGTAAAAAATTTTAAAATGTATAATTAAATTTTTAATAAAAAAAAATTAACTCACAATAAAAGCAGTGTCCTTCAAAGTAACTTCCCGTAGCTACTTTGTTCTTGACCCAAATGTCTCACAAAGCTGAAGGATCCTGAGAAAGTCTCGCGCTCTGTCACACATGAGAGCTGAAGACGCTGGGCTCCGACGCTGGGGATGAACAGTAGCAAAGCCTCGAGATCAGGCTCCAAAGGCACTGAGAAGAGCAGCAAGGTTAAAGGGCTGAGCTCCGAGCCAACCACGGATGGAGGCAGTAACCGCAGCAGCCACAAAGGCAACGACTCTGGAGCAGTGAACTCAACAAACAGTAAGTAGATACAGGATAAGGAAAGAGTGAGTCCTTTTTCAAATTTCTTTCTATCTGATCAATCACTGGAAAGTACCACCCACTATAGACTGGGTTTCCACATCAATTGAGCAAGCACCTGTAGGCTTGTTCAGGAGCCTTCTCCAATCATTGATTCTTCACAACTGTACCCCAAGCAGCTGCAACTGTTGACATCTGAATCTAACCTAATCTGAATCACAGGCGCTAAACCAGTCAACCAGCGACATTTCCCTCTCCTACTTCCTGGCCTGACATGGCAAGAAGTGTTATGTTTAACCCCTGAAACACACACCCTGACGGACTAAAGACTGAAACAGTGAACCAAACTATAGCCTCTTATAAGTTGTTTCTGCAGGTGTTTGAGTTACAGGGATGAGAAAAGTAGCCCATGTGCCAGTCCCATTTGTCCTATTCCTATGAGGCTTCCCTCTTCACTTCCAATATCTGATCTCCTAATCTTGTAGGGTCTCCTTCCTGCATACCCCCATCTCTATTGCCCCCACCCAACACTAAGCCATCCTTAACTCTCACCTAGAACACTGTGATAGTTTTTCTATCTAAGCACTGCATGTCTCCAACTTGTTACCTACCTGAAGCCAGGCAGACCTTTGAGTTCGTTGACTTTCTGGTTAAACACTGTGGATAGTTGGCCTTTGCTTTAAGGCAAAGAGTAAATTACTTAAATAAGGGCTCTGCAAGTCACTCTCTGCTTGTCCCCTTACCTCGTAATCTTAGAATCAATCAACCAGCCCCTTGTCAAATACTACTTTCCTGAAGTTATTTGAGAACTTTCCTTCCTCTCTCTGCCTGCCTTAGTTCCACCATCTTTAGAACTTGGTTTTCATGTTGTTCCCTCAGGAAAGCAGATAGTGATTGCAAACACCTGGTGCCAATTTTGCTACTCACTTACTTACATATATATTTATTTTGACTTTTTGAATTAGGGTCTCATGTACCCCAGACTGATTTCTAATTCACCGTGCAGCCCAGGATGACCTTGGACTCTTAAAATCCCTTGCTTCCATCTTTCCAGTTCTGGAATTATAGGCATATACCACCATGTCTGGTTTATGCAATGCTGGAGATAGACGCCGGGGCTTCCTGCATGTGAGGGAAACAGTCTGTCAGCTAAGCCACATCTCTAAGCCTTGTGCTAGCTAACTCTTTGCAGCAATCACTACTGTTATAAGATGAAACAAGTCATGTAATGTCTGTTCCATATTTATTAAACTGTAAGCTCCATGCGTGCAGGATCAGACCTATCTTTACTCTCATAGCCAAAGTGCTTGGATTGATGACTGGTCCTTGGAGGTAACTTGCTACTATCTGTGGGATTAATGCTAATTATTGTTTGTTAAATTAAATTAATGAATCCCCCACCCATTCCCTCAGGATGGTTAGGTATCTCTTCTCTGTGCCCTCATTATACATGGTCATAGTCATTCCTACTATTGTTGCACTGATGCTATAATTACCAGTAGATATGTTTGCTTTTTGCCTTTTTTCATTTTCATCGCTCAGTCTTTCACATGCCACCCCCTCTACCCACATGAGCCCCTTCAGGGTAGAATCACTGGACAGTTGTTTAAAACCAATGGAGACAAATGGGGAAGCAAAGGGGAAGACACTCATGGAGCACTGACGTGGAACACTCAACATGGGCCACTTACATGCGTGAGCCCTCTCAGAGGAGTAAGTATAGGATTGAACCTGGGGCGCTATGATGGTTAGTTTTATCAACATGGCATCCAGGAGACAGTCTTGGGCTCAGGGGTTAAGTCTCTGCCTGTCGGAAGGCAGTCTTCTGAGTGCACCCAAGAGGGATTTTCTAAATGAAGGCTGGTCTCTGCTCATGTCTGGGAGGGGCTATCTATCTGGTTCAGGTGATGTGAGAAGAACCAGCCTAAAAGTGGACACCACCATTGTCTGAGCTGATGTCCTGGGCTGCATAAAATGGTGAGGGGGAGCTGAGCATAGGCAAGTGTGAACCAAGTCTTTGTTCTTTGTTCTCAACTGCATATGTGATGTGAACTGCTGCTTCAGGCTCCTGTTGCTATGACCTCCCTGCAAGGATGAATTGTGAGTCGATGAAACTTTTTCTTCCCTAAGTTGCTTATGTCAAGTTGCTTTTGTTGCAGCAATCTGGAAGGTTCCTGCTTAAATTATGAGGTACAGGAAGAGGATACTGGCATACACAAGGCAGAATCAGGGAAGCCAAGCAAGGGTTCCTTCAAGAAGGAAGAAGAGTCCTCGTACCAGATACCACTGAAGGATAGGGAAGTTGAGAACTGAAAAAAAAGTTTGCACTTCACAAAATGCAAGAAATACACAAACAGTTTTCACTAAGTCTCGTGCTGCAGAGGCTGTGAGCACCTGGAAGTTCCAGACCCACAGAAAAGTGGGTGACAGAGTGAGTTAGGGTGCCCCTTCAGCTAGAGTAAAGGCAGCTCCAGGTCATCTTGCTTTTCTTTTGGCTCTGTTGAGTACAGAATGGGCTGGCAGCTGCTGGGTCAGTGACCAGAGAACAGTGTAGTTTCTCTTCTCATGACAGGTTTGATGCTTTTTAAATATTTACACAGCTGACATGAAAGAAATTTTTCTTCCTTCCTCAACCTTGCACAAGGGTTACCACTGTTACTCCATCCAATGCAGAGAACATAAATGGAATATTAAAATAGACAAGTCTTCTTTAGTATGATTGCTTTAGTGTGTGAATGTGCACACGTGTGTGCATGCATACATAGAGGTCAGAGGACAACTTTTGAGAGTTGGTTCTCTCCTTCCATCATGTGTTCTAGGAATTGAATCCAGGTCATCAATCTTGTGTGGCAAGCAACTTACCCACTGAACTAACTAATTGACACCTGATATATATTTTTCTACCAAAAAAATTTATAAAGTGTTTTACTCTGTGGTAGGCTTAGAGCAAGTGTTCTAAGACTTAATATGTGTTGTAGTCCACCTGGATGGTTGCTGATAAATGACCATCAAACAGCTTAAGGGAACAAGGGGTTTATTTCTTTACAACAGTCTGGTTACAGTCAGTCCAGCTTGACGGGAGAGCATGTACCAACACAGGGCTGAGGGAACTGGCCACACCATCACTGCATAACGGCTGAGAGATGGACAATCCTTACTTGTCAGACCAGCATGTCTGGCCAAGTGAACAGAAGGATGCCAACTCTCTCGACCAGCTCTCGGTGATTTATCCAGGGCCTAGTTCCATCCATCATGGGCTGGATCTTCCCCATCAGCTAGACAATCTCCTGCAGGTTTGCTCTGGGCTCAACTCAACCACTAATTCTCTATAAATGTGTCCAGAGCTCAAACCCTCAACAGTCAAGTTGACATCTGTGCTTAACTATGACAGTATGTCAGCGGTAAATTGCTTTCTTTTAAAAAAATTTTAAATCTACTTAGTGTTGGGGGGCATGAATATGTCATGGTATATGCATGATGGTCACAGGATAGTCACTGGAGTAGACGCTCACATTCCATCATGTGAGTTCCAGACCCACAAGTCACTGGGCTTGACACCAAGTACCTTTTCCCTCAGAACTATCTTGAAGTCCCATAAATCTCTTTCTAGACATGTTTGACTATGTGTGCCCCTGATATAGGAGAAATGGAACAAATTCCCTTTAACAAGGAGTTGAAGAGAACTAAGACAAATTTCCCAGCCTTGAAGACTGGCAACTTGGACAAATTTCAGCTTGAAAGAATGTTATCTCCACAATGTTAAAACAGTTAAGCTTTTTGTATCCTAACGTAGATCCCCCCCAACCCGTGCTTCTCTAAGAACTGGAAAGCCAAGGCCAATGCTACCTCAAGCAAAGCTGAATAAATTGGAATAGAGTTGACTGAAAAATCCCACAAGACCTGATGGAGAATGTGTTCATATACCTTTGAGATCTCACTAAAGAAATTGTTACAGGAAACCTCCAGTATCGTGAGTTGAGCTTCTAAACTGCTGTCAAACAAACAAGGCTCTTAGCTGAACTATTAATTTAATGCCAAGGCTCTTAGCCAAGCAGTGCCCACACAGACTCAGACTGGGAAATATGCATTCATGTTCACTAATTTCTAACTAGAGTATAACACTTTCTTCTATTATGAACGTGGCCAGCAAACTACTAGAACTGATAGAAATTTCAGGTTTTTCATGTCACTTTGCAGTTACTGCAAATACTTTGAAATATTCTTATTGCTAGTTATTAGGCTATCAGTGAGTCTATATTTAACACATTATAAAGTGGCATAGACATTATAGCACAAATTTGAAAAATTTTTAGTCACTTCATTTCATTGTAATTGTATTCTGCAGTTATTTTATATATGCACTTTGTTTATGCATTTAAGAATAAACATCTTGAGGAGCTAGAGAGATGGCTTAGGGTTAAGACTCTACCTCACAAGCAAAAGGTCCTGAGTTGGATCCCAGGTTCCACCTAATAATGCCAGGCAGAAATGGTGATGGCCTGCACTTCTGGCCATGCTGGGAGGAGCCTGGGAAATCCCAGAGCAAAGCAAGGAGGTAGAAGCAATCCAGGATGATTCCCAAAGTCACTCTTGGTCCTCCACAGGGACACACAGCTCCCTCTGACACACACACACACACACACACACACACACACACATACACAACACACACACTAAATAAACAAATAAATAAATATTTTTTTAAAAAATCGAGTAGTATGTAGACTTCTTGTCAGAGGCGCACTCACCACAAAGCTTAAGAACTCTGAATCTGTGCTTTATAAATAAAGCTTATTGTTCATCACTTTCAGTCACTGGTCAAAAAGATATGAATAAATTTGATTTGTACGATTTTGTAGCCTTTGGGAAGTTGGACTCTAAATATTTTTTTCAAAATAGTTATTTTGGAATAATCATTAAGTCCTATTCTGTGCAATATAAATATAATTTTGACTCAATTGAAAGAGTATATTCTGCTTCCCTTTAATAGCTGCTGGTCCAGAATGTTTCTTGTTAATTGCTAGGGCTGGATAAGTTCCAAGATGACCAAATTCTTTAAAAAAAAAAATATTATAATTGGTCCAAGTGCAGAGAATAGACAACTATGGAATGCTTGACCCTGAACAGAACAACACCTGTCTATGGGAGTCATCAAGGCCCAAGCCTGCTCTCTAGAGAACTGATGCATCAATACCTGGAATGGACAGTTGTTGGGCTGGATTTCTCCCTCAGGGAGTTGAGTTTGTTTTCTGCTTGTATAGACAGTGGCAGATTGTATTCCTCCCTTTGGGAGTTGAGTTGCCTCCTATCTATTCTTAGATCACTTTTGTTCTTCTCAGAACTGGCAAGGCTGAAACTTCCCCCTGCAGTTTCTTCCCTGTGCATTTGAGACATTTGATATGTCAATGCATGGATCACAAGATTATGTACACATCGCAATAACCAGGTAATTCTGCTTTGAGACATTCATTGTCCATTCCCTTTTAGCAACTAAGTATCATGCCTGCTTTTAACTCTACCTGGAGACATCCTGCCTGGTCCCACACAGCAAGTAGGTGTCACTTCTGCCTTTTCTCTGTTAGCCGGAATCCTATGAAGAATTTGGCCCTGCTCTTCTTAGATTTTTTCCTATAAATATTCATGTATGCTGCAATAAAATTGGCTTAGAGGGCATCCTAGGCTCCCTCTAACCTGATGCCTGATCAATTCCAACCATTCCCACTTCTGTTTCCTGAATATAAGTCTGGGCTTATGATGGTTTGTGGGCCCAGACACCTGTATTCCCCCACCCCCGAACTCCTGAGACACAAGGGACATCATGGCAATTGTTATTTCCTAGTCACACAAGAATGTCTAAGGAGCAAGCTTTTAAATTAATGTAAATTAAATTTAATAAAATTTTTATGGCCAGACTTGCAAGCTTGTGCTATGATTTCTTGCAAGCCACAATTGGGGGTTGTATCAGGAATTTATAGATTGGGAACAAAGGGTCATAAAATAGGAGCTCAGGCAAACTGGGACAAACACAGTCACAGCTGGTCTGTACATGTGGAATGACATATAGCTCTTCAGAACAGGAATTTAATGATGAGCCCTATCTCTAAATAGCTGAAAATACACAAATTTTAAGACTGGGGGAGCATCACAAAAAAGGGGATGAGAAGCATTTAGAGGATTTTCCTTTGGACATCCTCTTTCCAGTTTCCTTTGGACATGACGGCTGAACAACAGTTGTGGTTACCTGCTCAAGACTGGGCCTTGTCAACACATTGTCCTGAAAGAGGGACCCCCTCCCTGAGGGAATAGTAATAGTGACAGCTGGCTGTGGAAGGGGAGTCACTGTCCTCAGTGGAATGCCCACTGATACATCACCCATGCTCCAGCAGTGTGCAGGCACATGCTAACATAAGCAACTTTGATGATACTCAACAGAACACACACACACACACACACACACACACACACACACACACATACACACAAAGATATGAAAGTAGGAGGGAGACTGCTTTGGAAGAAGAAAGTTTTCAGGAGAAGGGGTAGGGGATGAGATCAGGTAATATGGGGTAAAAAACACTAAAATTCATTGTATAAATGTTGGAAACTGTCAGAGAATAAAAATAGACGGCCAAGTTCTAAGATGAACCGTTAGAACTCTGGAGAAATCCTGAGGTTTTCCAGACATTCCCAAGGAATCCGTTGTCCATAAGAAGGAACAGTTTGGTGTGTAGACTCATTCCTCTTTCTGTCGCTGTGAGAAGATACCACTCAAAGTCAAGCAACTTTAGGGAAAAGGGAGATTTATTCAGTTTATGATTCCAGAGGGGAGATACAGTCCTTTATAGCAGAAAATGTACGGCAGGCAGCAGAAGCAAGGCAGCTTAAGTCACATCATGGGAGGCTGAGAGAGCAAAACTGCCAACAGCAAACGCAAGAGAGGAATTCTCTGGGAAACAGGGCAGGACCAACCAACTGCAAGGCCCACCTCTTGTGACGTGCCTCCCTCCAGCAAGGCTCCACCTCCCACAGGCGCCATGCCCTTTTAAACTCATAAGCCTGTGGGGACAACTCACATTTCAAACCATGACAGGGTGGAAAGTAGTTTGCTTGGGAGAGCATTTGAGACTGCGAGCAAATGTAAAGTCAGAAGGTACTGGGCAGGGAGCTAGTGTGATCTTGTTTCAAAAACAAAACGAAAGTATTGGGAGGGAAAGCACACTGGAAGGTTCCTTCTGAAATCTGAACACATTGCGT
Organism: Typhlomys cinereus; assembly: GCA_023101885.1. Lineage (NCBI taxonomy): Eukaryota > Metazoa > Chordata > Mammalia > Rodentia > Platacanthomyidae > Typhlomys > Typhlomys cinereus. The sequence goes on from JALPQD010000014.1 coordinate 8,781,461, forward strand.
TGATACATAGCATACGAAGCATCCAACGTAACTGCACCAAAGCAGCTTTTAGGGTGCTGATATCTCACACAATGCAGAACCATTTGATTAGCAGGAAGAGATACTCGATAATCAAACCCAATTTCTTCATTTCAAGGCCTTCAAGTTACTAGAGCTGTTATAGCAGCTCTTGGCCAGAGGAATCTTGACTACTCTAGAGGGAAAAAAAATGTCCTTGTACTGCCCCCAAGAGATAAAAAAATCTCAAAGGTGGCTTTTCAAACAGTGTTAGCTAAGAACCCTGGCACCTGCAGTGTTCGCTAAGGCAGAGGTCTGATCAAATTGCCAAGAACACTATTTGGATGACCAGGGCAAACATTCTCTGGATTTTCCTCCCCACAGGTGTCCTCCAGAGACTTTGCATTCATCTCTTGATGCAAATTTTTGCTGTGGTGCTTAGTTTATTACTCTCTGTCTGATGACGATAGTGCTTATGGTTTGGGCAAAACATTTTCTTGCTGTGAGCAAGAAGAAGACTAAGTATGTCCTAAATTTTGTTCCCCTAAAGCTGGTCTCAAATTCACTATGTGAGTAGCCTTGGATTTCTGGCCCCCCTACATGTACCTCCAGAGTTCTGGGATACACAGGCCTGCCCAATTATGCCCAGTTTACATGGTGCTGTAGATGGAACACAGAGAGTCTAGACAAGAACTCTACCAACTGAGCAACTTTCATAGCCTGGCACAGTGACTCCTTAAAGGTAAAGAAAGGATTATGGGCTTCTCGTCCATAATCTTGTAATCAAAATTAAAAAAAAAAACCTTATTCATAGTGATGTGTATTCCAGGAATCTAGCACATCAAAGGTCTGCCATGATTCTAAAATGCCAACGTACACAGAACCTCCTGAACAAATGGTTCAGACACAGTAAGTCTTGGGTGGGTTTTCCTGACAAGCACTCTGAGCATGGTAGGGTTTTCCCAGGGACATATGGATAATCCTGGAGCCAGGACTAATTTTGGAATAAGTAACACCAAGCGGCCTAAATCTCTGGAAAAATTTAAGGGCGATTCTTGGCAAGACTGAAGCCCTTTCATGAAAGAAAGAGGGCATTTCCCTGATACCATGAAGCAAGCCAATTTGTTTCATACCTTCCAATTTACTAAAAGAAGAAAATAAGTATACTAAAACAGTATCCGTAGATATCAAACTGTTGTTTTTCCTTAAGGAACAAAGGTTATTTTTATCAGTGATCCTCTAGGAACTGGGGGTGTCGTGTCATTAAGTAATAAGAGTGAATGCAGCCAGGCTCCAGTATCCCCACTCTGAAAGAAGTAAAAACAGAAACCTGTGCTGTTCTTCACAGAAATGTTAAGAACTTTCCTTAAAATGTTTTGATAATGAAGACACTGCTTATTATGGTATTCCTCTGAACGATCCAAAACATTATATTTATTTTAATTATATAGAGAATTGTTAGTACTTTTCTGGAGCTAATTACCACCATTAGCAGTTTGTCGTAGTTTGGGAAAACATACTTCTTAATGGTAGCGCTTACCTTCACCAAATGCGTGTGCGTCTCACTTCCAGAGGAGGCTGAAGATTCGCCTCTGCACCAAGCAGAGCACCGATGCCTTTAGCTGAATGGTTTGCTTTTTCTTCTTCTTTTTTTTTAAGGGTTTTCATTTTTAATGTTCTTGATTGATTTCAGAATAAGTCCCAGTGGCAGTGTCAACATTCATGATGAATGTTTCCTCTTGGGGCAACTGGAGCTGTGTGAATCTAGAGATGTGGTTAGCACAAGCTGTCTGCTGGGCTGCAGATAATGTGGCCCTAAAACTAATGATCCTGTGTACTCTAATTATAAGGAAGATCACCTGGCAGAGTTTCTGAAACCTCGATATGGATTTTTCCTTAACGAGACGCCCTGGACGTGCTTGGATGATATAAAACTGCTCAACCTTCATGATACCTGGCATGATGGGTTTCCCAGGCATTTTCCTTTCATTTCAAGAAGGGCTGATGAAGATGTTCCATCTCATACTCCTTCTTCCTTCTTCCTCCCCCTTTTTTCTTCCCTCTTCCTTTCTCTTCCTCCTCCTCTTCCTCTCTTCTCCTTCTCTTTCCTTGTCCTCTTTTTCCTCCTCCTCCTTCTTCCCCTTCAGACAAGGTCTACCTTGGCAGTGCAGGTTGGTCTTGAACTCACCATCCATGCTCTTGCCTCTGTCCTGAGTACTAGATGGCAATCATGTACACCACATCCATTTAACACTCCACTTTATTTATTTAATGTGTTTCTGTTCTTTTAGGGCTTTACATGTGTATTCATGTGATTTTCACCCTTTATCCAACCCAATCCCCTACTTTTTCCCACTACAAATTTTCTTCTTTCCCATTCACATATCTTTCCGTGTGTGACTTACTAAGTCCCATCTGGGTTAGTTAATGCCATGTGTTGGGCCTTTGCTGGAACAAGGCCCGTATGTCAGTGGGCATACCACCAGGGAGAGGGCTCTCCTTTTCTCCTGCCAGCCTAATCCTTGTTAGTCTCTGAGGAAAAGGTGGTGCCTCTCCAGGTCTCCCCTTACACAGCATAATGTAGATAGGCTCAATCTTGTAGATATCATAACACACCACTTTAAACTCTACACGTGAAGAGTCTCACAGGGAAATCACATAATCAGGTGCATGCCAGTGGTCTGTCCTTCCAAGGCTCCTCCCATTTCCCAGGTGAAGAGAGTGTAAACTCAGAATATCAGTCTAACCTCCAATAGCATGGGACTCACGCCTACACCTTTCCCTTTCTGCTGGCGAACAGTCTAGTACCTAGTTCCTCCCTCTGGTTTCCTATTTATTTGGTTTATTTTTCCCTACTCTCTTTCTTGCAATCCATGCTTCTTACAAGAAGGGTTTATGTCTTCTTTCTGGACCTAGCATCCTTTGTATTGTCTTCAAGTCAATTAAGACAACTCTGCTTAGCCCAGGTAAACTGCAGCCTGGAACAAGAATGATCTCTTCTTACTCATGGCCAGTCCAAAGCAGGTGCAAAGCAGATACCCACAGAGAGACAGAAAAACCACAATGTAGTATTGGGGACATTTATTCCACAAGAAGCAATGCACAATGAGTTGTGTCTATCCAATATAACTCTGGGGTGCACCTAAAGGAGTGGTGTGTACAGAGCACACAGTTCAAGCCATAGAATTCTCTTTACATAAGTCCACACCTATGTAGCTAATGCCCAGCTTGAGATAGGGAATGTTTACAATCTCCAGGACTTTTCTTTCATGTCTCATTGCAGTGACCCTTTACCACTTAAAGGTAACCAAGCTATCGACCTCCACCGTTACCATATTTCCTTACAGTTGAGTTCTTATAACCCGCTGAGTCAGACTTTTCTATGCTCACAGAAACATATGAAAAATTATCATGGTTGCTTCTCACTCACAGGTAAGTTAGCTTCGTAAGCATTATAATAAGCAGTTTTTAATAATAAATTATCTGCTCAATCTGGTAAAATTGAAAGTAAGAACAATACATAGTCTTTCCCCAATTTCTAGCACTCTAAGAAGGTTGTGCTTTCTTTAAAAAAAAATCATCTAAATACACAAAGGTTTTTTGAGTCAGCAGGAGTTCAGAATTTAAAACTTCTGGATCCAGGAAAATATTATAGGGCATACAATGTGAGTTATGTAACACCCATGGCAGAATCTGGGGCAATGAATCATAAGTACTACTTTCTTAGTATTTTGTTTATTTACTGAGAGAGGGAGAGAGAAGGTATTCATATGCACACAGGCAGAGGTGAGAAGACAACTAACTTTCAGAAGACATTTTTCTCCTTCCACCATGTGGGCTTCTGAGAATCAAACTGAGGTTACTGGATTTAGAACCAGGCAGGTATCTTAACCTGCTGGGTTTATCTCACTGGTCCATTAAATATATTCTTCACTTAGACATGAGGGATATATTAAAGCAAATTCCAGATGAGGAAATGAAAGGCAGCTGCTATATTGTGCTTTGGGACCTTGAAGAACTTCAAGTCATGTGAGGGAGGAATCTTGCTGGACTGTTCTATCCGGAAAGCTGAGGATCTTTCCTCCCTCTTAGCTCAAGCCGGTGACTTGCTTGGCCATGTGAAGCCCCTTGGAGTTGTATGGGGACAGCAGCCCAGCTATATGTTTATGCTCAGTAAAAGAGGACTCCCTCAATCATAGAGTGACTCTGCAAATCTTTCTTGCCTGCTGTTTCTCTCTTTCAGATGTATTTCAAAATTCTCATTTGTCTGAAATAAATTCTAGCACCACCAACATTACAGAATTAAACAATAACTTCTGGATTTAGAAATTATCAGTCTAGGTTGTGAATCTGTACTGGAGATTGCATCATCTAAGGAACTCATCTACTGAAATCTTTATTTCAGTCACATCCTCCACGAAGTTCCCTAAGGTAGTCTGTGTTAAGAGGTGCTTGCTGCTTCTGAATTACTATAGCACATTGCACTTACTCTTCACATATTACCATAAAAGCAAATGTTTATAATAAAATTATCAATTAAATACAAAAACAGAAACTCTAGTGCAGTATTTCATAAAAATGTCAACCAACCTTGACAATATTCTTTCATTTAACCCTCTTATCTTCCCTAGAGGGGAAGACATCACCTCGCCTACAAATATTTAAACATACTCCTTTTTAATTATGCTTTATGAGTAAAATGCATTGATGACACTTTTTTTAATAATTCCATGCATAAGTGTTTTGTCTCCATAGTAGTATCAAATCCTTAAGGAAATGATTGTTTTTATAATTCTTGTTTCCTAGTTAGCTCTTAGTGGAAAAATTTACACACAAAATAAATATAAGGCATGAAACAGTGGTTCTTAAACTTGTATACCAATCTCCTGGAGGGCTTGTTAAAAAGAGAGAGACCAATAAATCTATAGGTAGGAAGACAGTACATCTGTAGCTCTGTGGGAACTCATAGTGGAAACCTTTGGGTCTAAAGCTGGATGAGTAAAGGGAAACACACATATACCAGTGGGATGGCCTGAAGAGAGGTAACTTGATGAACCACAGAGGTGTGAGCCCCACAGGAGTAAACAAGCCAGAGTGAACCTTAAAGTCCATAAAAGCATGTAGGCAGAAGAAGGGACGGAATGGTGAAGGGAAGGGAAGGGATGAGAGGGAGGAAGGAGGGTGGGAAGCTGGGATGAATACTCAATATGCTTGCAAAAGTAGAAAAAGTTAATTAAAAAATAGAAGAGAGAGAAATAAAGAAAAGACAACTAGGACTGTAGGTTTGTGGTAATGTGGTAAGTGGGTACCTAGCACGTGTGGCCTAGATTCTATCCCCAGCTTGAAAAAGTCAGAACCCAAACTAAAGATTGTTGGTTGTCTTCCTTAGAGTTGTTGATTTGGTAGGAGTAGCAGGAGAGCATACACTATCACCAAAGGGCCTGAGAGAGGGACAATTCTCAGTTGCCAACCGACATGTCTGTCTAAGTATACAGAAGAATGCAACTTCCTCTCCCTCTTCTGCATTTAGTCACCTGTCCAGGGCCTAGCTACCCACCCTGGCTGGGCCTTCCCCATCAACTAGAAAATCTCCTATGGGTTCGCTCTGGGCTTAACTCAACTAGTATGCTCAGAGCAGGAACCCTCAACCATCAACCACCTCTTCTCAACTTGACACAAGAACATACCATTTTTTTAACTGCCACCTTCACCTTGTCCCCACTGGTGTTAAATTTATTTTATAAGTACATTTAATTTTTAAACTCTGAAAGTCTGAAATTAAAAGTTTTCATGATCCAATTTTACAATGTCAACCATTAAAAGTTCAGTTATTAAAATATTGGAACAAAAAGCTTTTTAAAAAAAAAATTGTCCCAAATCTTTTCACTGTAAGAGTCTATCAAGTCAAAAGAAGTTAAATACTTCAACACAGATAAAACATCAAAATAAAAGCATCATTGACAATGAGAAAATATCAAATTAAGGCCAAAATCTATGAACAGGTTTGATCTCACCAATCAAGGAGGATATAGGGACTGACAGATAGAAGGCAACCATCCCGCAAATGAGACACTGACCCTGCCTCACCGCTATGTCCTACTCCTATTCTTCCATCTACTTTTAAATCTCCTCTTATATTAAGATCTTCATTTCAACAGTCTTTTATCTTTGGTTAGGAGGTGACTTTCAATACCAATCAGATGCAGCTAAGAGTGGTGCAGGAAAAGCAAAACTGAAAATAACAACAAACCATAATTTAGAACACCAAAGACCCTACATTAATCACCTGGAACCAGACCAGCCAAATCTCTCTCCCCATCCTAAAGCTCAGGGAAGTTTGCAGAAGAGGGGGTGGCAAGATTATAAGAGCCTAAATATGGGGAGTACCAACGATATGCAAGATATTTCACACATTAGGGCTGCAGCAACTAGAACTGGACTTTGCTTAACCTGCACAATGGCTGACATGTCAGCGACCCCCCAAAGTCTAGCATGGATCACATGGAAGAAGGCTTCAGGCAGTAGGATCCTTAGAGGCAAGGGATTAAACAGTCATAATAGAGTTTTCATATTAAGGGGAAATCTAAGAAGTTGGCTACGGGCTATGTCACCGAGTCCTGAACCCTCCCTCATTAGGTGGAGGTCTCAGAGGGAGATTTGGCATTTGTACAAAAGAATACTTCAGGGAATGGGAATGAGGAAGCAGGAAGCACTGGAAGGGAGGGTAGAGAGGAGAGTGAAAGGAAGGGGAGAACGGGGGAGAATGCAAGGGGCAACAACTGGGGAGGGGAGGAGGGAAGGAGAGGACCAGAGGTAACTATTGACCTTGTATGATTGGGAAAAAAAATAAAATGTGGGAGAAAAAAAGAAGACCAAAGTCCAGTAAATCAAATACCACATCCTATACTTCAATGTCCATCTTCTGTTGCTTATCACGTAGTCATAGTGACTCAAAGATTCTAGGCAATTCCAGTCCTTCTTTGCAGCTCAAAGTTGTAGAAACAGAGTTTCTCTGGACCCGGTTGAATCTCTGCTCTCAATCGTCCTCCGCACACATTCGTGAGTCTGGCACCTCCAGCAACACTCTGGACTCGCCTCTGCAGCTAAGAGCTTTATCTTCCCCTACAGGAACTCTAGTTGGTACCAAGCTTCTGCAGCTCTCCATGAATCCCTTAATTGTGCATCAAAACCAGTACCATATGGGAGATGTTGACAAATTTTTCAATGAGGTTGAAACAGCTTGATCTACTTGAACTACAACTGTATCAACTTCCATGAGCTGATCCTGGAAAAGTCTCTTTCTAGGCAGTGAAAACTTCTGAAAGGCATGAAATGACTTCAACATGAGCTTTCCACTCCTGAAGGAATCTGGGTTTTCAAACTACAGAATCTTCATACAATGGTACTCATTTCTTCCACCATCCCAGGGCAAAACACTAGGTCTTCCTTCAATGATACTCATTTCTTTGACAGCAGCAATTGCTCTGTTATCTGTGCTTTCTTCATCCAAAACTTCAAGACTGCCAACACAACTCTCCTCTACCAAGCAAAACAGTTCATTGTCTTTAAATTAAACTTTACCAAAGTCCTTGTTCCCTTCATCACAAACTAGGCCTAAACAATCCATGTCTCCCTTAGCATTACTATTTTCCCACAAACTGAATAGTGTTTAAAGCACACAATCTCAATGTTTTCAAACATTGTCTATTTTTCCACAAAAGCCATTCAAAAATCTACAAAGTCCAAATAGCCAGATTTATCAGCAATACCCCACTTCTCTGGTAACAAATTCTGTTGCTGATAAAACCATGACAAAATGGTTTAAAGGAACAAGAGGTTTATTTTCTCTTATGATTCCTAATTACAGTTGCCATCCAGTTTGGCAGAAGGACCCACACCAACACTAGGTCAGAGAGAACTGGACTGGCCCCACCATCTCCATATAATGGCTGAGAGAGGGACAATCCTTACTTGTCAGACCAGCATGTCTGGCCAAGTACACAAGGATGCCAACTTCCTCTACTAGCTCTCTGCACTTTATTCACTTGTCCAGGGTCCCACCCACCCTGAGATGGATCTTCTCCATCAACTAGACAATCTCCTGCAGGTTTGCTCTGGGCTTAACTACTAACTATCTACAAATATACCCAGAGAACAAACCCTTAACCATCAAGTTGATAGCTGTACCTAACTATCACACACACACATACACACAATAAATGTAAAATAAAATTTAATTGTATATTTGCCTCTTCATGGTGATATCGAGTGAGTTAAAAGTCAGTGCAACTCAGTGAAACCTTATCTCAAATTAAAAACTGAGAGGGTTAGAGCTCAGTGGTAGAACATTTGTCCAGTATGTCTCCCTCAGTTCAAATCCCAGTGCTGCAAACAAAACAAAACAAAAGGAAAAAATACTTAACAATGTTTCTAGAGATCTGGAAGTGTATATGATTTCCTTTGACATTTTAAACATTGACCACTGAACATCTTAGTGTCTTTCTGTAACTGTTATTGAATAAAAATAGCATTACTTAAAGATGAAATAGCTCAATTCTACTAATACAGAACAGATTAAAACTATAATCAGTAAATGCAAGAGTACAGAAGTGTGGGGGCACCAAGTCCTAGGCCTGATCCCTTGAATCAGATACATTGGCACTTGTCTGAGACAGATAATTGCAGGCAGAGAACTTTCCCCATTAGTAAAAGGTAAATGCTTCCTGTTTTGCTTTTCCCCGTTCTTGAGACCAGACTTGTTTTTGTTCTGCTCGGGACCAGTTCTTGGGGCCAAGGTGTTCTTTCTGCAGTTCCTTCCCTGTATATCTTGAGACCACTGAGGAATGTTATCTATGGATCAAAGGTTGTAGACATAAGTCACAGTGTATAATTAACTCGGCCTGGAGACACCATTCCTGTCTTATATAGTAACTAGGTGTCACATCTGCTTTTTCTTGCTGGCCTAGATAACGTATGTTTAACATATTCCTGTAAAGAATTTAGCTGTGCTGTTCCCTGGTTTTTCCCTAGTTTTAGTTTGGGGATGTAAATATTTGTGCTTGCTACAAATAAAGTTGACTTAGATGGTTTGTATCAAAGACATCCTTGCTCCCTCTGACCCAGCCTGATTTTCATTCCTAATGCTTCCACTCCTGTTTCCCACATATCACACAGCATCACACTGGTTCACTGGGTCACAGGCCCAGGAACAGAAATTTCTAGGGTTTATGATGGTGATTCATATAAATTAGATAAACAACTTTCCCCATCTCTGCTTTCACTCTTCATCAGATGCAGAGCAATAAACACTTTGCTTATCTGGGGAGTTATATCCTCCAGTGTAAATCTTTCTTTTTTTGCATGTGTATGTGCTTTGCATGTGGGTGCGTGTACATGTGTGTATGGACATGTGTACAAAAAGGTGTTTGAGTGTGTGTGTCTATGGAGGCCCAAGGATGACATCATAAATTATCCTGGACTGCCCTATCTCCTTATTGCTTATTCTGGGATTTCCCAGGCTTTGCCTTCCAGGGCCAGAATTACAGGTCATCACCATTTTCTCCTGACATGTTTACATGGGATCTGGGGAGATCCAAATTCAGGTCCTTTTCTTGCAAGGTAAAGACTTTATCCCCTGAGCCATATCCCCAGCCCCTGCATCTCAATTTAAACTAACCTCTTCTCAAGTACTGTACAGCCATGTCACCATGTTGGTTAGGAATCCTATGACACTGTGATATAATAGGAAATGCCTTAGTTCCTGAGACAGAACTTTAAAACTCTCATAGATCAGGCACTAGGAGGATCTGCTGTTCTAGTATTTGGTCTCTATCTCAAGTTCCTGAACTAGAGCTACAAAGACCTTGGTAATTTTCTCAGTGATAGTATCTGACACGAAGCTATTAAATCGGTTGGCGTCTCCTGGTTCTATTATAGGAACATCTTTCATTCTATCAAGGCAACACTTGGAGAGCTCCTATATAATCCCCATGGTTGGTGCTAGAAGGACGAACCATGTGATTAAATATTTGAGGCTTTTGAACCCACTCCTTCTTTCAGTCAAAGGTGGAGTTGACTGCTAGCAGTCAATGATGTCATTAATCATGTTTATGTAATGAAGTATCCATAGAAACCCCTAAGCTTGGCATTGGAAGTTTCCTGGTTACTGTATAGGTACAGTTGTCTCAAGGGTGGTGTGACCAGAGAGGGCCTGGAAGCTGGACATCCTTTTCTCACACACCATGCCCCATGCATCGCTGCTATTTGCCTGTTCATCTCTATCCTTTTAACATCCTTTATGATAAACTGCTGTACATAAAAATGTTCCCTTGAGTTCTGTGAGCCATATTAGCAAATCAACTGAACCCAAGGATAAAGAACTGAACGGAGCATCTGAACGGAGGGACTAAGCCTTCGATCTGTGGGATCTGATGCTCTCTTTAGGCAGACAATGTCAAAACGGAACTAAATTATATGATATCCAGTTAGTATTTGCAGGAAAAATTGGTTGTGAATGGGGGTGGGAAACCTACTTTTTTTTTTGGTTGGGCCACCCTATGTGGCCCAGACTAGTTTTGTGTTACTCTCACTTTAGCCTCTCAAATAGTTGGAACTATAGTTCTAAACATTCTTAAACCAGAGGCTTGATTCATTGATGACTCCTGTATGTGTGTGTGTGTGTGTGTGTGTGTGTGTGTGTGTCTGTGTCTGTGTCTGTGTACGTGCTCCTGTACAGGAAGAAAAAGAGGAGGAAGGAGCAGCAGCAGCAGCCACAGTAGCAAAACTAGTTCTTTAGTAACAAATTTGTGTTCACTCTCCATTGGAAAACGCTTGACCTATCCCTGGAAGGAGAAAGAAGCTGTAACTCAAGAAGTAGGCCAGGCAAACAGATCTCTATCTCTTTGACATTAAGCAGATACTTCACTTAATAAGGACCAAGTTGACCTGAGTTTAAGCAAGACATGTCATTCATGACAGCTTTGTGTAACTTTTCTACCCGGGATAATTCCAACACAGGACAAACTTTCAAAGAGGAAAGAGTTTCAGAGGTTAAAAACCATTATAAAGATTCTTGCAGGTTCCATCACTCAGTTTTGCTGCACTTCTGGCATTTGTGGAAAGTGGGGTTATTTTTGGGTCATGCATATTTATAGTTCCTTTTTTTCTTTTTTAACTGTGGAGGTTACTATAGCAGTCATACCTATCGTTTATCATCTAACTGCAGTGTTCCCTCGCATGCCCCACCCATCAACGTTAACAGTGACCTAGTCTCTCCTGAATTTACATAATCGTCAGAATTTGGAAGGGAGCAATGCATTTTTCTCTGCCTTCTCAACTTTTTTTACCTAATAAAGAAATCTCCTACCAAACCCTCGTGGGTAGGTATGGATGTGGGAAGGTGTGGTTCCTTACTGCTTTCAAGGACTTGGGGATTTTTCCAGCAGCTTTTCCGAGAGAGAGGAGAGAGAGGGGAGAGAGAGGGGGGAGAGAGGGGGGGAGAGAGAGAGAGAGAGAGAGAGAGAGAGAGAACTGATGTGTTGTGGTGATGACGGCAGCAGAAGTGACTGGCAAGCCCCCGGTGGGTAAGTGTGCCAGCGGCGCTGGAGACCGGCATAGAATTCTACCGAAGACCTAGCTGGGCATGCACTGGTAAAAACAGCTCGGGGACAGAGGAGTCCTCAAGGGGCGGGCACTGAGCTTCCCAGGCTCCCCCACCTCTCCAGGCCCCGCAGGCCCCTCCGCCCTTGCGCCGCGGGTGGTCCAGAAGGACCCACAGAGCCACTTCCTCCCGTCCCCGGGGACGCGGAGGCTCGTACCCGCCGCCGCGCCTGCGCAGAGCGTCTTCTCGCGCGAACGCGCAGCGCTGACCCTCAGCACCCCGCGACCCCGGACAGTATCTCGGGGGTTCCAAGTCAGCCAGCCAGGTTCCTCGAAGCACCGCCCTTCCCCCGCCCTGGGGACACGGATGCCCCGGCGCGCGGCGGCTCCACAAGAGTTAACCTCCAGAGCCCGGCGGAGGAAGGTGCCGCCGGCAGGAGCCGGGCGCGGGGCGGAGCCTGCTCCAGGCCGGAGTCCCGCCCCCACCGCCTCTCGCCTCTCATTGGTCCGCGCGCCCGTCCGTCCGCCCGGAGCGGCCCGCCGGGGCAGCTTCCTCGGCCTCCTGGGCGCATGTGGGGCCGCCCCAGACTGTGCGAGGCCGAGCTGGCGCCGGCTGTGGGGAGCTCGGAAGCGGGCAGGCCGGGCGGCGTCGGGGCTGAGCATCACCGTGCCCGGGCCTCTCCGCCTGCAGCACCACCTGTCGCGGGCGAGACGTCTGGTAAGGCGCGGCGCGCGGTGCGGGCGGCCTGGTGCGGCGGGGCCTTTGGGGACCAACCCCGGGAGCCCCGCGCGCACGCGGCGAGGTGCAGGGGTGCGGCCCGCGCCTGGCGGATGGGCCGCGGGGCAAAGGAAGGGGTGTGTTGTGTTCGACCCCGGCGCTGCCTCTCGGCTTCCTGCGTTCCCCTTCTCGCGATTGCCAGGATGCCCTTCCTTCATCCCCGTGGCTCCAGATCTTGGGCATCTTTCTGTTTCTTTTCCACCCCAGCCGGTTAGCGAACGGTTTTTGTGACTCAAAACCTCTTTAGCAAGATCTCTGTCTCAGCGGAACTGAGGGCGTGACTGGAGTTTGCGTGTGTTCCTCATTTCCAAAGAAACAGGGCTGCAGGCTAGAAAGTTCTCAAGATTAGCCTGTTCTGTCCATTTAGAGGAAGTGGCATCAGTGCACCAGGTTTGGCAGGTGACTCTTGGACGCTCGCGATATCCAACGCTGCGGGTGGTGTTGCGCGTGTGGCTTTAGATTTAACTTTGTTTTTTGCTTCCCGAGATCATTCTAGAAGATGTGTTCTTTGTAGTGAGAAGCAAAATCAGAATACTAGCTCTCAACATAAATGCACTGGACAAACGTGGTCTTCCTTAAATTACCGTGTTCATACTTTGTAGCAATCATTCCCTTCTAAGCTAAGCAGTTAATAAACATTATTAACTTCTGTCGGTGTTCGAATTATTGATAACAGTAGCGGCTGTGTTGTCACAAATGGGCTGGGCTCTGTTATTCAGATGGATTACCTTAGGTTAACTAACTCTTCAGTTTGGCTCTGTTATTGTCTCCCAGTGTACAAAGCTACCCAGGACTGTCGTTTTAAAATCAGAGTCTAGATTTAAGTTCAGTCTAACTTCATAGCTTCCCTCCTCGTAACATAAACTCTTTAAGCTTTGCTCGTATTGCTAATTGCAAAGAAATATAGTGGAAGGTGGAGAGAACCATTCGTATCCCCAAATAAATTAAAACATAAACATATCCTTTATGCAACTGCTGTAACTGGATTGTTAGAAATCACAGATGGTTGCATGGCTTTCAGAAATAGCATACAAAACAATAGTTTATCTTTTTAATTTAATTTAAATTGACAGCTTTGGGTACTGATTTGTAACCTGAACCTGTGAAGGTTTGAAAGTTTGACATTGGAGCTAGAGATGCTGATGCAATGCTTTATCATGCATTCTCTTGACATTAGCAAACTCCTGCTTACAAGCCGTTAATGAAAAGACTGGGCTGGGGAGATCCCCCACAAGGAGAGCAATCCGGGATGGCTCCTGGTGTCACCCTTGGGCTTCCACAAGTGCTTGCCTGTAAAAATAAAATAACTGTGTATGGGTTTTATCCTTATAAGGTATTTATGTATGTTTTTGTTTTTTAACATACTTACAAAAGTACGTTTCAGAGTCAGAAGGAAAACTCATTTACCATTTAAGGACTGTGTTGTTTTCTTTCTTTTTATTTTGACACAGGGTCTCATGTAGCCCGAACAGTCTAAAACTCCTGATCCTCTTGCCTCCCTTAAGTGCTGAATTTCATCCCTGAATCACTATGATAGTATTTGTGTCTCCATTATATTTCATTTCATATAAGATACTTCTAATTGTATTGAGTTTTTAAAGATTGATTGATTGATTGATTGATTGTGTCTATGTGTATCAGAGGACATTATATGTGTCTCTGGAGGCCCAGGGGTAATTTCAGCAATCACCCTGGATTGCTCTACCTCTTATTTGCTTTGCTCTGGAGTTTTTCAAGCACTGTCTTCCAGGGTCAGAAGTACAGGCCGTCACCATTTCCTCCTGCCATTTTAATATGGGATTCAGGATCCAAACTCAGGCAGAGAATACATCTCTCTGGCCTGTATTCAGCTTTTAGTAAGTTAAATTAAAATTCTAAGTTGATGTTGAATTTCAGATAAAGTATGTTTTAAGAGAGCTGTTTACTGCATAGCAATCTTAGAGAACAAAATTTACCTTAAAAATTACATTTGATTTTTTAATTAAATTATTTTATTAAAATAAGACTAGTTTATTTGAATGCAGTTATTTTGTTTAATGAATGCATATTATATATCTTTTGATTAGCATTTCCAAGTTTCAGGAGTGAAGAGTACTTTTTTTTTAAATATGGTGTTTTCTGTTGCCTGGATCTGTGTGTCGTTCATATTCTTTAAGGGAGAAAAGGAGATTTATTCACCTTATATAGTTCCAGAGGGGCCATCCATATTCTTATTCTTGATGGATTGAATTTGGGATATTTTAAGTGTTAATCTTGATAAATAAATAGCTTCTTAATGGATTTCGTCATTACAAGATGTTGATCCAGAAACTAGCATTTAGAAGGCAATTCTGACTGTTAACTCAGTACCAATAATACTTATTATAACTAGCATTTGTACAGCGCTTAGAGGGCACGTGGTTAGCATTTTGAGTGGGCTATATAATTTAAATCTTGGGGGGAGCCTCTGTTTAATAGCTCTTGTTTATCCCCATTTGAGTGGTGAGAGATCTGCAGTTCAGTGAGGTCAGTGACTTAACCCAGAATCAGTAGCTAGCAAACAACAAATCCCTGATTTCAGTCTGTGTAGCTTGACTCCATAGCTTACCCCTAGACCCATGTGCTAGTCTGCCTGGGATGGGTTTTACTGAAAAAACAGTAATGATGATGATGATGATTATGAAGCTTAATACCTTATGTACATGCATGTCATCATTACATGGTTCTGTGAACGTTTCCTTTCCTCCATTTTATTTTTCTTTCCTTTTTCTTGTGTGTGAGCTTTGTGTGCATGTGTGTGCTGATATGTGGAGGCCAGAGGTTGATGTCTGGACATCGTCGTCTTAGTGACTTTTCCAACTTTTTTTTTTTTTTTTGAGACAGGGTCTCTCAATGAACCTAGAGCTTTTTTCCCCTTGTATGACACACCTCCAGTAATCTACTTCTTCCAGCTTGACCCCATGGTACCACTTAAAATAGGACCTCCAGGTAGGGCAAGCATTCAACACATGCGGGGGGGGGGGAGTTTATATTCAATTGTAACCTAAGCGTGTGTGTGTGTGTGTGTGTGTGTGTGTGTGTGTGTGTGTGCGCGCGCAGATGTATGTACATGAGTGCATTTGAGTGTTTGTGGAGGCCCCATCCTGGATTACTCTGCCACCTACTGTTGTGAACTTGGTTCTCTAATTAAACTCACCGTTAGGACTAGTTTGGCTAGCCAACTTGCTCTAGGCTTCCCAGACTCTGCCTTCCAGACTAGAATTGCAGGCCAGCCATCATACCCACCCAGCATTTACACATGGAATCGGGAATCAGAACTCAGATTTATTTCCTTTTGCTTTGAGGCAAGGGTTTTAACCACTGAGCCATCTCCCCAGCCCCAAACCTAGAGCTTTTAAGAATCTATACTGACTGAGCAGTGCACCCACTGGATTGGCCTGTTCCCATCCCCCCAAATCTTAGGTTACAGGTGTGTAACACACTTGACTTGTATATAGGTGCTGGGGATTCAGACGAGGCCCTCGTGCTTGCAAGTACTTCACCTATTGATTCATCTTCTCAGCCCACCCCCATCTTATCGATGAAAAAAATAAGCATCTTTGTGGAGTGATTTCCAGATTGGAACTCACAGACAAGTTTTTAAAAGGTGTATGAAAGGCCAAAGCAAATTAGCCCAGTGTGTAAAGGCACCTGTGCAGGATCTTGACACTCTGAATTCATCTCCCGAAGCTTACATAGTAGAGGAGAGAACCAACTTCCGAAAGTTGTTCTCTGACTGCTACATGCATACTTCTCAAATATTTTACTATCACTAGTAATGAAATCAAGTTCTAGTAATTTGAATGTTGTAGCAATTTAATCAGAATTTTCTCTCATTTGAACACTGGAGTTATCTATGAGGTACTTGACAGGTAGAATTATCTTTATTACAAAGGCCAAATTCAGTATTTGTTAGTAAGAAGATTTCAATTAGGAGTTAAAAATAGATTTTTATATCTATAACAATATGTATCTGAATTTCTGATTACAAAATTGTTTTTTTAATTGCCTTTGATTTAAGATAGAATATGTTCCATAGTTTGGGATATATCTAACTTTCCAATATATTACCATGTTAGCTTAATCTTTTAAATAATTTTTGTGTGTCTGTGTGTGTACTCATACATACTCCTGCCCATGTGATCCAAGGACAACTTTTTTTTTTTTTTCTCATGAACATAATATTTATTGCCCTGAGTTGGACAGCTGGTAGGGCTGGGAAGGATAAGAAACTAGGAGCCCTAAACTCATCTCAGGTTGAGTAGGCAGCAGTTGTTGGAGTCCCTCTACTTGGTGCCTATATACATGCACCGCTGTCCCCCACAGTTGGGCATTGCTCATGGGGTTCATGTGGTAAAAGCCTGCTCAGCGCCCAGCCTGGCAGCTGTCTGATCAGGTTGCCATGCCAAGGACAACTTTCAAGATTTGGTTCTTTACTTCCAACTTGAAGGCCCTGAGTATTGAACTCAGGTCATTAGTTTTGGGCGTGAAGCAAAAGCACATTTACTTGCTGGGCCACCTTGCCTGTCCTGACTTAAATCTTTTAGTACAAAAGTTTTCAGTATAGTAAGTAATGCTGTCTTCTCCTGGAGGAATCACACAGATATGTATTCAGTTCTTCTATTAAAGACTTTTTAAATGTGAGGGCCAAAATTGGGAGTTTTTATTCCACTTCACTGAGTGTCAATTGTCCTGTTTTGTTAATACTTTTATAAACATGTTTGTAGGTGAGGGGAGAAAGCTATCTGGTACATGTTTCTCTACCACTCTTGCCATAATTAACGTTACTGGTAATATGGTTTAGTAGTTATTTTAAAATTCTAGAAACGTGGCGTGTGCAGAATCCCCAACTTTAGAACCATCTGTTAGTACTTTCTGTGGTAATTAATAAATTGGAGTGATAATGGATCTTCTATACAACATAATGAAAAGATCTACAGATGTCACATATAAGTCAGTTAAAGTTTAAAATGAACTGCAAGTGACATCCTTATACACCAGGTTCTCTGTCTTAAACTCATTAAAACTGCCGGGAGAAGACTTTATTCTTATTTCTTTTGGATTGTACAATCCATTCGATAATTGATTGTCTGTAGAGTGAGGTAGTAGAGATGAGAATTCATAGGCAGATGGTTATTAAAAAGCCTTGGGGGAAGCAAGACATGGTGGCACGTGCTGAAGTCCCACACTCTAGCTAGCTAGCTCAAGCCAGCTTGGGCTGCGTAGTTAAACACTAGCTCAGAGAACTGGGAGCGTTGGCCCATGCCTTTAATCCCAGCGCTCTCATGACCAAGACCTCATCTGCTATAGAGAAACCTTGTCTACACAACAAGGAAATAAACAATCTAGCAAACAGAAGAACCTTGAAGTTATACTCATTATTATTTTGATGTATTTGTAACCAAAATACCTCAGAGGACAACATAAAGGAGAGTTCTTTTGCTCGCAATTGGAGGTTCAGTCTCTTGATCTTGACTCTGCTGCTGCTGAGCCCATGATGTGGCACAGAACCTGGCTGCCAGAGTGTATTTGAGGTGAGTCACCTCCTGACAGGTGGGAAACAGGAGGAAGGTGCAAGCGTGGACACAAAATCCCAGTGCTTGCCTCATAGGGGATAAGAGGTAATTTTTCTGGTGCCACCGTGGAAACAATGAGAATTTATTAGTTATAGAGCAATGGAAGTCATAAATCAAAGTGTTTGTAAAATATACTTCAGGCCATATACCTGCACATTACAACAAACCAGGGAAACTTAAGCTGAGAGAACAACTGGCTTGCTAAGAAAACATTTTAAGGTTTTGATAGTCATGTTAGGTCAAATGCAGGAGTGGGCAGCAAATCGCTTTTAAAGGGACTGCAAATAGTCCAAGATGATTTTGGCTTTGGTCTGCAATATTTTAACTCTACGTAATCCCAAAGTTCAAACATTTGGCTATGTAGAATCTTCAATAACAGATGTAGTTTTTCTTTCACATTTTTCTTCTGGAAACTTCAGTTCATGTCATCTGTAACCTTCAGAGACACACCTCCAGTAATCTGTGTCTTCCAGCTGGGCCCCATGGTACTTCCTAAAATAGTACCTCCAGGTAGGGCAAGCGTTCAGCACATTCAGGGCGGGGTGAGGGGGGGTGTTCATATTCAACTGTAACCTAAGCCTGTAATAGCGTGTCTGTTTTATCCATCCATCTATCTATCTATCTATCTATCTATCTATCTATCTCTATTTATCTATCTATCTATCTATCTATCTATCTATCTATCTATCTATCTATCTATCTATCTCAGACAGAGTTTAAATAGCTCTCTGCCTGGCTAGGAACTCTCATCTGTCTGCCTCTGCTTCCCAAGTGTTGGGATTACAGGTATGTAGTATTTTTAAATTAAAAAGCAATTAAGAATAGAGTAAGTTAAATGTTTTCCTTGGTCTTTTCCTGTGCTCATAATGTTTAAAGAAATATTTATTTAGCTATATATTATATACTTTTAAATTTTATTTATTTATTGAGGGGCGGGAGAGAGGTGGTATGCGCATGTGGAGATCAGGAAAACTTTCTGAGAGTCAGTTCTCTCCCATCATGGGTCTTTGAGGATTGAGTTCCAGTCACAAGGTTTGTGCACAGGCACCTTTATTCTGCTGAGTTATTTGGCTGGCCTCCTCAGACTCATGTTTAAAAAGGGAAGGGCGCTGGAGAGATGACTCAGGGGTTAAGACTGTCTCTCAAGCAGAAGGACCTGAGTTCAGACCCCAAGGTCCATGTAAAAACGCCTGGAGGAAACTGTGAGGCCTGCACTTCTACCCTCGTGGGAAATCCCAGAGCAAAGCAAGGAGGTAGAAGCAATCCAGGATAACTCCCAAAGTTACCCTTGGTCCTCTGCAGGGACACACAGTGCCCTCTGATAACACACACGAGCACACACACATACACACACTAGATAGATAGATAGATAGATAGATAGATAGATAGATAGATAGATAGATAGATAGATAGATAGATAGATAGATTTTTTAAAAAATAATTTACAGAAGAACTAGATGTGGTAGGTCTATGTTTGTAATTCTAGAACTTGGTGACAGACCAGAGGATTACTGCAGCTGACCTGGCTTTTATAGCCAGTCAGCAGTAATGACCCAGTCAAAAACAAAAACAAAGACAACAAATTCTCAAAGAAGAGCTGTAGAACTTCAGTACTGGTAGAACATTCAGAGCATTATATTTGAGTGTTATGCTAATAGATTCTATTGGAGAAAAATATTACTGAATTGTAGTCCTCACTCCGGTCCTGACAGGTGTTTAGTAGATGACTAAGTCTCTCACTGAGGTTTAAGGAAACTCCTACTTTAAGGTGGTCCATTGTCACCTAGAAGTCCTCCTCCTGCTGTAAAGATAAAGAGCAGAACAGAAGCACACTGCACAGCCCAGCTTGAAAGCAACCATGTCCCTTGGTGACTGGAGTCAAAAGGCAGGTGTCTCCCAGGTAGAGCAGAAGCCCTAAGCACAGGGCAGGCTTTAGGAAATGGTGGGAACCAATATCTCAAGCTCTGTCACTATTACAAAGCAGAAGAGTGAGAACTAGAAGAGAATTGTCTTCTCCGTAGATGGGATGAGGATCCCCCTATCGTTTCTGGGGTTGGTTGGGCTAAAGCCAATCACCCTACGATATATGTAACATTTAGAAATTGGTCTAAGCTGTAAACCCTTGACTCACAGAGAAACTTCAGACTGCCTCCAGAAGTTGGTTTCTAGAGCACAAAGTTAGGGGCCACTGTCAAGAATGTTTTCAGTTTTCAAAAGAAAGTGAGCTCATAAAAATTTTGCAAGGAAAGGGACTAAAATCTTGTATGTAGGTACTAAAGACATTAGAATAATCTAGAAGTGTCTTGAAAGTTCTTTGAAATATTGAGTGGAGCCAGAGTTTTAAGTTATAACATATAAACATTAAAAATGTGGACATACATACGTAACTGAAAAAGTGGCGTATCAGAAGATTAACTGGGGTGGGGAGAAGCTCAGTGGTTGACACTTGCCTAGTGGACTCAGAGCCCTGTGCTGAATCCTCAGTGCTTTATAAAAACCTGTGGTGCTGATGCATGTCCCATCACAGACTCCTGGTGGAGGCCAGAGGATCACAAGTTCTAGGCCAACCTGGAGTGCATCAGACCCTGCCTCAAAAATAAATAAATAAATAAATAAATAAATAAACAAACAAACAAACAAACAAACAAACAAATAAATAAAAGAGTTATGAGAATTTAGGATAGAGAAATTGCTTAATTAGTCAAATTTTGTTTTGAAAAAATGGGATTTAGAGGGAGAAGAACTGAGGAATGTGGCTCAGTTGCTAAGTATTTACCTAGCACAAGAACGCCCTGAGTTCTATCCCAGTACCACATAAACTAGATGTGGTCAGCAAGTGAGAGGATTAGAAAGCCCCTCTACAACAATATGTAAGGCTAATAAACATAACCAAATTAAGGGCTGAAAAATTTGGAACAGGAATAGAAAACTAAACTAAAACTAATAAGCAGACTGAGGCATGACGTGTCAATTTCTTTTTTGTATTTCATTTATTTATCTGTGTGTAAGTGTGAGTTGTATGCTCGTACTTGGCCACAGTGCACATGTGGAAATCAGGAGACAATTTGGTTCTTTCCTTCTACCTTTATGTGGTTTCTGAAAGTCAAACTCAGGCTAGGTCTTAATACTCTTGTCCCATCTTCCTGACCCCAAATAGGCAATTTCTATCCATAAGTTTTACTTGTTTTCATTTATATTAAGAGGTTTAAACTAGTTATAAACATTTACAACTGTAGTATGATTAAAGGAAAATCTGCTTATATATGTAAATCCACTAACTAGTTACAGCTTAGTTAAGTTTAAGGCATATGTACTTGGAGTTCACCCCTGGAATCCCAGCATGAGGGCAGGAGGTTTGTCTTGAGTTCCAAATGAGTCTGGCCTACATAGTGAATTACAGGTCTCAAAAGAAAAAAAAAAAAATACCAGGGTCATAGTTACTATTACAATCGTATAGAATTATATTAATATGAAGTACATTTGGTCTTTGTCCCTGTTTCTTGCACATACTTAAAAGTCTGGGAGTCTCCTGAGCTGCTTGAGTGTCGTTGTTTTTTGGGATAACCCCTTTGATCTCCTTATTTTATGCTGACGAAGTACCTGGAACTCCAGGATAGGGCTGGTCATCCAAGATTAGAGGACTGCAAGAGCTAGGAGTGGGTGGGGCTGGACATTAAACTCTATAAAAACTCTTGAATAACGTTTCCTGACTTTGTGGGCTGCCAAGCACTTGAAAGCTCAGGGAGGACTGACTGTGTGTTCTCCCTCCAGCCTTGCACCTGTTCAACCCGTGTCTCCACCTGGCTGTTATCTATACCCTTTCTCTATCTTTTATAATAACCCAATATACACAAGTTTTTCTCTGAGTACTGTGAACCATCCTAGCCCAGAGTATCAAGTTCATAAGGAAGTGTTAGTGAGAATCTAGTATGTAAGCTGGGTGGTTAGAAGCACACCTCTCAGGCAGTCACTTGCAGTTGGGAACTAGAGGGGGGACTCTTCTGTGATCCATAGGTTTGGGTCCTTAACTGTAGGTCTGAAACTGTCTCTAGTGCCACAACTGAATAGACCTGTGGGACAGTGCTTGGTATCTACAGAATTGTTTCGGTGGCAATGCTGGTGATATGAGGTCCCTCTGGGGTCTGTATGTGTCCAGGTTCTTGTGTTCGGGCCTTGAAGATTGAAACCTGTCAAAAGAATACACAGGTGCATTTGAAGTTTGAATTGCTGTGAGAACTGGCCCATGTGTTTCCATGGGGATTTGACCTGTACAGGTGTAAAGATCCAATTGTTGGTTTTTCTTTTTAGTCATCTTTTTCCCCATTCTATCCATTTTTCTACATTCTTTAGCAGCTTTTCTTTAAGAACTACGTTTATTTCTGTTAATTGATTGGTTTGAAGAGCAAGCCTGCATGTGCAGTGTGCTCCAGGGGAGGTCAGAGGACAACTCTCCGAAATTGGTTCTCTCTTTACTATGTAAGCTTCTGGGAATCAAATTCAGATGGCCAAGTTTGCATATGTGTCTCCAAGGTTGAGTCATCTTTCCACCCCTTCCCACCGCCAACACTTAATTTTTTTCCTTGAAGTTAAATAGGATTATCTCTCCTGTTACAACCTGGTTTCCATACAATGCTTTTATTTTTCCAAAGAACACTAAACTTTTCATATCATTCACATATTTTCATTTTGTTTCCTACTGTGTCTGATTTTGGGAGTTTTGTTTTATTTTGTTTTATTTTGTTTTGTTTGAAGTAGGGTCTTTTGGAACCAGGCTAGCCTTTAGTTTCTTAAGTAGCTACAGGGAACTTTGATCTCTTGATCTGCTTGCCTCTATAGCCAAGTGCTGGGATCAGGTTATGTGCCACTCCCACCTAGCCACATAGGCTTTGACTCTTTAAAGTTTACTATGTCCATGATTATTAAAAATGAGTGAAATGTCTTGGGCAATGTTGAATGTCTTCGGTCCTGCTTACTTTGAATCTCAGCATAACCATTCACTGCTGGGTGTGTGGGTGATATAGCAAGCCTTATGCAGATGCCCTTGAAACAGTTCACACCTTTGTTCCCAGGGTTGGTGGATGGTGCAAAACAGCTGCAAAATAATTACTTCAAAGTGCCATGCTTAAATGTCAGGAATAAGGGAACATCAGCACTTACCATGACATGGGTTTGAAGGCCTTGCGACCTCTGAATTGAAATATATGCAGAAGAAATTCAGAAAAGTGCTGCCAGCATCCAAGTGCACATGCATGGTTGGTAGATTTCATATTTTCAGATCACTGGGCTCTGTAACCTCTATAGTAGAGGTCAGCAAAGTGTTTTTGGTAAATAATCAATGAGTGAACATCTTGGGCTTTGTAAACCACATACATTTCTTTGTGTATGCTGTGTGTTTTTATTTGCATAATTTTTTCATCCCCATAAAAATGTAAAAGCTATTTTTGGGTCAAGGACCAAGTAAAAACAGACCACGGCATGTTACTCTTAGAAGAGCACATCATCTTGAGTTCAAACTCCACTACCATAAAACAGTATCATTGGCCATAAAACAATACAGTCCTGAGACACTTCAAAGCCAGTGGCTTGTCTGATAATGAAATTGAGAATTGGCAGTTTTCTTCCCTTGAAAATTCCATATCTGCATTATCATCCTGTTGGAAACAACAGAAACTGGGAGGGAGTGTTAAAACTCCATATTGTCCTTTGTAACTGCATGTGGTCAGAATTATTGGAAAACGAAAGCTTATTTTCAAAACTATATTTTAGAGGATGTTTTGGTAGGAAGTTTGAAATGAGGAGTGAAGAAATCAGTCTTTTCTTTTTTTCTTTCAGATATGTATGCACAGAGTGTTTGTGTGTATGTTTGCATGTGGGTAGGTGGATGTACACATGTGTATATACACATGTGTGGATGGATGTGTGTGAGTACACTTAAGTATGTTTGCCTGTGGAGGCCCAAGAATGATGTGGGGAATCATCTTCAATCACTTTTACATGTTATCGTTGGGAGCCTGGATCATTAGGGCTAGTCTAGAGAGGCAACTTGCTCTGGGGATTCCCAGACTCCTTCCAGGCTGGCTGTCAACATCTGTCTGGATTGTTACATGGGACCTGGAGATCCAAATTCGTGCCTTTTTGCTTGTTAGACAAAGATTTTAACCACTGAGTCATCTCTCTACCCCTAAGCCTTTCTTACATTAGTAAATACTAATATAGATAACTGTCATATCTCCCAGCCATATTTTATATTACAATTAGCTTTTACTAAATGTAATATAATGCTACTGTATAGATTTCTTTTAAATTTTATTTGAAGTAATTTTCAAAGGATAAATTTTATATAAATATGATGATATCCTTTTGCCCCTTTACACTTTGTAATAGTTTTACAGAATAAAGATAACTTAATGGTGATTATTTTAGTAGTTACTTTTTTTCTTGTTGCCATGACCAAATGTGAGACAAAAAAAAAAAAGCAATGTGAAAGGAAGGGTTCATTTGGGGAGAGTTCACAGCAGCAGGAGCGTGTGGCAGGATTCCTCACACCATGGCAGACCAGAAGCAGAGGCAGGCCAGGTTCATGCTCAGCTCACTTTTTCTGTTTTTCATTCTGTTTAAGACCCCCCCAATCTATGCAGTGGTGTCCCCACGTCAGGGTGGGTCTTTCTTTCTACAGACCTCTCTAGAAATGCTCTCACAGACATTTCTAAATCCAGTCAAGCTGACAGTGAAGATTCACCATCCCAGTTACCAAGTTGAGAAAGCTTAAAATTGTGTTCCACCTTTGTGCATCTGCAGGTCTCCTCCTAGATTGTTACTTGCCCTGGTAATATTCTTTCAATAAAGCATTTTCTCCGATATACTTTTGTAAACTGATACTGTGTATCTGCTGGCTGTGTGTTTCTCATCAGTGCTGTGCTTTTCCCAGATAATAAGAAAGATGTTCTCCCGGTTAAGAGCAGCAACCACGTCTTCTACTTTGGCATGTCGTCATTTGCACCTGAAGGAGAAAGGCAAGCCACTCATGTTGAATCCAAGAACAAACAAGGTTAGTGGCATCAATTCCAATGTAAATTCTTTTAGACTAAAGAGGTATGGAATTTTTCTCTTTGATAGCTCTGTACCAAGACTTGCAGAGATGCTAGCTTTCTACAGCTACACTAACTTTTCATTCTCCGTGTAGCTCTTTGATGCTTTCCAAGTTTCACGTTCCACAGCTTTTACCACCAAAGAAGTCTTAACTGTTTCTTAGTTCTAGATAAAAGCAAACGGACAAAACACCTCCAAGTAGTGCCATGGTCAAGTCTCCTGGCAGATAGGGAATGTTTAGCCAACATAAAGCAGGGCCTGACCCCAGAGTTGCCGTGCCCCCAGAATCTACAAAATGAGCATTAACTAGATAAAATCTAGTCCATCCAACTTGCAACCATCTTTCTGGATACAAGTCATTGCACATATTTAGCCCATTAATTGGGCAAATACTTAAAAGGAAAAAAACCATTTAATCTTTATTATCACCCTTAGGACAGAAGTAATGGGAAGTATTGACATTCAGTCTCCCGACATCATCCTGTGTTTAAGCTGGGTTCAGTAGACATACCTTTCCATATTTAGTGGCAATATTAAATTGTAAATGTAATAGTTTTGCACTAAGCTACAATTCTTCCACTTTTTACTATGAGCATCTGAATAAACCCTCTAAGCAACAAATCTAAAAAAAAATAATAATAGTTCTGTTTCATGTGTTTTCTGGGCGCAGGTAAAGAAAGATTTTGACATACTTTGAATAGTGTCGGGTATGTGGTTAAAATGCATAATTTATGACTGGAGAATATAGTTCAGTGGTAGAAGGTATGTTTAGCATGCTCCTGGGTTCAGTCAGCACAGGAAGGGGGCACAAACAAACTGCAAATTTGAGTGAATATATAATTACATAATTATGTATTTATTAAATATAATTCCGAAAAGAGATTTTTTTCAAGTCCTAGGACAGTTGTATTAGAATTTCAGAGAGAAACAACAGAGCAGGTGAGTTGCCAGAAGTGATGGAGGAGAGGAAGAGATAAAACCGTGGTCCAGGTAGCTTCAGAGAAAAGAGTGAGAAGCCCGGAGTTTCCAGAAGAGCTTGTCTGGGCTGTGCCCAGTGCAGAAAAGAAAAAGAAGAAAAAAGGAAGTACTTTTGCTTTTCTGAGCAACTCAGAAAAACTGGCAGGCAGTGTTCTGCTTGATAGAAACTGCTACCTACTGCCCCAGGGGCTTCTTAAAATGAAATTGTCTCATTGAGGAGATAATTGTGCTTCTCTCACTTGAAATGAGATTTCTTTCAGACAGTTGCAGAGGATGCATAGAGTTTACTGCAGTATGAGGAATAGACCTTTTGGGGAATGTTGCGATCAGAATAAGATGACACTTTTTACATTTTTCTTAAATTTTCTTTTGGCATATCTGTACCTCTGTGTGTGTGTACCAGAGGGCACTTAAGTGTGTGTGCCTATGAAGGCCCATGGGTGGCATCAGGAATCATCTTGGATTCTCTACCTCCTTATTGCTTTGCACTGGGGTTTCTCAGGTTTCCCTCTTCCAGGACCAGAATTTTGAAGGCTACTGCCATTTCTGCCTCATACTTTTACATAAGGGATCAGAGGATCCAAACTCAGTTCCTTTCACTTGTAAGACAAAGGTTTTACTTCCGAAGACATCTCCCCAGCCTGATGTGACTTACTTTAAAGACTTGCTTGTTTGTCAGTCCCATTTTTCTCTGTGATCAGACAAGAATAGTGAACTGTGTCGTCCTACACGTTTGCAGGAGTTTTAGGCCTACAAAGGGACATGTGCTTCCACAGAATACTCTTTGCCTTCACATTTTTATATAATTGCACTTACTTTGCATAGGAGGACACAATTAGAGTTCAGAGAAAAACTTTAAGGAGTTGGTTCTGTCCTTCCAGCATGTAGGTTCTAGAGAGTTGAGCTCACTCAGGTGGCCAGGTTTAGGTGTCTAGGCCTTTACTTTCCAAATCATGTCGCTGATCCTTATCAACATTCTTGATACTCATCACAGAGAGAGAATTCAGCAAACAGTGGTTTAAAAGAAGCTTGGGGGGCATTTATTTCTGTGTCATGGCACATGTAAGGAAGTCACAGGACAACTTTAAGGATTGTTTTTCTCCTGCTGTTTGTGTACCAGGGATTGAACTCAGGTTATGATGCTTGCTGTACCATCTCATTGTCCTCTAGAGAAGCTTAAGGAAGGGTATTCTAATCCCCTCCTGTTTTCGCTTCACTAACAGGTGCATGCCTGTAACCCAGCACTCACTAATAAGTGCTTGCCTGTACCCCAGTACTCACTAACAGGTGCAGGCCTGTAACCCAACACTCACTAACAAGTGCACACCTGTAACCTAGTCCTCACTAACAAATGCATGCCTGAAACTCCGCACCAAAAGGGAAGAAACAGGATTTCTGTCTCCAGCTTAGCCAAGGAAGCTTAAGTCTTGGGGATTCAGAGGGACCCTGCCTCAAAAGGAATAGTTCTTCTGGCCTCCACATGTACAGATGTGCACTTGTGCACACACATGTATACATACACCATACACTTGCACACACACACAGGCTTGGGGACAAAGCTTAATGAAAAGTACCTGCTTAGCCCTTGAGGCCTGGGATTCAATCTCCAGCAGCACAAACAAAACAAAAAGAAAAGAACCACTTGACTAGTAAAAGTCTCTCAACGCCCTGGCAGACGAGTATTCTTATTTTCTAAACCCGTAGCCATTTTTACCCTCTTGTCCCTGTGGCAGTGGTCAGTATGTGGTGCTTGGTGCTGCTTTTCATGTTTTAAGCTATCTTGGAATGACGGATGGTATTTTTGTTTGGGTTTATGTATTTGGGGGAATATTTTAACCTTCTTTTGAGCAGTACAGTCAGATCTTTTGTGTCTTTTTCAAAAATGTCATAGTAACCATTTGGTAAATAAGTTAGATTGTTTAAGTTTAGATTTTTTAATTAACATTTTCCCCAGAAACTTAAGGGTTATAAGAAATTTGTAAAGTACTTTAAATTGAAAAATGAATTTTCAGGACAGTCATCTGAATGGGTTACGATACTTCTGTAAAATAAAATCAGGCCAACCAGGGAGGTGGCACCTAGTTCTAGAGGAACAGATCTCAAGAACTTACACACAAGCCAGGTATGTGTGACAGCTGCCTCCAGGGCAAGTTGCTAGCTGGCCCACCCAATTGGGGAGCTCTGGGTTCAACTGAGAAACCCTCCTTTAGTATGTGATCAAAGTTTATTTACTCGGCACCAACTTTCAAACATATACACACATATGTGTGCACATACATGTTCACATGTGCTCTCACAGACATGTGCATCACAGAATAAATGCATTCTTTAAAAAAAAAAAACATGATCTGGCCTAAGGATCAATAGCATTTTTGTGGGTTACACTGTAGAAGCATCTAGAAATCACTGAAACAATGATGGAGAGTTTTTTTTTTTTTTCTTCTGTGTTCAATCTGGTCTTTTTTTTATGGGGGGAGGGTATTATAGCAGGAGATTTTGGTGCTAGTATTGTATCCATACACAGCACATATTCCATAACTAAACTTCAACCCCACCTCTAGGAACTTTGTGTATTAAAAGAACATAGACCAACAATTTCCATTTCATAGGTGGTGTGTGTGTGTATATGTGTGTGTGTGAGTGTGTGTGTTGTAGGCTGCCACCGTTTCTGCCTGGTGTTTTTATGTGGGACTTGGGATCCAAATGCAGGACTTTCTGCTTGTGAGACAGAGTCTTAACCCCTGAGCCATCTCTCCAGCCCTTCATAGGTTACCGACTTCTTGGGAGTGTGACCTGTGTTTCTGTTGTGTGTGGCTGATGAAGTCTGGTTAGCTTGGTGGTCCATTAAAGATTTGGCATATGTCTGGAAACAACCGATTGGTTCCCACATTTGCCAAGGGGCTCTGTTGCCGTTAGACCTGTAGCACCACAGCAGGCAGTGCGTCATCAGCCTCCGTTTCCTGCTCCACAGAGCCTCTAGGTAGCTTTACAGTCTTCACAAGATTTTCTTGAGTTTGTCCTCAGCGCATGCTTTCTGTATTTCCCAAACTTCAAAGCTTCATTCCCATCTCATCCCTTGAACTTTCTTTTTAAGCTAACCAGTCTGTTGTTTTCCTTGGGTATTACCTGCTGTTTCAGGCAGCTGCTGTGTTAAAAAATTGCCTCCAACTTTTTAAACAAATTCTGTGGGGAAGGGTGGATACTGTATTAGTCTGGGGTGAGCTCTGAGGCCAGTAATACAGCAACGTAGATGGGATCTTCACCAAGCCCCTAGGCAGTCAGAGAAAGGGTCGAAAGAAGAACCTCCAGCCCTCCTGCTCTTCCCAGTGACCCAGAAGCTGCTGATGTGCATTGATCACTAGTTGCCAGTGTCCAGGCAGCTGTGGAACTACAAAGGGAGGAATAACCAGGGCAAGCACAGCTGTTTTTCTTGGATAAGTGTTTCCCGAGTATTGCAAATTATAGTTAATTTCCAGAACTGAAAAAATAGAAAAGCGTGGCCAGTGCTCTCATCCCGTCCTTGGAGGGAAAAGATTTCAGAAACCCATACTCTAGCATTTTTCTGGGATCATTTTGATATAATTTGCCCCACAGCTAAAAACTAGAAACTGAAGATTATCTGACTTAGCTGTATTTCCTTGATTTCAACTATAACATAAGACATGCATCTGTGTATAATCTGTGATTTTATGTGTTTTCTAAACATAAGTGGGTGAACATGTGCTTTGATTTGAAACTTATTTTCCTGTGTGTCTTAGAGATCTTACTGTTGCTATATGCATTTACAGATATATTTTTAATGATTTCTGTGGTATTTGACACTGTGTATATGCAATATGAATGGTGGACTTCTAGTTTTGTATAACTGAGAAAACCAGGAACAGTGTTAAAACTAACCTGTGTTCCCTGTTCCCTGTCTGGCTATTTCTCTGAGGTGGCTCCCTGCAAGTCATATTGTTTAATTGAGGAATGTATACATTAAAACTTTTAAGTCGGGGCTGGAGAGATGGCTCAGGGGTTAAGCCTCTGCCTTACAGCCAGAAGGTCCTGAGTTTGGTTCCTAGACCCCAAGTATAGAAGCCGGGCTGAAGCGGGGGCGGCCTGCGTTTCTGGTCCTGGTAGGGCGGAGCCTGTGAATCCCCAGGCAGAGTAAACTAGGAGGAGGTGGAGGCGGTCCATGGTAGTTTCAGAATTCGCCCATGGTTCTACATGCACACACACACACAAACACACACACACATAATTGAATAAATAAATAAATAATTTTTAAAAAGACTCCATCTCTCCTTTAAAAAAAAAAACAAACTTTTTAAGTGTACTTTAAAATTGTCTTCTCAAGGTCTGTACTATTTTATATTCTCATACATTCACCAATACCAGATGTTGTCACTTTTTTTTGAGAAAATTCTTTTTCTTTTTTTACTTTTACAAGCATTGAGTATTCATCCCAGCTTCTTTCCCCTTCCCCCTCCCTTGTGTCCCCTCCCCTCCCTTCTTCATTCCTTCCCACTCCTTCCCACCCTTCCATTTGTATGCTTCTATGGTTGAGATGTTGTCACTTTTAAAAATTTGAAAATCCCAGAAAATGTATTTTGTTGATTTTTAAACTATGCGTTTAAATCATATTTTAAAAAACAATGCTACTGCTGTTGTAATTAATAACTTTCTATTTCTCTTTAGGGAATGGCATTTACATTACAGGAACGACAAATGCTTGGTCTTCAAGGACTTTTACCTCCTAAAATAGAGACACAAGATATTCAAGCCTTGCGATTCCATAAAAACTTGAGAAAAATGAGTAGCCCCTTGGAAAAGTAAGAGTTGATTGGATGTTTAGTTTTGATATTGATATTCTTTTTTCAAATTAGTTTAAGCATAGAAAAAATGATGTGTTGTACTATCAGAAATATAGTCCCACGATGAAGTTTGTGCTCTAATTAGTTGTCCACTCCTTTTATAGATTATTTCCTTCATTCTGGTGAATGCTTAAGTACTAATTAATGTTCACTATCAGCAATTTAGCAAGAATCAGTTTTATACTAAAATTTCTGTGTGGGCAAGAAACAGGGGTACTGTCTATTTTGTATCCATTTTATTCAGCAACTTTATTGATTACCTACTTTAAGTGTAACACTCTGCTGATAGTCTGGAAGCTAGGAAGTCTAAAGTGGGGGCTGCATCTGGGAAGGGCCTTCTTCCTAGTGGGGACTGTAGAGTCTTTACCCTCATTCATGTGTGAAGAGTCACTCCACCTACAAGAGCAGAGTCCTCATGACCAGTCACGTCTCAAAGGGTTCTATCTTCAGATATGATTGACAGATGGGATTAACCAACACACAAAATTTTGTAAACACCCCACATCACTGGGGCCAGTGAAATGGCTGAGTGGGTAAAGGTGTTTGCACACAAACCTGATAATCCCTGAAACCCGTGTAAAGGTATAGAGAGAGCGGAGTCCAGAGCTTTCCTCTGGCTTCCACACGTGCACTGCGGCATGCTCACCCTCTCCACATCACACACATGCACTAATAATAGAAAGTATTTTTTTAAAAAGCTCAGGTAAGAGGGGGACATAAATGAAGTAGAACTTGAGTTTAAGTGTTTTGGACTAGGACAAATTAGTGTTCTTATTTTTAAGAAAGAAGCCCAGAAGAGGTTAATTGCTACGACAAGATTCCAGAGAAAAGAAGCAGGAGTAGGGTAGAGTACAGAGGTAGTAAGACTATGTCAAAGTAGAGCTGACAAGTACAGACATTGCTAAGGGTTGTCATGCTGGCGATGGAGCATATCATGCCTGATGACCTTGAATTTCTTCACAGTGTGGAATATGAGTGTCACAACTACGCAAAGAAGAGTCTGTCTGTCAGGAAGAGACATTCAGTTAGGAAGTAAAGCTCAAAACATTAGACTAAAAAAGAAAAAAAAACAAGACCCAGCTTGACATGCCGCACAACTGTAATCCCATCACTCAGGAGGCCGAGACAACTTGTGCTACGTAGTGAGACACTGAAGAGAAAGTACAGAAAGAAGCATGAGAGAGGTGCTGAGGGCCTTGCGGCACAGTAGTGTTTGCGCTGGGGCTGTGCTGCACAGCAGTATTATTTTCCTGCATAAAGGACAAGGTGACATTGATTCAGGTATCAAGTAGTTTGCTGGGCTCATAAAAGTACTACATTAGTTTATTCTGATCTGTTACGTGTCAGACCTTGTTCTAAACTTCCGTACTTTAAAAATGAGATTCAGCTCTTTTATTCATAGCTTACTATCTGATGGGGAAAAGTGGGAGGGTAGTACAGTGATAACAGATATGTAAGATCATAAATGGTAGAAGCAGTTTGAGGTTGCTTAGAGTGAGGGCATACTGGAGTCCTCGGTAGGGAAGAAATTAGAATCCGAGAGATGAGATAGGATGGGGGAAGCTAAAGTGATCAAAGAGACAGACGGCACAGAATTAAGACATGAGGACCTGGAGTAACTGGGGGGTCGTGAAGAGTGGATTGGAGCTATCCCCGAGTTTCACCATTCCCAAGTGAGGACAGCATCACCGCAAGGCCTGCAACGGCCTAAAGTGAACCAAGGGTGAAAGTAGTAACCTAAGCAGGTCCATAGATTGTGCAACTTCCACCTCACGTGCCTGTTTTATTCCCTGGGCGCTCCTTACTGTCTTACTGTCTTTTCTGTTTTAATAGCCTAACTGTTTTTGGTTATTTCCCTGTAGTCAGTGAAACTTTTTTAATTTTTATCTGATGATGTCATTCTGCATCAAGTAGCAGTATGGGAACTGTAGTTCATTTGCCTAAATAGTTCACTTATTTATTCACCAAGTATTTGTATACCCGTTAGTGTACCAGCTGTGTGCTACTTCATGTAAATGTAGAAATACAGAAAGCTCTCAGCCTGTGATGGAATCATGTCCTAACTAATCATAAACTGAAATTATCGTAAGTTGAACAGGCATTTTATACCCCAAGTTATTGTGTTTTGTGGGAGAGCTATGGATTGCTATAGCTGCCCAGCATCCAGAGAATATTGATATAGCTTACACACCTACTTCTCTGTACAGGTAATCC
Organism: Typhlomys cinereus; assembly: GCA_023101885.1. Taxonomy (NCBI): domain Eukaryota; kingdom Metazoa; phylum Chordata; class Mammalia; order Rodentia; family Platacanthomyidae; genus Typhlomys; species Typhlomys cinereus. The sequence goes on from JALPQD010000014.1 coordinate 8,814,565, forward strand.
TTCTTTATGATTGGATCATCTTAGGATTTCAAAAAATATACAGTAGTATAAAAATGATGTGCAATCAAGTACAGAAACGATAATAGGGCCAGTCACAGATGTGTTTGTAGGTGAGGGGACGAGAGCAGTCCTGAGCTGCTATAGGAGACATAAGCAAAGGCCATTCCTGGATAGGGATAGTTAGGCCGAGGGTCACAGCAGATGCACTGTGTTGTAGCTAAAGCCGTACATCTACAGAGAGGAAGGAGCACATTAGTATGCAGCTCTTAACTGTTAGGACCTTAAGCTTTTAAATGGGCATTTGAAAGCCATTTAAAAACAGAGGTGATCACAGTTAATGGTTTTTAAAAGAAAAATGAATTAGAGCTGGGAAGGAAAACTATGAAGACTGGGTAGTGGCTTAGAGTGGGGTGAGTGGAAGGAGGACGTAGATTTATTTGAAAGATATTCTAGTGGGAGATATAAAACCTGGTGGTTTACTAGATTAGGTGGGAAGAGAAGAGAGGAAGAAGTAAGAATTCCCATTTGATCGGGTGATAGCAGAAGAAGCAAGCTTGAAGTTGGCTTCTTGCATAATCATTCAGAATCAATTCTGCTTTTCAAACCAATACGTTGCTGTTCTTCTAACTCTATTCCTAACATTTCTCTACATGAATTCACCATTGTCTTCTGTGTGTGCCTCTTTGCTGCGAGGACCTTACAAAGCCCCAAACCCAGCTGGATTGTAAACCTTGGCAGGGGCAGCTGCCTATGTCCCTAGAATTCAGAGTAGTGCCTGGTGCAGGGTTTGGTAAACACTTGGATGAATTCCACTGCGCTCTGCTTCCTTGTTTGCATGTCAGCCTCCTTGCAGATTAGTTCCTTGTGCTGATCTTTGTGTTTCTAGAGCTCTACAGAGGATTGGTGTAGTTTTGCTAATTTTAGTCCTGGGTTTGTTAGAATTTTTTTTAGGGGGTGGGGGGTCTGTGGGTTAGATGTGAACAGGCTTCAGTTTTAGACATTTAAGTTAACTTTGAAAGCTAAAGTTTTTCAGCATGATGCAGGCCAACTCAGGGTGTATTGTGCTTCATTTCAGATATATCTACATAATGGGCATCCAAGAAAGAAATGAGAAACTGTTTTATAGAATATTACAGGATGATATCGAAAGCCTGATGCCAATTGTATACACACCAACAGTGGGTCTTGCCTGCTCCCAGTATGGACACATCTTTAGAAGACCCAAGTAAGTCTTATTTTTAAATACATGCATAAATGAGATATGTGAATAAGAAATAAATATGTATGTAAAGTCATTCTGTAGCATCTAGTCTTTTGTATTACGTCTATCCCACCCAGCCCCATTTCTTGCTTTACAAGAGCTTCATTTTTATTGAAAGAGGTCAATAAGAACCCTTTTATTTTTTTAGAAATAATTCAGTTCATTCCTGACCTACTTTTAATAATTGTGACTGTTAGAGCAATTATGTGCTTTTTATACTTTTCTCTTCCCCTGAAAAGTTAATTATCATTTAAGTTAAGGGACTGGCTTTGTCTCAATTATCAGCTCTGATCAGGTTTCATTATTTTAATTTCAGATTGTGTAACAGTTAACATAGATTTTTAGTGGAAAGAATGATAGAGTGGGACATTGCCATAAAACCTTGAATGAGCCACATGATCCCTCCAAATGTATTTTTTCAGTTGTTGAATAGGAGTAGATAGATCTCGTAAAGTTATTGAGTCTGTGATTACAAAGCCATATCATGTCCAGGGGACATGTCTCCCTGTCTCCTGGCTCTTATATTTATCCAACCCTTCTGCAGTGTTCCCTGAGCCTTGGACCGAGCACTCAACTGGTTTATTCTTAACAGCTTGAACCGCCATCAGATTCTGCATTGTAAAGGGGCTTCTCTGGTTAAGGCTGAGGATAGCATTTGTTTATGGGTATGAAGTATGGGATATTGAGAAGACAGTTTCATGCCATGTCAGTTTAGCTCACCATCAGTGGTAAGTTTCCCTCTAAGGCCTATAACCTCCCCGAGCGGGAGTGTAGGATCGGGTCCATGGTACCAGGCATGGATTCCTTTCTGAGAAGCAGGCCTCGGATCCAGTCAGAGAGTGGATGGTTCCACCCATGACCATCCAGCCTGCCCTGGATAAACTCAGTGGGTCATGAAACAAAGACTTGAATGTAGGAAGTAGATTTGTGTGGAATAAAGGGTGTTTACTGGAATGGGAAAGAAAGAAGAGCCGTGAGGGGGTGCTTAAAGGAGTCAGAAAGTATTACACACACACATGTACATGTGCACATATGTGTGTATATACGTACAGATATATGAAATTGTTAGCAAATTTAGTAATTTTATATAAATTATTTAGAAGAAACTGACATGGCTCTTTGTAAGCTTGCATGCATACTGTTTTTCTTTGAGGTTTTCTGCCTCTAATCTCTGATTTCCCTTAATTCTTGCTCTTTCCCGTGGCTAGCTCACATACTGATGCCTGTGCAGACACTCAGACAAGAGGCGATAGCTTTTTCTTGAGTCTGCTTCATCTAGTTTGTGGCTCCTGTCCAGCGTTCGAGTGCCTCAGCAGCTCTATTTAAATTATTTAGAAGGCCGTACCCTGCCAACTTTCCTTTCCCTCCCCACAGTTCTGCTGAAAGCACGGATCTGGCAGTGTGGTGTTCAGTGCATTGCCCTCTGTTATATGCTGCAGGAATTCCCGGGAAACAGGAGCACCGTCTTAACCTATATTCTCCTGTCAGTTGCTGTATGTAAAGCATTTCTGTGCTGTAACCCAGCTGCTGGCTACTTTGTAGTTTCTGATTAAAACACTGGTTCTCAGCTCAGACAAAGGATGAAGGGAATTGGCAAATAGTGCTTCCTCGACCCCACCCAAGATCCAGTAATATTTCATGAAAGTGCCTGTTGTGGTCCTCATGTGTGTCCACCCAAGATGAGAACTGAGGTATGGAGACAGAGCATGCCTTTGCGTGCTGTATCTATCACTGCAGTGTATCTACAGAGAAGGTCAGAACGTGCAACTCCGGTACATGTCTTTTTGGGTAAATGATCACATCATTCAACAATATTTGTTCTAGCTGCTATGTAAATAATGTAATTATAGTTTGAAATACTTGAAAATGTTTGGAAATAAATCAGTGTGACATAGCTAAATCTGCTTGGAAATTAAATCATATCTTGATGTTTTATTAAGATACCTAACTATTCCAATTGTGGACAAGAACGTAGAAACAAACAAACAACTGTCATGAAATGCAAAGGTGTTTTTGTTCTGTTGCAGGGGATTATTTATTTCGATCTCAGACAGAGGTCATGTTAGATCAATTGTGGATAACTGGCCAGAAAATCATGTTAAGGTACTAAGAGCGCACCCTCCTTTCACAATGTTTCCTTGTTCCTTGTAATTTAACCCTGAACTGCCAAGAAAAAATTTTCACTGTTGCTCTGATTTATTTGCACTTATATACATGCAGATTTATGCTTTGTGTCTGAAGAGATAATGGTAACAATAGCTTCAAAGTGGATCATTAGTACCAAGTGTGACTCTGAGAAAGAAAGCAAACTAGCACATAAGGCGAGCTATCTGGAGTCTCTGCTACTCTGCTTCCTGCCTTCTGTAGGATTTAGATCCTTAGTAAATATGCAACTCTCAAAAAAAGTTTTAAACATTTTTTTAAAAAATAATTTTGTTTATTAGAAAGAAAGTATGTTCACAGGAGCACATAAAGGAGCTGTATGTGAAAGGCAGGCAACTTTTTGAAGTCAGTTCTCTCTTCCTACCATGTGAGTTCTAAAGATTGAACTCAGGTTGCCAGATTTGCAAGCAAATGCCTTTATTCCCTGAGCTATGTGTGCCTTTCAAAGGGGTTTTGAACATAGCAAATCTAAAATATGGTCCATGTAGCTATCTTTTGGTAAACTTTTGTGCTATTGCAGCAATAATCTTATTGCCTTATTGCATGTGTTATATATACACTGAAGAGGGATCCTTAGTTCAGCTGGGTCTAGGATATGCACCTGTAATCTCAGTAAGGTGAAGATAGGAGGTCATCCTTTGGCATCCTTTGGAATTCAAGGCCATTATGTGCAATATAAGACCCTGTACCTCCTCCAAGTAAAACATTGCTTCAGATAATTTAGAAAGAAATTAGAAGATACCTAAGCTTAGAATATCATCTTAAAGGGCTGGAGAGATGGCTCAGGGGTTAAGACTCTGCCTCCCAAACAGAACGTCCTGAGTTCAGATCCCAGGGCCCACATAAAAATGAAGTCATCCTTGGATCGCCACAGGGACATACAGTGCCCTCTGACACACACACACACACACACACACACAAAGGCATGCAAAATAAAATAAATAAGTTTAAAAAAAAAGAATACCATCTTAAAGCTGTAATGTATAATAGACATACTTTTAAATTCTAGATCATGTTCTGCAGTGCTGCTAGGTTTCTCTCATTTGTCCCAAGTTACTGGATTACAGTAGCAAGCTGTTAAATAAACTTTTTAATATAAAATATACAAAAATAAACTTTTTATTATGGTGATTTTTTTTCCTAAAAATTTTGTTTACTACTCCAAAGTTTAGTCCTTTGATATTCAAATTTGTCCTCTAGTCATAAGCATTCTGTCCCAAGTCAAAGCTGGAGTGAAGTAAGTCTAGTTGATTCTCAGGCAGAAATCCTACATTACATTTGCTTCATAATTTTTATAATAGAAGCTAAACAAGAAACAATTTTACTTTTAAAAGCAAGAGTAGGCTGGGAGATGGCTCAGTGGTTAAAGCACTTTCTACACAAGCCAAAGGACCAAGAGTCTGCTCATTATCTGCAATTTCTGTCCCACAAGGGGAAGTCTGGGAATCCCCAAATCCAACTGGCTAGTTGGTACCCCTAATGTGCACTTTGGGTCTAGAGACTCAACCTCAAAGCAATAAAGTGAAAGAACAATGGAGAATGATTCCTGATACCATCCTTGGGCCTCCACTCACAGACACACTCGTATGTACTTGTACAGACAAGTACAAACATGCCTAGTACACTTGCATATTTACCCCACACATACATATGTTAAAAAGAAAGTAAGAGTAAAAAGACAGCAAAAGAATAAATCCTTTTTAAAAATGCCTTTCTGGAGTACCCCATTTGGGGCATCTTTTAATTTGCTTTTTGTTTTATTTTGTTTATGATAAAGGCTGTTGTGGTGACAGATGGAGAAAGAATTCTGGGTCTTGGAGACTTGGGCGTCTACGGAATGGGAATCCCAGTGGGAAAGCTTTGTTTGTACACGGCTTGTGCGGGGATACATCCCGAGAAATGCCTGCCTGTGTGCATCGATGTGGGAACTGATAATAAAGTGAGTAATGCCTTTTTCTCCTTCTCCTTTCCTCCTGTATTTCTTTAGGAAAATTGTTATTTCTGACTTTGGAAGATGATTTCAGAGGGGAAATTTTATGATTAGATATTCTTTTTTAAAATTCCAATATTCATATAAATATGTTGTAAATAATAGTGAATTAAGTTTCTTAAAAGCTTGAGGGTTGGTTTTGTTTAATAATGTAATGAAAGTATTTTTATATTTGGTTTCTTACGCAGGCACTTTTAAAGGATCCATTCTACATGGGCTTGTATCAGGAGCGAGATCGTTCCCAGATGTATGATGATCTCATTGACGAGTTTATGAAAGCAATTACTGACAGGTATGAAAAAAACGTGTGTGTGTGAACACATCCTAGTCATGGGAAGAGGCTCCCTTCTGTTCTGCTTACCATTTCCTCTCAGCAGTTCTTTCCTGCCCCATGAGATGAGCTAGTACTAGGTGGTCGGTACTTGCTGGGACTCCATGACAGCTGGAGGGATGCCTGCACTCATTTCTCCTGAGCAGCTCCTCCCACCACCCTCCCTGTGTGCTCCTTCCCATCCCCCACCATTCCCCGTGCTCACCTGCTGCTCTGATGACGTTTTTGTTCTGTTGACTTTTGCATACAGGGTCTCATCGACCCAGTCTGGCTTCTGACTACTGTACACACTGCAGCTGAAGATGAGCCTTAAGCTCCTGATGCTCCACCTATACTGCCCAGTGCTGGAATCACAGACTTGCCCTGCTGTGCCTAGCTCAACTTACACATTTCAAATCCCTGGGCCACTTGATTCTCCTCATCCTCCTCTTTGCTGTAACTTGCCAGGGTCGTCACTCTTACATCCTTGAAAGGCTTCTTTTTCACTACTGAAAGAATCCTGACTTGGTCTTCTACCTCTCTCTTTCTTTTGTCATATTTGCTGCTTGCTCTGCTCCTTAATGTAGGTGGCTAGATAGTCTTCTCTGAGCCATGGTAAATGAACCATTGCTTGCATATGTCCTTGGAGGGTGCTGTTCTGGGGGCGGAGTCCAGGATCTTTCTTCATGCATGACTGGTAAACCCACCCCTCTAGTCCTGCATTTCTAACTGCTGGAATCCTCTTCCAGGATAGTCTATTTCTACTTCCTGTTCCTATCTCAAAACAAATTTTTTTCCTTTCTAAATAGCCTGACTTCTGTTTTCATAAACACTCTCCTGGCAGATCTTGGGTTCTGGTGCTACGACTCTCCTGGCAGTCAAGCGAGCAACAAGCCTCCTCTGATGTGCTTGTGCGTCCTCGCGTCCTCCTGTTGCCACAGTCTTGCTTTCCCCCTCTCTCATGGATGCTTCTGAAGCTTTCTCCAGTTTGTGTCCACTTCATCTCCACCATAATATCAGGATTAATCTTGTGAAAATGTGTACTTCATTATGCCGTTCCTTTGCTTGAAATCTATTTTCTATTTTGCTGCTTCATCTTTATGGTCTAGCTCTGGCACATGAAAGATACTCAGAAGTTCATTTCTTTCCAGAGACAAAGAGTGGGACACACTGCTCTCCGACACACTGCCCCTTCCCCTTCCTCCTCTTTCTCTCTCACCTCAGACATCTTAGTGCCTTTGTAGTCATCTGGGCTGCATCTCCCTCACTTCTTATTTCTGCTTGCTTGTTTTCGTGACCAAGATGGTTTTCTGCTTGTTTACTGTGGTTCTGCTTCAGACGTGTGTCACAGTGGACTCCTAGCTGCTTCTGTCCTTCTCATCTCTGTGCATGTTGCACATGGAACTGCTAAGGAAAGCTGCTAGGGAAAGCTTCTGTGAGCACTTCTCTCCGCGGTCTTTCAGTTCTGCATGGGAAACAGAAGAAAGTCTCTTTGTTCCAGCATTCACAAAGCTTTGCTTGGCTCCAAGTTGCATTAGTCAACTTCTCCCTTATCCTTTAATATAAGTATACCCTGGTTGTTGAAAACTCAGGGTCACCAAAAATACTCATTTTGCCTTCTACCTTTTTTTATCCTTCTCCAGACTAAACCCCCATCTCCCTTTAAACCTCTCTCTCTCTTTCTCTGTGTGTGTGTGTGTGTGTGCGTGCATTTTTTTAATCAGAACCTCAATGTGCTGCTTAGGCTGGCTTTGAACTCGTGCCCTCTTGCTTTGGTCTCCTGAGTGCTGGGATTCAGGCGTGTGCTCGTACACCTGTGCAGTCTTCCCTTCTGGCTACACTTGCATGAATTATTGCCATTTTCTGTTCTATCAGGAACCTCAACTGGCCGCTGCTTCCACTGCTTATGTTTAGCATACCTTCCAGTATTGCCACCTAACTGTTATTTAGTGAGACCACCTATATCCATCCAGTGTGTACTTTCTTTTGCTCAAAGAGCCTCTTTCTTTCTAGGGAGTTACTTAGTGCTGGTCCTGAACCTTTGGAAATAGTTCACATTGAGTGATACTCCATAGGCCATTATCTGTTACATTATTCTTTTTTTAATTTTATTTTATTTAAGAGTGGGGGGAGGGGCTCCCACTGCTTGTGTGTGGAAATTAGTGAATACTTTAGAATAGATTTTCTCCTTCCACATGGGTTCCAGAGTTTGAACTCAGATTTACAGTCTTGGTGTATTCGCAAGTGTCTTTACCATCTGACCCATCTCTCCCACTCCTACCATATTCTTTTTAACCACATAAGTTGCTAGGGTTTTTTATTTTGTTTTGTTTATGTAACAGATTTCTATGTTTTGGCTCTGGTCTTTACACGCTCTGAAACTTTTAGATACCTTGAGCCAGCATACGACACTATTGTCAAATTCTGTCCTAAGAAATGAAACAGGAAATCTGCTTAATAATGGTGTTTTCACTACCTTATTCTGGAGTTTGCTCTTTTTAGATATGGCCGGGACACACTTATTCAATTTGAAGACTTTGGAAATCATAATGCGTTCAGGTTCTTAAGAAAATATCGTGAGAAATACTGTACCTTCAACGACGACATTCAAGGTAAAGCAAAGAGGAGCTTTAAGACTTTTGATCCCACTGTTTAAACATTTATAATGCCTTGTAAAACAATCTTTGGTTTTCTTATAGGGACAGCAGCAGTTGCTCTAGCAGGACTTCTTGCAGCCCAAAAAGTTATTAATAAACCAATATCAGACCACAAAATCTTATTTCTTGGAGCAGGAGAGGTAAGTTATTACAAGATTGTTCTTACAATTTAAGATCTGCACATTACTTTAAAAAATAAGATGATATGTTAGTTGTTTATAAAAAATTGTGATGAACTTAATAACTTTGTTGAAATAATATGAATTCAAGATCATTATAATATAATCTCGTAATATAATCTTCATATAAAGTAATTCAATATTATGTCATACTGTAAGTCTTTACTTTTATTTTTATTTATTTTTAAAATTTTGTGTGTGTGTGTGCGTGTGTGTGTGTGTGTGTGTATCAGAGAGTAGTGTGTGTCCCTGTGGAAGACCAAGGGTGACCTCAGGAATCATCCTGGATTGCTTCTACCTCCTTCTTGCTTCATTTTTGGGATTTCCCAGATTCTGCCCACCAGGGCCACTGCCATTTTCACCAGGCATTTTTTAACATGGGACCTGGGATCTGAACTCAGGACCTTCTGCTTGCAAGACAGAGTCTTAGCCCCTGAACCATCTCTCCAACCCTAAATCTTAGCTTTTTAATGTGTGTTTTATTGGACAGGCTGCTCTTGGAATTGCAAATCTTATAGTTATGGCTATGGTAGAAAATGGCCTTTCAGAACAAGAGGCACAGAAGAAAATCTGGATGTTTGACAAGAATGGCTTATTAGTCCAGGTAAGGAGAAGCAATCAGGTATTGTCACTGTGGTATTTCAGTTGAATTTTAAAGACTGATTTTTTAAAATATTATCTTTCATCGGACTACCCATTTGGAACCACTTGTTGACGTCTCACTAAATTTCAGCAGAGATTCTCTTGGCTCACTGTCTTAGGCTATTTGTGTATGTTAGTGTGGTGTGTTTCATTGTTTTTTATTTTTCTCTATTGAGTTCCACAATCCAGAAACCGAAATTTAAAGTGAATGAGGGATTTTCTCCAAAGCCATCAGTTTTTAAGTATGGCAACAGAATCCAGAATCCAGAACTCTGTGGTGTTTCCAAGGCTGCCTTAGCTACAATGTTTGTTAGTATGTAAAACAGAAAGGTGTTAAGACATCCTGTTTTTATTTGGATAGGTATGTATTTCTACTGTAAAGTTGAGTTCTTACTTACAGTTTTGTGATTATTACTGTCGTAGTTTAGGTGTGAAATGAATATATGTGAGAATGAATGCCTGTTCATCCGTAGTTTTAAAGTGCATCTTTTTCGAGTGTGCAGGTCACTTGACTGGTGGAATTTTAAGCTTCCAGTCTCTTGTGATTCTAAACACTGACAGTCATTTTGAGACTTTAAGAATTTTCATTAAATTCTCATGCTACAGAGATTTGGTCATCTTTGAGACAGGAGAAGCCAGTATTCTGAGTAGTCTTATCTTTTTACTTAAAAAAATAATAGTAACGTAGCATCCTCAAGCTATGTAGCAAGTTCAAGACCAGCTCAATAACCTGTCTTTTAATAGATAAAATTCTAGAGCACGTGCTATTATTCCCAGCATGGAAGAATGGTCAGAAGCAAAGGTCCCCCTTGGCTCCAGAGTTAATTTGAGAGTAGCCTAGACAATGTGAGGCCCTGTCTCAGGAAATCAAGGGAAGGGGCAGGGAAAGAAAGGAGACTCAGAGGAGGGAGCGTGTCTCAGTGACAGAACATTTACTAGAATACTCAAGGCCCTGGGTTCAGTTCCTGGTACCCCAAGTAAACATGGTTATTTGTGTGGCTGTCCCTACGTTTGTTAAGCTGCTAGTGGTCTTCCCAATTGCAGGCAGTATTCATACCAGTTTTGTCACCATTTTATGTTTCTAAAATGTTTAAAAAAAATTCTTAATTCTAAAACTCACCCAGCCTAGATGAAGAACTATGGTCTTTGTGCCATGTTGCATTTTGGAGGACTTCATAGAGGCAAAGAGCTTTTGAGAGAGTAGGAAGTTCTCAGGTACAATGAAAGTTGAAACATGTTTTGTAGTTTTTTTGGACACGGTGAAGTTAGAATTGGAAAATACATGTTAAAGGGAAAAGTAAACTTTGTATGATTCATAATTCATGTCTTCATCTAATCTTTGATATATGCCCTTACTAAAAAAATACTGTGTTTTATCAAAAACTTCAGGGGCGGGCTGCTATAGATAGCAATCAGGAAGCATTTGCTCACCCAGCGCCAGAGAACATACCTGATACTTTTGAAGATGCAGTAAATACGCTTAAGCCTTCAGCTATAATTGGTAAGTAAAATTGCTGTTAGGTAATTCTGTTACCTCAGTGCATATTATACCTACCATTTATAGATTTCTAAAACTAAATGAACACATTTCTACCTAGCTCTTATCATTTGCCTATATATGTAGGGATTGGTTTAGGGTTCATCACAGACACCAAAAGCTGCAGCAGATTTTTGTCTTGTCTGAAATAGCATAGTATTTGTACATAGCCTATACACACTCTGCTCAATACTTCAGAGCATCTCTAGGTTACTTACACTTAACACAGTGTAAACGCTATGTGAAGAGTTACTAAGCTGTGTGAATAATAGGAAAAGGTCTGTACATTTTCAGTACACACAGTTTTTCTCTAATGTTTTCGTCCTGTATTTGCTTAAGTCTGTTCATGCAGAACCCACAGACAGAGGGCAGAATTATGTTTTCTATAATAAGCTTTTTGATTGCTATGCATGAAAATTCAGTTAAAAAATAGCCGTGAGTTGGCAAATAGCTCAGCAGGTTAAGGTGCCTGTGCTCAAACCTGGTAATCGGAGTACAATTCTCAGTTCACACGGAAAGAACCAACTGTGAAAAGTCCTTTTACCTCCACATGCATGCTGTGGCACACCTTTCCCTGCTCCCCATTCTTTCCTTCTCCCATTCCTTCTGCCTCACTCGCTAAATAAAGTGTTGGTTTTTTAAAGATGGTATTTGTACTTTTAAGTGCTAGAAACTTTGCTTCTCTTTCATCTCTTCTAAGGGTTTTATTTTTCCGACCAAGAGAAAGATCTCGGCTGGGTATGGTAGTGCACACATGTAATCTTAGCAGTGTATAGAGACCGAGGCAAGATCATGAGCTTGAGGTTAACCTTGTCTACACAGGGAGACATTCTCTATAAAAAGGTGGCAATAAAACAAACAAAAAGAGATGGTCTCACTATATTGTCCAGGCTGGTTTTTAACATCTGAGCTCAAGCTATTCTCCTTCCTGACCTCCAAAATAGCAAGGATCACAGGTACATATGGTGCCTGCCTTCTAGTGGTAGTTTGCTTTTATAGTTGACGTGACTATTGAGCGCAAATCCTTAAAAAGCATAGGTCACCTGACAGATTCTACCAGCAATATCTCCTGCAGTATGAGAATCTCTGGTAGCAAAGCAGAACCTCTTGGTGTGTTTTGATTCAGACATACAATAACTGGCATCAGATTATGCTAAGGAGACATGAAGGACTCAGCCAGATGCAGGAGTTATTTGGGGCTCGGTGGGTAGGGCACCTATTTACAAATTTGGCAGTCAGAAGCCCATGTGGTGGATGGAAAGAACAAATTTTGGAGTTTCCCCATGAGCCATTGCCTTCATGTATATACCTTCTTTCCCTCCTTCCTCCTCTCTCTCAAAAAATAAAAGAGAAGCTTGTATTTAATTGCTTTTCATGTAGAAACCATTGGATATTAACAGTAGAACCTCTACAGTGAGTTCCTTTGGTCAAGAAAAGTTTGCCTGTATTACTTTAATAATAAGAACTCACAAGTTCATGACAAGAAAAATCCTTCAAGGTTCTCTGGTCCACTCTTGTCAAAACTCAATATGGAAACCTAAGAATCTCTCCAGAGCTTGTCTACCTCTAGAGAGTCAAGGAAACCATCCAGGGGCAAGGGCTCAGACGAACCACAGTTCCTCACATCACTCATCTAAGAAAAACAGTTTTCTCTTTACCCCATTGTTTTCTTAGCTATAGTCTGCCTGCATTCTTGTTTTATGTTTTCTTTTTCTATTTTTGTTGAGGATCGAACCTAGGGCCTTGCCCTTGCTGGACAAGTGAGTTAAATCCCTAACCCCTACGTTCATTTTCTATCCCAGTAGTGTAATTCAGCACTGAAAGCATTATGAAAAAGATGATTCACCTGTATTAAAAAGTTGATTGTTTTAGTCAGAGTGCTTTTTTACCACTTCATGTTCTTGTTGTTCTATAATAAGCATTGCAGAGTTTAACAGCTAAACACAAGACAGATTTCACTGGTTTTTAGTTGTGATAAAACACACATAAAGTTGTCCATCCTACCTGTTTTAAATATGTACTTTGATAGCATTAAGTCCATTCCCTATGATGTGCAACCAGGCTCAGAACTTCTGTTGTCTGATAAAACTGAAACTGCTCATGAAGCAGGGCCATGTTCCCCTGGCCCTGGGGACCTCATTCTACTTTCTGTCTCTCTGGACCTGATTCCCCAGGGCTGCAAATAAGTAGAATCACACAGTATTTACCTCTTTGTCACTGGAATATTTTATTTGCAGCCAGTTTTATCTTAGAGTGGTACATATGGTCTTACCTTTTAAACAAATTTTCTTTACATGTGCAGTGGGCAATTTTTTCATGAAAACCCAGCAGTTCGTTGTTTTTTCCTGTTTGAAGTGGTGTTCTCATACTATTCTATCATGTGTGGATTTATTACCGTAAATATATTCTAGAAATGCTGATGGCCAGAATTGCATTACTGTACCTTGTTTATTGTGCTGAAATTGTTTTCCCCTCACCTCCATATTTATTGCAGGAGTGGCAGGTGCTGGTCGGCTTTTTACTGCTGGTGTCATCAACGCAATGGCCCGTATCAATGAGAGGCCTATAATATTTGCGTTAAGTAATCCTACAGCACAGGCTGAGTGTACACCCGAGGAAGCATACACGCTTACCAAGGTATGATTTTCACTGATGATACTTTAGTTCTTGCCACGACCTGCACAGCATTGCTGTGTTGGAGTGATGCAGGAATGAAGAAAAAAACAAAAACACATTTGGAAAAGCTGCAAATCAGGTGGGCTGCAGGAGCGCAGCAGCGACCACTTGGTCCCTGTGCGTGCGCTTGTAGGAGAACTGAATGATCAGCAGCAGCAGCATTTAGTACTTGTTATCTGGAGAACTAAGGCAGGCGGGCTCTGCCCATGACACATTCTCCTCCTGGCCCTGCCAGCCCAGCTCTGTTCTAATATCGCCTACAATCTTGTGCCGCAGTCGTTCTTCACAAGTTCTGGCTCATTTTTCACTTGTAGAAATAATGTAGTAAATTCTGCTTTCTTGCACTCATGTCATATGAAATGGTTCCTTTGACTTGTGCCATGTTTGAACGTGAATGATCTCCCACAAATCATGTTTGTAATCTTAGCTGATGTTATTGTTTGGGAAAATCATGGCACCTTAGGAGGTGGAGCCTTGCTAAAGGAACAGATGTCACAGGGCGTGGACGTTGAGGTTGGGTAGCTCTGCCCTGCTCCTATAGTCCACTCTAACATGTCGCAGCTTGCTCTCTCAGCCTCTGTGATTTGTGATGGTTGTGACCCAACTTCTGCTCCCCTCTTCAACCATAAGCCAAATAAACCTCCCTTTCTCTCCTTCAGTCCTCGTGTCTGACAGAATCAGAAGAGTAACTATAACTGCTTGCTTCAAATGAATCTTCACCATCAGTTTTTGCTTTTATTAGGGCTGTTTTTTGTTTTCTTTTAAATTGCTGGTTGTCTATTTAAAAAAAAAACTACTACTTCAAAGAAAACTTAAAATAAGAGCGGACTTCACAACATTGTATAGGAAACAGAATTCCCAAGCCATAATCTTGGTCTTCCACAGGGACACACAATGCCCTCTCTCACACACAATCAATCAATCAAGTTATTTGTATGATAACTATCTAAAACAGACTCTCGTTCAGACAGTTTGAGGGTCTCTGACAACATTGCTGTTTTCAGTGAAGGATACTTGATTATGTTCATCAGGAAAAAAAGATGTATACTTAGAATTAGCAGCAAGTGTAAACGATCCCAGTTTCGTTGGCAACATCCAGCATCTCAATCAGGGGCCAGTCAAACACAAGGAGAGATTTCTTCTCTCCTTCAGGCCCGAGTAGTGTATTGGCTTTGGCCACATCAGTGTCATGGAGTTTCTTTGCAGCTTTTGGTCATGTTTGTTAGCCTTGGCAGCCACAGTGAACACAAATAATGTAATTTTTTGTCTTCCTCATGGTTGACTCAGTGGTCAGGGGGAACTTCATGATGGCATTAGTGATCAAACTTTTTTCTCCTGGAGGTGCTTCCCAGGGTATTTGGCTGCCTCCTGAGCCTCTGGTTCTTAGACCGTCAGAAGGTGGGTGATGTGTGCATCTTCTGCTTGTGGCTCTCTTCCCTTTGGCTTTGGTGCTTCCTTCTTTGCTTTCAATGACACCAGTGGCTGTGGAAATGGGTTTTTTTGTGCCAGGGATTGAACACAGGATCTTGCACTGAGCACATGCTAGGAAAGCATTATGGGTGAGTTACGTCCGTGTATTTACAGAGTCAGCAAGATGACTCACAAGTGTATGTGCTTGCTACACAAGCCTGACAGCTGAATTCAGTCCTCAGATCGGATATGAAGTAGAAGAAGATAACACATCTGTATTCACATGCACACACACACAGTAATGTTTAAGATTTTTAAGAAAAATCCATGGTGGTTCAGGGTTTAAAACTTTTGCTTCACAAACAAAAGAACCTTAGTTGGGATCCCTAAAACCCACGTAAAAATATGCGGATATGGTGACAAGTTGTAATTCCAGCCCTGGAGGACAGAGCCTGGGAAACCCCAGAGCAAAACAATAAGGTGGAAGAACAATCCAGAATGATTCCTTATGTTGCCCTTGGCCCCCCATAAGCACACACACTAACGCCCTCTTGTGTGCACAAAAACAAAAAAAGAAAAAACTCCCTGGACATGGGGACATGTTTACAGTGGGATCTAGCAGCAGACTAGAGACCCTTGAATAAGAAGAGTAACAAATCCTTACTATCAGGTCATTTTTTTTTCTGTGTCTTTTAAAAGCCATCCTGGTAGCCCGGGATGGTGGAGCAGCCTGTTGACTCAGCTTCTGGGAGATTGAGGCAGGAGATCACTTGACGGGTGACATAGTGAGAAGCCTGTCTCGGGGGAAGTCTTTTTTATGAAAAGTTTCTATCATATTGACTAACTTCAAAGCATAGTTACTCATTCATTGCTGCTCTTGTTTTTTCTGTACCCCATCCCAGATTGTTTTGAAGATCTCAGATATGAGAAGTTGAGTCTTTTAGAAGTACTACACAGTCCTCTTATTATATCTCAGAGTTGCACATTTTAATATTTCTTTGTTCCCTCTGTCTCACTTCTGAAATTTTCTCTCTTGAAATAAGTCCTGCTTTGTAGGCCAGGCTGCCTCAAAACTGATTGTCATAGTGTTTCAACCTCCAAATGTGAGGAATTCTAGATAGTACCACCACACCTGACTCTGAAGAAATAAAAAGATAAAAGATTTCATCAATGTGTGAATTACAGTTAAAACTTTCAGACTGTAACAAAATCTCCCTTTAAGTCTGTGTCATAGTTTTACTTTCTTTCTACTGATGTGAGACAACATTCATGCTCAACTTAGGAGAAAAGGGAGATTTATTTGGCTTATAGCTCCAGGAGGATGCAGGTCAGTATGGCAGGAATCTCATAGCAGAAGGCGCTGCTGGTTCATATCATCTCACCCATCAGAAAGGAAGAGCGAACAAGAGCAAATTAAGAAACGGGGCTCCTTCCTTTCTCCTACATACACCTCCGCTGCAGCTTCTTCAGCAAGGCATCACCTCTTGACGGTACCATAACCTTGCCAAATGTCAACACCAGCTAACTCAAACACTTGAGCCTGTGAGGTACATCCCACATTCAAGCCTGGATGATCTGTTTTTTTATTGTCTCTTCCTTTTTTAGTTAGTTTTGCCAATCTATCTCTTAAAGTCTTACATGTTTGTTTGTTTGCTTGTTCATTTTGAGTGATGAGTCCTGTGAGTAGTTTTGCCAATCTCCTAAAAATCTTGTTTATTTGTTTGCTTGTTTGTTTTGAGTGCTGAGTCTGTGGGTGGAGGACTGTAACATTTATTTGAGCATCTGATTTCTCTTAGAACTATGGAAGGGTCTGCTACAATTATATACTATTGTAGGTCATAGTTCTGACATTGGATGAATACAAAATCTAAGGGGACTTGCTTTTTCTTAACAAGGTAACGACAGGCTTTAGACTTGTTTTGTAAGCTGCCTGCTAGGAGAGATTGTGGCAATAACAAAAAGCCTGTGGGCCTTGAATTTCGAGAATACCCGCAGGCCTTATATAAGAACACTGGATGCAGGTCAAGCTGCTACACATTTGATGTACAGTGGTTTACAAAGTTCTTGAAAATGTCAACCCCAGGTTCTGGTTTTTGTTTTTAAGCCATGAAACAGAGATGCTAATAGTCACACAAGGCTGTCACGAGAGGTAAATGCACTTAATTAATACACAATAAGACACGTGCAGAGCCCAAAGCAGCAGAGGTACAATAAATGTTAAAAAATTACTTTTTTTTCTATTTCACTCACAAGATTTTGCGTTAATCTTTATTTTTTGAGATGTTGGTGTGGTTCATTTAATTTTATAAAGGTAGAAGTGTAAGGCTTTAAAAAGTTTATTAATGGGCATTTTCCAGTTTTATTTGACTATACTGTGCATAGAACAAATCTGATTATAACTAAAGAATTCGTACTAAAGCATTATGATACTATGATTTCTTGTTTTCAGGTAATTAATCATCCTAATTTACTGCAGGAATTAATTTGGTATGAATACATCTCAATTTCTGCATCACATTAAGTGATGCAGAAGTTGAGAAGATTTCATTTCTTTAACAGGGCAGGTGCCTGTTTGCCAGTGGCAGCCCTTTTGAGCCAGTGAAACTCCAGGACGGGCGAGTCTTCATACCAGGCCAAGGGAACAATGTATATATTTTTCCAGGTAAATCTTTCATTATTTATCTTATAGGTCAGTAATTAATTGCATAAAATATTAATACTAAAGGAATTCTTTGAAATTTAAAATTAAAATGGGCTGCAGTATTTACAGAATTTTGTGTGGCTATAAAGAGAAACATGGAATGCCTTGTTCAGCACATCCAGCTCTGTTTGAAAATATGATTCATACTGTTAATTAAGCTTATTTACTGTAGCAGTAGTATAGGCCTATAGTAAATAGTACATAGCCTATAGGCCATGCTTCATGAGAAGGGAGCAGACCAGGGGTGGCACAGTGACATGTGCCACACCGTGTGTGTGAAGGTCAGAGGACAGCTTTTGGTAACCAACTCTCCCCTTCTACCATTTGGGGTTCTGGGCCTCCAGGTTCGTGGGCAGATCCCTTACCCCAAGTTATCTTGCTGGCCTTTGGTTTTCATTTTTGTCTATGGGTTGGTTCTGAGGATATTCAAACCATAACCAAACGTCTGCAATTCCAGCACTTGGGAGACTGAGGCAGGAGATTACGAGTTCAGACTGAACTCTATAGTGAGACCCTGTTTAAGACAGAAAGTAAATAACACCACTGCACTGCTGCAGCTACATATAGCAGCTCAACCTGAGGGAATCAGAAAAAACAAGACAGTGAAGCTCTAGTCAACAGAAAGTAGAAAAGGCTGGAAGAGGCAAGTCTTTAGTCAGCATGTTTTCTGAAGAAAGTAAGAACCATTTGCAGGCCAAGTGGCTGGGAATGCCTTCAAACTTACTACTGCAGTCAGAGCTCAAGAAGCCCGCTGGGACCTGCAGGATCAGTGAGAAGAGGTCAACCCTGAGTCTAGGAGAGACATCAGAGAAAACATGGAAGCAGTTGGAGCAGGAGGATTTCCTCAGAGGAGCAGCTGCGAGAGCGGCTTCTGATTCCAGAGCAGCAAGAGGCATTCGCAAGGCACACAGGAAACACTTGCCAGCCTGGAACCCATTACACACAACAGTGTCTCAAGAGCCAAGGCAAAGGAAGACATTTTTAGAATGGAAAACCCACGCCTACAGACCTGTATGAAATGAAAAAAAGGAAACCTTGTTCCTTAGGCAGAAAAATAATCCGGAGAGAATCTCGGAACACACGATGGAGTGAGGCTGTGCTGTCAGCCTGTGGACAAACACGAAGGCACAGCTATGCAGAGCAGCAGCCGTGTGCCGGGGCGGTGGGAGGAGCTTGCAACGAACACAGCAGTGCTTTTCAGTGGTGTGCGGAGGAATCAGAGGATCTGCCTTGTGTGGTGAGGGTGAATTGAAAGCAATGGAAGTTTGCAATAAGCTGAGGGATAGCAGCTAAAGACTAGAAGTTTCCAGGTTCTGATAAGAAAATGTTAGAGGTTGAAATGAAATAATTAAGAAGCAAAACACCCAATGAACGGCCACTTACACTGTCACAGAGGCCTGGTGCCCCAAAGGAAGCTCTGGTCCACAAGCAGAGAGACATGAGGGTGGGAGAGACAGGGATGAAGATGTAAAAGGAGGGAATAGTAGCAGAGAGGAGGGGAGGGAGAGGGGACATGTGCAGAAACTCATTTCGTTTGTATATCAAAATGTCTTAATAAAAAAAAAGGCAAGAGGGGTTGGGGATTTAGCTCAGTGGTAGAGCGCTTGCCTAGCAAGCACAAGGCCCTGGGTTCGGTCCCCAGCACCAAAAAAAAAAAAAAAAGATAAAATTACAAAAAAAGAAAAAGAAAAAAAAAGGCAAGAAAGGAGAACAGACAGGCAAGACAAACATAAGAAGATGCGCACTGCATTGAGCCCCAGAATCGTAGTACCTGCATGGAGACAACCCACCTACAAAAGGAAAGCGTGACATTGTAGTCACATGACCATCTTCTGATCTACTGTCTAGGAACAGTAGAGCAGGATGTGTAGACTCCCAACACCAGACATCTGAGAGCAGAGGTGCCAGAAGCAGAGAGTAAAGATTAAAGACCCAGTCACCATCGTGAGCCAGTTGTGAGCCCCAGCCTTCTGCTTACAGCTACTTTTGTTGTTCTTAGCCCTAATTATGTGAGATGCTGAGTCATCTAGTGAAAACCACCTACAAAAACGGGTGACTTCATAAAAGAACTACCTTGTAAATAAGTTTGTCCCCCTAGGTTAGCACTGCTCTCAACTTTGGTCAGAATAGCTGTGTCCATGTGCAGCAGTTAATGCAGAGACTTGTGACTGGTGAGGATGCTGAAAGTAAGTGACTGCCGAGTGCTCCGCCCTGTCACCTCACCCAACACTCAGGGAGCATCATGGAAGAGGGGCCAGATAATAAGGAAGTGCCGGGAAAGTGCTGTCCTCGAGGCGACCTGCTGCTTGCGCTCATGAATTCACAGCAACTGAATGTTCACCTGTCTAGCATGTCAGCATTCCATCGCTGTGGGAGAGGGGCTGGCCAGGGAGGTTAGGCTCTGCCCCTCCTTGAGGGGCTTGCTGCTAAGGGAAGGGAATCATTCTTCATTGGTTGTAACCTCTAGTAGGTTGTCTATGCTCCATTAAACAGCACCCCACCGTGTACACAAATCTAATTAAGCTCAGTTTCAGAGAAAGAAAGGAGAGGAACTTACTGGGGAGGTGTTGTAAGGGGAGGTAAGAGAGGAATGGGAAGATAGATAGTATGATAAAATATATTACGTATGTGTGTGAAATTGTTCAAGAATAATTTTTTTAATTGTTATTATTTATTAAATAGTGTGTGTATGCATATGTGCACGTGTGCATGTATGTATGTGTGGGTGTGTAGAACCACGGACGAATTCGGGAACCACCATGGACGCCTCCACCTCCTCCTTGTTTACTCTGTCCCAGGACTCACAGGCTCTGCCCTACCAGGACCGGAAACACAGGCTGCCCCCGCTTCCACCTGGCGTCTATACGTGGGGCCTAGGATCCGAACTCAGGACCTTCCGCCTGCAAGGCAGAGGCTTAATCCCTGAGCCACCCCTCCAGCCCCAAGAATAATTTTTAAAAAAAACACCAGAACAGATCAAAGAAAGGCATGGGGGGGGGGGACTGTGACATGGAGATAATATATTCTAAAGCAAAACCAAATTTTGTTGTTTTGTTTTTTAAAAAAATAGAAAACAAAACAAACGCTTGAAAAAATGGTAGCAAAAAGATTAGAAGAAAGTTGAGGAAATCACTACAAATAGTTTAGAATTTGATTAAGTTTTTGGGCAGTGTACAGTCCTTTTATATTTCTGTCTTTTTATGCTATAAAATATTGTGATGTTACATTTCTATTTATGGTTAGCAGTTTTATCTCCACAACTTTTTAAAAGTGTCTTCCTATGTTAAATCTTTCGAAGCAATAGTTTTGGTGAATAAAAAGTTTGGGACAAGAGGTGGAACATAAAGAACATTGGATGCTAGCACCAAAGGTATACGAGCAGCAACAGACATTTCAGGACAAGAGAACCGAAGAAAGAGAGGCTCCACATGCATTTTCTAAAAGGAAAAGATGTGGTTTTCAAACAGGTGGGCTACGCTGAGTGTCAGCAGTGGGTGTATGCAGACTGTGCACCGTGCTAGGAAATCACTCGAACATCCCATGTGCTTCCAGAGATGAAGCACACACACAGTTGCCCAGCCAGCACCTGAAATCAGGTTGGCCTGGACCAACAGTAACGCTAGAAGATACAGAATTATACCTCATAGTACCAGAGAAAGTTGTTTCCAAGCTAGAATTCCAAACCTAGACTGTGAAGTCAGTGGAAAGTTAACATTTTCAGATTGCAGTTTCAGAACTATGTATCTCATGCATTGTGCTGCAGCAGAACCCTGATCAAAGCTACTTAAGAGAGAAAGGGCTCACAATTCCAGGTTACAGTCCATCGCCCCGTCATTGCAGCAGCAGGAACTTGAAGATGCTGGTCATATCACATCCACAGCAACAACAGAAAAAGTGAATGAAAGCACATGTACTTAGCTTGTTTGTACTTGTTTTCATTCTTATACGTTCTGGACCTCTCTGCCTAGAAACTAGTCCTCCCCCCCACAATGGGCTGGATCTTCACACATCAGTTATGCAATCAAGACAGTTCCTCACAGCTGCCCAGCAACAGCCTTAATCTAGAAGCCACTCTCAGGTTGCCTGGAAGCTTGGGTGCCTCCTGGGTGTCAGGCTGACAGTCTTAACCACTGAACCCGCCCTGTTAGGAAGAATTATATATATATAAAGTAGGAAAAAGTAGGACTTAGTAAATGAACACAGGAAGTAGAGTCTCCACCTTTACAACTCCCAGGATGACAGCTTCATTCTGAAATGAAGAGTGACCTGACCAGACTGGAACTCACATTTAGAGGATGAAACTCAGAGAATACTTTCAGTAGCCATAGTTCAAGGATACTAGACTAGGAGAATCCAGGATGAAATGTGTATGACTGAAAAATCCAAGGAAAGGGGAAACAACAGCGATTCCAGGAAGAAAGAATTACACAAGAAAGGAAAGGCAGTGTTAATGCTGTGCTAACACTTGGATGTGGACAGCATCTACGAAGTCACAGTGTAAACACTGACTGTTGGTTGAATCTGTTTGCATTTTGTGGAATAATTTAAGGAGTAGTGGTGTTAGTTGTTCCTTTGGTAGACTTCTGCACTCAAACTATCCAGTCCTATGCTTGTTTTTGGTTGAGAAATTTGTAATTACTATTTTAATTTCATCGCTTATAGGATTGATTGATTAATTCATCCTGATTCAACTTCGATAGATTGTGTTTAGAAATTTGTGTATTTCTTTCTGATTGTCAAATTTGGTGGAGTATAATTTTTTGTAGTATATCCCTTATGATTCTCTGAATTTCCTTAGTATCAGTTGTGATAGCTCCATTTTCATCTCTAATTTTATTAATTTGGGTTTTCTGTTTTTTGATTTTGGTTAATTTGGCTAAGGGTTTATCAGTCTTGTTGATTTTTTTCAAAGATCCAGCTCTTTGATTGATTGATTGATTCTTCATATTGTTTTCTTTCTCTCAGTTTTGGTTATTTCTTCCTTGATCTTGCTAATCTGCACCCATCTACTGGTTTGAAGTGCGTGATTTTGGGTTGGTTCTTGTTTCTCTAAGGGTTAAGCTTCATTGTTTAGGTTATTTATTTGTGATGTTTCTGCTTTTTGAGGTAAACATTGATTGCTATAAGCTTTCCTCTTAGGACTCCCTTCATTATGTCCCATGTGTTTTTATTGTCATTAAGTTCTAGGAGTTTTTTAATTTTCATTTTGATTTGTACCTGACCCATTCCTCATGTTAACTTTCAAGAGTTGGTGTGCTGTGTGTTTTTACCTTGTTAGGCATATCTAGCTTTATTCCATGATCACATAGATCACAGTGTATTATTTCAATTTTCCTGTATTTTGTAGAGACTTGCTTTGTGGCTTAGTATGTGGTCTGTGTTGGAAAAAGTTCCACAGACTGCTGAAAAGAATGTGTGTTCCTTGGTATTAGGATGGAAAGTTCAGTTAATGTTGTTTATGGCTTGATTACGTTCCAGTGTGTCTCTGTTCAGTGTTTGGCCTGTTGACTGTCTGTTGGTGAGAGGTGGGGTGTTGAAATCTACTGCCACAGTGTTTGAACTGATTTGTTGTCTTAAGCATTATAGTGTTTGTTTAGTGACTGTGCGTGAGTCCATGTTTGGTGGTATGTATATGCTTGGAATTGTGAAATCTCTTTGGATTATTCCTTTAGCGAGGATATAGTATCTTTCTGTGACTCTGATGATTTGTTTTGGTTTGAAATCTATTTTGTCAGTTAGTAGAATGACTACTCCAGTGTATTTCCTAGTTGAATTTGCTTGGAGTACCTATGACCAGTCTTCCACCCTGAGATATTATCTATCCTTCATGGTGAGGTATTTTTTTTGAATGCAGTAAATTGATGGGTTATGACTTTTAATCTATGCTGTTAGCATGTCTCTTGCTTGGGGAGTCAAGTTCATTGATATTTAAAGTTATAATTGAGAAGTCTTTGTTGATTTCTGTCATTTTTTAGTTTTCTGATTTTTTTTTTTATTAGTGGTTCTTAGTAGTTGTGCTGGCATTATTTTTCTCTTCTGTCCTCTTCAGTGTTGTCATGGTTTGAAGTGTGAATTTTCTCCCACAGGCTCATGTGTTTGAATCCTTAGTTGATATTTGGGAAAGTCACGGCAGCCTTTGGGAGGTGGAGCCTTGCTGGGGGAAGGTATGTCACAGCGAGTAGGCCTTGAAGTTGGTCAGCCCCACCCTAGCAGTTTGCTCTTGCAGTTTGCTGGGAGTTCTCTGAGTTTCCATGATGGTCATGACTTAAGCAGCTTCTAGCTTCTGCCAGCCAGTCATGCCTTTTCTTACATAGTGGACGGTATCTCCACTCTGCAACCATAAACTAAATAAATCTCCCTTTCTCCCCAAAAGTTGTGTTTAAGTGTTGGTCTCACAGCAGCAGAGTAGAGTAACTGCAGTAAGTATGTTTGTCATTTTCTTAAGTCCTGAGTATTTTTTCCACTATCTTTGGTACATGTGGGTTGGTAGTTTATTTTTGTTGTGGAAGATTTTTCTTTCACCTTCATTCATGACTGATAGTTTAGATGGATGTATTAGCCTGGGTTAGCATTTGTGTTTATGATTTGAAGTGTGCCTCTAAGCACTTCTATTCTGATAGGCTTGCCTTTAAATGTGACTTGGTTTTTCTTTCTTGCAGCTCTCAGAACTTTCAGTTTATCCTATGTCTGCAATATTTTAACTGTTAACTTGCTGTGGGGTGTTTCTATTTTGGTCATATCTGATAGGTGTGCAGTATGCATTTTGTATTTGGATGGGGGGTCTCTCTCCTTAGGTAGGGTAAATTTTCAGTTATGATGATGTAAAAAATATATTCTGGAGTGTTTTCATAGGTTTCTTGTTCTAGAATTCCTTCAGTACATAGATGTAGCTTCTTCAGAGTGTCCTATGACTCTTTAATATTCCTTCCATGTATTTTTTAACTCATTCAGCTTCTTTAATTGAATGATCTTGTTCTTCCAGCTTGTCTGCCAGAATTGATATTTTGACTTCTGCTTGATCAGTTCTGTTGGTGAGACTTCCTGCTTAGTTTTCATTTGCAGTTAGCTTGACTGTTATTTCTAGTTTAATTTTAGCTTGGGATTTTTTTTTTCATCTGTTCTGTGCTTCTTTTGTTTCCTCAGTTTTTTTAATCTCATTTATCTGCTTATTATTTTGCTGCTCATATATGTTCATATGTTTATTCATCTCCTCTTGAAGTTCTTGTTCCTTTCGTAGTTCCTCTCTCATTTCCTTATTGTTTTCCTGGCAAGTATTCAAGAAGTTATTCTTGTTGGAATTTATCATTAAGGGGTTGTTGTTTTTGTAGGAATCATTTTTTTTCCTGGATATTATTGTATTTTGTGGTTTTGTGATATGACATGGGCATCCTGTGTTATGTCTTTGGTTGCTCTCTTTGATAACATGTTTCTGGCTCAAAACTTTGAGTCAGATGGGGTTGTCTGACTTTGACTGTTAGAATTACTTCCATGGATTTAAATTGGTGGTGTTGCTTACGGGTTAGTCTAGGGTTACTTGGTGCTGTTCTGTGGATATGGCAGCTGCAGTGCACTTGATATATAACCCCACCCCTGGTTAACAGGTAAAAGGATTTATGATCTAATATAAGAAGTTTAACATTGGGGGTCAGGTTTGGTTTATGGGGTTTGGCTCAAGTATTAAAACAGCTTAAGGGGCTGGAGAGGTGGCTCAGGGGTTAAGCCTCTGCCTTGCAGGCAGTAGGTCCTGAGTTCGGATCCCAGATCCCACTTATAGATGCCAGGCGGAAGCAGGGGCGGCCTGCGTTTCCGGTCCTGGTAGGGCGGAGCCTGTGAATCCCGGGGCGGAGGAAGTGGGAGGCGTCCATGGTCGTTCGCGAATTCGTCCGTGGTTCTACACACACAGACACACACACGCGCGCACACATACATACGCACACACGCACAATTGAATAAATAAAAAAAAAAATTAAAAAAAAAAAACAGCTTCAGAAAGATAGGATAGTATGGATACAGTAGCTAAGAATGGGAGATTAGAGTTGAGGGAGAGACAGCAGCTTTTAGGGCTTATTGTAAGGTTGAAGGACTAAAAGTCGGTGCAGTGTGTGGAGGTTTTAAGCAAGAATGACCATCACCTGAGAATAAATAGACAAAATGTGTTACTTATCTTATGGCTGGGTGATAAGGCTGTCCTGCTTGACTAGAGTGATCCTGGGTCCTATGATCGGATAACGGCAGTTAGAAAACTTAGACTTCCGTGATGCCTAGTAGAATTGAGGAGTTTGTAATGATTGAGATGTGTGTGGTGAGAGGGGTGGCAAATAGAGGATTGCCAGAAGTTGCTGGGGCAGGTGCTTGTGACCTTGGACAGGCGGCCCAATCTTTTCTAGTCACACAGCTTGTGCTGTGCCAGAAACCACACTCTGGGGGTTTGCATATTTTTAAAATTAGTTAATTATATGGGTAGTTGGTTGGGGTTTTTCTGTTCCCCTTTCCCACCCAGGATACTGAGAATGCAATGTAGATCCTCACACATTCTAGGCATTTGCTCTACCACTGAGTTGTAGTCACAGCATTTGTAAAGTTGATTAACATAAAACCTAAAGTGAGAAAGCTACTTACTTACAGGATGATTTTTTTCTAGTGAATAGGAATTAGAAGTTAACAAGAATTGTTTGATTTCATTTTGATTCAGAATTTTTATTTTCTCTTGGTCTATTTGGGTTACAAGTTGGTCACCATTTGTTTTCTCACAGAAATTTCACCTTTCCCCAGTTTGAAAAGTGACATTGCTAAATAAACTATGTAAAATGTTTTCTAGGTGTGGCTTTAGCTGTTATTCTCTGTCAAACCCGACATATCAGCGACAATGTTTTCCTAGAAGCCGCAAAGGTAATTAATGTTCAATATTGCTTATTTTATGATGTATGAATTATAAATATGAATGGATCTTGCAAGCAGAGATAGAATGGGTGTATTGGTAAAAGGATTTCCAGTCCGTCATTTTCCTACTTGTCTGTCTGCTTTGCATTGTGGGTTTTTTTTTTTCTGTAACTTTTCCAATGTTTGATTATATGCCACAAACAACATAGACACATTCTAACTCCTATATTCATAATGGACAGTGCTGCCATTAGGCATGCTGTCCCATTGGAACTCCATATTCAGTAGGAATCCTGCAGAACTTACTGATCCAAATGTTAGTCTGATTTCTTCATCACTGCTGTGACTGTGCCTGGCTCTCTATGTGTAAAACAGAATGTGTCAACAGGTCTTAGACCTGGGTTATTTTTTTCTTTGATTGGTGGGGAACAGTTTTAATTTCAGATATCTGTATTTTTACGTTTTCTCCAAGACTTTTTCTGTTTTACTAGATTTTTCTGTTACTTAAGCAAATGTATAATGCTATTCTTATTTTTAGGCACTAACAAGTCAATTGACAGATGAAGAATTGGCACAAGGGAGACTGTATCCACCACTTGCTAATATTCAGAAAGTTTCTATTAACATTGCCATTAAAGTAAGTGATTTATACTACTTTATATAAATTTTTTTATTATTATTATTCAACTGTACGCGCGTGCGTGTGTATGTGTGTGTGTGTTTGTGTGTGTGTGTGTGTCTGTGTGTGTGTGTAGAACCACGGACGAATTCGGGAACCACCATGGACGCCTCCACCTCCTTCTGCCCCGGGATTCACAGGCTCCGCCCTACCAGGACCAGAAGCGCAGGCTGCCCCCGCTTCCGCCCGGCGTCTATACGTGGGATCTGGGATCCGAACTCAGGACCTTCCACCTGCAAGGCGCAGGCTTAACCCCTGAGCCACCTCTCCAGCCCTACTTTATATAAATTTTAATAACATTTTCTTTTATTGTTATATTTGGGTTATATTATGTTATGTATAATATATGGTATTATATATTAGAGAAAGACAGAGAAAATGCCATGCATTCATTTTATGGTGCATGGATGGAATTCAGAAGACAACTTTCGGAAGTGTCTTTCCACTCTGTGGGCTTTCAGGGATCTAACTCAGGTCATCAGGCTGACTAACTTACTGAACTATTTCGTAGCTGTCCTAAAGGAAATATTTTAGGTCACCCAACAAGGCCCTCTGTCTCATGACTTATTCTTAATCTTCTTTTGTGGGTTCCTCTGTGGGAAAAATTGTCAGCAGTATAAATTGCCCTTCTCCTTGTGTGTGTGTGCGTGGAGGGGAAAGGGGTTGTGGCTATTTAAAATTAAAATGCTAGCTAGCCTAAATTTTAGCTCAGTGCTTGTTACTTATGTGAACTGTGAGAGTCTGGCCCTGTTCCTTTGGAGAACTTGTCCCTCTTGGAATTCAGGTTACTCGATTATCTTTTATTCTTATCTCCCTGGCCTAAGAAAATTTTAAGAATTTTTACATTATTCAACTTTTGTTTTGATAGAATTGATGTCCTTATAGCTTTCTACATTTTAATCGAAATGAAAAATTCTCTCCCTTTATGTTTAAAGACAAGGCATTGAAAATGCTAGATGGGCACTCAGCTCAGGGGAAGCATGGAGGAGCGCTGCATCCCACACTGGAAAATGCATGGGCATCACCTGCAGAGCTTATTAGGACAGAGGGCAGGCTGTACTGCCAGGCGTAGTGGGAAGAGACTTTGTAGAACTAGAGTGGAACCAAGAACTTTCAAGTTTCCTGGTGATACTGCTACTCCTGATCTGAGGCTTCCGGTAGTATCGATTACAGGGAAATCTCGGCTCCATTTGAATCGCCTGTTGCTAAGCGGTGGCCATCAGTGCCTCGTGTGCGTGGGACTGAGGGAGCATCTGATGAGGGAACTGGAAGTTTCAGGCAGAGGGACTTGCACTGTAGTGAAAGAGAACATGAGGACTGCCAGATTCATTCTGAAGGCAAGTGGAAAGCCAACTAAGGGCTGAGCCAGACCTACACATCTCAGGGTAGCCGGGCTGAGCCAGCTAGACCTGGATTTGTATATTTCTTTTTCAGTTCTAGTTTTTGTTTGGTACATACACATTTAAGATTACTCTATGTGTTTTTGTTCTTTGGGGGTAGCTTATTTTCTAATATCAGTTAGCTCTCACCAGCCGAGGGTAATACTAGCTTCTGTGTCCATCGGTTTTCTGTTTTATTATTCTAATAACTGTTGAAAGACGTTGCTGTGTGTTACATTCCTAACTGTAGTGCTGGTGCACTTGCTCCATTCAGTTCTGGAGCAGCTCTCTCATATTTTATAACTCTGTTGAGTGCACATACATTTAGGATTGCTGTGCTGTCTCCCTCTATCCTCCCCTTCCATCTCTCCCTTCCTTCCCTCCCTTTCTCTTCTTTGCTTTTTATGGGGTGCTAAGGAGTAAAACCAGTACCCTGTGCATGCTAAGTAAATATCCTGGTGAGCTACATCTCTAGCCCCTCATAGAATGTTTTAGTTTATCGTTTGGCTTCTCAGTAGTTGTTCTAGGCTAACTTTGCCTAGTGCTGTTGTCATTTTACTGTAGTGAATTTATCCTTCATGTTACTCAGTTTTGTTCGCCTTGCTCTTTTCTTCCTCTCCAGTGCTTCCAGGTTTTCCTCCTCTCACTATGCCTTTGTGGTTAGAGGAATTTTTTTTTTAGAGGAATTATTTTAGAGTTTATCTGTGGGTGACATTCTTAGTCTTCCTCTGTGAGTGAATGTCTCGATTTCTTGGTTATTCCTGAAGAATGTTTTGCTAGTGGAGAACTTAAGAGTTGATAGTTTCTTTTTGGTATGTATCAAGTGCAGACCAGAAAATGATGTCAGGAATCACCCTTGATTGTTCTTCTGCCTTATTCTTTTGAACTTTGTTCTCTAATTAAACCTACACCACTTGCCAATATGGGTGGTCTGGCTAGCTGACTTACTCTTTGAATTACCAAGTTCTGCCTTCCAGGGCTAGAATTACAGTGGACCTGTCACGCCCACCCAAAATTTTACATGGGATCTGGATTCAGAATTCCTGTCTTTGCTCAAATAGCAAATGCTTTAACTGCTGAGCCATCTCTTCAGCCTTGTCCTTGTGGTTTTTAACGAGAAATACACCACCTTTGTAACTGTCTCTTCTATGCAGTGTATCATTTCCCTGCCATTACTTTGAAGAATTTATCTTTTATTCCAAAATTTTAGCCATATGTCTTGACAGGCAAGGTATTACTTTGCTGTATCCTGTTTTAAGTTTTTCTGAGTCTTGTTTTGGCTCCTGATGAATTTGAGAAAGGAGCTCAGACATCTGAGTACTTCCCTGAAATGCCACCTCCCATCCCCACCACCCACCCCTCTGCCCACCCCTCCTGTTTCCCTACCTCCTCAAACGCGCCCACCCCTGTCTCCACACTGTTTTCTAAGTCTGTTTTCTCCATTTTTCTCATTTTTGTTCTCTGGCTTTAATTCACTAATTCTCTCCCTCTTTCTATTGTAAATGTAATGTATAATTTTCTATTTCAGTTACTTGCATTATTTCAGATTTTCATTTCATCTCTAAACTGAGGTTCTCTCATTTTCATTTGTGTCCAGCGTGTTGAGAATTGCTTTCTGAGGTAATTGTCTCATGACTTCGTAAGAATTATTAAATTATTTAACTGCGCCTATATATAAATATAAAAAAGAAGGCAGTAGTAGAACACTTTTCCAGTGCTGAACTGTTCAATTATTATTTCACCATCTCTGTCATGTCTGTTTTGACATCTGGATTCTTTCTCTATACTTTTGTATCTTCCTGGTTCTTGGTATGAGTGGTCTGGGACTTGAGGTTTTGTGGTGGTCTGGGCGTGTTCGGTTGGTTTGTTGTTTCCCTGTTTCAACAGCAGGCTCTAAAAACTGAGATGACCTTCTCTGGTGGAAAGGGCCGCTGCCTTGTCCTGGTGCGTGGAGGCAGCTGTCCCCACTGCGCACAGCTGGCCGTGCAGGTGCTCCTCACCACGCTTCATACACTGCAGTTGGAGCCTCCATCACAGGACAGCAGTCAGTCCCAGCCGTCCCAGGGGCCTGTACTCGGGAAATGACTTGCTTCAGTCTGGTTAAGGTCAAAAGTTCCTGCTCTGCTGGCAGGGGCAGGGCATCCGGTCCTGCCCGCTGACCCATAGGATGGAAGTCTAGGCTCCTGTGCTTTAGTCAGTGTGGGTAGGTAGACAGACGGTTTCTGGGCGTTTCCCTTGAGTGGAGTGTTTACTGTCTAAAAAGGTTCCTATGTTACTAAACTATCTTTCTTTTGGCTGATGACAGCAGCCATTCATTGAAGCATCTTTGGTATCGGGGACTTTTAGCTTCTTCTGCTCCAAACATGGGGTACGTATAGCCAAAAGAAAATCCAAAGAATTTATTTCAATATCTACATGTTCCTCGTGTCTTGAGGTCTAGCTGGTCTGGCTTCTTCTCTCCTCCTTTGAGAGCTGTCTTATGTATGTTAAAGTTGTAGTGCCTAGTATCTTTGAGTTGTACTTAGTCACAGGATAATACTACCCACAGTGGGTTAGTCTTGCCACTTCAAGTAACAAAATCAAGATAACATGCAAAGACCAGCCCATCTTCCAGGTGAGTCTAGGTTCTGGCAAGTGGACAATTAATTTAACTATCCTAGTAATGCTATTCTGTTTTAGAAAAAGAAAAATACACTCTTCTAAATTCATTTCTGTGGGTTATAATAGTATCTTCTTTCTCCAATATGTCGTGTTCAGAACCTACAGAGTAACCCTGTTTATTTTTCAGGTTACAGAATACCTATATGCTAACAAAATGGCTTTCCGATACCCAGAACCCGAAGATAAGGCCAAATACGTAAAAGAAAAAATATGGCGAAGTGAATATGATTCCCTGCTGCCAGATATATATGACTGGCCAGAGTCGTCCTCAAAGCCTCCCCTGATGACAGAGTAGACGTGCTCCTGCCGATGCTGTCCATGCTTCAGGGAAATCATTTGTTTAACAAGGAGAAATAACTTACTCAGTTGTGGTGTCGTCTGTTTTATTCTTCCCCATCATTTCGCTTCATCTTTCTGCCCATGACTTTCCGTGACTGTTGGGGATAGATAGGTCAGAATCTGTTAAGCCCACTGGTACTGTCATGCTTTGGTCCTGGTTTGTATTCCATGCTATACCCAGGGGTGTTAAAGTGTGTTTGAGTCTTTCTTTGTACTCCTGAGCATCCTCGCCAAGGTGTTTGTTGCTTACCACTTCTCTCTTCTTTCTTTTAAGTCTCCTAAAATAGTAATCCACTTCTGTAGACATGAGTACAAAATTGGGGGAAAAGCCAAACTCTTAATCTAATTCCAAAGAAAAATTGCCAGTACCTAAAAGTGTGTATTTATATGTGCTTCATTTTCCATCATGTTCTGAGATTCCTTTGTAGTAGACAGATCTGGGGAAATGTGAAAACCTCTGGAACTAAACCAAGGTTCACCTGTAGCATTACGAAAGAGCTAGTGTGTAAACCACTTTATCTAATAAAAGTGAAACCTTAATTTTAATTGCTTCAGTTATATTATCTTGTTGACCAAGCAGAAATCTAGGCTTATCTATTATGAAAGCACAGTGTCATTTTGTTAACTTCCAGTTGAGGGAGTGGAAGACGCCTAACAAGGGGTGACCCATGTCCTGTGGCTTTGAAAGGAAAAGAGTACGGTTTCACATCTGAAAGCGCACGTAGTCTGTGTCGTTTTCTAGCATCCTAGTTGTCATTGATAGTAATTTAGCGATTGGCTTGTGACACATCCCTGTGAACATGAGTAGTGACTCTACTGAAGGTAGGTTTGCATCCTTTTTCAAGCTAAACAGGGACAAGTAAGGTGAGTTTAAGACCAGGAAAGGCCATCTTTAATCCCAGGGAAATGTGAGACAGCTAATGACACACGTTTTCTCCCGTGCAGAAGATTCTAAAGGAAATATCCCAAACTTATTTATTGTTTTTTTTTTTTAATTTTATTTTTGTTTTTTAAGACTGTGTAGCAATCTGGCCTGAAGCTTACTATGTGTTGCTGAGTTGCTCAGCCTCCAGAGTGCTGGGATTATAGGCGTGAGCCACTATGCCCAGCTCAGGAGCAAAACTTTTAAAACTCATCCTAGAATGCAATAATACAAAGTTGCTTGTAAGTATATATCAGTCTCTACATTTGGTAATTCTCTATAGGGAAAGAAGGGCTTTTTTTGTTTATTTGTTCCTTTGTTTTTCTGCCTAGAGGTTGATTCAATATTTCGAAAAAATTATTTTAACAATGCTTAGCATGCATAAGTCCTTGGGTTCAATCCAAGGATGGAATGCTACCATTTGGAGTATGGGAACATAAAATGGTTATTTTATTTAATAGGTAAGCATTTTGTTTCATAAAATATTGAACTAGGGCTGGTAAGATGGCTCATTAAGTGCATGTACTACTTGCCAACATACTTGATGGCCTGAGTACAGTCATAGGAATCCTCATGGTAAAAAGAAATTACTTTGCCAGTTTTCTTGACTCCACACTGTCATGGTGTGCACAAAAACACACACACACACACACACACATATATGATAAATATGTTTAAAAAGGGAACTAGGACATAGCTTGATTTCTTCCTTTTACGTATGTATGTATGTGGTGGAGTCCATTTAATTAGGCAAGGCATGGGTTCCTCCAGCCCAGCACTTAAGAGCCCAGACAAGAGAATCTCAAGTTCAATGCCAGCTTGGGATACGCAGTGTAACCTTGTCAAAAAAAGGGAAAGATTTATATCCCCATGCTTTTGTCAACAGATACTCTCCATATGAAATCTTAATTTTTGTTTAACATTGCAAATACAAAAATGGCAAGCCTATCTTTAGCTTATTAAAAGAAGGGTTAAAGGCTGAATTTTACGAAGATTTTTGCTTATTAAATGTCTAGTACAATTATGAAAATCCTTATTTTAAGGTAAAATGGCTACATGAGATATAGTGTGCATATAAGCAAGTATCATTGAATTTAAATTAAATTTAGAATTTTTTTTATTAAAAATTTAATTATACATTTTAAAATTTTTTACCAGTTCCCTCCCTCCCCCGTCCTCCCCCTCCCCTTCCCCCAGTGCCTCCCCCCAATTCCCAGAGAGTCCTTTATTGTGTACGCCTAACTCTCCACTGGGTCCTCCTCTCCGATGACATATAAGGACCCAGTGGCATTTCCATAAGCCCTTTCTCTTGTTCCCCTTAAGCATAAGATCACTACTATGGCTGTCAATCCCTTGCCTCCAGGGGTCTCGGTGCCCTTAACAGATGCTAGACTTTATGAGGGCAACAGTGCGCTGGACATTGCGCAGGGCATGCAAAGTCCCATTATGATTGCTTTGGCCCCAACTATTGTTGAGAATCTTGCAAATCGTTGCTCCTCCCATCCTTTTGCTCTTACAATCTTACCGCCCCCTCTTCCGCAAATGTCCCTGAGCTCCAGGATGGGGAGAGATTAGGCTGGCCTAGTTCTATGTGATTGATATAGAGTCTCTGAAGTTCTGGATTGTGGTTTGTTGATTTTCTTTTGCAGTTTTGCTGCTCCTGCAATTCCCTTCATTCCATTCTGCTGGGCACTGTATGTCACCCCCTGGCCAGAGACAAAAAGCTGTTAAACTGGAGTCTTGTTATAATAGCACATTCAAGGGTAGATGTAATAAGAGTAGGAAACCTCACTGAGGGAGGGGTTCATCACCCATTTGCAAAATGATTACTTTTTATCTGCTAGACTATATGCCCTCCCCTTCTGGTGAGATCAGGAAAGAACGTCTGTGAATTTAACCAGGTTTCTCATTACTTACTTGCAGACCTTGATGGAGGCCTATTTTCTCTGCTGTAACATTTAAGAATTCAGGCAGGGCTGGAGAAATGGCTCAGCAGTTAAGACTGCCTTGAAAGCAGAAGAACCTGAGTTTGGATCCCAGATCCCACATAAAAATCCACAAGCCCTGTCCGCAGAGCCTGGAAAATCCCCTAGCGAAAGCAAAAAAAAGATAGAGCAATCCAAGATGGTTCCTGAAGTCACCCTTGGGTCTCAGACCATAGGTACACAAGCTGTCCTCTGATATATATACATACAAATGAACACACACACACAGACAAGATAAAAAAAGTAGTGCAGGCAGAAAGTATTCCCATTGAGAAGGTAGGAAGAGATATAGCAGTGTCAAGGTGAGAAAACAAACACCTGTACGTCTGTAGAAGCACCACATGGCAAGAAGGTGGAAGAATGGCAATGGAGAGCTGGTCTTTTCAATAGAGAAGACATTTCATAGACTGCATGACTAGTAGGAATAAATCTCCTTGATGTGAAACATGTTGGTAAAGGTAACCCAGGGCGATAGTCTCAGTAATTCCCTTTAACTGCTCTCAGTGGATGGCATCTTTGCCAGAAGGTTGCTTCGGAATCCCTGTAAACCTTTTCCTTTTAAAGTGGAGATGTTGCTAAGGGCAGAGCCCTGGCTTGTACATCTCCAGCAGGCCCCCAGGGAATTCTGATGGGTCACAGGCACTGCCTTAAAGCAACCTCAGAGCCATGTGGAGAGCTACCCAGGCTGCAAGGGGCAGGCTGGGCCTTCAGAATGTATTTAAGTTCTCCAGGGTGGTGTCCAAGCTGAGAGGCACAGCTTCAGGTAGTTCACGAGGCACACGCCAAGGTCAGTGGTCGGATACTGTGTGTAAAGGAAAAGATCACCACAGTTGGGTCTCACAGAAAGGCTCTCATCTGGTTTCCTTTGTTTTTACAGAGTGCTTAAAAGAAAGGTTAATGAACCTTTAAATGTTTTTCCTGAAAATACACAGTGTCCAGTACACCATTCTCTGTATTCTTTAATGATGGGATCTACCTTATCCTTTGTCTTTTCTCTAGGTTATCAGCCTCTAGAGAAAAAGGTTTTATTTACATTTTTGCCATAAATTGTTAGGAATTTTGCAATGAGTTGCTAATGATTAAGACTGACACATGAAGGATCATGAACAGTTACTGCCCCCAAAAAGACCAAAGTGGGTGGTGAGGAGGTGGAGAAAGCCCTGAATTTGACAAAAGCACATCCAGATGTTCTTGTGGTTTTACATTTGTTTGTAAAATTTGTTGCCCTTCAAAGGTACCTTTCAACACTCTTGCTTCTGTCTTCTATTGAGTTCACTTCAACAAAATCAGCCCTGGTCACCTGCCATAGGTGCTTGAGAATGTTGATACCAATGCCAAAGCTTGGTACTGAAATTCCATCTCAAAAGAAGAATGAAATGATAGTGATGTCCTGTTTCCATCCACAACTCGGCCAGAAGGTTAATTGTGCACCTGTTAATTGTGGACATGACCCAGATTCATTAGCAACTGCTCTGTGGTCTGTATACATAAACTGTCACAATGAAACCCTCCAGCAAGGGATAGTGGAGCCTGCCTCATTCCCAGGACTTGGGGGAGGTGGAACCAGCAGCTCAGGGCCAGCTGTCTCAAAAAAATAAAAAAACGGCTGGGGAGATGGCTCAAAGAACCACTTGCTGTGTGAGCATGAGGATCTGAGTTCAAATTCCAAGCACCTATGTAAAAGTTGGATGTGGCCACACATGCTCATCACCTTGGTTCTGGGGGCCAGAGACAGGGAGCTCAATGGCCTTCAAGTTCAGTGAGAGACAGTGTCTTGAAGGAGTAAGATGGAAAGAGAGAAAGACACCTGATGTCCCCTTGGTCCCCACAGGCTAGCACAACCCCACACACCTGCACCCATATGCACACAGCACACACACGAATTCTACAAATGAGCTAAGGTAACATACTTGATTTTTTTTTTTTTTTACAGAAAAACCCTCTTCTTATCTGAAACCAGAATATCTTAATGTAAATGAGGAAAGAAAGTTTTTATTGTTCCAAATTCCAACAAGCTCCATTCATGCTAAGGAGGATATGTCTTGTGGGATTCTCTAATCATTACTGGGAGTGAAGGTAGAGCTTAGATTTTAAAGCAAGTGTTTCTAAATTGTGTCCCTTAAAGAAAAAAAAAAGACGTTCATAATTTGGTTATATATATACACATATATATGAGATAAAAATTATAATTCAGTTGAATTATATATATATATATATATATCAGATAAAAACCTTTGGTGACCAGTGTTTTCTCTTTGAATTTTTGCCAGTAAATAGATTTGATTTTTTTCAAATAAAAATGTATTTTCAACTTGGCTTCTTGAGACATTCCTGGCTTTATAAGACTTAGGGAAACCTTAGACTAAAGGAGGAAATCTGTTACCATAGCTGCCTCAGTTTTCAGGATCCTATTTTTGGGGTTGGTTTGACTCGCGTTTTTGGTTTTGATTTTTGTTGTTGAGGTAGGACCGCTTGATGTAGCCTAGTCTGTCCTTGAACTCATGTCCCTTCTGCCTCTCAACCTCCTGAGTGCTGCAGTAGTCTTCCTTTTGTGTTCCAGAAACTGGGTATGTTCTGACAAAGCACTCATGCCCATGTAGTCCTTGAATTATCACCAGTTACTTGGCATATACCAGAGGCAAATCATGAAGGGCAGTATGGGCAGCGCCTGCTCTGGACCAGGGATCCCAAGCCTGTTATATGTGTGATCAGGACAGTCCTGTTTCATAGGTCAGGTCAGAGGCACAAAGGGGTTAAGTGACTTGTCAGCTCGTGATGAGACCAGAACTGTGGCTCCGAAGCCCCTTTCTATGAAGAAGAGCCTCTGTAGGTTCAAGAATTGTATCAGGTGAAAAGTCTACCACTTGACACAGGCTTACTCGAGTCAATGCCTTTGCAGGTTCACTTAATTCTTTTATTTTGTCCCTATTTGCAACTCAAATATAATACCAACCTCTTATTTGTTATGTACTGGATGTATATGGTAAGGTGTGAGTTTAATGAATTGAATTAGATAACACCAAAGATTCTCAATAGCCCCTTCACTACCATCTCTTAATTTAATTGTAGTCATAGAACTACCAATGGCTTACTTTTGTGTAAATCAATTTCAGTAGTACTTACATATTAATCACTTTGTGATTTCATGTCTGTCAGTGTGTATCTGCACACCATATAGTGATACCTAGCATGTGTATATACAACTTCCATTATATGTGATAAGGATTGGGGAGTAATAACATATGTGTAAAATAATGAATTTACAAAGATGCATTTTAGTTAAATATCTGACAAAATTTCTGCCCAATGTTTTTGCCTTTGCCTGATAAGTTTTAAGATTAACAGAAGGGAAATCTGTAATTTTGCAATTGATAGTTTTCTTTCTTCTTTGACAACACTCCTTCATTAGTCACTGACTTAAAGGAAGCCACTCATGTGGCTAGTGGCCTTTCACCTTTGTGAAATGGCCAGTGTTGTGATGATTCCTTGGTGGGATGTTCCTTTTCACATATGGTTCCAAGAACTGCTCGGAAAACTTGGTAATTATGTTCGTTGTTTTTCGTTTTGTGATGTACTACTTGCAATGAGATACATGCTCT
Source organism: Typhlomys cinereus (assembly GCA_023101885.1). NCBI lineage: Eukaryota > Metazoa > Chordata > Mammalia > Rodentia > Platacanthomyidae > Typhlomys > Typhlomys cinereus. Next base: position 8,852,535 of record JALPQD010000014.1, read on the forward strand.
TATATTTTCCTATTAAAGTTTTCCCTATGCATAAAATCGTTGGCCATCTTGTTTTTGAAGGCTAGATAGGACACCTTTAAGATATGGTATATAAATCTCAAAACATAAACACTACGCATTCCATAGTGCTTGACATCTGGGGAGTTTGTGCTCCTCTTTATTTCTTATGTTCACTTCTGTTTTTCACATTGAAGTGACTTGAAATAGTAAAAGAATTCACACACCGCCACCCACACACACCCCTATGCCAAGACTTAAACATTAAATTACTAGATTAGGAACGACATGATTTCGTGATTCAAGAGGCACTCACCATAATGGTCATCATAGTCTACTAGGTGCTTCCCAACCCAGGCGCTAGTCTAGGTGTGTAACAGTGCTGACAATCTAAACTTATGTGTAAAGCACACTTCTATGTAACAATTCCCCGCTCTAGATGTGAGTATGTACATCTGAAGCACAGAGGTGTACATGCTATGCCATCTCACTATGGAAATGGCAGCAGTGAAATTCACACCTCTTGAAATCAGACCCTCCAGACTAAGTCTCTAGCCTATGCTGCAGTCACAGTCCACAACACCCTCTGCTGTAACCAAAGCTTCAAGAAACCTTGCTGCAGGGCTCTTGCCTGAACAGTGAATCTGTGATTCCTCTCCTGCCATCAGATCTGTGCAGCTTCTTCACTCAGCAAGCAGATGCCTTGCTTCCTCGTCACAGAGAACCAGAACAATCAGCAGAGGGCACCCTCACGCCCACATCCCAGGTGCCGCAAGATGCATCTACACCTTTGGATAGACCATCATCAGCTAAGACCACTCTACTCCAGTGAGGACGGACCAGATAAAAGCAGGGCCTCTCTATAGTCATGTCTGTACATAGATAACACGCAGGCACGAGGTGACCAAGCATTTCCTCTCCTGGCTAGAGAAATCAAGTACTGATAGTTTGAGATTACCAGCCCTGGTCTTGTCTCTGCTTTCTGACACTCAATCCAGAATAAATCCTGACTCTTAACAGTACTGGAAAAATCATCCAACCAGATCCAAATACGGCAAGTGGTTTGTTTATTCATTTTTATTTATGGGACTGCTAGGCATCAAACCAGGGTCTTGTACGTGCTAGACAAGAGCTCTACTGAGTGACACCCCACCCAAGAGGTACTAAGACACCCCACATTCCCCTGTAACATGCACTTCCTTTGCAGCAATGAATAATGATCCAACTTGGTCAATTACAGGTGTGTTCCTGGAGGACATTGACTATCTACATCTACACCCAAGCGCCTGAGGAGGAAACTGTTTCCACCCACCAGGGCCACATGCTATCACTTTAGGCTCTAATCCCATCTCCTCTCTCAGCCTTAGAGCTTGGCTCCATTGATTTTGCTTGCTGCTGCCAATCTTCCCTTTATAGTTCACTAGAATGAAAACATGCTGGTACTTCTCTCATTCCTACAGCAATGTGGACAGAACTCTGGGCTCCTTCTCCTCCTCTCCAGCTATTGCCCCCAAATCTACTCCACAAATTAAGATGCCTCAAAGAGGTCCTCTCCTTTCATTTTCACAGTATTGGGATTTGAACCCAGGACTTCCCACCTGCTAGACAAGTGCTCTAGCATCAAGCTGCATCCCCTCTCTACTTATTCTTTTTCCAATAGTTTCATTTTTGTATGTGCCTATGCATGTATATGTATGTTTGTGTATACCAGAGAGCACTTAAGTGTGTGTTTACTTGGTGGGGGAGACAGAACAGGGGGGACCGAAGGAGAGGTGCAAAAAGAACATCTCATGCCTTCACCCAGAAGCAGTTTAAACTTCACTCCCTTCATTGCATTTTCCTTCCCTTCTTCCTCGTCGTCCCTCACTACACACTGAGGTTTATTCTCTGAATAATTGAGAGTAGGCTGCAGGTATGAAAAGCTTCACCCAAGCCACGCACTAGACCACTTGGAAAGCAGCCGGAGCACATGCTGCACCCCTGCCTCCAAGTCTCCAAGGCTTCTGCCCTGTCTGCAGATGGTTGCCAGAACGGTTCCTCCATAAGGCTTTCTCTGACTCATCCTTCAGTGACAGCAGCCCAGAACCCCCAGCAGCCTCTGGCACTCTTCCGTACTGACTTCCCCCGCAGACCTTTTCACTGACTTAACTGGTGATTGCTGTTCATATTCATTGCACTTATTATGTTTCTCTCTTGGCTGAATAAAGGTGCTATAAAGAGGTTTTGCTCATGTGTAGAAAAAAACCCTGTTTCTTCCACAGTACTCTCACAGTACACTTCTGACCTCAGGTGCGTGGGACGTTTCCCTTTCTTCCATGCGAGTGATGGTGCAGCCAGGGATCCTTCAGTGTCAGACTGCTGACACTGTCAGGAGACTTGGGGTGGCAACCACGAGACTGCCTTGCCCACCTCTGATACAATTGACTACCAGTCACTAGTATTTCACTTGGAATCATGTTCATCCTGTGAACATGAAGCAAGCCTTTTGCTGCCTTAGGGCAGCTGGGATACTACAGAAGGCCCATTCCTGAGAGTCAATGCCTCTGAAGGGGACCGTTAGCTTAAGGCCTCCTGGTAGTTTTATTGAACTGAGAATTGTATTTCCAAGCCGGCAAGATGGCTCATTGAATAAGGGCATTTGTCACACAGGTCTAATGACTTGAGTTTGATCCTTAATCTGCCTTAATTAATCTGATAGAGCTGTCAAAGCAGAATACCAGAGACTGGATGATTTACACAGGAACTTGTTTTCTCATACTTCTGAAGGCTGGAACTACACAAACTTGGTTTCTAGTGAGGGTCCCCCCTCCTGGCTTGTATAATAATAACATCTTGCTCACTTCATACTTTAATAAATAAGGCAATGAGGAGCCTGAAAGTAGACCAGTTAAGAGTTTTTAATGAAGTAAAGGGCCAGGGAATGGAGTTCTTAATTCCTCTCTTCTCATAAGTTTAAAAAATCTCCACGGACTATTGAAAAAAAAAAAGTTTGGTAGCATGTTTGTCCTAACATGCAGGAAGTCCTGGATTTGAATCTTCACACTGCATAAACGGGATGGCGCATTGGAATTGTGGGTGCAAGAGAATCAGAAATTCAAGATGGTGTTTGGCAACTTCACAAGTTCCAGGTCAATCTGGGACACATGAAAGTCTGCAAACAAACACGAATAGTTTTAAAGATTCCTATTCCTTTTTCCCCTCGAGACTCGGGCCCCGTGTATACGCAGCTTTTCATAGTTCCTTTGTGTGTGTATACTTAAGAGAACACTGCTGAGCTTGGGGCAACTCTAGCACAGTTGACTTCAGATTTTAACAAAGTGCCAGGGTGCATTGTTGCATAAGAAGGGCCTGTGAGATGGCTCAGCAGGCAAGGAGCCTGCTTGAAAACCAGACGACTTGAGTTCAATCACCGGAAACCCACAGCAGAGAAGTGACTTCTGAAAGTCGCCCTCTGATCTCCACCACGCGTTATGCATGCGTTCATGCATTATGCATGTGCATATACTACGGCATGCATGAGTGCATATTCTCTCTCTTTCTCAGATATGGGGGTGGGTGGAAGATTAGGGAAACGGAACAAGGTAGGGGCTCGGAAAAGTCATGCTGATAATGAACTGATTCCAAGTAAGCCTGCGTTTTCCTACCAAGGCCCCACAAGCTAAAACTTCCAGGTTTAGTGGTGGAAAGAAAGACTGGCCCCAATCAAAGACTGGCCATGACACCAACACATGTGTGGGCGCAACTTCAGGAAAAACACACGCGGCAGAGAAAGCGCCCAGGGTAAGCCCAAGCCCGCTGCTCCCCGGGCCGGCCGGGGGCGGACACCACCGAGCGCGGACCTCCCGCGCGCGCTAGAGCGGCCGCCCGGACCCGGCGGACGGCGCACTTCCGGCCGCGCGTCGCCGCCGCGCGCAGTGCTGGGCCCCGCCGCCGGCCTGAGCCTGCCTCGGCTCCAGCGCGGGCCTCGGGGAGCGGTGAGTGGGGCAGGGCGCCCGAGGGGGGCGGGCGCGCGTCCTCGGGCCGGCCCCGGCCGCCCGGCACTGCCCCCGCCGCCCCCGCCGCCGTCCCGGAGCGGCCCGCGGGCTCGCCGGAGGCCCGAGGCCGGGCCACCCGCCCCCGCGGCCCCGCACGGCTCTTGCATCTCGGCCTCCGCCGGCCCGGCCGCCACTTGGGCAGCGCACCCAGGTGCAGACGTCCGGGGATCGCTGACAGTCGAGATCGGAGGGGGCGGGGGGCGCGCGCGTCCTCGAGCGAGGATCCCGCTCCCCAGGAGGCGGCCGAGAAGACGGGGCCCCCTGGCTTGGTCACTAGGCTGGATGATTAACTCCCCGTAGCTCGGTCGGGTGCCCGTCCCAAAACGCACCCTGGAAATAAAGTAATTTCTCATCGTTTCCTGGTTTCGCGGAAAGGTTTTTGGTTGCCTTGTTCTTAAGCTTTTGCTTATTGGAAACTTTCAAGAAAATATTAAAAAATAGATCCTGAAGTCCCAGCTCGTGAGCAGTCTTGTTTTACCTGTTGCCCTCCTTCCTGTTGGCTCATTTTCAGACAGTATGAAATGTGCCGTTCCATTTGCTAAATGCGTGTCTGTGTTTATAAGACATGCCCGCCCTGTTTTTGGACGTATAGTCATCATCAATCTCTGGATAAAAGATGATAAACTGAAATGCTCCCGTGTTAACATTTTGCCGATTGCCTCCATCAGTATCACTTTGTCTATATTAGGATCCACACACGGGCTACTCGACATTAGGAACTATTAATACCATTTTTTTTAATCTCCTCTGTTTTATTCCCTTGTGGTTTACTTGTTGAAAAACCGCTCTTGTCCATTTATGCCCTACAGCCTGCAAATTGCTTTAAAAATAAACAAAACCCTGTGGAATTCTTTAATAAACTGGTTTTTAGTTCTACAAGGTTTTTCAGATTTCATTTCTATTTTTTAGCGAGAGAGTCTCATGGAGACTTACTGTGTATTTCATATTGCGTCATCAGGAGTTAAATAAGATCTTGTCTCTCTTCGTTGACCTTTTATGTACAGATTGCTCCTCAGGGTACCCAAATAATTGAACAAGGAACTGCCGAAGCATGCCAGGAAGAGAGACTTCTCACTTTATGGCAACCTCTAATGAAATAATGGATCTTGGCAGTGATTATTAGTACATGTTAACATCAGAAGAAGAAGAAAAAAACATGCAATATGTGGGTCCTTATAGAAGTACCTTCTACCACTTAATTAAGGATTTTTGACAATAGAGGTAGGGTTGGAGAACAGATGGGTCAAGTTTGCCCATCTATGATACAGTTGATAACTTGAAACTTGTGACCATTGTGTTGTACTGACATTTCTAATATATGTATTAGAAATTTTTTGTTTTTTAAGACAAAGTGTAGCCCCAGCTGACTTAAAAACTCAGTTCTCTAGCATTAGCCTCCCAGGATGGTAGAATTACTGGTGTGCCAAACTATAGTTAGTTGGGAAGTTTCCTTTCTCTTTTTTTTTTTTTTTTTTTAGGGGAGGGGAAAATATGTGTGTATGTTTACATAGAAATCAAACTCATGTCAGGGTCTTTATAGAGCACTCTTGGCCTTTTTTTTTTTTTAGGGTTTCTTACTGACATGGAGTTCACTGATTGTCTAGCTTGGTTGACTAGTGAATTCCAGAGCTCTGTCTTCAGCCACCTAGTTTTGAAGTTACAAATGCACAAGGGGGGGATGGGGGCAACACTTTTTGATGTGGGGGGCTTTATCCTCATGCTTATGTAGCCAACACTTCCCAACCTCTAACATTTTTCATAATAAAGCATTTCTTTAAAATGTTGACCTGTAAATTCATGTTCTGAGCCTTGAATTACAATTTTCCCTTTTCTTTCTTGTTTGTTTGTTTTTGTTTTGGTGCTGTGTATGCAGAAGAAATTCTGTGTGTGCCTGTGGAGGCACAAGGGCAACCCCGGGAATCATCCTGTATTGTTGTACCTCATTGCTTTGCAGATTTCCTGGGCTCTACCCCATGAAGGGCACTGCCATTTCCGCCTGGGGTTTTTTATGTTTTATGTTTCGTAAATCTGAACTCGGGTCCCTCTGTTTCTGAGACAGAGGCTTAACCCCTGAGCCATCTCTCTAAGCCCCTGGGCTGGGTGTTTTTTGAGTGTCTCATATAGCCCAGTTTGGTCTTACCACTTGCTGTGCAGCAGAAGCTAGCCTTCCAATTCCTAGGTCCTCTTGTCACTATTTACCAAGCTGTCATGGTGTGTGCTATGAAGAAAAGCTTTAATGAGTGTTTCTTAAATCGGACACAGAATTACAGAGGAATTTTTTTAAATGCTACCCTTTTTTAAAAATACCGAACACATGTCTCACAAAATTTCCTATTTAAGTGTTCTGGTAAATGACTGAATCATAGGCTTTAAAATTCCCCAGATGATTCTAGTATGCTCCAGTGTTCCCTACCATCCTTCTGGATCCATTATTTGCTAGGAATTGCAAAGTGATTTTGGAGGGTGGGGTGGAAGACCCAAATCTAAAGATTAGGACACACCATGCTGACAAAATGCAACCCGGATTGTAGAGCACAGCTAAATTTACCTATCTCCTAGCCTTCCTTTCATTGTGTAAATGTAACACTGCTATAGACAGGCAGAGCCAGATTGAGACTTTCTATTTTCTCAGCTCTCTGGCCAAAATTAAAAAAGTCTGTTTTCTTTCATTAATTTCAGTCTCCCAGGTTTTCAGTGGGGCACAAGCAGCATGAACCTTAGATTTCTGTAACAATTATCCTCTGTCATTCCTTCTGCATCTTTATCTTTACTAGCTTGTTACAATTTGTTTATTCTCACCTTTTGAAAACTCTATTGCAATAGGAAAACCACGAAGTAATTTAATTGCTAGAGGAAGCATTGATCTTGGAGGTGAAAATATGGGATGCCTCACAGAAGGGATGCTAGCAGGAACCTCAAGGTTTGGGCTTGGGATAACATTTGCCACCTTGTATGTGAGAGTGTCTAGGGCAGGAAGAATGGGGAGCTATTTCTAAAAATATAAAGGAAGAGTGAGTGATACATGGTTTAAGAAGCATGTCTAATTTTCTGAAACATGGCTTAATTACTATTAAATATAAAACAAAGCATTGCTATTGCAATTGAAAGCAATCCAAATATTTAAGTTAATAGATACTCTTCATCCCACATTATAGTAATTTCCAAGTCACCAGTATTAACATTTTGCGTATCCTTCCACCCTATACTTTTTAAAAAAAAAAATAAGTATAGGAGTTTGTAGACTTGTAAAAATGAGATTATATTTTTGTCACATGTCACTTTTTTCATTGTCATTCTTCCAGGATCAGAGTTAACAGCCAAAGTATTAGCTACAGAATAAGTACTTAGGATGTACTCAGTTATTTCCCTGTTGACATATGCATTATGAAGTACTTCTATATTTTAGCTCACCTAAAAGCACCACAGTAAACGTTATTGTATGTAAATCTTTATTTCTGTAGGCTAGATTTCCTGAAAATGGAATTGCTTGAGTTTGTTATTAAGAGAATTTATTGCAAAGGTAGTTTTTCTCCTGATGCATAATAACAGTTCACACCTACACCATCAGTAACTTAGGCGCACACCCATGTTCCCTCCGGGGTAGTACTGGCTAGCCTTGCTTCGTTGGTATTTGCCAGCTGATGTGGAAAATGGGGTCTCTGTTCTTTAATTTTCATTTCCACTAAGTACCAGAATAGGCATTTTTCATGCTTGCTGGTCATTTGAGTTGATTCTGTGTAAACCTGTCTATTTTCTAAGTTTCTGAGCCTCTTACTTTGACAAGAAGGGTTTTTCATTCTCAAAGTTATGTAGATAATTTACCTACCTTACCACTGAGCTGTATGAGCAGCACTCTCCTAAGTTTTTAAAACATATTTTGGATTTTTTTACATTGAATTTTCAACTCAACGTGGAACTAATTATGTATAAACTTTGGTTAATTCTCATTTATTGTATCTAATATATAATATACATCTTTCATTATAGACATATATCAGAGATGGCAGATGGACCTGGGGCTAATGAAAGTAGTAATCCAAGAGTTGGCAGAAATACACACATTCAATAGGCTATAGCCAGTTGCTTCAAATAGCAGGGTCTTGGCTGGGGGTGTAGCTCAGTGGCCTAGTGTGCATGCATGAGACCCTGTGTTTGCTCCTCAGCACTGGAGGTTAGGGAGAAGCAGAACTTTGACATCAAGGAGATTGTATCATTTGCTAAGCATTGCTGTGAAATATCAGCTCATTACACACTATCCTTCAGAGATAGCGCTCGTTACTGTTAGAGAGACCATATACCACTCTATCCCACAACCTCGGCTAGAATTCCTATTGTTCAGTCTTTATTAGACTGTTTTTTAAACTAAAGACTGGAAGGTATCCTATAGACCCTCTCACCTCTCATTTCCTAGTTTCCCTATATTATGTTATAGTTAGATACAAGTTCCAAATTGACACTTAAGGGTTTGAGCTCTGGGCACATTTGTAGAGTCAGTGGTTATGTTAGGTCCCCAGCAAGCCTGGAGGAGATTGTATGATTGATGGAGAGGCCCAGTCTATGGTGGGTTTGCCTATTTATCCCTGGGCACATGGATAAGATGGAGGGAACTGGTTGAGAAAGTTGACATCTTGGCCAGACATGCTAGTCTGACAAGTGAGGATTGTCCCTTGTGACCAGTTCCCTCAGCTCCTATTGTTGGGGTACTTTCTTTTTGTCAAGCTGGATGAGGAACTATAACTAGACAATCATAAGCCAGAATAAAACTTGTTCTCTTCAATCATTTGACTGTGAATTTATTGGCAACAGTGTGGAGTAATGGGCACATAATGCTTTATTTATATTAGTCTAATAAATTTGTTACAGTTCATAAGCTAATACTGACACACTGTCATTAACTAAGGTTATTTCACTTTCTTTGTACATTCTGTGTACAAGCAACTGATTTGTGTGTGTGTGTGTGTGTGTGTGTGTGTGTGTGTGTATCAAATCCAGAGCCTTACACATGGTAGGCAAGCACTGTGTCTTTGAGTCTCATCCTTATCTTCATATAATGAAATTTCTGTTTACTGTATCTAATAGGATGGTTTGCTTCCCTAAAAATGTGCTTCATCTATTAATCCTTTTCTCCTTTCCCCATATCATTGTCAAACACTGATCTTTTTACTGCCTCTATAGTTTATCTTTATGAAATTATTATATAATTAGAATTCAATTACAGTATTTTGTTTACAGTGCCAGGGATGAAACCCGATATTTTATGCATGGAAGACAAGAGCTCTATTTGAACTAACTCTCTAATCTCCCAACTATAGTTTTTAATTTATTGGATTAGCTGTTTGTTTATTTGTGTGTGTGTGTGTGAGAGGGAGAAACAGAGACAGAGAAAGAGAGAGACAGAATCCAGTCACATAAAGTTTGATTACTCGTTGTTTTGGCCATGCAAGGACTTGAGTTATGTCATAGTTAGGCACAGGTGTCAACTTGACAGTTGAAGGTTTGAGCTGTGGGCACATTTGTAGAGTGGTTGAGTTAAGGCCAGAGCAAACCTGCAGGAGATTGTCTACTTGATGGGAAAGGCCCAGCCCATGGTGGGTGGGATTAGACCCTGGATAAATCACAGAGAGCTGGTTGAGAGAGTCAACATCCTTACTGGTCTCTCAGCAATTACGTAAAGATGGTGTGGCCAGTTCCCTCAGCCCTGGTGTTGGTGTATGTTCTGCCAAGCTGGACTATAAGTTGTAACTTATAAAATAAATAAATCCCTTGTTCCCTTAAGCTGTTTGATGGTGATTTACCAGCAATAATGCAGGCGAATTACAACAAATTATAATAGAGCTGGGAGTAGGGCTCAGTTGTAAAGTACTGGCCTAGCTTACATGAGACCCTGGGTCTCCAGCACCTAAAAAAAAAATAAAAATAAGTATTGTTATAACTAAAAAACAAGAATTGAGCTATAACTCTGTGGTAGGGTACATGTTTTACAAAGCATGAGAACCTCTGTTCAATCTCCATCACCAAAAATTAACCCAGTCCCCAGAACATACATTTGGTGCATTTGAACTAATCCCCAGGTGGTTTTTCTGTTGCAGAGTGGAAGATGTCTATGGACGTGACATTTCTTGGGACAGGCGCAGCATATCCATCCCCAACCCGGGGTGCCTCTGCCGTGGTCCTCCGGTGTGAGGGCGAGTGCTGGCTCTTTGACTGTGGAGAGGGGACACAGACGCAGCTTATGAAAAGCCAGCTCAAAGCAGGTGCGTGCACATCCAAGCTTCCCTGCTATTATCTTTTTGGCCTCATCATCTTAGTGTTCCTCGGGCCTATTGCTCAGGCCCAGTCCTGAGTTGCACTGACTCAGGGAGTCATAGTTAGACGCAGGTGTCAATTTAACGGTTGAGGTTCTGGGCACATTTGTAGAGAATCGGTAGTTAAGCCCAGAGCAAACTTGGGTGTTAGTAAGACTCTTCTTCCACATTAGAAAGAAACTGTAACCAGAAATCTTAAGAGAATTAACAAACCCCTTGTTCCCTTAAAAACAAAAACAGGAAATTGTTTAGTGAATGGGGAACACCCAGTCCGTGGTGGGTGGGACTAGTCCCCGGGTAGGTGAATAAAATGGAGGGAACTGTTTGAGAAAGGAGGTATCTTTCTGTGTACTTAGCCAGACAGGCTGGTCTGGCAAGTAAAGATTGTCCCTCTCTTAGCCTTTACATGTATATAATGCGGCCAATTCCCTTGGCCCTGGTGATGGTATGGACTCCTCTGCCAAGCTAGACAAGGAACTGTAACTGAGCTATCATAAGAAAGAATAAACCCCTTGTTCCCTTAAGCAGTTTTGTCATGATTTTATCAGCAACTATGCAGCATAATTGCTACACAGGACTAGAGCTCTGGCAAGACTGGTAAGACCCTCAGGCATCCAGCCATGCCTCTGAACTTTCTGCGTATCTCCATTTGCTTTCCATTAATGCACTTCTGATCTTCCTCCACCTCCCACATGCTGGGATTCAGGTGTGCACCGCCTGAATTTGTTATTTGGAAGAGGCACAGAGTGAGACACCCTATGGGTTGCCAGGAATCAGGATTTGAACTTAGGTCACCAGTTCTGCAAACAGATGCTTAACCTCTGAGCTATCTTACCGGCCCCACCACACCTGTTTTATGCGGTGCTGGGGATGAAACCCAGGTGTTCCTGAATGCTAGGCAGCACTCTTCCAGCCAAGCAGCCCCCAAAGACTGATACATTTTCTGTACCTAAGCAGCATTGCTGCTCATCTAATTTTTCATAAATGGAATCACACTATCCTTGATAGTAACTGTTTTTACAGTTAGACAGTACACACATATATACCAAAGGCCTTTCTTTCCCTGAGGCAGTCAGCACAACTGCATCATCACCTTGGAGGATGCTGAGAGCCCCATTCCTCCTTGGGCAGTGTTTCCCCACCATTTTCCTGTTCTCAGAGGAAAGGGAATGAGTGTGACTTTCATTCTTCATCTGATAGTTTCTTCGTACCCTTGATAAATGTGCTTGCCATCCCTTCTTTCTCTGAAATCAAGTTTCTTGACAGAATGAAATGTTTGGCTTCACTGAAACAGATAGCGGTAGGAAGTGATTTCTCACTTTGTTTACCTCACTCGTTTTGGGTTCCAAGGCTGCTCTGGTGTTCTGCTTTGGCTTTGCTTTTAGTAGAAAAGGAAAAGGCCAGAAAGTCTGATGCTGGCAGCTGAGAGCAACATTCGGTGTGGACTCAGTGGCGCTGGCGTCTTTCTGGAAATCAGAAAACTGCCAAAACAAACTAAACAGAGGACTGAGGATTTAGCATTTGCCTGCAGGACCTTAGGTCTAATTCCTATCACCATCATTAGAAATTAAAAAACAAAAGGTAAAGAAAGAAAAACAAAAGGGATATATTGAAGAAGCTTCCAGAGTGAGAGAGCACGTCTTGGGGATCTTGAAAGGCCCAAGCCAGCACCTGCTACTTGTAGCCCGGGCTGAAGTCACCCTGGGAAGACTTGCTTTGAGAACATTTGCTGTCACAGGACAAATCACAGTATGAGAGACTGTTCTGTTCTCCTGAGATAGCAGTAAACTGTTCCTGTGCTTTTAAGGTATCAGATGCTTAGACTGTGTAGCCCTTGAACTAGGCCCAGAAGCCAACAGTACTAGACATAGGGTGGTTGTGATCATGGCTGATGTGCATCCTGCTGTGAGCCTGCAGTGAATTCAGTTCACCACTGGATAAATCAAGTTATAAACTAAGCCAGTAGGCAGGCAAAAAGCTGCTACATTAGTTCGGACGGAGAACAAGAATTGGATCCATGTAGTGTCATTGTGGATTACCCAGTTTGCATTCTGTCCTTTGGTGTCTGCTTGCTCTCCGAATTTTTTGTTTGTTTGTTTTTTTAAAAAATATTTATTTTATATGTGTATGTGTATCAGAAGGCACTGTGGAGGACCAAGGGTGACTTCAGTAATCATCCTGGATTGCTTCTACCTCCTTGCTTTGCTCTGGGATTTCCCAGGCTCTGCCCACCAGACGGGGAAGTGCAGAAGGCTGCCCTTTCTACCTGGCGTTTTTTTGTTGTTGTTGTTTTTTTACATGGGACCTGGGATCTGAACTCAGGACCTTCTGATTGTGAGCCAGAGTCTTTTTTTTTCCACTCATACAAACTTAAAAGGTACTCCGGTCCCCTCCCTCCTTCCACCCCTCCCTGGATCTCCTTGTTCCTTCCCTCCTTTTATTCTTCCTTTCCCCCCCTTCCTCCCTTTCTCCCAGTGCCCCCCCCATCCCTGGAGCATCCTTTAGTGTGCATGGTGAGATAGAGTCTTAACCCCTAAACCATCTCTCCAGCCCTTGCTCTCTGTTTTCCTACCTCCTTCATTCTCCCCTCCTTCCTTTATTCCTCTTTCCTCACTTCCTGTCATTTTTATCCTTCCAAAGGACCTCACTGGCACAGGCAGGCTCTATCTTGGTTGTTTGTCTAAGTGCAGAGCTCCTGTCCAGTGCAAAGACTTTCAGGTCCAATCAGTTGGAGCCAGAGGAACTTTTTGTTTTGCTTAAAGTACCTCTTTGTCATTCTCAGAGAGAGGAGTAAGGGCAGCATAACCCACAGAGCAATTAAATTTCCTCTGGTTAAGTGAATTCTGTTCGTACTTTTTTTTAAAGTGAGAGAATATGTAGGGAAACACTGAAATCTGTAAAAGAACGTAATTTGAAGATTTTTTTTAAATTTTTTTTATTATTTATTCAATTGTGTGTGTGTATGTGTGTGTGTGCATGTATGCGTGTATGTGTGTGTAGAACCACGGACGAATTCAGGAACCACCATGGACCGCCTCCTCATTGTTTACTCTGCCCCGGGATTCACAGGCTCCGCCCTACCAGGACCAGAAACGATACGTGGGGTCTAGGATCCAAACTCAGGACCTTCTGCCTGCAAGGCAGAGGCTTAACCCCTGAGCCACCTCTCCAGCCCCGTAATTTGAAGATGTTTATAAAAACATCTTACTTAAAGCCATTTAATGAAGCTGGCTCCTACCTCTAATCTCATACTTGCAAGGCTGAGGCAAGATTGACAGAAGTTCGTGGCCAACCTGGGCTATATCGTCAATTCCAGTCCAGCTTAGGCTAGAGAATGAGAACCTGTCTCAAAAAGCAGCCACCCAAACATACCATCTGATGTAATAAGTAAGTTTATAGTAACATGTAGAATGTAGAATTCAATTTACCACTTCTCAAGCAAGTTTTAGGCTTGTTTAAAATAGCTTTTTTAGGGCTGGAGAGGTAGCTCAGGGGTTAAGCCTCCGCCTTGCAGGCGGAAGGTCCTGAGTTTGGATCGCAGACCCCACGTATCATTTCTGGTCCTGGTAGGGCGGAGCCTGTGAATCCCGGGGCAGAAGGAGGTGGAGGCGTCCATGGTGGTTCGCGAATTCGTCCGTGGTTCTACACACACACACATACACAGACACAGACACACAGACATACGCATGCGCGTGCACATACACATACACATGCGCACAGTTGAATAAATAATAATAATAATAATAATAATAAAAAGTTAAAAAATACATTCACATTTAAAAAAAAATAAAATAGCTTTTGTAGGGAGACTGAGGATGTAGCTCAGTGGTAGGCAGCTCCGTGGTAGAGCACATACCTAGTACATAAAAGGTTTGCTTTTCAGTGAGAGTAAGTTCAGGTGGAAAACAAGGTGAATAGTCAAATAGTTTTGTCTTCTTTTTTATTTCTGGAAAATTTCCAAATACATTTCTTTGTCTTAATCAAAAGGGAAAATCACCAAGATCTTCATCACGCATCTTCATGGAGACCACTTCTTCGGCCTGCCTGGCCTCCTCTGCACAATCAGCCTGCAGAGTGGCTCTGTGGTTGCCAGGCAGCCTATTGAAATCTACGGCCCTGTAGGGCTTCGGGACTTTATCTGGCGAACCATGGAGCTCTCGAACACCGAGTTGGTCTTTCCTTATGTGGTCCATGAGCTGGTGCCTACCGCAGATCAGTGTCCTCCAGAAGAACTGAAAGAATTCTCACATGTGGACGAAGCGCAGGGCTGTGCCAGAGAAGGCCGAGGGCGGACTATCCTCTTAGACGCGGAGGAAAACTCATACCATCTAGTGGATGATGACCAGTTTGTTGTAAAAGCATTTCGCCTCTTTCACAGAATTCCCTCCTTTGGGTTTTCAGTCGTGGAAAAGAAACGCCCAGGTAAACTCAATGCACAGAAGCTAAAAGACCTTGGTAAGTGTGCCTGTCATTATTCCAGCTGTTCCAACTGAAGCCATAGAAGTATCATAGTAACTTTTGTTTCCTACGTAGCTTACTATGCACTTACTAAGCACTTTCTTATTTGCCCAAAATTTGCTTATGAAGGGAAATCTGTGGGTCAGAGTATAACCCAAATATGTAGTATATTTGAATCTTTGTCTATTTTTTTTCTTACTGAGAATGAATCTAGGGCCTTGCACACACCAAGCAAGCACTCCCTACCACTGAGCTATACCCCTTACTCTTTCTTTATGTTTTACTTTGAAACAGGGTTTTGCTGAGTTAACCAAATTAACCTTCAACTGTGAGCAGCCTGTTTCAGATGGATTATAGCTGGGATTACAGGCCTGTGCTAGCAGGCCTGGCTCTATCTTAATGGTTTGGTGGTTAAAGGGGGATGAACAGTTTTAGGTCCAGGATTTATTTTTATTTTTATTTTCCTTTTTGCTTTGTTTTGTATTGGCAGTGCTAACCCAGGGTCTCTCTCATGCTAAACAAGTGCTCTGTCACTGAGCTATATGCCTAACCTTTATGTCTTCCCTTTGAAATCTTTTTTACTTTTTTGTTTGATATAAGGCCTTACTCTATAGCCCAGGCTGACCTAGAACTCATGATTCTCCTGCTAGATTTAGAGGTGAGCACACTCCCAAAGTATGTTTTCAATGGTGTGTGTGTGTGTGTGTGTGTGTGTGTGTGTGTGTGTGTGATATGCATGTGTGTGCATGTATTGGAAGGTGCATTCACTCTCATGTGCAGAGGCCAGAGGTCAGTGTTGGGTGTCTTCCTGTATAACTCTCTGTCTCAATGATTGAAACAGGGTCTCTCGCTGAATCCAGAGCTCACTATTTTGACTAGACTAGCTAGCCAGCAAGCCCCCAGGTACTGCTTGTCTTCATTTGCCTGGTGTTGGGGTTACAGATGTGGTAGACATAAGCTGCTACACCCATCTTTTACATGGATGTTGGGGATCCAAACTCAGTTAGTCCTCATGCTTGCATAGGAAGCACTTTACCACTGAACGATCTCCCAGCCCTTCAGTGACGTCTTTGGCTTGGGAAGTTTTGCCATGGTTTTTACCTTTAAAACAGCAACCCATAACACTAAGGGTTTCTTTCTCTATGTACTTTGCCTACTCATTCAACCTGGATTATTAATTTGGCATTCAAACATTAACCAGCTTTTCATAGTATGGTTCATCACAGTGTGAAACAAAAGAGATAGAGATGGGCAGATGCATTTGAGGACTTCACATCTCCTTTCTGCTCGGCCATCGGGCATGAATTAGGCTTCAGCATCCCTCAGAGGAGAGGCCAGGTGCATTCCGTCTCCAGCCTCACCCCTATTCTTGGCATGGCATGAGAACCTGTGAAAAACATGGCGTTGTTTTTGTATATTATTTCATTAGGTATGCAGTCTCTTTCCCAACTAAAATAAGGTGCTAAATAGAAACAAAAGTGGTTTAGGCCAAAGGTATTTTACTATTTAAAGCTGTGGAAACACTATTGTATTTGAAAACATTAAATATAATTGCTGCTAGAACCGATGATCATATCCTTGCTTACAAGTATTGTCCAAATGATAATTTGGACATTTGCTATTATGATTGCCCTTGCCTGCTTATTCTAAGTAATGTAACACTTAAGCCCAGCTTGGAAATCTGGAACTGCCACTGACTGTCAAGATGGGTCATATGTGACTGCTAGAAATGTTCCTAATCTTATAGTCCAAATAGTCCTCTCTAATAACTTTCTTATTAAGTTGATTCATAGGCATCTGTTTTGACTGGTGTTGATTATGTCATTATTTAAATCTACTCTTTAATTTTACTAAAGATTTCCTTATTAAGTAAAGCATTCTTGCAAACAGTCCTAGTGCATAGGAGGGAATCAAATCTGGTGTCTTGATTATAGTGAGGTCTTAGTAATTCAGAGCTTAAAGGACACCTGTCACATGGGAAATGTTTTAAATGTACAACAAAAGAGTTAAATGCCTTCTGTCCCCAGCTTAGAACACATGTTATGCACAATAGCGCGTGAGAATATCGGCAAGCTGGCTGAATGTAACTGAAGCTGTTTCTAATAGGCTGAATCCTAACAAAAAATAATGATACTGATTCTGCATCACCTGATCTGTGGCGAAAGTTCTCATCTGGTCACAAAGTTTACCTACTTCCAAGGAGAGGATGACTCAGTCTTGTTGAACCTTTCAACATCCCTCTTCAACTTTAAGAAAGGGAGTGTGACACGGTGACAGTGATTAAACCAGAAACTTGGGCAGTTTAACAGCCAGCCCAGACTGATTGTTTGATACATTTGATTTCTAAGCCATAATTCATGTTGTAAATCAGACCCCATTAATTTTGTTGTATGATTTTGGGTCTTTTTTTCCCTTGTACAAAATGCTCATTTTTAATTGTGAACTGCTTTAAAACCACTATCAATGATAGCAGAGATGTTTGATTTGTTGTATGATGCACCAGAGATAGGACCCTTTCTTGTCAAGCTGCATTTGGAGTTGGATATAGGCGAGCAGCAAGAGAGCAGCAGCCACATAGCTAGATGCTCAGAGATGCACGAGATTCTAGTGAATATTTTACTATCTTACAAAGCTCCAGGTCCAAGCAGCTGTGGAAAACTGCCTTGATGTTCTGGCAGGGATTCGCATTATCAGTAAAGCTGTTTCCATCACTTAAGTGTCTTCTGGGGTGTTCTCTCCTTGGGGCTAAACCACCCTGATTCTTTGTACTTCTTTTTGAAATCCTTACATTTAACTAATTGATAAGGAGCTGGTTCCCACATCTAGCAGGAGATGCCACATTTTTGCTATTATGATTGCCCTTGCCTGCTGCTGTTCCTAGTAAAATATTCTGAATTCCATTGTATTAGTAAAGTTTGATTTTATAAAGAAGAAATTAGAAACAGTTGGATGCCTTTCTATTTGCTATGCTCTTACGGTAGACTCTTCACCAATCATAAATTCCATATTCATGGCGTAATGTTGTCTGCCTTCTTCATCAGGTGTTCCGCCAGGTCCTGCCTACGGGAAACTGAAAAATGGAATTTCTGTTGTTTTGGAAAATGGAGTTACGATTTCTCCTCAAGATGTCTTAAAAAAGCCTGTCGTTGGGAGAAAGGTCTGCATATTGGGGGACTGCTCTGGGGTTGTGGGTGATGGAGGGGTGAAACTGTGCTTTGAAGCAGATCTGCTGATCCATGAAGCGACCCTGGAAGATTCCCAGGAGGACAAAGCAAGGGAGCATGGCCACAGCACGCCACACATGGCAGCGACCTTTGCAAAGCTGTGCCGGGCCAAGAGGCTGGTGCTGACTCACTTCAGCCAGAGGTACAAACCAATCACCTTGGCCAGAGAAGGAGAAGCAGATGGCGTTGCGGAACTGAAGAGGCAGGCGGAGTCCGTGTTAGATCTTCAAGAAGTGACTCTCGCAGAAGATTTTATGGTGATTGGCATTCCCATCAAGAAATGAAATCAGTGCGCTTGAGTACATCCGGCGATGCCCTGAGCATGTTACCAAGTCTGCACTCCAGAGTTATGTTTTGTTGAGTTTTGATCTATACTGATTTTGGCCCTAGCCATCCAAAAAAGGATGGCACTGCATTACTGAGCTGACTCAGTGATGAAGGGGGCAAGTTTTTTTTTTTAATAATAAACTATTTTTAAAAGATTAAAAAAATCCAGCATTATTCTTAAAGTATAGATTTGACAAAATAATAGATTTTTCAGATCTATTTCTCATTTTGTGGCTACCACCACAGATAGAAATCACAAGTTGTAGGTGTAACTTTGCCCAGTTAGTTGCCATTATTGGCAAAGTATCCAGGGCTTGACTTTCTTGGCTAAAATGCCAAACTGCCAGAAAAGGCAGTTTGGATAGAATCTGTTTGTGTTATTAACGCAGAGGTAACTGTAACAGACATTAGATGGGCAGTACCAGCAGTGAGATGTTTATGACTTTGTTGGAATGCAGAATTCAGGGTTTGGCTAGGTGTTTATCTTAGCATTTTGTTGACTGTTTTGTTTTGCAATTAGGTCATGGCCCTCAAGCTGGGTACTCCCCTAGGAATCTGGATATTACGGAGATTTCCTTCCTGTCACAGTGACTGAGGGGTGGTGGTACCTCTGGTATTTAGTCAGTAAGGACATCATGTTCTGCGTAGCTGGGGTTAGTCCTATATAATAATTACCAAACCTAAACACAAGTTCCAGGCCTGTGAAGAGATATAACCTGAGGCTTCTATTCCCAATCTGAATATGCTTTGCCAAAATTAGTCACATAATGAGTTGAATTCATAGGTAAAATGAATCCTCCAATAGATCCTAAAGGTTGAATCTCTTAGAATTGAAATGCCATGTCAAATGTTAGAAGAAATGAGTCATCAAGTGAAGCTTATGAATGTGGAGATAAAAATGGTATCTATCAAACTAAGGTTTAATTTTCACGGTTATTCTTTGAGCACAATTTTAATACATGTTTCTAGAAGAGCTTTTCCATCCATCTCCTTTTCGTCTGCCATTGGTACCTGAGTTGCCTGCTCCCCGGTATTTCCATGGCGAGCTGGGCAGAGAGCTGAGTCATGCGAAAGGCTCCCTGCTGTGTCCTTCTGGAACTGAGCTAGTGCCCACCCACACACTAAGAACAGCTTTGCTCGCATTGATGACAAAGCAGGCTTTGGTACCAGCAGGCCCTGATTCCAGAGCGCCATTCTGCATCCGTGGGACGTCTCTGCAGCTTGGAGCAGGCTTCTTATTCTCTGTCCCCTTCAGCTTGTTGATCTTAAAGTTAGAAAAATGAAAAAACCTACTTCACAGGATCATTGTGAGGGTTACCCAAGGCAGTACGTGCAAGCAATGTGGTGCAGAGCGCAGAGCCAAGGTACCGAGAGGCCCTGCGTCCCCATCTCAGCATCACCAGAGCCTAGCGGCCTCAGAATACACTGCCATAGTGCTCTCTTACGCTTCCTGGGTTTCCCTGTGTGCCTCCTGCTTGGAAATGGAGTCTCCACAGCAGGGAAGGGAAGTCAGGCCAGCTGCCTACTGATGCAGTCTCTAGTGTGGTTGGCATCTGTCTGACTCTAAGGTCTTTGCCCCTGAAGTGTTCGATTTTGGCCAGATCTTAAACATGATGATTTCCAAGCTCAAGTTAAACAGGCATTAATGAGCTACAAATGTGCCCATATATGTACAAGAGAGGGTGACTAGGACATGGAGCCGTGGGGGTGGTCACCCTGCCTTCATCACCAATACCTTCTTCAAAATCCATTCTCGTGAAACACTCATTATTCGAATGAAATGAAGAAACCTTGAAGTATGTGTGTAAACACCGTACAGCTTGCTTGCATGTTTTTATGCCTAGCTTGTTCCATTACTGGTGCTGTCAAGATTTTTTTTTCTGATGCTGGGATTGAAGTCGGGAACTTACACATGCTAGGCAGGCAGTGTACACTGAGTTGCATCCCAGCGCCAAGTCTTCTTTTCTTGAATTTTAAACAATTCTCAATGAAGTAAACATTGCTTTTATGATTCAGTGTTTCTTAAAAGAACATATGGTGAGTCATGAGTATTAAAAGATAGTTGATTTATGGTCCGATTGGGCCCTTCATTGAGTACCAAATAAGTAAGTGCTAGTTTTTTTGTGTGTTGGTTTAGAATATAAATGACTAGACAAAGACACATTTCTAGCCACATCCTGACTTTGCAGTCTAGTGGTGGGCATAAGCCAACTAGATATCTAGTTCTTTCACATGTTCTAGCCATGTAGCCTGGCACTTGATTTTATTCTAAGTTGCTTAAGGGCTAAGTTGAGTCATATTTTGTATCTATATTATGATCAATAAACGTGGGCAAAAACTCCAGAGAGTTGAAATGTTGGCTTGGTGGAGATATTGAACCTATGTAGAGAATTCTTCCTAGACCCTCTTCTGCCCGCTAATTTGTCTTTAGTCATAGTAGAATTCAAAAAACTTTTTCAGAGAATGAGGCTGATGTTAGTAGTCCTCTGTAGAAGCTATAGCAGTCATGGCTCAGAGAGAAGGGAACACAGTGTGTGATGTGTCCAGTCTTGCTTGATATTAGACCTCTGTTTTTGATAAGCAGCTTCTTGGAACATTAAGAAATGCTATTTCCTATCCATCTAAAACGACTACTCTTTTCCTTATACAATTTATTCAAGTAATGACTTCCACGTCTATGCTTGGTACAGTGCTTTGCTTGCCCTAACCTGACTTTCAGCTGTCAAGAATTCATAGGTACTACTTATTTTAGGTTTAAAAGATACCATCCTGGTTTAAAAATGAGTTATCCCTCATAGGCTCATGTGTTTGCATTCTTAGCTGATGTTGCCGTGACAGCTTTAGGAGACAGAGCCTTGCTGGGGAAGGGCACATCCCAGGGGACAGGCAGGAGGTTGGTTAGCCCGCCCTGCTTCCACTAGTAGTCTGCTGTTTCTGTTGTCTCCGTCTCCGTGACCTGCAGTGTCCTAAGCCTTCAGCTTCTGTCAGCCTGCTTTGTCCTCTCCGCCACAAAGGAATAGGTCTCCCCTCTGGAACTTTAAGCCAGATAAATCTCCCTTTTCCCCTTAAATTACTTAAGTCTGAGTGTTGTCTCACAGCAGAAGAAAGAGTGCATACATGCACTGTCCACATCTCAAAAGTTGTTCAGATTTGTTCAAACAGAACCTAAGTCAGCTTGTTTTCTAATATTTGTGTCTCATTAATGTGCTTTTAATGAACCTTGAATCATGAAAAGAAGCACCGTTTAGTAGAGAACTGTTTCTCAAGGCTCAAGGAAAGGAGGCAGTTATTCATAATTCTGCCACCCAGAGAAAGCTTCTACTTCTGACCCAGCGCCCTCGAGCTGTGCTGTGAGTTGGGTGTATAGATGGACAGAGAGCCTTTGCCTCTGCTTCCAAACACCAAATCAGTACAGGACCTGAGACTACATTTTCTCCAAGCCCTCTAGATGGTTTTGAAGGGTATGGACAGTGGATTACCCTAGAAAAAAGAAAGAAAAAAAAGTCTTTTTTTTTTCTATGAACTTAAATTGAGGTGTGTATAGATATTTTTATTTATGCTTACAAATATGTTTGTATACATGTATATATTATCCATAAATGTTTTTACATGTAGTGTGGCCTTACTCAACTATTTTCTTAAAATAAAGTAAAAGTATTTTATTGGACAAGCAAAAGCTGAGAGTTTGTTACCAGAAAACACACTGAAAGAAATTCTAAAACATATTTTTTCTAGAAGAATAAAAAATGATTTCAGATGGAAGGCAGGAGATAAGTGATAAAATATGAAAAAAGGACAAATATTTGACTAATGTAGAGGAATGCTACTGATAGGGTTTTGAAATCAAATACTAGATGTCAGATCAGTCCTTGACTATTTCTCCCAAGCATTTCCTACAACAATGAGTGTTCTCTGGAAGCAGAAATTGAGATTTTATCGAGCTCAGTCTCTATATCTTTCAGCACTGAGATTGCTTTCTAAATCATGTTAACATGGACCTTATTGTACATAAATCTTTATTTCTCACCGTTTCCTTCATTGGAATTGGCCTCTCTTGAGTGTCAGACATCTGGCTTAGTCAGGCATGGTCCTCTTTACTCCACCTGCAGGATGCTGGGATTATAGGTATGTGTTGCCATGCCTGATTATGTGATCTGGTATCATACCCAAGACTGTGCCTGCTAGCAGGCACTCCACTAGTGGGATTGATCCTCAGGCCCCGAGAGAATATTTGTCTTATGGGGAATACCAAACAGGAAGCACTGGTCATGATTTTGAAGATTCCCTCTTGACAGGGAAGAACAGAGTTTAAGGGGAAGGTATGGGATAAAAATGTAGAAAATGACTAAAGTTTCAAAAATTGAGTAACCCTTTAAGCATATTATGATTTTAAAAAGCAAAGGGAGGGGCTGAGAATATAGCTCAGTGGTAGCACTTGTTAGTTTGACGAGGCCCTGGGTTTGATTCCCAGTACTCCTGCCTACTACTATTACTACTACTACTGCTACTACACACACACACACACACACACACACACACACAAGGAGGAAATACCAAACAATGGTTAAATGTCACAATGAAGCCCATTATTCTCACTGTTTTGTTCAATGACTATGGATTAGTAATTTTTTTAAGTGGGGAAGGGATCCTTAGTGGAAGGAGGAAGAAATTTGGGAGAAAGTAGGAGATTGCTGTTTTGTTGGCAGTAGTGATAGAGAACTGCTATTCATTTAAGCCTGATGATACTATCGTTAGAGGATGTTTTATCTATTCATATATACCCATTTAGCATAGCCACTGAATCAAAGCACTCCTAACCGATAAGCCACTGCTCTGTATAATCATTCAATGAATCTCCACACAGGTCGTTGATAGTTCAGCTCAAGTCTCTGTAATATTCCAGATCATTCGCTATACAGCTGCCAAAGTGAGTTCTCGAAATGAGAATCTGAGTCCTCTCCCCAGCTTGAAACTCGGTCCTGGTCCTGCTTGCCCACCTCTCCAGCCTTACCTTACAGAGCTACCCAGGTCTGTAGCTACAGCCATTTTGTCTCTCCCCAAGTTTACTAGTGAGCTCCAGGGCAAAGCTCTGCTTTCAGGCCTCCTTGCCCCGCCCTAGCACATTGTTCTCACAGCACCTGAACTCCATCTTCCTGCTGCTTGTCACCTGTGCCTTCTTTTTTGTCTCTGTATGTGACAGTTCTCTTTGCCACTAGTGCTGTAGGCCGCATGAGAGCAGAACTGTGTCTGATTTTGTGTCTCTCCATGCCTAGTGCCAGGAGCATATGAGATATTCAATAAATAGTGTTGACCGGCTCGACTTGTCTCCTGTTATCTTATTAATATGCAGTACTTGTTCTTGAATGGAATTTTCTTAGTCCATATTAAAAGCACACAAAATTCACACTCGTGATCTCTGAGCTAACACCAAGAGAACATGCTTACCCGTGTCTTTAATAGGAAAACCCTCCTTCTGCCCAGGACAGACCAGGGCAGACTCCCTGCTCCTCAGGAGGTGACTCAAATACCAATCAGGATGGAGCCAAGAGTGGTGCAGGAAAAACAAAACTGAAATCAACAACAAACCATAATTCAGAACACCAAAGACCCTACATTAATCACCTGGAACCAGACCAGCCAAATCTCTCCCCATCCTAAAGCTCAGGGAAACTTGCGGAAGAGGGGGCGACAAGATTGTAAGAGTTTAAAGATGGGGAGGACCAACGATATGCAAGATACACCACACAACGATATGCAAGATATACCATACAAGTTAGGACTGCGGTAACCATAATCGGACTTTGCATGACCTGCACAATGACTGACATGTCAATGACCCCCCAAAGTCCAGCATGGATCACAAGCACTGGGATCCTTAGAAGCAAGGGATTAACAGTCACAATAGTGTTCCCATACTACCGGGGAGCCCAAGAAAGGGCTCTGGACTTGCCACTGAGGCCTTACACCTCACTAGAGTGGAGGACTTAGAGGAAAGTTTGGCATTCACACAAAAGAATTCTCCAAGGGAGGGGGGAAGGGTGAGGCAATGGGAGAAGGGAGGGAGGGAAGTGAAAGAGGAGAAAGGGGGGAGGGTACAAGGGGGACTGGGGAAGAGTGCAGGGAGGGAGAGGACTGGGGTACCTATTGAGCTTGTATGAATGGGGAAATAATTTTTTAAAAAATAGGATAATGCAAAAAATATGAAACCCTTATAAATATTAGCTTGATAACTTTAACATAGCACACTAAACTATGCAGACAAAAAACCTGGTTCAGGGATAAGATAGAAAGGGATTTTTCTCAACTTAAGAAGTTGAATGATGGGGCTGGAGAGATGGCTCAGGAGTTAAGCTTCTGCCTCTCAAGCAGAAGATCCTGAGTTCGGATCCCAGGTCCCATGTAAAAACGCCTGGCAGAAACAGCATTGGACTGCACTTCTGGTTCTGGAAGGTGGAGCCTGGGAAATCCCAGAGTGAAGCAAGAAGAAGGTAGAAGCAATCCAGGATGATTCCAGAAGTCACCCTTGGCCCTTCACAGGGACACACAGTGCTCTCTGATACACACAACACACACTCTCACACACACACACACACTAAATATTTTTAAAAAAGAAGAAGTTGGATGATGACTTTGGCTGTGTATGAGGTTATCAGGGCAGAGAAAGGGTGGAGTGCTGGGCCCGGGCAGGGGTGATGAGAGAACATTCAGGAGAGTATTTGAAGGAAAAAAGAAAATTGTTTATTTTGAGCCAAATATAGATGACCATGATCTGGGGATACTGATTCAACGTACCTTGATGTTCTTACACGTTCCCCAAATTCAGTTTTACATTAGCCTTGTTGCTTGGAAGGAAATCCCTATTTCCCTATAAACTGTGTTTGAGGTTTGCTAGGTCTGTGATTCAGTTTCTCTCCCCAGCCCTGCACTCTGCAAATGAGAACAAGTTCTGAGTTCCATAATCTGGGAAATAACGAGACCAGACACTTCCCTAGGAGAGCAACTTACAGAAATTGCCATCAGAAGTGACCACGACTATAGAACCCCATTTCCAAGAGACAGTCTTCACAAAACCCACAGAATGAAGGACAGAGAAGTCAGTCAATTTCATTGGGATCTAGAAGACACAGAAACGGTAATTGACCCCTGGACTCAGATACTTCTTCATCCTTGTATTCCAAGGGTTAAATAAAGTTCTTATAACCAGGCTGATAAGGCAGGTAGGGGATGCCTAAGTTTACCCAAAGTAAAAGATGTTTGCAGTCCTAAATAAAGCTAGCCGAGAAACGCTGCTGCTCCCATGTCAGCCTGCTAATTATACACTCAGCAGACATGGCAGGTACAAAGATTAACTTCACCCACAAAAAAGTACAAGGGAAAAGCGAGGGATCAAGTTCTCCAGCTATTTAAATTCCCTCAACTGCCAAAAAATTGTTGAGACAGAGTCGGGCCGAGTTAGCAGCATAAGCTCACCGCCACCAAGTGAAACAAGGTCACCTTGTCTGATTGTTTTCTCATTGTTGTGGCTTAAGAGATGATAGGTTTGTCTGACTGTGTCTCCTTGACGTGTCTGGACAAGAGCTGACCTTCTAGAAGTGTCCAGGTCTAGGTCAGCAACCCCAGTGCTGATCCTAACTAGTTTACTGAGGGTCTTACACGGTGGGTGCATTTCCATAAGGCCTGCAGAGACTATACTAGCATGATCCCTTCTCTCTCCCTGAGAGGCAGTGTGACCCCAAATGGTGGTCTTCAAACAAGCACACTGGCACTCCCAGGATATTCACACTCTCCTGAGGGTACAGACCCATGGCTTCTTTTTTCTTTCTCTCACTTTTTTAAATATTTAGTTGAGGAGGAGAGAGAAAGCAGGTACACGTATGGAAGTCAGAGGAACTTTCAGAGGTCAGCTCTGTCTTTCCAACAGGCTCCAGGGATCGAACTTCGGTTGCCAAGTTTGTCTGCAATACTTTTTCCTGACTATGTCATTTCGCTGGCCCCCAACAATGACCTTCCTGAGAACTACTGGAGTCAAAGTGCCTTGCTAGTGCTTCTGGGCAATGCCTTGGGTACCAGAGGCAGGGGGATGGGAACACTGGTATTCAGGGTCCAAAAACTGAACAGTAAGTAGCAAATTCTTTCCCAAGTGAGGTTGCCAACTTATTTATATCAAAAGTCAGAGAGGAGGGGCTGGAGAGATGACTTATGGGCTAAGCTCTGCTTTAAGAGCAGAAGGACCTGAGTTCAGATTCCAGATTCCATGTAAAAATATCAGGTGGAAATGGCAGTGTCCTGCCCTTCTGGCCCTGGAGGGGGAAAGGAGGTGGAGCGATCTAGGATGATTCCTGGAGTCACCCTTGGGCCACACACACACATACAAGTAGACAAAAATTTAAGGGAGGATATAATCCGTTCAATGACACAGGCATTTAAATTTTTTGTTTTTCTTATGCTGGGGCTTTAAAAAAACAGATCTTTTTCTTTAAACAGCTTTATTGAACTCTAATTCACCTACCATACAATTCAATGGTTTGTTTTATAGACTCATAGACCATTGTCAATTTTAAAGTAGTTTCATTATCCCCCAGAGAAATCCCACAGTTTTTGGCAGTCAGTCATTTTCACTTTTCCCCTCTTGCCCCCACCATCCCAGCTATGGGCAAACACTGAGCTGCTTTCTGACCCTGTAGAGTCTCCTATTCTAGACATTTCATATTAATGAACTCACCAACAGGTGATCCTTTGTGAATGGTTTCTACCTCTTTGTGTATTTCCAAGATGTATTCCTGTTTTAACAATACAACATTCTGTTTTATGGCCAAATATTCCATTATGTGGATATACTGTGTTTTATTTATGCGCTTGTCCTATCTATGCAGAGATATTTTAAAATATTTTTATAAAATACAGGAATGTGGGCTGGAGAGATGGCTCAGACGTTAAGACTCTGTCTCTCAAGTAGAAGGTCCTAAGTATGGATCCCAGGTCACATGTAGAACACACCAGGCAGAAACAGTGGTGTTCTGCACTTCTGGCCCTGGCAAATGGGGCCTGGGAAATCCCTCAGCTAAGTAAGGAGGTAGAAGCAATCCAGGATGATCTCGAAGTCATCTTTGGCCCTCCAGAGGGACACACAGTGCCCCTCGACACACGAAATTAAATAAAGTATTTTTAAAAATTAAAAAAAATAAAATCTATATAGGAATATAAAAGGAGATATTGACACAGATAATGAAAATATTGATAAGGTTTTAAAAGTATATAATATGGGGTTGGTGGCATAGCTCAGTGTCAACCACGTCTGGACAGACCTGGCAACCAGAGTTTGATCCCTGGTGTCAAAAACATGGAAAGGAGAGAACTGACTTCTAGAAGTTGTCCTCTGACCTCATATACACTTTTGCATCTTCTCTTTCTTGCTCTGTCCCTTATTTCTAATAAAATATTTTTGAAATAACACTGTAAGTCACTTCAATATTTGATGAAGATACTAAAGCAACTTCCTTCAAAAGCAAGATATCAGAAGTAGATATGGTAATATGTGCCTGTAATCTGACTTGGTAGGCTGAGGCAGGAGGCCAGCTAGGGTTGCGTAGTAGTACCTCAGTTCAAAAGAACAAAACCAAATATTAAAAAAAAACAAAATACACCAAAGCAAATCAAAACCATACCCTCCAAGACTACGCAATTTACTCCAAGGCAGTGGCTTCTGCCTGGAGTCCCAGTTGCATAGTGAGAATCTGAAACCCAGGATTTGAGGCCACGCTGGGGGACAGTGAGACCTAGTCTCAAAACAAACAAAAGAATGAAGGAATGAACAAACAAGCAAATGAAAACATGGATCCCCAGAATTTATACCATACAAGAAAGCATTTGGATGTTATAGTAATACGTCGAATTTATGATCAATAATCTTCATTCCCTTAGAGTTGTGACTCGGAGGTTAAAGGTCAGTATCTGGGTTTAATTCCCGGCACCAGCAGAACAAAGCACAAAGCAAAGAAACAAAAAGAAATGGCTGAACCCAGGGCACTACACAAGTAGGTGTTGGATCTATGTGCATCAGATGGTGGCAGAGAGGAGATGAAGCTATTTCTACATTCAGTGTTCTGACCTGTGGACAGCTGAATGATTAATAGCCTGACATACCACACTGCCTGCCAAAACCCTGAATTCCCTATCTGTGTACTCACAGATGAAGGTTTCTCACGCGACAGGCTTCATGTGCACACCATGTGGACAGCCTCCTTGGGTTGGGGCTCTGTATGCTCACAAGGTAGACGGCCTCCTGTGTGCTCACAAGTGGAATGGTCTCTTGTGGGCTGGAGCTCTGTGTGCTCACAACATGACAGCCTCCCGTGGGCCGGTCTCCCTGTGCTCATACTGTGGACAGTTTCCCGTGGGCTGTGGCTCCATGTGCTCACACCATGAACTTAGTCTCATAGAAACTGCTATTTTTCAGCTTTATCATGTCTTCTTAACCACGTGGAAATGGAAGCTCAATCATAACTATCTACATCCGTAATGTATTTTCTGTTATTGCTTACATATTATTTTATATAATTCAATTTAAAAAATTAGGACATAAAGGCATGAGGTGGACATGCTAGGGAAATGTCTAGGGGAAGCAGGAGAGAGAAAGGAGTAGCTATGATCAAAATGCATTTGTCTACACATGTGAGATTGTAAAAGAGTAAAATTAAAAACTAAATTAATTAAATAAATAAAAGAAATGGAAAAAAATTGTCTATGAAATTCTTTCCAGGCCTAAGTTTTTTAAATTATTTTAAACAATTCAGGAGGAAAACATACCTTTCTTCTATAAATAATTCTAGAATATGAAAAAAGTAGAAGGAACATGTCCCAACTCATTTTATGAAACCAGTATAATCTTGATGCTGCTGACATGTAAGGATATTATTTAAAAAAGGAAAATTATGTTACTCTCCTTTAAACCTTAAATAATTAGCTAATTGAATCGAGTGACATATTTAGAAAAAGGCATCTTCATAAGGGAAGTTTGTTCCAGAAGTGCTAGATCTGTTTAACATTGGAATAATCATTGAAACTAACATTTGCAAAAAAAGTTAGAGAAAAGGTAAGATGATTTCCACAGGTGCAGACACTTTTCAGATGCAATTTAACATTCTTTTACAAAAAGAACTCATCATATTGAGGTTTGGAGGGAATACCTTTATTCTGATATCTAAAAAATGCAGTAAACATCTGAAAATACATAATATTTACATAAGTAAATATTAAAATACAGTAATATTGAAAGCTTTATCTCTAAGGTAAGAAGCATTCAAAGATGGCAACTCAGTACCACATCTACAGTATTACATTCGAATATCAAAGTCAGTGTAATAATGCAAGATAAAAGATTAAATAAATACACAGGGACTGAAAAGGAAGAACCAAAACTACCACTGTTATCAGATGATGTGATTATGTACATAGAAAACCAAAAAGAACAATCATATAACCTGTGAGGATTAATAGATGAACTTATCAAGTTCCTGAATACTGTCACTATAAAAAAAGATTCCTGAACACAGACGCAAAGATTCTCAACAAAGTCTTAGCAAATCGGATTCAAAAACATTAAAAAGATCATTCATGGGGACCAAGTAGGCTTCATCCCCGGCACACAGGTTGGTTCAACATACGCAAATCAATAAATGTAATTCATCATGTAAACCAGTCCAAAGTCCAAGACCACATGATACTCTCGATAGATGCAGAAAAAGCTTTTGACAAGATCCAACAGCCTTTTATGATCAAAACGCTAGAGACAGTAGGAATGGAAGGAACCTTTATCAATATAATAAAAGCTGTATACAACAAGCCCACAGCAAGGATTATGCTCAATGGGGAACAATTGGAAGCATTCCCACTTCAATCAGGAACTAGACAAGGCTGTCCACTCTCACCACTTCTATTCAATATTGTACTTGAAGTCTTAGCTGAAGCTATAAGACAAGAAAGGGACATAAGAGGGATTCAAATCGGCAAGGAAGAAGTCAAGCTATCCCTATTTGCAGATGACATGATCTTATACCTGAGTGATCCCAAAAACTCCACCAGGAAGCTCCTGGAGCTAATACAGAAGTTCAGCAGGGTGGCAGGATACAAAATAAATGTGCAAAAATCAGAGGCCTTCCTATATGCCCAGAATGAAAGAAGTGAAAAAGCCTTGAGAGAAACAATCCCATTTACTATAGCCCCTAAAAAAATGAAATACCTTGGTATAAACCTAACTAAGGAGGTAAAAGACCTTTACAATGAAAACTTTAAAAAACCCTAAAGAAAGAAATAGAAGAAGACACCAGAAGGTGGAAAGACCTCCCTTGTTCCTGGATTGGCAGAATCAACATCCTACCAAAGGCAATATACAGATTCAATGCTATACCAATCAAAATCCCAAAGCAATTCTTCAAAGAAGTTGACCAAACAATCTCAAAGTTCATATGGAGGCACAAAAGACCCAGGATAGCAAAAACAATCCTGAGTAACAAAAACACAGCTAAACCTTAGTCTATACTACAAATCCATAATTATAAAGACAGCCTGGTACTGGCTCCAAAATAGACACACAGATCAATGGATAAGGATTGAAGACCCAGATATAAGCCCACAAAGTTACAGCCATTTGGTCTTTGACAAAGGGGCCCAAAGAATCCAATGGAAAAAGAATAGTATCTTCAACAAATGGTGCTGGCAAAACTGGATCTCCACATGCAGAAGATTAAAGCTGGACCTGTACTTGTCACCATGTACAAGACTTAATTCCAAATGGATCAAGGACCTTGATATCGGCCAAAGACTATAAAAACCATAGTTGAAAGGATAGGGAACTCCCTCGAGCTGATTGGGCTAGGCCAACAGTTCCTAAACAGACATCCAATGGCACAGTCACTCCTACCAACTCTCAACAGTTGGGATCTTGTGAAATTAAAGAGCTTCTGTTCAGATAAAGAGATTATAACATGAGCTCAAAGGCAACCCACAGAATGGGAGAAAATCTTCACTAACCACACATCTGATAGAACTCTGCTGTCCAGAGTGCACAAAGAACTTAGAAAACTAAACACCAAGGAAACCAATGGCCCAATTAAAAAATGGGCCCTGGAACTTAAAAGAAAGTTTATCAGGGATGAAATTAAAATGTCTAACAAATATCTTAAAAAATGCTCCACTTCTTTAGCCATCAGGGAAATGCAAATCAAAACTTCCCTGAGATATCATCTCACTCTGGTCAGGATGGCAAAAATCCACAATACGAACAACAACAAATGTTGGAGAGGATGTGGAGAGAGGGGAACTCTCCTACATTGCTGGTGGGAATGCAGGCTCATACAGCCACTCTGGCGAGCCGTCTGGAGATTCTTAAAGAAATTAAAGATTGAAATGCCATATGACCCTGCTATTCCACTTTTGGGAATAACCCCCCATACAGCAGAGGTTCACCTCGATAGCACAAGCACGACCATGTTCATAGCAGCACTGTTTACAATAGCAAAGTCATGGAATCAGCCCAAATGTCCAACAGTTGACGAGTGGATAAGGAAACAGTGGTACATCTATACAATGGAGTACTACTCAGCCATCAAAAATGATGAATTACTGGAATTTGCCAGGAAATGGATGTCATTAGAAACAATGATATTAAGTGAAGTATCCCAGACCCAGAAAATTAAGCACCATATGTACTCCCTAATAGGTGGCTCCTAGTACCAAACCCACCCAGCCCACCTAGAGACAGTAATTCCAAGGATTATGAACAGGAGGGATGGGGTAGGAGGGCCACACCAGAAACAAGGAGAGAAGGGACCATGTTACAGCAGGGAAAATAGGCCTCCACCAAGGACCCAAATAAGTAATGAGACATCTGATTAAGTTCACAGACTTTTGTTCCTGATCATTTACTACTGAGGGGGTGTGATCTCACCAGAAGAGGAGGGCATATAGTCTGGCAGATAAAAAGTAACCATTTTGCAAATGGGTGATAGACCCCCTCCCTTACTGTGGTTTCCCACTTTTATTACATCTACCTTTGAATGTGCTTTTATCACAAGACTCTAACAGCTTTTTGTCTCTGGCCAGGGGGTAACATACAATGCCCACCAGGATGGAGTGAAGGGCATTGCAGGAGCAGTAAAACTGCAAAAGAAAATCAACAAACCACAATCCAGAACTTCAGAGACTCTATATCAACCACCTAGAACTAGGCCAGCTTAGTCTCTCCCCATCTTGAAGCTCAGGGAAATTTGCGGAAGAGGGGGTGGTAAGAGTGTAAGAGCAAAAGGATGGGAGGAGCAATGATATGTAAGATACTCTATACTAGTTAGGGCTGAAGCAATCATAATTGGACTTTGCATGCCCTGCGCATTGTCCAACACACTGTTGACCTCACAAAGTCTAGCATCTGCTAAAGGCACCAAGATCTTTGGAGGTAAAGGATTGGCAGCCACAGCAGTGTTCCTATACCTAAGGGGAACATGGAAAAGGGTTCAGGGAAAGGCCACTGAGTCCTTGTATGTCATCGGAGAGGAGGGCCCAGAGGAAAATCAGACATGCACAAGAAAGGACTCTCTGGGAATTGGAGTGGGAGGCACTGGGGGATGGGGAGGGAGAGGGGTGGGGAGGAAGAGCAGGGGGTACGGGGGGAGGAGGAGGGAGGGAGGGAACTGGTGTACCTAATAAGTTTGTATGAGCTGAAATAAAAAAAAAGATTCCTATATTCAATAATAAATGCACATTGAATTACATCTTTAAGTTTTTTATTATTTTACTTATATGTATGGGATGCAGGGGGTGGGGTGCATGTAAGGAAATCAGAGGACAACCCTGTGGAGTTGGGTCTGGGAATTGAACCCAGGTTGTCATGCTTGTATAGCAGTACTTTGCTCATTAAGTGGTCTTGCTGGCCTCTAATTACATCTTTTTCGACATCGATGGCTTTCCAAGGACCTGTGAACAAAAGAATTTGTCGGCCACTGGAGTAACAGAACAGGTATTAAAACAAGTCTGTGATGTGGTCTTGGATAAATTACCTCAGATTTCTTATGCCTTGGTTTTTCTGAATGTAAATCTGGAAAAGCAATAGTGTTCTGATGAAGAACTCGTTATGATGATTGAACAATTTTCCATATGTAAGTGAAATGCTTAGAACATAAAGTGTTATATGCAGATCAGACACTATCAAACTGGAGCCTGAGATATTTCTGGACCAGTCAGATGAGCTTTAATGCTCATGGAGGTTCTGGAAACAGTATTTCCTGCAGCCTGGAGTATGGGTTAGGCTGACGGTGTCTCCATTCCCTCAGTTGGGGAAGTCAGATCAGGATGTGTTATATTTCGTACATACAACATCATATGTGACTACTGAACACTTGAAATATAGCTAGTCCGTACTCAGATGTGCAGCAAGTATCAACTGATTGCAGAGACATTAAAAATGTAATAAAACATTTTTATATTGACTACATAATGAGGCAGTATCTTGAACATATTAGGCTGGATATTATTAATATTGACTTCACCTGGGCTGCAGAGATGGCTCAGGGGCTAAAGCCTTTGCCTCACAAGCAGAAATCCTGAATTTGGATCCCCAGATCCCTTGAGCTGATTTTTTTTTAATAAATTAATTTTTTAAATTTTATTATTTATTCAATTGTGTATGTATGTGCGTGTGCACTTGTGTGTATTGTATGTGTCTGTGTGTAGAACCACGTACGAATTTGGGAACCACCATGGACCGCTTCCACCTCCTCCTTGTTTACTCTGCCCCAGGATTCACAGGCTCCGCCCTACCAGGACCAGAAACGCAGGCCGCCCCGGTTTCCGCCTGGCATCTATACCTGGGGTCTAGGATCCGAACTCGGGATCTTCCGCCTGCAAGGCAGAGGCTTAACCCCTGAGCCACTTCTCCACCCCCCTGATTTTTTTTTTTTTGACCCAGGGTCTCATATCTCCCAGATACCCACGTAGCCAGATGACTCGTGGTCTTCCTGCCCCCACTCAGTCACTGGCCTTACAGGTGCGTACAACCACACCTGGTTTATCAGCCCCAGCGGTGGAGTCCCAGGGCTTCATGTACGCTACCAACTGAGCCACATCTCCAGCTCTGGGTTCTGTTCTCTCTTCAGCTCCTGAGCTTTCGAGAACATCGCCTTTGGCTCAAACAAATGCGATTTGAGATCCTACAGTGGAAACGCTTCACCAACATGGGGGGAGAGGTGGTGAGTTGGGCCCTGAGGAGGGCACACCGCAATTAGAATGCAGTTTGAGCGTGTGGCACAGGCATGACGCGTTTGAGGATCTGTAGAACTGGCATCTCTCCCAAGGCTTTGATCATCTTCCTTGAGTTCTTGGGGTGACTGTGTTCAGAGTAGCTAAATATCCGTAAAATATTGTCCAGGATCAAATAAGTCCAGAGCACTTCCTACTGCGTGTGAGGCTCACAAGTGCTGTGACAAAGATCTGCAGACTGTTCTAACTGTGGCATGGTGCACATCTACAAAATGATAAAAGCACACAGAGTAAGTATGGCATGAAGTCTTAGGATGTTTTCTTCTGTCCTTCCTGTATCTTTCCAGAAGAGTTGCCTTAGCATCGTGGTTAGGAGCATAAGCTTTGAAATCCCAACTCTGTGATGGGACCACGTGCTTTTGGCCAAGTCATTGGACCTGTGTGAGCCTGAATATTCTTCCATATAAATTGAACAATCTTGGGCTGGAGAGGTGGCTCAGGGGTTAAGCCTCCGCCTTGCAGGCGGAGGGTCCTGAGTTCGGATCCCAGATCCCACGTATAGACGCCGGGCAGAAGCGGGGGCGGCCTGCGCTTCTGGTCCTGGTAGGGCGGAGCCTGTGAATCCCGGCGCAGAAGGAGGTGGAGGCGTCCATGGTGGTTCGCGAATTCGTCCGTGGTTCTACACATACACAGACACACACACACACACACACACACACACACACACGCGGGCACATACACGCGCACATGCACACAGTTGAATAAATAATAATAAAAAAAATTAAAAAAAAATTGGACAATCTTTACTTTATAGGGTTGTTGGAAAAATGACCTGAGCTGCTAGGGTTAAAACACTTAAACTCTTACCCAGCACATAATTTAGTCCTCCTTAAGTATTAGCAAATGGTTTGATGTCTACCGTATGTAAATTATGAATTCCTCGGAAGCAGGAACCCTTGCATTATCTGTAGTTCTGCTAACGCGCACAAACCACTTGAGATTTTTCCCTCCTTGCTGGGCTTAGCAGTATTAATTTATTAGCAGATGCAGGCATTGTCTTGCTTGCTAGTTTCTCCATCTGCTCTAAATTTAGTCCTAAGTAAAGACAGTTGTGGGGGTGGAGGAGGTTTTAGAGATCTCTGGTACAAATCCATTGGGTTTTCTGTCTTGTTCAAAAGCTGTAATTCAGAGAGAGTTTGGAAGCATCTGCTGAAGACCATTTTTAAGCATGTTTTGCAGAAATTTGTAGCATCTGTTTAGATTGTTAACTGCATTCATTCGTCGAATCTTTAACCATTTACATGTGGTAATATCCTTACTGATGTTCCGAATTTGATATTGCTGTGTATATGGGCTTGTATGATTTCTAGCTCATAACATATATTATTAAACAAACTAGTTTATGAGAAGCAATTCACTTTCTCAATCATGGTAAGCAGCACACCCTCAATCTCACAGTCTCGGACTCGAATAAAGATACTGAGGATTAGGGCATCATAATTTAACCTTTCATCTGTATGGTACGTAATAATACCTTACATGTGTATATTTTGTTTAATTCTTTCAGCCACTTAGCCTGCTAAGCAGGAGGAGCATTGTGAGCTCTGTTTAACAGCTGAAGAAATGAGTACCAAGAGGAGTAAAGGAACTCGTCTACATTCGCTAAATACGAATTAATGAGTGGTACAGACAGCTAAGGCTGCTCTCGATTCCCCCAATGTTCACCAAGCCTTTTGTACTCCATTGGCAGAGGCTAGGGATTGCAATACCCCTTTTCTTCTACCACCAAGGTTTATTTGATTCTGTTTTATTTTTGTGTACCTGGGTGCGTATATGTGTGTTCACAGGTGCATGTGGAAACCCAAAGTTCAGTCCAAGTGTTTTCTTCATTCACTGTCCACCTTTTTTTTTTTTTTAAATTAAGGCAGGGTGTATCAGTTGAACCCAGAGCTCCCCAGGCAACTGGGCTAGCTAACTAGCTTGCCCTGAGGACTCCCGTCATTGCCTCCTGGGTGTCTGCATGCCTGACCAACTTTTATGTGGGTTCTGGGGCTCCAAACTCTGATCCTCATGCTTGCAGGGCAAGTTCATTGAACTACCTCTCCAGCACTTTTATTTATTCATTTGTTTATTAATCATTCACGTTGAGGATGGAGAGAGGGAGAGAGAAAGAGGAGAGAGCAGGTGCACATGAGCAACAGGGTGCATGTGGAGGTCACAGGTCAACTTTTGGAAGTCAGTTGGTTCTCCCCTTCCATTGTGTGTGCTCCAGAGGTCAGACCCAAGTAGCCGAGGTTGTGCACAAGCCCCTTTAGCAGTTAAGCCATCCGGTCAATCCTACTTATTCACATTCTATGTTTTAATTTTCATTTTTTACAGTTCCAAGACTTGAACCCAAAGTTGCAAGTATGCCAGACATAGATGTTTTAAGGCTTTGGGTTCAAGTCCTCCTTGCTTCTAGTTCCAAGCTAAAAGCGCCTGTCAATTCTCATAAGGTAGAAAAGAGGGATTTTGTAGATGAGACTTCAAACAAAAACAGTCGTTTCCATCTTAAGAAGCTGCCACTTCGGAATGCCTTGTTATTACATAGAAGGGAAGGTGCGTGGAGCCAAAGAAGCAGCAGATTCAGCCAGAACATGTGAGTTCTGGGGGCTGACGGTATGTCTGAAACAGAAAGTTATTTTTTTTGTAAGGGCGACAGTGTGAGGTGTAGGTGTAGAATGACTAAACTCCATGCAGCTTGTGCGCAGCTTCTGATTTGAGTGAAGGAAACTGACACGGACCAGGAAAAAACAACGTTGGCCATAAAGCGAAGAGACGGGCAGAACCTGCAAAGGATGTGCTCTCCAGTCACTGCAGATAGCAATTCGAAGAGTATTTGTATTGCAAGGGGTTAAAAGCCAATTTAGTGAGCATCGACAGTGCCCACGTTTATTGAGGTCTCATAGGTAAAGAACAAGGATAGTGTCAGTTTCTCAGCACTGCCAGATCCAGAGATTTAGAGCATGGTCTCTCTCCCCAAAGGGCCGACTCTCCTTCTTCTGTTCTAGAATCTTCTTTCTTGCTGATGTCTCTCCTCCACTAAGTCACCTGTGCTAACAAGAGGCCAAACCAAGAATCTCAAACCAAGTCACCTCTTGAAGAATCAACACTCTGCTGGTTTCGTGAATAAATTTCCAGGGGAAGGAATGTGACTGGCCAACGTGGGTCATGAGTCCACTTTAGGCTCAAGTTCTAGTGCCATGATTTGCCGCAGCAGAGAGTCTGTTACCAGGAGATTGCTGGTGAGCCCAGGCCTGGGAATCTGTGGCAAGGACTCCAGGTGTCCCAGTTCCTGTTGCCGTTGTCGAAAACCTGGAGTTCAGAAGTAATGAAACCCACAAAGGGGTTTCACTGAGCTAAAGTTGAAGTCAGGGCAGGTTCTTCTCTACTTTTCCTGTCTCAGCTTCTAGTAGCTACTGCATTCCTTGATCCGTGGCCCTTTTCTCAAAGTGTTTCACACTGCCTAGCATGTATAAGATCCTAAGTTACAAACATGCACACATGAGTACACATACACACACACACACACACACACACACACACACACACACACACACAACCAATCTCTGCTCCCAACATCACACTATATTCTTCTTTGACTCTTGACTCTTCCTGTAACCGCACCTTTTCTTTCATGTATGTGCATGCGTGCGTGCGTGCGTGCATGTGTGTGTGTATGGGTGTATGTACATGAATGCACTAGAGCATGCGTACCTATGGAGCCCGTGGGTGATATCAGGAATCATCCTTGATCACTCTTCTGGCTTATTGCTGTGAGCCTCGGTCACTAATTAAACCTAGAGTATTCCATGAGGGTTTGTCTGGCTAGCCAGACTGTTCCAGGGATTCCCAGACTCTATCTTTCAGGGCTAGAATTGCAAATAATCTGCCACACCCACTTAGCAGTTTTATGTGGGATCTGAGAATCCAAACTCGGACACTGCTGCTTACGAGGCAGGAGCTTTCACAGCTAACCATATCCCCGGCCCTTCCTATGTCCTTTTTGTAAGAACTGCTAAGCAGTACCATCCCTGTGCATGAGGACTGGCTGCAAGGTGTCTGGAGATTAAAGAAAGTGGCAATAGATCTGGGATTGTATATATTCTGGGAAAATTTATGGATGGTAGCAAGACCAGTGGATTCCCTAAGCTCTAGGGTCAGCAGGAGGGGACTATGGAGTAGATAGGATAAGATTGTATTCCCCACGAATGTTCTTAGTTCGTTTCAAGCTAATATCAAAGATGCCATGTGTATCCTTGGCACTGATGGTACCGGGGTCTGATTGTAAAGATCCATCTGCTAGTGCTACTCAGTGATTTTGATATGTAAAGATTTTAATTTTAAAGTATTGCTTATTATTATTATTACTATTGTTATTATTGCAGTATATACATGTGCTGAAGTAAGAGGGCACATGGATTTGGTTCTCTCCTTCCACCTTTACATTGAACTTGGGTCATAAGTCTTGTATACAAGTGCCTCTACCCACTAAGCCATTTCTGGCCCTGATTAGTTATAGTCTGCTGAAAAGCCTGTAATGAAAGAGACCAGAGTACTCAGGGGGCAACCATGGCTGTTATGATACAGCATGGTGGCCGCCGGGTCAAACATCTCTCCATTCCATCCCTTAGAATTGAATCTTAATATCACACTCTCCTCTCCTGTGATCGGCTGTTGGCCTATGGAGGGTTTTGGCATCGTGTAGGTGGCATGTGGCAAGGCTGTCTGGTTTATGAACTGATTTGACAGCAACAGGACGGGAGCATGCATGGGAAGAGACAGAGAACAGTTGTGCACACGAAAATAACAATCAACTTTTCCCACCATGAGCTCAGGGGAAGCAAACCACTCCTATAAAAGTGGCAGGATCAGATAAGGCATGAATTTGGGTTTCAAATGTGATGTAAGAGTGACCGTATCATCATGCCTCAGGAACACAGACATAGATTCACTTTTGATAAAGTTATGGCTTCCAGGGAACACGGCAGCAGACCTCAGCCATGGACAGAACACAAATGCTTGCTAGAGACTTTGAAAGATAAACTTACACCATCTGGTAAGATAATCCTGGGAGCGTCTTGTTTGTTACACAGTGGTCATGGCACACGTTGGCCATCAGGATGAGGTCTGGATCTGTTTTCTTTTCCCATTGCTATGACGAAAGAGTTAGGGAAAGCAGCTTATGGGAGTTGGTTTCGGCCCACAGTTTGAGGGTGCAGTTCACCAGGGCAGGAAGGCATGTGGTGGTCGAGGCTCTCATAGTGACCCGAGGCAGCTGGTCACATTGTGCCCAGTCAGGAAGCAGAGAGAGATGGATCCGGTGCTCAGCTGCCTTTCTTTCTATTCAGTCCAGCTTCCCACAGACATTTCCACGGTGTGTCTCCCAGGAAATTCCAAACTCAGGTCATATCAAGACTAACCATAAGCACTGGTGACTGGATGTTCATCCAACCATGTGACATTAAAAAAGAAAAGATTAGCCATCGAAGGCCCACGGTCCATGAGTGACAGCTTTTCTTTTCTTCTTTAAACTGCAGTGCTATGAATTGGTACCACAGTGTGTGCTAGGCAAGTGCTCTGCCTCTCAGTAACATCTCTATCCTCCATGAATGATTTCTAAAACTGATTATGAAGGCCAGACATCATCCCCTGGACATGACGGGGCTGTGGTATACATGATTTCATGGCCGATATGGATGCTTTCACAAGAACTGCACGGGAACTGCCTTATCAACATCTCTCCATGAAAGCAGAAAGCTCCCAAGAAGCTCCATGCCTCCCTGAGAGACTGATGAGGACTAATGCTGGTGGGGGTGAGAAGGAGGATGCTTTCCTCAATGGTATACACACTGATCTATGGTACTTGCTGGAACATGAATCATGTTGGGCATATGCCATTAAAAAAAAACTACATGAAACACAGAGAGCCACACAAGTGAAAAGATTTGAAAATACAAGGGAGTCTGGCAGAAGAGATGAAGGGTTGTAAGGGAAAAGGAGGGAGGGATAGGATTGGATTGAAGGGTAAAAATATCATGAACTCACTATATTCACGTATGTAATACTAAATAAAGAATATATATATAAAGCAGGTCCACAGACTGATGGGATCCTTGAGGCCCAAGTCTGAGAATTCTCAACTTGGTAAGAAATATTCAACAGGACGTGGACACCCACTGATCGGCTCCTCTATGGACTTAATATTCACAGCGTGGATGGCAGCAGTCCAGGTCAGCTCTCCAGGACAGCACCTGGGTGAGCAGCTGGGACAGATGGTCTTCCGACAGGGCCCAAAGCCCCAGGCAGCCTGAATCTCTGAGATTCAGGTATGACAGCCGTCTGGTGCTTCTCCAAGGAGCCCAGTCCAGCTGAGCAAGGTGTGTTCAGCCTCTAATTGTTGCTTTAATAGACTCTCATTCCTCTCCATCAATCCTGCTGTCTGAGGGTGGAATGGCAGATGAAAGCACCATGACGTAGCATGTGTTTGGAGCTAATCGTGGACAGTGTGCTCTGTGAGATGCAGGCCCTGGTCGCTGTTAATGATGTGCTGCTACCTATATATCACACACTTAACTTTTCAAGATCTCTGATAGTGGCGATTTCGTCAGTTCTCTTGCTAGGAAAGTTTTGGATAAGGCTGGTGACTGTGTTGACATAAATCAAGACATAGTTAT
Source organism: Typhlomys cinereus (assembly GCA_023101885.1). Taxonomy (NCBI): domain Eukaryota; kingdom Metazoa; phylum Chordata; class Mammalia; order Rodentia; family Platacanthomyidae; genus Typhlomys; species Typhlomys cinereus. The sequence goes on from JALPQD010000014.1 coordinate 8,893,844, forward strand.
ATGCTTTACTGCTTGGAAAAGGGCCGGTATAATCAATCTGCCAGACGGGGCTGGAGGCGGGACAAAGCTGACACTGAATGCTGCCACCGCCAAGTCACTATGTTTTAAAGGCAACTTTATCCCTTAGCTACGTTCTGTTCTCCTGAGGCGCCAGGGCCTGCACCTAAGCCCAATCGTCTGCTTCCATATCTCTCGGGGTGGAGCTCTTAATGTGAGTGGGCATACGAGATGCTTGCCATCCTCTAAATAGTGCCAATATAAATGCTCATTTGCTTAATCGTCTTACACACAATAGTGGTCTCAGAATAGCAATCCCAAAACTCCAAATCCCCAGAGACAAGATTACCAAAGCAGTCAAGATTCTTTCTATCTATCCTGTATCGATCATCTATCTATCCATTAATCATGTATGTATTGACCATCTACCCATCTATTTTCTACTGACTGGTTATTTATTAATCATCTATCATCTATCAACCTATTACCTATCTACCTATCTTCTGTCTGTTGACTGATTATTTATCTTCTATTGATTGATCATGTATCAATTATCTTTTGATTATCCATCATCATTATCATCTATCAGTTTTTGTATTTTTGGGTATGTCACCCTAGTGATACAGAATTAAATTATTTATATTGGTTTTATTTTTAGCAGCACTAGGAACAGAACACAGGACCTCACACATGCTAAAGAAGTGCTCTATCATTGACTATGCCCTCTGCCTCTTAAAAATTTGTTTTAACATCACTAGTGAGCTCTCCTTCTGGGGGCCACCAACTAGATAGAATTAGGGTGGCTTCATTTTATCTTCACTTCCTATTTAGGGCTTGCTTTAATCTGGAACCTCAGTCTTTTTCTGCATCTGTCATCTATGACATTGACATTTTTGCAAACACAGATCAGTTATTTTACAAAGTGTCCCTATGTATGGGAGAAGCTACCTTAACCTTTTTGCAGGACCGGGGATAGATCCTTGCTCGGAGGCTTCCCTTTCCTTGCCTTCCCATGCTACTGAGCTACACTCCTAGTCCTTCTGTTTGTCCTGACTGATCTAGAACTTGCCATATAGACCAAGCTGGATTTGAACTCAATAAGTAGACCAGGCTGGCCTCCCACTCACAGTAATCCTCCTGTCTCTGCTCCCCAAGCTTCTGAGACTACGAGTATATGCCACCATGCCTGGCCCAGGCCTTTGGTTTACTTTTCATTTTGACACTGTGTTGAGCTGCTAAGGCTAGTCTTCAAACTCATTCTGTAACATGTGCAGGCATTGGATCTGTGATCCCCTGCCTCAGCTTCCAAGCGACTAGGATCATAGGCCTCCTTGTGGTCTCATTGTGACTCTGAGGTAGCTTCCAGAAGAAATGGACATGGCTCATTTGTCAAAACGTCTCTGGCCAGTACTGGGTCCTTGTACGTCATCGGAGAGGAGGGCCCAGAGGAAAATCAGACATGCACAAGAAAGGACTCTCTGGGAATTGGGGTGGGAGGCACTGGGGGATGGGGAGGGAGAGGGGTGGGGAAGGGGAGCAGGGGGTACGGGGGGGGAGAGGAGGGAGGGAGGGAACTGGTGTACCTAATAAGTTTGTATGAGCTGAAATTAAAAAAAAAAAAAAAGTCTCTGGCCAGTGAGGAATGGAATTCAGACCTAACCAAGCCAGTTGCCCTCCAAAGCTCAAAGCTATCTGTTTCACAATTACTCTTGTGCTTACCTAAAATGTTTTTAAGATAAACTCCATATAACATCGATCACCATTCCCCCCCCCATTTTAGAATGTACAATTCAGCGTCTAAGTATATTCGTAAAGCTGTACAATCATCTTCACTATTTAATTCTACATTTCTGCTACCCTGAGCCTCTCAACTCCCCCCATCACCATCTGACAACTAATCTACTAACCTACTTCTGTGTCTGTGGATTTGCATATCCATACAATGGAATACAACTGAACAATGAAAAGGAACTACTGATACACATATCAGTATTTTGTATCTCAAATAACATTCTGGATAAAAGAATCAGAGACAAAAGACTTCACTCCTATGGGATTCCACTTAGGGAATTCTAGAAAATTCAAAACCTTAGTCACAGGGAGCAGGACTTGAGGATAGGGATCTCTTGAGGACTGCAATGTTCTATACTTGATGGTGGTAGTAACTGTGCTATATATACATTTACACAAACACATCAGGCTATCTATTGAAAAAAGTTCAATATGTAAATTATATCCCAATAAAATTATTAAAAATGTCTGAACATATGTGGTTTCAAGAGTGTTCAGCTCATAAATCTGCCTTCCTTCAGGTTTTGCCCCAGGTCTGTTTTCCTAGGCACATGTTCCACCGTCACCTCCCTGCATGTTTTTCCCAAACACCGCAGGATGCTTGCTCTGCGCTAGCCGGGTGCTGGGTCCAGAGAACACACCGGGAAGGACAGCCTGCGTCATCTGAACCTGAAGCTGGGTTTGTAGCAGGAGGAACCTCAGTGTGGGCCCAGAGCTCATCCAGATTTGAAGGAGAATATTTGAGCAGTCCAGGTTCCAAGTCACTTTGGGTTTCAAGTTTGGATCAAGTTTCCATTTAATTTTTTGAATAGATAAAACCTTTAATGGTTTAAAAAGAAGATATGCAGTGAAGGATCTCCTTGCCCCCACTGTCTACCCAATTTTTAGATCCTAGGACACAACCATAATTTTCATTTATCTTTATGATTCTATTATTATTATTAATGTGTGTTCATATGTGCGATGGCGTGTAGAAGTCAGGATAATTGCATGCAGTCTCCACCTTTATGTGGGTTCAGAGGATCAAATTCAGATTGTCAGGCCATTGGGCTTGTGCTGAGCCCAATGTATGTTTTCATAAATGTATATTACTTCTCCTTTGAAGCATAAAAGATACTATAAAGGCTAGAGAGATGACTTAGGAGGTTAAGACTCTGCCTTGCAGGCAGAAGGTCCTAAGTTCAGATCCCAGGTCCCATGTAAAACATGCCAGGCAGAAATGAGGGCAGCCTTGGTCCTCCATGAGGACATACAGTGCCTTCTGATACACACACACACACACACACACACACACACACACACACACACACGTAAAATAAAAACCACTACTCAAACACACCAGCCACTTCCAGATCTGTAAGGCTGTTCCTTCACCTTGAGAGTCCCCAGTCTATTCTGCCAGCTAACAACACTTCAGTACACAGCAGAAGGATCACTTTTGGACTCCCTCGGGCAGGCTTCCTTCTGTTGTCCTCACAGTTTTCCCCTCTACACTTTCAAAATCTTCTCAACACTCCATTCTTTCTGGGAGCCACTCAGGGATATGCCAGGATAGATTTACCTCTGAACCCCTCTGTACCTGGTAGCTACCAGTAAGGTATTCATTGCATTAGTGGACAGAAAGGCAACAAAGAGTGTCCAGCTCTGGTGGCGCCCTTGTCAATGGTGTCTTCTAAAGACAAGGACTGCTGCCAGCAAAGGTGGCCTGTGATTTTCTTCCCTCCTAATTCTTTCCTTCCTGTTTCACCTCTTTCACCCTTAGGATTCTGTCCCTGTGGGTTCAGGCACAGATAGCACCTATTAGACTTTAGAAAGAAATCCAAATAGAACATTGATCCACGGCTCCACTTGTGTTCTTTCTTTCCCACCAAATCTCTGACCTCCTCTAAAACTGAAGAACAAATGGATCCATAAATGTGCATCAAAACCACCTTCAAACCTAACTTCCTGAGCTCAACCTCAAGCTTAGAAGATGCCGCCCAGAGCAAAAAGTGGTTCTGGAAAAGCGGGAAAAGGGTGCTGCCTCTGCCAATGACAATGCTGACAAGAAGGGCCAGGGACCCAAAGGCGGGGCAAGGCAGTGAGGGTCAGACGCAATCACGGAAGCCATGGGGAAGCTGAAGTCTGGAGTGAGATTCAGGGAAGTGGCCACACAGTACAGTGAAGATGAAGCTAGGCACGGGGGCGACTTGGGGTCGATGATCAGAGGGTCCATGGACAAGCGGCATTGCCTTGCCTGTGAGCAGGACAGATAAGTCTGTGTTTGCAGACCCTCCCATTAACCCAAAGTTTGGCTATCCTATGACTAGGGTCGAAGAGAGAAAATAAAATCATATGGGAGATTAAAAAAAAAACAAAAATCCCTAACTTCCTAGACCTGAAGCCAAGAGGAAACTCTACCACATTGCTCTTTGGAATACAGCAAATACTGCAGTGCTTCAGTCAATCACTGCTAAGTAACTGTTGTAGGAGCGAAAGCACCGGGTTTAAGAGCGAGGCGTGATGGCGCATAGCCACCATCCCAGGGGTGTGTTGAGGTAGAAGGATCTCGAGTTCAGTGCCAGCTTGGGTTACCAGGCTGGGTTAATATTGAAATATCATGCCAATGGCGTGCTGCTTCTATTGGCGCAGCCCGTTTCAGTCCCTCAGGGGGGCTAGGGTGGCAATCCTGACTCTGCACTCTGGTGTCCTCTTCCCCTGGGAAAGCTGCTAGTCCTGGGAGATAGGGGAGCCCTGAGGACGACAAAAGGAGAAGAAAGCACTCGACCTCTGTCAGTGAGGGTCAGAGATGCAGGTAGGAATGGGGAGGTGGTGGCTTGACCCTGCGTGGGGACATTAAAACATCTCACTTACTCACCTCCTAAAAGAAATTTGAGAAGCCATGCTTCTTCTCGAGCTACTATTGTGCTTTTAAAGGTCCTCATCTAACGCACTTCATCATAACTTTGAATGATGGCAAGATTTATTACTTCTGTCATATTTTAAGCATTGGCATTTTAAAGTAAGACTGTTACATCATTCTTTAAGTGTATACAAGAGAATCTAAACATCACAATGCATCTATCATCCATTTTAAAAACACACGAGCAAGCTTTTCTTTAAAAGAGTCTCCAATCACTCTCTGTCTTTGATCTTGTATTTCCATTACCCTGTTCCTGGGCATTTTAGTATAATATTTTAGGCTGTAAAGACTTTTATTGATCAACCTATACTATTTCTCTATGACGTTTAAAAATGGAGTCTCTTAAGGTTAAGAAAACCCATCTGTTATGGAATTATTGCAATGTTAATACTTATTCCATCTACGACAAACAATATAAAATGTTACTTCTTTTTGAACAGTCTCACTATGTAGTCTAGAACTAGCTATGTAGCCCAAGATAGCCTTGAAGCTAGAAATCTCCTGCCTCTGCCTGCCAAATGCTGGCAATACAGGCATGTGTCACCATGCCTAATGTACGAATTCTGACATATTCATAAATTGCTCTAGGGTTCCCCAGGCTCTGCCCTTCAGGGCCAGAAGTGCAAGAATGCCATCATTTCTGCCTGGCATTTTCACATAGTATCTCAAGTCCTTCTGCTTGTGAGGCAAAAGCTTTAACTCCTGAGCCATCTCTCTAGGCCCCTAGTTTTCATTTTTATAGAAAGAAGCATAAGCTTATTCAGTGATCCCACAAATATTTACTGAGTAACTCCTATGTACCAGCAGGATACAATGGTAAACACTACAGCTAAATCTCTGCTCTTGTAAGAGCTCACAATCTAATGTGAAGAGGTGATAGGCAATAATGGATAAACAAGATAATGCTGTGAGAAAAGAGAGCCAGTGAGAGCTTAGAACAGGTTGTGGCCTGATGGCTCACCTAGTGTACCAATTAGATACAGGTATCAACTTGACAGTTGAAGGCTGAGGCTTTGGTAGTTAAGGTAAACCCTAAGCAAGTCTGTGGCAGATAATATGATATGGGAAGACATAGCCCATGGTGGTCAGAATTATTCTCTGGCCAGGTGGATAAAAATGAAGAAGGCTGGCTCAGTACTTGGCATACTGCACGCAGTCATTCTGGCCAGGGAGAAAGTATGTCTGTCTCAGCAATTCCTGTGGATATGGTGCTAGCTCCTGACATTGGTATGAACTCTCCTGCTAAGCTGAACTATGAAGTGTAACTAGCATCTTATGCAAGAATAAACCCTTAAATTGTTTGATAGCGAGTTGACAAGTAACATGAGCAGAAACCGCAGTTGTCAACTTGACACCATCTTAAGTCACCTGGAGATGGGTCTCTGAACTTGTCTGTGCAAAACTATCCTGTTGGTGTTCAGTGTCGTGAGAATATCGTCTTAATTGTGGGTGGGACCATTTCCCTGGACAGGGGATCCTGGACCATTAAGAAGGGGGAGGGGAACTGAGTAGCAGTAGCAGCAAGTATGGGTTGATTGCTTTCTGTTCTTGACTGTGTCTGTGATACTTTGAGCTCCTGTCACTGTGAATTACCCCAATGATGGACTGTAACTTAGTACTGTGAGACAAATAAACCTTATCTCGCTTAAGTTGCTTTTGTCAAGGTGTTTTGTCACAGTAATAAAGAGGCCAGAGCATCTCGTATTCACAGGGCCCCATGTTCGTCCTCTACCACTGACCAAAGGAAAAAAAAAACAATGGGTCATAATCTGAAAAGGGTGGGGCTGGTGAGATGAGTATGTGGGTAAAAGTGCTTGCCGTGTACACCTGATGACCTGAGTTCAACTCCCGGAGCCCATGTAAAGATGGTTACAGAGAAACAACTCTACATAGTTGTTCTCTGAGCTCTACATAAACTTCATGACGCCCACACAGAAACACATATACACAATAAAAATAAATAAAAAGGCCATGGTGAGCCTTGTTGAGGTGTCTTTTGATTAAAGGAAGTAAGAAGCTAGCAATACAGGTCTCTAGGAGAAATATGTACCAGGCAGAGAGCACAGCCTGACAGAGGGAACGAGCCTGGTGGCGAAGTTACTTTCCTTCTTGCTATGAGACAGGACTCATACACAACTTAAGGGAGAAAGGAGATTTATTTGGCTTATGGTTCCAGAGGGGATACAGTCCATTATGGTAGGAATGCACAGCAAAGGCATGGCTGGAGGCAGAAGCAGGATGGGCTACTGACCTCAAAGTCCACCCAATGTGATATGCCTTCCTCCAGCAAAGCTCCTCCTCTCAGGGTACCACAAACATTAACATCGGCTAAGAATTCAAACACACGTGAGCCTGTGAGAAGCAACTAACATTCATGATGGACGTGAGAAAGCAGAGTATTTAGGGAGAAGAATGTCAAGCGAGAGCAGAGAGGGAATGATCAGATGTGGAGTGCTAATCTTACAGAACTTTATTACAAGGAAGTAGACTTTAACTCTCGATGAAATGAGGAGGGGTGCATGCTAGGCAAGTGCTTCATCACCAGGATATATCCCTAATACTCCCCTCTCTATTTTTCCCAGGGTCTATACATAGCCCAGAATGGCCTTGAATTCTTGATCCTCCGCTTCAACCTCTTAAGTGCTGGGATTACAGGTACCTGCCACCATGTCTGGCTAGTGATGACATTCTTCCAGCTAGAATGCTGAGAAGGAAGAAGCACATGAGAACATGGGATCCTTTCTGGGCAACTTGAATGATGGGAGTTGTCAGTCAATAGAGAAGCTGGTGAGTTGGAGAGGTTTGTGAGAGAATGTTCCATCTAGATATGCAGGTATCAACTTGACAACTGAAAGCTGAACTCTGGGCACACCTGTGAAGAATTAGTAAGTTAAGGCAAGTCTTGAACAAGTCTTCAGGGGACTGATGGATGTGGGAAGATCCAGCCCATAGCGGTAGGATCACTCCCTGTGCAGGTGGGTAAAACAGACAGAGCAGGTTCAGGAAGTTGGCACTCTTCAGCATGCTTTGGCAGTCTTACTATCTGCCAAGTGAGGTTTCTCTTCTCTCAGCCATCCCTGGCTTTGGTATGAACTCTCCTGCCAAGCCGGACTAAGAACTGTACGTAATAATTGTTAGGAAGAATGGAACGTTCTTGTCCTCCTAAGTTCTAAGTGAATTTATCAGCAACATGCAAGCAAATTACAACAGGAAATAGTGTAATTTGTGACGTGCTAAGTTTGAGCGATGCAGGGCATCGCCAAATAATCAGGATTGGGAATTCAGGTAAAAAAGTCTGAGGTAGAGATATAAATTTGAATCAAAATCACATAAAATATCATATGCCTGAGATGTACTGAAAAATCAAGAGACTGGATGAGATCACTAAAAAAGCAAGTATAGATTAAAAAAAAAAAAAGACATTTATTTAAGGAATGAGCCTGGGGTCATTCAGTCTAAGGCTAAATGGTTTGAGAGCAAAGATGACAGGGAAGAAAGAAAACCAAGAAAACAAGAACAAAACCCCTTAGTGATTAGCTATGCCAGTGGTCATAAACAAGCCAGTTAAGATGAACATTGGCCTTTGGGTAAAGTTCATTGCTGACCTTGCCAGAAGGAGTTTTGATACAGTAAGGGAGAAAGCATGACAGAATAGTTTGCAGAGATGTTGAGAGACCTACCATTTCAGCTGACAAACTAAACCCCAGTCTATAATGCATGTGTTGCTATGAGCCCATTACAAATATGCATAGCTTTTTATGTGTATGTTTCTATATGTGTGGTGCACATGTGTGTGCAGCTGTGTGTGAAGGCCAGAAGTCAACAACCTCAGGAGTCATTCATTTTGTTCTGTTTGGAGTGTCTGTCACTGGGACCTGGGGTTCCTGATTGGCCAGCAAGCCTGAGGGAACCTTCTTGTCTCCACTCCCCCAGGACTGGAATTACAAGGAGACATCACTAGCTCTTGGGGATCACGTTGAGGTCTTCACGTGTAACAAGTTTCCGTGTAGCACGGCAACACTTTACCGACGGAGCCATGTCCCCCAGCCTTAACATTTGACATACTGTTGGGCTTTATAGAAATGACATCACATTTTGTATGGGCCACTGAAGAGTTTGAGAAAAAGAAACTCTTAGAGCAATTTTGTTGCAAAGGAAGCAGAGACATGGGTGGTGGCTGGCAGGGGGAAACAGGGCAGAGAGAAGCCTTGGAGAAATAACAGCTGCTTGCAAGTGTCACAGGAATGATCAGCAGAGAGGAAAACGCTGCCCATGCAGAAGAGGGGAGCGGTTTTTAGAGTAAAGATGGTCCTGATAAGGCATGGAGGGACTGGGAGCCATTGCCTTAGTGGAGACACTAGCTTTAGCTAGGAACATGGAAAACCAACTGTAACCAAGGGGATGCTAGAGACAGGCTTAGTGTGTGGCCAAAGGGAGAAGTGACTCCTGTTTCACTACTTCCCCAAAGAGGAGGAAGTGTAGGTTAGAGGTGAGAGCAGGTATGAAGCTTAGAAGCAGGAGGCAGGATTGTAGGTACCATTGGGACATGCTAAGGTTCACCGTGCTGCAATATTAGTGAGAACAGTGGCTGAGTTTTTCTCCAGCCATATCCAGATGTGGAGGCAGAAAGTTGGCTGGAGCCGGGGTTGTGGTTTGGCCAAACACCACAAATGGCTAAACCCCACCAAGGGGTTAAGAGACTGTGCAAGAGTGACTTTAATGACTGACCCGTTAGGCTGGGTAAGGATTTGGGGGAGCAATGGTGAGGGTGGAGAATTAGTAGAGCAATTCATAGAAGCACCTGGAATAGGAGGAGCTCACAGAGCAAGGTGCTTGATACAGTGATTATGAAGACACTGCACAGTTGGTAAGACTCCCATGATTACCACCATGGGAGTGTGTGGCCAAAGCTCCTTGATGAGGGGAGGAGGAGGTCAAGGAACCAAGTACCCATAGGACAGAAGTGGCACCAGGCTTTCTGACAGGAACAGGAGAAGGAGAGCAATAACAATAGATAAGACTTAATGCTATTTGTCTATGGCAGGGATGGTGGGCAGGGGGTGGAGTCTAGAAGCTCTGAAAGTATGTATCCATTTGACACCTTCAAACACAGTTTTCACACACAGAATTAATGCAGGTGGAAGAGAAGCTCAGTGGTAAGAATGTAACTCAATTGCAATACACTTCCTTCTGAGGTCTACTACTGAAGACTCCCATTCCATTTGTATCTGCAAACAATTTTCAGGAATTTAATAGTGATTCATTGACATTACTGGTTTTCTCAACACAGACACCAATTTTTGAACTGTATGAGCTGTCCTAGAGAATATATATAATTAGTAATGGGAGAGAATTTTGACTTTCTGTTCTAAGGTGTGAGGACAACTTTTAAAGGAAATGGTGGGCTGGGGAGATGTCTCAGGGGTTAAAACTTTTGTCTTGAAAGCAAAAGGACCTGAGTTTGGATTCCAGATACCAAATAAAAACGCTAGCACATGGTGGCAGCCTGCAATTCCCACCCAGGAGCACAGAGCCTGGGAAACCCCAGAGCACAGCAATAAGGAGCTAGCACTATCCAGGCTGATTCTTGATGTCACCTTTAGGCCTTCACAAGCACACACTGTGCTTACACACACAGTTACACACACACACACACACACACACACACACATGCACACACACAAAAGAAGAAAGGAAGTGGTGTTCTCAACTGCTTTGTTAGGATGAGCAATTTTAGAAAACATGTATTCATAACAGCAAATCTGGAAACGAATCCTCTGCAAAGTAATCACGTAAATTTATAAACCTCAGGGTAAGAGACTATCAGTTTACAGATGGCAGCTTCAGGCCTTTCCTGGTAAAGGGAATAGACTAGGCTGTGATGGCATAAACCATACAATGGGAAACCAGGTGTGAATGGCTGGGTGTGTACAATGTTCCTAGGCTATCCCACCTAAGAAATAACTTGAGCTGTGTAATAACCAGTCTTGAAGGAATGCTGATGGGAAGCATTTTCTGGTTGGTGAAAACCAAAAGACAAAAGCCACGGTATAGTTTGTCTGTTTTCTGAAACTTTATTTAAAACAGGGTCTCACAGATGTAGACCTGGACTGATTCAGTATGTAGATCAGGATTGTTGCAGCAATCTTCCTGTCTTTACATGTGCTCTGGGATTACAGGCATGTGCCACCTGCCAATCTTTTTATTATATTACTTTGCTTTGCTGGGAATCCAACCAGAACCTTGTACATTGTAGGCGCTCTAACTCAGACAGGGTCTTCTACATTGCCAAAGAAACGCAGATTTCATGAGATGGCTCAGCTTGTAAGGTGCCTGTATAAACCTGACCAATGAGTTGGATCACGGGAAGCTCACACCATGGAAGGTGAGAACCAACTTCTAAAAGTTGACCTCCACATGTGTCTTCTCGCTCTCAATTTTTTTGTTTTTAAAGGGATGGATGCAAACGCCTTATCAAACCAATGAAGAACAAACGTGTGAAGTCCAAAGCGGAGAGACTATGCCTTTCACTACCGAATGCACTGCCTACATCGTTTTGATTTGATTTTCGAGGTGCTGGAGTGGAACCTAAACCCTGGCTCACTGACGTCAAATTGTGAACTGCCCCTTTGCATTGATCTGGGGATTTTATATCTCGAGTCACCTTAGCAATGGGACAGCATTACTTAGCAAGTGTGTGGTGGGTCTTGAGGGTCGCTTCCAATTTTCTGCCTCTACGTCAATTGCTCTCATATGGCGACACCGAGCGCATTCCCAAACGTGTGGTTCCTGGGCGATCCTGTGCGCCCCGAGTTTAAATACCGCTGGAGCTCGTGATTCAGAGCCAGAGGAAGCAAGAGACCGTCATCTCCAGTTTCTTTCCGAAGTCAAGTGCTACGGCCGCCCGAAGGGAGCGCTCGGCTGTTGGAACCTCGCGGGTGCCCACGCAGGTCCTCCAGATAAAACCGAAAGTCTGCAGGCCCGGCCCGACGCGCATCCGAAGTCGAGCTCTCCGGCACCGCTGGGCAGCGCGTTAGCAGCTCGCCTGGCGCTCCGACCAGCGTCCCCGGAGCCCAGTCCTGGCGCGCGGGGAGCGCGCTCCACCGGGACGCGCCCCGGCTCCCGCCGATCGCCGCTGCCTGCAGAAGTCTCTGCACAGCGACCCTGCCCGGTCCGTGTGCCGGAGGCGGGGACCGCCCGGAGAAAGCAGAGCTGGGGGGGAGGGGGAAGGGGTGGGAGGGCCAAACCCAGAAATTACCCGGATGTGGTCTCCGCGCGCGCATGCTCAGTGTCCTCCCGACAAGTTGGCAGCAACAACACGGCCCTGGTCGTCGTCGCCGCTGCGGTAACGGAGCGGCTCGGGTGGCGGAGCCCGCGTTCGCGCCCGCTCGCCGTCCTCGGGAGCCCCCGCCCGCCCTGCCCTGGGCTCCGCGGCCGTCCCCAAGGGCGGGAGCGGCTGACGGCGGCCGGCGGCCCGCGAGAGAGGCGCCCCCACCGCCTCCGCGGGGCGACGCGGCCCCGCGCGATCGGCGGCGCGGAGCCCGAGCCGGGGCCCGGCGGAGCGCGGACGCCTCGGGGGCGCGGGCCGAGGAGCGCCCGGGGCCACCGCGGGGAGCGACGGGCGCGGCGGCGGACGAGCAGCGGCGGGAGCGCGGCTCCCTCGCCGGAGCCCGAGCCCAGGTAACGCGCCATGTCCCTCCCCTGCCCGCCGGGCCCGCGCTCGACCCCGCCCGCGGCTTCCCCGCCCCGGGGCGGGCGCGGGGCGCGGGGCGCGGGGCTCGGGGCGCGGGGCTGCGGCGGGGGCTGCGGGCGGCGGGGCGCGAGCCGGCCGCGCGGGACGGGACGGGACCGCGGGCCGGGCGTCCGGGGCGCGCTCGGCGGACGGGCCGCTGAACTCAGAGCGGGACTCGGCGCCGCGCCTTCCTCTTTGTTGTGCCCGGGAGTTTCGCGGTCGCCCGGGTGCAAACGAAAGTGGCTCACGGGCCGTGGGCCGCTTCCTCCGCGCTCTGCGCTCGCTCCTTTGTCCCTCGCTCTTCCTGGAGGCGTCCTTCCTTGCGCGCTTTTAGCCCCGATCTGTTTACTTTTGGGGGGTTTTGCGGGCGACGGCGGCACGCACGGAGCCCCGGGCTCGAGCCCCTTAACCGAGCCCCCCCCTCCCCTCTCCTGAAGCGTCTCTCCCCGTAAACGGCGGAGTTTATTTTATTGTTAAGGCTACGTGTACGGAGCGTGAAATTGGTGGAGGGCGTTGGCTTCATCACCCCAAACTGCTGTTATGATTTCTCAAGCTGGATTTTCAAAGACATGGGCGTGTTTAGGGAGCTGGAAAGGTTCCTTTGCGGGTGTTCCGAGGCTTTTAAAAAGCCGGGTTGATTTAAACCTTCCCCCGCCTCCTGTCCCGCGAAAGCCGTAGTAAACTTGTTTGTGTTTATTCGTCGTTTAGTTGCTTTTCGCTCCGTTTTATTTTGAAGTTAAGTTTCTCAGTGCATTTAGCTTGAGGCCTTTAGTGTAAGGTGGAATTGCCAACCTATTTATGTTTTAAGCACTCTAAATTGACGTTCTTCAGGCTCATAATTGCGACTGACTGGTTTTCAACCATCGTTGACTTTGCAAGATTTAGCATTTTTCATCTTAGTGGCAGCAGTATTCGAGTGTGTTCAGAATTAGACTCAGAACTTTTTTTTTTACTGACAGAAACCATGTACAATCTCAATTGAAAATACAGAAAGCATTAATTCCATAAAAAGATTCAGAACGCTGCATTTGAATACTCTTTATTGAACATTTTGTAAGTGTACCTTTGCATTTGGTACCTGAAGTACAAAATAATATTCTGCTGAAATGCAGCAAAGGAAATTCTAAAGTATAACTTCCTGAACAGGATTTTATCAATCTTGGAAAGATCTGATATGATTGCTACATGATGGTTAGTCCAAGGCATGAATGGTGGAAATAGTTAACATTTTAAAATATGACAGCACCTTAATGTTTCTAACACAAAGCTGTGATGATTCCGTCCATTCCCTCTCCTTGGGCACTACCACCCCCTCAGCCTCCGGAGTGCCAGTTTTACCGGCATGGAATCCTAGATCTTCCGGCTCATAATTTTGTTGTTTCAATGAACCAGTTACAGGCTTTTAGAAACTGATGCTCGATGATTTGGAGTAGTTTCAGGTCTTCAGGTGGGGATGAATTATGTAAGTTCTTACTGAAATTATAGTTTGCTTTCTGGAGAGTATTGATATACTATTTTGTGACTGCATTACTAGAAATGGCTTTTTTTCTCCTGCTTTCTAGGTTTTTGAGTCAGTTTGCCTTAAAAAGGTAACATCTTAATTCTTTTTTTTTTTTTTTTTTTTTTGGAGAGCAGTGCATACTAGGGATCAGTTAAGTGCCCAGATTGTAAATCTTGAGCTTAGAGGGGAACAAAATTGTATATTATTTCAGAATTGGTGCAAGTCACTTTGAAATACTTTGAACTTTTATATGGACCATTCACCTTTCTTGGAGACTTTGCTGCCTGACTCCTGCATACACCAGGACCCAGCAGATCTTATTTTTGACAATCAGTTAAGTTGCATAAAGTTGTGGTCTTTCTGTGTGTGAATTCTTTTTCTGCCAGCCCCTTCCCATCCCCAAATTAAGGAGCAAACGTTAAACTAATGCAGCCTAGTCACTCTTCCTATTCTAACTTTGAACAGTTTTATTCTGATGGAGTCAGTTAAATAGTTGCAAAGTGATAGTAGACATTGTTAACTGAACTATGAGTTTCTGGGGCCTCTAGTACTTCAATTAATCCTATAGAATCTGATGTTTAAAAATGCAGATTTAGGCTTGTCTAAAATTCATTATTTTTCTGATGTTTAAATATGACATGTTTCAGTTCCGTGTTGTCCACTTCTTGTTGATGCCAGGATTTTGTTTCTCTTTCCAGTTTTCATTCATCTAGTGAGAAGGGCTCTTTAGCAGCCTGTAGTAACTGTTGAAGTGCTTCAGTGTATGATCGAAGTTTGTTTTTCTGGAAGACTGTTTTGTTGGTTATGAAAAAGTGACTCAGGTGATCCTTGATCATGTGTAAAACTAATCTGACTAAAATGTTTTCCTCATTTTCTATGCTAAATGAAAGCTATAGGAGTTAGGTCAGCAGAACATGGCATTTTTTCCTTTTTTTAAAAAATTCTTTTAGTGTTTCATGTATAAATATAGTGAATTTATGCTATCTTCACACCTTAATCCCCAATCCTGTTGCCCCTCCTTTTCCTCTTAACCCTTCTTCCCTGCCAGATTCCTTCCCAGTTTCATGTCTTTTTGCTTGTGTGGCCTCCTGGGTTTCATCAGCATTGCCTTTGATGGCATGTGCCTGTCTATGTACTTGCAGTGGAGCATGAACCATGCTTTAGTGGGTATACCATTGAGGAAAGCCCCCCCCCATCAGCATTAACTCTCATTAGTCTCTCAGAGAAGTATGGAGCCTCTTGGTATCTTTCACCTTCTGTGGTGCCATGTGACAGTCTAGTTGTACGTAGCATCATGAGTTCAGAGATACAGCAGCGCCGTCACGGCTACACTTCCGTCCCCCTTCAGACTCTTTAAATCATAACCACTTCCTTTTCTTCAATTTTCTGTGACCCTTGGGAAGTGATGGGGGTGGCCTAGATGTCCTGTTCAGGGCTGAGCAGTCCACAGTCTTTTATTTTCTGCACTTGGACCAGTTGTGATTTTCTGTAATAAACACTTTTCACTGCAGAGGGAAGCTTCTTGGTTGTGCTGAGTGCTCCTTCAATTTATGAGTATGATGAGTTGTTCAGAAGGAGGTTTGATGTAGTGTCTTTATTGCTAAATCTTAAAAGCAGGTACTGTACCTGAGACTATGTCCTACACTTTCCTAGGTTCTTACTCTAGTTTTCAGTACCAGGAATGTGATCCCTACTGAAAAATTGGGCCTTAAATCCAATCAGAAAGCTACTGGCTATCCCTTTGACATTCATGCCACTATCACATTTGATGGTCACCTCTTGCCAGGGTGATCGTTATTGCAACTTGTAGTTTTCACTGATGGATGAGACTTTTGATTGCTTTCCTCCCCAGTAGCTTGTATAGTACTTTCTGATACTATGAAAGCTGTTTAGCAAGGAGGAAGCTTCCAGATTAGTTTCAGCTGGTGTTTTTTGTCCATGTCCTGTGTTTCATCTTCAGTAATAGAGTCTTACTGTCAGTTTTTGGATGGCAAACAAGAGCAATGGTAAAAACTTTTGAGACCTTTCTGGTCAACAACTGATCCAGAAGTATCTGTTACTTCTAGTATTGTTCAATTGTCTCTGGGTTCTAGTTGGAACATAGGGTATATCTGTTCTTAGTCTTTTAAACAAGATTTTTATGATGTAATAACATAGAAGATAGAATTTTCTGAAATTATCAAATCAGTTGAAGATTCAACTGATTAAAATGAAAAATGCAAACAGTTGATAAATATGTGTAAATAGCTTCATGAGAGCTATTTGCAGTGTGATACTGTGGCATTTAAGGAGTCAGAATTGCTGCTTTTTTCATGTTTTTCAAATGTGTAACTTTGATGATGAGATATTTGGCCGAGTTCCAGTTTCTCAGGAACAAGGTATTTTAGGTTGTGTCACCTTGACACTATTACTTGGTGTAATTGGCATCCAGGATAATTTATCTTGAACATGAGGGTGAATGAGAACTAGGGAGGTGCTTGCATATGTAAACCAAGATGGTAGGTGAGAGAGGCTTATAATTTATAAGGTTCTTACATTTTGGTAACAGCCACTAAAATTGTAAGGATGGTCTATTATTACATCTAACTCAGTTTAAAGTTATTTGTTATGTGGGATTTCTTTTTGGCAGTTTGGAAAACTTACTGTATGGAGTTTGTCTTTCCGTTGGCTTTCTGTCCCCACTGTTGCTAGAGGTGGACCCTGGGCCCTCACACTCACATGGTCAGTGCTTTTCCACTGAGCTACACCATGAGCTTGTTTCAATACCAAGGTTTAGGACAGTGAAATTCAGCCCTCCCCGCCTTTGGAGAACATTACAAAGCATTGCTACTTGACCGAAGCCAGCTGGACCACAGTAGTTGAGCCATTAGGGTCTTCTTTTAAATTCTTTCATCATGTTCAAGATAATTTTTCCTGGATGCAAGTTATACCATATTCCTGTCACTTTTTATTTTTTAATTGAGAGAGGGTCTTACTGTGTAGACCTGGGTTGCCTCGAACTTGGGGTAATTCTCCTGCCTCCACATCTTGAGTATTAGGTTTGCAAGCATGTGTCATTGAGCCTGGTTCGACTTCTCATCTTAGTGCAGTGCCACATGCTGCACACTAGTCACTGCAAAGCTGGTTTTGGGTCTGTGGAAGGCACTGCCCTCCCAGTTCAGCCTGCAGGTCTCTCTCTCTCTCTCTCTCTCTCTCTCTCTCTCTCTCTCACACTCTCTCTCCCTCTTTCTCTCTCCCCCCTCTACCCTCTTCCTCTTGTACTATTTAGTAGCAAGTTTTAGGAAGCTGTATTTTCTGTGACAAGAAGTTGGTATATAATTATGTTACTGGTAAGGTGGTCTTTTAAATTACTGTACCTAAAAGTATTTCTTGGTCTCTTTTTGGGACAGAAGGCCAGTGTAGGTTTCTAATATAGCACCTAAACAACCAGTGGAATTTGCTTTTCTTAAGTTTTCCTTGGGAATCATCAAATATTCTAGCCACAAGCTTACCCACCACTTCACTGGCTCCTCAGAGAAAAATTGCATTGATTTGGCTTTTGCAACTAAAGTTTTAATTTATACACTGTGAAAAAATTGCTTAATTAGCCCAACTAGTTGGCATTTATATGTTTTTTTTTTCATTTTTTTTTTTTAAATCTCCTTTCTTTTCTGGTGCTGAAGATTGAACCCAGGGCCTCACGAATGCCAGGCTAGTGCTCTTACACCAAGCTAACCTTCCCAGCCCTTTAGCTCTCCATTAACACTTGAAGAGTCTCCCCAGTGCTGGCGGCAGAGCTATTTGAATATATAGCATAGTTTTTTTTTCTTACACACACACACACACACACACACACACACACACACACACACACATCCACACACAGAGTAAGAAAATGGAGTGGGGAATTTGTATTAGAAAAAGAGTGTCGGGGCTGGAGAGGTGGCTCAGGGGTTAAGCCTCTGCCTTGCAGGCGGGAGGTCCTGAGTTCGGATCCTAGACCCCATGTATAGATGCCGGGTGGAAGCGGGGGCTGCCTGCGTTTCTGGTCCTGGTAGGGCGGAGCCTGTGAATCCCGGGGCAGAGTAAACAAGGAAGGTGGAGGCGGTCCATGGTGGTTCCCGAATTCGTCTGTGGTTCTACACACATACATACATACACACACATACATACACACACTCATACACGCACAATCGAATAAATAATAAAAATGATAAAAATTAAAAAATGTTTAAAAAAGTGTCATGATTGTAGAGGTTTTGGTTATTTTTAATGATTATCCTTCTTCATGTTTATATATTTTTTGATCATATGCACTCTAGAGTATTTTAATTTAAAATCTGTCTACTCCCAGTTTGCACACTTAATGATTAAACAAAAGGACTAATATTTATTTGTTTTGTAGTAAAGTATGATTTCTATAAGTATGGATGAATGTATGCAGTTAGATATTTTTTCCAAGCCAAAGTGTGGTGTGTGTGTGTGTGTTGAAACAAGTTCTTACCACAGTCTAGGCTGAGATTACAGATGTGTCCTCCCACATCTGGCTTCAGAATATACTTTGAAGGGCAAAATTGGATTAAGGATGTTTTTCAGTGGTAATTCACTTGTAAATTCTAGAGAAGTTGATATAAAAATGCTGGCTTTCATAATCATTTGGTGATCAGGGAACAGAGTCCACATTGAGCCAGCCTGAGTCTGTGCACGAGTACACTGAGGGCCTCTGTGTCGTAGGTATCCCATACTAATAGTTGAAAGAACTTTGTATGTATACATACATAAGTATGCTGATCGTTGTGAGATAACACCATGTATTTGTAGTTATTAGGCTTTTAAAGTACATATATTCTTGATATTGTAATTGACTTCATTATCTTTTTGATAACCATCAGGGTGAATTTTGTAAAAAAAAATATGCATACATATGTATGTATGTATATATGTATGTATCAATCATACATATAAGACAGATTGGACTCCAGGCTTTATGGAACAGTGTTTTTTAAAGATAGCTGCTACTCAGTGGCTACCCTAAGTTACTGGCACCTCCATGCATTTCAGTATAGCCCCTGTTTAGTTGTCAGTTACTACGATTCAGCTTCATTTATAATCTTTTTAAAATAGTGGCTCCTGAACTATAATGCGTAGATTTCTGGGGAGCCCTGCAACCCTTTCTAACAGAGGTTCATAAAACGTAACCGAGGCAGCACTTGGCTCTCTGGTGTCCAGACGCACTGCGGTGCGGGAGCGGCGGTGCCGGTGGGCTCCTTGGCAATTGCATTGAACTGTGTGAGGCTCTGTGGTGTGTTTCACATCTAGACATGTTAAGCAGTTGAAAAAATGCCAGTTTCATTTTAGAATGCCCTTGGTGAAGAAGTAAACAGTTTTAAATTTTAAAATGTCCACCCCGGAGTTCATGTCTTTAATATTTAGTGGGATTCAATAGGAAGAGTGTGTAAAGTCTTTTTGTATGTTGAAGTGCAGTGTTCATTTCCAGGAAAAGCTCTTTGTGCCTAAAGTGCAAGCTGAACTAGCTGCTTTATAAATGGGCCATCATTTTTATTTTTACTGAACAGAATGACAGATTTGCCATAGTCATTCAGACTTAGGTATTTGGTGAAAATAAAGCTTATTCACTTCAAGACAGACAATATGTTGCCAAAGATAGAATTTGATCTTTCAGGTGGAAATTAGGTTTTTCAGAAGACTTGTGTCTGCCAGCATGAACTTGCTGATTTCTTAAAAATTGTGGACTTTTCTAATGAGAGTGGTAGTGTTTTGAAGAACGCGACTGTTTAAATGTACATATTCTAATTGAATGAGATGACTTGTGTTTATATTCCTAGAATCAGGGGCGGGAGACAGCAGGGTCCAGTGGGATGAAGAGTAGCCTGATCTATACAGTTAGTAAACCCCTTGGACTGCAGAATGAAACCCTGTGTCAAAGAATCTAAATAAACAATAGTATTCAACATTTGGAAAATCTGTATAACTCATTGAACTAATATTTTCTGAAGTGACCAATTTGTGTTGGGGACGATATCTATCTAAAGTAAAAGTACAGACTGCTGGATTTATGAGTGAGTGTGTGAACGTGCGTGAGAACCCAGGATCACAAATTTGTGCCATTGTGCCTTTTTTTTTTTTTTTAATGTGAGTTCTGGGGATCAAACTCAGATCCTCATGGGTCTTTTTGTATAAGAAGCTTGGAAAAAACCTCATTAATAGGGTTCAAGTTACTTGTTCAGGTGTGGACTGTTGACAAGTACCTTACCACTTGTTGAGTTTTTGCACTGAGTAAAATGAGTTTTGTGTTGAATATCCATTATTATTTGTTACATGCTCCTCTCTTTCCCAATTATGCTCTCTATGTCTTATGTTACATTCATGAATTTTAACTAGGATAATATGGCGCATCACACTAAATGCTAAAGAAAGCAGGAAAATGCAGCTATCTTCTGATAAACAAAATTGTATTAGTTTTAACTTGTAATGTGATAAATATCACTCTAACCCATGCTTAAATAAACTAATTGAAATCTTCAGTAATCAAGATTAAAGGGCTGGCAAGATTGCTCCATGGGAAAAGGTGCCCATGTGCAAATATGGCAACCCTTGTTTGATCCTGCATCTTGAAGTGGAAGGAGACTTCCAAAAATTGTCCTCTGCATGCCTGTATGCTTGCTCTCTCCCTCCCTCTCTCTCTCTCTCTCTCTCTCTCTCTGTCTGTCTCTTTTTAAACACATACATATTTAAAAAAGAGTGTAAATAAAGGGAATCAGAGGCCAGAGTATTTTTCTTTATTAAAATTTTTTTATACTTTATATAGATACAATGAATTTGTATCATTTCAACCCCTTACTCAATCTCAGCCCCACCTTTCCTATTATATACTTTGTCCTTCTGGCCAGTCCCTCTCCTGTGCCCACTGGGTTTCATCTTTGATGCCTGTATGGACCAGTGCTGAGCGCTTGCTGGGATGGGATGACTTCTCAATGGGAAAGTCACCCGGGACAGTGGCTCCCTTTCTCCTGTGCCATCAGCTCTCATTAATCCCTCAGGGAGGCACAGTATCTCTTGAGATTGCTCCTTTCCGTGTAAATGTTGGCCAAATCTTATGGGAATAAACACAGCTGCGGTGAGTTCAGGGGTACAGCACCTCTGTCATGCCCAGAAGATTCTGTGTCCACACCCCTCCTTACCCTCTGGTTCTTACCCCACAACCCTCCTTCCAGGATGTTCCTTGAGCCTTGGGGGAGTGATTTAAATGTCTGTTTAGGACTTAACAGTCCACACTTAACGTATTTTGGTCAATTGTTATTCTTAGTATTCAGCACCTTTCATTGCAAAAGGAAACTTCTAGGTTGAATGCTAAGAGCACCTCTAACCTGTAGGTATAATAACTGTCTAGAAGGCAGTTTGATATCAAATCCTCAGTAGTTTTTCCCTTTGGGCCTAGGACCTCTCTTGCACAGGTTCTTGGCCTGGTTTACAGGACCAAGCACATGCTCCTGCTGAGATATGGAGGCAGAAATTGTTTATCCCATATCTCTTGCACTGATGTTCACTTCTTGTGAGTGTAGTCGTTTGTGTAGCTTACAGCTTTCACAGCTGGGTGAGACTGTTAATTGCTTTTCTCCCCCAACAGCTTGCGTGGTACTGCTGGCACTATGAAAACTGGCCAACAAGGAGAAAGATTTCAGGTTACTTCTAGCTTATTTTTTCTCTGTCCTGTGATCGACAATTGTCTTCAGCAATAGGCGCTTACGCCCAGTTTCTGGAGGGCAACCAAGAGCAATGGCAAATGCCTATATTGTTTGGGGACCTTTGAGACCTTTGACCAGCATCTCATTAGGAGGTACCACATACCTGGTACTGGGAATTTTGTTTAATTGCCTAGTGCTTCTGGTAAAAGTATCCCAAGGCAGTTTCCACTATACCTTTTCTTCCTCTTGCTCTCTGTTCACATACTGTTTTTGAAGTGTTTTTTTTTTTTTTTTTTTCATAGACTTGTGATTTAAAATGCTTTTGTCTGGCTACTTCTCACAAGCCTAGTGCTACTTGTTATTTGCCCCCTTTTCCTGTGGCCTCTCCCCTCATCTTCCTTCCTCCTAAACTTATTCTCCTATTAATCTTTTGCCACAGGTGGCCTTTTACATTCCTACCTTTGAGGTCTTCCTCCACTCTTTCCCGCCCTTACAGGTAATTGTTTTAGTTTCTCCTGGTTAATAAATTCGCAGGAAATAATTTAGGGGAAAGGGTTTTATGCCTGATTTCAGTAAGT
Source organism: Typhlomys cinereus (assembly GCA_023101885.1). Lineage (NCBI taxonomy): Eukaryota > Metazoa > Chordata > Mammalia > Rodentia > Platacanthomyidae > Typhlomys > Typhlomys cinereus. Next base: position 8,916,030 of record JALPQD010000014.1, read on the forward strand.
GCTATTTTTATTTAATATAAAGCTTTGTAATAAAAGATCAAATACAAGATCCTTGGATAAGCTAAAGCATACCTCCCAATTTGCCCCTTCCAGTTCACCTTAAAAGTTTTGTTGTTTTGATTGAATTTTTAACGCTTTATGCTCTGGGACCCTAAACGGTGGAGCATCTGCTGTGACTTGTGCTGCAGTGGCGCCGAGCCTGCTGTGTGGGCCTTGTGCTCGCACCATCCTTCGCTTGGAACTGGGCGTGGCCAGGACTTGGAGCTGCTGATGTTTTAAGTTGATTAATTCATTTTTATCTTTGGCTTTCGTCCGACTGGGCTGTTCTGTGTAGAATAGGTTTCTAGTAGTGGCTGCTGCTGGCCTTTACCACTGCTTCAGCACTAGGCCTCTCGTCGCCACCGTTCAGCCATGACCAACAGGAATGCCTGTAGTTGCCACATGTCCCCTAAGGGACCAGTTGAGAGTTAATTTCTTTTTATTTTTGTATGTGTGTGTATCAGAGGACACTGTTTGTCACTATGGAGGACCAATGGTGACTTCAGGAGTCATCCTGGATTGCTTCTACCTCCTTTCTGCTTTGCTCTGGTACTTCCTAGGCTCTGCCAACCATCACCGGAAGTGCAGGTGGCTGCCATTACCTCCTGGTATCTTTTTGTGGGACCTGGGATATCACAAGGTTCTCAAGACCTGCTGGCGAGGCGTTTTAACCCCTGAGCCATCTCTCCAGTCCAGGAGTAGCCTTTTAAAGGCAGTGCATGAGCTGTCCGTGCCTTTCTCTGCTCCTCGCCATATTGAGATGCAGTGCATGTCCATCAACCTTTTCAGAGGATGGCCAGGACCAGTGCCAGCAGTTGTTTCGTAATGGACAAAATTTATCAGGAAAGAGCCCTTTAATTGATATTTTCGTGATGGTTTTACCTGTAGCACAGCTTATCCTAATCTGTCCGATGTATTGTGTGTAGGTGCAAGCTTTCTGTATTTTCCCAAGTTTTTTATTTTTTGCATTTGTGTGCATGTAGTTGTGCACGTGTTTGTGAGTGTAGGCACATAAATGTGGAGGTGGAAGACAACCTTGAGACAAGGTCTCTTTGAGACTTTTCCATGCTGAGACAAGTGTGTCTTCCCTGCTGCTTGCTGGCCCACAAGCTGCCGGCTATGTCTTGCGTACAGGGTGCTGGGAATCTGAATTCACACTGGCTTCACCAGTGCTTTCACAACCAGTGCTTTCACCTACTGAGCTACTACCTCCCTGGCCTTCCAGGCCACCTGCAGACCCCATTTAGCTTTTATTATTTAGTGTGATAAGATGCTTATTTTGTGCTCGCTTTGGCAGCACATGTACTAAAATTGGAACGATACAGAGAAGATTAGCATGGCCCCTGCGCCAGGATGACACGCAAATTTGTGAAGTGTTCCATATTTTTACACACACGCACACACAGACACACATGCACGCGCACATACACAAGCACATGCGCACAGTTGAAATAATAATAATAATAAAAAGATGCTTATTTTTCCAGATCAGTTCTTCTCTCTCCCCTCCCCCCCCCAGCTCCCACCCCCTGAGTATTGATCCCAGAGCTTCATGCAACATAAGGACATGCTTTACTATGGCACTAAGCCCTAAACCTCTAGATCAGTAAGAAGTTTTTTGCTGGTCATTTCCTTTTGTTTCTTTCATATATGTGTGTATGGGGTGTGTGCACATACATGTCTATTTGCATGTGGGTAGGTATACATGTGAGTAGGTACATGTACACATGTGCATTTGTGTGTGTGCTCATGGAGGCACACGGATGATGGAGGAAATCATCACAACCACCTTACTGTAAGCCTGAGTCTCCAGTTGAAGACACCGTTAGGTTTAGTGGGTCAGCCACCTTGCTCTGGGGAGTCTCAGATTCTGCCTTCTAGGGTTGGAATTATAGGTGGGCCACACGTGAGCCTGTCATTTTCAGGTGTGACCTGGGGCTTCAAACTCAGTTTCTTTTACTTTCAGAGCAAGGGCCTTAACCACTGATCACTCTTCCCAGCCCTGCTTTTTTGTTGTTATTTGTGTAGAGGTCTTGCTATATGGCGTAGGTCAGGCTTCTTAAATTTCTCCTTGTGATCCTTTTTTCATCTAGGCAATTTTTGCATTGTGTATATAATAAATATTAAAACCAAATATTTACTGATAATAAAAGTATAAAGTAATTTATTTAAAAACAATTATTTGGAATGCATATAAATTTATGATTTTAGTAAAGACGAAAGTTTACCTTAGCGAGATGGACATGCTTATTTTTACAAAAATCTTGGATTTTTGGTGGATATTTGATGCTCTCAGGTAGAACATCTAAGTTTTCCAAATTAATCAATACTTCGATATTCTAGTTTATAGTGTAAGAGCACTGTTTCTCATAAATACCTAGGACAAAATGGTAGAAAGCTGAAGTTAGCAACTCAAACAGCAGTTTTTAAAATCAACCGTTCTAACATGATATGTGAAGATACACTAATCTGATTCTTACATGATTCTTATTTTGGTAGGAAAACACTATTAAGTCTTTGTTTCTGTAATTAAACCATTCTGTTTGTGTAGTTACAGAAAACTTGTGTGCGTAGTTACAGCTCTGGAGTTCACAGCACAGGTGGAGGCTTTAGCTAAAGCTGAGGCTTTAGCCGTGTTACGGCCTGCACAGTGCCGAGGGTGATGTGTGTTCTGAACCAAGGCTCGCTTCAGTGGCAACACAGCAGCAGCGAGTGTGTGGGGAATTTTTGGGGGAGGAGTTGTAGATTTAGAAACCTTTTACTGCAATCAGTTATATTTATCTCCACACTCAATTACAGAACCCTGTGTGGGTGTTGACCCCCAGTTTAAGCAGCAATGGACCTGATGATTCTCCTTGGCCTCCCTAGTAGCTGGGGCTGCAGGTGTGTACGCTGCAGTCAGCCAGGACCTTTGATTCTTAATGGAGGAAGTGCTGCTCTTTAAGACATGGAAAGTGGTGAAAGGCTTTGGGATGCTGTCCTGGAAGAGACAGTGAAGTCTTGGAGTCACACAAGAGTTGAAACTGTCCCAGAACTTCATGTAGGAGGAAAACATGTAATTATCTCAGAACCCAATCTATCTTAATATATGCATATTTTCTAGGAGTTAGATTTCTTTTAATTTCTAATTGAAACTTTTTTCTTTGGAGCTTATCAAGAGTTTACCATTTGGGAAATCAGTGTCATCAGCATGTGCCGCCAGTATGTTGCCAGCATAACACTTGGATGAGAAGTTCTGATTTTTAGCTGTCACTTATGATTCTTTATAAAAACCCATTTTTTTTTAATTGATCCCATAGCATCACCCATGCTAAACACGTATTCTGCTGAGCTCTATCCCTGGCCCTTAATTTCTTTGTCACACATTTTAATTTGGTATTCCTGAGCATGCAGCATATGTATATGTATATATGATTATATATATATGTATGTATATGTATACATGTATGTATATGCATGCATGTATATATATGCACTACATGTTAAACCTCTCCTTTATCTTAGCAGTTACATAAGTTTTCGAAAATATGGGTAGCAAAAATAGTTAACAAAAAAGGGACGTTGGTCTGAGAGTAATGTACTTCTTTCTGATTATGTGCCTGCTTGTGTAGGTCTTTATCTGCAATGCACATGATAAATGTGATGTGTTTGTCACTTTGGTTGATATATGGCTCCCACATTGGTTTTATATTTACCATTGCTTTTAATTACTACAGTAGTTCTATGGAAAGACAGGTATTGTTCCCATTTTATAGGTGAGACAATTGAGATGTTAAATGAGGTCATTTAAGCTGCTGCTAGAGCTTTAACTGGAACATGCAATTTTATCTAGATCATTGTTTTGCCCATGTCTACTACATTTCCATAATCTGAAGCTAAATAATGTAGGGATACATCCATACATCTCTGCTGGTACTATTTTTCTTATAAGGAATTTCTAAATTACATTTAATACCTTTGTCATAGGAATACAATAAAGATGAAGGTATAAAAGAGTTGTGCTTTAAACAGTTATTTTTACTTTTTTTATGAAAATATTTATCAGGACTAGAGAGATGGCTCAGGAGTTAAGCCTGTGCTTTGAAAGCAGAAAGAAGGTCCTGAGTTTGGATTCTTGATTCCACATAAAGATTGGGGCAGAATTAGTGGTGCCTATACTTCTGATCCTAAGAAGGTGGAGCTTGGGAAACTCCAGAGCAAAGCAAACAGGAGGTAGAAACAATCCAGGGTGATTCCTAAAGTTACTCTTGAACTTCCATGGAACACACAGTGCTCTCTCATGCACACAGAGACAGACCCATTCAGGCATACTCATGCAAAAAAATTTTTTTATTCGATGGGAAGCGAGAGATACACACACACAGTATGCTTACATCACAGCACATAATCAATAGGGCCGCATTTGGAAGTTGATTTTCTCTTTCTAGCATGAAGGCTCTGGGGATTGAACTCAGGTTAACAGATAATGTGCCTTTACCTACTGGTCCAACTTTCAAGCCCCAGGGCCCCAGGGCTGGAAAGATGGCTCAGGGGTTAAGAGTCTGCAAGCAGAAGATCCTGAGTTCAGGTCCTAGGTCCCACAATAAAAACAAGCAAACAAGCAAAAACACACACAAAAAAATCCACCAGGTGGAAATGTCAGTAGCTTGTATTTTCGGCCTGGTAAATCCCAGAGTGAAGCAAATAGGAGGTAGAAGCAATCCAGGATGATTCCCAAAGTCATCATCCTTGGTCCTCCACAAGAACACATGTGCCTTCTGGTACACATACACCCTTAAATAAATAAAAGTTTAAAAACATACATTAGAAGTAAAACAGCCATTGCAATACCATTAAGCTCCAAAGGAACATAAGTTTACAAAACTTGACCTTTGATGTTGACATTATAAATAGTTGCAGTCACACATTTTTAAAAAAAAAATTATTATTATTTATTATGTATTCAATTGTGCGTGTGTGTGTGTGTGTGTGTGTGTGTGTGTGTGTGTGTGTGTGTAGAACCACGGACGAATTCAGGAACCACCATGGACGCCTCCACCTCCTCCTTGTTTACTCCGCCCCGGGATTCACAGGCTCCACCCTACCAGGACCAGAAACGCAGGCCACCCCCGCTTCGTGGGGTCTAGGATCCGAATTCAGGACCTCCAAGGCAGAGGCTTAACCTCTGAGCCACCTCTCCAGCCCCCACACATTTTTTTTAAACAACTTTTTTTTTTTTTTTTTAATTCAATTGTGTGTGTGTGTGTGTGTGTGTGTGTGTGTGTAGAACCATGGGCGAATTTGGGAACCACCATGGACCACCTCCACACCTCCTCCTTGTTTACTCTGCCCCAGGATTCACAAGCTCCGCCCTACCAGGATCAGAAACGCAGGCCGCCCCAGCTTCTGTCCAGTGTCTATACGTGGGGTCCAGGATCTGAACTCAGGACCTGCAAGGCAGAGGCTTAAACCCTGAGCCACCTCTCCAACCCTGCAGTCACACATTTTTATACTATAAATTAGTACATACTTATACCCATTATGGAACACAACTGAGTCCAACAAAAATATTTATAATGTTAAATTTATTGTAGGAAAATTCCACAGGGAAAAAAAAATCATGTATGGTCAATCTACAAACACTTGGTTTATGGTGCCAGGAATTGCTAAGATGAGAATGCTCCTTTTTTCTTGAAGTTCTAAATTTGTATTGCTGTGCTTTTGAACTAGATCTGTGAGACAAATGCGTGATGAAATAATAACTGTCATAAGGTGTGTTTTAAATTTGATGGAGAAGGCAAGAAACACAGCACAGAAGAGAAGAGCTCCTCTGACACAGGAAAAGAAGCAAGGCTAAGGAGAATGAAAACATGTAGACTTACTTGGAAGGAAGTTAGGGTTGGGGGTGGAATGTTTTAAAGATCAACAAAATACTGAGTAAGCATCTGTAAGCACAAAAATACATTTGTTGGACAACATGCAGAATTTACCCATGTAATGGTGCAAATGGTAAGTGTAGTCCCAGTCAACTAGAATTTGTGATCTAAGAGTTACATTTGTGAATTTGGCCTGGAGAAATACCAAACTGGGATCAGTTTTGAGTTCCCTCCCCAGTACTGAGGATTAAATCTAACACCTTGAGCATGCTAAGCAAGCACTTGACCACTAAGCTACATCCCAGCCTTTTAAAGTGTGTGTGTGTGTGTGTGTGTGTGTGTGTGTGTGTGTGTGTGTGTGTTAAAGGGGGGCACTGTGTGTGCCTGTGGAGGCCCAAGGGTGACTTCAGGAATCATCCTGGATTGCTTCTACCTCCTTTTTGCTTTGCTCTGGGATTTCCCAGGCTGTCCACTAGGACCAGAAGTGTGGGCTGCTGCCATTTCCACCTGGCATTTTTATGTGGGACCAGGGATCCAAACTCAGGACCTTCTGCTTGCGAGACAATCTTAACCCTTGAGCCATCTCTCTAGCCCCACATACTCAGAGTTTTAAATCACAGTTTCTCCTACTGTTAAGCATAATAACTGTGATCTTAATCCTGATCTCTGATTCCTAAACCCCTTATACAAATAACTTTTCGTTGTGTGGAAAGTGTGCCTTCACAGTGTATTTATCAGCCAGGTGTGGTGCTTCATGTCTGTACTCCCAGGACTTCAGAGTTGAAGCAGGATTTCCATGAGTTCCTGCCTTACCTAGGCTGCAGAAGAAGATCCTGTCTCGGAACAACCCTCATGTATTTATACATACGGGTAATCAATATGTATTACAAGACATAAAAAGTGTACGGTGAATCAAGAAGGAAGGCAATTAGTTGACATTGGAAGAAGCAAGAGTGGAGGGCTAAGTGATTGGTATGTGCTCCAAGGAGACTCAGTGAGTGACAGAGAGACTAGAAGGAAGATAACTAAGCTCAAGATCTTGGAGCATGCAATGTACTTTCTCCATTTAGTATTCCTCTGGACTAAAGAGGAAGTCCAACTTTAATTAGTTTTTTGGAATACTAAAAATAGCCATTTTAATGAGCTCATTTTAAACTTTAAACGTCATTCTTAAACTACAAGTAGTCTTTGTCTTAACTGTGATAATTTTGTTTTTTCCCCCCAAATTGTATATATCTTGTGAAATGTGTTCTCATCTCTCTCCTCCTCTCTCTTTTAGATTATATCGAATACCAGATGTCTAACAGTTGTTCTTGCAACATTAGCCATTGTTTATCACTGCCTCCGAAAGATCAAAATTGCTCCAGAAATTGGAGAATTTGATTTAAAAGAAAGGCCTTGAGCAGATGGACAATATGTCTATTACAAATACACCAACAAGTAATGATGCCTGCCTGAGCATTGTGCATAGTTTGATGTGCCATAGACAAGGTGGAGAAAGTGAGACATTTGCAAAAAGAGCAATTGAAAGTTTGGTAAAGAAGTTGAAGGAGAAAAAAGATGAACTGGATTCTTTGATAACAGCTATAACTACAAATGGAGCTCACCCTAGCAAATGCGTCACCATACAGAGGACGTTGGACGGAAGGCTTCAGGTTAGTTTTGTTTTGTGTTCCAATCCAGTAAAAGACCCTTCGTTTTCTTCTCCGTTACTACTCATTTAATGTGAGCTCCATCTCTTTAGATACTGTACATCTTACTGCCAAGATATATTATGGGAATATGTGGAAGAATGTACAGAAGATATACCTTAAGCAGTTTTAATGTTTTTACTAAAAAATAGTTCAATGAAGAAAATTTGGAAATTAGAAGAGAGAAGCAGCTAGTCTGACGAATCCACCTTTTGACCTTTCATTTTCATCTGTAGTCTACCCTTCCCCATCCCCGTCAGTATTGTAAATACCAGAGTTGATACATGACGCCGTGTTCACTAGTGTCATATTCTCCAGTCTCACTTTTTTCCATGTAGAGCTATACTATATATGAAATGTATAGGAACATATTTCCTGTGACTCCTAAAATTGTAAAGATTTCTTTATTCCAATAAGTAAACAAGTTTGCACATAATGTCAGTTGAGTGTCCAATAATTCAAATCAGTTCTGACACTGTCAGGTCCCATAGGTTGAGAGTAGGACTCCTTCAGGTGCTAGTCACAGCCTCAAGGTGTTTTACCGGTTTCTGACCAGACAAGAAACTGTTTCCTAAGAAGGATATCACAGAGGATACAAAGAGATGCCTAGAGCAGAGGAGTCATCCGTGCTCTCTCCAGCTGTGCAGCCTTCGGGAACTTTCTTCGTGTGCACAGCTGATTAAGATAGTCATTAGCTGTCAACTCTACTTAACATAGCCCTTTCCCAGAGGTTAAGGAGTGAGACTGGAATCCAGTGCTCTTTCTGGTGATCAACCTCTATCCTGAAGATCCAGGAGGCTGCCAGCCTCTGTGGACTCGCAGCATAGAGCAGGGGTCATCACTTTTCAGAGTTGAATAATTGTTTTGTGCCAGGAACAAAACCAGATGTATATTTTGCCGTATCACAAATGCTGGCTTTATAGGATCTTCAGGACTAAATGAGAACATAACATTAAGCCTCTTGTGTGACAAGTCTAACACATAATTGCTTTATTAGTATATGGGTGCTTTTTTTTTTCCCAGGTGGCTGGTCGGAAAGGATTTCCTCATGTGATCTACGCCCGCCTGTGGAGGTGGCCTGATCTACATAAAAATGAACTGAAGCATGTTAAATATTGTCAGTACGCCTTTGACTTAAAATGTGATAGTGTGTGTGTGAATCCATATCACTATGAACGAGTTGTTTCCCCTGGAATTGGTGAGTGGACTGTCATCACAGAATCTTCGTGGTTATATGAAAGGAAAAGGTCCTAGTAGTATTCCAAGTTAAGAAGTGTTCGGATTACTGAAATTTCAAACAGTTAAAGAATCAGGCTTAATGTCTGCCGCTGTGTGTCTCATGTCCCAGGCTGGCCTCAAACTGGCTGTGTAACTGAGGGCGACTCTGAATCCCTGATCATCTTAATATTGAGATCACAGGTGTGTGTTGCATGCCTGGCTCAAGAATCACACATTTTTAATGAATGATACCTAAGTTTTAACTTGAGAACAAATTTACAATTTTTTGACTGCTAAAACTGAGTATATAAAGTTGATATTTTGCCCACTCAACATATTTTGAAAAATAAGTTGGAAAGCATTATAAATTTAAACAATTTACATAGATAGCCTTTATCCTACTTCAATTGAAATCTCTAGTTTTAGTTGATGTTCTAATTTTTAAGATGGAAAGGAAGACATTTACAAGGTAATGATTAATGTTTCATATTTTTTTCCCTCTAAAAATTAAGATCTCTCAGGATTAACACTGCAAAGTAATGGTGAGTAATCTGTTTCTTGTAACTTTTAAATTTTTTCTTTATTCTCCCATTTTATTTACATACAAGTAGCTTGTGTAGGTGTTAGTAACATCAACAAGAGAAAAACTTATTACCTTGGAAACATTTTTTAGGGGGGAATGCACTAGCATTTAAAACGATTTAAATTGGCTATTGACTATCTGAATTTGAACTGTCATTATTAACTAAGGTATTCTAAAATATAATAGAAGAGTGCATTAAAACATTAATACAGTATTCAATTTAATATTTTTTCAATAAAAATTAGCTATTTTAGAAGAAAATCAAATAGCCATTTTAAGTGGGTATCAGTAATCACAATGTAGGTAATTTGAAATTATATATGCCATATCCTTTAAAAATGTCAATATTTCTGTTTTTCTTTATTTCACCTTAATTTCTTTTTATGAATAATGCTGAGAATTGTTCAGAGTTACGCATGTTACTATTTTTATAAAATCTGCATTTCAAGTACATAAAACAAGGCTGAGATGTTTTGAGTTGAGAAAATCAAAATACACTGGAGTATAATTTTTTTATTAGCAGTGTGTGAGAATAGCACTTTAAATCTTTAACTGTGTTACGTAAAACTTAATAATGAACCCGTATACATCTGCCACCTCTTAGAAACGTGCACTGCTACTTGGGCACATCAGTGGCTTGGTGCCTTTCTTATTCTTCAGAATCTTAGAGGTGGATCAGAAATACTGTGTGACCTTAAAACTTAGGAAGAGCCAGCAAGCCTGGGTTTTGCTCTCCACTTTCCAGGTGATTAATACTAGAGGCACACTGCTGTTTGTTAGTGATATACAGATTACTGAGAACTGTGGATTCATAATGGATGCTGTGTTGGTCTGGGAATGTAGTTGTAGTTTTAAGATTTCTGAAAATCTTGTCTCCTTTCTGTGAAAGTAAACAACTGTGTAGGTCTTTCTCCAGCCATGATAGCTGACAAATTTAGCTCAGTAGATGTTAGGGTTTAGGAGGAGGCTGTACTGACAGCTTTAGAACTCACATATAGAGATGACTGAGGGAGTCCAAATTCTGAAATGTCTTCATACTTCTGGGTTCTAAAATTACCTTGGTCCAGGCTACTTGTTACTGATGGAGTATGTTGTTGATAGTCTCTCTTCTGGGTGCAGCCTCGTGGGTCCCCCTAGTGGTGACTGTGCAAAAGAATCTTAAGTGTTTTATTTGCTCAGAATACAGATTACTTCTCACAGTTCCTTGTAGATTTGGACAAAAAAATGATACAAGGACAGTAACTGAAAGTTAAGAAAGTAGAATATTTCTTCCAATAGTGAGTTTGGGGTCTTGTGGTTATCATTTCTAGCCTGTCTTATCTCTTCCATGAAGCTTTCCATTTCCTCAGTGAACTATGTCATATATTTAACAAGCAAGTGTTACCTGGTACTATGTTAGGAAAGTTGCTTCAAGTAATTACTTTTGCTACTCCTGGCATTTGCTTTCCAGCATTTCTTTATGCAAAAGATACATATATTGTTCCCTCTTTCCTTACACAAGAAACAAATAGTGTCCAGAGTGTTGGACTTTATAAATTGTATGTGAGCTTTCAAATCATGCATATGACTATGGTGTGGAAAAGTGTTCTTTTAACTTGTCATTTTCTCTTCAGAAACATGCTGCTAATTTTCATCCTTATTGTTACCTGTGAAACATACTTCTTAAGTTAACTTGATTGAAAAGATCATAGATTGGTAGAGATTCCAAACTTACCTTTGAGAAAATGTAATCAGCATATTAAGGAAGAAATTTGACATATTTGAAGTAGACAACAGTTGGTTCTTGGAGATATCATGATTGCCAATTAAAAATTATTTCATAATCACCCTGTAGAAGCAATGAGTATCCAAGAACTTCTTTCTTTTGTACCAGCAATAGCCACAGATCCCTCCAATGTCCAGTAATTAGATGGACATGCTAAACCCTGTGTGAAGAAAATATAAAATTTTGTTAGGAGTATAATAAAAAACTGAGTAAGTGCAAAATTGCTCTATGTTAAGCCATTTTTTGTATGTCTTACATTAATGAGTAGTTCGGTTCAACTTTTTACTGCTCTATAATGATATGTTTACCATTGTTCTCATTATCTTTTTGTTTCTAAGAAGTTTTAAAAGAGAAACTTAGGACTTGAATTTATGGATTTTTAAAACAGGCATATATCTTCATGGTTTTTCTGATGCATAAAAATGCTTTTTAGAAGGCCATACACTGAAATTTAACAAATCTGGATTATTTCTACTGCTTTGTATTAGTCTCAATTTAGTAAAAATTAGCCATGTTACTGATAAAATAAAAAGATATTGTGACATACTGGTTGTTGTTGGCTTTCAATTGACTAATCTAAGAAAACTCCTTAGTACTGGAATTTAGCTGATTATATAACTTGAAAGTTGTAGTATTTCAGAAAAAGCAAAGGGCAATTTTGCCGAAGATAACAGAGAAGCCTAAAAACGGTTTATCTGTAGACAGAATGAATACAAATGCACTTCAGTTCCAACTTTTGTTTTCTTAACATACCAAAGCAAATTCGTATTACTCTTTATGAACTGGAGTTGAGCTTTGACTACTAAGCTGTGAAGAATGATGACTATTTTTTATGCCATTTATCAAACATCCTTACTTGCATTGCATTTCCCAAAAAGAATTGTTAAATCCACTGTGATCACTCTGCCTCGCCCTCTTAGTGCAGTAGGTATAGGTTCAGTTTGACTTTTCTGGCAGGACTTTGAGTGTGCATCAGTTTCAAGTAAATTCTCAGTTCTTTCAGATCCTGTGTATACTCCACAGTGTAAAGTTAGAAAGACAGCTGAGTTTATTTGCTCTCAGTTTGAAGTGAGGAAGAATTGATCTTCATAACTGAACAAAAGTTTTGCTAGGTGTTTGGTTTTTACCTATCTCATTGTATGTATTTTAGATGGTTGTTCTAGGTTTATCAGGAAACTGAAGAGTATCTCTTTTGGACCATTGCTAGAAATTCTTAGAATGTAGTCTAACTTAAATTTCCAGTCAGTATGATTGATAAAATCAATAAATACACTTAACTAATGAAGTATTACCTTTGATCATAATATGTAAAAATACTAAATTAGAATTATTTAAGCTATGGTTGATTTTAGATATTGTCATATTATTTACAAGTCGTTTTTTTTGTGGGAATAGAAATGTGAAATTTAGCATGTTTTTTCCCCCTTTACATAGCTCCGCCAAGCATGTTGGTGAAAGATGAATATGTTCATGATTTTGAGGGACAGCCATCCTTACCCGCTGAAGGACATTCAATTCAGACCATCCAGCATCCACCAAGCAATCGCGCATCAACAGAGACATACAGCACCCCAGCTCTGTTGGCCCCATCTGAATCTAGTGCTGCCAGCACCACCAATTTTCCCAACATTCCTGTGGCTTCCACAAGTAAGTTGTCCAATCAGATGTAGTTACAAGTTCAAGTTGATTTTTCCTAACTTTTGGGTATTTATGTGCAGTCACTTGAAGACTCCAAGCTTGTAAAAATCGAAAGTGTTGTGTTATCTTTAATAAACAAACTCCTTTTTTCTTCTGTGATGCTGGATGTGGTACCTAGGGCTTTGTACATGTTAGTAAGCTCTCTACCACTGAGTTAATGTAAATGCAGCCTTTGTTTTAGCCCACTTGCGCCTTTTTAATTCCTACATTATCTAGAGACTAACATGTTAAATTATTTTGTAATACCCATCTAAGTTTCCCACTGCGAATATTTACAATAAAGGATCCTAATAAACTTGTAATATAGACATGTCATGTAGACATTGAGTATCTTAGATAATTTAATGTAAGGCTAAATTCTGTATCTGAGTGTAATAGAGATCTTATACTTCCCACCACGTTATAGGAGGTGGAAGACTGTTAAGTTTAGTCTGTGCTCTTTCCTTTTCCTTTTTTGTCCTTTTTTCTTGGTCATACCAGTTTTACATAGGATATCATACAGGCTAGGAAAATCGTCACCACTGAGTTATGTCCCATCTCAAGTAAGCTTTTCCCACGCATAGTTACGACAGTGTGGCCCGGTTATGGTTACATTGCTTTTGTCTTCTCAGTCATCAAAGGCTGGACACTTGCTGGTTGGCAGAGTAGAGTAACTTTCTTGCTTTGAAAAAAACATTTTTAAAAATTGAAATGATCCAAAGAGAATGAATATGGTGTTAATTGCACTTGGTTGCTAAGTGGATTATATTTGAGTTTAGATCAGAAACAGGTTGTTGGTACTTGATTATTTGCTACCAAAGAGACCATTATTCTTTTTGCTTCAATATGAGATTCAACACTGAAATTTTAATCCTTAGGATAAATAGGAAATTGGTTTCTGACATGGTGTTGTGGTACATCTTTCCCAAGCCCTCCACTTTTTCTCCCAGTGCTGGATATTTTTCCCAGAGTCTCAGCCATGATAGACAGGCATTTTACCACTAACAGTATATCTCTAGTACCCGTAATTGTATTTATAAGCTTTTAAAACTTCCCATTAGCCCATTTCACATTCTGCAGCATCTTTTTAGTTTGCCATGTGAGAGGTAACAGTCTCACCACAGATAGTTTGTATGTGCACTCTACATTTATTTGTATGTAGACCATTTGGGGAGGAGGGTGGTTTTTTTTTTTTTTTTTTGAGATAAGGTCTCTGAGTAGTGCCAGGCTAACCTTAAACTTGTGATCCTCCTACTGTCTCCTGAATTCTAGGATTACAGGTGTGCAACACAGTGCCTAGTTTGTATGTCAGGCTTGCTTGTCTTTTATTTACTAATTAGTAATGCTTGACAAACAGTGATGAGGAGAATAAAAGATACATGAAATCATGTGTGCACAGAGCCAGCCACTTCTGTTATCTAGAGACTGAGATGTATGCACCCATCAGTGCTAAAGCCCAGCAGCTTACATTGTCTAGAGTCTGATCTAAAGTGACTCTGTTTTGATTTCCCCCCCCCCCGGAGCAGAGTCCTGTTTGAAGATCAGAAAAGGCAATATGAATGAAGTATATCTAATTCTGACTTGGTAGTTTTTGAGGTAGATTTTTACAATTGAAATATAAATATTGTAAGTTTAGAACTTGTGAAATATATTCCCTTAGATCTCAAAAAGGTATTAATAGAATTAAAAAAAGAAATTGGGCAAAAGTAGAGGAATTGGAAGATTATTGACATGAGTCCATTTTGTATTCTTTTAACATTATTAAGTGGATTTGGAATTCTGTGATGAAAATACTGAGTATATAGATACATGCAGTGATTATTTTTTCTTAGTTTTATGGAAATGTGATGTATAGAGAGAAAAATGTTTTTGTTTTTGAGCCAAGGTCTGACCATGTAACCCAGGCTTCTTCCTGTCTGCATTAGTTTTCCTATGTGGGGATTACAGTTTACAGTACTCCAGCAAACGCTCCTGCTTCTTGGTACTTCTAGTCTATTCTGTTGACTCTCATTCATGTGAAGAATAAAATGGAATGTCAGTAACAAATAACAATGAGGACATTTCAGTGTTTGCAAAGACAAACAATTGATTCTTAATAAATGACTTTCTTTAAGAAATAGACCTTTTCCACTTAGATAATAAATTCTCCAAAATGCCAGACAGTAAGCATTATTATAGAGGGTTTTTTTGAATATAAAAACCATCAGAAACATGGACTCTTGGTAAATCATATAAGACAGGGCATCTAA
This sequence comes from Typhlomys cinereus, assembly GCA_023101885.1. Lineage (NCBI taxonomy): Eukaryota > Metazoa > Chordata > Mammalia > Rodentia > Platacanthomyidae > Typhlomys > Typhlomys cinereus. Next base: position 8,931,107 of record JALPQD010000014.1, read on the forward strand.
TTTCATATAAATCTGGGCACAGTCTTTTTTTTTTTTCTTTAACATTTTTTATTATTATTTCCGCTCATACAAACTTAGTAGGTACACCGGTTCCCTCTCTCCCTTCTTCTCCCCCCGACCCCTCTGCTCCCCCTCCCCTCACCCTTCCCTCCCCATCCCCCAAGTGCCTCCCTCCCCATCTCCCAAGTGCCCCTCCAATCCCTGGAGAATCCTTTAATGTGTATGCCAGACTCTCTTCTGGGCCCTCCTCTCCGATGACATACAAGGATCTGGGCACAGTCTTGAAAAGACATGATTCTTGGTTTTTAAAAAAAACACGGAAAAATTTTAAGTTCTATCAATAAGGTTTTTGTTTGTTTTCCTTTAACAAATGCTATCTTGATTAGACAGTGAAGCTCTTTTTTAATTTTCTCACCTTCCATATCACATTTCATTTAAAATATTTACCTGCTCTGCTTTTCTTTTATCAAAAAACTCTACCATTACCAGAACCATTGCCAATAATAATTAACTTTCTGGTTGTCAATGTTTTCTTGGGCTTTTATGTTCTTGGAGAGGTCAAATCAGAAAAATCTAGAGTGATCTGGGTGAAGTAGGCAGAGGTCGAACTTAAGTGCTTCTGAAGTTATTGTGGTAGTTTAGATAATGTAGCAAGATCTTGCTGGTGTTTGAAGAATATCTGTAAAGAAATAGGCCACTAAAGTTAGACAAACATTATTTAAAATGGGAATACCTTGAACACATTCTGAAGGCTTATCTTTGTGTAGATGCTTTTAGATTTTTTGTTTGATAGACAATGAGCAAATTAACTTTTGGCTTAACCACCATTATACTTGTGAATTATCAGATATAATTGGTCCTTCTTTTTGTATAAGTTCCTGGACTGCACCTCTACCTGTCTCGCTAATATCTTCTTGTTTCTCTAGGTCAGTCTGCCAGTATTCTGGCGAGCAGCCATAGTGAAGGACTGTTGCAGATAGCCTCGGGGCCTCAGCCGGGACAGCAGCAGAATGGATTTACTGCCCAGCCAGCTACTTACCATCATAGTATGTACATGCTCTTTAACATCTTTTGTACAGCTGAGAAAATAGGCAGGCTTTATGAAAGCAGATTAATACATGTGGGCCTTAATTTTTAGACAGCACTACTACCTGGACTGGAAGTAGGACCGCACCATACACACCTAATTTGCCTCACCACCAAAACGGCCATCTTCAGCACCACCCGCCTATGCCGCCCCATCCTGGACATTACTGTAAGCTCTCGTTTTTGTTGTCGGCAGGGCCTTTTCTTTTCTAGAACTTTAAGTTGTATTTTTTTTAAGTGGTTTTGCATCTTTTATTCATCCTAGGATTAATTTCATTAAATAATTAGTGCTTTTTACTGTTTTTTTCAGTAAATTTTTTATAGCTCTCATATCTTTGTTTTATAGTGATGTTTACTAAATACATTTATATTCCTGTTGCTGATGTTTCATTAACACCACATTGATTTCCATTCATTTGTTTGTTGGCTTTATATGTGTTATTAGGTTACATGTGGCTACCCCCTGTAGAAGCTTGAAAGGTTTCCCTCACCACAGTATTTAGTGCTGTAGGTATTCACATTGTGTATGTAATACATTTTATAGGCATGGTAAGGACAGGTACCCTACAGAGAGCCTGCAGTTTCAGGCAGAATAGGAACATTGTTCATTTCACTTGAAAATTAGGGTATAAATCCTCTCCCTTTTTCTCTTAAATTAGGAGTATAAATCCTCTCCCTTTTTCTCTTAAAAATTGATTTAAAATACAAAAAAGCATAAAAATCTTAACCACCCACAGATGTCTACTTCTGGTATTAGCTCTTCTAGTATTCCTTCCAGTCATATAAATGGATATATATATATATACATACATATGTGTATTATATGTATATTGTTATATATGAGTTATGTTATTGTCTATGTGTTTAGATTTTGTAATGATTACCAGATCAGCATAGTGGTTAAGGGTTTGGCTGTGTGATCACTGGTCTCCCTCAAGAAGTCAAGAAATGGATTCATTTGAGGTTTTTAATACAATATCTTTGATAATAAGTTTTAAATTATGTTAACTACTTTTGCATTGTGTAAATATCCTTAATCTATAGAATAACATAAGAATTTAAATTGTACTGTTATAAGAATAATTCACTTTTAATTTATGCTAAATATTGCACATGTGTATATGTAAATTGCTTATAATAGCATTTGACAGAACTAAAAGATTAGTTATTAAGTATCACAAAAGTAATTCAGGAGTATTTGCATATTTTAAAGTAGTCTAAATTATGCTTTTAAGTTCTTGGACATAGCATAAGATGGATCTAAACAAGTTCTGAGGTATGCTAGTTATTTTAGGCTAAGGTGTAAGTTTTATTTCTGGAAAATCTGTAATGAGTAAAAATGGATTCCTACTGTCTTTTCTCTAGGGCCAGTTCACAATGAGCTCGCATTCCAGCCTCCCATTTCCAATCATCCTGGTAAGCATATTTTGAAATCAATTCTCTATGTGTACATTTTTGATTATGGTAATTGGAACACAAACTCGGGCTTTAATTTAATTATAGATGTCTCAGACAAGTTTAATATTCATTATGAGTCAATTATCAGTCTAAGGAGCTGATAGTTACATGTAGACTATATTTAATTCATTTTTAAGTAAGAGAAAATACAAGGACTCTTTTTAACTAAAATGTAAAGTACAGAACTAAAATGTAAAGTACAGAAATGCTGAGTTTTAGCATTGAACACATAATTATATAGTAGAAAAACTAGCCTTACAAAATAGAGCAGCTGCAAAACTGTAGCTTAAAAAGCTAATGAAGAATTTAAACTGCATAGCATCTGTTTTATAAGAAGGGCTCAGGCATCTCTAACCGGAATTTACAAACCATTTGTTCGAATTATACTCACAAGAGTAAGCCAAGTAGTTTTCCTCTATTAAAAGTTTGTTTATAATTTAAATTGTAGAAGTAACAAAACAAAAATATGAAACTTTTAAAAGAGAAAGCCCGCCTTTTTAAAAAAGAATTTCCCCCCTTCTTTGCCTTCATAACTACCTTTCTTCACTTAAAAGTTGCACATAGAGGGCAGGAGAGTAGCTCAGGGGTTAAGATTCTGCCTTCTAAGCAGATGGTCCCTCAGTTTGGACCTGGGACCTGTACTTCCAGCCATAGTGGGTGGAGCCTGGGAAATCCCAGAGCAAAGCAGAAAGGAGGTAGAAGCAATCCAGGATGATTCCAGAAGTCACTGTTGATTCTCCACAATGACACACAGTGCCCTCTGATACAGACATACATACATGCACACACATACACACACACACACAATAAATAAAGTTCAAGAAAACTTTTCTAAAAGGTGCACATAGAGTTCTCCCTATTCAAAAGGGTTGGTTCCAAAATGCCTCTTAGAAACAAAAACCTGTAGATGTTTAAGTCCTTTATGTGGTATCCTATAGCATGGAATGTAATCTGCACATGTCTTCTCATGTACTTTAAATCAGCATCTGTAGATTATTTGCAAATGTGGCACCATTTTCCATAAAAGACTTTTAGTGTTTGTGGATTTTGCTGTCTGGGGACCTTCCTGGAATCAGTCCTTATGGGGGCACATAAGGACAACTGCATATGTTTCCAATTATCTTTTCATAGCAGCACCCCAGATTGTCTAAGTGTCATATTTCTGTTGCTATGAGTAGGCGATCCACACCATCTAGGGGAACAAGAGGTTTATTTACACTCATGGTCCTAGGTTACAGTTGATCACCATGGCAGGAGAGTGATGCAGGATCAGAGCTGAGGGAATCGACCACATCCTCAGGAAGAGCTGAAATGAGCAGTGACCAAATTTGACCATCTGCCAACTTGCCAACTAGTTCTCTTGCCATCTTGTCTACCTGTGTGAGGAATGGTGTCGACAATCATTATCATCATCATGATTATCATTTAGATAATGTCCTGCAGACTTGCTCAGTTCTTGTCTTCACCAGATAATTCTCTACAAGTATTATGTGTCAGGGCTCAGTTCTCACTTGTCACATTGACACTGAAAACAGCTGATACACCAATAAAGTTTAAAAAAATAGCTACAGTAACTATAGTGATTAAATGATAATTTTTAGTTTTAAAAAGTTGTACATAATTTTATTTATGTAAATCGGTTGTTGTTATTTATGTTTATTCCTATTTTTCTTCTAATTATTTAAAAATGATTGAGTAATAGAATATTTATGATTACAACTTCTCATTTTAAGATATCAACAGAACTGGATTAAAAGATTCAAAGATTTTAACATCAGAAGTTTGAACCACTTTTCTCTGCTAACATTAGAAATAATTACTTAGCATTTTGCTGATTAAAGAGACAAGTGTATGGAATTACTGGGTCAAGATCTAAGTTTGTGTGTGAATAAATTCATTGTTACAAGGGGAAATGTAGAGTTTCAAAAATGAATTATGGCTTTCTAGCTCTGAGGCAGCGTCCTTGAGTGTCCCCTGCACCCTGGGGACTCCATGTATGATGCTCTAAGTGGGAGGCAGTCTACAGTCGTAAGGCTGGCCAGGGCTTTGAAGAAGTGTACAGTGTACAATGGAAGTTGACTCAGTTGATTCAACAATTGCCTGTGACCTTGTGATAGTTGACTTCACTCTTCTCAGGGTAGAACTGTTGATGAGGTGGAGCAGCCCTTGATGTTCAGGGAATAGCACTGACGAGATGGGAATGTGCACATGTAGCAGCCTACACTGGCATTGACACCTGTTTTCCAGTGAAGTTGGGAGGCAGGGTCACAGTGAGGACAGTCCTGAAGGGTGTGGGTTTGTGGGCTGCAGTCAGCGGGTGAGAACTCAGCTGGTCTTGAGTTGGAGCAACTAACGGGCGTGGAGTGTTTATAACCACTCATCTTTATTGCTTCTCTTATACTGTTACAGAATAGTTGAATTGCTCTCCTCTAAGAGAGCTTCTATTCCTGATATCCTCCTTCTCATCAGTTACTTTCTTCAGTGTCTTTGAGGTTTGTGTTTAGATTCACAAGTTGAAACTTACAACTTCCAAACATAGGTTTGTTTTGATAGTGTGAAGAGAGTACCTTTATATGTGTACATGAAAGATTCTCACAGGGCATCTGTCATCATTTGATTGTGAGTTGTCCCCCTCAGGCTCATGTGTTTGAATCCTTAGTTGTTTGGGAAGGTTATAGCAACTTGCGAGGTGGAACCTTGGTCAAGGGAAGGCACGCCATAGGGAATGGGCCTTTGAGGTTGGTTAGTCTCTCCTGCTTCAGTTAGTTCGTCTGCTCTCACAGTTTGCAGTTTGCTGTCTCTCGGCCTCCATGATGGAGGTAACTTAAGCTTCTGTCAGCCAGCCATACTTTTCCCCCATATAGGACTATATTTCCCATCTGGAGCCATAAGCTGAATAAATCTCCCATTCTCCCCTTAAGTGCTTGTGTTTCAGTGGTTCTTGTAGCAGCAGAGAGAGTAACTGGGACAGCATCTCATTCAGATTTGAACAATAAAAGAAACAATTCAGAATAAATCTCTTGATTATTTATTCAGATTTTTAATTTTTCCTGAATTGCCTTTTTTTTATTTCAGAAATTTAAGACAGTACCTTGGAGAGATAATCTTTTCCATTGTAATTGGACTATATTTATTTATTAAAACTGTCCTTTACATCTGCCTTTTACAAATAGTATTTAGCTGTTTTTCTCTTTCAAAGTCAAAACAAAACCAAAGCCTAGATCAGGTTATTAGCTCATTCTTTTAACTTTTGTTTTTCTGTCCAGGGGTGAGTAGTTTGTGGGCTTCATGAAATTGGCTTTAATAATTTAGGGACAAAAATTTAAAAATAGCAAATTTGGCATCCAGCAGTCCTACTCCCTTTGAGGTGACTTGGGCATTACTAAAACTTCTCTGAGATGCTACAGGGTTGTCATTTATGGGACATTTGATCCAAGCAGATGATGTATTTTCTTTTAACTTTTCTTGTTGTAATAGTTACTCTGCATTGTTGCTGATAAATTCATGACAGAGCAGCTTAAGGAGTAACCAGGGGTTTTTATTTTGGTTTATGATTGTGTGGTTATACTTTCTTGTTTGGCAGGCAAACTCATCCCAACACCAAGGGCTGAGGGAATTGACTACCCTATAGCCATACATCCACAGGACTATTGAAAGGACAATCCTTACTTGTCAGACCAGCATGTCTGGCTCAGTATGCAGAAGGATGCCAACTTTCTTAACCAGTTCCCTCCAACTTACTCACTTGCTCAGGAACTAGTCCCACTCACCATAGGCAAAGACTTCCCCATCAATTAGACAGTCTTCTACGGGCTCACTTTGGGCTTAACTGCTGATTTTCCAGAGAGATACTCGGAGCTCAAAACCCTCAATTGTCAAATTGACCCCTGTATCTAACTATAATATTTGTTTTTTTTTTTTTTTTTACAAACAAAGTGTTCTTTCTGATTTTTAAGAAAATTAAGAATGGAGGACATTTTTTTGTCCATGCAGTAGTTTGTAGTCCAACGCCATCAAAATCTCTGTGATCGACTATGAATCCTTTTTAAAAAAACTTTATTTTGCGTGTGTGTGTGTGTGTGTGTGTGTGTGTGTGTGTGTGTGAGAGAGAGAGAGAGAGAGAGAGAGAGAGAGAGAGAGAACTGTATGTCCCCATGGAGGACTAAGGGTGACTTCAGGAATCTTCCTGGATTGCTTCTACTCCTTTTTTACTTCTATTACCTTTTTTGCTTCACTCTGGGATTTCCTAGACTCTGCCTACCAAGGCCAGAAGTTCAGGCTGTTACCAGGACTTTCTGCTTGGGAGGCAGAGTTTTAACCCATGAGCCATTTGTCCAGCTCTGACTATGAATCTTTAGCTAGGAGAACAGTATACCAAACTTCTCTGTAAATACTTGCTATTATAATAGCCCATAGAGTGAAAAGTGTTTATTATTGAAAAGCATGATTTGCTAAAATGCAAAATATGTGTCTGTGACTACTTACCCCTTAACAGATCGTATAAGCCTCATCTATCCCTACCCCAAGGCTCAGGAAACATCATGGAAGAGGGGGCAGCAAGATTAAGAGCCTGAAGAGAGAAGGCGGTAGGCCATGCATTATCCCCTGGACATGACATAGTCATGATATACAAGATTTTATGGTGGATATGTATATTTACACAGTAATCACACGGGATCTGTCTTATCAGCATCTCACTATAATATCAGAAAGATATCAAGAACCTCCACACCTCTTTAAAAGACTGATAAGAACTTACTGTAGATGAGGAGTAAAGGAGGATGCTTTCTTCAGTGGTATATCCACTTGTCCAGGCCCATGAACCAGCATAAACCCAGATTTACATGCAGGAAACAGATGTGTAAGTGGTAGGAATTGATCAGGCATCGGTCAGAGGGAGCCTAGGATGTCCTCTATCATCCAAGCCAACTTTATTGTAGTGTACATGAGTATTTATAGGAAAACAATCAAAGAAGAGCAGGACCAAATTCTTTAAAGGATTATGTAAAATGTATACATTCCAGTTAACAAAGAAAAGGCAGGAGTGACATTTTTTTTTTTTTTTGCTGTGTTATCAGACATAACGTCTCCAGGTAGAGAAAAACAGGCATGGCACCTCATTGCTAGAAGGGAATGGATGATGTATGCCTCAAAGCAGAGTTACTTGGTCTCTGCATTAGCATATCTCACATATGTAAGAAGGAACTGGGGGGTGGGGAGGAGGTAACAGCCCAGCTGGTCCTAAGAAAACAGAAGTAATCCAAGAACAGACGGGAGGTAAACTCAACTTCCAAGGGAAGGAGCCCCTAAGGACTACCCGTTTTAGATGCTAATGTATCATTCTCCAGAGAGCTGGCTTTGGGCCTGACAACCCCAACGTCCACTGACCAAAGATGTTTTCTGGAGCATGAATCAGGTTAGGCATAAGATATCACAGACTAGATGGCCACACAAGTGAAAAGATTTGAAAACAGGAGGGAGTCTGACAGGGAGATGAAGGGCTGTGTAGCAGTTTGCCTGCATAGTTGCTGATAAATCGCCATCAAATGGCTTAGTGGAACAAGGGGTTTATTTTCTCTTGGGATTTCTGATTACAGTTGTTTGTCCATCTTAGCAGGAGAGCTCACACCAGCACTAGGACCAAGGGAACTTGCCACACCACCTCTACATGACGGCTGAGAGAGGGACGATCCTTACTTGCCAGAGCAGCATGTCTGGCCAATTGTACGCAAGGGTGCCAACTCTCTCAACCAGCTCTTTGTATTTTATTCCAGGGCCTAGTCCCACCCACTATGGTCTGGGCCTTCCCCACCAGCTAGACCATCTCCTGCAGGTTTGCCCTGGGCTTAACTCAACAACCAATTCTCTACAAATGTGCCCAGAGCTCAAACCCTCAACTGTCAAGTTGATACCTGTGCCTAACTGTGACAGGTATAAGGGGAAAAGGGGAGAGGGGGATGGGATTTTGGGCTAAGAGTTGAAGATAGTATAAAATCACTATATTCATGCATACAACATTAAAATTTTTTTCTGAGATCATGTAGATTATCTTGAGCCCTGTGTCTTCACAAATAGTAACTCTATTCTTCTCTCTCTCTCTGTGTCTCTGTCTCTCTCTCTCTTTCTCTCTGTCTCAGGAGCTTAAAATTCTGGTTTTCCTTTTTTGAATTTTATTTTTATTAATGCGTGTTTATGCATTTATGGCTGCAAGTGAGCACATGCTATAGTGCATTTGGGCATTAGTGGACAATTGGTTTTCACCTTCTACTTTGCTGAGTCAGGATCTCCTGTTTTTGTCACTTTCATACTCTAAGCTAGCTGGCTCACAAATTTCCCGTCTTGTGTAGGAGTGCTGGGGTTACAGATAAGCCACTGCTTTTTGTGGATTACCAGGACAAGCACTTTTAAAACTTACCAAAGCCATTCCATCAGCCCTAGATCTAAGTGCTACTAGTGTTCGTTGCTGCTAGAACATTGGGTAGTTAACACTTCAGGTGTCTTCAGCTTTGGTGTCAGTCATTATAGGTATTAACTGTTTGTTAATGCTTCTAGTCTATAATGTCATTTGGCATTTTTACATAGGTATTGACTTTGTAAATACTGTAAAACTGACTTTTTAAGAAGACACTGCAGTATATCATATTTATATTCTAGACATAAATACAGTTAAAGATTATTCATATTTGTAATGAATTGATTACATTGATGTTTCAAAAATTTTTTTTTGAGTCATTCAATCTATTTTAAAACAGTCTCCCTGTATAACTGTACACTAACCTGTAACTCACTGTATAGTTCGGGCTGTCCTCAAATTTGTACTCTTTCTGCCTCAGCCTCCTGAGCACTGGGATTACAGGCATACACTATTATACACATGGTTGTTTATCAGTTCTAAACTGTAAAGTGTTCTGTGCTTGACAGCATTTTGAAAAGCAATTAGGTTCCTAGCCTTTATGCGCTAGTTACTTTTCTTATTGCTCTAATGAAATACTTGATGAAAGTAACTTAGGGAAGGAAAGATTCATTTTGGTCACAGTTGAGGGTTGTCATGGTTTGAAATGTGAAGTGTCCCCTACAGGCTCATGTGTTTAAATCTTTAGTTGCTTGAGAAGATCATGACACCTTTAAGAGGTGGAGCCTTGCTAGAAAAAGGAAATCACGGGGCGGGCCTTGAGGTGGGTTAGCCTTCCCACTTGAGTTAGTAAGTCTGCTCTTGAGCATTCAGTAGGCTTACCACAGCTCCATGCTTTGTCAACTTGATTTCCACAGACATCACTTTAAATCATAGCATTTCACCTCATACCCCACAGTCTCATTTTCATCTCATAACGTGAGTTGTGTTTAGTTTGTCTGTAAACATCCACCTAGTCTTCAACAACCCCAGCCCTGTTCAAAAGTCCAGTCTCTCCTTGTGAGAGATTGTAATCCTGTGAGCCTCTGTACAGTTAAAAACCAAGTTATACACTTCTCACACGCAGTAGACGTCTCCACTCCAAAAGAGAAGAAGGGGGATACAATGTAATCCTGGACTGAAACAAGACATCCGAGACTCCAGGGACTTGGGCAGCACTGCCCTTCCAGCTCGATGCCTTCGACTTGCGAGCCTCTTCTTAGGCCACCTCCACTCCATGTCTGCTGCTCTCCTTCACTCGGTCCCTTGTGCTGGCATGTCCAGCATCCATAATCAGTCAATTGCAATTCATGCTTCACTTTCATAGCTTCATGAATGTCAAGTTCTTCTTGCAGCAGGTGTCCCCCTCTTTCCCCAAGATTGCCTTGTCTCAACAGCTCAAGACTCCGTGATCCCTTCAATCTTGAATTGTCATAGTTTAGAAGTCAGTACAGTATAGACCATGCCATCAAATTCTGTCAGCTTAGGATGGATCCTGGCCTCCTTGGACCATAGATTCTAACAATTACTGCTGTTTTTTGAGCATGCCTTGTATATAACTAAACTTTCATACATTTTTCCTTACTCGACTGTACTTTTTTTTTTTATTATTTTTGTTCTATTTTTTGCTTACTTTCACTGTAGACTGGGATGAGAACAGTGAGCAGTAACCATGACACAGCCTGAATGCTGGCCTGTCTTGAGATTTACTCTGCTAAACAATGAGTTCATCACTGTTGAATTGGTTCTCACTCAAGTTCTCAGGGCACAAATAAAATGTAGCCAGACTCTTCATCAGAATAGAGCAGGAATAGTCTCTATTTTCTGATAGAGTCTTGTTCCTCTCTAAAACTTTGTAAGTTAGGTCTCTACTGTCTACATTTTTCTAGCATTCTAGTCTTTCTAATTCCCACCAGAATGCCCATTAAGCTTTGCTTACAACTAGAGATTCAAATGTCTGGGAATTTCCTGGTCAACTTATAACAGCAGTGGTCCCATTTCTTCATAGACATTTTATAAATCAGTTATATTTCTTGTTTCTGTGACAAAATACTGACATAAGAAAGAAAGGTCTTAGTCTAGCTCTCACAGTTGGTTGGTATAGTCCATCATGGTTGGTAAGTAATTAAGGCCGAAGAGGGAAGCCCCTAGTCACAATATACCTGCAGGTAGGAAGTGAAAACGGATGAATTCAAGTGTGTGTTAGTGCAGGACCCTGCCCATAGAATGCCCACATTTAGAATAGGTCTTCTCAATCAGTTAACTGTCTAGAAACTCCCCTTCATAGAGCCTGGAGATTTGTCTCCTATGGTGATTCTAGATTCTGTCAGGGCGACAGCTGTTATTAACCATCATATTTTTTAACTTTGGTTTTTGTTTTCCTTCATAATTTTTAAAAATTTCTTTTAAAAATTTTCTTCTTTTACAAGGATATTGAGTATTTATCCCAGCTTCCCTCCTCCTTCCCTCCTTTCCCCTCCTCTCTTCACCATTTCCTCCCACTCCCACTCACCCTTCCGCTTGTATGCTTCTATGGACCCCCGAGTTCACTCTAGTTTGTGTACTCCTGTGGAGACTCAGGTCTCCATGGTATATCAAGTTACCTCTCTTCAGGCCACCCCACTGGTATGTGCATTTGCCTTCACTCATCCAGCTTTAGAACCAAAGATTTCCACTAAGTTCCCATTCTTTGGGTGTAATAACAGCTACCTGCAGAGCAGTTTGATGTCCTGTCTTCCTACTTACAAGTTTATTGGCTGTCTTCCCTATTGATGTATTTCCTTCCCTTTTTTAAAGATTCTTGTTCTAGTTTACAATAACAGGGATGTGTACCATTCTGACAAGCAGGTCTTAAATCCAACCAGAAAGCTTTTGGTTTTCTCCTTGGTACTCATGCCACTCTCTGTTACCTGTTGCCATAGTGATTTATGTTGCAACTTACAGATCTCATGCCCTTGATGGGACTTGTGATGATTTCCCCCAGCAGCTTCTACAGTATTCCTTGGTACTGGGTAAGGAGAAAGTCTTCAGACCAGTTCCCAGTTGCAGTTGATACCTTTTGCCCATGTTCTGTGATCCATTTGTATTGCATCGTCAATAATAGGGTCTTACTGAGTTTTTGTAGAGCAACCGAGAGCAATGGCAAAAGTCTATAATGTTTAGGGGCCTTTAAGACCTCTCTGACCAACATTTTATCGGGAAGTGCCACCTTCCTGTTATTTCTAGTATAATTTTGTTCCTGGGTTATAAGTGGATCAACTCAAGGCTTTTTTTTCCCCCTTGTTTTCCTCACTCTATGCTCCTCTGCATAGGGACTGCCCATTCTTGTTCCTTTCTTTAAAAGAATTTTTTTTTTATTACTAGCATAGGATGTTCCTTTTGGGGTTACTTCCCACAATCTTATGGTTTTTCTGTAAGTCCTCCTTCATAAATTTTAAGTGTCAATCGTGCTTCATTTTTCTCATGGAGCTTGAAATATTTTTAGTTGTTAGTGTCTTTTCAGATAAAAGTTGAGCCAACAGAAAAGATGTATAGTCATGGTAAAATCATTCATGTTAGATTGGTTATTTGTGTTCTTTACATTCCCAGTTGTCTTGGTCCTTTGTGGTAAGAACCAAATTCCAGATTTAAAATGCAACTTTAACGTTTCAAGAACAGGTCTAGGTACTGAGCCAGACAGAAGAACATATGGCAGTTACTACTTTTTAAATGTAGTATGTTCTAATTCTTTGGAGTGTTTCATTTTCTTTTCTCCTCCATCTTTTTCTCTAGGAAAAGCTTTGTTTTTGTAAGTGAAAATGAAGCCCTAATACCATTGTCACATGACAGATGTTCTTTTTCATTTATTTCTTATAGCTCCTGAGTATTGGTGTTCCATTGCTTACTTTGAAATGGATGTTCAGGTAGGAGAGACATTTAAGGTCCCTTCAAGCTGTCCTATTGTTACTGTTGATGGATACGTGGATCCTTCGGGAGGAGATCGCTTTTGCCTGGGCCAGCTCTCCAACGTCCACAGGACAGAAGCCATTGAGAGAGCAAGGTAGTCACTGCTGAATTAGACATGTTGAAAAGTTGAGCACAGTGCATTGTTTTTCATTCAACATTATATATATATGTAAATTCTTAAATATATAAGAATAAGACCATCTTTTAAAAATTTACAACTTTTAAGCATTCCAGTTTAAATATAGATATTTAATATAGAATTCTAAAAGGTAATACTTTTTTTGTGTTTTGAATAGTAGCTGTGATTTATATCTGGATTGGCCACTTTAGTAGCCATTAGCCACATGTGGCTTTTGAGTACTTACAATATGGTTCATGATTGTGTGGCTGAAATTTTAATTTAAACATCCATATGTTGTTAGTGACTATTAAATTTGGCCAGTGTAGTGACTGAATTTCAGTTTCCTCATTAAAAAAAAATCAGACTTCTAGAGAGTACCTTATGCCATTGTGAGAGTGAAATAAAAATTCTTGTTATGTGTCCCTGACGTGAAACAAGCACTGTTCAACGGTCATCATCATTGTGCTTGGAAGATATTAACAACAGCCATATTAGTTATTATGTTAGGTTCTTTTGTAATTGTTACAGTTTTTCAACATCGATTCTGAAATATCAAACAAACTTACTTGTGAATACCTAACATGATATAATTCCATTTGTCTAAGGTTGCACATAGGCAAAGGCGTGCAGTTGGAATGTAAAGGTGAAGGTGACGTGTGGGTCAGGTGCCTTAGTGACCACGCGGTCTTTGTACAGAGTTACTACTTAGACAGAGAAGCTGGACGGGCACCTGGAGATGCTGTTCATAAGATCTACCCAAGTGCTTATATCAAGGTTAGTTCAATTTTATTTGATTATTTTAGACTTAAACCTCTATTTGTTGCTTAAGGAATGGAAGTGAAGGTGAGAGAATTAGGAACATGTCTTATATATTATATCATATCATATTGTATCATATCATGCAATATCATATCAGAAATATGCTAATATGTTGTGGCCAGGAGCAGTGACACAAGTCTATTATCATAGCACTTGATAGGTGGAGGCAGGGGATTGTGAGTTCAGGATTGTCCTGGGCTACACAGTGAAGTATTCTATCTCAAAAAGCAAAGCCACAATAAAAAAGTACATGTTTTGAGCATAAGCTCCGTTTTCCTTGGTGGGGGAGGGTATGCATTAGTGAACAGCTGTCATTAGATTTTCCTGGGGGGGGTTCATTGGGAATCTCATTCAAGCGGCTGTCAGGAACCTCATTCAGTATGCTCTGATAAGCCATAGAAATTAGTGTCTTGTACTATGGACCGCTACAGTTTTCTCATCTTTTCCCAGACTAGAAGCTCCAAGTAAGAATGGACAGTTAAACCAAAGAGAAAATATTAATCAGTCTCATAAGCACTATCTTGCTATCTTTGGGGCATTCTTACTGGAAGCAAGTCACTAGGTCTAGTCCATGTTTGTGGGAAGAAGATAAGTGAACACTAGAAGGTTAGAATCTTTGGGATCTGTTTGAGCTATTAATATTATCCATAATTCTTTTGGTTACCAGTGACTCGACCCCACCATGTGCAGTAGCCTCAAAGCAGGTTTTATTGTTTTGTTTTTTACTTATTTATTTATTTATTCATTCATTCATTCATTCATTCATTCATTTTTATTGTGCTCCACTTGTGTGTGTGTGTGTGTGTGTGTGTGTGTGTGTGTGTGTGTGTGTGTATGTGTGTGTGTATTAGAGGACACTATGTGTCCCTGTGGAGGATCAAGGGTGACACTTTGGAATTCATCCTGGATTGCTTCTATCTCCTTGCTTCCCTCAGGAATTTCCCAGGCTCCACCCATGGGGGGTGGAATGCAGGCTCCTCCCCCCCCCCTTTTCCGCCTGGCATTTTTATGTGGAACCTGGGATCCAAACTGAGGACCTTGTGCTTAAACCCTGAGCCCTGAAAGTAGTTTTATTTCTAAATCATGCCACAGTCCCTCATGTGTTTGCTAAAGATTCTCATGTTGTCCCAGGAAGTCTCTAGCATTGCTGAGTCTGGAGAGAGCCCGAGAGAGGCAAATTGATCTGAGTAGCTTTTCAACTCACATTTCCAGCCACGTCTTACTCTGATGCATCTCTCCTTTCTCTTCATTGCTACTAATTTCTCAGTGGAGATTCGGAGAACATCCTAGATCACTACACCTGCAACAAAGAACTTTTTGAGGCCTGTTCCTTCTGACTCTTGCCATAAAAGATGGCAAATAGGAGACCTTAGTGGGAGCAAGGGATTATCTGGAAAGTTGAGGAAGGGGCAAACAGTGTGTCTTAGGCCCTTCCTTTCTCTAGGCCCCCAGGAACTCAACCCCATTGTTGGCCAGTGTGATACTGTTGTTTCAAAAATAGCAGGATTAGGTTTTGGGTGTGAAGGTGCAGTTTCCACGATAATCATGCTGCTTAGTGGGTGGCAGGACTGCAGAGCAGAGTGGCTCTTATTCTGTGTTCTTGATAATAGGATTTGCATCTCCAAAATCTTAAATTTTGATTTGACTTATTTTATCTTTGGTTGCTTTTACTTTTGTGAACAAGAAATCAGTTCATAATTATCAGGCCATAAATATAAGAGTTATTTCCAGGCTAACCTATTTCATGATCTGTGTTCCTGTTTACCTGGAGTACTGTTAGGATTATTACAGCTTCATAAGTTTGAAGTTGGGAAATAGAAAAATGTTTTTGGTGTTCTTTTGGTTATTCCTAGTCTCTTCCATCTGAGTTTTATGATTGGAAAAGGTGTCTATTTTCAACAAGAGTTTTTTTATGTGTTTAGAGAAAGTGAGATGTGTACTTATGAATCTTGTAATTTGAAGTAAATGGACAAGGAACTACAGTATTGAATATATGATATATGCTAAATATTATTAATGAATTTACCAGATATGGAGTAATTAAAATAACCAAACTTAAATGTGAGATCTTGTATAATTGACTTCTTATACAGCCAAATATAGCAAGTGCGTCTCGTTTTGAGTGGCGTGTGTGAGTATCAGATGGGACATGCAGCATGTGAATGTGCTTGTGGAGGCCCACAGTTGATGCTGGGAGTCAGACCTTCTTTGAACATGCTCACTTTATTACTGGCAAGCTAGCCAACCTGCCCTGAAGATTCCGTCTTTGCCTTCTTGGTGCCGGGAGTATAGGCAACCACTACACTTGCTTGGCTTTTTACATGTGGTTTGGGGATAAGAACTCCTTGGCCACTGAGCCTTCTGCCCAATCCTCAAATGACTCTTGAAATGCTTTCAAATGCCATTTAATACCCCATTGTAATGGACAGATTTTCATAATAATTTCATACTTTACCCTGAACAGTAGACAACTTGTGAGACAAAATATTTGCTATTAAAACTCAACATCTTGTCATATTAACTTGTCTAAGATTTTAAAAGAATTATTTTTACAAGCGTATTACTATTCTTTAGAAGAATCTTATTAGCTAGATACGAGCATACTGTAACTTGAACCTTTGACATCTTCATTTGTTCATTCTTTTTGCCAGTTATAATCACTGAAGGATATATAAGTTGTTATTGTTCAGATAGACTAATATTTCTGTGATAAATTGTGTGCAAGTAATGTGAGCCACTAGAAGGACTGTGCCCACATACTGAGAAAACACACACACACACACACACTTTCAAGGAACCCAAAATTTTCTTCATGCTTTTGGGTTTTTTTTTTTTTTTTTTTTTTTGAGATATGGGCTGCTTGTAGCTCAGGCTAGCCTCAGACTTCTCTGTCTCCTGAGGACTGGGATCACAGCTGTGCCATCACCACACCTGGTTTATTAGGTGTAAGTGAAATAAATGCTTGACTTTACTCCTTTCTTTCCAAAAGTAGTCTGTTCCATTTTGTTTTGCTTTAGCACAGGGGATTCTGGTTTCAACCCCTTTGTTGAGACAGATATAATTCATGATATACAAATCATTTCATTTTGCATTTCAGTTATTTTTAGCTGTGTTCATAGATTTGTGTACATGTCAACAAACTGTTTTGGAGTATTTCTTTATAGCAAAAAAGAAGGTCCAACCTTTTAGTTGTCTCCTCCCCCACCAAGTTTCATCTTACAAAGCCCTGGAAACCATCATTCTGTTTTGTCTCTCTGTTGGCCTATTCAGAAGCATTTATGTGAGTGACTATCATGGTTTGAAATGTGAATTATCCCACATGGACTCATATGTTTGAATCTGTAGCTGTTTGGGAAGGTCATGACACCCTTAAGAGGTGGCGCCTTGCTGGAGGAAGGCAGTCACGGGGCGTGGCTGATGAACCCTGCCTCCCTCCAGGAGAGATCTGCTCTTGACTCTTACAGGTTTACAGCGATCAGGCTCCATGATGGACGTGACTTAGGCGACCTCAGCTTCTGACAGCAGCCATGCCTTTCCCGCAGTAATGGGCTCTGTTTCCCCTCTGGAACTGTAAACTGAATAAATCTCCTTTTTCTCCCTTTAGTTGCTTGACTTTGGGTGTTATCTCACAGCAACAGAGAAGAATAGCTGCTACAGCGGCTTAGTATATATAATGTTGTCTTTTGTGTATAATGTGTCTTTTGCTCAGTATGTCTAGTGTTCATCCATGTAGTATATAGCAACAGTATATTATTCCTTTTTAAAACCAAATAATATCCTGTGTACCATGTGTTGATCCTTTAGTTGATGGACAAATAGAATTTTGTAGTAGAACTGCCATATTGTCTTTGGTTGAATATTTGCTTTTTAAAAATTTGTTTTTATTAATATATATTATATTCATTATTATATATAGATATATATATAAATGATGTATTTCAGATGTTCACACACACTCTCTTCTCTCTAGTCTTCTGATTCCCTTTCCCTCCCAACTAGCCTCCCTTCTCCTTTCATGTCTTTGGTGGCTCAGTGAATTTCTGAGAATTAGTTACGGAGTTTTTAGATTCGTGGACACCTTTCCCTTGGTTAAATTGTTAAAGAAAATGTTTCTCCTCCTGCAGAAACCATTAGCTGCCTATAAATTCTCAGGAGAGCTCCTTCCTACTCCATGACAGAGTTCACAGGCCCAGTCACAGCAGCAACTGTGATTTCAAGAGTGCAGCTGCCATGCCGTGCCCAAAGTCAGCACTAGACACCCTTCTTTCTCTGGCTTTAGTATGCTCCCTGCCTTACTCTGCAATTTTCCATAAGCCTTGAAAGGACAGCATAGCTGTCCTGCTTATGACTGAGCATTCATTCAACAGTCACTTATTCTGAGCCCTTTCGCCAAATAGGAGTCTGCAAAAAGAAGCTTCGTGACCAAAATCAGCAGCAATACTACTCCCTGACATGAGCATGGTTAATTAGAAGGCAATTTGATGGACACATCATGCCCATTTAGCAAAATCTTGATAGTAGTGTCTCTAGCAGGACCCGTGGCCTTCCGAGCCACAGGCTATTAGCTGGTTTACAGGGCTGGCTATGAATTCCCTCAAGTCCAATCAGAAAGTAGTTGGTAATTACTCCCTGTTGCACACTTGCCACTGCTGTTCCAGTCAGGCACACTCGGCCTCACTGGCTTGTGATAGTGTTGCGTGTAGGGTCCATAGCTTAGTAGGAGTTGATGAGAGTTCTCCTTAACAGCCTGACCAGCATTTTCCTGCTTTCAAAAGGCTAGCCAGTGGGGAGGAAGCTTCTGGGCTACTGCCATCTTTGCTTCTTTCTGTCCTGTGGCCAGGGCATGTGGTGACGTCAACAATAGACTCTTAACCATCTAAGAACTGCCAGATTTTAAGGTATTACGTGTGTGACTTTTTGAAGATCTGCTAGACCATTTTCCAAAATTGTACCATGTTATATTCTTACTAGCAGCATTTGAAGGTTCCAATTTTTTTTTCATCAGCATGTTATCTTTTTAGTTTTTTTTAAAAAAGAATAAATCTTAGCCATTTTCATGGGTATGAAGTGGAATTTCATAGTTTTGATTTGCATTATATGTAACAGGTTTGTTTTTAAACACAGATATAGGGGAAAGAAGCAGAGGACACTTTTAAAACCACAGTTGTAGGATGCAAAGCGGAAGGGTTCTATGTACTCCACTTAAACTTATTCTCACCTACTGCTTTTGTGATTCTTTCTTGGTCAGGTAGTTTAGTAAGTTCTTAATTCAGTTTATTCATATGCTTTAAGTAAATGCCTGATTATAAAAAAAAACATGCTTAATTTAATTAGATTAGGAGTGATAGAAATTTTTTTTATCTGAGCCAAAAAGAATATTTGCTGTCTTGGATTACTTTGACTTGTTTCTGTCAACAACTTTGTCAAATTTCAAAAACAAGATCAGTACCATTTCAAAGACTATTCTGACTTTACCGCTCAGCGTAACAGATGAAATCTGTTATATGTCGTGTTTTAGTTGCCTTATGAAGCCTGGAGGTGGGGCTGGAGAGGTGGCTTAGGGGTTAAGCCTCTGCCTTACAAGTGGAAGGTCCCAAGTTCGGATCCTAGACCCCACGTATAGGGCAGAAGCAGGGCAGGCCTGGGTTTCTGGTCTTGGTAGGGCAGAGCCTGTGAATCCCGGGGCAGATAAATAAGGAGGAGGTGGAGGTATCCATGGTGGTTCCCGATATTCGCCTGTGGTTCTACACACACACACGTACATACATGTACACATGCGCACACACGCATACACGCACAACTGAATAAATAATAAGTAATACCAAAAAAAAAAAAAAATGAAGCCTGGAGGTAGCACAGACCTCAGTAGTGTAGTACAGCTTAACTGAAAATTTTATAGCTTATATAAATGATCTATGGTGGAGAAAGGTTGCTGAGATGCTGTGTGAATCCTTTTTACTGTATCTTCAGATGAAAATCATCAGATTTGTTTTTTGTGCTTGTAATGTAAGTTGCTGGTGTTAACATAGATTCAAGCTTAAACAATTGTAAAGTGATGATTTATAATATAATGGTTTGCTGTGTGTGAAAACTACTTGTTTTTAATTATATTCATGGTGGGGATATTTGAACATACATTTTTATTTCTCATTCCTAAACAGATTGTATGTGTTCCGTACTGTGGTTTGTGATGTTTTAAGACAAAAGCGATTGTAAAGAGCTAAGTGTAAATGCAAAACTATAAAACTTGTATAAGATAGCAGGAGAAAGCTAAACGACCTTAGCGATGGCCTCGAAGTCATGATTCATTCAAAATAGTTGGTAGGTAGGACTTGATTCACCTAACTTCTGGGGGATTGGTGCCGTGTTTCAGTTGGTGGAGTGCTTGCTGCACAAGCATTGGGGTCCCCAGCATCCATGTGAAAGCCAGGTACAGTGACAAACACCTATCACCCCAGTGCGAGGGAGGCAGAAGTGGACCTCTGACTTGTTTACCAGTTGAACAGTGAGTGCCGGGCTCAGTCAGGACCCTGTGTCAACACGTAAGGTGTAAAGTAGCCGAGGAGCAGACACACCTTCAACTGTGGTCTCGTGTATGTGCGCACACGTGCCTGTGCACTCCCACACACAGCATATATACTCGCACACAACTGGATCTGCTTTGGGAAAGGTGGTGCTAAGGAGGCAAGAAGACAAAGGCAAGCCACAGACGGGAAGAAAATAATTCTCAAAGGCAGTGCTGATAGAGACGGTTACCCAAAATATACCGACATTCAGTGCTGCTGAAAAAAAAATTGAGTACAATACGTGAACAGACATCTCGGTAAAAAGATTCACCGAAGACCAACAAGCATCTGAAAAGGTATTGATGGTATGTCACTAGAGAATTACACATTAAAACACATTACACATATAGTTAGAACAGTCAAAATCCAGAATGTATGAGGTGTAGAATCTGGTGAAGATATGAAATTTACTCATTTGCTGGTGAGAATAGGAAATGGTATAATAATCTTAAGAATTTGTCAGTTGGTTACAAAACAAAACATGTTCTTACCATTCTGTGTAGCAGTTTTACAAAATGAATGTAAAACTTAAAAATCTATGTAAAAAACTGCACACAAATGTTTGTAGTAGCTTTGTCCCAATTGCCAGAACTTGAAAGCAACTAGGATGTTCTTCAGTAGATGAATGTATAAACATTAGGTAATGTATATTGAGGGTTAAAATTAAGCAAGGTAACAAATGGTAAAATTTGATGGAGATAAATGTATTATTACCAAGTGAAAGACTTCTTTATAATTCATCAACTATATAATACTCAGAAAAAAACAAAACTGCAGTGAGGAAGCAAATGAGAAGTTACTAGAGATTAGTAGAGAGGGATGAGTAGGCAGAATTCAGAGGTCTTATGCTAGTGGATGTGTTCTGTATGAAGTACTACAGTAGGAGACATGCATCATTATGAGTTTTTGCAAATCCATAGAATGTGCAACATCAAGATTGACTTCTGGATGTAAGCTATGGATTTGGGATCATGATGTAATGTTAGGATAGAGGTCATAGATTGCAACAAGCCAAACTTTTGTTGGGGGAGATAGATTCATGTGTGGGCACAATATATGTATTGAGGCGCATGTGGAGACCAAAGATAATAAACATTTTTGGAACTCAAACCGTAAATTGGATCTCTCAGTTGATCTTAGAATTTACCTAATCTAGGATGCCATCTTGCTCCAGGGGACCCTCTGTCTCCACCTTCTAAGTGCTGGAACTAGAGATATGCTGCCACACTACCTAGCATTTATATGGGATATGGGAATCCAAACTCACACTCCGCTGCTTGTAAGACCTTTGCTTTAGCCATTGAGCCATTTCTCCAGCCCAGTAGTACCTTTGAAGGTTATGGACTAGTGGAACTTTAGAATCTAACAGCTCTGGAAAACTAGGGAGAAAGTAGTTATTTTAGGGTACCGTAGGAGTTAACAACCTTCAGAACCTGACTCTTTCATGCTGCCTCTCTAGAAGCTCAGGACTTTATGCTGGGCCAGGTAATTCACATGAGTCATATATTTTGAAAGGATAGTTTCATCCTTTCTTAGTATTAGCCAAGAAAGGTGTTTTTGAGAAAGTAAACAGTGAATAAATTAGTAAATAGGAATGTGATGTACTATTTAGAGAGAGTATATATTATGTTTTAGGGTTTATATAAATGCCACAATTAAGACCAACTCTTTTTTTCAAGCGTCTAGGTTTGTATTCCAAACTTGTTTATTGCCAGGTAGTAAGTTATGCATTCTTTGACTTATCTTATTTTCAGTAATAAGTCATATTTAAGTGACCTGCATATTAGAAGAATTTAAAAAGCCAAGTTTATACTTTGAATAGGGATTAAAGTGCATGGTTCAGAAACTGTAATGTGATTTTTAAAAATAGTTGATATCACAAACCTTGTTTTTACCTGTCTTGTCCATTTAAAACTGTAACTTCTGGGCTGAAGAGATGGCTCAGGGGTTAAGACTCTTGTCTTGCAGGCAGAGAGTCTTGAGTTCGGATCCCAGGTTCCACGTAAAAACACCAGGCAGAAATGGCAGCAGCCTGCACTGCCAGCTCTGGTGGGTGGAGCCTGGGAAATCCCAGAAAGAAGCAAAAAGGAGGTAGAAGCAATCCAGGATGATTCCTGAAGTCACCCTTGGTCCTCCACAGGGACACATAGTACCCTCTGATAAACACACATTAAAAAATAAAATAAATAAAATTTAATCTGTAACTTCTGCTGATAACTGTTCTCTATAACTTTCTTGTGCTTTTTAAATATGCAAATATGTATTTTAGGAATGTGCATTCTTTTCCAGAAAAAAGTTATTCCTTACACATGGTTCATTACTTATAGAAATAGCATTTCCAATACCACCACAAAGAAGAGGCCACTGAGCTCTTCTTTACTGTGTCATTCTTTGGCTTGACTTGATGACAAACATGGCTTGTTAGTCGTACTGGGTTTTCCTTTGTTCATCTTGAAAGAAAAATGGCTACTAGAGAGACCAGAACAAAATAAGTAGCATTTATTAGTAGCTTACAGCATGTTATGCCAAGTGTACAGTGACCATATGAAAGTGTGCTCAATATTCCCATTTTATAATAAGAAGTTAAAGATTCCCAGGAAATTAAGAAACATATCCTATATAATTAGTGGATGTTAATAATAGGATTCAAAATCAGTTTTTTTCTTTTAAAATTATAATAATTTCAAATATTTCAGGAAAATAGAAACTAGTTTCATGAATCACAGATGTCATCACTTAAATGAAGTAGTTAAGTTTTATATTTGCTTGATGTATCCTGGTTTTTTTTCTTTTTTCTTCCTCTTCTTTTTCTCCTTTGGAGTATTTGGAAACAAGCCTGAGTTCTACTCCTGAAGTATGCTTCTTTTAAAAGCATAGATGTTTGCTCACGAGGCAGTAGTGCTGTGTGCTGCACGGCTTCAGGTGGCAAGAATGATGGACGGCGCTGGCCACTAAAGAAACTCAGCCTTTTGCCTGGGAAGGGTGGGGTGGTTTCTAAACTGTTGATGTGACCAGCTGGCTGGCTGGTTTTTCAAAAGACAATGACAGCTGGCCCACACTGAGCTAGACAAGTATTCAGAGGTATGTGGCATCCAGAGCCATCTGATAAGTGACATGTACCTCTTGGTAAACTCCAGCTGTCCTTACTACTTTTATGCTAGTTGCAATACACAGAGAAATTTAAAAGTTGTAATTAAATCTCTCTGAATTTCAGTGTATTGTGCATTGACTTTTGATGTGAAATCTTGTCAATGGACCCAGCATTAAGCTCACACTTTTTCTCTAAGGTCTTTGACTTGCGTCAGTGTCACCGACAGATGCAGCAGCAGGCAGCCACCGCACAAGCAGCAGCGGCTGCCCAGGCGGCAGCCGTGGCAGGAAACATTCCTGGCCCCGGGTCAGTAGGTGGAATAGCTCCAGCCATCAGTGAGTATCCTTTTGATTTTTAACATGCAGTAGTAGCTTGTAATGATGACTCATTCAGCGGATCATTTCTTCTAAGTAGTAATAGAAATCAACATTTTTTACTGGGTTGATAGCGTTTTGAATTTATAAAAAACTTCAGTGGTAGTTGCCCTTTGCCTGGGATAGAACCCTGTTTATGTTCTTTTTGTATCAAAAAGGGAGTGTGGGATTAAGGGGGCTGTTAAGTTGTTCACAGACCCCTTTTTGGTAGATGGTTATGGGTCCTGCCCCCCAGGCAGGGGAGCAATACTCCCTAGTGCTTGTCTCTATTCTGCTAAGGAAAGTCTGTTTTGCACTCAGAGTGGACACCTCTCCAGTTTTCTGAAGTATGCTAAGCATGGAGAGAAACTGAAGTAAGGGTGGTATTTTGATAACTTGTAGACTTTTTTTTAATTTTAGGGTAAAATTGAACTGTGTGCCAGGTTTCCCACTGATGGGGAATTTTTTACTGCAGAGTTAACTCCTGACTATAGACTTTTATGATGGAAACACATGGCACCCATCTTCCACGTCTGAAGGCATAACTAGTGATTCATTCAGCCCCTGTTCTTAACCTCTTCAGTGTGGTAAGCAAATCACACTGGCTCAGAAAGCTGCAGTGGCCCTGCAGGTTTCTCTACAATACATGCAAATTCTTCCCAGTAGTCAGTATGGAGACTCTAGGACTGTATGTTTTGACTGGCAAATTAGATGGAGAGTCTGCAGTGTGACTTGTGTTCAGGAATTTACAGTTTAGATTTAGAGAAGACATGTTCATTAGTTCGTTTTTTTTTACATTTGAGATACAAATTATTTGCTAGTTTGAATGTTATAAGTATATTTTCCTAAAGTATCCAGAATTAATATTAAACATCTTGTTTTCATCTGCCCACATTGAGTATTACCTCTGTTGTACTATAAAGCTGAGACATCTGGGTCATTTGAGAAGTCTGAGTGGAGCCAGATGCATGGACTGTCTGATTAGTGGCCATGTTTGCTCTGGCATGGCAGTACAGACAGCAAAGTTCTTAGAACCAGCCCACCTCTTACCTACCACATGTTGATTCTTCTCTCTGTATCTCCGTTTCTAAAGAGAAGAATAAATGGGGTGTTTGTGAATTATGATAATTTGTTTTATAATTGATGGTAGCTATAAATACATGTGGAATACAAACTGTTGTAATCAAAAGTTTTCAGTCTCTGTTAATAAGAACTAGATCTGCAGTTACTCCTGACAGAGAAGTTGTATGCTGAGGAAAATGAGGAAGAAGGCAGGCAGGAAGTCGGGAGGCTGGGTAGAGATCACCTGTCCCTCTGATGTCTCCCAAAACTTTCCATTAGGTCTGTCAGCTGCTGCTGGCATCGGTGTGGATGACCTCCGTCGCTTGTGCATACTCAGGATGAGTTTTGTGAAAGGCTGGGGACCAGATTACCCAAGACAGAGCATCAAAGAAACACCATGCTGGATTGAGATTCACTTGCACCGGGCCCTGCAACTCCTAGATGAAGTTCTTCACACCATGCCTATTGCAGACCCACAGCCTTTAGACTGAGTGCTCTCGCCAAGGGCCCTAACCATTTTAGGATGGTGGACTATGAAATATAATACTGTTTATAATCTGAAGATCTGTTTCATTTTTGTTCTGCTTTATCTTTTCATAAAGGGTTGAACAATGTGTTTGCTGCCTTGCTCCTAGCAGACAGAAACTGGATTAAAGCAAATGTTTTCTTAATTTAGAATTTTCAGACTTAGCTCAGAGCTGGAAGATTGGGAAGAACCAATCCTTACTAACTCTTCGCCAGTTGTGTGTGAAGGAGTCATTCCCATGCTGAGGAGCTTAGCCCTTTAAAGTATCTAAGAGCCTTCTATTATGCAGAACACCGGCGTGTGTGTTATTCTATAGAATAAATTAAATATTGCTGATTTTAAAGACAGAGAAGTTCTCAAAGTTAATTCACCTATATTATTTTGTGTGCATTTATTGTTGAGCATATTTTACTCTAAATACTGTGCCATGTGGGTGAGTTAATTTTACCGAGCAACTTTACTCTGTTTAAAAAAAATAAGTTAGTAATGTACTATAACCTTTTATCCAAAATATTTTTTGCAAGTTAAACTAGTGAAGATGATTTTAATTCAGATTGTCTCGCAACTTGAGTCTTCTTCTTGCCAAGGCAAAACACTAATCTGTGTGTATATTGACAATTTCTTAAAATTATCAAAGAAATGTTCAAAATTTTACAGTTGTTATCCCTAATGGATGACTGTTTATCAAGAAGTATACCTTTACCCTGTTACACAGTAGATGAATTCTTCTACATTTCTAGGAACAAGGTTGGTTATAAAAAGGAGGGATTTCTTTCTTTCCATCAAGTCGTGGAAAAAGGTTTTGTATTTATGAACACTAAAAGCAGCGGCACTCTGCCTCACGCTGTACTGCTGTGCAAGGTGGCAGTGCTTAAACAAAAATGATGAGTATTTTGGAAACTGCTAAATTCTATGTTAAATACTGTGCAGAATAATGGAAACATTGCAGTTCATAATAGGTAGTTTGGATATTTTTGTACTTGATTTGATGTGTGACTTTTTTTCATATACTGTTTAAATCATGTATGTTATGACATTGTTTAAAAAATTCAGTTTTTGTATCTTGGGGCAAGACTGCAAACTTTTTTATACCTTTTGGTTATTCTAAGCCCTTTGACATCAACGATCATATCAATCGGCAGTGACTTTGTATAGGAAGTAGAAGAGTTGCAGATGTATGGACTGTACTGCAGACACAATATGTATGCTTTTTACCTAGTTAGTAGCATAAATAAAACTGAATCTCAACAGACAAAGTTGAATTCTAGGTTTGGTTTTTAAGATGCTTTTCTTTTGCACCTTGAGTCCAGTCTCAGTGGCAAGACACCTTCTATGGTGACAGCAGCAGCCAGTTGTGCTGGGCAGCTTGGGTTTCCCCTGACGCTCTACCAGGACTTTCCTGTGTATCATGTGTAGAGTTGGTTCCTTTCGAACTTTGAATTTACTGTAGGAAAAAAATAGGCCTGGGATAAATAGTGTGAAATAAAATCAAGGGTCATCATTCTGATGTTCGCATTTATTCTTTGTTTGGAGGGCTCTCTATAAGTTTGCCAAGAGCCTTTAAGATGTGTTAGGTATTTGAGTTCTAGAAACACTTAAGCGTCCTCGTCAGCTTGCTTCAGAGCCTTCTTAGAAACCATTGAGTGCTGCTGTGGTCAAAGTACAAATCTCCATCCAAGTTGCACATTTTGTTTTTAAAGACGCTTCTCTGCCAATTCATTTCTACTCTCAAGTACTGACAGAAAGCTTTTGGTAAGAGCACTTTATTTTCTATTTAAGTGTGGTGATTAAAAAAAAAGTTTTATTGGCAGAACTAGCAAAAGAGGTTTTCCGTAAAAATTTTTGTCTTTAGGTCCATTTTACTATGAATAAAGAATAGGAGCAAAAGGAGTTTTAGTATAACAGTTTTTTAAAATCCAGTTATTTGACTTGCACTGTAATCATACAGTGGTACAATTTGTTGCCTCCTTTTCTACTTTGTGGAATGTTTTTTCATTTCAGAAAATATGCGAAAAATATTTGCTATGAATTATTTCTTCAGCGCCAAGCCATCTGTCTTGGTTTCTTTCTAAGAACCATAAAATGTGGCAGGAAGTCGTTCTAGTTGCTAACTGAATGCATTTGTGCCTGCATTGTCAATGCTTTTGAGAAAACCATCTAGTATATCAGTTAATCCTGAAAGCTTGGTTGTTGAGCAGTATTGATTTCTGTTCCTTAGAGGTGGTCACGTTTGATGAGATAAGACTAAGAAAACCCCTAGATTCAGAATTTTGTGTCCATTTTAAGATGAAGTAGTTTCTACAGTTACTGAGATTCTCTTGTGTGGATATGGTTCTGGGTGGTTGTCCCTGGCTTCCACCTCAGAGAGTCTCCTAGTAGAACATGCATTGGAAGCTGAGTGAGACACACAGATCCATCTCCAGTCTTAGGACCCATTCTGCTTTTGCCTTGTGCCTTGCTGTGCATGATCAAAGGGAATCCTTAATGGTTTTGCCTTCGTTTGCTTGGAGGTAGATTCTTTTGGGCAGTAGAGTCTGCTTTGTCAGTTACTCTTTACTGCCCCTGGGATCAGAAGATAACAGATCACTGCCCCATCACCTCGTATTTCTAGAGAGACACTGGTTTGTGTTGCCCTGCCTGCGCACCTGGTCACCCTGCCATTCCTTCTGCGCGAGCTTCTGACTTGGCTTAACTGTGCCTGGGAAATCCCAGGAGCACCTTATTAGCTGTGTTGTACTTCAGCGTTAGGAGTCCTCTGTTTTGTGGGAATGGTGTGGTTTGTATGGGCAGCATGAAGGTAAGTAAGAGGCGGAGCTTCGCCGTCTGAGGAAGGATGTTGAATCGCATTTCCTGTAGTGTTCCCAAGTATCATGGAGGTGAAATGTCTCTGCTCCTGGTCCAGCAGTAACTAGCGAATCATCAGTCACTGATTTTTCTTTTTACACATGCTGTCATAATTTCGAGACCTTTTGGAGAGCCTTTAGAAAGGAGGAGTTTTCTGAGGAGGTCAGAGGTCTTGCTGGAAGTTTTTGTAGCTGCTCTGCATGACTGTCATTTGGTTAGCGCGGTGTTGTTGAGTATGGAGGGAAAGGAGTTCATGAAAGCTATTGCCTTGGACAGTCAAAGAACACCCTGGGGGTGGGGACAGGCAGGCAGCCTCCGCCTGGAGAGTGCTACTTGCCTGAAGGCGAAACCCACCTTATTGCCGGAGTGGCAGTGATGACAGAGTGTTCGAGACTCTCAGCCAGTCTTTCCAGTTTTCCCTTCTGACCAGGGGATTTCTCCTGTGTACCAAGAAGGATGCAGAGAGTTAGTGGCCTTAGGTATGGCAGCTCTTGCCCGGAGGCTGCTGGACTATCCATCTTGCCCCAGCAGAGGAAATTTTCCCATCTTGCCTTATTAAGCGGTATGACTTGTAATGTGTTTATCAGAGACTATATTAGACATTTCGTTTGTGTTTTTCTGTGGACTTGAGCGGCTTCTAAGGCAGACAAAACTGTTGTACTTTCTCACTATCCCAGACAGCTGT
Organism: Typhlomys cinereus; assembly: GCA_023101885.1. NCBI lineage: Eukaryota > Metazoa > Chordata > Mammalia > Rodentia > Platacanthomyidae > Typhlomys > Typhlomys cinereus. The sequence continues at coordinate 8,960,054 of JALPQD010000014.1, forward strand.
AGTTTGTGAAGTAGGTTTTCCATCCTTCTCTCTCTTCCCCTCCCCTCCCCTTCCTTCTTCTCCCCTCTCTTCCTTTCCCTTGCTCTTGCATTCTTCCTCTTTTCCCCTTTTATCTTTCCCTTCCTCCATTCATTCTTCTCTCCTTCCCTCCCTCCCTCCATTCATTCTTCCCTCCCTCCCTGCCTCCCTCCCTCCCTTTCATCCCTGCCTTCCTCTCCCTGCCATCTTTGCTGACAGCTACCACTTGTGGTGCAGTATACCTCCTCTTAGTATTTTCTTCTTCCATTCAGAGTCATTATTTCTAACCGCTTGAGGAAGGAACCAGATAACTGAAATTACTAGTATTTTCCTTGAAAATACAAACTGGGGCTAAGTCAAGATGCTCTCTGTAAGGGTGGACAGAACTACCAGCGCACTGGTGCTTGGCATTGATTTGATCGTATCCTTGTATCTGATGTGCACTGATTTGAGATGAGCTTCATGTGGTAGGGGTCAAGAAAGCAGGCTGGGTGCATAATTTCTCCTATCCTGTTTTGAAGGGGTTTATTTCCACTTAGTGCTGCTGAGATAAAACTGGGGTTACAAGGTTGCATTCATGGCCATGGGCGGCGCCCCAAGAGCAGCAGCAGCCACACACACACCACCTTGGGAAACGAGTCTTCGTTGCGTTTTGATGTCCTCTTAGCCTCACTTGCTGGCCTTCCTCCTCTAGGGATACTTCTGACCTATAGGTGCCTTTATGAGAATTGAGGGTCTGATCCCATGCCCCAGGGAGTCGCTAATGTAAGGGCTGATGTTTTCAGGGATTTCAACATCAGACTTGAATGAATGGATGAATGAATGCAGCTTTTTTTTCCTTTTTTGGTTTTTAACATAGGGAGGATGGAGGAGAAAATCTTGGTGAAGACAATCATTTCTCTGTGTTGATAGGGATACTTTTCACCATTTATTTAAGATGCTTTCTCAGTGGGCCCAGAGTTCATGTTCTTGTTCATCCTGAAGCTAGAGGTCTGGGCTAGCCAGACAGTGGCCAGTCTGGTTTGTGCTCTGCCACCAAGTTGTGTGTGACCTCAAGCCAGTCATCACTTCCTCTGGGCCTCATCTGTAGAGTGAGGGAGCTGGACCAGTCCTGCCAGCTCCCAATTCTAAGTGACCTTCGGCCTCGCAACAGGGCTGGACTCGTCCTCACCTGTGCTCTGCTGCTTTGAGGGGGCTTTTTACATATTTCCATGTTATTTAAATGAGACTAGGCTTGATCTTTTCTTTCTGTTCTCTATGGACAAGAAGTTACATAGTCCTTAAGACTTAATTTTAACCAAAGGCCTGGCACCACCTTAGGGGCTGCAGTAAGTACCTTATAAAACAAAACATCAACCTGGGTGAGTGGAAGCCTTCCTTTTATTCTCCCATCATCTCTGTTCAGAGTTTAGAAAGGCTTTTTCTGAGTCATGACATTTCTAACTTTCAAGTTGCTGTGTGTGTGATACTCTGTTTCTGAGTGCTGGTAAATCTTTTCACCTAAAATGGATTGAAACCCTATCGTTAATGCCTAGTAACACTAGAGATCGCTTCTTTGGGTCTTTGGTTTCTTAACTCTTTTATGCTCAAAACGGGAAATTCCTGTGAATCGCATCAATATTTTAATATATAACTCAAAGCAGTACCAGTGAATGAATATTCGCTTTATTTTTGCTTCTTTGTATGTCCCTTTTTTAAGACAGATTGTGGCTGGTCATTCCTCTCAGAGTCTCTTCCAGCCTGCTCTTGGATGAATATAATAAATAAACTTGTTTATTTCAAGGACTTCCTAGGGGTGGGTGGACAAGGTGGGAGCTGGGGAGTCCTGGTAGAGGCCAGCTTTGGGAGAGCTGGACAGGAAGGGGTGAAACCGGCTGCTCTGGCTAAGGCTGCTTGTCATTGATAGAAGGACTCACAGACTTGGATTCATGAAAGGCTAAATATGGAGTTGGCAAACTTCCTCTAAATACGGGGTTCCCTTCAGTGCATTGGACGTGCAGCTGAAGGGGAAAGTAAGACTGCTCATAGATGATGAAACCGGGGCGCACCCTGAAGCCTAGTGTGGAAGGAGCGGCTGGGGCCCTGGAGACAGATTTGTGTGGTATTCCCAACTCTCTCTCCTCCCCTGAGGTCCAAGCAATGCAGCTATGCCAAAGCTCAAAGAAGAGCCACTCTCAGCTTGTGCTTTGGGGGAAACTGGCTGCCAGCTGAAGCTCCAGTTAGTTCCTTTGTGGCTTTCTGTATACTTTTGCCTGGTTGAAGTCTGTGGCTTTAAAAAAAAAAAAATAGTTGAACCTTTCTTGAGAACTCTGTAACAAAGTTTGTTTTTGATTAAAAGAGAAAGCCAACTAAATCATGTGCTCATTCTTTTTCTTAAGCTTGTGGATGTCTTGGGTTTAGAAAGAGCTCCTGATCACTTAAAGAATTTGTAGACTTGGGTCAGCGTTTCTTTCATTGCTTTGTGATCGTTCATATGGAAAATAATGACATTCTAAATAGGACCCTTGGAGTCACAGTCTAAGTTTCTGTTCTCATTTCTCTCTAAAGGAGGGGGGTGGGGTGATAGTAATTGGAGAAGATGTAGATGCTGAGGAAGAACCAGGATTCTAAAGGAGAGGAACTATTTAGAGACCCCAATGAAGTCGCCTTCCTCTAGGAAGGAGATGGGAGTCCTGAGAAGGCTCTGCACCAGGTAAGAAGTTTTGTGACTGTGGCCTAAGGTATGTTACCTCATCAGTATTTACTTTGTGGTTAATGACACGAGTTTCAGACTGGTTCTTTCCTTTTACTAACTAGAAGTTTGCAGTGTTCTAGGTGAGAACTTGGGAGGTCCTTCAGTCTTCTTGAGAAAAAAAAAATTCCTTTTGAAATATACTCCAGCAGGAGAACAAGAAGTTGTGAATATTCCTATTTTTCCCCTTTGCTTATTTCACTTATTTTTATCTTTTTTGCACGTGTGTGTACTTACACGTATGTACCAGACGGCAGTTGTGTGTGAGTGCCTATGGAGGCCCCAGGGTGGCATCCAGAATCTCCCTGGATTGCTCTACCTCCTCGTGGTTTTGCTCTGGTTTTCCCAGGCTCCGCTGTCCAGGGCTGGAATTCAGGCTGCTGTCATTTCTTCTCAGCATTTTAATGTAGGATGTGGGATCAGAACTCAGATCCTTTTGCTATGAGACAGAGACTTTAACCCCTGAATCATCTCTTTAGCCCCCACTTAATTTTTTGAGACAAGATCTCGCTGTGTAACCCTGTCGGGCTTTGCACTCACAATTTCCTTCCTTGGTCTTTTGAATATTGGAATAACAGGCACGCCACAATTCATCCTGTCCAGCTCTTTGCTCTTTGCTTTTGACTGTGGGTTTTATTCTTGAGCTTTCACAGTGGAAATCTGAAAAGTTGGAATGTTTCCAGTGCTCATAGCTCACCCACTCTCACTCCTAATGAATGAACTGCAGTTCCCTTTTCCTTCAGCCTCTTATGTTCTAAAAGAGCAATTCATTAATGCTGTCCCTATTAGTAGGGTGGAATCAAATTCTCTATTTTAATTCTGTAGTTCTCCTGGGCTATCATTTAGTCTTAGATAGATGGATAGGATGGGTCTTAGCACACCTGTTACAAAAGAATGGCTAAAGGAAGTTTTCTAAATAGAAAACAAGGAAAGTGGGACATCAATCAAGTAGGTTTTCCTTCTCATCTTGAGGGTCCTGAATTGTGTTTAGTAGTTAAAGCAAAAGTTACAGCCTTGGTAGATTAAGTAATGAAAATAAAACTAGGAAAGAATAGAGGGACATCCAGAAATATGAATTTATTGTATCTTATTTAAAGTGGTAAAATGACAGAATGTGGTATGTGTGTCTGCGTGTGTGTTGATAGAATGACCTACCTAATCAACTGAAAAAGCTGTCTAAAGATACATGCTCAAAAATATTATGTATAAAACAAAATGGAATTCTAAAACCTGTTCTAGTAACTCAAAAAAGTCAAGAAAAAAATAGAAACAAAGGAGAACAAAATAAAAAATAATAATGTCACACTAACATCAGTAATTACATTGTAAACAGGCGTTGGCAGACTGGAAATATGACTAGACTATGCTGTCCTTAAGAATCTCAGTTAAGGGGCTGGAGAGATGGCTCAGGGGTTAAGCCTCTGCCTTGCAGGCAGAAGGTCCTGAGTTCGGATCCTAGACCCCACATATAGACGCCGGGCGGAAGCAGGGGTGGCCTGCGTTTCTGGTCCTGGTAGGGCGGAGCCTGTGAATCCGGGGCAGAGTAAACAAGGAGGTGGAGGAAATTTGTTCGTGGTTCTACACACACACACACACACACACACACACACACACAATTAAATAATAATAAAAGAATCTCAGTTAAAAATAACTCAGTTCAAATAGCAATATAGAAAAAGTATGGAAGAGACTATAGTAAAATGGGAGGCTGGGTTGAAGCTCAGCTCAGTGGTAGTATTTGTCTAGGATGTCTGAGGCTCTAGGCTCAACCTTTAGCCCAGAAGGGAAACAAAGAAAAAGAAAGAAGCAAGCTATATTTAGTATCAGTAAGGTAGATTTCAGATCAAAGAAAAGTAACAGACTCATAGAACAAAATTGCAAGAGTTTGCCCAGATGTGCAAGTGAATATCAGCTCCTTGGCAGGAGGAGGCAGGAGGGTCACTTAAGCCCAGGAGTTTGAGCTGTTTTGGGGAACATAGTGAGACCCCATCTCAAACATTGGGAAGCAGTCCATCAAGCAGACAGGAATCTTCAATGGTATGAGTCAAACAATACCTACAAAGTGTTTAAAGCAAAAAATTCTAAAACCGAGTGTAGAAATGAATGCACAATTGCAGTTAAGGATTTCAGCACATTCTTGACAATTGATAGACCAAATAACATCATCAAAGACTTAAAAGCATTTAGATCACCTTCAGCGGACAAAGTCTAATTGGCATTAGTAAGGTAATCCATCAACAGTGAAATGTATGTTTTTCTGGGAAAGTTTTCAAGCTCAATTGGGTAAGAAGGGATAACTTCAGTTATAGCATAACTGAAAAAAATTAAAATATTTTAAAATAAGATTTCGAATATTCCCAAGAGAAAACACTATCTGAGTTAGTGATGCCATTTTCCCAGAGTGACCCATACGTACAGTGCACAAGTACTGAAACAGCACACTACACCACATATATACATACCTGTCTAAGTAAGTTTTTGAGCTAGGGTCTCATGTAGACTTGACTGGCTGGGAGCTCACTGTGCAGATGAGGCTAGCATTGAGGTGGCAGTGGTGGCCCTGTGTGTGTCTCTCAAAAACTAGCATTGTAGGAGTATGTTGCATAATGAAAACACACTTTAAGATTTCATGAAGCCAGCATTACTGTGGTGCCCAGACTGGATAAGGATACCCCTCCCCCAAAAAAAATTCCTAATGAAAATAGTTGTAAAAATTCTCAGCAAAATTCTTGTAAATCAAATTCTAGAAAACATTTAAGTACCTGCTGTGAAAGCATGAAGACCTGATTTCAACTCCTGGAAATCACATAAAATAAAAAAAATGCTGAAATGTGGGCCAGCGAGATTGTTCAGTGGTTAAAGGTGCCTGATTCGAAGCCTAACAACTTGAATTGATTTCCAGGATCCACTCGGTGGAAAGAGAGATCTGATTCGTCCAGTTGTCCCCTGACTGCCACATGTGCACTTGGGCATATATGCACACACCATCACACACAAGATAGCTAAACAAATACAAAGTAAAGCTGATCGTGATAAATAAGGCCAGGGAGACAGGTGGATCCCTAAGGTCTGGCTAGGCAGTCTAGTCTATTTAACAAGCTGTTGAGAGACCTTATCTCAAATGATGAGGTACTATAAGAATGACATGCGAGGTAGATCGATGCTCCCCCACCCCAACACAAAGGGCTAACAAGACGGCTCAGCAGGTGAAGTCATGTGCTGCCAAACCTGATGCCCACATGGTAGAAGGAGAGAACTAGTTCCTGCAAGTTTTCCTCTGACTCCACACATACTGTGGCAGGCTCATACTTCTCTTGCCCCAAAATTAAGGGGAAAAAAGCAAAACATTAAGATCATACACTATGGCTGAGTTGTTTTCATTTCAAAAATGCAATGTTGGGGGCTGGAGAGGTGGCTCAGGAGTTAAGTCTCTGCCTTGCAGGCAGAAGCTCCTGAGTTCGGATCCTAGATCCCACATATAGATGCCAGGCGGAAGCGAGGGCGGCCTGCGTTTCTGGTCCTGGTAGGGCGGAGCTTGTGAATCCCTGGGCAGAGTAAACGAGGAAGAAGTGGAGGCGTCCATGTGGTTCCTGAATTCGTCTGTGGTTCTATTCACACACATACACACACACACACACACATACATATACACACATACACATACATACATACATGCGCACACATGCATACACCCACAATTGAGTAAATAAAAAAATTTTTAAAAAATGCAATGTTGGTTCAACACAAACTAAGCGTAATTCAGTGCATGATTGACTCAACATAAATTACATGACCACTGCAATCATTGCAAAAAAGACCTTTGAAGAAGTTCAACTATTTCTTCATAATAAAATCTCTGAAGAAACTGGAAAGAGAAGGAACATATCTCAACATAATTCTACCTGTGATAAGTTTATAATTAACATTTCAGTAAGTGGGAAGGGGAAGCCTTTCTTCTGGAATCTGAACCAAGACAAGGGTGCCCACTCAATGTAGTGCTTGAAGTTTTAGAGCAGATGTGAAAGAAAAGGAATACAAAAAAAGTCAAATTATCCCTACTTGTAGATGACATAATCCTATACCTATACCCCAAAGACTCCACCAGGAAACTCTTGGAGCTAATGATTCCTATAAAGTAGTACACTCCAAAATCAACTATACATGCTAATAGGAATTGGGGAAAAGAATCACATTCATAGCTTCAAGAAAACAAAGCAACACAAAATCTAATAGTAAACCTAACCAAAGGAGGTTAAAAACTTTGACAACGAAAATTTAAACAATAAAGAAATTTAAGGCATTAGAAGATGGAAAGACTTCCATGCTCATAGATAGATAGGAATAATTAATATTGTAAAAATGGCTGTATTTCCAAAGCAATTGGCAGATTCTGTGTAATCCCCATCAAAGTCCCAATAACATTCTTCACTGAGCTAACATAAGAATTGCAGGTGAACCTGAAATCCATGCAGAAGCACAAATGCCTGGAAGAGTGAAAATAATCCTTAACAAAAAACCATGTTGTAACTATCACAATACCTAACTTCAAATTATATTACAAAGCCATCCAATGAAAACAGCATGGCATCGGAACAAAACAGACATAAACTAATGAAGTAGAATAGAGGACCCAGTCATCTTTCAGTTTCCAATTAGAATAGCTGTCATCAAGAAAATAAATAACAGGCTGGAGCGATGGCTCAGGCGTTAAAACTCTGCCTTACAAGTAGAAGGTCCTGAGTTCAGATCCCAGGTTCCACATTAAAAATGTCAGGCAGAACTTCTGGCCCTGGTGCACAGAGTCTGGGAAATCCCAGAGCAAAGCAAAAAAGAAGTAGAAGCAATCCAGGATGATTCCTGAAATCACCCTTGGTCCTCTACGGATAAACACAGTCCCCTCTGATACACAGACATGCATACATACATTCAGAGATAAATAAAGTTTAAAAAAGAAAAAAGAAAACAAATGGCAACTGCTGGCAAGGAGTATAAACTAGTGCTGCCACTAAGGAAACCAGTATGTGATTCCTCAAAAATAAAAAAGTGGAAATAGAACTACCATGTGACAGCCACTCAAATCTTGAGCATATATATCTGGAAGACTCTTATTAAGTATACCACAGATACTTGCACATCCATATTTATGGAAGCACTATTCACAGTAGCTAGGAAATGGAGTCAGCCTATATATATATATACACACACACAAATATATGTATATATATAGGCTGTATATATATACATATATATCAACAGAAAATGTATTACATATACACAATGGAATTTTATTCAGACATAACAAATTGTGACATTTTTCAGAAAAATGTATGCAATTGGAAATCAAAATAAGTGACTCGGACAAAACCAGACTCGGACAAAAATCCTGTTTCCTCATATAAAACTTAAATTTAAAATGGTGTGTGTATTTATGTGTAGGTCATGAACTAGAAAGAGATCATGCGCAAGAAGGAAGCGTCTTAAGAGAGCTAGGAAATAGGGTACATGCCATAGGAGAGTGAAAGTGGGGGATGATGGGGCGGGGAGAGAACGGGAAGCAGCCAGTTGGAGGAGAGAAGGCAGTGGAAGAGAGGAATGGGGAAAGTACGAGGTCGCCATGACGGGCCCACTCCTTTCTGCGCTAGTGCAAGCCGTGAACAAAGAAACAAGATCTAAGCCACGCTCACTGATGTCACTTGTGATCCCAGCACTTGGGCTGAGATGGCAGGATCATGACGTCAACACCAGTCTGAACATTATTTAAAGAAGAATTTCTTTTAAGAAAAAAAAAATCTGCCAACTATTTTCCCTTAAAGAAAAGTTGCACATATATGTATTTGCTTCTGCTTTTTAGACCTGTATGCACTCAGAAGACTATTAAAATAGTCTCAAAATCTTAAAAAGAAAACTTTAAAATATACATATGCTTTTCCAGTGCTAAAATAGCATAAACCGTGATAAATCATATGGGTCATAAAACAAAACCCAAATTTAAAGCAATTGAAATCAGGTGGGTTGTTTTCTGACCATATTGAAATCAAAGTAAGAATAAGAAAGAAAGAAAAAAAAGAAGAAGCTGCAGCAGGAGAATTTCCAGATGGTTGAAATGACACACTTGTAAATAATTCTTGGGACAGACAAGTGAAAAGAAAAAATGAGCTACATTAAAGCAGATATACAAACATTCCTGTATGCAGTTCGTGGCTGAAGGAGTGCTGCATTCACTGGCTTTCTCCTTGAGATGGCTAGCTGTGTCGGGACAGATTTTGCTCGTGATTTCAGAGGTTTAGTTCGTTCTTGGTCATTGGCTCCACCTTTCTTAGGCTACTGTGAGTAACACGCCCTGCAACAGGGCCGCTGCTCACCTCGCGATGGATGGGAAGCAGAGAACATGGTGGAAAGGCACCGGCTACAGCTAACCCCTGTGGAGCTTTCTGTCTCCAATGACCTGTTTGGACCAACCAGGTCTCACTTCCAAAAGTTCCCATCTGAGCCCCTGGGGGACACTTCATACTCAAATCCTAACAAGTGCTGGGAAAACATACAGCACATAAATGCAAAACTTGTGTCGAGGGAAGTGTTTCAAGACAGCACTCTGTGTTCCCACTTCCTGGCCTCACCAGGGGCAGAGCAGGCCTCAGGCAAGCAGAACAAAGGAAACGCAAGGATAGATATCAATCCATACGTGTGTGATGAGCGCAGCTGCCATGGCGCACGTGTGGAGGTCACAGGACAGCAAGCAGCAGAAGAGCCCCCTTGGGAGATCCTGGTGCACACAGGGGGTCGGCAACGAGTCACGGCACGCTTTCAGATTGCTCATGAATTTGCAAACATCCCCCTTCGGATGAAAATAATAAAGATGTTCAATAAAAGGAACATAATATATACACACAAAGTGTATGATATGAATATCCACAAACCCACTTCCCACTCAAGAGCCAGAATGCGTGTGCGCGTGTATGTGTGGGATGTGTACAAGGAGGCACTTGAGGAGTGTACCACTGGAGACGCAAGGATGACACTGGGAATCATTTTCATTTGCTATCCCTCTTTATTGCTTTGCTCTGGGGTTTCCCAGGCTCCATCTTCCAGTACTGGAATGGCAAGATGCTGTCTTATCCTCTTGGCATTTTTACGTGGAATCTGGGGACCTAAGCTCAGATCCTTTTGCTTGCAAGGCAAGACTTTAACCCCTGAGCTCTCTCCCCAACACAGCAGCCTCTTTCTTGAGGCCCTATTTTGTATATTGCATAGTTGTCAAGGGGGCCAACTCTCTCAGCCCCTGAGAGCATGGAGTTCCACTTACACATCGTGTTTAAAACAAAGAAAAGAAATTTCTCTACTTACACATAGCACTTCCAGCACAGAATGTGTGGCTGTCCGTAGTTTTCCATTTCTCTGCAGGCACCAACTGGCTGTCCCAGCATCATCCAGCTCTGACGTTGTCTACCTGAGTTGAGGACACGAGTCTGTCCCCCCATTTCAGATACAGACAGTGCATCCCCAGATTACTATACTTCTATCGAACTTGACTACAAATTAGAGGTCCTGTCCACTGTCTTCCTGGTATATCAGTAGTTCGCTAGAGTTTCTCATAGAACCTAGGAAAATAGTTTACTTGCCATTAAAATTGATTAGAGGATTTTATTAAATAAATGAGATGAAGAGGTGAAGTCTGGGTCTGGGGTACATAGAGTTCAGTAGGTAGACTGCTTGTATAGTGTGCACAAAGCCAGGCTTTGATGCCCTAGCACTGCTTAAGGTGGGCACAGTGCTGCACAACCAGCACTCACTAGGCGGAGGTAGGAGGATCTGAGGCCATCCTCAGGTGCATAATGATGAGGCTGGAAGGGCCCTGCCCGGGCCCTTGCGTCCTTTTGGAGTCTGGAGTGCACTACCTTCCTGCGTGTAGGTGCGTGTTTCTCCACACACTGAGCAGCTCTCTGGACGCTGTTGTTCAGGGTCTTCAATCATGCTTATGAAACATCGTCCAGTTCTCTAGGTAAGTAAAGAAGCGGGAGAACTCTAGATTGTTGTTCTCTCGTGTCTAGAGGAGAGACTGTCCGATGACATCGAAGGCCAATGCGTAAGTTTTTAGAATCCAGAGATGAGTAGAAGCTAAGAAGAGGACTAGAGGTGGTTAATCATGGGTGTGGTCACTCGACCACGTCGCTTTGAAGTTCATCAGCGTCCTTCTGGCATAGATGCTTCCTCCTCAGAGGTCCGTGACGTATTTGGACCCGTTCGTGGACTTTATATTGTTGTAGCCACACTGTGTAGGTACCACACTGCTTTAGTGATTGATAAAATTAGTTTTCCCCTCAAATCTTTTTGTTTACCAGATTGTACTGGGGTATGGAATGGCCACCCCAACAAACTGGACACTTCAAAATCATAAATTCACGTTTCTGCTTCTGAGCCTTCTAGTCAGTTCCATTGCTTTGCCTACTCCTGTACTATTTTACATCATAGAGTAGGGGTGACTGAACACTGTGCATGTGTGTGCATGCACATGCTTGTGTGTGTGTGTGTGTGTACTACCGAAGAGTCTATAATACAGTAGTTTCCATAGGGAGCCAGTCTGATACACTCTTAGTACTCCAGGGATATGTGGTGCATGTGACTACTGGAAATCGTCTTCTCCAAGGAAACATCCCAGCATCCTTAGCTCTTTCTTCACAGAGTGGTCTCCAGACTTCTTGCTTTCTGATGTGAAAGGGATAATAACAGACAAATTTAATTTAAAACAGCCTGTGAGCCAATCAGAAGCCACTGGCTTTCTGAGGTGTGTGTGGGAGGAAGGGAAGAGAAAGCAGGAGCAGCAAGGCTTCCTGGAAGAGAACTTGAAGATGCGGAGCATTTCAGCAGGAGGTGCTGAATGTGGGGGGAGGGGAGAAGGCCCGGATCTCCAGCTTGCTGAGCATTTCAGGAAGGTAAGTACACGAGTCTCAGGCAGAATGGAAGCTGGGGCTAGACCTGAGGAGGAGGCTTAAGGAACAGGCTTGGTGTCAGCACAAACGGCAAGGTGAGCCTGACTTACTTGACATCAGAACGTTCTCACCACGGCCCAAGGGGGAGAGGCCATATTCCAAGTTAATATTCCATTTTATACCTAATATGAAAGAGGGAGAAACACAGGCACTTAAGCCTGAAGTAAACATAGTCATTACTGTGACCACAAAGCATCACTGATGGACCAATAAAAAGGGAAAAGAGGCACAGGAGAAATAAGGCCATCACCACAGTGTGTAAAGCTGTGCCACTGCATAAACCTGCTGCCCTTTTCCCCCGATGATCCAAGCCACTTGCCCTTAGTGGTTGTCAGGAGTTGAGTTGTGTCCCTACAAAAGGTTGATGCCTTATTCCTCGGCACCTGCCAATATGGCTTTGTCTAGGGAAAGACTTTTGGCAGATGCAATCTAGTCACGAAGAGGTCAGTCTGGTGTCCTCATGGGGAAAGGAGAAGGACACTGATGGATACTCAGGGAGACACTTGCAGAGAGGAGGATGGACACGAACCAGAGGACAGAAGTTCCTCCATTGTAAGAGCATAAATTCCCACTGTTTAAGGGATCTGGTTTGGGGGACTCTGTTATGGCAGCCACAGGTTGTCAGTTCAACATTCATGGTTCATTCACTCTTCAGACCTGTATGGTGTGACCCGTCTGAGCCATATGTGCTGTGTGTTGGTGGCTCTGGGTGACTCTGCTGAGCAAGATGCTGGCTGCTATGCAGGAGGACTTGAGCGTGACCAAGTCGTAAGACATGCTATAAGACACAGGGAGTTTTCAATGCAGGGCCTCAGGCTGAAGTGGCCATGGCTGAGTGGCTCTCGGCAAGAGATCAAATTGAGTCTTGAAAAACACAGAAGTCAAAGTTAGGACAGGACTTTGTCTTTTCTTAATACGCTGAGGACTAATCAGACTGGATGGGGAGAAAGCACAGTCTTCCCTCTCTAGGGGTGAGACACTGATGTGGCATCTAATCTTTTCACAGCTCAACACTTTGCAGACATCTGTTGGTGTCTAGGCCTGGCTGAAGGGTCTTCACGCCTGTCAGTCACAGATCAGATAGTGGCTTTGTGACTCATGCTGGACCTGTCTTCCCTCTATGTACACAGGGAAACATTCTCAGGTTTGACATGAGTAAAACATTTGTAAGCACAATGGGCCCTGGTGCAGGAGAGGGTTCAACAAGACCAGCTGTCACCACCCTTCCCAGACCTGCTGCACAAGCAGAATGTTTGGGATGTTGCTAACTTTGAACGGATGGTCCTAATTATGGGCTTGGGGAAAGGGACTGTTTTCCTGTCCAGTCCGGGGACGCCGGCCTGCTGGGCCTCAGTGGTGGTCTGGACTCTGGGGCTGCGGGGAAATTTCTCTGATGCCTCTCGGTGGGGGCTGTAACCATGGGGCAGGCAGACTGGAAATGAGACAAGACTCAAGGCTCGGCTCCCCACGCAGCCGCCCGACAACGACCAAGAAGTACCAGCAAATAGATTTACGGAGAGAATCGGTCCAGGGGACATAACCCAGGGTTTCTAGAAACACCGCCTGCTCTCCAGGTCTTGGCGTTCAGGGCCATCTAAGAACTGGACAGCGGGACTGCAGCAAGGAGCAGTGGCCCTCCTCTGGACACGGTTTAGCTCGTAGGAGGAAGCAGGTGGACATCACTAGGTGGCAGCTCAGGAAAAAGGCCTGTTGCCAGGGCGTGGGGACAGGTACAGGACTCTGCGAGTCTCCTCCCCGCATTCCCGCGGCCGCCACTGGGTGTCGCTATTGTCCCGCGAAGGGTGCGGTTGAGCGCGTCCTAGGCGCCCCTTTTGCAGTTGAACCGGATCGCTGCCGGGGACACCTAGGCTAAATTCGGCCTCCCAGGAGCGTTGCCCCAGGCCGGGGCCTGTGGACCATGATTGCCAGGCCCTGCAGAGCACTCAGCCGCCTGAGATGCCGTTGAACTTCCCAGGAACAGCTCCCGCAGCTGTCCTTTTAGATCCACAAGATCCTCCGTTTTGCAGTGACCAAGTCAGGCCTTGGGGCGCCCAGAATCTAGCCTAGGGCGCCTGGATGGGCTCTCTGGCACCTGTTGCACTCAGAAGTCCTGAACCTTGCGCCTTTGGCCCAGAGCTTTTCTTCCATGGTTACTGGCTAATGAAAAGTTATTACTCAACCCCCCCACCCCTACTCCCCCCAGTCCTGTGGGTAAGCGATTTTACAGGGGAGGTGGAGATCCAGGCTCTGGGGACACCTAGATCCTGTCGGAGAGACCTCAGCGCAGGCCTGTCATGAAACCCAGCAGAGGGATCAGCAACCAGGCTGAGATGGGAGGGTGCTTCAGCGAAGTTCACTGTCCTTTCTGTGCTGATTGGGGATCCCTGGAGAAGCCTGAGGAGTGACTGGCTGTGCTGGATTTGTCCCTAAAAAGTGCACTGTCTATCGGGGCAAGAAGCATCTGTGGCCTTGACCAGCGGAATACTTATGGCTTGGCTCTGGGGGTTAAAAAGCCTCAAGGAAGCCCCATCTCTAGAGACCCTTCAGCCTGGGGTACCACGAGCCAACCAGTTCCTTGTGCTCAGTGTAGCGCTTTTACCAGTGCCTCAGTTTTCTCATGGGAAATGGGGAACCTTCTCTGTTGCCGTAGGTGCAGCAGAAAAAAATTAGGCTAGGTGTAAACTGGTCTATAGTGAGGCATCTGAGAAGCGGTTGAATTAAAGACCTTTTTATACCCCTAGGAACAGGAAGGTGCGGGTGTGTGTGTGTGTGCATGTGTGTGTGTATATAAGTGCACATGCATGTGTGTGCATGTGGAGGAGAGAGGAGTTCATCTGGCATTGTCCACCTTAATTAATTGATTGATTAATTGGTCAATTAATTTTTAGAGGGTTTCTCACTGCCTGGGAACTCACCACTGAAGCTTGTGGAGCTGCCTATCTGCCTCCCGAGCTCTGGGATTGCAAACACATGCCACCAACAAGCCACTATATTCAGTCTTTTATTTTTTTTTTAAACGTGGGTACCGGGGATCAAACTCATGTACTCATGCTTGAAAGGCAAACACTTTACTACCTGAGGTATTTCCCCAGCATCTCCCACTACTACCTTTTTGAATTAGGATCTCATGTATAATTAAAGACTGACTTCCAAATTGATATGTAGCCAAGAATGACCTCAAATTTCTGATCCTTCCACCTCCAAAATGCTGCCATTATAGACATGCTTCCCATGCATGTGATTGTGCAGATTGAACACAGGATCTTTTTGAGTATTAGGCATTCCTCACCCGCGAGGCTCTTTTGGCTGAATTTTGGTAGAGACAGAAGGTATGAAAAAACCCTCGCTTTTTTTTTTTTTTCAACTGTGTTGTGAGAGGCCAACTTGGTGATGGCTGCCTTCTGCTCAGCGGCCCTGAGGGGACGTAGGTAGGTGATGCCTTGGCCAATGGACAGCAGTTGAGGGGTTTAGCGGACACTGCCAAGCAGGAACACAAGCCTCATGGCACCAGATCTGCCATTGCAAGAGAAACCGGAAATCCGTATTTTATTAATGTTTCCTAATGTTGAAATGTTGGCACATGATTCAAAAAGTTGGTCCAGCACTGAAAGCCAATCCAAACAGGTCTAAGGGCCAGATTAAGGGCTCAGGATGACAGTTGGTTGACCCAAGACCAAGATCTCTTTGGGCCACGTGCTGTCTGCTGGCTCAGGACCAGCCATTTCTGTAGGCAATGGGGGGAAAAGTCCTAACAGCTTGGATAGCCCCAGCCACAGAATATACAATGTGGAAATAGTTACATTTTGAAACATAGGTGTGTGAAAAAAATTAATATATTTCCCTTGCGGGGGAGGGAGAAGGAGAGAAAAAGAAGGGGGAAGGAGAGAGAGAGAGAGAGAAAGAGAGAGAGAGAGAGAAAGTGTGCACATGCCTTGTTATACATGTTGTGAAAGTCAGGAACAATTGGAAATCAGCTCTCTCCTTGCACCGCATGGGCTATAGGGATTGAATCCAGGCATCGAATTTGTACACAGGGGTCTTCATGTGCTGAGTCATCTCACCTGACCAAGACGGTCGATCCCCATTCTTCTGTGGTTCCTAGGAATGGCTTGATATAGTGATGAGAGTGTTTAGCAGCCATCCAGGGCTGACTACAGCCTACTAGTTCACTGCTCTCTGGGTGTCAGTCTTGTCATGTGTGATAAGAAGAAATATAACTCGACACTTATCCAAGAGCAGCCTTCTCTGGTTTAGAATTAAACGATGAAGGGTTTACTCCGGGGCCCTGGGTGACCACTTCCTGCAGCTGGTAAGAACAGCTGTGACATCACTGTGCCATCTGACTCATCAGTTCCAAGAAGCCAAAAGCAACGGGGAGGAGCGGAACAGAGAAGTCGCCTCCCTGGCCGCCTTTTCAGAGGTAGCCCAACTGCAGCAGCCAAGGCTGCAAGAATTTGGGGCTGGATTAACCAACGGGTTTGGGGTGGACTTGTTACTGAATTCAGGCAGTTTTGGCTTATGAAGGCAATTGCTTTCAAATATTCCAGTAAAAAAAAGTTTTTCTGTTGGGAGAGATGGGAGTTGGTAAAAGAACATAACTGTGACTGGTTATGTGGGAGATCATTACATCATTGTCTTTTTTTTCCTGGTCATATGTGAACATTTCCATAATAAAAGTTTACAGCTGTGGTTATTTGCAACATTGGACCTGTCAACATTTACTCATGATGGGGAGGGGGCTCATGGACCTACCTTTTCCTGAGAGACTATTAGTAGCTAGCTAGCGGAGGCTGGAGGGATGGAGTGTTATTTTTGTCAGTGGTGTACACACTGCGAAGTAGCCTGATCTACCAGTAATAACCTCCAACGCTCATGCAAGCAACCTCAATCAAATTCAGTGGATCACGTATAGATACACACACAAAAGCCATGTGGGAGGAAAACTTCTTGGGAAGAAGAGTTTCAGTATAAAAAGGGGTGAAAGAGGGTAATGGGGATGAAAATATAGTGACTAAAGCACACTATACACATGTATGAAACTGGCAAAGAATAAATAAAATCTTGTTTCTTAATGAACTTGCCCGTGGAGGCCATCACTCTAATCCCTGTGCTCCGGAGGATGAGGTGGGAGGATCTGAGATCCAGGCCAGCCTGGGCTACAAATCGAGACCCCGTCTGAACAAAATAAACAGTGACTAGTGGGCTTTTAAAATTGGGAGTGAACCAAAGAGGCACTGACCCTTCCAGAGGTTCCCTTGTAGGTAGGGAAGAACCAGCCCTGCACTGTAGGGTTTAATAGGCAAATTATGGGATAAAATCTACAATAATCCAGTTGTTTTCCAGCCACACTCTATGAGACCTTCTAGTCCAATGTGCTGGGTTTTTTTCTCTGGGTGGCTAGAGGTATATGTTCCATTCCCAGGCCCATGCCTTCTGGTCAAAGTTCCCCAGGATTCTGCCCCACAGGGACTCGGCAGATGAGTTGCTCCCCAACTTTTTATGGGGGGATGATTCGATGGCAGTAACTCCTTGTCACAGATGCCTGATGGATGTTTCTGGAGTGCAGAGTCTTCGAGGCATGGAAGGACAGCCTCTTCGAAGATACTGAGCACAGCAGGGCCATTAGTCACTGGGGATTGCTTGACATTTTGAAATGAACTCCTTGGTCTCCCGTAAATAAACTGGAACACTGCATCATGCCTAGGGCGCGTGGCCGCGGTTGGGGGTTGGGGACCTAGCATTTTACCAGGTGCCGGAGGAGGACCCACAGGGGATCGGCAGAGCCGTGAATGGGTGTCCACCTGGTCAACTTGCAGCCTGTGTTAAAGTCACAGCCTTGGACAGCTAGAGCTCTTTGGGTGATTTCAATGCCAACGACCTTCGGAGCAAACCTTGTGAGTCCTCTGTGTAAACTTTCTGCTGCGTGCCAGGCGAACCCCAGGCCTGAGCCTCCCAATGCTCCTCTGTCTGTTTAGAGAAGTTGTAAGTCGCATTGAGTCCATTTCCAAGTTGTAAGTCGAATTGAGTCCATTTCCCTACCAAAGTTCACAAGGAGTCTTCCTGGGACTTTCCACCTTCCCTAGGAGACTTTGTCCCATCCGTGTGTCTGCTCTGCTGTGGAATAGTGAGCATTTCAGGGAGATTTCTGGAATACTCCAATTGTCCAGTGCTTCGTGTGAATGATCCAATCTTCGCCCTGACCTGGAAGGAGTGGGTCGTCTCTTTCCTGCTGTGCAGATGGGAAAGGGAGGCCTCCCAAGACTACCATAGGTTCTCTGCTTGAGGATACACCTCGATTTTTTTTTTATTTGACCCAATGCACCTTGGCCCCAAGAACCTGGGTTTCAACCACCCGTCCACCTTGCCTTTTGAGGCAGCTCAGTAAAGCTGGTTCCTCATTTCCATCTTGTATTTCTCAAACCCACATCATCTCTCCCAGTAAAATCCTTTCTTTTCCCAGCCCATTTCTTCTTTCTTGTTTGAAAGTATGTGTGTGTGTGTGTGTGTGTGTGTGTGTGTGTGTGAGTGTGTCTGTTTCTCTCTCTGTCTTTCTTTTTCTGTCTGTCTGTCTCCTGCTAGTTTTCATCTGCGTAACTTATTTTGAGTGTGCCTGTTCCCTTGTTGGAGCACAGACTCTAAACAGGTGATTGTACCACTGAGTGAAGTAGCCCCCCCCTCCATACAAGCAGCATACTCTCTCGAGGGAGTGTGTTGTCTTGTGCATTCATTCCTTTGCATGGTGAGCTGTTGATAAGTCAATTCTTTTTTTAAAATCATTTTTTCCTGGTTTTATAAGCATATTGTGTACTTACCCCTTCCCCCTCCTTCCCTCTTCCTTTCCTCCTTCATTTCCCTCCCTTCTCAATTCATCCCACCCTCCCATCCTACTGCCTGTCTACTTCTATGGGCCCCAGAGTTCCCTCTGGATTGTCTGCTCTAGTGGGGGTTCAGGCCTCTGTGGCAAACCAAAAGGGGCACTCCTCTTCACCTGCCTAGCCCTAGCCCCCAAAGTTTCCACTGCACATAATTATCTCTCCTGAGATCTTCACTAGTCTATGGGGGCATGTTGTTATGTCAGCCATTATGTAGGTCTGGTAAGGACAAGTCTCATTACAGTGAGTTTCTAGATGCAGCAGCCCTGCCTTGAGTGGAATGTCTTGCCTATTGGTGGACCCACCCATCTTTAGTCTCTTATAATCTTACCGACTTCTCTTCCACAAGGTTCCCTGAGCCTTAGGATGGGGAAGAAATATGGTAGGTCTGATTCTGAGTAAGCATTGCATGGTTACTGATACTCTACATTCTGGTTGGCTGCTGTTGTCCATTCACTGGGGATAAGCCAGTTTTTATGTCTTGTGTGTATCTTGTAGCTACGGCTGCAGTGAGTTCCAGGCACAGCAGCCCTGCGTGAGGATGCTGTCTGCTTGTCCTCTTCCTCCCCACCGCCTCTTCCATTGTTATTGCCTCCTCTTCTGTGATGTTTCCTGACCCTTGAGGGGGAGGAAGAAACTAGTTCCAGAATCAAGTGAAGCTGTGTGGCAGACCCTGGACGGAAGCTCTGGAGCGTCTAGTGACCTCATAATTCAGAGCCATGCAGCTGTGGGACATTCTAATCCACACTGGTGAAAGGTGGTCTTTGCCAAGTAGTGTCCTTGGGAAACCAGGCTGAAGGATGGATTAAGATTTCTTCTTTTTTTTTTTTAATCTTTTTTTAAAAATTTTTTTTATTATTTATTCAATTGTGCGTGTGTGTGTATGTATGTGAGTGCGCATGTGTGTATGTGTGTGTGTAGAACCACGGACAAATCGGGAACCACCATGGATGCCTCCACCTCCTTCTGCCCCGGGATTCATAGGCTCCGTCCTACCAGGACCAGAAGCGCAGAGCCGCCCCCGCTTCCGCCTGGCCTCTATACATGGGATCTGGGATCCAAACTCAGGACCTTCCGCCTGCAAGGCGGAGGCTTAACCCCTGAGCCACCTCTCCAGCCCAGGATTAAGATTTCTTATGGGATCGAATATTGACAGAGAATGGGTTTTTCTAGGCTAACCCTTTCTTTCTGCTGGCCATGTGTTGCACTTATTCTTTGTGGCTGTGAGACGGTATACAGCTGAGGAAGAAAGGGAGATTTATTTGGCTAATGGTCCCAAAGGGAGACAATAGTTCATTATGTGGGAATCAGCCAATTCCTGTCACTGCAGTCATCATCAATAGGCAGAGAGAGCAAGAGCAAGCTGTAAGAAGAAACAGGCCACACCCTATGACACGCCTTCCTCCAGCAAGGCTCCACCTCCTAAGGGTGACACAACTTGCCCAAACACTAACTCCAGCTAAGGATCAAACACATGAGCCTGTGGTGGGGGCAACTCACCTTCAAACCAAGACACCAGGTATTGGCCCCTTTCCTTGGTTTGGGAAAATTTTCCAGGGATCCTGCAGAGGCTTCTGAAGAATATAAGCAAAGAATGCTGGGTACACTGGAGTTTGCAACATGCTTGTCACACTCGACTTTGCTTGACTGTCTTTGTGACCTGGCAGAATTCAATTCAGACCCACCACAGACGCCAGGAAGTAGAAGCCCATGGAAGCCAGAGCTTTTGCTGGGCAGCCCAGATGAGACTGAAACCTCACATTCTACTTTATTGTAATGTGTGTGTGTGTGTGTGTGTGTGTGTGTGTGTGTGTGTGTATACATCCATTCGTATGTGTGCAGTGTGTGTGTGCATGTGTGTACTTGCATGTGTATGTGTTTGTACATACATGTATATGTGTGCATGTGTGTGCATGTGTACGTGCATGTGTGTATGCGAGTGTGTGTATGTGCATGTGTATGTCTGCATACATGTGTATGTGTTTATGCATGTGTCTCATGAGCGCATGCACATTCCTGTGTGTGGAAAGGTCTTTGGATGACATCAAGTGTCAGTCTCCGCCTTCCATGTTGTCTGAGACACGGTCTTTTGGTTGTTTTTCTGCCCAGGCCTGGTTGGCCTGCAAACTTCTGAACGTGTCCTCCCATCTCCATCTCCCATCTCCCCACATGCACTCTCACACTCATGCTACCCAACTGACTTTTACTTGGGCTCTGGGGATTCAAACTCAGGTCCTTGCACTTGCACAGCAAGCGCTTCTTCCCACTAAGCCATCTCCTCAACCCTCAAACCTAATATTCTGAACTGAATTTTCCTGGCTGACAAGATTACTCAGTGGGACAGGTGCTTGCCATGCAAGCCTGACAACTTGAGTCTGATACCTAAAGGTGGAAGGAGAAAGGCAACTCCAGAAAGCTGTCCTTTGACTTCCATGCCAAGACATGCTTGCGCACGTGCACACACACACACACACACACACACACACACACACACACACACACACAGTTGCAGTCACTCTTTCTGCTGCTGTAAAACAACATTCACGTAGTGTGTGGTGTCTCCCCAAGAAAAGTGTCATACAATGCCACCTCACTTCTGCATAATCAGTAGAGGCTTTGGGATGCATTCTGTTTCCAAACAATTCATAGTTGTCTATTATGGATTTGCTTAGCAGTAACACTTAATCTTGGGAATCCTCATTCACTTGTTTGTATGAAAAAAGAATTGTATTTTAAACACCACATGCATAATCATGTACAGAAAGTAAAATCTGAAGGAAAAAAATGCCAAATCATTAATAATGGCCCATGTATTAACAACACAGTCAGACCATCAATATAGGTCATTTTCACTTTTTTGTGTACTTGTTGTTTTTATAGTGAGTTGGAAATAAAACACCGAGGGCTTACGAGATGGCTCGATGGATTAAGACACCCGAGCACAATCCTGTCAATCTGAGTTCAATTCCCAGAGCCCACATTGTGGAAAGAGAGAAGTGACTTTTGAAAGTTGTCCTCTGACCTCCATATGCATGCTGTGGCATACTTGTGCCCTAACCTCTCTTTCTCTCTTTCTCTTGTTCAGTCTTTCTAATAAATAAATAAAAAGAAAATGTAAAACATTGAGTATGAGTGAAACAATACTAGTGAAGTAAGGCGCAAAGACTTGTAGCACGCATCTGCATCCCACCACCGGGGCCAAGGAATGAACACAGTGCGATCGCATCTAAGTTCTCCGTTAACCTCTTCCCAGGGTCACTCATCGTCCATCCCCCACGTTGGTCTTCAGAGGTGATGACTGAGATCTGTGATTTCCATTTCCCTGTTTTCTTTCTGGATTTGCCACATATGCTCGTAGTCTGGAAAAAAATTTTTGATTTCACATTTCACACTTCACATGGAGTCATACAGAAGGTTCTTTTCTGTGAGTTTTGGAGATGAATTCACACTGTGCCTGTAGCTCGTTCTTTTTTGAATGGGCAACGTTCATTCATTATTAGTGCAATACAGGATTCTACCGGAGGAATATATGATACATTTAACTATTTTATTATTACTGGGCAGCTAGACGCACTGGCATGTTCAACATGAGACCTGTGGTTATATGTAGCCATCCGCACATGGCTAAGGACAGTTATGAATGTGGCCTGATACAAACTCAAAACTTACTTAAAATATTATGAATTTTTTCCATTTTCTAGTAACTCAGTTGTGGAGTTCTCAGACATGAGCTTTGTAATTAACAAGGTTATATTATGGAGTCAAAGGCTTGGACACGCTGGCAGGATTTAATTTTTATATTACAAACCAGGCTATGACGAACATTTTTTGTACATGTTTGCTGGTTTTATTACACTTTGCTGTTAGAAAAGCATTTGACAGAGGAATTGTGTCCTGGAACTTGTACGTATTCAACTTGAGGAGACCTCAGTTTGCCTAGATGGTTGTACAAATTTATGGTCCACAAGAGGCTATGCTGTTTCCATAGATCCTCCTCCATATGTACTCTCAACAGTTCTCACTTTTAAATTTTCAGTTCCCTGGTGGGACAGTTTGCCTGCACGTGGCCAATTAATTCACAATCAAATGGCTTAAGGGAACAAGGGGTTTTATTCTGGGTTACGATTGTCTTGTTATATTTCTTACTCCAGCCTGGTAGGAGAGCTCGTACCAGCACACCAACACTGTGGCATACAAGTGCCCTATCTCTCTTTCTCCCCACACCTACTCATTGCTGAGAGACAATCAGGGAGTTATTCCCCCAGCATGTCTGGCCAAGTACACCAAAGGATGCCGACTTTCCTAACCAGCCTCCCCCATCTTATTCGCCTGCCCAGGGAATCACCCCACCCACCACAGACTGGGTCTTCTCCATTAGACAATCTCACACGGGCTTGCTCAGGACTTTCTAAGAATTCTTTACAAATGTGTCCAGAGCTCAAACTTTCAATTGTCCAATTGACACGTGTATCTAACTATGACACCTGGATACCAATGGGGCTTAACACCTTTTCATACATATATTCATCAGCCATTTGGAAGTCTTTTTTGAAAGTGCCTATGCTACTCTTTAGTGTATTTTTCCCATTGGGTTGTTACTCTGTTTTTATTGTTTTTAAAGAAGTGCTTCTTGGCTGGTGAGATTGCTTAGAGGATAAAGAACATACTATGCAATCCATTGACCTCAAATCATTCCCCAGAGCCCACATAAAGGGGAGAGGAGAGAATGGGCTGCACAGAGTTATCCTCTGACCTCCACACATGTGCCTTGGCACATGCATGTTATCCATGCACACACGATAATAATGAATTAAAAAGAAATACTTTTTTAATATTCCAGGCATATATATTGTCTGTTCATTGGTCATTTGTGCAGTGACTCTTCTCTTCAGTAGCAGGGTCTGCTGTTCTGTTCTCTTTTCTCATGCCTTTAGATCAACAAGACTACCAAATTTGAATGCACTCATTTTTTGACCACTTCCCATATGTTTAGTACTTTTGTGTCCCATTATCTTTCCCAACCTGAAAACATGAAGATCTTTTCTTTTTTTTTTTTCTTTTTTCTTTCTTTCTCTTTTTTTTTTTTTTTTTTTTTTTGCAAGACTGTATCTCTCTCTCTCTCTCTCTCTCTCTGTATGCCTGTGTACAAGAGGGCACTTGAGCATGTGTGCCTGTGGAGGCCCAAGGGTGACATCAGGAATCACCCTAAATTGTGCTACCTCCCTATTGCTTTGTTCAGGTGTTGCTCAGGCTTCACCTTCCAGGGCTGAATTTGCAGGCCATTGTCATTCTGTCTAGCATTTTTATGTGGGATCTGGGAACCTGAATACATTCAAGTGCCCTCCAGTACACACACACACACATTTTTTTTTTTTAAATTAAAGCTTTGCACAGTACAATTTTTCACATTCTGTATTTGATGATTACATGCTCATAGACTGCTTTAGAAAATTCCTCTGTGGATCCTATAAATTGGTCTGTCTCCACAGATTTATTCAGGATCTCAGAGTAGTGACTTCACAGTTCAATCCACCTTTCTTTCGCTTTCTGCATACTTCTAGAATGAAAAACTGTGCTTCATTTCCTGTTTGGTTGTCATTGTCCAGTTAAAGAGAATCCTTATCATTTCCCTTTCCTCACCTGCTACCAGAATAGTTCGGTTCTCAACAGCCTCCAAAGATAATCAATTACAATTACTTACCTTTTAATAAACCAATGAGAAATACCTGGTATTAACAGTTTCTGTGTGTGTTAGGGTTTGTCATGGATTGAACATGAGTTGTCTTGCATAGGTTCTTGTGCTTGCAAACTTAGCTGATGATAATGCTTGGAAAGGTTGTGGTGGTGTCGTTAGGAGGCAGAGCCTTGCTGAAGGAAAGGCTATCACAGGGGGCAGCCCTGAGGTAGGACAACCTCACCCTGCTTCCTGCTCTAGCAATCTGCTGCTCGTTTTCTCGGCCTCCATGTTGGATGTGATATAGACTGCTTCTGGTTTCTACCACCTGCCATGCCTTTCCTCTCTGGAATCAGGAGCCAAATGAAGCTCCCCTTCTACCCTTAAGCTGTTGATGCTTAAGTGTTGTCTCACAGCAACAGAAAGAGAAGCTGTTACCGGGTCCAATCCAGGCCCTCCTTTTCCGTGCCAAGCAGGAGCGCTACCACTACATCGAAGCAATTTTCCTTCATACCCAAATTGCCCCATGCTTGAGAAACCATAGTGCTACTTAGCTCCTTTGTTTCTGTAAGCTTCTTGCCCATCTGGTAGAACAAGACACTCTAGGCTCATTGTGCAATTCTTTTGCTACAAATTTCTTCGAGAAGCACTGCTTTGTTTTAGTGGAAAATGATACACTACTGTCCAAACTTGATTACTGAAAACAGTTAAATTACTTTGTGTGTGTGTGTGTGTGTGTGTGTGTGTGTGTGTGTGTGTTCTCTTTGTTCAACCCTCTCTCCTTTCTCCTGCTCTAGGGGACATATATTTAATACATATTATAGTGTCTGTTTTATATTCCTTAAGGATCCCTAATTTTCTATATACAGTAGTTACCAACATTTCATTTTCCAGCAATTTCCCATGAAAGGGTTATGGGAGTAGGATACTTTGAATTTTCCTACGTCCCAGGCACGACTTTCCCATAATACATATCTTTTAAAGATTTATTTATTTATTTATTTATTTATTTATTTATGTATGTATTTATTTATTGATTGATTGATTGCTTGATTGATTGATTGTATAAGTCCCTGTTTGTGTGTCCCTGTGTATCAGAACCACCTGGAATGCTCTCCCTCCTTTTGTTTTGCTTTGGAGTTTCCCAGACTCTGCCTTACAGGATTGGAAGAACAGGACACTGCGATTTCCTCTTGCCATTTTTATGTGTGATCTGGGGTCCAAATTCAGGACCTTCTGCTTGTGAGGCAGAGGCGAAACCCCTGAGTCATCTCTCCGGCCCGCTCACAGTACTTTTTATTTCCAAGTCCAGAGCTGGCTGCAGTGGTGGCTCATGCCTGAAGTCCTGGCACGGCGGAGGCAGGGACTGAAGAATCAGGAGTTTGAGGCCTGAGTGACTACATGGCAGGTTCAAGACCAGCCTGGATTACCTACTGAGATGCTGCCTAGAAAGAAAATAAAAGAAAACAAATCACATGTGAGCGTGTGTGTGTGTGTGCACACACACACATACACACACACACACACCACACACACTAAAAAGTTTGAGTAATTAAAAAAACCTCTTGGTTTTCATTTTCTTTCGTTAAATTAAAATACTTTACTTTTTTTGAAGGCATAAGATATTTCTATTAAAATTCTTTAGACACCTTCCCCCAGATAAGTTACTTGGCCTATATGCCTGAATAATCAAAGGATTTCTCTTTTTTCCTTTTCTTTTAAGTCTAATATTGCATTAGAATCTGCCTCAATGTTGGTTATTTGGGGTCAGGTTTTTTAGTTAATCACTATGCCCTTTAGATTTCTTTCAGATTTTTTTCGTTTCTTTCAAAGTTGCAGCAGTAGTCTGCCATTTCCCCACTGTAATTATGGATTTTTCTACTTTTCCTTTCAGGACTGTCAATTTTCACTTAATGTGTTTCTGA
The DNA here is from genome assembly GCA_023101885.1 of Typhlomys cinereus. Taxonomy (NCBI): domain Eukaryota; kingdom Metazoa; phylum Chordata; class Mammalia; order Rodentia; family Platacanthomyidae; genus Typhlomys; species Typhlomys cinereus. The sequence goes on from JALPQD010000014.1 coordinate 8,986,261, forward strand.
GGGTAAGTTGTTATTACACACACACACACACACACACACACAAACACACACACATACACACATTTGCTAGATCTTTCTGGTAAATGAAACCTTTTATCATTTTAAAATACCTTCAATCTACTTTTCCTTTTTATTATTTATTTGTTGGTTGATTTACTTTTTTTGTGTGGTGTATGCACCTATCTGTGTATGCACGTGTGTAAAGGTCAGAGGTTGATGTTGAGTGTCTTCTATTGTTTTTCATCTCATTATCTTATGTGTGTGTGTGTGTGTGTGTGTGTGTGTGTGTGTGTGTGTCAGAGGGCACTGTGTATGTGCCTCTGGAGGCTAAGGGTGATTTTGGGAATCATCCTGGATTATTTCTACCTACTTCTTGCTTCACTCTGGGCCCCGCTTGCTTTTTTTTTTTTTTTTTTTTTTCATTGAGGCAGTCTTTCAATTGAGTCCAGAACTTGCCAATTGACTTTTGATATCAGAAAACTAGATGAGGGCTGGGAAGGCCACTTGTAGAGCTCTAGTCATGCAAGTGTGAGGACTTGGAATTCAGATCCTAACACCTAGAAACTAGGCGTGGGCTACTCACACGAAGAACCTCAGCATTTGGTCCCAGCTTGCCCCAGAGAGCTCCTTCTACCTCCAGAGTCCTGGGATTACAAGTGGCTGCTACATTTGCCTGATCTTCTTTTTCCGTGTGTGTGTGTGTGTGTGTGTGTGTGTGTGTGTGTGTGTGTTTATACCAGAGGACACTTGACTGTGTGTGCCTGTGGAGGCCCAAGGGTAATCAGGAATCATGTTGGATTGCTCTGTATCCACATTGCTTTGCTCTAGGGTTTCCCAGACTCTACTTCCCAGGTCTAAAATTACAGGCAGTCCACCACCCGGCATTCTTAGGCTGGGATCTGAACTCAGGTTCTTTGTTCTGGCAAAGGTTTTAACCACACCCATGCCCCCCCCCCACCCCCTCATGTGGCCTTTTATGTGAGAGCTGCGGATCCAAACGCTGGTCCCCATGCTTGTTCAGCAAGCACTTTATCAGCTGAGTCATCTTCTCAGCACCTCTTATTCTCTTTGAAACAGTTTCTCATTAAACCTGGAGCTTGTCAGTTGACTAGACTATTGGACCACTGGTTTCAGGGATACACCTGTCTCCAAAAGCCCTCTTCCACATGTCAAAGTTCTCGGTGTGAGTAACCTACTTAGTTTCTAGGCATTGGAGAGCTGAACTCAGGTCCTCACACTTTCATGGCTAGCACTCTACAAGCGGCCTTCCCAGCCCTTATCTATTTTTTGATATTGATAGGACTCTTCTAACTTCCTTCAACTCTTTCTTTCCCTTCCTTCCTTCCTTCCTTCCTTCCTTCCTTCCTTCCTTCCTTCCTTCCTTCCTTCCTTCCTTCCTTCCTTCCTTCCTTCCTCCCTCCCTCCCTCCCTCCCTCCCTTCCTCCCTTCCTCCCTCCCTTCCTGCCTCTCTCTCCTTCCCTTCCTTCCTGAACTTAGGTCCTTCTGCTTGTGAGGCAGTCTTATACCCTGAACTATCTCTCCAGCCTGATTCTAAACATCTTCTTTTCCTGCCTCTACCTCCCAAGTGCTGGGATTACAGGCATGCAACACCATGTTTAGCTCCTTTTAAGATTTGATTGCTAAATATTTTTCATACTTGAAGTTCTACTAGTCTATATATTTTTAAATTTTTTTATTATTTATTATTTATTCAATTGTACGTGTATGCATGTGTGTATGTATGTGTGTGTGTGTGTGTAGAACTATGGTTGAATTCGGAAACCACCATGGACCGCCTCCACCTCCTCGTTTACTCTCCGCCCTACCAGGATCACAAACGCAGGCCGCCCCCGCTTCTGCCCGGCATCTATACGTGGGGTCTAGGATCCGAACTCAGGCCTTCCGCCTGCAAGGCAGAGGCTTAACCCCTGAGCCACCTCTCCAGCCCCCTCTACTAGTCTATAATTTTAAAAGTGTGACTTAAAGCAGTTTTTAATTGCTTATAACAGTTTTAATTGCTCATGAATATAATTTACTTTTTTTTTCATGATTTTGGGGCCTTGTTAAGTGAGGCTATAGTTAAGTCACATCCCTCTAGGCCTTTGCAAGTGAATTTTGTTTTTATCAAGTCAGACAATCTTTCAGTGGAGCATTAGAACCAATTGCATTTAATATAATAATTGATTTACTTGATTTTAAATGTCATTATCTAGTGTCTGTTTGTCCCAACTAGTCTATGTTCCCTTTTTTTAAAATTTTTTTATTTATTATTTATTCAATTGTGCGTGTATGCGTGTATGTGTGTGTGCACGTGTATATATGTATGTGCGCGCGCGCGTGTGTATGTGTGTGTGTGTGTAGAACCACGGACGAATTCGGGAACCACCATGTACCGCCTCCACCTCTTCCTTGTTTACTCTGCCCTGGGATTCACAGGCTCTGCCCTACCGGACCAGAAATGCAGGCCACCCTTGCTTCTGCCTGGCGTCTATACGTGGGGTCTAGGATCCGAACTCAGGACCTTCCATCTGCAAGGCAGAGGCTTAACCCCTGAGCCACCTCTCCAGCCCCTATGTTCCCTTTTCTTGGTAGCCTTTTGAAAGTCATTTTAAATATTATTTAGCTTTTTTCTTTTTAAATTGATATTTATTTTTAGAAATGTGGTTTTCAGTGGTCGATATTAGGTTTATCAAATTCTAAAAGAACTCAGTGCTTTGACCTCTTCCCAGAGAACATGTATACTATGGACACAAGTAACTTATCAGTAACTGAGCTGACACATCTCTGCCCTGCAGCTTGTGGAAGAGTCAAGCTGTTTTTCTTCAGCTCTGTGAGAGCAGTAAGCACCCCAGGCTTGGGCCTTATCTACGGCAACAGCTTCTAGAGATCCTGACCTGGTGATATTCCACTCTTACGTGAGCTTCCTGATGCTTTCAATGATCCTTACAATGGTCTGGATTTTCTGCTTGTCCTGGGAGCCATTGCTCTGGTTCGCCTGTTCTGTCATTCAGGACCAGTGGGAGTTTGTTGTCACTAACTGTACTGCATCTGAGAAGACGCACTGAACAGTCATGCAGTAGTATGGTCTGGTGGTGGAGGCCACTAATCCCTACTTATTGGGGCTATTGAAGCAAGAAGATCACAAATTCAATATTTTGTTTTATTTTATTGTAATGTGTGTGTGTGTGTGTATACGAGAGGTCACTTGAATGTGTGTGTGTCAATGAAGACCCAAGGGTGACACTGAAAATCTTCCTGGATTGCTCTACCACCTTAAATACACCAGATCTTCCAGTATATCAGATAAAGAGGTCAGAAATCATAGCAAGGCTTTGTGCCTGCCCTCCATGATCAAAGAACAGGTAGCAGTCAGGTAAGGAGGTGCTGCCTCACCCCCAGGATGACCTTACCTGTCCAAGGTACTTTCCAGTGTCTTCAACTGCTCCCGAGGAAACCTCTGTATGTGCGTGTGGTGGTGGTGGGGGGAAGGGTGCATTCGAGTGCACACATATCTAGATTACACACCAATTTTCTCTTTGTTTAGTACATAGGTGTGACATCCACTTTGTTTTTATTGACCACAGGGTAATCAAAACAATTTGGATGCGTAAGATGACATGAGATGCAGCTACACAAACTCACTCCCCCAGGCTCCGCTGGCTGCTTTTTGCCCAGTTGTTATCTCGGCCTCTTTGCTTCCTGAGTCTGCTCAGAGGCATCTTATGGTGACAGTAGATCTCCCAGGGCCCCTTCTTTACCAGGCTTCAGCCCTAGAAGATTTTTGTAATCCTTCCCACAGTCACCTTTGCTGTCAACAGTTATGGATATGTGGTTCAAATACAAGAGTAATGATGTTTGAATGTGAGTCACACATAGAACTGCTAGCGAAGGGAGCTGGAGAGGTGGCTCAGGGGTTAAGCCTCTGCCTTGCAGGCAGAAGGTCCTGAGTTCGGATCCTAGACCCCACGTGTAGACGCCGGGTGGAAGCGGGGCCAGCCTGAGTTTCTGGTCCTGGTAGGGCGGAGCCTGTGAATCCCAGGGCAGAGTAAACAAGGAGGAGGTGGAGGTGGTCCATGATGGTTCCCGACACACACACACATACATACACACACACACAATTGAATAAAAAAAAAAAAAAAACTAACTGCCAGCAAAGGAGAGTAAAAGTCCAGTGTTGGGATAAGTTATTTTGCTTATCATATTCGGACGCAAACATCATTTAACATAAACATAGTGACATTAAGATCACATGAAGTTACTTATATGATATACTTCAGTAGCTCTTACACTGCTGGGGTGATTCCCCCAGGCACACACTGTGACGGCTCCAGGCCGTCGGGTTCGAGAAAGGCGAATATGCTGCAGGCCCTTTACCACCACCCAAATCCAGGGGACTCCAGACACAGCAGGGAGTCTGTCAAGGCGACACTCCGTCACTCACTCATTCATTCACTCAGTTACACAGCTCCTGGCTGTGATGACGAAGATAAGTAAAGCCTGACCACCCGCACCTCCGCGTCAACCCTCCAGAGACTCGGCAACGGACGGGGAGTTTGTCAGAGCAAGATCTCCATTTATTGGGGGTAACAAATCAGCTTATATAGACAAAGAATCAAAACGCGTGAAACAGGCAGCCAATTACCTTAATGGTCAGTAAAGCACATACTCTGCATAGGTCAGACTAAACATAAATCTATGTTGGCTCCTATAAGCCAATTAGGGCTCTCTGTAATGTGATCAGGGTTACGCCCAGCACACTAGCTCCCAGCGCCATCTTTGGTCCCATGTGCTAAGCCATGCCCTGCTCACTCCCTCCCAGACTGTTATCCCTGGGCAGGCCCAACACTTACACAACTCTAAAACTAAAATCACTGGACAAATGAAAGACCAAGGTCCCCACAAACAGCTCACCTCCTTCATACACTTACTTTAGTGTGACCCGGTTTTGTTTTTGAACCTAAACTCTGTGATGATGGGATGATGTCTGGCTATGGGACTTCACCAGAGAACTGTCCACATTATCACTTAGACACCACCAGTGTGGAATCCATGGGGTTTTTATATGTTGCCCAGACTGGCCTTGAACTAGGCTCAGGAAACGTTCCTGCCTCAGCCTTCCAAGTAACTAACACCACCAGTCCTACTGTACCTGACATGTGTGTGTATGTGTGCGTGTTATGTATGTACGTGTACAAGAGGGCACTTGAATGTGTGTCTATGGAGGCCCAAGGGTAACTGCTATAATCACCCTGGATTGCTCTACCTTTCTATTGCTTTGCTCTAGGTTTTTCTAGACTCAGCCTTCCAAGGTTAGAATTGCAGGTTGCTGCCCATTTTTCCTGGTGTTCTTATATGACATCCAGGAATCCACACACACACAATTGAATAAAAAAAAAAACTAACTGCCAGCAAAGGAGAGTAAAAGTCCAGTGTTGGGATAAGTTATTTGAGGTTCTGAGGCTCCAGAAAGTTGTAAGATGGGTTTTTATGTGCTGTGGAATATCTTCACATCAGTTAACAGTTGTATGAAATGGAAATTCTCATATGTGTGCTGTCCTTCCTTCTCAAGGTGTTTTCAGACCCCATTTCTAAAATGCCCCCCTTCTAGGCTCTGACTTTTCAGCCGAGAAGTTCTTTGCTTGCTTCCTTCAGGACCTGTCCCCAGACACTCTCAAGCCCTGGGGATGCCGAAGTCTCCTAAGAAGGTGAGTAATCCTGCCTTGTTTTGTTTTGCTTTTCCCTGGTGGAGCCTGGCGCACACCCCACGCACAGGCGGAACCCAGTCCGGGTGTATCCTGGAGGGCAAGTTGGGTCCTGGCGAGGGGGGGCCTCAGCTCCTGGGTCTGTGTTTGACTAGGAGACCTGCCGCATACAATCCCCCTTCCCCCTCTCCGAGGGAAACATAGCAATTCAGTCCTTGGAATAAACTAGCAGCTCTCAGACTGGAGCAGCAAGATCAGACGAACTTGAAAACAGAAGCAGCTGCTATGGAAGGAATTATGACTAGAAATGGGATTTCAGAAACTCCACATGAATCCAGGGAAGCAGCCCATTACCCCTCCCCCTAAGTCCCCAAGGGCTGCAGTTGGCAGCTAGTCAGAGCCAGGTGGTTTGCCCGGTGCTTACCAGTTTTGCTCCTGCCGCACGGGTCTCCAGCTACATTCCGTACTTCTGGGCTCAGACCTCCCAGGTGATGATCCAGTCACAGAGTAGAGAGGGGCCCATGGTCGCCAGAGGTCCCTGGACCCAGTCTTCCCTGTGTGGTCTTACAGCCTCCGGCAGATTGATAGAAGACATCTAACTTTAAGGGTCCTTCACGATTTTAGGGAAAGCATAGTGTTCACTAGGAATCAGGGTTTTTCCAAAATGGGGAAAATATATCCCAGAGGCAGAGCAAAAGGGTCCTTGGGATCAAGAGAAGGAGAGAGATAGGAGAGACTAGTCTGTCCATGTGGGTTAGCGCTTCATTTCAAAACCAACAGGGAACACCCTGCCACCCTGGAGCCCTGGATTGCCCTGTGGGTTCAGCGTCCTGGGGAGCAGGGAGCTGTCTGAGTTTGGATAGAGACCAGAGAAGTCTGGTTTCCGTGTCTTCAAGTTAGCTAAGTAAACTAACTCTCATGAAAAAAGAAGTGGGCTTTGAAATAACATTGACAATAAACCTTGGACTGACGATAATACTAAGAGAAGCAACAGTACACAGACTGTCAAATGCCTCCTGGCTTCTTGACAGCCATGTCATTTATTATAGAAAATAATAATAGCAATAATACCCATCCACAGCTCTTTAATTAACAGTGATGGCTTGCTGTCCCAAATTGGAGTTGTTCAAGACTACTTGAAATAATGACTTTGCACCCATGAAGGAAATGTGCAAAAAGTTGTTAGAATCAAAGCGGACTCAGTCATATTAAGCTTAGAAATAATTAAGGTGGGGCTGGGGAGGTGGCTCGGTGGTCAAAGCCTTTGCCTCACAAGCAAAAGGACCTGAGTTCAGATCCCTAGATCCCACATAAAAATGCCAAGAGAATGTGGCAGAAGCTTGCAATTCCAGCCCTGACAGACAAGCCCGGGGGACATGAGCAAAAGTAGTCAGGTAGAAGAGCAGTCCAGGAAATTCCCAGTAGCCTCCAGTGGCACACATATTCAAGCGCCCTCTTGTACACATGCCTGCAGACACATGAACACACATGTGCATATGCCCCCCCCATTCATACATGATTAAAAAAGAAAGAGCTGGAAGGTTATAAGGTGAGAGCGTTCAGCACAGGGTTGCCTGGAAGAAATTATCACAGTGAATTCTGCCAGAAGCACAAGCTTGCATAGAACTGGCCACCACAGCATCATACCAACCATACTTGTGCAAAGATATCTGCCTAGCACTGTCCGACTAGACTGAACTGTTCTTGGTGTTGATGTTTGTGGTCAAGAATTATCACTTCAGAACATCAGCTGTAATCCAATTTTTTTTTCAGTTTATCACATGAAGGAATTACACCAGTCCAAGCCAAAAAGTGGACCCCAAATGGTTACAATACACAGGCAGAGAGGTTTTTAAACTTGAGACAAGGGACAAAAGGGGAATTCTACTCATCCTCCCTTAAGCCTGAGAGTCACAGGCATTTAAAACCTACGAACCTTCAGTCGATTGTCCCTGGCCAGTCGATTCTGTTGGGAACTGGCATGTGTTCTTGTGCTGATCGCCCCGTAGTTGAGTTGCTGTTCATATCTGGATGCTCAGTCACAGTACCGTTGTAAGTCGGTTTCTTCTTAAACGCCTTCACTTTTCTTCCTCCTCCTTCTCCTCTTCTTCCTCCTCCTCCTCTTTTTCCTTCTCCTCCTCCTCCTTCTTCTCCTTCCTCTTCTTCTTTTCTCTTTTTTAAATATGTATCACAATCATCAAGGCTCCCTCTGTCAGTAGTCAGGGTCTTCCTTCCTGCCATCTCTCTGCTGAATGCTGTGTATGGGGTATTTCTCCGTGCCAGCGGGAAGCAGGCCATCATTGATGTGTACATCAGCAAAGGGGTGGAAAGAGTGGAAATTCTGAACAGCAGACACAAGATGGGATTCTTTTCCCCTGGTGGAGCTGGACTGCAGAGGGCAGGCTGCTGCGGGTAGGTGGGTGGGAGGAGGGGACCTTGGGAATGGAGGGGACTCTAGGCAGTTCATTGACTGGGGTGCTTCGTCATTTTTGTCTTTAAGAACTCCCCTGGCCCCCACGATGGTTTCCTACGCACGGCTCTACTTCTCCCAAGTAAATCTCGGTTTTCCTGAGAGATGCTTTCTCTGTTTTTGTTAATGCAGATTGGTGTGCTCATACCATCCATGCCATATGTTGTCCAAAGGGCATATTGTGCTACGAAGGCTAACATCGTGTTGAAACACAGTGTGGATTTTATCTTTGTCTCACCTTTTAATTCTTCTTTGTCTAAATATTGAAAAATATAGCACATAGATAGATTTAATATACAAAAGCAAACAGACAGAACCTTTGGGTGCATGAGCAGACAGAAGGACCTGGTCCAGGACTGTGGGACCGAGGCTTGGGTGAGTCAGTCACAGGAGGCTTATTCACACCAGCTGGTGGTGGGTGGGCCTGCGGTGGGCTGTGAGCATTTGCACTTCTAACGAGCTCCCAGCTGCTGCCACTACTTAGGTAGTTGTAGTGCAGCTGTGGGAACAATCTCTGAAGGTCATTGAAGATCATTCCCATGGCTGGATTACCCTGAAGAAAACACCCTTTGCCAACTTCTTCCAACCTTGTGTTTATGAAAGGATATGAAGATTAGTTCTCCAGTGTAACTAAACCCTACCAGGAGGTCAGGCACAAGATGAACTGGGTTGGCCTCTGATATGGCCCCCATATCTAACTAATGAGATGTAGAAGGCCAAAAGCTCCAATCAGGTTTGCAGAAACTAGAGCTAAGCAATGAGGAAAAGCCATTCTCCACTACCCCCCTCCCCGGTCTGTCTAGGCCTATAAATAATCCTGATCTGGCAGCCATCTTTGACTCCTTTTCCCCTCATGGGACTCTACATCTGGAGTCCATGAGTTCCTACCTGGCTTTTCTCTCACCTCTCATGGATTCCATTTCTGGAGTCCATGAGTTCTCCAAGGATCTCTTCTCATGGATTCATGTCCATGAGTTCCATTCTCTCCTCTAATAAACTCTGCCTTAGTCCTCCATGCATGTTCTGGTTTCAATCTTCAGCTCCCAAACACAAGAACATGGACACATAGAAGACCCCAGAGGGACCCCGTATCACTACTGCTGCCTGTGGAAATAACCACAGCCCAAAGGGAAGTGCCCAGAAGTGTATGGAGCACACTGCTGCCCGTGTCCACTTTCCTCAAGGAGAAGTCCAGCAGGATGGCCGAGGCTCCTCCCCCAGCGGCCTGCTGCAATCAGTTCACCTGGGAGGGAGGCTGCGTCTGGAGAGAGGGCGGAGCTAGAAGCAGGGTGGCAGGTCGGAGCCAGGTTGGCAGGACAGGGTTAGGTAGGAGCAGGACGGAGAGCCCCCTGAAAGGTTTCACCCCCAGACTTTGCAGACCTAGGGGCCAGATGCCCCGGTGAGCCCCCTCACTAGCTTTCAGTGCTGGGGAACTGAACCCATGACTGTGTGCCTGCCAGGTGAGAACTCTATCACAGGTTCAATCCTAATTTTTTTCTTGATTTTTTTGAAGCTTTCATATAAAATGCAATGAATTTGATTCTTTTCATTCTTTAACACCCGCCCCATCCCGAAGGTTTTCTTTCAAGGTTTTCCTTGACAGCCCCATTTTCCTCCCACTCCCTTGCCCTGCTACACTTGTGGTCCATTGTCAGCCCTCTTTTTTTAAGTTAATTAAACTTATTCACTTGCAGTGTTGGAGAAATAAACCCATGATTTTTGTGAGTAATTTACTACCGAACCATATTCTCAGCTATTTTATTTATATTGATTTTTGGTGTTTTTTAATTTTTTTTATTATTTATTCAATTGTGGATATATGCGTGTGTGCATGAATATGTGTGTGTGTGCGCGCGTGTGTGTAGAACCACGGGCGAATTCGGGAACCACCATGGACCACCTCCACCTCCTCCTTATTTACTCTGCACCGGGATTCACAGGCTCCGCCCTACCAGGACCACAAACGCAGGCCGCCCTTGCTTCTGCCCAGCGTCTATACGTGGGGTCTAGGATCCAAACTCAGGACCTTCCGCCTGCAAGGCAGAGGCTTAACCCCTGAGCCACCTCTCCAGCCCCGATTTTTGGTGTTTTAAGACAGGGTCTCACTCAGGCTGGTCTAGAACTCATGCTGTAGATATTTTTATAACTTTAAATTTTTTTTTCTTTTAGGGGCTGGAGAGGTGGCTCAGGGGTTAAGCCTCTGCTTTGCGGACGGAAGGTCCTGAGTTCCACCCATGTATAGACGCTGGGTGGAAGCGGGGGTGGCCTGCATTTCTGGTCCTGGTAGGGCAGAGCCTGTGAATCCTGGGGCAGAGTTAACAAGGAGGAGGTGGAGGTGGTCCATGGTGGTTCCCGAATTCGTCCGTGGTTCTACACACACACACACACACACACACACACACACACACACACACGCACACACGCACACACGCACACACGCACACACACACATGCACACACACATACACATACACACATACACGCACACACGTACACACACGCATGCGCAATTGAATGAATAATAAAAAAAATTCTTAAAAATTTTTTTTTTCTTTTAATGAAGAAAGATTTATTTTGACTCATGCAATCTTAAAACAATAGGAGGGATAAAAACCTTACTTCTAATTCTCGAGTTGCCCTCTAGGAAGCTGGCCTTGGAGACAAAGGCTTCATGAGGGGGTGGATGTGGGAGCAGAATCCAGAGCTGCTGCCACTGGACATACAGGCCAGGGGGGAACCGTGGCTGTTGTCATGATTTGAAATGTGAGCTGTCTCCCACAGGCTCACGTGTTTGCATCTTTGGTTATTTGGGAAAGTCATGTACTTTAAGAGTTGGAGCCTTTCTAGAGAAAGGCAATCACAGGGTGTTGCAGTTGGTCTGCATTGTTGCTGATAAATGATCATCAAACTGCTTAAGGGAACAAGGGGTGTATTTCCTTGTTTATTTCCGGTTACAGTTCTCAGTCCAGCTTGACGGGAGAGCACTCACCAACACCAGGGCTGAGAACTGGCCATACCACCACCACATAAGAGCTGAGAGAAAGACAATCCTTACTTGCCAGACAGGCATGTCTGTCCAAGTGAACAGAAGGATGCCAACTCTCTCAACCAGCTCTCTGTGATTTATCCAGGGCCTAATCCCACCCACCATGGGCCGGGTCTTCCCCATCAGCTAGACAATCTCCTGCAGGTTTGCTCTGGGCTTAACTCAACCATTGACTCTCTACAACCCTGCCCAGAGCTCAAACCCTCAACAGTCAAGTTGACACCTGTGCTTAACTATGACACAGGGTTAGGCCTTCAGGTTGGTTAGCCCCATCCTACTTCAGGGAGAGGTCTGCTCTTGCAGTTGGCAGTTTTGCATCTCTCAGCCTTCATTAAGGACGTGACTTAGCTCGCCTCCAGCTTCTGCCTCCAGCCATGCCTTTCCCGCCATCTCCTCTGAAACCGTAAACTAAATGAATCTTCCTTTTTTCCATTAAGGTGCTTGGCTTTGAATGGTGTCACACTGCAACCGGTACCCTGGTCCATGTCATGGAGGTATGTAAGAAGCTACCACAGGTCGGGACTGTCTGGATGCTGCTGATTATGTCCCCGCCATTCTTCCCAAGGGCAGGCGGGGGAGGCCGAGCCAGCAGCTGGTGCATGCAAGCAAAGGGCTATGGAGAGGTCACCTACAGGCAGCGGGCAGGGTGGAGTTGGCTGGCAGGTAGCAGACCCTTCTCATCTGCGCTACCCTGTGACTCCCTCCCACACTTCTCACATCTGCTTCTTTCTCTATTTCTCTCTCTCTCTGCATTTTTACGGGGGGTTCTTGAGGAGTAGGTGAGCCACATACTGTGGGATGTACCCACAAATGCAGGGTGTCCACAGGCTGGGCAGTGAGGTCAGCTCATTCCATTGGGCTCAGACCACATCCATATCCATATCCATCCAGGCCACTCACATCTCAAGAGGATCCTTGTGTGAGATCAGATTTTTGCACTTGACCTGCTTAGCCTAATGATGGAAAATACTAGAATTGCAGCCCCTGTGTGCAGATCTTGGGGGACAGGGACAACCACCAGCAGTTCCTCCACGTCACAGCACAGCCACCCCTGGTGCTTCACCAGAGTGGTTCAGCTGGGGGAGGGGGAGCGCATGTGTGTGGGAGGTCAGAGAACAACTTTCAGAGCTGGTTTTCCCCTTTCATCTTGTGGGCGCCAGGGATCGAACTCAGGTCACCAGTTTTGCACACAGACAGCTTTAATCACTGGCCCTAGAAATGCTTTTTGCACTTGTAAATGGTTGAAAAACCTCAGTGATTTTGTGACTTGTGGAAATCATAGGAAATTCAACTGCAGCTGAATCTTGAGGATTCTGGTTTGGTAGATACTTTTGCATCCCAAAGGCAGAGGTAGTGGAGTGATCCGCCACTGGGAATATTTATGCTGTGTGTCTTTGTGTAAAGAATCCACTGAGCCCTGAGTCAGAGAGACCCATCTTTCAAAAGCAACTGCACTTTAATCATGTATCTCGCGCAGATATGACTTTCTAATAGTGGCATCCAGACACATGTCCACTATGGAGGCTTCCCTTGGCCCACACGCTGAGACAGTTAGGTAACAGGGAAGGCCATGGGGTGGAGAAGCCTGGGCCAGGCAACAGGGACCCTGGCTTCTACTTTCAGTTTTGACTGACTATTAACAAGGGGACTTGAGCAGAAAGGCCTTTCATGTGGCGCCAAAGAGCTGCTGCTCTCCTGTCCTGAACAAGGAAGACGGTGGCTGAAAATGTCTTGAGACCCAACCCTTTGCTCTAACATGAAGACTGGCCAACTCTAGAGCATTCTGCTACTGTCTAGTTCTTCCTCCAAGACAAGAGAGGTAAAGATGTCTGCAGGCGCGGTGACTACGTTCTCCAGATCCTGTGTGACAAGCCTGTTTCGGACCCTTGGCATGTGTGCAAGTGATGCTTCAGCCATTCTCCAGCCAACCTGGAAAGTTCCTGACCTGCTTATTTACCTAGCCAAGATACAAACCTGACTTCCTCCTCCTCCTAGTGAAGCCAGAGTTGGCTAGCTGCATTCTCCTGGTAATAGCAGACGTAGGACCTACAAACATCTCTGGAGCTACTGTCCTTCTGAGGGACCTATCATCTACTATTGGCTTGTTTAGAATCCCATGAACGTGAACAGTGACCATTGCTGGAAGGGGCTCTGTTTTTGAAATACCACTCCTGGGTGGGGCTTGCTTTTAGGACAGCCTTGGTTCCTGATTCCTAGAAACTGCTGATAACAGCAGCCCCAGTGCCCGTAAGTCACCTGAGGGGGCCTGGGCTCTGGAAAGGATAACAGATGCATTTTTATTTGGACGCCAAAGCAAATTGCAGTTAGAATGGCTCCCACGCCCCACAGCGGCTCCGAGGCATGCCATGAATGGCTGCAGAACTGGCACTTGCCTCTGTTTCTGCTCTTCTCACAGGAGCACAAGGGCACCTGAAAAAAAAAAAAAAGAAGAAGAAGAAAAGAAAAGCAGCCCTCACCAGAGACAGTTGTAATGAATTGCTTCACCTGGATTTTGTCATGGTTGAGATCGGCCCCTGTGGGGGTGCTGTGCTCTTTTAAGCCCTTCCTGCTCTGTCCCCCCCAAGGGCACACAAAGTTGCTCAGAAAGGAGGAACTCAACCAGCATCAGAAGTGTATCCAAGCCCTGTTTTCTAAACCCAGGGGAGAAGAGAGTGGGACGGGTATGCCCAGCTGGTCGGGGATGGAGAACATGGCTGCTTCTCGGACCGGACACCTGCTCTAGCTGACAAATGGCTGTGCAAGGGTTGGTTGGCAGAGAGGGACCTGGAATGAGGTGGGAGACCAGGCAGAGTGGAAGCTCTTCCTGAGGATCCAGGGTGGGGATGGGGGTGTGCAGAGGCCTAGCTGTCTTTTTGGCAGGTCTCACTGGCATTGACATGAAGGCCTGCAGCTGAGACCACCAGCACCCCAACACTCCCAAAACCCCCATCCCAGCCAGAAACAAGTATCTGGACCACTGGGCTGAGGATCATCTTTTTTTTTTTTTTCACTGATGTCTCTCCCTCATTTATCTCAGACTCAATATGGGTTTCCGTGGCCAGGCCCTTGCCTCTTCTGAAAACGGCCCTGGGTTCACTGTGAGGGGATCTGGGTGGGCTATTCTGCAAGGGGATGCCTACTGGTGCGAACCTCAGTAGGTATTGATATGAACTGTCCTGTAGAGATGGACTAAGAAATGTAACCTGAAAATTTTTTTTTAAGTTTTTAAAAATTTTTTTATTTTTTATTATTTATTCAATTGTGCGTGTATGCGTGTGTGTAGAACCACGGACGAATTCGGGAACCACCATGGACCGCCTCCACTTCCTCTTTGTTTACTCTGTCCGGGGATTCACAGGCTCCGCCCTACCAGGACCAGAAACGCAGAGGTCTAGGATCTGAACTCAGGACCTTCTGCCTACAAGGCAGAGGCTTAATCCCTGAGCCATCTCTCCAGCCCTGTAACCGACAACTGTAAAAAAGAATAAAACCCCTGTTGCAGTTCACCTGCATGGTTTATTGTCTCTTACAGTTCTCAGTCCAGCTTGACAGGAGAGGTCACGCCAACACCAGGCCCAAGGGAACTGGCCACAACATCTCTTATAATGGCTGAGAGAGGGACGATCCTTACTTGCCAGACCAGCATGTCTGGCCAAGTGTACACAAGGATGCCAACTCTCTCAATCAGCTCTCTGTATTTTATTCTAGGGCCTAATCCATGGGCTGGGCTTCCCCATCAGGTAGACAATCTCCTGCAGGTTTGCTCTGGGCCTAACTCAACCACTAATTCTCTACAAATGTGCCCAGAAGCTCAAACCCTCAACTGTCAAATTGACACCTGTGCCCAACTATGACAACCCCCTTTTTCACATAGCCATTAGTCCCGAATTTACCAGCAACATGTAAAGAAACTGTGAAAAGGGTGTGTAGAGTTATCAATTAAAAGTGTGTGTGTGTGTGTGTGTGTGTGTGTGTGTGTGTGTGAAAAATGGATGTTCAGAAAATGCTGTTTGGTGGAACAACATACATATTCCATTGATTTGAAATAATTCAGAGTAGGGAAATTCATAATAAAAACCAGATCATGGGTTACCAGGAGACGGAGTGAGGCAGGCAATGGGCTGCTTGTGAATATGGACTTCCTTGCAAATGAAATGAGTACTCTGGAATTTGACAGTCATGCCGATTTCACAAATTTGTGAATAAATATAAATCAATGGATTGTACACCTTAAAATGACCAAACTTGTATACAAATAGCATCTTAATAAAGTCTTTTTTTTTTGTTTTTGCATGTGTTAGTTGTAGGTGTGTATAGATGCACGTGGGGGTAGAAGAGGGCACTGTGTGTACCTTGGAAGCCCAAAGGTGACATCAAAAATCAATCTGGATTGTTTTACCTTTTTATTGGTTTGCTCTGGGGTTTCCTAGGCTCTACTTTCCAGGGCCGGAAGTACAGGCCACCATCAGTTCCACCTGGCATTTTTACATGGGATCTGGGATCTGAACTCAGATTTTTTTGCTTTGCAAGCAAAGGCTTAAACACTGAGCCATATTTCCACCCCCTTAAAAAAGTCTTTAATAAGAAAAATAGACAGAAAATGCTGCTCCTTAATTAAATCAAACACATACCGACTGAAACATTTCAGGCTTGTGCCTGAAAGGTTTGGGGAGCTGAAAGGCTCACTCCCCCAGCAGCCAGCCAGGGCCCCAGTGACTGAGCTGGGACCTCTGAGGGACAATGGTTTGAAAGGCTACCAGGTGACTGCTCAGGAAGATGGCACTGGCTCCACGCGGGGGGTGGGGGTGGGTGGGGGGGTGCTGTCCTGGGTGTGCCCCGAGAGGCTGGACTAGGAATCCCTTAGGCATTGCTTCCATCTTCTGACAATAAGGAGAAAATATTGGCGTGAACCTCTGAAGATTTGCCAAGAGGGGTTTCTAAGCACGTGACAGGATCCCCAGCCCTTTCTGAGGCAGGAGGAGGTAGCTCTGGAGACCTCTGTCCTTCCTGGAAACGGGTGGAAGAGAAAACCCAGACTTCCCAGAACAGCAGATGTCCCACGTTTTCAAATAAAATCTTGAGACTTGAAACAATGGAATCTTGTCTGTTCCAGGAGCCATGTGTCATCTTTACCAGATCCCATGGCAACCTGATGGCGTTTCGGGAGTGGAGTTTGTCTAGTGGGAACAAGGCAGGAGCCTGGTGGCTGTGAGGCCTACTCTGAGTTCCACAGGTTTGACAGCAGGAGGCTCTTGGGGATCTGGAATATGAGATATTTCCAGATATTTACATATTTCTGGCCAACTTTCTTTTCTTTTCTCTTTGCTTCTTTCCTTCTTTTCTTTCTTTCTTTCTTTCTTTCTTTCTTTCTTTCTTTCTTTCTTTCTTTTTCTTTCTTTCCTTTTTTCTTTCTTTCTTTCTTTCTCTTCCTCCCTCCCTCCCTTTTTCCTTCCTTCCTTCCTTCCTTCCTTCCTTCCTTCCTTCCTTCCTTCCTTCCTTCCTTCCTTTCCTTCCTTCTCTCTCTCTCTCTCTCTCTTTCTTTCTTTCTTTCTCTTTTTTTTCTTTTTGTACACAGACACGTGCTAGCACAAGCAAGTGTGTATATGTGTGTGCGCACTCCATGTCAGAGAGCACTGTGCGATCTGTAATCCAAACTCAGGTCCTTCTGCTTGTGAGGCAGAGCTTAACCCCCGAGCCATCTCTCCAGCCCAAAAAGACATTTCCAAGGGAGCCTCGGACTCAGGCCAAAGCCATGTCCACAAGGCCTAGCCGCTCAGGGCAGGAAGTGGATTAGAGCCGCATGAAGATGTCACATGCATGTAAATGCCTCAGACCTGGACTCAGTGTCTCATACTGTGGGATTAAGGGAAGCCCACTCATCTGAGTTAGTCTTCTAAGAATTCTTCTCAGAATTTGAGTAAAAGTGACTGAAGATAAAACATTTAGCAGCATGCTTGAAGCCATGGCTCATTTTTTTTTTTTTTTCTGGGCCAGTGAGATGGCCTATCAGGCAAGGTGCTCGCTTGCATGTCTGAGGATCCAAGTACACGACGAACAGAGAGAACCGACTCCACAAAGTTGTTTTAGGACTTCCGCACATGTGCCGTGGCGTGCATGACACACACATAATTTAAAAAAGCATTTTCCACTCCCTGCCCTAACACTAAGCACTTGCTCAAGGTGACGGGCTAAGTGCGGGCTGGATTTTTCCTTTTCATTCAGCATTTGGTGTTTCTTTGGGAAGAGCTGAGTTTATGCCTTAGGATGTAACAACTCTGTGTGTCTGTCCACTATTGACTTCTAGCAGGTGGAAGCCAGGGATGCTGGTGAACATCCGTTAGCACACAGGTGGTCCCCGCAGGAGCACATTGCCCCACAATGAAATCATCCAGCCCAATGTTAATAACCCTGAGGCCGAAAACCAAGACCTAAGGAAGAAGGTGGGCGTCTGTCAGGAAAGGGGTGGTGAAAACACATTCGAAGGGTGGGATCCAGCAGCATCCACCCAGAAGGGGGGAGAATCTTCACAAGGAGGACACTTTCACTGGCTGTAATTCAAGAAAGTCAGTGACATTAGACTCAATGAAGACCAAGGCCAATGAACTGATTTAAGTCCCCTTTGAACAAGATGTCTTAGTCTAGATATAAATGTCCCCAAAGACTCACAGGTTGAAGGCTTGGTCTCTGGTGTCTTGCACTAAGGACTGGTGTCCAGCTACAAGGTTGCTGATCTGATGAGGAAGCAGCAGGAACTGGGGTGTCTCTGAAGAGAACTATCTTATCCCCAC
Source organism: Typhlomys cinereus (assembly GCA_023101885.1). Lineage (NCBI taxonomy): Eukaryota > Metazoa > Chordata > Mammalia > Rodentia > Platacanthomyidae > Typhlomys > Typhlomys cinereus. Next base: position 9,004,267 of record JALPQD010000014.1, read on the forward strand.
TCCCCACTGCCTTTGGTCTGTCATGTGAGCTGATCTGTCACAATGCTTGGTCTCATCACGGACTCCTGACACAGCCAGGTGACTATAAAAGAACCCAAATAACTCTCTCCAAATAGGTCTCTCCAAGTAATGTCAAGCATTTTGTCATAGCAATGGAAAACAAGTTAACACGTGGGATAAAGAAAAAGCAATCAGTATCAGAATAAAAAAAAGCAGTTAGGAACTGACACAGTCCAGGAAAACATAATGGGGGTCTCGCACAGTAGTGAAATACATGTAGTACACTATTTCTTGGTTTTCATTCTATGATTAAGACAAACCATGTATTAAGAGTCTCCAAAAATGAGGAAAAGGGACATTTGCACGAATCTTTTCCTTGGAAAAATTAACCAAGCCATTTGGCTAAGCTACTGTTCCCATAAGTATGCCTCAAAGACTGAAGTCAAAAATCCTGGACTCATCATACTTTTGGCCAATTTTGACATTTCATCTGTTTGGTAGGATACTTTGTTTGTTCTTAACTTTATTAACAATGAGTTTATGTATCACCTATCCTCCCCCAGCCTATCCCACGTACTCTCCCATCTAGTCAGCTTCCCTCCCTCTCCCACATTTCCAGCTGGGCACTTTAATAAACAGATAGTTCACCAATCAGTTCTGATTAAGAATTGGTGGCTTTGATGCTGGCCAAGTCCTTCATGGTCACTCATATCTTGAGAATACAAACTAATCCTAACATATTAAAACATGTTACTGAAATTTGATTGATATGTCCAGGAAGTAAGAGAACCACTGAGTTAAATGAAAAACACTTTCAGTTGTTAAGCAACGAATGAGACATTTCCCATGGAATCTTTTGAAAATGCGCTTAGAATTAGGGATTTTAATTTAAGTCAGTTATTATACGTTTTAAGTCAGTTATTACACGTTTTAAGTCTCTGCTATAATTTTCTGCAAAGTGAAGATAGTAGTCCCTCAACCCTAAGGGCTGTGGCAGATTAAATAAGATTAGTCACGGGATGCTCACCCTGTAGTTTCCTTGAAACTGTTGGAAAGATCAGGTCAAAGCTTCACTAAATTTTTAACCTTGGGAAATGTTGCAAAGAGTTAGGTGCTTTGCGCTTGGACACAGGGATGCCTACCATCTAGTTCACTCTCCACACTTCAGGACCACAGGAGAAATGTCATGGTTTGAATGTGAGTTGGTCCCCTACAAGATCATATGTTCGAAGCCTTAGCTGTTGTCAATGTTTGGAAAGGTCAAGCAATCTTTTGGAGGTGGAGCCTTGCTAGAGGAAGGTACATCACAGGGGGTGGGCCTGGAGTTGGTTAGTCCCACCCTGCTTTGTTAGTAGTCTGCTCTCGCAGTCTGCAGCTTGCTCCCTTGGCCTCCGTAGTGTCTGCAGTGACCTGAGCCGTCTCCAACCTCTGTCGCCCGCCCACCATACCCATCGTCTACTACGATGGACTCATGTTTCCCTTCTGAAATGAGAAACCAAATAAATCTCCCTTTTTCCCCTTAAGTTGCTTAAGTCTGAGTGTTCTCATAGCAGCAGAAAGTTAACTGCGACAAGGAAGCTCAACATTTTACTGTGAATGCAGGCAAATTAGCTTGTCCAAGAATATTCTAATTGAGCAGACTCTCCAATCCTCTCCAACAGTTGTCTTGTGCAGCCTCTGAAATGATGTTCAAAGAACTCCAGGAAACACTTAAGTGTTGCTGGTGGCACGGAGCAGATACACTTGACTCCTATTTACTGTCTCTTTTTGAAGGAACTTTTGTTACTAAGTTTTTAAAAGTTTTGCCAGGTGAATGCAGCTCAGTTGCCCTGCAAGCCTTCCATATTAAGAAAGGAAGGTATTTATGTGCATGTCTAAATATTTATAACTTTAGGAAATTTTTATGAAAGAGGGAGAACATACAAGTGCATGGGCCATAGTTTGTAGGTGTAAGTTAAAAGACAACTTTTGTACACCTTACTTCTCTCTTCACCACGTAGTTTTTTGGGATCCAACTCAGATAACCAGGATTGCAAACGGGAATCTTACCAGCTGAACTACCTAAATGCCCAAAGATTTTTAACTTTAAACATGTCCAAAAGCAAAATAATTTCCTGGGGCACATGAACCAAGGTCTAAAGCCACCAAGGGCCTAGATGTTCATGACTTCCCTTCAGCTGTTTTCTTTTGCCTCATGTTCTCTCATCATGAGAACTTTACTACTTTAAATCACTGACCACTTGTCCTACTGAAGTTGTCTTTTCATCCTTCCAATGGACACCATTTAAAATAAGACATAAGTGAATATGAATAATAATTTACTGAATTATTTTCAATTTTGTTAATTCTACCTGGCCAGCTTAAGAAATTAAACAGGAATAACCACCATAAGATATCTAAATGTGGAGGTAGTCACTTAGAACTGGTATTGGTAATCTTACTAAAAACAGAACCTTGGGTTAGACGGCTCAGGGGTTAAGATTGCCTCAAAAGCAAGTCCTGAGTTTGTATCCTAAATTCCACATAAAAATGCCAGGTTGAAATGGCAACAGCCTGTACTTCTAGCCCTAATGGGTGGAGCCTGGGAAATCCCAGCATGAAGCAGTAAGTTGGAAGCAGCAATCCAGGATGATTCCCGAAGTCACCCTTGGTCCTCCACAGGGACACACAGTGCTCTGACACACACACATGCACGCAGACACACACTAAAAAAAAAAAAAAAAAAAAAAAAAAGAAAATAGAACTTTATTATTTCAATACTTTTCAGTGTTCTATAGTCCAGATGCTTAATCACCNNNAATAGCGACAACTGAATTATTGTTGGGGTTTGAATGTGAAATATCCCCCACAGGTCCAAGCGTTTGAATACTTGATCTTCAGCTGGTGGTTACAGCAGTCATAATAGTGTTCCCATACTAAGGGGGAGCCCATGGGTGGGGGAGGGGGAGCTCTGGGCTATGCCAGTGAGGAGTGGAGGACTCAGCAGGAAGTTTGGTGTTCACACAGGGAGATGCTCCAAGGGATGGGAGTAAGGGGGAGGTACTGAGAGAGGGGGAGGAAAGGGATAGGGGAAGGGGAGGGGAGGGTGCAAGGGGGACTAGGGAGGGGTGGAGGGAGGGAGAGACAGGGTACCTATTGAGCTTCTATGATTGGGGGAAAAGTTTCTTGAAAGAAGTGGTTACAGGACATACTTATAGAACGATGTATAGAATAATGAGGTGGAAGGTTGCTGGAAGTATGTCACTGGGGGTAGCCTTGAGGTTTGATAACCTGGCCCTACTTTGTCTCTGCTTCCTGAATGTGGCTGCAATGTAACAGTGAGCTTCTGCCAGTAACACATTTCCCTTTCATGAAGGAATGGATCTCCTCTGGGAGCAGAAGTCAAATAAAAAACATTTTCTTCTGTATGTTGCTTGGGTCTGAGTATTTTCACAGCAACAGAAGATAACTGGATCAGAGTTTATGTAAGATTAGTGGAATCATTGCTGTTGACATGGGCCTTTGGGGCTTGCTTTTGAGTCTTTGGGACTGTCTGTGGAAGAGAGATGAAAAATTGGGAATGCTGGGCCAAAAAAGTTGTGAGCCATAGAGCCAGAGCTTAATGGACCAATCTGGTGGGAGCTTGGAAGACAGTAATGCTGAGCAACAGAACAGTAGAGGCCCGGCTCATGAGGTCTGTAAGGGAGAACAAAGTCTGCATTGAACTATATAGAGGCAACTACAATGTTTGGCAGTTTGGCTGCATTTTGCCCATGTCTTGAAAACGTGAGGTTGAATATAGTTTGATGGTGATTATAAGAGCAACCATGCAGGTAAACTACAACAATTAGTATCACCACTGAATTGTACACTGATGTGGAAGATAGGCACACACATATTATACACACTCCCAATCCCTCTTATTTGTAAAAAGGGAGAAAGTAGGTGCGAGTTTGAGAAACAGTATACATCTTGAAATAAGGTCCACTGAAGAGAATTTAACTCGTATCTTCCCTGCACCTACTTCTAAACCCAGTTATTCTAATTAATCCTTTTCACTTTTGCTACATAGGGATTTTAAAATAAAACCTTGATAATACTGACTTTGACTTCTGGACTTCACGCACCACACAGGTGCACACACAGACACAATACAAAAGCCTTACACCATTATGATAAAAAGGGACTGGTTCTACAAAATTTTAATAAAAAAGACAAAGATCTGTAAATAAAGACTATAAACTGTTGAATCTAAATTGAATTTCAGGATTCAATTAGCAATGTATAAAAAGTCATCTATTTTACTTAGAATTAGGCCAGCAGTGACTGTTTATGGTGACATTTCAAGAAGGCTACTGTGTCTGCAACAGAAAGGGCATGTCTATACAAGGAGGACCTTAACTATTAAGGAGTTAGTGGGGAGGGAAGTATGGCGAGAAGAAAATGTCACTGTCAAAGTAGCATCCTTTGTCTCATCACATTTCACAGACAATATGAAACACACAAAGGAGAATACATTCAAGTTAATGGAAACAAGTCTTTATTAAGTAACTTTTAATATCAGAAAAATAAAACTCTTATAATTCTCTTTACAGCAAATATATAATATCAGTGCTTTGGCCATCTTAAGTTAAAGGCCCTTTATCATAAAATATATGGTTTTAAACTTTACTCAAATTGAATTTATAATCCCTATGACTTCCCTACATATACATAACAAAAGAGTGTAGTAAAATTAGCAAATACTAAACTATATTGATAATTTATCATTCTTAGTTTGTGGTTTTAAGAAACAGTACACGCACCTAATACATGTCGATTCCTTGGCTTATTAGTTGCAGTGTACGATGCAACAAAATACAAAATACATGCTTGGTGAACATTCGTTCATATCTACAAGACGGCAGCTAGAGATTAGGTTTCAATACTGACATTTAACTATCCTACAAGCAATTAGCATTACATCATAATATGCCATCAAGGCAACTTCTTTTATACTGAAAAAAAATCAAAATAAAAACCGTTATTTGTAAACTTTTATACGAAATGTAACTCTTCAAGTGGAAATAAAAAATAAAATTTGTCTATTTACTATTGAATACACATAAGATTTTCAATTTTCGTTATACTGAGAAAAAAAGCTCTTTTGTGTTGGGAAAATAACGCTTCAAAAAATAATTAGTAGAAAAACCCACTAGTATAATGTTTCGTCCTTTCAATGCCAGCACAGATTTGGGAACATACTGAGGATGAAGTTATACACATCCACAGGTGAAATGTACAAGTGTTATTTTAAAGAAATCTTTCCTTGTGATTGGAAACAGTTTTGAAATGAAGTAAACTGATTGGAGGTTGTCACAGCTGCTTTTGTGAATGATGCCAAGGGCATTGTTATCTCCCTCCCTTTCCCCTATATTACTAAAAAATAAAAATATATTTATAATGTGCAAGACAAATATGGATTGAACATAAAAATGTTTCACATTTTGATCTATAGTCTAAAATTATAATTAATAGCTTGATCAGACTAATGAATGGAATGTTCGCATCCTCCATTTTCAGCCAATATAGGTGCATTCCAAAGCCCATCCTGAAATGGGAAAAGCCAGGCAGTCATTTCCATTCACCTGGGAGGCAACCGGTAGGAATTCACAATCTGGGTAATTGTGTTCCTTGTCCACTAATCATAGCAGCCTCCAGCACTCTGGGCGAGATGAAAGTCAGTGTAGCAGTTTTTGTCCCAAATTACAACCAGTGATCTAGTGAACTGCCATCAGCCCTATTAATACCAGTAAGTAATCACAATGCATTAAAAAGTTACTTTGCGATCCTGCAGAATTAGGCATAAGTTGTTGTAAAATAAAAAACTGGCAGTGTAAAGAAGGCAGCACGGGAAGTGTCTGAGTCGTCTGCAATGCCAAGTACCCTCCAGAAACTCATGTGGCTAGGCTTTGGGACCCACCATCTGGAGTCTCAGATGACACGCGACCTCTGATCATCCCTCAGCCACGTCGCTCCAGCTTTATAGCTAGGCTTATACAAGCCATGTCTCTGCGTCTACAGGATAGTATTAATGATTCAAACCAAACTAATAGACAAGAGACCACTTAGGTTTAGTGTTACCATAGCAGCCTTTTATAAGTTTACTAACAACTTTAGCCTAATCCCAATAAAGCCTGATAACAGTCATAAGAATTCATTAGGAAGTTTACTGGGGGTACCATTATACCCATGCCTTTACGAGTCCATATAGATATAGCATTTATGTATATATATATAGTTAAGAGTGAATTTGGATTGCCTGAGTAACAGCTGTCTGGCAAACTGGACATGATGGCGTTCTCTTTTCACAGATCTTGTTGGCACATTCCATGCAGAAGAGGTTGTGGCCACATGGAACTAGGGCAGCAATAACTTCATTCTCAAAGCAAATCACACAGTCGTGCTTTCTTCTTGATTCTGGAGGTGAGCTGGAGGTGGACCCACCATTGGAAGAGGAGTAACTATTGGTACCATTAGAAAAAGCAGGGATGTATATTGGAAGGCCGACGTGGTTGCCTGTACTAGGTGGGTCGCTCCTAACCCTCCGAGCAAGTGGGTGTTCTATGCTCTCAGGAAATGTAGGAGACAGACGAGGAGTAGATGGCTGACTTCCTCTACGCTGAGTCTTCGCGTTTCCAGAAGGATCACTCCCAAAGCCAGAGAGTGGGTTAACTGGCTCAAAAGGAGTCCAGATCGTTTGGGCGGATGTTGGTAAAGAGTCAAAGGCAGGAGAGTCCACCGTGAGATCTTCTGAGCCTACAGACGGTAGTGTTTCTCCGAACCAAAAGTTCCCTGTGCTAAATGGGCTTGTGGGACTGAAATCAGCCAGCCGATTGCTTCCAAAGTAGGAATCTGTGGACCCACTTCCCAGGGAGCTGGAACTGTCGTTCCGGTAGTTGGATATCATTCTTGCACGGCTGGGAGGAACTGGATTGGAGGACAACCACGCAGAGCCAAGGGTGCCGCCTTCGAAGCTTACATCTGTACCGTTGTAATGGAAGTCATTCTCTTCGTTGAGCTCTATGTAGTTTCCTGTACGCATGGCGATATGCATTTCAATTTCTTCCCGGGCTCGATCAACATTTTCAGGCATCCCCGTCACTTCAAACACAGGCTCCTTGTCTCTGCTGGGGGTCACGATGTACGTATGGGTTTGCTGCTGAATTCTCTTGATCGTTGCTCCTTTGGGTCCCACCACTAGTCCCACCACTCGATAGGGGACCCTGACCTGGACTGTGGTCTGACCGGGCAGATTAGGACTACAGGACAACCCTCCCAGGGCCGGGCCGTTCTTGTTGCGAGACGCGCGGATCATGGAGAAGTGTTCTGCAGCTGACAGGATTTCTCTTTTGGCCATCGCGACATCTTCTTTCCGCCCAGTGACCACAAAAATGGGCTCTTCTCCTCGAACAGGGGTCTTGATATATGTGTTGGTCTTGGCTCGCAGTGCTTTAATTTTACAACCTGTTGGAAAGAAAACATTTCATTAAGAATTGATATGTATCACTTTCAAAACTACTTGAAAAGAAAGTTCTTTTGAAACTCAATGTCTAACAATGTGCAGTTGCTTCTTTTAAGAAGAGTTTAAAAAGTTTACTCTTCACCATAGTCATTTATCATTAAACAAAACTTTCTGCTGATAGAGACAGGTGTACTTGCTTGAAGACTTATTTTAAGTGAAGAGAGATCTTGGTGGGAGGCCACACTCAGTGAGACGAGACGACACTCCCCAAACAGCATGTCATTACATCTTTGCATAAGGTACTTAATTTGCTCCCTATTACAACATGCGTAAAGTCCAAACAATACAGCTTACACGGCTCTTCTTTAGCTGGTACTTGGCAATCTTTTCCTAGTTTCACCTTTTACCACTTCCCTTCCCCACTCTGAAGTAACTGGTCAGCACGCTTCAGCTTACAGATACCCGTGACGATGATTAAACAGTTTCTCCATTTAGTTGTTGGAAGGACTGAAAAATACCATACTGAAAAATGCTTGTTCAGGCTGGAGAGATGGCTCGGGGATTAAGACTCTTCCTCAAAAGCAGAAGAACCTGAGTTAAGGATCCCAGGTCCTATATTTAAAAAAACAAACAAACAAACAAAAACACCAGGTAGAAATGGCAGTGGCCTGCACTTCTGGCCCTGGTGGGCAGAGCCTGGGAAATCTCATAGTGAAGAAAAAAAGAGGTAGGGATACACACACATACACACACACGCTTGTGCACACAAAAAGGAAAGAAAATGCTTACTTAGGTATAACTAAGTGATAGCACACATGCTTACCAACCTCAAGGTCCTGGGTTCAACCCAAGAACCCTCCCACCTCCCAAAGCTAATTGCAGCATGTGTCACTCAATCTTCAGAATTATTCCTCTCCCAACTCTCCACCTGTCTCAGAAAATATTTTTATGAGTAAATTCAGTTGATATCTGGGAGACTGAACTGTCTTTGAAAGGATAATAGAATTGGTCAAGATCTACTAGTTAAGTCAGATCTCAAATCCAAGCTGTTAATCTTAAGCACATTCTTTTTACTGCTTTCTACACTTTTCTCTTAAAAAACAGAACCCCCCCAAAAAAGTAGGAAGTCTCCATATTTCATGTTTCATTTAGCATATTAGCATATGAATTAACCAGGGAGTCACATCTAATGATTCTGTAAGGTCTTTCTCATCTGTTTGCTTCATGAGAATTCAACTTCGGCATCTGAGTGTGTGCCGGCACCTGCACGATGCTGCATGTCAGCCTCGGGCTCCTTCCTCAGCAACCACCTACTCACTGGCCTGGGGATGACACTAAGGCATGCTGGTGAGCCCCAGGCATCCCCTCATTTTCTGCCTTGTAATCCTAGCACTGGAATGACAAGTACATACTACGGCGCTCCCCTTTTCATGTAGGTTCTGGGGAATCAAACCCAAGTCCTTATGCTTGCATAGCAAGCACTTTGTCAGCTATCTCCCTAGCCCTTTATGCACACAATTAAATTCAACATTCTAAACAAATAGTTTAAGAATGCAATACTTTATGGCTGAGCATGGTGATGTGTGTGTGTAGTCCCAGCACTTGAGGTGCTGAGACAAGATCAATGAAAGTTCCCTGCTAAGGACTGCCAAGATGGTTCAGTGGGTAAAATACTTGCAACAAGCCAGATGACCTGAGTTTGATCCTGGAACCCATTTGCTGGAAGGAAAAACTAGTCCACAAAGCTATCCTTTAATCTACACATGTATGATGTATCACACATCCATTACAAAGTAAATGAACAAATGTAAAAACAAACCCTTAGACAATCTTCTAAAGAGGGAATTAAAAAGACAGTTCTCAGGTTGGAAGAGATAGTTGAGGGTTTAAGATTCTGACTTGTAAGCAGAAGGCCCTGAGTTTGGATCCCAGGTCCCAAGTAAAACCTCAGGTGGAAGCTGTGGTGGTCTGCCCTTCCAGCCCTACTGGGCAGAGCCTGGGAAATGCCAGAGTGAAGCAAAATGGAGGAAGATGCAATCCAGGATGATTCTCAAAGTCACCCTTGATCTTCTACAGGGACACACAGTACCTTCACATATACACATGCAAATAAATAAATCAATAAAAGACAGTTCTCTGCTTGCATTATACAGTGAAGCCAAGTGCTGTAACAAAAAAAAGAAAGAAAATCAAAAACAAAAGAATACAACGTATCTTTAAATAGCAACTTGGCAATGACAGTTTAGATGTACAGTTTCTACAGTTTAGAGGTCTTTGTTTTGACTCTTTTACAGTCAATTTTGTTAGGAATATCCTGTTCATCTCACCTTAGGCTTTAACAGCACCTGTATACTACTGTACGTAAGTGACTTTAGTTTTGCCCACTATGAATATTCATGGAAGCTTTAAGTGTTTCCAAGCAAGTACCATCTACCACAGTTCAAACTAAAACTCCAAACAACCACAAGGTTAATTGGCTCAAACAATGGGCTGGAAATAAAAGCATAAAGGAAAGAGGCATAGACAGTAGATCAGCTTGACAAAAAGAAGTCAATTTCTAATGTTACAACTCAGTTTAATTACTAGTGCCTATTTTACTTCAGATATCAACTGCAGTGATCAAGGATGCAGTGATCAAGAAGCTTCTCCGTGTACCTTACTGTATGTACTTGTTTATCCTTCCAAACTGGTGGGTGGCCTACTGTTGATTACAATGTTGTAGGGCTCTGCATTTCACCAGGTGACAGGTGATCACTGGCCAGTAGTCTCCTGTGTCAGTTATCACCCCTGCTGTGGGTTTGTGGTTTGTGATTCCCCACTGCTGTAGCCTTTTTTTGGAGGAAAGGACCTCAACATCTCCTTTCCCTGCCTCTCTCATTCTTTCTACCTCTCCCTCAGGGGTTCATGGGCCTTTGGGCATGTTCTTAGACAAACCTAACTGCAATAGGATCTTTGTGATCTCCAACTACTAGCAGCTTGAGATTTTGGGTAAGTTGCATACTTCCATAAACCCATTATTCTTACCTGCATGTTGGAAACAAAGATTAATGGGCTAAAATTAACTCTGAACAGTGTCTGACACCTAAATGTTACTAGGAAGTTAAAATATTCAAAGATTTATCTCCTAAAGATAAAATATATTTAGATTGTAAAACCAATATGCAAAGCCAAGAAGAAATGTGAAGTTGATACAATTTACTCCTGTATGTCAGGGACTGAGGACAGAAAGCAGATATAAGAACTCTAAGGAGATCATGAAGCTGTAATTGCTCAAAGGTAAAGAATAAGAAAAGAATGCAAAACACCCCCCCCAAATGCAGCTTCTTGCATGCCCCTAAACCTGTCTTTTTTTTTTTTCTAGTTGATTTTTACAAGTGAAGAAATACTTCCATGTATAACATATTAAAGAATGGACAAATTAAAATTCTTTTATCCCTTAATTACATTAGAAAAGATGATCAGAAATTAACAAGAAGGTTCACATGTGACTTTTATTAAAGCTGAAACAGCCAGAAGCAGGTGTAAGTTTGAGAGGAAAACATTTTTCTTATTAGGGAATTTTAAAAGATAATGCTAGCAGAATCTCAGAATTATCAGGCTACAGATGTAGTGCAAAGGTAGAGAATTTGTTTAGCATCCATCAAGTCCTGGGTTTGACCCCCAGCATAACCAATGAGACAAAATAAAAATTAAGATTTGGTATCATATAATACAGTCATATTTATAAATGATTCCTTTCAAAGTAAAAGCTCAGCTTTTGTCAGAAATTTCCCAAAATTCAAATTTTAAATAAAATTCAAGAAATGGTAAACCTCAAATATTTTAAATCATTTTGGTATATCCATGAAAAACTTAATGAAAGTGACAATTTTGGATTTCATCTGGAATTTGCTCATAACAGAAATGTGAAAATTTTATAAGCAGAGCACAATGGCACATATTTATAATCTCAGCTACTGGGGAAGCAGCAGAATTGCTTGGGCCAAAGGCTAGCCTGGAGATGATGGATGCTACACTATCTCACACCTCATTCTCACAATGAAAACTGGGGACTGAGGGTAGACAAGCAGCACACAGAACAGGAGCGGAAACTGAGGCTTAAAGTAATTTGTCCAAATCAAGGGCAACCATGGTAGAGCAGGCACAAGTGAAAGCCAAGGGAAGAAGAGAGGCACAGACAGGACAGTGTTTACGACCAATGTCAACCACATTAACGACCAAGTTCTTCAAGTGTCTACTTCCACGGCTTTTGTCACTGAATTCTCTTTATTATTTTAAGGTCCAGTCTTACTGTCCATGACGCAACTTTACTTGTGGTCAATAGGGCTTCCTCTCAGGGGAAATTTGTGGAAGAGGGCGTGGTAAGATTGTAAGAGCACCAGGATGGGAGGAATAATGATATGCAAGATACTCCACACAAGTTAGGGCTGAAGCAATCATAATAGGACTTTGCATGCCCTGCGCAATGTCCAACACATTACTGACCCCACAAAGTCTAGCATGGACTAAAGGCACTAGGATCCCTGGAGGAAGGGACTGACAGTCACAGTAGTGTTCCTATGCTTAAGGGGAACACAGGAAAGGATTCTGGGAAATGCCCCTGGGTCCTTGCACCTCATCGTAGAGGAGACTCAGAGGAAAGTTTGGCATGCACATTAAAGGATGTTCTGGGGATGGGAGGGGGAGGCACTGGGGGATGGGGAAGGTGGGGGGAGGGGAGAACAGGGAGATGTAGGGGAAGTGGAAGGAGGGGGGAACAGGGAGGGTATAGGGGAGGTGGAGGGAGGGAGGGGACCAGTGTAACTGTTAAGTTTGTATGAGTGGAAATAATAATAATAAAATAAAAGAAAAAAGAAAAAAAGAATAGGGCTTCCTTCCTTGCATGCAGTGATTGGCAGTCTCTGCTCCCTGGGCAAAGGCAGAAAACCACCCTTCCTTCAAACACCGGCATGAAAGGAGGCTTTTTCTTCAGCTACAAAGAAACATGAACTTCTGAAAGTCAGTTATGCAATGGAAAGTTGACTATTCTAACAGCTTTAGGCTACCTATACATGCAGCTGACTATGGCTTGGTAATTCTAACACCAGAAAATTATGAGCTGGGCCTGGCAGCAAATGCCTGTGATCTCAGCACTCAAGGCAGAAGCCGAAGAACCTGGAGTTTGAAACCGAATATTTCTTAAAACTCAAAAAAAAAAAAAAAAAAAAAAAAATTAAAGGCATAAATGTCAGATTAAGCTTTAAGTCTCTATATAGTAACTAATGGTCTCCTAAGTTAAAAAGTAAACCCAACAATCATGGCATATCATCTGACTGGGAAATAGTAAAGATGTGTCAATAATGAAAAAATCTCAGCTAAACATACTACTATAATCCAAGGAGCCGCAAGGGTGAGGGCAGGAGCAACTTGAAAAACCAACATGCTTTAATGCGGACACATTTTATCTACTTGGTGCTTTCTAAAGAAGCATTTCTTTTCCTTTGTGGTGGAATTAGAGATGCGATCCGAAGTCTCACACATGCTAGGTAAATGCTCTACCACAGTAAGAAACAAATCTTATTTTCCAAACTAAGTATACGCAGTCTTATGAAAATTATTTTCATTGAATTTAAATTATTCCTAAAGGTGATGTTTAATAAAATTCTGTAACAATTTCATAGGTTATAAAATAGTATTGTAAGCAGCATATATTGACTCTTGCTTATAATCACATCAATCAGAAAAGTCGAGGCTGGAAAATGTTAAGTGAGTCTGACCTGGGTTACACAGGTAGACTCTGATTTAAAGTGTTGGGGGGAGGGAGTGAGAAGTGGCTTAGCAGATAAAAGCATTTGTTGCACAAGCACAGGATCTGAGTTCTAATCTCCAGAACCCATGTAAAAGACGGCAAGAACTCAAGCATCTGTAACCCAGTGTGGTAGGAGGTAGAAACAGAAACTGCTGAGGCTTGTGGCCACCAGCCTAGACCAAGATACTCACCCGACCACACATGCAGATTTGTATGCACATGAAAACATTGTGGAAGTCATCTAATACTCTGGCTCTCCTTGTGCAGACAGTTAAAATGGACTTTAGAGCCCATCTAATGGTAGGTGTGGCCAGATGACTTTGATTAAGGCAACATAAGCAGATATGGCAAATACTGCTTCCAGTCTATCTCTGAAGGTCCAGGGTGTGGCTGATGGTGACTTTGCTATTGGCCTACGATTAAAACTAAACAGCCCCTGTGAATGAGAAATAAATTGTGGATGCTGAAGTTCTTTGTTAATACAGCAAAGTCCCAGGTACCTAAAAATTCATTTAATCAGTTATATTACAAAAATACCACCCAAGAAATGTTTTTTTCAATAGCTGAGAAATGGTGAGAATGATATAGAACATCTCCAAACTATCCTCAGATTTCAACCAATGTGTTTATTTCCTATGGTTTCACATGTCAATCTCTATGTATCAGTCAGCTGCGAAAAAGGGATCTGTGGAGCCCAGGGAGTTTAAGCGACTTGTTCAAGATCACAAAGTGAGTTACTGGCTCACAGTAATTACAATTCAGCAACATACATTAATACTGGATATTTCCAATATATCACAGCTGATCAGAGACTGCTATAGACACCTAGGTATACTTTAAAATATGTATCTTTTATGCTAAAACACATTCTAAAACACTTTTATTATCCAGTTTAAGGCAAAAGTATTAACTTTGCATAAATTCTTCAATTACATAAACACCAGAAAGCATTCTAATCACAGCCAGGTGTAGTGACTGATACATGCCTATGACACCAACCTAGGATAGGAGGTCCAGGTTAGCAGGGGTTAAGCAGTAAAAGACTGTCTCAAAAAAAAAAGTATTCAAAAAAAGTAATAAAAATTACTATACATAAATTTCCAGTTAAGAATAAATGTACATTTCTCTAGTAGAAACAATTTCAAAATGACATTATCTTAAGAGTGTAGGCTACCTTTGCATGAAAACTTAAAATGCCTCAGAGAACTGTTTTACAACCCATGACCATGGCTGAAAATTCTCAAATCCAAGCCTCCCTCAACCATATGTTAAAATAAGGCTTTCATTTTAACCAGAGGGCAGGAAACACCCTTAAATGACCACTTCATTTCACTCTTCCTCTCTGATGAATCAGAACAGTTCATTAGCTAAATAAGGAAGGAAGAAAAGGTACTAGATTCCTCACCCATCTGTAAAACCAGTATAGTAATTAAACCCTTCTTATGGTCCCAGAGCTAATAAATACAAGCTATTATAAACTAAATTTAAAGTTTAAAGCCAAGAAAGTTATAGTTTCTAATTTTAAAGCTAACCTACATATACAAATTAACTTCTGAATTATACAGCAATTTTTTAGACAAATTAAAACTGTATTGAAATGGTAATTGTGAATTCTATAGACACCAAAACTATTATAATGACTTACTTTTTTGCACATGCATGAGTTGTGCGTACCATAAGACACGTGAGTGTGTGTGTGTGTGTGCGCGCACCTCTGGAGGTCTAAGGGTGACATGGCTATACCTTCTAGGACTGGATGTGCAGACGACTACCATATTCAAGACACCAAAACTTTAAGTAAATTAAAGAGCAAATTATACTTGAAAGACAGTACTTCTACTCAAATGATTAGGGTAGAATTTCATTTCCAGAGCAGAACACATCACGCTGAGTATCAATGTGAAGTGGAAAGAGACTTGAAGTCCAATAAACTGTTGAAAATCAATGATCCATAATATGTACGTTAGTAACACAGTGACGCAAAGTGACACTGGTAAAGTACCTGGCAGACCCTACTAAAGAGATGGTTAACATCTCTGACTCTCAAATACCATGCTTTTAGTGTTATTCTGAAATTGTTTCTCAACAGGAAATTTATCTACAGTAAGACCAAATGTTTTGTTTGTTTCTCCCAATGAAGCATAGGTTTATTAAACTTAATACGTGTAGTCTTACTATAAGTAACAAAAAAATCACAAGTATACACTGAAGGAACAATGGGAAGTATTGTTAAAACAAGCAAACAAAACAGTAAGCTCAGTGATGGCTACAGTAGTGTAAGAAAATTTGGCGCACAGATTTAAATAAATTCTATTTTGCCTCATTTGTTAAAACTTCTGTACTATGTATAATATTTTAGCAAGCTATTACTGGTCAGATACATATTTAAATGTTCATTCAGAAAATGGGGATAAAAATTTTCGAACATTAATTTTCTAGACCTATGAGATTAAAAAACACTATCAATTAAAGTCAAAGATGGTTGATAATGCACTTACCTTAGAAACAGAAAACTTTGAGTTATTTACTCAATTTACAACATGTAACATTAATTTACAGTGTAGTTTAGTTATGTAACTAGTAGGTCTAGAGTTCTACTTTAATTCATTTTTTGTCTAAGCTTAACTACTCTACAAATTGAAACAAACCCTGACTTAAATTGGATCTGCCAACCACTATTAAAGTTATCTTGTAGACAATATACATAGAAACAGATGTTCTGCATTTTACATGTATGTACATGTGTATATAAATACACACATATATACATATGTATATAATTATGATACCAGGTGTCAAAATCTGTTGTCACCCTAAACAGCCTCCTGGGGGCTGGGTCCCCATGTACTCATACCACAGATGACTGACCTCCAGTTGTGCACTCATGCAGTGGATGGTCTCTCATAGGGTACACTGTGATATTCACGCTGTGGACTTAGCCTCACAGGAGAGGGACGAAAATGCTTTCTTTGGCTTCATCACAGGTTCTTAAACAAGGGGGAACTGGATGCTCAATCAGAACAGCTGTCTACATCCTGAATGCATTTTCTCTTACTGCTCATGCAATATTTCATATTGCATGAGCAGTTCAAAGATGACAGAAAGTAGGAGAGGATGTGTTGAGTGTGTGTGGGATAGATTTGATCCAAATACATTGTTTATATGAGGTTATCACAGGACAAATATTGTTATAAAATCTGTTGTCGGACTTATTTTCGTTTTGTATCTGTGACGTGTGTACACACGTACATGTGAGTGCAAGCTTACACGTAGAGAGGCCAGAGGTCAGTATGTCTTCCTCTACCTCTTCATAGTGTGAGACAGTCTCTCTGAATCCCAAGCTCAAGGGGGGGGCTCTGGTGATTGGCCATCAAGCCGTGGCTCATACTCCTAGGCTGCCTTCCAGCATTGGGATTACAGATGCAACCAGCACTTCTCTAACTGGGTGCTGGAGATCTCAACTCCTATTCCCATGCGTGCGCAGCAAATACTATACCCACAGAGCCATCTCCCCAGCCCTGGACTTATTTTTGACGTTTAAACTTGAAGTTTCTTTGGTTAATGTATTTTTTTACTAAGTTTGTTTTACAATATTGTTGGTTTTGCAATAAGTACAACACTTTTAAAATTACACACACACAAACAACAAATCTCTGCTGACTTTAACGTATCACATCAGTGAGCTGGGAATAGGTGCAGTAACCCTTGTGACCACAGCATACTGGGTTGAAGCAAAACGCAGGAAGATGAGAGTCCAAAGCTAGCATGGATAGGTGGGAAACCTTGATGCAAAAGCAAAAATAAAAGTAGTGGCGTCAATTTTTTTTGCAAGACACAGGGAGCAGAGCAATCTAAGCAGAGTTGCCCGTGTGCTGACTCACAATGCCATTTGTCCTACTGCTTGCTTCAGAGCTGGAGTCATAAATGCCTCCATCTGTGACATAATTATTTCCAAAACCAATTAAGAGATGTCAAACAGAAAATTATGACTTCAGGTAATGAATAAAATGGCAGGAATGTCTAATTCGTAAGGGTGAAAATTTCACCCCTCTAAAGCAAACAAGAAAATGTAGTGCTTTGCCCTGCTTAATTAACTCACTTAGGACAGATACACTCCCAAGGGGAAATTTTCACAGTGAAAGGATGTGAACATTACAAGACACAGTTCTTCCAGCGGTGAACACTTTACAGATTTTATTACCATGCTGCTGGCGCCAAGTGGCAAAGGGGTCAAGGATCCACTAGTTGAATGGTTCAAAACAGGAAAAGGGCAAGACTTTCTGCTATTCAGATAAGATAGAGGAAGCCCCCATGCTTCTAGCAGTAGAGTCAACGCTCCGGAGAATACTAAGTGCAAAGGAACAGTCAGCAGTTTGTCTACATGTTCCAAGACATAAAAGACTCACATTTCCTTATTAACTAGGAAGCACAGCCCTAAAGGGGGTAGAGTACATGCTTATTTACTAATATGAAATAGATGGTACAAAATAAAAACTCAAAGAGACAGCCAACTCACACACATAAGAACCTTTCTGTAGTGCTTTTAAGATTAACAAAGGCCAAGTTTGTTTGTAACTAATTTGTAGATGTTACCTTGTCTAAATTCCAGCTACGACAGTGCTTTCTCCCTCCTCAGAATCTAACCATCAACAAAACTTCTTGTGCTCTGCCCCTCATTGTCCAGGTTTTCCTAACTATGAATTTGCCAACTGCACCGGGCCGATGCCCTGACCCGTGCTTGCCACACTACGGACAGTACCAACATCTTCACGATCGCGTCGGGCCATTCTGTTAAATGATTAGCTTCTCCTCAGGGCAGAGTTTATCTGAATCAACTTGAACTTTTCAATTCGGTCACCTTAAACTCCACACATGACACCACACCAGTTTGCCATACGGCAACCTCTCCACGCTCGCAGAGGTGAGCAGCAGTTCTTTCTCATGGGCTGTTACTCCAAACAGCTCCAAAAACTTAGGAATGAATTCTAAGAACTTATTTCGGATAGGGTTTTCTCATTTAAGAGCTTAGAGGTAAGAAATAAGCCACCCTTTCGACTGACCTCTTATTTATGTATACTTTAGACCACTTGGGAACATGAGATCATTCAAGCAGCAGCGCCGTCTGCTCTTTATTGACCCCAACAATGGTCGGGCCGTAGGCAGGCTAGACCATATTTGTAAGGCGGCAGCAGGTAGTTTCTGCCCCTTTGGTAAAGAATGCAGAGCCTTCTCTAAAAATGTGGGGTACAGAGATACTCTGGGCATCCCCTTCCCCCACCTTCACAAATCTCCTGGAATCTGAGACATAGGTCCTTTGTCTGAACCGTGTGGGAGGAGTCAGTCTGCAGAGCTGGTGTGCTGGCAAGTGCAGAAGACCATTTACTGCAAACTGCACAAACTCCAAGTTCCTTAATCACCTAACTGTCCCGTTTCCCCTTCTCATACACACCCAAGTGTTCCGAAACGTCCCCTGAGAACGACTGTCAACAGAGTTAGGGCGCTCCTCTACAGCAAGTTTCTCCCTAGCGGAGGGGGTGCGGCGATGTGACGCCCTGGACCCCTTCCCTCTCCACCAGCTCTGTCCGCACACCTCCACCTCTGCCACGCTCAAGTAAGCTGGGCGCATTCGCAGGGTACCCCGCTGTGGCCATGCAAACTTGCAATCTCGGGTTCTGGGGGGCTACAGCACCGAATCCACGACTTCTCACCCGACCTCTCGTCTCCCGCGGAGGTTTCCGGCGCCACCTCGGCCGAGCGTTCCACGAACGCACCGTGCAAAGTGAGCCCCAGCTCCCAGGAAACTCAGTCCCTGGCATTGCGCGGGGTGAGCCGTCCTCCGCCCGCACACCCCCGCCCCCCAGCTCCCCGCCGGCCGCCCACCCACGCCCGCCGGTCTAGGCTGCGCGCACTCACCCTGGCGTCCGACGATCTCGGCGACGTGCTCGGAGCTGGGCACCGGGACGCACTCGGTGGTGTTGACGCTCTTCCTCCGCAGCAGGGCCGCCTGCTCCCCGTTCAGCGCGGCCGCGGCCGCCCCGCCGCCGGCGCCGGGGCCGTAGGCGTGGGACAGCATCGCCGCCATCATGCCCTGGGCATCGTCCCCCCCGTACAGCGCCCCGGCCGCCGCCGCCGCCTCCCGGGCGTCGAAGCCCGCGGCCGGCAGCAGCGCCGACCCCAGGGGCCCGCCCGGGATCGGCGGGGCCGGCGCGGCGGGGGCCGCGGGCGGCGACAGCAGCAGCAGCGCCGGCCGGTCCTCCTCGTCGGCCTCCAGCTCCTCCTCCAGCAGCTCCCCGTCCAGCTCGCCTTCCTCCCCCTCGTCGTCGTCGTCCTCCTCCTCCAGCTCCAACTCGGCCGCCTCGGGGGCGGCGGGCCGGCCGGGCGGAGCCCGCTCGTCGGGAGGCAGCCCCGCCGCCCGCCGGGCCTGGCGCTGCGCCGCCGCCGCCGCCGCCGCCGCGGCCCTGAGCGCCGGGGCGCCGGGCTCCGCCGGGCCGGGCTCGTCGAGGCCTAGCGCGGCCAGGCGCTCCCGCAGCAGCAGCCCGTCCCCCTCGAGCTCCGGGCCCCCGGCGGGCGGCGGCAGCGGCGGCGGCGGGGCGGCTGCGGCAGGGGGGCCGGGGCCGCCGCCAGGGCCAGGGCCGCGGAGCTGCCGCTCGGCATCGCGGCGGCGCGCAGTCGATGGCGGCGGCGGCGGCGGCGGCGGGGCGGGTCAGGCGCGGCAGGCGGCGGGCCCCATGGCGGCCGGGGCCCGGGCCCCGCTCAGCGCGCAAACACCTTTCCTCTAGGGAGGCGGCGGGGCCCGCGACCCGGGCGGAGGAGCGCCAGGGCCGCCCGGAGCGCGGAGAGGGCGGGGGCCGGGAAAGAGGCCGAGGTAGGTAACTAGGTGGGTGGGTGGGGACGGCCGCGGGGCGGGCTGCTGGAGGCGGCGGCGGCTCCCCTCTCAGGCTTTCTTTTGTTTCATGGCCTTAACCAGCCCCCGGCGCGCGCGGCGGCGGCGGCGACGCCCCACGCCGAGCTCCGAATGAAGCCGGCGCGCTCTGATTGGCTGCTTTTAATCTCCGGGAGCCCGCCCTCTGCTCTCGCTGTTCTGCCTGAGCCCCGCCCCGCCCTCTTCGCGGGCCCCGCCCCTCTTCTCTCAAAGCGCTTTGATTGGATGACGGAGACGGAGCCTTGTCCCGCAACCTGCTCCTTCCGCCCCCTCCCCTCCCTTTCGCCCCGCCCAGTTCTTGCCCCTACGGGCTGCCGTGGAGAGGGACTGTGATTGTTCGATGTGCACGTCACTCCTTGTGACGTAGCCAGGTGGGGACCCGGAAAGAGGCGGGAGGAAGGCGTTGTAGCGGGGAATGAAACCGGGCCGAGTCCGTGCTCGCGCGCAGGCGCGTGCGGTTCGGGAAGCACGGGCGGATTCTTTCCCCTCTTATCTCTGGCTTTCTGCAGTCCACCTGGGGCGGGTCTGTTAGGGAAGGCGCGGCCTGAGCAGCGTGGAAGGGAGGCAGTGGGGGGCTGTGTGCGGAAGTGCCTGCGCCTGCGGGGCTGCGGGTGAGGAGAGCCCCCAGGAGTCCTATCTGCTGGCGGGAAGGTGTCCCGTGCCGCGTGGCTCCGGGATCTTCCCTGCAGGATGCACGACCCCCGGAGCTGGGCCTTGGTACCCACGCCTTGCTGGCCACTTTTCCCTCGCTCGGCCGGATGGTTCCGTGAGGGACTTAGGAGGACTGATTTTTTCGGGGCTTTTAAGGGACCTTAAGTCACAGTTTAATCTTCCAAGACTTTCTTCCCACAGGCTTACCCAGACCCTACCCCTCCATAGAGTGAGTCCTCTCCGGGTTAGGCTAGATCTCCAGCTCTGTCCTGGAGAGATGAACAGCAAAGTTTCTAGTGGACCCATAAAAGAAGCATAGCACACCTAACTCAGTATACCCTGTGTCAATATCTAAGCAACATGCAGTTGCTACTGTATTTTATAGCTTTTTTTTCATGTCATGTCTTTGAAAGCAGTGTATTTTCTAGTACCGCAGCACATGCTAGTTTGCTTCACACCATCCACATCTCAAGTACTTTTAACCACTAGCAACTCTAGACCTTTTGATTTCTGAAGTGTATCTTAGGCACTTCTTTATATTAGACTCATTTGTTGTCTTCTTGATTTGAACTTTTTTATATGAATTAAACTTGACGGTATTGGTAACTAAGCTTGATAGTAAGATTGCTTATAAGGACAGTAGCATAAAGGAAGGTCAAACTGTGGCTTTCCTGTCCTTGTTTTGGGCTCAAAGAGCCCATTTGCACAAACTTTCTACTTACCAGACTCCATTCCACTGAGGATTTTAGCTAATACTAAACGGATCCTGTTATTCTAAGATTTCAAACCCTGGCTCACATGTATGCCTGTTTGTAACTAGTTCTGGAGCAGGTATTAGCCCTGCCTGCACATCATAAAGGCTTTAAACAAACAGGTATTGTGGCCCAGGCCCAAGTGATCCTGGCATTTGGTTGGATTTCTCCAGTCAATCTGGGCTCCTTATACCCAGGCTTTAAAAACAAATGAGCGGCAATGCAAAAACAAAAACTACACCTTCAAACCATACTCCGAATGTTTAGATTGTGTACATTTGTGATGTAAGTATGGCTGTACTTTCCAGAAACGGAACAGGAGTTCACAAACTCAACCAGGGTTGAGAACAACACACTTCTAATGGGTAATTTTGAGCTTACAGAAATCTTGCTGACTTTTATGAAAGGTGATCTTATGTTCTTTTCCAATTAGGCATAATTTTAACTGATTTACTATGTGTCCACTTTTTGAGATCTGCCTAAAGAATATATTTCACAATGTTTTAATAAGAGTTTCCAGTCTTCAAATGTACTAGTGAATAATTAGCAAATAACTAAACATTCACTTACAGGATGTTCACTATGCTTTACCTTATGTTTATTTGGGTAGGGTTTTTATAAAAGCAAATCCAGCCAAGGGAGAAAGCCAAATAAAGCACTCAGTGGCCACTCCCAGGATATATTGGTTACTGGAAGGAAATGGAAATCCCTCTGTAACCTTGCTCTGATGAGCTGTCATTCAATGCTCACTCCTAGTATTAATTCTCTTGCCAAGGACCCAAAGCAAAAGTTATAACAGTATTAGTTTGTCAGTGGGAGAAAATGGAAGAGAATAGGTTCATGTGCATTAACTATACAAGATACGATTCATTTGTGGTTTTTTTTTAAGAAGCTAAATGTTTGAATTTAGTTATTCATATTATAAAAATGCTTTCTATTTCATTGTCACATGATAAAAGAGGTTTCCTATATCCCCATACACAAATATATACATTCATGCATTAATTTATATATGATCAATAATATGATTTATGAACAAGGCAGGGGTATTGAAGCTGAAAGACCTTCCTATTTGGGCCTCAATTTATTGTCTTCTATTAAATCTTGCTTATGAAGCAGCTTTTAGATTTGCTTTTACTATAAATATATGACTCCTTCTTTCATGTAAATCCATCAAACAACCAAGTCCCTTCGTCTTCCTCTCCCTCACATTAATTTGAAACCTAAATAAGATTTCCCTTTCGTTCGTGTGTTGCTGGTTTTGATGTAGGACAGTTGTTTTAAGAATCTTAGAATCTGGGGCTGGAGAGGTGGCTCAGGGGTTAAGCCTCTGCCTTGCAGGCGGAAGGTCCTGAGTTCGGATCCTAGACCCCACGAAGAGACGCCAGGTAGAAGTGTGGGCGGACTGCGTTTCTGGTCCTGGTAGGGCGGAGTCTGTGAATCCCAGGGCAAAAGTAAAACGAGGAGGAGGCGGTCCATGGTGGTTCCCAAATTCGTCTGTGGTTCTACATACACACACACACAATTGAATAAATAATAAATAATAAAAAAATTAAAAAAAAAGAATCTTAGAATCTACAGGGCTGGCACTTTTTACCAAATAGCAGACTGACTGAATATAGTTTTTAAAATCTATCCAATTTCATTTTATATTTATTTACTCTTTCGGGTATGTAGGTGTGGGTATGTACATATTTGTGGGTGTGTATAGAAGAGGGCACAGTGTGTGCACGCGCATGTGGAGGCCCAAGGGTGACTTTGGGAATCATCCTGGATTTCTTCTACCTCCTTACTGATTTACTCTGGGTTTTTCTAGGCTCTCCCCACCCCTATATATATATATATATTTTAATATTTTATGTATTTGACAAAGAGAATGTAAGTCAGAGTACAGCTTTCAGAAGCTGGTTCTCTCCACCACATGGCTCTAAGGATGGAACTCTGATCCCCAGATTTGTGCAATGTACCTCTACCCACTGAGCCATCTCACCAGCTCTTAATTTATCCAATTTTATTAAGGCGGAATTAACTGTAAACCAAGCAAGATGTTTATCCTTATAGGAAGCAAGTTAGACAAGAGCAAGAAATTTGAAGTGATATACGGATTGCTATGAAGGCCTGATGAAAGGGTCTGCTGAGACCCCCTTACTTGGAAGACCAAACTCAACATACATTTCCCCTTTCTTAAGATAGGGTGAATTTCTTCAAGGTAGGGATCAGCATTATTCGGGTTCAAGACCAGTCTTCCCGCAACAGGTTCAGGAACTTTCCATTCTCGTTGACCTGGCTCTTTGTTTCCTGGGATGTCTTGGCCTCTCTGGAATGGCAGTGGTTTTTGGGTCCTATTTGGTATAAAACATCCTACCTAGTGGATGGTCAAAATTGTCTCACGAGCATGCTCAGATCTTTGTTACAGAAACTCTTCTTGACAACACACTCCAGCAGGGGGCCTGGGGCCACCCACCTCTTGGGGCTTACTTCCCCTTTTCTACTCCAAATTAACTTTTCCAAACAGCTGCTGTCCGTACCCGCTCTTTACTAGACACTGCTATGTAGTCATGATTTTGAAACTCTTCTTTTGGCTAGCCTCTAACTCATTGTGTAGGCAGTAATGTCATTGAATTACTTGGTCTTCCATTCTGAGTGCTGGGATTATGAGCATGAGCTATCATAGCTGATTTATGTAGAAACTGATGCTGGAGTTTGAGTCTAGGGTCTTGTGCATGCCAGGCAAACACTTTATCAACTAAGTATATCCCAATCCACAGTAAGAACCTTTTATGGGAATGAATCTTAACCTTCTCATGCAGGACTGTCCCATGTAGTATCGGCTATTTCTTGAAAGTACTATTCCTTTCCTTGCCCGAGACAACACTCTTCAAGGGTCTTCATGGGTTTCTACAGTTGTACCCCCCAGCTACTTTATAAGATGAGTGTTCGTGTCACATTTGGTAACCTTGATCCACCTCAGGTTTTTTTTCTGCATATTTCATTCTCTCTACATAAATGATCCTCCCCATCCTTAGGATTCTTACCAACAATTCTCAGGCTCATATTACCATGCGTGTTTTCTCCATTGAGTTCCAGATCCACACATCTCACTGTTTTGTGGCTGTGAATTTAATCCTAATCTACGTGGATCAGACTGAAATCTCAGTTAAAATTTGCATTTTAGCTCAGTACTAGAAAGCACGATTGTCTATTCAGTTTGGTCATAAACTTGGAGGATATAATTTAAATTCTCTTTCAACTCCTTGAACTAAACAAAGAGTACATTCCAAATCTGTCTGCCTGTATATCTAAAAGTATATATATACACATATATAGTTTTATATAATATATATTATATATAATTAGAAATATATATTTGGTGTTCATCCCTAAATAATTTGGGCTTTAGGAACATTTTTTTAAGTTTTTTTTTATTTCATCCACTTATACAAAGTTAATAAGTACCCCATTCCCCTCCCTCCCTCTACCCCTCCCTGGATCCCCTTGCTCCCTCCCCACTTTTTCCCTTTCCTTTCCCCCCTCCTCCCTCCCTTTCTCCCAGTGCTCCCCCTGCCATTCCTGGAGCATCCTATAGTGTGCATGTCAAACTTCCCTCTGAGTCCTCCTCTCTGATAAGGTGTAAGGACTCAGTGGCATTGCCTAGAGCTCTTGTGTGTGTGTGTGTGTGTGTGTGTGTGTGTGTGTGTGTGTGTGTATGTGTGTGTGTGTTCCCCTTTAGTATAGGAACACTATTGTGGCTGTTAATCCTTTGTCTCTAAGGATCGTAGTGCCTGTGATCCATTGACTTTGGGGGTTCAATACGCTAAGTCTTATTATTATTACTTCGACCCTAACTTGTGCAGAGTATCTTGCATATCGTTGCTCCTCCCCATCTTTAGGGTCTTACAATCTTGCCTCCCCCTCTTCCGCAAATTTTCCTGAGCTTTAGGATGGGGAGAGATTAGGCTGGTCTAGGAACATCTTTTATTAATGATATTTGGTCTCTTTCCCCTAATCCCTGATACAGACTTCCTAAATCCCTTGGGACTTCCTGAGTCATGGGTGTGTCTTTAGTTCTAATGGAGTGACTCTTGAATGTCTCCTAGGTATCTTTCAGGATGGGGATTAGTCACTTTGAGACTTTGGAACTTTCAGTCCCACCCCTAACCTCTGAGGAAGGAAAAGTGTCTGGAAACTGAGTGGTGTGCAGCAGCTCAGTGGTAGACACCACCTAACATAACGGCTCTGACCCAGAAGACCAAGACCTTGAAGATGGTGCTCAGAGAGCTTCCTGGTAGGACATTCCAACCCTGGCCAGGGCAGAACCTCCTGTGCATGAGCACTCTTGTGGTCCCTGCTGCAGCTCCTCTTCTGACTGCACCTTCATGGCCCTCATAATAAATGAGTGACAATAAGAAAAATGCTTTTCTGAGTTCTGGGGGACTGTTCCAGCCAAGTTTTAGACCTGGAGAGTGAGTAAATGGAAACCTCTGGTTTTGCAGTCATGTTGCACAGAAAGGTGGGTACCCTGGCCACCTAAAACTCGGGGCTGTCATGTGAAGGGAGGAGGAGTCGCATAGGGTGGTTAGTGTCAGAGTAGAATTGCATTGCAAGGACGGCCAGTCAAGCCCAGAAGTCACTTGGTACATGGACAAAGCCCCACACATTTGGTGTCAGAAGTGCTGAGAGTAAACACAGTCAGAACCATCCTTATTTAGTGCAGTCTAGGCCTTTCCTATTTATGTTATAAAGTATTTATAATAGTCCTCCCAAAACAGTACTCTTATATGCAGTCTTGTATTTCTCATTTTCTTTCTGGGCTCTAGTTGGAGTGATTTTAACTCGGGTTTATTCTATTTCCCTGCTCAGGGTGGTTCTTGTGACGGGAATCAAAAATTTTTTTCCCTCTCCCTCCCTCCCTCTTTTCCTTCCTTCCTTCCTTCCTTCCTTCCTTCCTTCCTTCCTTCCTTCCTTCCTTCCTTCCTTCCTTCCTTCCTTCCTTCCTTCCTTCCTTCCTTCCTTCCCTTCTTCTTTCCTTCCTTCCCTCCCTCTTTCCCTCCCTCCCTCCCTCCCTCCTTCCTTCCCTCCTTCCCTCCCTCTTTCCTTCCCTCCCTCTTCCTTCCTTCCTTCCTTCCTTCCTTCCTTCCTTCCTTCCTTCCTTCCTTCCTTCCTTCCTTCCTTCCTTCCTTCCTTCCTTCTTTCCTTCCCTCCCTCCCTCACTCCTTCCCTTCCTCCCTCACTCCTTCTCTCCCTCCCTTCCTTTCTCTCTCTCTCTCTCTCTCTCTCTTTCTCTGGATGTGTGTGTGTGTGTGTGTGTGTGTGTGTGTCTGTCTGTCTGTCTGTCTGTCTGTCTGTCTGTCTGTCTGTCTGTATCTCTCTATGTATATCAGAGAACACTGTGTTTTAAAGTGACACAGCCACAGGATGAACCTAGTCTGAATCACCACATAAGGAGCAGTGGAGGCCAAGGGTGACATCAGGAATCATCTTGGATTGTTTCTATCTCCCTTTTGCTTTGCTCTGGAGTTCCCAGGCTCCACCTTCCAGGGCCACTGCCATTTTTATTTGGGATTTGGGATCTAATCTAGGATCTGAACTCAAGTCCTTCTGCTTGTGAGGCAGAGGCTTAACCTTGAGCCATCTCTCCAGTCCAAATTTCTTGACAAACTTACAAGGGTTTGCCGGATCTAGCCTCACCTACATTTTAATCTCCCCTCATGCCATTCTTCTTTATATATATTAATGATAAGGGATCTCATAGTCCAGAATGTGATCTCCCAGTCTTAGTGAATGGTTGATAGTTCAGATTAAGTAGATTAAGAGATGCCTAGAGATTAGTAATTAGCATTTGACATTTACCAGCATACTATGGAGTCATTTCAGAGATAACTGGAATGTTGAATAACAACTGGGTATCAGAGAGGAGGGATGACCCACTCTGAATGTGGACGGTACCACTCAGTGGCTAGAGCGGAACAAAGAACAAGGAACAGAAGTGGTGTGAGCCATGTTTCGGTCCTGCACTATGGTTCAGGGCTGCCAGAAGGCAAGCTTCCTTGCTCATCCGTGACCTTCTACCATGATGATATATATGCCTCACCATAGTGCCTCGAGCAGTACAGCCCAATGACTTGGGACTCTGAACAACCTTTTTGCTTCAAACATTGTTTAAGATTCTTATCACAGCAGTATAATTTCAAGCATAGCCTCTTAGAGCCTCCTATAGGAGGTTGGACCTATTGGCATCATGGACTTTTTTTTTCCCACGATACCATTATTGGCATGTATTTGAAATGATAGAGCCATGAGATGAAAGGAGTCTGAACTATCTCCTGAAGGAGAGGTGCCTTCCAATCAGGTGAAATATTTTTTGAGTTTGAAATTTATATAGTATATAGTCATTACAACAGTTAGCTTATCTTAATTAAGTCATTAGATTTAAAAAAAAAATCCTGGTCTGTAAAAACAGTAAAGTGGTTGTAATCTCTGGAAGTTAAGGATGAGGGAAAATGAATAGGTGGAACATGAAGGATTTTTTTTATTATTTATTCAATTGTGCATGTGTGTGTGTGTGTGTTTGTATAGAACCACCGACGAAATCGGGAACCACCATGGATTGCCTCCACCTCCTCCTTGTTTACTTTGCCCCGGGATTCACAGGCTCCACCCTACCAGGACCAGAAATGCAGGCCGCCCTGGCCGGCTATACGTGGGATCTAGGATCCGAACTCAGTACCTCACGCCTTCAAGGCAGAGGCTTAACCCCTGAGCCACCTCTCCAGCCCAAGCATGAAGGATTTCAATGGCAGTGAAACTTACTCTTTGTGAGAGTACAAAGATGTATATATGTCATTATACTCTGATCAAAACCCATAAAATAAGCAACATCAAGAGTGATTTCTAATGAAATCATGGATTTTGGTGTTAACAATGTGTCAGCATAGGTTTGGGGAGTGTAATAGTTGTACCACTGTGGTATGGGATTGATAGTGGTGGTGCATATGTGGAGAGGGATATGGTATACACTTATACCATGTCCTGCTTTTTTTTTTTTTTTTTTGTATTCCTGTACTCAGTAGGTGATGCCTTCTGGTATTCATATATTCTATATACTCCTTATTCCTCCAGACTGGACCACATTTCTCGTCTGTCCATGCTTAGCTTGGCTAAGTTCTGGTTATCCTTTGGGACTCAGCTTAAACGTCACCTTTTCTCTCCCAACCTTTTGTAGGGTAGCTGAATTTAATTGCCCCTCCTTTCCTGGTTTCATCTTTCTAATATTGGGGCTAATATCACCTGGCCCATAGAAGGGACTAGTATGTGTTTACTAAGCAACTGACTGATTAACTGGATATTCTTACAAATAATCTCAGTACATCAAGAGTGGTCCGAGTATTTTCGAAAACATACTGCCCTCTCTTGTTTCTGAACCTCTTGCTTGTGTGATTGTCCACATCTTATGACTCACTTTTCCAGTTTCTACAAGTCTTTAAACTTCCAATTTAAGTTCAACTTCTTCTAGCATATATTTCTAGTCAACAAAACTGTTCTTTCCCTGGCCCTTCCCAACAAAATGCATCTGAAGGCTACATTTTACATTTATATTCTGGATGCTTCGATGGTTCGATGAAGTCTCAATGGATCCTGTGGGTAGACCTGTGACACAGATCAGCTAGATGTTTGCAAGCTCATTTCTCCTTTCTAATAGACAGATTAGATTTCCTGGTCTGTTACATTTGGAAATACCTAGAAGACTGAGTTTTGATACCACATTGTCTTGTCCTTCAGTAATTCTCATGCTGTTTTCCATATTTCTTCCCCATCTGTGGGTGTAAATGAGTGTGATGAGCTTAGAAGTCACAGGACGAGCGGAGTCTGAATCACCACGTAAAGGAGCAGTGGTCTTCCATCAGAAATAAATATTTTAGACTCAGAAGAGATCTTGAGGGCTGGAGAGATGGCTCCGGGGTTAAGAGTCTGTCTCACAAGCAGAAAGTCCTGAGTTTGGATCCCAGGTCCCACTTAACAATGCCAGGCAGAAACTGTGGTGTCTTGCACTTCCAGCCCTGGTGGGAGGAGCCTGGGAAATCACAGAGTGAAGCAAGACAGAGGTAGAAGCAATCCAGGATGATTCCTGAAGACACCCTTGGTCCTCCACAGAGACACACAGTGCCGTCTCTCTCTCTCTCTCTCTCTCTCTCACACACACACACACACTATATATATATATATATATATATATATATATATATATATATATGATCTTGAGTTTAAAGTATTGGATATTTTGTGAATTATAGCAGTTTATGTTAGCTAGCATAAAACATTACACTAGAAAAAAACCCCTGGCTTATTAGAAAATAGTAAAAATACTATTGCTTTGTATTGTATTGTAAAAATACTTTTGTAATAGTATTTATATTATCTACTAATAGTATTGTAAAATACTATTGTATGTATTGTAAAAATCTATTACTATTGTATAGTAAAAATACTATTGTATTGTATTGTATTGTCTAGGGATTGAGAAGAAGGGAGAAATGAACAGGTGGAACATAATGGATTTTAATGGCAGCGATACTGTAAAGGTAGATACATATCATTATGCATTGGTCAAAACTCATAAAATGCATAATATCAAGAGTGGATCCTAACATAAACCATGTACTTAGGTTAATGTCAGTGTAGGTAGGCCAGAGATTGCAATAGCTGTACCACTGTGGAATGGAATTGACAGTGGTGGACTGTGCATGTGTGGAGAAAGAGATCTATAGGAACTCTCATTTTTGTGTGTATGGATCTCTGTGTGTGTGTGTGTGTGTGTGTGTGTGTGTGTGTTTGCATGTGGATGGGCACATGAGTATTGTTTCTGTAGAGGCTCAGGAGTGATCCTGGGGATTATCCTTGATCACTCTTCCAGTCTTGTGAGCCTCAAACTCTAAATAAGCCCAAAAAGCATGCCTTTAGGTCTAGTGTGGCTAGTCAGCATGCTCTGGAGACTGCCAGGCTCTGCCTTCTAAAACTAAGATTACAGATTGCCACCACACCTGAGTGACATTTTTACCTGGGATTTGGGAATCAGCGCTCAAGTCCTTTTGCTTGTGGGGCAAAGGCTTTAACCACGGAGCCAACACCCCATCCAGAACTTCCTATTTTTCTAGTCAGTTCTATTGGACTTCTAAATTATGACTTATACATTTGGAAGATTTAGTTTGCATTATGTACACATATGCTCAATAGCACAAAGCACAACAATGCCATTTAAGGAAGGATAAATGCACCAAGATAATGTAGGTGTCCTGAATATGTGTGCACTGAATAAATGAGTTACAAAATATACTTGGAAAATAAGCAAGAGCTCATATGTGACAAATTTAAAGGAGAAATAGATAAATCCACGACTGTTGAGAGACTTCCATATGCCTTTCTCAGCAATTATTAGAACTACTATAAAATAGAAAAACCAAAACAAATAGCCAAATAACACTAACATCCAACAGAATCTAATTGATATTTGCATACTATTAGTTTTTCACTTCACAGTAGCAGAATATAACTTTCAAATGCCCACGTGATACTTATGCACATAAACCATATCCTGAGTCATAAACTTCAACAAACATTGAAATTATATGGAATATTCCCTCTGATCATAATAAAATAAAACTAGAGCTTAATAATTGAAAGGGAAAAGAAATATTTAAGTAAATGGAAATTATGCAACCTGCTTATAAATAGCCCATGGGTCATGGAGATGACTCATGGAAAACAAAAATATGTTGAATAAAAATAAAATAAATCATATTAAAATTTGTGCAACAAAGCTAAAACAGAACTTAGAGGGAAGTTTCTGGCACTAAATCAGTCTCAGAAAAAGGAGAGCTCGTGCTAAGGAGATAACTCAGAGGTTAAGCCTTTGTCTCAAAAGCAAAAGTACCTGAGTTTGGATCCTAGATCTCACATAAAAAATGCTGGGCAGAAAAGGTAGCAGCCTGTATTTCCGGCTCTGGATGGCAGAGAAATCCCAGAGCAAAACAATAAGGAGGTAGAGCAATCCAGGATGATTTTCAGTATCACCCTTGGACCTCCACAGGCACATACGCTTACGTGCCCTGGACACACACACACACACTCAAAAAATAAATAAACAAAAAATTAAAAAAAGAAAAAGGTGCATTCTTGAATCAATAGTTTAAGTTCCTACTTCAAAAATCTAGAAATAGTGAAATAAAGCCATAACGGAATAGAAGGAATGGTAGAAACAAATAAAAATCAAAACGGACAAACAGCAGAGAAAATAAATGCAAGAAAGTATTTCTTAAGGAAAAAAATCTGTTAAATTGACAAATTTTTATCCAGACTGACAAAGAAAGAAAACAAAAATTGCCAGTAACAACAATGAAATGGGGCATCAATATAGATCCTGCCACCTTTAAAAGATTAAAAGAATATTACTGACAAGTTTAGTTCTTAAATCCCATAGTCTGGAATAGTACCCCTGTGCTATTAAAACTGCAAACCACTAAAAATTCAATCAAGGTGAAGTATATAATTTCAGTGCGCGTGCACACACACACACACACACACACACACATCAATGGAAAAGACAAAAATTTGCTTCATTTATAGGAATTAAAAAGTGGAAGCAAGTCAAGTGTCCATATACTGATAAGTAGATAACAAAAATGTGTATCCATGTAATATATCTGTGTAACAGAATATTTAGTTATACAAAAGAATAAATACAGAGATAGTAAGCCCAGATGAGCCTTGAAAACATTTGCTAAAGTGAAAGATATAAATTATGTAGAAGACCACCTATTGCGATTCCATTTTTATGAAATATCCAGTTTAGGCAAATATATAGAATTGGGCAGTAGATTTGAAAACAGGAAGGAATAGGAAGAAAAGAGAGTGATTGCTATGAGGTGTAAAGTTTCTTTTTGGTGTCCTGGAATTGGTATTGGTCATACAAAACCTTGCAAATACACCAAGAACTACAGAATCATGTACTTCAAATTGGGTGAATTTTACATGAATTATATCGAAAAGTCAATCAATATAATCTTATATAACAGCAGTCTGAAGAGAAAGGTGTATAATTTCTTTATCAATTTGTGCTGAGAAGCATAGAATGAAATCTATTCCTAAGAAGCTTTTCAGAAGACTTGAAATAGAAAGGAACTTCCTCAATTTGATAAATATCACCTACATTCCTACAGGGCTAGAGAGATACCCAATTTGTAAAGTGCTTGCATTTCCAGTCCTGGGTAGTGGAAGGTGACTGACTCTCTTGAGCTCACTTGCCAGCCAGCCTAGCCTACTTGGCAAGCTCCTGACAGTGAGAGACCTTGTCTCAGAAAACAGTGGCCAGCCCTTGACAAATGACACCTGAGGTTGTCCCTTGGTCATAACGCTACATGCATACACACATACACGCCCACACATATACATACAAGTGAACACACATACATATACACACACAGACACACATACACACAGGCATGTGCACACACACACACATAAGCACACACACATATACACACATATACACACACAAAAGCAGGCACACATACACACACAGGCACACATACTATATACACAAGCAGGCACACATACATACACACATACACATGTGCACACTACAGTTAACAATGTAGCTAATAGTGAATATCTCAATTCTTTTTTCCCTAAGATGAGGAATAAGGTAAGAATGTCTGCACTTTGACTCTCTATTTGACACAAAACAGGGACTTTTAAAAATAAAGCAAGGAAAAAATTGACATGGAAATTGCAAAGAACAACTT
The DNA here is from genome assembly GCA_023101885.1 of Typhlomys cinereus. Classification (NCBI taxonomy): domain Eukaryota; kingdom Metazoa; phylum Chordata; class Mammalia; order Rodentia; family Platacanthomyidae; genus Typhlomys; species Typhlomys cinereus. Next base: position 9,037,661 of record JALPQD010000014.1, read on the forward strand.
TGGTGGAATTATCTAATATGCATAAAAAGTTAATTGAGATTCTGAAGGGGAAGAAAAACTCTTTTTAAAAAGTTCAGGTTTTGAAATAAAAGGGGGACAGTTAGGACAAATGATCCCCAAGTTTGAAGAGAACTGTTTTAAAAGACTCAATGTAAATGATTTGTTACTATGAAAATAGTCAAGTAAAGCAAATATAATCACAAAAATCAAGAAATATAGCAAAAATGTTATCAAATTAAAGGAGGAGTTAAAACAGTTAAAACAGAAATATGGTAAGTTGTTAGGGATGTAGCCAACTGCTTCCTGATTGGACTTAAGGCCCACTCAAAAGAGGAATCTCATGTGTAGTACGGTAAACCTGCTGAGAGGGAGGGAGGTCATAGGCCTTAGAGGAAAAGTCACCACTACTGTTCTGCTAAGTGAAGAAGGCAACACACTATCTTCTAAATAATACTTATCTCCAAATACAAAGCAACTCTCAGCCATCATCCTAGAAGCCTCGCTTTTTAAATGAAAGTGTTTAATGCAGAAAAATCACAACTGGTAGATGTGTAGAGAATAAGGGACTGTGGAATATTCTATTCTATACAGGACATCTAAATCTAACCCCCACCTCCAACCCAAGGTTCAGGGAATTTCATGGAAGAAGAGATGGAAAGAATGCAAGAGCTAGAGGGTGGGGAGGAGTACCATCACCCTGTCCCCTGGACATAAGGCCACTACGTCCACGGATTCACTGCAGCTGTGTTTACCTGCACGAGCTCTACACAGGATAGGGCCCATCGACACTGCATCATAGATTGGGGAAGAATTCATGTGGCTCCCATGGTTCTCTGAGTGAGTGCTGATGGCTCCTACTGGCTGGGCTTCGGTGGTGAAGCCACTGATACAATTCCTGTGCTAACAGCAACTGTCCAGGCACATGATAATGCAGGCAGCCTTCTTAAACTTAGTGGGATGCACACACACACACACACACACACACACACAAGCACACACAAACCACACAAAGAGTGAGCTCAAGAGAGAGAGAGAGAAAGAGAGAGAGAGAGAGAAGAGGAAAACTTTGGAAAGAAGACTAAGTGGAATAAGGGGGCATGAGGTAGAGTATTACAAGAAAAATGACAAAAAATTATTATATGCATACATAAGACTGCTGAAGAATAAAACAAGCTTTAAAAAAGAAATATGTCAAGTACCATTTAAAATATAAAAAAATTTTAAAAAGAAATACTCCAATTATTATATAATATATTATATAATAAATATATATAATAATATATTAAATGTAAAAGAACAAAAAGTAGAAAGACTCAAGAAGGTGATGGAATGAGGGTTGTAGGAGGCGGGGAGAGAAAATATTGGAACTGATCTTGAATACAAATGGAGAGGCTAATCCCCCCCTATCCTGAAGCTCAGGGACATTTGCGGAAGAGGGGGCGGTAAGATTGTAAGAGCAAAAGGATGGGAGGAGCAAGGATTTGCAAGATTCTCCACAATAGTTGGGACCAAAGCAATCATAATGGGACTTTGCATGCCCTGCGCAATGTCCAACACACTATTGACCTCACAAAGTCTAGCATCAGCTAAAGGCACCAAGATCCTTGGAGGCAAGGGATTGACAGCCACAGTAGTGTTCCTATGCTTAAGGGGAACACGAGAAAGGGTTCAGGGAAATGCCACTGGGTCCTTGTATGTCATCGGAGAGGAGGACCAGGAGGAGAGTTAGGCATATACAATAAAGGACTCTCTGGGAATTGGGGGGGAGGCACTGGGGAATGGGGAAGGAGGGAGGGGGAGCAGGGGGTTCGGGGGGGGGGAGGAGGAGGGAGGGAGGGAACTGGTCTACCTATTAAGTTTGTATGAGCGGATAATAAAAAATGTATTAAAAAAACAAATAGAGAGGCTAAGGGAAATGTCTTTATGTGGTTAAAAAGGAAATCTGACAATAGTTAAAGATAATTTGGTGTATTTTAAACTATGATTAATGAATGTTACATTACTATTAATGAAATATGACCATGTAATTACATTCCTTTTTAATTTCTGCCCTCCTTTTCTGTGTGTGTGTGTGTGTGTGTGTGTGTGTGTGTGCCTGTGTATCACCGGTATCATAGGGCACTGTGTGTGCCTGTGGAGGCCCAGGGGTGACTTCAGGAACCAGCCTGCATTACTCTACATCCTTTTTGCTTTTGTTCTGGGGTTTCCCAAACTGGGTTTTCCAGAGCTGGAAGTAAAGACTGTTGTCATTTCTGCCTAGAGTTTTTATGTGGAATCTGGGATCTGAACTCAAGGCCTTCGGCTTGTGAGGCAAAGACTAAATCTCTGAGCCATTTCTCCAGCCTCCTGCCCTCCTTTTGGATAGTATCAGCTGACCTGAGTTTTTGTTACTCTCCTGTATCCTATGCTACTTCTGGCTCACTGCCTGTGCTTCCAAACAGTTAATCGTTATGAGATAATACTTTTCCTAACTTGTCTTCCTCTTCCTCCTCCTTTTTGGAAACAGGGTCTTGAATATCTCTTTCTAAATCATTTATTTATTTATTTAATCTATTTGTGTGTGTGTGTGTGTGTGTGTGTGTGTGTGTGTGTGTGTGTGTGTGTGTTTCAGAGGGCACTGTGTGTCCCTGTGGAGGACCAGGGCTAACTCTGGGAATCATCCTGGATTGCTTCTACCTCCTTTCTGCTTCACTCTGGGATTTTCCAGACTCCAATCACCAGGGCCGGAAGTGTAGGCCGTCACCATTTCTGTCTGGCATTTTTACCAGGGATCTGAACTCAGGACCTTCTGCTTGCCAGGTAGAGTCTTAACACCTGAGCCATGTTTCCAGTCCCATATCTCTCTTTTTTTTTTTAACATTTATTATCTCTGCTCATACAAACTTAATAGGTACACAGTTTCCCTCCCTCCCTCCTCTCCCCCCCACCCTTCTGCTCACCCTCCCCTCACCCCTCCCTCTCCACCCCCCAGTGCCTCCCCTCCCCCAATCCCCAGAGAATCCTTTAATGTGCATGCCAAACTCTCCTCTGGGTCCTCCTCTCCGATGACGTACAAGGACCCAGCGGCATTTCCCTGAACCCTTTCCTGTGTTCCCCTTAAGCATAGGAACACTATTTTGTCTGTCAATCCCTTGCCTCCAAGGATCTTGGTGCCTTTAGTAAATGCTAGACTCTGTGGGGTCAATAGTGTGTTGGACATTGCACAGGGCATGCAAAGTCCAATTATGATTGCTTTGGTCCTAACTTGTGTGGAGTATCTTGCATATCATTGCTCCTCCCATCCTTTTGCTCTTACAATCTTACCGCCCCCTCTTCCGCAAATTTCCCTGAGCTTCAGGATGGGGAGAGATTAGTCCAGCCCCATATCTTTAAAAAAAAAAAACAATTTATTGATGTAAAGAGGAGGACAACAGAAGTTGTTCTCTCCCTCCACTATGTGAGCTTTCAACAATCAAACTCAGATCAACAAGTTTGCCAGCAGGTGCCTTGTGCTCCCAGCTATCTGCTGGCTCAAGTCTCCTGTATGTTACATTGGCCTCAGACTTGCTGTGTACCCAAGGATGACCTTGATTCTCCTTGTCTTTGCTTCCCAAGTGTTGGGATTGTAGGCTTGTGTCACTATCCCAGCAAGTTTTCCTTACTTCCAAGGTTTACCAGTCCAACTCAGCACCCCAACCAAAATATCAGTTTGTTTGAATAACCTAACTCTTAGAATATATTTTTCCTGAGAATCTGGCGAAGATTCATTTAAGGGAATTTGCTATCTTTTAGCTTCATGAATCACTTACTTGGTTTGTGATTTACTTTCTTCACATATAAAATATGGATATATTCATTTATTTATCTGTAGATATGTTTTCAGCCTGTACTATGTTTTCAGCCTGTACTAAGTTCAAGGTGCTGTTCTTATCTAGAATATAATAATGAATTAAAAAGAGATCCTTTCTCCTATGGGACTTGCACATTTTGCAAAGAGGATAGAAATTAATAAAGTATGTAATAGAGGAAAGAAAGTGTCAACTATGGTGGCCTTGAGCAAACTGAGTTCTAAGCATTGAGGCTAAAGTAGCTGTGTTGAGAAGACAATGCCTGACTCCAGACTTAGAGATTAAGGAATTCAGCCAAGGAGTTGGGCTTGGGAAGAGTGTTCCAGTAAGGCCAATGATGTAGATAATTTGAAGGATTTTAGCTTTTCCATGTGAAATGGGAAGTGATTCTTGAGTTTTAAACAAAAAAGTGACACTATAAGGTCCCTGAGAATCTCCGCAAGAAGACAGGAATCAAAGTAGGGGGGAAGACAGTACCGCATGATTCCAAGACTGTCAGTCTGCACAGCTGGAAGGGTGGTGTTCCCATCCACAGGAAGGGCTGCAGGCAATTCTGGGATGGGTGACTTCTATTATTTGTACTTCGGATTCCAAGATCTCATCTTTTGTTTGGTATTTCTCTATCAGTTTGTTAGAATAACCTAACTCTTAGAATATATTTTTCCTGAGAATCTGGAGAAGATTCATTTAAGGGAATTTGCTACCTGGGATTGTAGGCATGTGTCACTATACCAACAAGTTTTTCTTACTTCAAAGGTTTAAGAATTTCTCTACTCTCAAGGGCAAGAAGACCAGCCCGATCTTCCAAGGAAAGCAGCCTAATTTTCTAAATTGCCTGTTGCCTGGTTTCTGCTATCCGAGAAAGCACCACCTACTTGTAAAATCTCTCTGCCCAACGTTCTCTCTCTGGAGAACTGTTCTTTGAGGGAATGAGCTAGGTGTAATCCTTTTCATTGTTTCCTTAAATGCTTTCATAAAAATTAATTATATTTTATAGTAATTTACTTTTTTGTAATCAGATTTAATGATCATTTTACAGTAGTAGAGGGTTAAGTTCTCTAGGTAAGAAGAATGTAAAACTGTTTGTTCTTGTATTCTGTGAAAGATTTGACCCTTGATCTGGCTTAAACTCCTATCAAGGACAAGCTCAGAATATTGTTTCTGTATCAGCCAAGTCTCTGGCATATTTGTTTTGGGTCATATGTAGGAATTATTGAGTTCGTAGTGGATAAAATGAGTTTTAAAATATGCCAACTGTCTAGTAGGGCCTGGGTTGGAACTATTAACTTCTTTTATTCAGGTCCTTCGGTAGCTGTGATAGAGACATGGGTCCCTCTGGTGAGGTTTGCACTAAAGTCATTGCATGGCCAAGCTTCCCCAAGGCTACATTCTTATGTTTCATTTCCAGGTTGTTGGTGCCACAGGAGCAATTAAAATTGGTGAATAATGTATTTTTCCCCTTGATAAATAATGTGGATGGCCTGCAGTTGGCTCACATTCCCAGCAAGGGATTTAGCAGACTATTGTGTTAGCAACAATGTGGATGCAAATTGTAAACATTTATCATCTCCACAGTCTCGTGCAATTTCGAAGGTAATGGCAGTTGAAACAGATGCTTCACTTCTAATGTAAACCACTCTTAAGATGATTTTTCCACAGTCCTATTTATCATATAATATTATAAAGTCTATTACAAAGTATCAGTGGGTAAAAGTTTATTAATGTCCTGTATAATTGATTTCCTGTTTCTTTGGATGGTATGCACTGTTTTTAAGTCACATAAGGTGGACTCTGTGTTACTAGTATTTGCTTATTTAAGGCAAACTAAACACATGTAGTGAGAACTTCCCAATGTTGTCTATAATCTTAGAAGTTTATGATAATGATTATCTTCACTTACTGTTATATCTTTAAGAATTGCCATAACTATAAAAAAGGGAGCGGTGAGAGTGTAAGAGCCTGAAGTGGGGCAGGGGTGCAGCCAAGCACTATCTTCTAGACATGACAGGGCTGTTGTATCTATGAATTCACTGCAGCTATGTATAGTCCCACAAGACCCACATAAGAATTGTCCTATCACTGTTTCATTGTGGAAAGGGAAAAAATCTCAAGAGACTGCACACTTCCCTAAGAGACCGATGAGGGTTAATGCTGACAGGAAATGTTATACACACTGATATAAGACTCATGCTTCACCAAGTACTCAGGCACTTGACATTGAAGGCAAACCACATGAAATGCAGTGGACCACACATGAGCAAAGATGAACATAGAAAGGAGATTGGCAATGGGGAAGAAAGGCTGTAATGGGAAGAGAAGGCAGATGGGATTGGGGATTAAGGTGTGAAAATATCACAAATTCACTATATTCATGTATGAAACACTAAAAGAATAAAAAATAAGAATTACTTTGACTCATAATACAGCACACTTAACAGGACAGGGCTTAACAAACACTGACCACTTTCTTATAAACTTTTGAGCCAAGCATGTGCACAGAATTATAAACTATGGGCTAAAGCATAAGAGACTCAAAATCTATCAGGCAGAAAGGTTAAAACATAGGAAGACATCAGGAATAAAGACCTAATAATTCAATGCTGTCCTAGGAATGTATTTGAGGTATTTTGTGAAGACATGCTATTTTTGTGAAGAAAGAAGATTGTATGCAAGTTATGAAATTAAGCAGAAATTTAAGGGAGGTGAATTCTAAATACAGCAGTCCCTGTATTCATGGGAACACATTCCAAGATTCTAGATGTCTGAAGCCCTAGAGATACTGAATATTTTCCTATACAAACCTATGATGAACTTTAATTTGTAGATGAGGAACAGTAAAAGATTAACAGTGACTGATAATTATGACCGTATATTGTCATAGAACCGTATCACTTGAGCTTTGTGTTGTTTATTGAGTAAAGCAAGGGTAGCCTGAACACAGTCACTGGTACTGTGACAGTCAAATCCTATGAGCTCGATGGCAGCGCATGTAGTGGGGAAGGCACCTTCCTGATATGAAGGACCACAAGACAAGATTCAAGGGCAAAAGAGAAGTTGTGGTAGTGGAGGTAGGAGTGGGAGGTGAAGAGGTAAATTTCATTAAAGTAAGGTATTGAGAGATGGCAGCCCCAGGAAATAAAGTCCAGGAGTTTAGAAAGAGCACAGGAAATACAGAAACACTGAGGCTGCTCCATGACCTTCAGGTCGCTGGCTTCTGGCATAAGGGTTAAGGCAGAAGAGGTGCCATGGTTTGAATATGAATGATCTCCCAGAGGCTCCTGTGACCGCAACCTTAGCTGATGTTAATGCTTGGGAAAGTCATGGTACCTTAAGAGGTGGAGCCTTGGGGCTGGAGAGGTGGCTCAGGGGTTAAATCTCTGCCTCGCAGGCAGAAGGTCCTGAGTTCAGATCCTAGACCCCACATATAGATGCTGGGCAGAAGACGGGTCGGCCTGCGCTTCTGGTCCTGGTTAGGGCGGAGCCTGTGAATCCCCGGGCAGAGTAAACAAGGAGGAGGTGGAGGCGTCCATGGTGATTCCCAAATTCGCCTGTGGTTCTACACACACACACATACCACACACAATTGAATAAATAAAAATAAAATAAAATAAAAAAGAGGAGAAGCCTTGCAGGAAGAAGGCATACCACAGGGGTGGGCCTTGAGGTTGGGTAGCCCTGCCCTGCTTCCCCCAGCTCCAGCAACTGATGCTTGCTCTGTCTGCTTCCATGATGTCTGCAGTAACCTAAGCCTCCTCCAGCTTCTGAGGCCACCGTGCCATTCCTGTCACAAAGGACTGAATCTCCCCACTGGAACCGTAAGCCAATAAATCTCCTTTTCTCCCCTTAAGGTGCTTGAGTTTGAGTGGTGTCTCACAGCAGCAGAAAAAAGTGCCCGTGACAGGAGGCAGGATCAAGATTCAGCTCCCCCACTTGTGGATGATGTAATTCTTGCTGCTTTAAATCCTTGCACCCCAGTGTGTCTTCTCACTGAGGAGATTGTGTCTGCCAAGCAAAGTTGTAAGGTGTGACTCAGCCAGGGGAGTCCTCCTCATGTAAGCGGTTGGTTCCTCTCTGTGGCAGATAGGCAGGGAGGTCACACTGATGTTTGTGCAGAGCAAGTCATGTTGTTAAAGGGATAGAGGTTCGGGGAATATTAATTTTGTGATGTAGAATGAGCTGAATAAAGTGTCCATGTGTGTTGGGGTGGAACCAATATGGGGTGTGAGACTACATAAGAGGAGATGGGGCTTGAGATACCCATACTATAGCAAAACCAGTAAGAATGATAAAGTGAATATCAGAAGGAAGAAATGAAGGAGATCTAGAGAAGACAGAAGCAAATGAAGATTCTGAAACCTGGAAGAAAATGTTAATATCAGGATAAAGGAGGAAGATCAAATGAGTAGAAAAATGCTAAGGAAAAAGTTAGAATGAAATTTTTTTCTATTTCTGTCTGTCCTACCTAACTCCTTTTAATCTAGCTACTAATTTCTTAGTTTGGTGATGTACCTTTAATCCAGCAAATCCGAGTACTTTATTTTCTTGATAATGATCATTGGAGGAGGTGATCATACTATAAAACCAACTAGTCAGAGTGTTTCCTTACAACTCTCTATGTGATATATCCCCAAAGCCCCTCTGAAAAAAGGAGTTGGAAGGTTATCAGTCAGGAGAAAGTCGCTGGTGGAAATGTATGAAGCCAAACAGAGACCATGAGAAATTAGAGAAGAGCAAAGCTTCGATGCTTGGTGACATTAAGATTAGGGCTTTGTGGGCTAGAGAGATGGCTCAGGGGTTAAGACTATCTCGCAAGCAGGATCCCAGGTTCCATGTAAAAATGACAGGCAGTAAATGGTGTCCTGCACTTCTGGTCCTGATAGGTGGAGCCTGGGAAATCCCACAGTGAAGCAAGAAGGAGGTAAAAGCAATCTAGGATGGTTCCCGAAGTTACCCTTGGTCCTCCACAGGGACATACAGTGCCCTGCGATACACACTCTAAACAAACAAACAAACAAACAAATAAATAATAAATAGATAAATAAATAAATAAATATTTTTAAAAGATTGGGACTTTGTTTCTTTTCCCTAAGGCTCACAGAGTGACCTGGTTTCTATTCGAGGGCTTTTAAAATTTCTGCATGCTAACTGCTGTCTTTGCGGTAAATCCCTTCCAGTTTAAGTTGGGTTTCCTGTAATGGAAACACCAGTACATTCGACAGCACAAATTAGAGGTTTCTGCAACCCAAAGTACGATTAGCAGGAATTTATTTTTATCAGAAAGTGACAGAGATCATGGACAAGTAAGGACAAGTAAAAAATTCCAACGATTGTATTGCAAAGGTTTGAAATAGGGCAACGTTTGTAAGTTATTCCATTTTTCATTTTGTTAGATGTCTCACAAGTCATCAAAATGCTCAAAACCTTTGGTGGAAAGAGTTCACTTTTAGCAATTATCCTGAGGATATAATCAAAGATTCTTACAGATGATTCTTTTTCTGTCTGAGAAAACTTTGTGTGTATGTGCACAAAAATCCACATACAAAGATATTCACTGTAGTGATGTTTATATTAGTTAAATTATAGATATTTAATCAGATGATTGTTAATTGAATAAAACTGGAAAGTCATGTGATAAAGAATGGTGAACCAATAAGATCAACAATTTTGGAAAATACAATTTCTGGCATTGGAAATGCTCACTTTAGAATTCTAATGTAAAATGAATATGGTGTAAAATGATGTGATGAAGTGTAGGTGTATTATTTTCTGTGTGTACATAGAAATACAAAACATTAGTTTTAAATGATAAAACAGACATATATATGAACTCAGATGTGAAATGAAACTTTTCTATTGTCTTGAACCCTGAATTATATGTAACTGATAATGAGCATTCTCATGTTCATAGCAGGAAAGTTACATATCATATGTCATGATTATGTACAGGTGTCAACTTGATGGTTGAGGGTTTGAACTCTGGGCACATTTGTAGAGAATTAGTAGTTGAGTTAAGCCCAGAACAAACCTGAAGGAGATTGTCTAGTTGATGGGGCAGACCCAGCCCATGATGGGTGGGACTAGGCCCTGAATACAGAGAGTTGGTTGAGGAAGTTGGCATCTTTGTGTACACTTGGCCAGACATGCTGGTCTGGCAAGTAAGGATCGTCCCTTTCTCAGCTGTTATGTGGAGATGGTGCAACCAGTTTCCTCGGCCCTGGTGTTGGTGCGTGCGCTCCCGTCAAGCTGGACTAAGAACTGTAACCAGTAATCATAAGAGACAATAAACTTCTTGTTCCCTTAAGCTGTGATGGTGATTTATCAGCAACCATGAAGGCGAAATGCAACACCATTCCACAATTTTCACCAGAGAGAGAAGTCTAGTGGTCACCATTAACTTTAGTAGTAAGTTACAGAAGAGATTTCTCAAAAAAGGATAATTGGAAGTGAGTTTAGAGAGGTGGAAAGTGTTTAGCATGGACCTGGGGGTTGCTTGATGGCACTGAGATGCTTGAAGATTGGGGGCTGGTTGGTGTTATCCACAGTGAGGAGGGGGGGAGAGAGAGAGAGAGGCCTCAGTTATGATGTGTGAAGGAGTGTGGAATTTCTGATGGGGAGTATGGTGACCATTCCATTTCTCCTTCTACTTCAGGGTTTTCAGGACCCTGGATTCTAGGAAAGTGGCAGCATTGCCTTGATTTAGATCTGGACTTTTTACTGTTGCACATGAAATGGTTCTTATACCCCTAAGACAGGAAGGCTAAGGGATCCTTGGATCTAAAGCTGAGGTATCTGTGAATAAAATCTTCTCATCCTTGTTCTCCACTAAGCCCACCCTATTAACAGTCACTCCTAGCTGTACATTTCAGGGTTGGAAAAACATGTATGGAAACATTATTTACAGTCATCTGAGTGGTGAGATTATAGGGGCCTTGAATGCCCCCTTTATATTTTTTCTGCATAGTTTTAAAAAATTCCAAGATACATATATACACTTTAACATTTGAGAAACAACTATCACAGTGAAATGAAACAAAATATTACTATTAAATGATAAAACAAGGCATAAATGGAAGATATTATAGAGGAAATAGTTTTAAAAAAAGCAAGAGAAGAACCAAGACGTTTAAGAGGAAAGAACAGTGTCTCTTGCTTAGGTGCCCCAAGTTGCTTGTGGCATCTCACCTCCTTTTCATGTCCTCTCATATATACTCTCCTCACCCCTCACATCCCTTCTTCAGAAAATTCAGTACTCTCAAAATTGATGTGTATTCCTCCAATGAAGTTCTACACTGTCGACAGGGCATTTTCTCAGACTAGGCACCTACTTAACTTGGGGGCATGCCAGTTTCTTCCTAGTCTCTTATCAACAAGGGTAACTGCTTGACTCTATGAATGTCCAACTCCTTAAAGTACTTTTCAGTCTATTTAAATTGTAACCATGTCCTGGAGCTCGACCTTGGGTTCTTTCCTTCTCTCACTGGTATTTGAGTTCTGGTAGTTCTCAACTTTTTGTTACATGTGCCTATAAACTCTATGGGTGATGGGACCTTGCTGTGTATTAAGTTATATATGTTCATGTGATGCCCTAGATTGCTTAGGACACAGTCTTGTGAAATGCTATCTAAATAGCATGACTGTATCTAAATAATTTCTGTGGACCTATTTGATCTTATAATTCACTACAATGCTACTAGGGGATTCTGGAAGTTAAGTAGTTCCTTAGTTCTTTTCTGAATCTGGTAAATTTTCTATATCGTATTTTGTTAGATTGATTTTGCTTCAGGTTGTGATTATATGAGATAATTTGTCATTGTAATCTTAAAGAAAGTAAGACAATTGACTTGGTTAAAAGAAAATCACCATGATTTAAATCCATTTGGACTTGCTCTGGAAAGAAACATATTTGTATTACTTGTATCATGTAGAAATTAGTTTTGAGTCTCCAAACCAGGCTTATTAAAGATATGGAAAAGTTTCACACTTCCTCCTACTCTCCCATCTTGGAAAAACCTCATTTTTCTTTGTCTTTCTGAACAGATCCAGGGAAATAAAACAGAACCTTCTGCTCTTCTTTACATTTAATTAAAAAGTTATAAGTAAATATGTCCTGACTCCACACAAGCCAAGTATTAGTTAAGCACAAATAGGAGACAGAAATTAGGCACTGATACAGGTCAAGGAGTTCTTTCTAGCGCACAAAAGGGCTGCCTCTACTATTACGGACAAGACACAGCACATGGATGAGATCTAACCTCACAAACACAAACACTAGTACTGGTAGGCAACACTGTTGACCTTTAGATTTGATAAGTTTTAACTTCCTATTTAATTGTATATAGACATTCATTCTTAGGTCTGACAGATCTTTCTTATCTCTGTTCCTTTTCCACCAGACACCCAACTAACTGTTGTTTCATGCAAGCAGACAGGCCGATGACACCAAGACCTGACTTCTGGCTGGCAAGTCCTAAAACCCAGAAGCAGCTAGCCTCCTCCATCCCTGCTGCTCTGACTGGTCTTCTCTCACCACACCAGGACTTCATCTCCCAGAGACACCCCCTTGCACTCTCCCACTTCCTTCTTAAGCAGTTAGTGTGCTCAGGAATCATTTCGATGATCCCTACCATTGGGTTGGCAGGCTGCAGAAGGAGGGTGAAACCTGGCTGTTCGTGCTAATGGCAGCACCCGAGGTATGTGCTTAAGTGGAATTCAGAACTCACTTCTCCATAGAAACCACGCTATACTGTTAGGTAGGTTCTATTGTTCGCTTAGAACCTCAGATGGGCATTTGAGTTAAATGGACTCGCCAATTCTGGGTCTCTATTTCACTTCTTTGAGGTGGTTTCCACAGGAAAAGGACTTCAGTGTAAACAATTACCCATTTCATGTCACACAAAGAGAGGCCTAAACGATCTGTTGGGGGCCCATTCTTGAGATGGGGGGCTACATCCCTTGTATCCCCAATCCAAGCCCTAGACTCCTGAGTTGTGAAGAAATCAAATGGCCAGTGAGTTCTACATGACTTGTGCCAGAGCCAATGTTGAGAGAATTGTAACAAAAAGCAAGTAATGTTGTGGAGTTATCTGAGGAAGAGTGACCAGGAATAAGGTTGTCTTGTAGATAGCATGAGGACAGATTTAAAGGTGTGTGTGTGTGTGTGTGTGTGTGTGTGTGTGTTCGATTTTTTTATTCTTGTGGGGTTTCTTTCCTGGAAGTTTTCAAAGTGGCAATGGGAGGGGGGTAGCTCCCTTCTCAGATTCTAGAACTACTGGCAGACATGTCCAATACCACTTGGAAGGCAAAAAAGGACATGAGCCCCAAGTATAATTTCTTGGTTGCTCACTTACCATCAAGTACCAACCCAATGATGGTAGGAGAGTCTCAGTTTTGAATCTGTGGGGTCCCTTAGGATCAGAAGGAAGAGCCTCAGAGATCCAAAGATGGAGACACAGATGTAGATTTAACAACTACTGTTTCTGACACTATATTGACTATGCCCTGAAAAAAGGTCCATGTCTTGGTGTTTAACATAGTGTCGTGTATCAAGTAGTAGCTTAAATACATGTTACTGAAAACTTAAATAAATAAAAGTATAAATATAATAAATAATGTGCTACATATAATAAAATATAAATAGCAAGTAATAAGACCAACTAGGTACCAAGGTTCAGACAAAAGGGAAAGAGCATCACGTGCTACCATGCTAAGGCACTGTAAGATTTGAGCCAAATCTTAGTTTTTGTTGGTTAGTATGACTGTTCAATATCCTGCCCAATCTTTGCCTCCAGAGAAACTTAACAGGAATTTGACAGGAAACCAGTCTTCTCCGTCACAATGTATAAGGACATCCAGAAGCCAAACAGAGTAGAATGATAGAGGAAAGGAGGAGAAAATTAGAGAGCATTCCTGAGGGGTTAGAATCTAGTCTAAAAGTTTCTCTAGCCCCACCTTTCCACTTTCATTCTTACAAAGTCACTAGAGATAGTTCACTGTGAGTTTGGACAACTTGAAGTTCTAGTCCTGATATTCAGCAAATGAAATCACGACTTTTCTCTCCTAAAGGGCCTTCCTCTTATATTCTGATTAAAAACATTGTTTTCCACCTAGTTCAGTGTAACAGAAAGTTCTAGGTGCCCTAATAAAATCTCATAGACAGGGTGAATTAAATCACAGGATTTCCTCTTCCCCCTCCCCACCTCCATGGCAGGAATTGAAATTAGTGCCCTGGTTGTGTTAGGCAAGTGTGTTCTACCTCTGAGCTACAGGTGAAACAACTTATTTATTTTTTTTTTACAGTTCTGGAGGATGGTAAGTTCTAAACCAAGGCACTGGAGAACTCTGCTGCCTGTTGATGGCTTGTCTTTCCTGCTGGCCGTGTCTCCCTGTGTAGCCTCACAAAGGTGGAAGGTGGGTCAGGAAGTGAACTTTCTCCTGCTGATGGAGACTGATGCCATCATGAGGGCTTTGCCTTCTGTGCTTTGCTAAGCCTCCTACGCAGGCCACTGCACTAAGACGAGGCTCAATCTGAAAAGGAAAAATCAGGTGCCACAGGCTTTATTTCACATTATCCCCCAGTCACCCTAGAATTACCTTGGCACCATGGTGGTCACCAAGTCTAGTACTGTACCATGACTCCTGTGTATCTATGCCCTCCTGTTGTCCCTTCCTTGTACATATTGTCATAGCCTTCTCTAGAGTTTTATATTAAACTTACAAATTCCTTTAAGTCCTGTCTTTGTTAAATTTATCCTACAAGAATATCCTACAAGATGTCCTATAAGAAATCCAACAAGAATTAAAAAAGCACTTGATAGTCTTTGTCAGTACAATGCTTATTTCCCATGACCCAATCCCACCCTCCCCAGCTTCTTTCCTTTTCCCTTTCTTCTTCATAGATGAACAAACACTTATTCGTCACAAACCAAGTTGTGTGTGTGTTTGTGTGTGGGGACTTTGGGGAAGCCCCTCCCCACCTTGGAATGATCGGGGGCATGAAATCACACCAAAACCAGCACATAATGTACAAAGGAGATTTATTGGCAAGTAAGTAGGACAAATAAGCAAGCAACGAGCAGCATAGCTATATCTAAAGAGCAGACAGAGAGGCAGAGAAAGGAAGCCTAGTTTTTGGGGTCTCTTATTGAGCATGGTCGTGTAACCATGGGGGCAGTAGTGGCATGATTATAGGCCAGGGGCATGTAGTTGAAAAGGTACTGGGATGGGAAGAGGGGCTCACCCCGGATATATTTATTTTAAGCCTATATGTTCATTGTTACATCAGTGTTATTTATGTCTTGTCACTTACGCTGGCCCAGCTGTTATGTTTGTCTGTCCAATTTATGTTAAATATAATTTCTACATTTACTTTAAACAGGAATTAATAATTGGACCAAATGCTGTGTTTCATTCTAACTTAATGATAAGGTTTTCCTAAATGTTCATCTGCTTTTAATTATATTTTCCAATGTTTATTTCTAATATTGATCCATACAAAATCTCACTCCACTCTGTCATGATACTTATTCTATAACCTGGGTTTCAAATAATTTTATTATGTGCCTATCTACATATATTTTATCTTAGTTTCAGGTGGACTGGGGCTGTGGCACTGTCTGTGGGAGGATGAAGCTGCCTTATCTAAGAAGACTAGGAACTGTGAAAGGTTCTTTATCTGAACATGTACATCTGTACATCGGAGGTGGAGGGGGAGCAGCTTGAGCCATTTTGTGTTTAACATGCCTAACATCTAACACGAAGCTGTGTCAGTAGCTATGAAGACTTTGATATTGCTTTAGCTAGACTAATTTATAACATAGTTATCTGCAAACCTCTTTCCTTTTATGTATACTGGTTTATGACAATAGTGCCTGATACTTGTTTTCCATCCCTTTCACTAACACCTACTCAAAAACATTTCACCCCATGCTGATTTCCTGATCTCCCCACTGTTTGGATTATGCTTTTGTTCTGTGGTGTTTTCCCTCTGCCCCAGTCTAAGCTAGGGTAAGGAGGATGTTGAGTAACAAATTAAAACACCCCACCTTAGAGGAAGTCTGAATAAGTAAACAGCTCATAAAGCTCAGGAAGTTCCTGAAACTAACAAGCTTTGGGGGGAGAGGGTCCCTTCAGCAGTGGAAAGTAGTAAGTCACAGCCGGAACAGGAAGTGTAAAAGAGACTACTCAGCAGCCAAGCATACAGGAAGAGGCCAGAAAATAGCCCATCAACCTGAAAGAAACACTGAGAGGCCCAGGACCTGGAAGAGGCCCTCCCAGCAAGTCATGCAGCACAGAGACCAAGGTCTTACCCATCCTGGGGGAAGCCCATGAAAACCTTGCAGCTGGATTTCTCGACCCAGTAGCAAAGTTTGCGCAGCACGGCATGGGATTGTGGGTTGTCATTATCTTAATATACCTTTATTATTTCTGAGAGTTTAACCTTAAATGGAAACTCATGAACATAAGGATTCTTCTGCTATTTCTATTTCTGTTGGTATCTCTTTCTTTTCCTTTTTTCTTAATTTTTGATGTTAGCATACAGAATGATGATTTTGATTATATTTTCACACATACTTGATTCTGTTTGGTCTTTTTTTCCTCCACTCTCCATTCCGTTATCTGAAGACCTCTTCCTAGCTGTTAGATATTAGGCATATTAAACACAAATGGCTCCCTCTTTCCCTCAGTACTCAGACAAATGAACCCTTCATAATTCCCAGTCTACTTGGATAAGGCAGCTCCATTCTCCCAAGGACAGCTCCACAGCCCCCAGCCTGCCTGTCACTTCTTGATAGTCCACCCGCAACTAAGTTAAACTGGAACATTCGTCCAAGAACTTTCACCCACCCTGGGGTGAGTCCCCTTCCCATTCTAGTACTTTTCCAACTACATGGCCTTGGCCTGTAGTCATGCTCCTGCCCCCATCTCATCCCGGTCACATGCCCATGTTCAATAAGAGACCCCCAAACTAGATTTTTGTCTTTGCCTGTTTCTCTTCCTCTCTGTCTGCTCTTTAGATAAAGCCATGTTGCTTATTGTTTGCCTATTTTTTCTTCTGCTTTTTAAAATTTTTTTATTCAATTGTGCATGTGTGTGTGTGTATGTATCTGTGTGTGTGTAGAACCACGGGAGAATTCGGGAACTACCACGGATCGCCTCCACCTCCTCCTTGTTTACTCTGCCTTACCAGGACCAGAAACGCAAGCCACCCCTGCTTCCGCCCGGTGTCTATACGTGGGGTCTAGGATCCAAACTCAGGACCTTCCACCTGCAAGGCAGAGGCTTAACCCCTGAGCCTCCTCTCCAGCCCTGCTTATTTGTCAATAAGTCTACCAAGCAGCTTACTGTTTGTCATCCTACTTATCCTCCTTCTTGCTTGACAATAAATATTCTTTATACATTATTTGTTTGTTTTGGTGTGATTTTGTAGCATTCCGATCATTCTGAGGGAAGAGGGCTTTCCCAGAGGGCCCCCCTCCACTAGCTTCCTTTCCTTTCTCTCCCATAACCCTTTTCTACTTTCATGTCACATGTATTCCACTCTCCCTCCACATGTGTTTGAAGCTTGATATAGCTCTGAACTTCTGACTTAGATGAAACCAATAAACTCTTTTTGAAGCGAATATTGTTGCTGGCTACAATGGAAAGAATTTTAAATTCTAAGGAAAAAATGAATTAAATGTGACCTGTGTATAAGATCTTCAGAAGAAAAACAGCTTTACATATCAAGTTGATTGGGATGTTAATTGAAATTTTCATCAAAATCATAACAGCTCCATGATGATAGGTCCCCAAGAGTGTACTTATGAGCAGAAAAATATCACAGAAGGACTTCCAGGTAAAATAGTGAGTTAGAAATGCCTCTGTGTGGCTCCTTGAAAAACCAACATCTGGATGAAAAACAATAGATCTTATTCTTGTCAAAGAAAGGGTGTGGGGGGGAAATCCATGGAATTTTCTTTTCAAATTGGCAACCAAGAGTGGTTGCCAGATGGTGCTAACCACACCTTGCTGCTCATATCCAGCAAAGATTAGCAGGCTACCAGAGAGGGGTTCTCTCATAGACATGAACACCCTAAGAACAGCAAGCTAGAGAGAGATTGTGGATGACCAAGGAGTGGATACAACATGTGAAGAGATTATGGGAGACAGAGAGGACTGTCTGGGCTGGGGAGATAAATCGGAGGTAGGAACTACATCATGCAGGAAGATGGTGGGACACAGCAGGATGTGGAGATGGAGATAGAAATTTGGCACAAGAGCCTGAAGCTGAGATTTCCACAGGTGCCCCAGAGTGACAGCCACTGTAGCTGTGTGGATGCTTTACAAGGGAAAGCTGCCTGGGAACTGTCTGGAAGACATCTCCAGGTGACAGAGGTCGGCATAGTGTGTGAGCTTTATACCCCTCAGAGCCTCAGGCACAGAGATCCCCACTAGAAAAGAACCACTATCATGTTTTGAAATGTGAGTTGTCCCACACAGGTACATGTGTTTGAATCTTTAGTTGTTTGGAAAGGTCATGGCACTTGGAGGAAGTGGAACCTTTCTGGGAGAAGATAGCCACAGGGAGGGAGACCTTGAGGTGGGTTAGTCCTTCTGCCCTGTTCCATTTAGTGGGTCTGCTCTTGCAGTGGGAAGTTTGCAGCTCTGAGCCTCCGGCTTCTGCCACCTGCCACATGCCTTTCTGCCACAACGGACTGTATCTCCCCTCTGGAACTGTGAGCTGAATAAATCTCCCTTTGTCCCTTTAAATTGTGTGTGAGTGTTGTCTCACAGCAGTGTTGTCTCACTGGTACCTTCGAAACACCAGAGATGAAGTTATCCCAGGATGGTAGTGATGCTGGTGTCTCAGACCAGGGAATTACAGGAGAGAAAGGCAATTCCACATGGAAATCCTACTCAGTATAAAGAACATGCTAACTTAGCTTGTTCAAATTGCTAAGGCTGGTAGCTTCCAACCAAAGCAACTGCAGGCAGATATCATTCCAGCTAGGAAGAAATAGGACTGAGGTAGTATCTTCTATTGCACTTTAACACTTATTCTTTTTTCTGTGTTTTAATTTTCTTTTATTATTGTTTACTTTGTGCTTAATCATTGCTGTTTGTTTAAGTTGCCTCTCACCTGGCTTTTCTAACTGTTCTTTCTTTCTCTGACTCTAGTGTATTTTCTCTAAAGCTTTTCATATCTCTATATATTTCCCTTCTCATTCACACTTCATCCTCTCCTTTCCCCCTTTCCTATTCCCTTTTCATTCTACTACTTAATCATATTTTACCTCAGAACAAAAAACTATATGTTTCCCAATCATTACCCTAGTAGCACTGTCTCTGAACTTTATCAGGATATTCATGAAATATCCAAGTGTCTTCAACTGCAAGTTAACACCTGCACTTCTGTCCAATCATAGTATCTGCTACTGAAGCTGACTTCCCCCAGTAGTAGTGGGGAATAGAAACTCCAGTGAAAGCACTTACCAGAAAGACTGACACAAAATAAGACCAATACATAAAAAAGAATGGGGGTGGGGAATTAAAACTGAAAGACACATCTGTCCCAATAGATGAAGGAAGTACAAAAAAAAAAAAAAAGAAACAAAAATGTGAGACAATAAACCACTATAACATTCCCTTCCCCACCAAAACCAAAACAAAACAAAAAAAATCCCAGCGACTCATAACTGCCCCATTACAGGAAATCCAAGGTAAGGAGAAAATCAAAATGTGGAAAAAAGATTTCAGAATCCTAAATTTGGAAAGGGTCAAAAATCACATGGAACTCAAATAAATAAATGACTAAGAAATTCAGTCCAAGGGAACAGAGAAATGACTTAGGGGATCAATATGGTGTCTTTATGCAAACCTGGAAGCGTAAGTTCAACTTCTAGAGTCCACATGGTAGATTCTAGATGGAACTGACTTTCAAAAGTTGTCTTCTTATCTCTACTTGTGAACTATGACATATGCATAACCTCTCTCTCTCTCTCTCTCTCTCTCTCTCTCTCTGTCTCTCAGGACTTAAACAAGCAAGTTAGGAGAATGAAGTAGTTAGCAAATTTAAGGGGTAGTTAAAAATCATGATGTTAAAAATCAGAGGGCTGGAGAGATGGCTCAGGAGTTAAGACTGCCTTGAAAGCAGAAGGCACTGAGTTCCCTGGTCCCACATAAAAATGCCAGGCAGAAACAGCCATGTTGGTCTGCACCTCCCGCTCTGGTAGGCATAGCCTGAGAAATCCCAGAGCAAAGAAAGAAGAAGGTAAAAGCCATCCAGGATGATTCCTGAAGTCACCCTTGGCCCTTCACAGAGACACACGGTGGCTTCTTTCTTTCTCTCTCTCTCTCTCTCTCTCTCTCTCTTTCTCTCTCTCTCTCTCTCTCACACACACACACACGCACACACAGAGTAAATAAAATATTTTTAAAAAATCAGCAAGGAAGGCTGGAGAGATGGCTCAGGGGTTAAGTCTCTGTCTTGAAAGCAGAGGGTCCTGAATTTGGATCCTAGAGCCTACATAAAACGCCAGGCAGAAATGGAGGCAACCTATACTTCTGGCTCTGTAAGGCAGAACCTGGGAAATCCCAGAGAAGGGGGAGGGAGAGAGAGAGAGAGATAGAGAGAGAGAGACAGAAAGAGAGAGGAGGGGGGAGGCTCAAGGTACCTAAATACTATGATCAAGGGACCAAGTGCACACCTCTAGTGACCTCACTTTTCCCCACTATGTCCCACCTCCTAAAGCTTCCGCTTTCCAACAGTAATTTCCCCTGTTGTCAAGCTGTGGCAGCTGTGAAGTTCACAGCTCCTGTCAGATGGTCTTCCTCATTTCTGTTCCAACTTCTTTCTTCTCCCCTTTAATCTGGTGGGAGCTGGTGGTGGTGAACATCCTGCGGTTACTAGGCTACTGCACTGCTCTGTGTCACGTTCCTTATAGGCCTATTTCATTTTGCTACACATCCCTAAACGCCACCCAGTCAGGGAGGCCCACAGAGTGCTGGCTCATGCAGACTTCTGCTCAAGCCCTGTTACCGCAGGGTCTTTGTATTCTGTCTCTGACCAGGAGAGTTCTTTTCCCCAAGCCCGCTGTTTCTGTATTTTCCTTCAGAAGACTTAGAGAGCACTTGAAGAAAGTCTGTCTAGTTGCCAACAAAGATGGCATGATATAATTTCATAATGCCATGGATCTAGACTCCTTACCAAATACCGGAATTACAGACTTACAGTTGCTTGTGAATTCTTCTGATTATTGTCTATCTTTCTCAGTAAAATTTCATTAACACATGGACTGAATCTAGCCCAGCCAAGGAGCTAAATTGTGAAGTTTTCTTGATTCAAATCAAAGAACTAAGGGTCAGGAAAACTCATAAGCATGTTTGAAATTTCTTGGGTATGTGAATCTACTCTATTGACTATAAAATTTATGAAACATAAGTATGGATCAAATATTGTTAGTGACATTTATTTTCATTTTAGTTTTTTCTTACTTCTTTTTTACCTTTTGATGATATCCAGTCCCTGTGTTAATCAACCTTCTCTTGTTGGGACAACATGCCTAAGTTAATCAACTCAAAGCAGGAGAGGATCATTTGACTTACAGGTTTGGAGGTTTCAGGCTGTGGTTGCTAGGCCCTATTGCTTTGGACCTTTGGCAGTGTAAAATATCATAAAAGAGCATACCATAGAGAAGGCTATTCACTTCACCACTTCATAGCCTCAAGGAGAGAGAGAGAGAAAGAGAGAGAGAAAGAGAGAGAAAGAGAGAGAAAAGAGGGAAAGGTGGAGTGGAAGGGAACAGAGAAAGAAGAAAAAGGAGAGAGAGAAGAGAAAGAAGAGAGGGAAGGGGAGAGAAGAAGAGAAGAGAAAAAGAGAGCTCTCTTAAGTAGCCCAATCAAGGGCACGGCTCTAGTGACCACCAGGCCCACTTCCTGAAGGCTTCACCACTTCCCAGTAGTGCCACAGACCAAGGACAAGCCTCCTCCACATGGGACTTAAGTGAACTCTCAAGATGCAAACTACAGCAAGATCACAATGGAGATGAGCTGTAAGTATAAAACACACAGATTTCAAAGACAGAACGAAACAGTATAACATCTTCCATTAGTAATGTAAAAGTAGCCATTACATGGACAGCATGTTCAGAATCTGGCATGCTATGCTACCAGAATAAGTCTCGTCTGTTTTGCTATACCTTTCTAAATTCTAGAAAACATAGACTTCTGTGTGGCTACATTTCACCTCTCTGGGCCAGGGCTTCTCAGATTTGAGCATCTGCTGCAAGAAGACATTTCTCTCATCCTGTGCCTTTTCTCACCTCCGGATGCTCGCCTTGGTCTCCCACGGGGCTTAATGTGTGAAGGAGTGGATAGCAGTGTGTTCGCTCCAGGAGAGCAGAGAGGTCCTGAGTTGTGTCACTATCATTTTTTTTTTTAAATGCCAGATGCAATGGTGTGACTTTCTACAATCCCTGTGTGCTTCTGGGAAATGGGAGGTGAAGAAGTTTCTAGAAGCAGAAGCTCACAGGTCAGTCAGCCTGGCTTTCCCAGCAGGGAGACACTGATCTTACGGTGGGTAGGCAAGAAACATCTGTGTTGTCCTCTGACTTACACATATGCATACCCTACACAATCAATCAATCGATCTATCAATCAAATGTCTTTCCTCCCAGTGCTGGGGATAAAACCTAGGGACCTGTACATGCCAGACAAATGTTCTAACATTAAGCCACATTCACAGCCCATTGTATTTCCTGAGAGTCAAGTTTCATGGGTGATGATAATAAGCTGGTGCAATTAATGAAGTAGTTAAGTTACTTATAGCTTGGAAGGTTTAGGACAAGACCTAAACAAAGGCATAGACCATTTGCAGTGATGATGATGATGATGATGATGTGTGTGTGTGCTGCTCAATACAAAGTAGACCTTGCCTTAATGGGTAAGAGGCAAACTTCTAGGTGTTTCTGACAGATGAGTGCCCACAGCACTGGCCATTTCCCACTATGTCCATTTCTCCTGGTGACTCTTCCCTGTTCCCCCAGCAGATTGTTCTTGTCGTTTTGCAACTCTTGGTGCAGCAAGAGATAAGATCCCCCTCCCCGTTCTTAGAGCCTTGCTCTGCAGCACTGCCTGATTATCTGATTTTCCAGCCTCAGCTTCCGGAGGGTTGGGATTGCAGGCTACATCACCATGCCAGGGCTCATCATTTTACTTTTGTTGACAGTCCACTCTTTTTTTTTTTTTTTTAATTTTTTTTTTATTTATTCAACTGTGCGCATGTGCGTGTGTATGTGTGCGCGCGCGTGTGTGTGTCTGTGTGTGTGTGTGTCTTGTGATGTGTAGAACCACGGACGGAATCGCGATACCACCATGGGACGCCTCCACCGTGCCTTCTGCCCCAGGATTCACAGGCTCCGCCCTACCAGGACCAGAAACGCAGGCCGCCCCCTGCCTTCCGCCTGGCGTCTATACTGGGATCTGGGATCCGAACTCAGGATCCCTTCCGCCTGCAAGGCAGAGGCTTAACCCCTGAGACACCTCTCCAGCCCCGACAGTCCACTCTTATTAATAAGAGATCTGTATTTCGGGTCCCAAGCACCCCCCCCCCCCCGTGTTTCAAAAGCTGTCCTCGCAGGCAGCGCCTCTCTTGCCCTCTCCTGAAAGCCACTCTCCATGGGAGACATGCCCACTGACACAAGCCAAAGGTGATTCACATCTTTAGAACTGGGGCCACTCGGGCTGGCTCACTCTGCCTGTCTGACTAGTAGAGCTGTGAGGTCTGAGTCATCACCAGGATCTCAGGGACTTCCCTGACACACCCAACCTGGTCATTCTGCCCCCGGCCCCTCCTTTTGCTCGGATCTCACACCAGCCAAATCCAGTTTTGTTTCCCCCATTCATTCCTCTAGCTAGTGCAGTGACCTACTTAAGCTGAAGGGAAATACAAACCCCCAAGGAGAGGCACTGGCAGCTGCTTCCTGGGTAGAATTAGGTTGGGCATGTGTTGGAGGGAAGTATGCAAGCTCTAAAATTCATTCTGGCAAGTAGAAAGGGAAGACAGAAGGGTTACCAAGAAGTGTTAGACAGCAAGCATTGCCCGGGAAGCGATTGAGGACTGACCCGCAGGATGGGCTGGGCAAGAAAGCATTCTGCAGGGGCCATTCTGTAAGGTTTGGGTTTTCTCTGTGGGCCCCTACTCCGTCAGATCCTGCTCAGAATCTCGAGGTCAAAAGACACAGGTATGGAGAATACTGAGGTCCAGATACAACAAGGAGTTATTGGAAACCCGCCACCCCCACCTCCATGATAAACTGACTCGGGCGCCGACGGCAAAGTCACGTAAGGGGGCTTCCAACCGAGGGCCAGAATACCTGAGTTTGTTCATCTCGAATCTGCCAGGAACTGTCTACCTTAAAACTACTCCAAGCCTCAGCATTGTCGTCTGTGAAGCAGATGGTCTTAACTAGATGATATGAAGATGACATCCAGCTTTGAAATTCCCTCCAGGGTGTCAGTCAATCATGTTGTGTGTTGGTTTTAGTTTTTAAAAGCAAATCAAACTGATTTTTATGTTTCTTTCATTCCTCCTACATTCTTCTCTTCCTTCCCCTCTTCTTCCTCCTCCTCCCTCCTTTTCTCTCCTATTCTTTCTTCTCAACCCCTCATCTTCTTCTTTTTGTTCTTCTTCATCGCTGAAGATTAGTTGTATGTGGTGCACAGAAAAGCTTAAAGATCTAAATAAATCCCAAACCACAAAACGTGCCTTTGAATCATGGGTTGCTGACTTATACCGCAGAGTCCCTTCAGAGAGCTGTGGCATGAATCATTCCTCCCCATGCTGTTCTGTGAGGCAAGCCTCCCTTATCTGTTGTGTGTGTGTGTGTGTGGGGGTCCCAACTGTCTCTGTGATTAACAACCTGGGAACTCTTGGCCAAGCCCTGAAATGAACTGTCCGTGTTATGTTAATTTTCAATGTAGTGGTGTGAAGGAAGTGGGTATGGTAATGTTCTATGCTAAATTCTGTAATGCACTTCCTGGTGTTTCTTAGAAGATTCACCAAAACTAGTTAGATAATAGTAGCTGTAGACTAATTTATAAACTTAAACATATATTAGTACATTTTAGAGGTCAGAGAGCCTGGAATCCATCTAAACTGTTACAACATTAGCACTTAGAGTTGCCCAAGGTTATAAATTAATTACAGTAGTACAAAATCAGTACCAGAAAACTCTAAGGCTCATGCTCTTTCTGCTGCACAATACTGCTTTTGTAAGAACCTGGACACTAAATTCTCAATTAATTTTAGCTATGCACTGCATATACTATGAAATTTCAAGGCTAGAAGGGCTTTAAGTGAAAAGTTAGTCTTTCTTGCACTTATGACTCTTCCCGTTTTTTGCTCAGTGCGGGATTTGTGTTAGTTTAAGGCTTGAAGTAGGAGTGCCACTTTATTTTCTTTCAGATGCCTGTCCAGTTATTTGGCTTGGTAGCCAAGTATTTTTCCCTTATTTATGTTTCTCTTTCGGAATATTTGCATCCTTTGCTTATTTTCTCTCCTAGATGAACTGAGAGTCAGCCCACACATTAAAAAACAAAATCTGTTGTTTTAAAAAATGGGATTGTGTTGATCTATCAACATTTCACCAGGGATGAGGAAAGATCCCAAGAAATACTACATCTCCCTTAGAGACTATTTAAGACTAATGCCTAGACAGAAGAAGGGGAGCTTCTTTTTTTTTTTTTTTTTTAAAGTTTTATTTATTATGTGTGTGTGTGGTGTGTGTGTGTGTGTGTGTGTGTGTGTGTGTGTACTATGTATCTCTGTGGAGGACCAAGGGTGACTTTGGGAATCATTCTGGTTGTTTCTATCTCCTTTTTGCTTTGCTCTGGGATTTTCCAGACTCTGCTCACCAGGGCCAGAAGTTCAAGCTGCTGCCTTTGCCTTTTTTTTTTTTTTTCAATGTAGGACCTAGGATCCATACTCAGGCCCTTCTACTTTCTTTCTTTTTTTTTTTTTTAATACATTTTTTATTATTATTTCAGCTCATACAAACTTAATAGGTACACCAGTTCCCTCCCTCCCTCCTCCTCTCCCCAACCCTCTGCTCCTCCTCCCCTCACCCCTCCTTCCCCATCTCTTCCTCCCCCCCCCCGTGCCTCCCGCCCCAATTCCCAGAGTCCTTTCTTGTGCATGCCTGACTCTCCTCTGGGCCCTCCTCTCCGATGAGGTAGAAGGACCCAGTGGCATTTCCCTGAACCCTTTCCCCTTAAGCATAGGAACACTAACTACTGTGGCTGTCAATCCCTTGCCTCCAAGGATCTTGATGCCTTTAGCAGATGCTAGACTTTGTGAGGTCAACAGTGTGTTGGACATTGCGCCGGGCATGTAATGATTGCTTCGGCCCTAACTTGTGTGGAGTATCTTGCAAATCATTGCTCCTCCCATCCTTTTGCTCTTACACTCTTACCGCCCCTTCTTCCGAGGCCCTTCTACTTTCAAGGCAGAATCTTAACCCCTAAGCCATCTCTCTAGCGTGGGGGAGCTTCTTTACTCTGCAATTTACCCACTGGTAAGTCATCCGTGACCCAGCAAGCACTTGGGCACTGCCAGTACAGACATCCTGGGTGAAACCCAGTGGATGGCACATGCAAAAAGACCTGAAAGCAGGAGGGAGACTGGCTAGAAAGGAACACTCGATGTGAGACAGGAGGCGGGATGGATTCATAGTGTTTATGTATGAAAGCATTAAAGAATAAAAAGTTTAAAAAATAAAATAGTGTTCAATGTAGATTAACTTTGGGGAGAATTAGCAGTTTTGTAGAGTGCACCAGAGGCTTCGGGAGTTCTTTGCTTCCTAATGAACCTTTTCCTTTTTGCCTTTTGACGTGGCTGTGTGAAGTGTGGCTGTCTCAATCTAAAAAACTGTACCTGATAGCAAAATAAGTTCCAGGAGCACTAGTCACCTTTGCTATTTGTTCTTCTCTACAGGCATGTTCCTTCTGTGGGAATGCCCTTTCCTAGACATTTGTATGTTAGTTTCCTTTATCTTCCCCCATCACTGGGCCTGTTTCAACGACTTAACCTGGAACTACACATGTAGCTGGTTGGATGTGATGGCACATAGCTGTATCCCGGAGGCACACCGAGCATACGGCGCACGGGAGGCACACGGGAAGCACACGGGAGGCACACCGGAGGCTGAGGTAGAACTGTCTTTTAGCTTACGATAGGCCTAGGCTACTCATACAGCTCATGCTAAACTTCCCCGCATTTCCTTATTCCGTTCGCTCATCTTCCCATAGCAAGCATACTGCCTTGTAACATGGCAGGTGATTTGCTCGGTTATGATGCTCGCTATTTATGGTCTGTCTCCACCCCTGTAACGCACATCTCAAGAAGACAGGGATTTCTGCTTGTTTTCTTCACTGTTTCCTCTCAAGTACTCAGTATTCTGTCAAACAGATAATAAATGCTCAATAAATTTTGGTTCAATTGAATCAAAGAAGCCATCTATCTAAAAGATTTTATTAGGAGTAGACTTTACATTACCAAAACAAAAACTGACTTTCAGCACCCAGGAAAATAAAAGTTATATAATTATTTTATCTTTTTGGCTTTCTAGACATAATGAATTATATATTAAATTTTCCAATAATAAAATATGCTTGTATTCCTGTAGTACATCTTTTAAAGTCACAGTACATTATTATTTTATGAGTCATCTGATTTTGTTTGCTATTATATATTTTGGTTTAGCTATTTATTCTAAGAATGAAATTGGTGTAAAGTTGTGTGATTTTTTTTTATTTGGCTTTGCACTCATGGTAATCTAATTTTAAAAAATAAGGCAAGCAAAATGGCTCAGTGGGTAAAGACACTTGTCAAATCCGATAACCTGAGTTTGATTCCTGGTACTGAGTCCTGCAAATTGTATGTGTCCCTGTCTATGCACAAGGTAAATAAAGATAAAGAAAAAAACAAGTAAGGGCCCCATATCCACTTTTTTAAAAGCTCTGGAATAGTTCAAATAGCAGTCTTTCTTTTCTTTTCCATTTTTTGCACATTTGCATATTTATATATGTGTGTGTATATCTATGAGCATATGCATGTGTATGGGTATATGGTTGCTACAGTGTACATAGAAAGGTCAGAGGACAATTTACAGAAGTCAGTTCTCTTTATCCACTAGTGAGCTTGGGAATTGAACCTAGGTCGTCATGCTTTATGGCAAGTGCTTTACCAGCCAAACTACCTTGCCAGCTGAGCACTGACGGTTCACTTGAAGCATGGCTGCTATGTGTTGTCCATGATTGTTTAGATCCTCAAATGTTGTACTTAATTATACTTAGTATTATGAAGATACTATTTCTTTTACTTAAAAATCGTCTTAATCCTTGCAATTACTGCAGGTATTACAGAGATTTATCCTTGAGTATCTCTAAGTGGGTTTGGTACTAGGAGCCACCTATTAGGAAGTACATACGACGCTTAATTTTCTGTGTCTGGGATACTTCACTTATACCACTCTTTTTAAAACATTTAAAATTTTCTTATGTGTGTGTGGATGCTAGAATGTATGTGTGTGAGGGTGTATGTAGGTGTGTGTATATGCATATAGAAGAGGGAACTATATATGCTTGTGGGGGCCCATGGGTGACTTTGAGACTCATTCTGGATTGCTCTGCCTTTTTATTGCGTCTCTCAAGGATTTTCTTGACTCCACCCTCCAGTGCCACTGGTCTTTCAGCCTGGCTTTTTTTTGAAATTCTTTTTTAAGCACTTTCATTATTATTTCCGCTCATACAAACTTAACAGGTACACGGATCCCCTCCCTCCCTCCACCTCCCCCCAGACCTGGCATTTTTTTTTTTTAACTTGGGATCTGCGATCCAAACTCAGGTCCTTCTGCTTAGGAGGCAGAGACTTAACTCCTAAATTATTTCTCCAGCTCCCCATGTATTCTATTACACCAAATTTCAATGAACGAGAGTACAAGATAATTTTTTCTGTTAGCTTTCCATTGTTGTGACAAAATACCTGAGCGAAGCAACTTAAAGCTGAAAAAGTTATTTTGCTTCATGGTTTTAGAAGTTCCAGTTTTCGACCCACTGGGGCCTTTGCTTTTAGGTGAGTCAGAAACATCACGGCAAAGGAAGTGGAGGAGGTCTGCTGGTTACCCTATGGAAGCCAAGAGAGAGAGAAAAGAGAGAGAGAGAAGAGAGCATGCCACCCAAGAGTTCATCCCTAAAGACACATTCCATAAATTAGTTGCCACTTCTAAGCTTCTTCTACCTACTGATAAGCAGCCATTATATTTTGACTCCAGCAGTGGCTTAATTCACCGATGACGTCAGAACCTCCATGGGCCAGTCACTTACCAAAAGTGCAATAGTTGACAATCAAGCTTTTGAGGGACATTTTTAACTCCAAAACTGTGATGTCATTGCTGTTAGTCTCTTCCTCCTCTACTCCCTCCCTTCTTCCCTTCTCATGAAGTAATCAAATCTTTGACCTAGATTTATCTGTTTCAAAAGCAAGTTGTCATAGCTAGACATAGGTGTCAATTTGATGGTTGAGGGTTTGAGCTCTAGGCATATTTGTAGAGAATTGGTAATTGAGTTAAACCTAGAGCAAACCTACAGAAGATTGTTTAGTGGATAGGGAAGGCCCAGCCCATGATGGGTGGGGCTAGTCCCTGACCAGGTGAATAAAATGTAGGGAGCTGTTTGAGAAAGGGGGCATTCTTGTGTACACTTGGCTAGACACACTGGTCTGGCATGTAAGGATCGTCCTTATCTCAGCCGTGATGTAGAGATGGTATAGCCAGTTCCCTTGGCCCTGGTGTTGGTGTGAGCTCAGTCCAACTGCCAATTGCCAAGTGGACAATTATAAGAGAATAAACCCCTTGTTCCCTTAAGCCATTTGATGGTGATTTTATCAGAAACCATGCAAGCTAACTGCAACACAAATTTATTTCGTACAGTATTAGGGATTGACGCCAGGGCTTTACACATGCTAGGCATGGAATTTATTACTTACTTACACTCCTAGCCCTAGTTCTATTGTTTTCATATAAGCATGTTAAAAACAAGTAGGTAAACACACAAACAACTTCAAATTTGAATTATGTGTTGTCCTTGAATGTTCACATATATGCCTTATCTTCTGTATGTTAAAACTGAGGCCCAGAATGTACTACTTTCTTCTCATCTCATTCTCATAGGAGTCATAACTAGATCCTATTTTTTTCTCTTTTTAGACATTTACTTTTCTTGGTCAGTTTCATATTGGTAAGTAAGCACAAGTGTAACATAGCATTAGATGGTAACAAAAGATATAAATGGACAGGCAAACAGTAGAGAAGGGTCACCCAATGTGATTGGGGGCTGGGCAGGGAAGGTTTGTAGTATTTTTGGTATGGAGGCCTGGCAAGGAGGGTTCTATTCCGTGTTGCTGCTCCTCAACTCAAGTGCTCATCACATATACTTAAAAAATACTCTCGGGGCTGGAGAGGTGGCTCAGGGGTTAAGCCTCTGCCTTAGAGGCAGAAGGTCCTGAGTTCGGGTCCTAGACGCCACGTATAGACACCGGGAGGAAGCGGGGGCGGCCTGCGTTTCTGGTCCTGGTAGGGCGGAGCCTGTGAATCCCGGGGCAGAGTAAACTAGGAAGAGGTGGAGGTGTCCATGGTGGTTCCCGAATTCACCTGTGGTTCTACACACACACGCACATACGTATACACACACACACACACACACACAATTGAATAAATTAAAAAAAGATAAAAAATACTCTCATTCCTAGGAGTAGGTGCTTTATTGAGAACCCTGAAGTTTGAGATCCTGTCTTCTGTACTGTAACTTCCATCATTCTTCTTGTTGCTTGGTATATTCTGAACAGTAACTACTTTGAAGTTCCTGTTCTGTCTAACGTGGCTCTTAGAATTTGTAGATATCAAAATCTTAATCAGAGATGGAAGTTTACTTGCAAGGGGGAGGTAGGAGAGTGAGGGTGTTTAATGTATTTTAAATAAGGTCCCTCTCACTAGTGGCGGTTAGTGCTGCCTGTGGGAAGGGGAACTATTCTCTTCAGTGGTATACCCGCTGATACATTGTCCATGTGCCACACATGCTCCTTTAGCAAACCTGATGAAATGTAATGTAGCACACAAAAGGGACGTGAAAGCAGGAGGAAGCTGGTTGGGAAGAAAGGTTTTCAATAGGATAATCAATGGGAATGGGATCAAGTAATATGGGATGAAAAATGATTCAAATTCATTGTATACATGTGTGAAACATCAACGAATCAAAATAAAAAAATGCATGGAGAAAAAAGAATAAACCAATGAGCAAAGAAAAAAAAAATGAAAGAAAGAACCTCTATCAGTTGGTCAAATCTTGTTTGCTAATACTATCAAATTATCTCATATGAATGTTCCCAGTTTTTTTCATTATTCTTCTTCACCCTGATTTTTAATTCTACAGGTTGTTAGCATCTGCCTAGTGCTTACCTTTGAGTAAAGCATTGTAGTGGGGAACAAAGAGAATTAATAAGCATGCACCTTATTCGCTAGAGTTGTTAGTGTAGTGAAGGAGACAAGACAAATGAAAACCAAAGGTAAACAAGAAAGTAAGTCACTGTGAACATATTGCAGATGGGCGGGGTAATTATTATCATTGAGTGTGGACAGGGAAGGATTGCTTTGGAGTATACCAGTTCTTAATGAGCCTAATTACTCAACTGTGCTGGTCACTTTTATTTGTCAGTTTGGATAGGCGCTTCATGTGTTTGTTTCAACACCAGTCTAGATATTACTGTGAAGGTATTTTTAATATATGATTAACATTTAAATCAGTAGACTCAGCAAAGTAAAATACCTTCTTGGATGTTGGTTGGCTTCATTTCATCAGTTGAAGGCCTTGAAAGAGCAAAATCCTTCAAGAAGTCCTTCAGACTTCCTTCAAACTTAAGATTGTGACATCACCTTCCCCAGATGTCCATTCTGCTGGCTCCCCTGGAAGGATTGGATTTGCCAGTTCCCATAATCTCAAGAACAGATTGTTCGAGACAAATCTCTCTCGTGCCTTTCCTCCTCCTTTGTTCCCTCTCTCTGTGCAACCTATTGGGTCTCTTCTCTGGAGAATCCCAACTAATATATAAGCCTAAGTTTTTCTTCCTTCAAGCTGTTTCTTCTTGGCTTCTAAGGGAAAAGGGAAATAAAAACAAAACAAAACCCACATGTCTTGATATTCTCATTTTAATTTCATCTCAATGAGATGCAATTTCATTTATTCATTTGCTCATTGAGGAAAATTTTATTCTTTGTTAAAACTCTGCATTAAGAGAATAGAGGCTTTTTTTCTTACAAGGAAAACTAGTTTATTTGACTATATCACAAAAGGGCAGTGGATTTTCAGTAACTAGCATACTACCTATAAAAGGTTGCAGGTTTTAAAACCAACCATGAACATGAAATCATAGGTTTATTTTCTAGTGTAAGCATTGTTTTTGTTTAAAGTTTATTTATTTATTTTGTGTGCATGTGGTGTGTGTGTGTGTGTGTGTGTGTGTGTGTGTGTGTGTGTGTGTGCATATCAAAGGACACTATGTATCCCTGTGGAGGACCAAGGTTGACTTTGGGAAATCATCCTGTACCATTTCTACCTCCTTTTTGCTTCACTCTGGGATTTTTCAGGCTCCACCCACCACGGCCGGAAGTGCAGGTCTCTGCCATTTATGCCTGACAATTTTACATGAGACCTGGGATCTGAACTCAGGACCATCTGTTTGTAAAGCAGAGTCTTAACCCCTGAGCCATCTTTCTAGCACAGCATTGTTTTTTTATTCATAAAATGGGGATAATAATGGCACTTGACATGGTTATGATTGTTTTGAAGAATAATAAGTTAATAAAACATATTGATAAACATGAATATGAATGTATTGAACACATTCCTATAGTCTGCACTTGATACACATTTGCTGTCTTTGTTGTGATGACGTGCAAGGGCACTGTGCTTGACTTTGAAGAAGTAATAAAAGTGTTACGTAGAGTTTGCCCTTGTGTTGCTCAGGATTTGGCAAGGAGTTAGGGTTCTGAAGTACAAGGCCAAAAACATGTTCCAGGGGTATTAATGGGAGTGTGTATAAGAACGTTTTGGCTGAATGCAGTCCTCAGGTTGCCACTAAGTAGAATTCTGCTCAAGATGCTGAGTGGTCCAACCAACAGAAATCTGTGTCTTTCAAGTGGCCAAGGCAGAAGAAGTCATCTCTTAGGAAGCTGGAGGCTGAGAATCATATGGGAACTGTTATTTGGAGTCAAAACTGTGAATTTGAGCTGTGGGGAGAAGCAGAAGTGATAAGGGGTCAGATGATGGAGACATTGTGGGGCAGAGTGTGATTTATCTGATCTTAAGTTTATTGAGATTGCCATTTCGCTAAGGATTTTAAACATTTCGAAGATTTCAGAAAGGGAAGCAATATGACAACACAAAGAAGTTCATACATACATTTACAAATGTATGAATGAATGAATGAATGAATGAATGAATGAATGTCTCCTCACCCCTCTGTTCTTTCCTCCCATTTTACTTGTGGGAGAACAATGAATTGACCTATGGGATTATGACTTTTCATTGGGATAATTTTGATGTCCAGGAAACATGCTTAGTCATTGGGCTGGAAAGTGGTGGTGACATGTCATGGGTAGGGAAATGCTCCTGAAAGTGCTAGCATGAGCTTATCGGACCCCAGCAACAATCTACTAGGCAACCCAGAGTTACAATCCAGGGGCTGCAAAGAAATAATGAGAGGACTGGAGGAAGAGGACGCTATAAATATTTTATAACTCACCTTTAATTTCTCACAAATATTTTGGATTGCTCTGTAGGCCAATGAAGACTTTGAGCAGAGCGCTAATGAAGGTTTATTCAGGTGGATGAATTGGGATGCTGTGTGCAGGGCACATAGAGATGGGAATGATTTGTGGGGCAGGCTATTGTGATTGTCCAGACTACATGATTAGGAGTCTCCTAACTAGGAGAAGATGAAGAGAAAATTAATGAAAAACAATAAATGGACAAAGCCTGGAAAGGAAACGATTTTGGAAGGAAGATAGTGCATTTTTTTAAAGAAAAAAATTCTTTTGCTTTCTGCCCTGGACCCAGACCCAGGCGGACTCCCTGCTCCTCAGGTAAGGTCCCTAGACCAGGCCCCAGGCCGCAGGTTGTCTGCGCACTCCCACTAGTAACCAGCCTGGATCACGCTTTAGTAGAGAAACTAGGCCACGGTCAAGCGTTGCATGTGAGTAGCGAGACATCTGGTGCAGGTCACTCTCACTCCCTTCCTGGTCACTTTCGACTGAACAGGTTTGTTCTCACCAATCAGGGAAGATATAGGGAATGGCAGAAAGACAGCAACCATCTGGCAAATGGGACACTGACTCCCCCACTGCTTTATCCTACTCCTATTCTTCCATTTACTTTTGAATCTCCTCTTATATTAAGATCTTCATTTAAACAGTCTTTTATCTTTGGTTAGGGGTGACCTTTGATACCAATCTGGATGCAGCCAAGGGCAGTGCAGGAAAAACAAAACTGAAAACAACAAACCATAATTCAGAACACCAAAGACCCTACATTAATCACCTGGAACCAGATCAGCCAAATCTCTCCCCATCCTAAAGCTCAGGGAACCTTGTGGAAGAGGCAAGATTGTAAGAGCTTAAAGATGGGAAGGACCAACAATATGCAAGATACTCCATACAAGTTAGGGCTACAGCAGCCAGGATTGGACTTTGCCTGACCTGCACATTGGCTGACATGTCAACAACCCCCCAAAGTCTAGCATGGATCACAGGGGAGAAGGCTCCTGGCAGTAGGCTCCTTAGAGGCAAGGAATTAACAATCATAATAGAGCTCCTATAGTAACCATGAGCCCCTCTTCCCCCAAGAAGGGGCTCCCGGCTATGCCACTGAGTCCTGAACCCTCACTGTGAAAGGGTGAGGGAGGGAGGGTGGTGAAAGTTAGGGGGAAAGGGTAGAGTGCAAGGGGGGATGACTAGGGAAGGGAGGAGGGAAGAAGAGGATGGGGTACCTATTGAGCTTGTATGATTAGGAAAAAAATAAAATGTGGGGGGAAATCTTTTAAGGTAACAGTGCAACTCATGCAGAATATGTATTGAATAGGAAAGAGAACAGGATTGAGGATACAGAAGTCAAAATCGTAGAAGTGGGAAAAAGACAGTGGACTAGTGTGACGACTGGTTGTTAACTTGACAGGATCTGAATCACTTAGGAGACTACTCTGAATATATCTACGTTGACACTTCTAGACTGGGTTGGCTGAAGTGAAAGACCTCCCAAAGTGTGAATGGCATCATTCTATGTGCTGCTGTCTTACACTGAAAGGAGAAAGCTTGCTGGGCACCATTCCTTGTCTGTGTTTTCTGCCTGCAGGGGCAACGTGACCAGTTAGTTGCCTTCTGCTTCCTGGTCCTGAATCAGGCTTTCCCTGCCACGACGGACTGCCCACCGAAACTGTGAGCCCAAATAAACCCTCCCCCGACTTGTCACTTCTTTTCTGTCACAGCAATCAGGCAGCTGCACAGCAAGTCAGTCCCTTGGAGAGCACAGCAGACGGAAAACTGAGCTTTGTGCCATGACTCTTTCCCTATTTTTATCTCTCTCTCTGAAGGACCCTATTTTCCAGCAGAAGAATGGAGACAGGTGCTATTTCAGGTCTCCTGATTCCATAGGCATGTAAGACCCTTAATGATTGCTGCTTGAACTGATGGTCCAGGTGCTTCCTGGAAGCCATCTCATTTGTGTTTTTGTCACAGGAAATGAGCTCATCCTTAATGCTTCTCATGATTTGATCCTTAGCTCTATGCTTGACAATTTACTTGTGATCACAAATAATGTTGGCTTAAAATGGGTTTTTATGGTCAGGAGTCACATAGCTAATGTTTTAGGTGGTTATTATACAGTAGATACTGGCTATCTGGTATCGACTTTCTGCATATAATTGGATATAATGAAATCATATACACTTACTCATTTAAAACTCAAGATAACTTCTCAAAGTATTACTATCTTGTTTCACAAATGAGAAAACTGGGGCAGAGGGATCAATGTTCACGGGCCCAGAGAAAAACAGCAACATTGGTTTGTTGATCATTCACAATTCTTTTTCCAAGCTGCCACGGCATAAAGAGAGTTATTAGAATTTGTAGGATGTGTATATTCCCCATGTTGTTCTTTCTCTATTTCACAATTGCTATTCAGTACTCATGACTTCTGCTTTTTCCTTGGAGGTTTTATTCTATCAGAAACCAGAACGTTTTGTTATTATTTTTAAAGGTTCTATAGAATTCTATTTTGATGGCCACAGCTTAGTTTACTATGAACTTAAAGTGCTTTCCATTCTTTTTTTCTACAATATAGTGCTTTGATAAAAAAATTATGCACGTACCATTTTTCACATAAGTACTAAGTACAATAAATAAATTCCTAGAGGTAAAATTGTTAAGTCTGAGGATTTATGGGTTTGTGATTTTGATAGATATTGCAAACCACTCTCCTTAACAAATAATATCTAATTTCCTCTTACAATGCATAGAATAGTTCTTGTGTTCTTAATATTTTTGGTTTCTGTCTTAACAACTAAATCACATCTTTCTACACTTTCTACACTGAATATCTTTTCACATGTCCAAGGGCCATTTGAATCTAATTGTTTAAATAGTATTTTTGATGTCTTCTGGGCCTTGGAAACCTAGGAGAAGCCAAGTTTGTTTCTTGGTCTGTTGCCCAATAGCTTCCTGCAAGTGAGTGGAACTCAGCCTTCTTCCTTCCTTTCAGTGATATTTAGTGAGTTCTTTCTTCTTGTGGATTTCCCTGCAGTTCCTCCTTCCCCCTTTGCTGTAGTGATCCTTCGTTATCAGTGTTAAGCCTTGGGCGGCTACTTCCTTCTCTCATTCCAAAGAGCTTCTTTCATACCCTTCCTTTCCAACTGAGGCAACCCTTTGCCAGCCAGCATTGCAGTTGTTAACTCCAGCAGTCCTTCCAGACTGTCCTATTCTTCATCATGGAGGCAACTTAACTTCTGGCCCTGATTTCTTGCCTTTTCAAGAGTGCATAGCTGCACAGTCCCCCTCTGCAGAGCTTTCTAACGTTCTCTTCCCCTCCTCCACCCCCCATAGTGTCATCAGCGACCACAGTGATACAATTCATGGCTTTCCCAAGTGGAAGTGTGAAAAAATATGCTAGGGCCCTTTGAACTCATTAGCTGCTATCACTGGTTCAAAGTCAGGCATCTGGCAAGAGGATCTTGAAAAATCCTCCTCGGGAGAGATGAGTTCAAGTTACAGACGGGTGTCAATGCACACATGCACAGGTAAAATGGAAAGCTTCATAGTTTTGGGTAAACAATTCAAAGCCTTTCTCTAGCACTTTCTTTTGTAACTTGCAGCATGATCTTTGCTGTGGACTGTGCTTCAGGAGGACAGGCCACCTTAGGTGGTATCAAGAGCTCCCATGTGCGCCAACATCGTCACACTGTCTTCCAAGGGCTTATCCTATGCAACTCATATCTGTTCTCAGGTCTATTTTCCCCTATCATTTGCCAATCCCTTACGCATTTAGCAAATCTTTGATTCTGCATACCTTAATATATCCTCAGTAAATGTCTCATTAACTACTGAGTTATACTGGCTGAGTATAGCTTTCAAAACATGTACCGTTTTGAAAGTTCTAGTCCTGAAGACATGCAGATTCTGAGGTCTAGGTTAGGATTCTAGGATCTGTCTTGAAAAGTCTCACATGAATACAAGGTTTATTCATGGGTCAGATTGACAAATATAACTGAACCTACTTTTCCACCCACTTGGAAATGCAGAAATGGGAAGTGATTTACCACCACAAGGTACCCAAACACAAAGTATTCCGAGAGCTTACTGTCAATTTGGTGCCCTTCCTTGCCTGCGTTTTAAAGATATGTGTCTAGAAGAAGAGATTTGATGGGAGATGAAACAAGTTATCATTATGCAGCCAAAATTCTCGTGCTGAAGAACAATAATCGTCATTAATGATAATAAACCCCATTGTTTTTGGAAGGATAGACAACACTAATGATGGTGCAGATGTCTGAGGAAAAAAATACATGGTCACTGTCAGCTGGTGGATAAGTGGGGATGACTCATCTCAGATCAGCCCAGCGTGCTTGCTAAGGAACATTGAATGGCATTTTCACCGAGAGTCCCTCTTGCTTAGTGAAAAGAGAGTAGCACATGAAGTTGAACCATTAAACCTTCTCTACTCTAGGTGGAATCTGATGATTCCCTAAGCAGACCACACTTCTACATCCCTAATATTTCCCTTCCCATCCCACTGCCCTACTACTCAGCAACTCCTTCAAAATTCTTTGACGGTCTCTGGGGCCATTAAAGACCCCCTGTCCGTTTCCATGAGCTCTTCCTTTGCTTTCTCTCCTCTTTGGGCTTCCTCCCGCCATGTTGCTCATGGCAGCTCGCTTCCTCTCTCCCTGTCTTCTCTGACTAAGCTATCTCTTCTGTTCCAATGCTCTTCTCCGCCACAGGCTTTCAGCTCTAATAAACTTGTATTTCTTAAGCCACTCCCTCATGTTAGTTTCTCTTTATCACGGCCCTTACACACTGTCAGAGTTGTTGGATCCCATCCAGGGAACTCTCTCCTGCCTCACTCATGGTCACCCCAGTCAGTCGAGTTGGACTGTGCCCTTTTGAGGCTAAATCTGATGTGCCCTTTCAGACAATCCAGGGACCTTGTTTTCCAAGTGAGGAGATGAAGCTCAGGGAAGGGCAGTGACTTTGCTATTAATAAATCTGGTCTGGTACCTGCTTTTCTTGACTTTTTGTCAAGCACTACAGGCACGTTGATTATTTCTGAATGGATTGGATCGGTGCTCCTCTCTTGAGGACAGTTAAGGATTCTCTTAGGATCCCCAAACTGCCCCAGATTTTGCAATGCATGTCCCAAACCAATATTTTCTAAATCATTTCTTCTTTGGCTCCAAAATGATTTTTCTAAAACTTGGCACCTATTTGTGTCTTCCCCACCTCCAAAACATATGCTAACTTCTCAATATTATAAAATAAAGTCTCGTAGTCTGATTAGTGGTGGGTTCTGACCACTGAAGATGGGGAATGAGGTCAGGCACATAAGCAGCCCATCATATCCACAATGGCAAGCCTGGGAGATTACGTCAGAAGACGGTCCAGGGCAGATCACAAAACACCTGCAGTTGCCTTGTTGAGAGTTTAGAGTTATTTTATAATACCACTAATCAGATTACAGGTTTCTAACACTCTCCTATCTCAGCTGCACCTCAGGTGTCAATCAGCTTGTAAGTCAGCCACCAACCACAGGGTGATTTCACGGACGCGTGCAGTCAGGGATAAAATGTGGCTCTGGAAAGGATTTCTCTTTCCAAGATGGATCACAACAGAGGGGCCTTTCTGCCCCAGTCTTGCTTTGGATGAGGTCATGTGACCACATGTTATCTGAACCAGATGCAGCTATCTTTCTTGAAATTGTAAAAGATAAGTCCAAAGAATCATTAAGAAGCTAAACCACAGGCCAGACATTACTGCAGACAGCCAGCTCCAGAACTTTCCATGTCTGGACTTACTGTTATATGACATAGGGATGTTGTAGAATCTATAGGAATAGAGAACAGAAGAGCCCTGCCTTCCACCACTGTCCCCTTTTACCCAATCCTACCTTTGTGAGCACCATGGCACTTCTGCAACGTCACTGGAATCCCTAGTAAACAAGTCCCCCCCACAAGATCCCCCCCAGTTTCCTTGAATTATTTGCCTTTTCACATCCAGGAATCATCTGATTCTAGACCCTTCCAGGCAATGACATCCCCTCTTGTGTTCCATTTTATTTTACCCCAGCACTGAAAGCTTGACAAAGTCTCGGTTTCCCTAGCAAGATGTCAGCTTCTGCTATGACATATCCCACCATGATACTCAACTGGAGGGATGATTTTCCCAGTCCCACATTGTTTAAGAGACTCTCGCAGGTTTGGACCATGGTTGGAGATGGGTGTCACCACTCTGCCTGGAAGGATGAACTGTTGTCGTAGTTTGAAA
This sequence comes from Typhlomys cinereus, assembly GCA_023101885.1. Classification (NCBI taxonomy): domain Eukaryota; kingdom Metazoa; phylum Chordata; class Mammalia; order Rodentia; family Platacanthomyidae; genus Typhlomys; species Typhlomys cinereus. Next base: position 9,077,601 of record JALPQD010000014.1, read on the forward strand.
TGTGTCCCCCACAGACTCGTGTGTTTGGGAAAGTCCTGGCACCTTTAGGAGATGGAGCCTCTTGGGAGGAAGGCAGTCACAGAGAATGGGCCTAGAAGTGGATTAGCTGCACCTTACTTCCGGGAAAGGTTTTCCCCTTCAGCAGGCAGTCTTGCAGCTCTGAGCTTGCTGGATGGATAATGATCTAGGCCTCCTCCAGTCATCCCATTTCTGCCATGAAAGACAGTATCTTTCCTCTGGAATGGTAAGCTGAATAAATCTCACTTTCTCCCATTAAATTGCTTGACGTTGGGTGTTCTCTCATAGTAACACAAAGTAACTAATACAACTATATTCTAACCAATCTCCTTGTGTTCCACAGAAAATCTGTTTTTTACTTCCAATAGAGTGCTCGTTTATGACAGCATCTCCACCTGCTAGAATCCTTCCCATTCTGGAGATCCTTTCCATCCACATCCACATCCCCATTATGTAACTAATCCTTATCTACTCCTGCTAGTAGAGCCCTCCTTTCCAGGACTTGCAGAGACTTGCATAATTTATACCAATCACTTGGTTTGTGTCATGCTGCCTGGTTCTGGGATTATGGACACATGTCTTCCTGCTACCCTAGAAACTATAGACACCAGCAGTTTATGTATCTTTTTAATTCTTTTCAGAGTAGACACAGGATGCAAGACAATCCAAGTTGACACTTTCATTGTGCCTGGTGGTGTTTTCTGAGAACGTCTTAATACATGGAATACTAAATGTAGCAATTGTTCAAAACTGCCTTTAGTAGAGCCTGCACTTTTTTATAAGAAGGAACATTGTAACAAATACATAAACCAATGAGGAAAATATATGTGGGGGCCAGAAGGAGGTTTTTTTTTAGTTCATTTCCTCTTCGATAGTGTGAGGGGAAATGACCAAAAGAAAGGAGAGGCTGAGAGTTGGTGTGTGGCTGTATTAAATCATAAACCTACAGGAATTTAGGAGTAAAACCTACACATATTTTGGAGAGAAATATGGAGGGTGACCAAGGGTTTTATTTAGCATCAGGGTTAGAATGATAAACTCCATGTGTTCCAACATAAGTTAGTAAAGTTTAGATATTTTTCTGAGCCACTAACATCGCTCGAGTGCCCTAGATAAGCTAATCTTGACTAACACTTCCCAAGATATTAACTCACCTCATCAAAAACAGTGCTTCTAACATGGAATTTGATTTTACTTTAAAACAGATAAAGAAAATAGTTTTCAACCCCCATCAGGTCAAAAGCAATTCTGGAAGCCATCAAAACACTGCTCAGGGCACCAAGAATCATGAGACATTTATCTCCAGAGTCTTTTCTGAATGGGCTTCTTCCTCTGAAGGTTTTTCTTTCCCTTTGAATTTCCTTTTTCTTTCTATCTTTTCATTTTGTAGTTTCTGCTTATTTTTTTTTTTTCATCACACTTGTCTTCTTTGAGATCTCTGTACAATTTCCTTCTCTAGATTTTTTTCCCTCCTCTCTGGGCCATCAGTAATGCTTCAATAATTCATGAGTGAGGGTGTCAGGTTAGTGTTCTTGGGTGGCAGAGAATCAGTGTGGTAAAGCAATGGAAGCCTTTCCCCCCACGTGTTGAATAACCTTGGGAAAATCCAAGTTTCTTGGTCTTTATTTCTAAGAAGGATTTGGGCAATTTTGGCCCAGACTCCTGGGCACTATTGGTTTATGATGTTGATAAAAGTCAGTTTCTTAAAATAAGAAATGAGATTCATACTTTTATTTGAAAATATGGGTCTTTGGTGATAATTAATGCAGAGTTTAAAAGTCATTTTGTATTCTGCAACTTTGTGTCTACTTGAGTTTTATAAATGAGGTTTGGGATTTGGGACCAGTGTTTCCCAGGCTGTCATCAATCACACAGTGGAAACTTTTCCAGATAGGAGCCAACCAGAGGGAAATAAGGAGATAGCGCAGTAGCAGTCCTTGACTCGTGCGCTTTTTTACTTTGACTGAAAGAAAACGAGAACATAAAAGCTACTCTATTAGCACAATTCTAAATGTGTTATAGGCACTTTGTTGAGTTGCAGACCGCAGCTGAACCAAAGCTTGATGTCATGACTAAGGAGTTTGAAGTCCTCCTCCCAGCTCCTCACATGCATCAGTCTATTTTCTGCTTTTGTAAGTTCGACTATTTAAAGGAAACAGTGGAGCAATACAACATTCATTTAATCCATATGAAAGTCCAAGCTATTCACAGCTAAGAAAGAGGGAAGAACTCAGGCATGTCCCCACGTGGGGCTGCATCAGGGTAAGGTCACGACAACCTGAAATTGTAGGGAAAGTTAATGCAGGATGACTGGATTGGGTTAACTCTGTTTCCCAGCTGTTAATTTGAATAATTTGAGTAGCTTATAGTATCTCAAAGTGTGTGAATCCAGCGAAAGAAAGAGCTGGAGAAAAACATAATCAATTGCTCCAAGAGAGAACAGATTTACCTCTAACTTAGAATTCTGAGTGGATTCAACATGGCATCTGTTTGAAAAAATATATATTTAATTATAGCTTGTCATAAAGATAGACATATAGAGCAATGGAGTCCAGAACAAGTTCTGGTAAATATGATCAAATAATTTTTAAAAGGTATCAAAACTAAAGAGGAATCTTTTCAATAAATTGTGCTTGTAATACTATTCTAAATGTGTAAAAACATAAATCCAAGCCAGGTGAACCTGAAGGCACCTATAACTTAGCTGCATAGGAGACTAAGGTAGTAGGATTGCTCAGGAATTTAAGGAGAGCTTAGCAATATAGTATCAGAGTCATAAACATAAAGTTTAGAAATATAATAAACATGGGCAAAATGGTTTGTAATGTTGGATTTAACAGTGATTACTTGGGTATAACATCAAAAACATTGAAAGCAGGGAAAGTGCATAAAAATATAAAATTCCATCAAAAGATATTGAAGGGCATAATTGGACAGAAGGCCATCAAGACCAAGAGAGACTATTTGAAAAATCATGTATCTGACAGGGAGGCAATAGAATATTTAAGAAATTCTCACAGTGCAGCAACAGAAAGTGAATAACCTTTTTTTAAAATGGGAAAAATTGGGCTGGAGAGATGAGATGGCTCAGGAGTTAAGACTTTGTCTCGCAAGCAGAAGGTCCTGACTTCAGATCCCAAGTCCCACATAAAAATGCCAGGTGGAAACGTGGCGGCCCACACTTCTGGCCCTGGTGGCATAGCCTGGGAAATCCCAGAGCAAAGCAAGAAAGAGGTAGAAGCAATCTAGGATGATTCTTGAGAAGATCCTTGTCCTCCATAGGGACACAGAGTACTCTCTGATACACACAGACACACAGACACACACACACACACACACAGACACATACACACAATAAATAAATAAATAAATAAATAAATAAATAAATAAATAAATAAATAAATGGGGAAAATTATTGCAAAGATATTTCTTCAGGTACCTAAATTCTAACAAACAGAATAAAAGATGTTCCACATCATTAGCAATATAAAAACATGTTACTCATACCCAGTAATATAGTGTCAAAATACCCCTACCCCATAGTACACACACACACACACACACACACACACACACACACACACACTCACACAGCCCTCCACATTAAAAAAAGCTTAGAAACAGAAAAGGAAGTGTTGGTAAGGATATAGACAGACTGAAATGCTGTTTACTGTTGGGGGAATGTAAGATGGTCAGTAATATAGACAACAACTTGATAAAAAAGTGGAAAAGAAAAAGGCCCACAATATAGTTTTTGAATATTCACCTAGCATGTACAAAGCCAGAGATGCAAAGAAAAAAACTGTCCCAAAAAACTCTTAAACTTCTGAAAAGCTGGGTATGTCGGTGCATGCCCAAAACCCCCGCACTGGGAAAGTGGAGGTAGTGGGATGGTCCCAAGCTTTGTGCCAGTCTAAGTTACATAGCCAGACTGTTTGCTGCTTCCTTAACAACCACACCAATGTTGCACATGTAGGTATTGCCTAGGCCCACGAACCATCATAAACCCAGACTTGCATGCAGGAAACAGAAGTGGAAGTGGTAGGAATTATCAGGCATTGGGTCAGAGGGAGCCTAGGATGTCCTCCATGATCTAAGCCAATTTTAATGTAACATACATGAGTGTTTATAGGAAAAAAAATCGAAGAATAGCAGGGCCAAATTCTTTACAGGATTATGTTAAATGTATACATTCTGGCTAACAAAGAAAAGGCAGGAGTGACATCTACTCGCTGTGTGGGACCAGACATGATGTCTTCAGATAGAGTTAAAAGCAGCCATGACACTTAGTTGCTAAAAGGGAGTGGACATTGAATGTCTCAAAGCAGAGTTACCTGGTTACTGTGATATATGCATAATCTTGTGATCCATGTATTAACATATCTAATGGTCTCAAATGGTAGAGAATTACTTGGAGAAGTTACAGCCTTGCCTTCTTAAACTTCTGAAAAGAACAAAAGCAATCTAAGAACAGATAGGAGGCAAATTCAACTCCCAAAAGGAGAAATCCAATCTGCCACTGTCTATACAAGCAGGTGACAAACTCCCAGAGGGAAGAATCCAGCCTAACAACTGTCTGTTCCAGATGGTAATGTATCAGTTCTCTGGAGAGCAGTCTTAGGAATTGAGGACCCCCACAGGGTATCTCTTGCCTGGCAGGTCAATATTACAGCATGCAAGTCCAGTGCTGGAGAAGACCTTTATCAAGCAATCATATTTTAAATGTTCTACGTGAAGCATGTCTAATGCTGGCATATAGTAAAAGCACACTTTGCAGTTGTTTGAGATGAAAGCTAAGTTAGCCAATTTTTTTTATTGATGGAATGCTGTTTTTTTCCTTGATAAAACAAGTACTAGACAGAGGGCATTTAGCAGACATTTTCTTAAAAATGAACAAATAAGTTTATCATTTCAAGGAAAATATTGAACCAATAAGCAAAGTGAAAAGGCAGTTTACAGAAGGGGAAAATTGAAAATACATGTGTAAACCATATATCAAAGAAGAGATTAATATCAAAATTTATAAAGACTTCAGACAACTCAGTAGTAAGAAAATATATTATCTGCTTTAAAATTGAAAGGGTTCCTAAAATAGGCATTTTTCTCAAGAATAAGAAAGAAATATCTCACAGATGAAAAACTTTTAAAATCAGTAAACATCAGGAAATGGAAGCCACACTGAGATATTATCTCACATGTATTAGAATAGTTGCTCTCAGAAAGGCAAGAGATAGCAAGTTTTGGCCAGGGCATAGAAAAAGCGAGAGCATTTATAAATCACTGGGAATGTAGATGGGCACAGCAATGTACAAAACAGTTTGGAGGTTAAAAAAAAAAAGAATTATCACAGGACCCAGCAATTCCTCTTCTGGATATCATATGTATACAAAGACATGAAATTGCCACGTTGCAAAATGTCTATACATTCCTGTCCACTGTGGTATCTTTCACAAAGAAAAGATGTGGGAATAAACTTTGTCTATTGATGGAATGAATGGATAAAAAAACTACTATTCAGCTTAAAAAGGGAGAGCTTCCTGTCGTTTGCTACAACTTGGATGAACTTACAGGACTTTATGCTGAGTGCTAAAGTCAACACACACACACAAAAACTGCATGATCTGACTTATACGTGCTATTGGAAACAAGGTCAAATAGAGATAAAACATTAAGTAGTGGTTACCAGTAGGTTTTGGGAGAACAGGAAATGAGAAGGGATGTAGGTCAAAGGATTCAAAGTAGTTGATATATGTGTGTGTGTGTGTGTGTGTGTGTGTGTGTGCGCGTGCACGCGCACACGTGTGTGTGATGGAGTCTATCTAAAACCATGATGCACGAGGTAAAGACTGTGACAAATATCAGTATATCATATTCAGCATTTTTCCTGTATGAGCAGAGTATAGTTATTCTTGCCACAGGAAGGAAAAAAGACAACACGTTAATCAATTTTCTATCACTACAAAAATATCCAAAATGAGGAGCTTATGAGTGTGAAATGCTTATTAGGGCTAATGGTTTGAGAGGCTCCAGTCCGTGACAAGGGGGACTCATTGTATTAAGTACCACATGGCAAAAGAGGGAAATACTTGGTAGAGCAAAACTGCTTGTCTCATGGCAGGGAAGAGAAAAGGAAAGAGGACAAAGAGGCCAGTGTTCACAGCCTTCTTTGGGAGCACCCCTCCACGACCTAAAGTCCACCCACCAAGTTCCACCTCTTAAAATGTCCATGCATTAGGACTATTGTGACAAGCTAGGGAAAAACTTTTTTAAGTGCACTTTTAGGTTCTATCTTATATCCAAACCACAGCAAGATAGTTTGTGAGATAATGCATATACTCTACTCAATAATATACCCTAAAATACTCAATAATAGTTATTCCCTAAAATAGTCAATAATAGTTATAATGAAAAGAAAACAATATCCATCGCAGATGATAAGATTATAGACTTTCAAGCAAAAAAATCTAATTTCAAAAAACTTAGGGATGCCCCTGTGATCTTGACAGTTCTGTAAAGATCCTTACAATGGGTGTGATCTAAATGTGTGTGGGCATGCCCATGTACATATTGGTAGTGTATAATGAAACTTGTCAGTATTGAAAGATCCACATGTTGCAAATAACTGGACCACATGATTATACAAAGTCATGTGTGGAAAGAAGATCTACTTGAAGTTCTAGATCAAGGTGCCAAGTTGAAGCAAAACTACTTGTCTCATGGCTAAGAAGGGTGAAGGATAGAGGACAAAAAGGCCAATACTCCTCCCAACATCCTATATCCTAGCAAGTATTTAAGTTTAGTGATGTTTCAGACTCAACATCACCACTTTAAGGACATATCAATAGTTGCTCTTTTATCCTGAGGCCTATTGAGTGGGAAGAGCATGTTAATGAGATGAAGCCCACCAACCAGAAAGAACCTTTACCAGAGATCATCCATGCTGCTACCCTGACTTTAGTTTCTAGCCTTCCCACTATGCTAGGTGTATAGTTCAGTGGTAGAGTACATGGCCTAGTATTCATGAGGCCCTGGGTTTAACCCCAATAACACACACACTCACATACCTCAAAATTAAGTGACACTGTTGTGTGGTATTTTCCTCTGGGCACAGCTTGACACCATCTTAGATTTTGCCTCAGTTTAAACTAAGGAGGATGTTCTGTAACAATTGAGACACCCCATCCTAGAAGATGTCTCAGCAAATGAGCAGCTTGGCTCAGGAAGTTCCTGAAACTAGCAAGTTTGGGAAGGAGGGGGTATCTCCTCCCGGTAGAGGAAAAAAAGAAAAAGCAATAAACAACTATGGGGGGGGGGTGAAGATTCTCCTGCTACTTAGAAGGAATCAGCCAGGAACCCTGGAATAATCAAGAAGTTAGAGGAAGTCAGGAGACACAGATCTGACAGAGACTCTCCTAACAAGTCATACTAGATCAGAAAGACCCGGGGTTAAGGCTTTATCAGTTTTACCCATGCCATGTAATTCAGCGGTGGTAGCTTTTTGGTGATGTTACTGCCTTTGAATCCTCTTATTTGTTTAACTGGAACAATGCATTGCAGCAGACTGAATGGAAGAGCAGAGATGAGAATTTAAATGTCTTATGGAAGACACCGAATTGCAAAAATGCAAAACAACTCCTCATCTCACTAGCTTTTTTTCCCCAGAATCTGCTATTTTGCATAATATGGTAGCATATGATGTTGGTTACAGCTATTTTAAGTGATTAATATGTACTAAGGTGCTGAGCTTGCCCAAGATGGGTTTGACCATTCATTGGTGCTGAAAAAAGTATTTTTTAAAAGTTTCTTATTTTTGTTTCTGATACTGTAAGCATACCTTACATAAACAAAAGCAACTCAATAACTTTTTTTATTTGTTTATGTGTGCCCGTGGAGGCCCAAGGGTGACTTTGGGAATCACCCTGGATTGTGTTATCCCCTTCTTGCTTTGCTCTGCAGTTTCCCAGGCTCTGCCTTCCAGGGCCGGAAGTTCAGGCCTCCACCATTGCTGCCTGGCATTTTTGGGCGGGATCTGGGATCTGAACTCTGGACCTTCTGCTTGCAAGACAAAGTCTTAATCCCTGAGCCATCCCTCCAGTCCCTCAATAGCTTTTAAGAGTTTAAAGTTGTGCTGAGAGGTCAAAGGTTTGTGAACTGTTGGCTTACACTAATCAAAGACTTATTTCTGAGGCAGATACTGGGTTCTGATTTTCCTGAAACACATGGGTTCCCAGTGACTGGTTTTGAGCTTATTCTTTGAAGAATGAGGCAGAGAAGCCCTCTCTGGAGGCATCTGCTCCTGTCAGTGAACTGTCCCACAGTCCCTTATCCCACCCATTGAAGCCCAAGGTAGAATACAATCATTTTTCTGTGACTGAATAAAACTGTGCTTTATTTTTAGAGAATTTGAAATCTCATTCATAATCACAATCTCAATCATATTAAAAGATTGGAAACAAAACAATAATAGAGATCTTTAAAAAAATCAGAGTATCAAAAAATATAAATCTGATGAACTCAGTGTTGAAAACATAGAAAGTCAGTAAGAGAGTAAGCTGATGAAACTTTTATTATTTTAGGGGAGAGGAGATGGCAAACTTGATGCTGTCTTATCAAAATTTAAAATGTTCATTGCTTTGATCTAATATTTGGCTATCAGAAACTTATTCCACAAATATCCTTAAAATCTGCTAAAATGCTTACATGTTATTTGCACTGGCAAAAAAAAAAAATAACAAAACTGGAAACAACCTAAATTCCCCTCAGAGGATATTGATTGATTTGATATGAACCATTTGTGCATATTAAAATTAAAAATGCATGTGTTATTATCAATATCTTAAAGTATTTTACTGAAAAAAAAAGGTATTTTGTGATGCAAAAACTGTCTGAATTTAGTGGTTTCATACTCAAACAATCATTCATTTTGCACCTATGGTTTCAAATTGTGAAGGTTTGGCAGGTGCATCTTGTTTCTGCTCACCTTGAATCACCTGGGATTGCCTACAGGCTGAGGGTGACCTGCTGCCTGGACCTGGACTCATGTGAAGACTGCTCAACATATCTGCCAGCTGATGTTGACTGTTGCCTTGGATGTGGCCTCTTTATAAGGCTACTTGGATTCTTGCAGCATGATGGCTGGCTTCCAAGAACAAACACCTCAAGACACAGGAAGTGGAAGCTTCCAGTTTCTTAAGTCCTGGTCAGGAATTTGGCACTTGTACCACATATAATTTGGACTTGATTCAAATAGTCAAGGAGCCCAGATTCAAGGGCAAGGGAATGCTTAGACTTTACTTCTTGGTAGAATGAATGTCAGAGAATTTAGGGTATGTGTTTTAAAACCTTCATGATCACATTTATGCAAAAAATTTAAAAGCATACACATGTAATACACAGATTCGTGCAATTTTTTAAAAAATATTTTATTTATTTGTGTGTGTGTGTGTGTGTGTGTGTGTGTATCGGAGGGTACTGTGTGTCCCTGTAGAGGATCAAAAGTGACTTCAGGAATCATCCTGGATTGCTTCTACCTCCTTGCTTTGCTCTGGGATTTCCCAAGCTCCACCTACCAGAGCTAGAAGTACAGACCAATGCCATTTCTGCCTGGCCTTTTTACGTGGGATCTGGGATCTGAACTCAGGAGACAGAGTCTTAACCCCTGAGCCATTTCTCCAGCCCCAACTTTTTTTTTGAAGAGCAGACACATAAAAACTTGATGAGGACTACATGTGGAAAGAGGGGTTGAGGTAGAGTGGGACAGAAAATATTTTTATATTTCTGATTTCATATCTTTGCTTCCTTTTGTATACATAACAGTTCTGTGTGTTCATTGCAGAAGGAATGACAAACTTGTGTTTAGATTTTTTTAAATTTACTATTTAAGGAAGCTCATGACTGGAATTGAGCTAATGCACTTAGAGGGGAAGATTTTTCAATGGATAGTTCTTGTAGATGTTGAGATAAATTCTGGACTTGGTGCTTGAAGCTAAATCCAAAGTCATGTGGTGGTTGGTGGCAGTAGCTCTCCCACTATCTTGCACGTTGGGATCAGTTTGCTGAGTGAAGTATTATGAAAGTCTCCTTACTAGTCAAGTCTACCCCGTACCTCCTTCTTCTAGTCATAGACATGGTACGGTAGACAGTCTCATTACTTTCTTATTCACAGTCCTTTTCTATACCTTTCACCCTTCTCCTTAGGAACTCTAGCATCTGTGTCTTGTGATGTAGATGCTTTGCATATATGTTCACACATTCTTTCACTAACCCTGTGATGTCAACAATGTCTTTGTTTACCGTTCCTATCTTACACACGCAAAGGAGGGCACAGGGAACTAAAACAATTTCTTATAGTTAATAAGAGGAAAAGCAAGGATCAGACCATCGAATGCCAGAACCACGCTGCCAGCCCCTTATTGTGCTGCCTCCAGATAACAGGACCTCTGCTGCCAATTGTGGATTCTGCCAGTGTAAAGATTCAGAGGTGGGGAGGACAGTGGTGGGCTTGAGGGACAGCCATGAGGCCTCCAGGCTTGAATGACAAGAAGTAGGCAGAGGGCTTCCCAGGCAGAGCCTTGCTGAGCCCTTGCTTGCCCTTACAGGGCAAGAAGAGAGTGATTAGATCTGATCTATGTCTAAATCAATAACTTCCTCAGACTTCTATGTGAAGGATGGGGACAGAAGAGAGCAAGGACCAATCAGGAGGATTTGCAGAAGTCTTGTAGGATCTGCCATCCTTCAGTGTGCTGTTCTGGACCATCTGTAGTCTTTGGTCTCTCCCATTTCTCCTGCTGTCTGGTGAATGTTTGCCTTCTCAAGAGACAACCACGGCCTCATGTCTGAAGCTTTTCCAGATTGATAAAAATTCTAGGTCCTTCCTCCCTTGTGCTTACCTTGGAACCACCTTAAATGTTTTGTTTTATCACTGTGATGTAATTACTGCTGTAATGCAAAACTATATTTTGTCCTTGTCCCTAGCACAGAGCCCCTGAAATCCTTGGGATCTCCTGGGTGGTTAGGGTTCCCTGAGCTCCCTCTCCCCCCCACTCCTGGGCTTATGCTAATGAGATGACTAAGGGTGTCTAGGGAACCCTAGAATGGGGCTGGTCCCTAGGAAGAACTAGAGATTATAGGGCTGGAACTTTCAGCTCCACCTGTGAGCTCTGGGAAGGGAAGCGGTGAACAGCTGAGGACTGGGTTCCAGGAAATGATGGGACAATCCAGAGAGTCTCCCTCACAGTGCCAAGAGGCGGCGCACCTGGGGAAAGGAAAGCAGTTCCTGTGGATTCTTGTAACTGTCCTGAGTTGTTGGTGTGAATAATGCGTTTTCCTGATTTCTGAGAACTATCATAGCAAGTTGGCAAGCCCGACAGGAGACTTCAGGAACCCGCCAACTTTGTAGTCAACTGTGGGCGTCCTGGAGACCTAACATTTACCACTGAGGTGTGTAGGAGGAGGGCCGAGCTGGTGGAACAGAGTCCTTAAATATGTCAGGTCTGATGCTTTCTCTGTGGGGCAGTGCCAGAATCTGGTTGAACTGTTAGGGTACCTAGCTGATTTGTTGTGTGAAATTCCTACATTTGGTGTCTGGGGAAAGTGTTGTCGGGGATGGAAACAGTTGTAGTCACCAGATTCTCTTTGTTGTTTCTGCTTTCTGTAGTAGTCTTGAGCTCCTCAAAGAAAGAGCTAAAACAGGACTCTGCCACCCACATCTTTGTGTGCTTTCCCACAACTGTCTGGTGTACTGTGCATACTAAATAGTTACTGGGCATGAAAAGAGCTAGCTAGTGTCAGGTACACTTGGCTCACTGGATCCTGTGTTGATCACTGCAATTTCACTCCCTTTCTTAGGATATGGAATTTTAGAAATTTGAGAATTGGCAAGCTTCCAGTTTTTATAGGTTCTAACTTAGTTATGATGTAGTGTAGCCCTTCATATCTAAGAAATACAGTTATTTATGCTCTGGCAACACATTTGTCTTTCCCATCTCTCTATCCTAAATGGCTAATTTTTTTCCCTTCTCATATTCTTCAGCAGCTGGCTTGGTAGGGCTACAGTTCTCTTATTGGATTTGGGTGGTGACCAAGCAGGACTCTATTCATTCTGTGGTTTTTCTCAAAGTCAAAGCCATCCCATCTGTGGATAAGCCCTAGGGCAGCTGTCTGCTTTGCTGACAGGGTGGAGACTGAGCTACTGTCTGTTGGTTATATTCTGGGCTGGAGGCCAAGTCTTCTGAGCTTGATGAGTGGCTTAGGCAAATTGGGATTTCACAGCTATTGTTAGGTTCCTTGATGAAAGACTCGGGGCCTCTGGTATCACCAAAAGACTGGTGTAACCTGGCTACTCATGGGGGTATCACTGTGAAGTCAATCATTGACAAATCCAGCCGGATGCACAAACATAAAACTAGTCATATGCCAAATCCCATATGCTCAGGCAAGGCTTCTGTCCTGGATGTCGTGAAACTCTTATTTCAAGGTAAATGCTATGATTTCTGAGGAGTGTGAAGTCAAATCAAGCTCCACGGCTCAGATCGGCTATTCTTGCTACATAGTGATTGCATCTTTATAGTATTGAAATGTCCATGTGAATATCTGTTGCAGTCCTTGAAGTGCGGGGAAACAGGATTTATCTGTTTGCTTGATCTTTATGCATCCTCTCATGGGCACTGGAAAACCTATGTAGTTTTTTTCACTGGGGAAAATATCCATAAGATATATCATGTCGATACTTTCCACATGCACAGTTCTGTGCCATCAAGTACTTTCACTTTGCTGTGCCCCGCCAGCCAGTTGCAGACTTTTATTTTCCCACATGAAGATTCTACTCACTGAACGTCATGCTCTTTCAGCCCACCCAACACCATCCTGCTTTCTTCTGTATGAATGTGACTGTCTCGTGTATCCCAGGTGAGAACAATTAGATTTATTCCCCTTTTTGCATCTATTTTATTTAGCACCAGTATCTTCAAGGGATCTGAACGATTTTTCTAGCAACTATATTATTACCATTGCTTTGAACTCTCAGACAACATTTCACTATGTAGCCCTATGATGGCCTTGAACTTTGAACTGGTGATTCTTTTACCTTAGTTTTCTAAGTGTAGGAATTACAGGTGTGCCATCATGGCCAGATTTGTCTTTCCTTCCTTCCTTCCTTCCTTCCTTCCTTCCTTCCTTCCTTCCTTCCTTCCTTCCTTCCTTCCTTCCTTCCTTCCTTCCTTCCTTCCTTCCTTCCTTCCTTCCTTCCTTCTTCCTTCTTTCCCTCCTCTCTCCTTCCTTCCTCCCTTCCTTTTTCCTTCCTCCCTTCCTCCCTCCCTCTCTCTCATTTCTTTATTTTTTCCACTTCTTATTTATTTGTTTGTTTGTTTGTTTGTTTATTTGTGTGTGTGTCTGTGTGTGTCTCAGAGGGTTCTGTGTGTTCCCATGGAGGACCCAGGGTAACTTCAGGAGTCATCCTGGGTTGCTTCTACCTCCTTTTTTTCTTTGTTCTGGGATTTCCCAGGCTCCACCTACCAGGGCAGGAAGTGCAGGCTGCTGTTTTTTGTGGGATTCGGGATCTGAACGCAAGTCCTCCTGCTTGCGAAGCAGAGTCTTAACTCCCGAACTATCTCTTCAACTCTCTCTCTCTCTCTCTCTCTCTCTCTATCTCTTTCTCTTTCCCCCCTGGGAGTAAACAACTTTTATTGGTTCCAATAGTAAAATGGAAAGGGAACATTCAGCCGTCTCTCCTAGAGGTTTCTAGGAGGTTGCTTTTTCTTTTAAACTGTACAATGTATGTTTCTTGTGGAATGAGACTTTGGAAAGAATAATGGGCTCCAGGAGCCCTGCTTTGATTTCTTCTTATCTACATGAACCCATTGTAGCTCCTGATTTCCAGGACTAAGCGGCTCACAGCAAGTGCTTGGTGGAGAGTCATTGTTTTATCTGGAGTGCCTTGGAATATTAAGGAGAGAGTGGCCTTTGAGAAGCGGGCTTTGTAGGGACAGGAGGAGAGGCTGTGTGAGAATGGAAAATGGACTGTTAGTTGCTTTTCTCATTGCTTTAGCAATATGCCTGACAATTTCAACAGCCAGGCTGGGCCAGGAGGCAGCTGATCACCCTGGACCTACAGTCAGGAAGCAGAGAGCGATGAACGCTGGTGCCCAGCTCACTGTCTTGTCTTTAGTTAGTCAGGGAACCCCAGCCCATGACACGGTGCCATATACTTTGAGGGTGAATCTTCTCTGGAAACATCTTCCTAAACACACCCCACAGCCAGAGGTGTGTTTCCTTAGTGATTCTAAATCCCATCAGGTGATGATTAAGACAGCTATCACAGACGGCGAGAGACTTCATTTGTCTGTGAGTGCAGAATGGCTGCCATATTTGGTGGTGGAAGGAAACTCACAGGCTGCTATCTGATACTTGTTCTTACTTAGCTTGTTTTCTACACTTAGTAAAGTCTGGGATCCCTTGTCTAGGGAATTGTGCTGCCTGTGATTAAAATTGGTCTTTCCATATCAATTAAGGTAATCAAGATAATCCTGAACAGGCATGCCTAGGGGCCCTTCTCTTAGGCGATTCTGGATTGTGTCTAGTTGATAGTTGTGATTCACCATCACAACCATTTTAACTTCTGGCCTAGGTTCTTTTTAACTATAGATATATATGCTTAGAAGATTTGCTATTGTTTAGATATTGAACATTTTTCAAAGGCCCCCATATTAAAGGGCTGGGCCACTAGTATGCAGTACTACTGGGAGAGGGTAGAATTTTTTCCAGAGATGGGACTTAGTTAGAGGAAGTCAGGTGGTCACTGGGGCTGTGCCCCTGAAAAAGATAGTGGAATCACAGTCCTTTCTTCTTTCTCTTCTTGTTTCTTGGCTGTTGTTAGATGAATAGATTTCCTCTACCACATGCTAACTCCATATGATGCTGTATTGTGCAGTTACTGGCCCAGATCAACATACTCTGCACCCAAACCTCTAAAACTGAAAATCCAAATAAGTCCTTGGCTTTTAAGTTAATCATTCTCAAGTATTTTGCCTTGGTCATAAGAAGCTAATTGTCACAGAAATTTTATGAGGACAAGAAATAATGTGCCACTAGTGGATACATACTGAATAAAATGTCTATGCCTTTCTATTCCATCTTCCTATAAAATGTTCAGTCTACCTGTAGACTATGACTTCTCAAATATATGTTAACTTTCCTGTCAAGTTCTACCTTGTATATTTAACACTAGCTCTTTCCCTACAGTACAAATGAATATGTCTCAAGATCTTTTGACCATTGACCCCCCAGCTGATTGAATACTGTCTGGCCACTTCACAGGTAATCTTGATATCTTCCAAGCAGAGACTTGGAAGATGATAGATTGGGTTATGACAGTAAATCAGGACAGCCCCTGATTTCTGAGAACTTATGCCTTGTTCTAGGCCTCTAACTGTGTGATTGTGAGCAGAAGAAGGTAAGCGTGTATCTCTACTCTTTACAGAGAGGACTGGGGCTCACCGGGTTCCCTCTCATTTCTCCAAAGCAACAAGAATGCTTTTGCTTGCTGTGTGTGAGTAATAGGAAACACAACTAGAAGTGACAAGAACCTAACGATATTTATCTTACTTAGAGGTTTCATGGAGTAGGCAGGTGGCTGCAGATTTGGTTCATGGATTCACCATGTCATCAAAACTTGAGGGTGCCCTATCTGTCTGTCCATTTCCCCCGTTTACATTTTTTTCTTTGGTGTGTGTATGGTGTATATGAACTTGTGTGTGTGTGAATACAGACACGTGTGTGGCATGCATGCAGATGGAAGTCAGAGGACAATACAGGCATGTGTGTGCCAGGGCTGCATATAGAGATAGTGGATAACTTCAGGTGCAGACCCATTCCTTCCACCTTGTTTGATATAGTGTCTTTAGGTTGCTTTTCTACCACATATATCAGACTAGCTAGCTTGTGAGCTTTTGTGGATTCTTTTGTCTTCACCTTCCCTCTTCCCACAGAAGCACTGGTATTATAGATACCTGCTCTACCTGCATCTCATTTTTTTTTATTAAAAATTTAATTATACATTTTAAAATTTTTTACCAGTTCCCTCCCTCCCCCCTCCTCCCCCTCCCCTTCCCCCAGTGCCTCCCCCCCAATTCCCAGAGAGTCCTTTATTGTATACGCCTAACTCTCCATTGGGTCCTCCTCTCCGATGACATATAAGGACCCAGTGGCATTTCCATAAGCCCTTTCTCTTGTTCCCCTTAAGCATAAGATCACTACTATGGCTGTCAATCCCTTGCCTCCAGGGGTCTCGGTGCCCTTAACAGATACCTGCATCTCATTTTTATGTGGGTTCTGGGGGTTTGAACTTAGGTCTCCATGCTTGCATGGCAAGTGCTTTTTCCACACCGAGCAATCTGCCCAACTTCTCGTCTGCATGTTGATGATATCTTCTTTTAAGGTCATGAGTGAACCCCAAAAGTTCAAGGTACTGTTCTAGTTCGAATACCAAATGTTCCCACAGGTTCCTATGTTGCAAGATTGGTCCCCAGTTGGGTATGCTCTTTTTGGGTTCTAGAAACTTCAGGAGGCCATATGGAGGAAGTAGGTTGCTGGGAGCTCTTCTGCATTCTCCCATCCTGCACCACATGTTCTTCTCCCCTGTGAAAGTCTGCCTTGCCTCAGGCCCTAAGGAGTGGACACAGCTGACCGTGGATTCTGAAACTGAGCCAAGATAAACCTTTCCTTCTTTCTGTTTCCCTTAGGTATTTTGTCATCCTGACAAAAGGCTGACTATAGAGCTGCCATGTGTGGGCGTTTCTTCATCAAGTGGATGCATAGTGCTCCAGAGGTCCCCCTCAGTTCCATTGCCAGAATTGGGCTATTAGCTCACTCCCCAGCTTCATGGGGGAGCAGGGAAAGAGGAGACAGACAGTTCTCTGTAGTTGCTGATCTCCTTGCAAGGAGGAAGGATCACAGGGTGCTTGCTGGTGAGGCAATCGCAAGCAGAGCATCTGACATGTTTTTCTGGTGTCTGGTTCCCCACGCATCGCATCATCAGGTCAGGTCACTGAGAGCACCATCCTGCGGGTTCAGTAAACCCTGTGTGGAAGTTGTTTGTGGAGTGTGGAGGCCCTTACTTGTAATGTATCATTTCCATTCATTGTGCCCCATTGACTGAGGCTGAATCATAGCTGCCAGCCTGTCCTCTGGCACCTGGGATCTCTAATACTTGTTCTCTCTTATCCACTCTCTTCTTCAAAGTCTGTCTTTCTGCCACACCTTTACTCATGCAGCAAGGTGTATCCTGCGGTCAAGCAGCTGCTCGCTGGCTCCATGACCAGATTTTTAGGCTGAGCTTAGCAGTCCCTGGAGGGGCCTTGTTGGATTTCTTCCTTTTGCCCCCTCACTGTTGAGTCTGGGAGACCATAATTCATTAATTACAGCTCTAATTCCTGGGAGTGCATTCTTGAGAGCAGCTCTGAGAATCATTCTATTCCTAGTGAACTGGCCTCTAAGAGACCTTGTGTGCACTTCACCAGGGATGTGTTTTGGACTATCAGTTATATTGTATCTGACAGCTTAAGACAGAAATGTCATTGATGAACTAAGAAGAACTTTTATTTTTTTCCTATGCGAGGAAAGGGCAGTCTACAACTGGTGCAATGTTTCCACAGTGATACATTTTGCCACCTAATCTGCGGATGATAAAGATTCTTGTTCTTGCAAAATCATGGTTCCATTTTGTTCCAGGCAGGAAGGACAGAAAGAAGATTCAGAAAGAAGGCTTAAGAATATTTTCCTCCACTGAAGCCAAAGGTTTTTGAACTGGAATGTTCCACCAAGATGGAAGATGTCCCAAAGCTCCTTTTGGAAATAGCCCCTGGGGAATTAATGGTGGAGCCCACAACCTGACCCTCCCTCCAATCCTCCCGTTAGAAAAGCACAGGAAGACCTCTCCCTTAGGTGTTCTTGGTGTCTGGAACTTTCCAGGGAGACCTGCCAGCCAAGGGTCCTCTGTCCCTTCAATTTTGAAGAAAGTTTCTCAAGTTTCTCACACCATCTTGTGATTGGTGTGAAGATCTTTACTGTCTCTTCATGAGACAGGGAGCGAAGTCCATGGCTTTCCTGACCGTAGCCCAGGAGAGGAGAGAGATGTTCAAGCACCCAGTCTGCTCCTTGAAATGTATGAACAAAGATAGAAAGCAAATGTCTAGAGACTATTTTAAACTGCATTAGCGATTTCATTGTCTAATTTATTGCTTAAGAGAGACATATGCTTGAGTGCAAAAAAAAAAAAAAAAGGAATATTTTCCTTCCTGTTTTTTTCTCCCCCTTCCCTTTCTGTTTCCTCCTTTCCTTTCTAAAATAAGAAATTGTACAGCCATTTCCCCAGGGTTGGACTTGCTCACCGCTGTCTTGGAGCACAGCAGTGATGACCCCGAGGAGACTCTCAGGACGCAAGACTGGTCCTGTTGACATTCTTTCCTAGAGGGAGGGGGTGGCTCAGAAGCTCAGGAGAGCCCCACCCTCTCCATAGGTGGCTGCCACATACAGTTGACTAGGGTGGACCTTCTCAATGATGTAGCTGCTCATAAGTGGCCCACCAGACTTCTCAATGATATAGCTGTCTGTGCCTCATCCTTGTTCTTATCTATAGCCCCAATCAGCTTACTGGATCACCATCTGGATTTGGACAGAATCTTCTCTTTGGTCTTTTGGTGCCTTCTCTAGTATTTATTTAACTTTCTATGTATCTATCTATGTATCTATGTATCTATGTATCTATGTATCTATGTATCTATCTATCTATCTATCTATCTATCTATCTATCTATCTATCTATCTATCTATCTATGTCTGTGTTTGTGTCTGTGTGTATCAGAGGGAACTGTGTGTCTCTGTGAAGGTCCAAGGGTGAGACTCTACCTCCTTTTGCTTTATTTTGGCATTCCCTAGGTTCTACCTTCCAGAGCTGGAAGGGTAGGCTGTCACCATTTCCACAAGGAATTCAGGATTTAAACTCAGGATCTTGAGTCTTAACCCCTGAGACATCTCTCCAGACCTTTTGTCTGGTCTTACTAGTTGGATTCTGAAGGAGGTCAGATAGTGATACACTTAAGAACTTGATGTTTTTTAGAGAAGAAAAGGAAAGAATGGCTACTGAACTAC
The DNA here is from genome assembly GCA_023101885.1 of Typhlomys cinereus. NCBI lineage: Eukaryota > Metazoa > Chordata > Mammalia > Rodentia > Platacanthomyidae > Typhlomys > Typhlomys cinereus. Next base: position 9,096,761 of record JALPQD010000014.1, read on the forward strand.
TAGCCAACAGTGCCTGCCATGGGAGTCCATCCTTCAGGTCAGGTGTGATCTGGGGAGAAGAGAAGAATGCCTGCGCCGTGGGACCCTTACTTGTCCATACTTGGCACTCAGTGCCCGCTTTGAGGGGATGCTGTTGCAGTTCACCTGTATGGTTGCTGATAAATCACTATCAAACAGTTTAAGGAAACAAGGGTTTTATTGTCTCTTCCTGGTTACAGTTCATAGTCCATGCGCCAACACCAGGGCTGAGGGGACTGGCCACACCATCACCATGTAACAGCTGAGGGAGGGACAATCCTTACTTGCCATACTAGCATGTCTAACCAAGTATGCACAAGGATGCCAACTTCCTCAACCGACTCTCAGTACTTTATTCATCTGTTCAGGGTCTAGTCCCATCCACCATAGGTTGGGCCTTTCCCATCAGCTAGACAGTTTCTTACAAGTTTGCTTTGGGCTTAACTCAACCATTAATTCTCTACAAATGTGCCCAGAGCTCAAACCCTCAACTGTCAAGTTGACACCTGTGCCTAACTGTGACAGATGTCTTCCAGACCTCTCAGATACCCCCAGAGTTTGGCATGCATTTACATAAGTGCATTTTGGTTGGATCTTCAGCTTCCTAAAAGGATACGTAGTTTCTTCCTCCCTCCCTCTCTCCCTTTCTCTTTTCTTCCCTCTAAAAATTGTATTAGACAATGTGTTAGACAGTATGGGACATGGGAAGAAACTGCTTTCTCCTGTGCTGGGCAAATGTCAAGTTTGACTGCTGGATGCCAGAGAGCAGAGGATCTAGTGAACATGTCTCATTAGAAACACCCTAGCCTGGCAAGGTGTGTGTTTGTGTGTGTGTTTGTATGTGTGCGGGTGTGCGTTTGCGCGTTTGCGTGTGTGTGTGTGTGTGTGTGTGTGTGTGTGTGTGTGTGTGCTTGTGTGTGTGCTTGTGTGTGTGCTTGTGTGTGTGCGTACGTACCTTGTGTGTTTCTGTACATACCCCATTTCCATAACCCGAGAACATTTTATTCCTGATACTGTTTCTGTGATAGCCAGTGTAACTCAGTAACAGGGGGTCTTCAGGGGATTTCTGGAAATGGGTTTGAGCAGTCTCATCCTCGTGAAAGGTTACACTGAAAGGCAAGACTCAGGCCTGGAGTATTGAAGGATTGAAGCTGCTCTTGCTGTTGGCTGTGCACATGTCTGTTGGAACCTGTTTGCCCTGTTTCAGATGGCTGGACAAGTTCCACCAACCTGACTCAGTGTGGCGTAAGACTTTCTCTCATTCCTACCCAGCAGATATCTTGCTGGCTACAGATGTGAGGAAAACCTCAGTGGAAAAGTCAGGCCTAAAGCAACTCATGGCAAGAATCTTGTTCATCCATATCTGTGCCTCAGTTCTTTTTGAGCCATTCTTAACCTGTGGCTGAGAAGGAAGAGCATGGTGCCTATTACACATAGAAGGGAGAGGGCATCTGCAGACATTAAGCAGAGATAACATTTCTATTATTAATAACCACTTACATACTAATGCAGCAAGATGTGCTGTTCAAATTGGTCATATATTCACCTCATTTGATCTTTACAAGAATTTTACTGTGAAATCTGTTTCATACTCTGTATTTAAATATGTACGACTCTTTTACTACTACCTAATGAGGACAATAAAATGTCCACAGATGCTGAATATTATTATCCTGGGAACGCTAGCTGGCAAGTGTACTTGGTCCTCAGTTTGCCTTGTGATACTGTTTTCCTTGTGTGTGTCTAGGGTAGGGGAGGGACATGGGAGGAGGACACTAGACTAAGGTGGAGCCTTGTGCATTTTTTGCTAGTTTTACCCCATTTCCATAACCCAAGAACATTTTATTCCTGATACTGTTTCTGTGATAGCCAGTGTAACTCAGTAACTAATTTTGACTTTACCATTTAAGTATCCCCTGTACCCCCACATTACCTAGGATACCTGGTATTAAATTTAGGGTCTGGTGTATGGTAGACTGCTTCACTTTTTTGGGAGGGAGTGGAAGGGCACGTTAGTGATTAGGTCAGAGGAAAACTTAACAAGAGTCAATTCCCGCTTTCTACCTTGTGGGCTCTGGGGATTGAACTCAGGTAGTCAAGCTTGGCAGCAAGTACCTTTTCCCACTACGTCCTCTCCAAACTCTGCTTGACTTTGTAAAAACAGTTTTATTGAGGCATATGGTGAATCATAGACATTTCAAAGTGACGATCTCATGTGTTTTGAAATGCCCTTAAATACAGGAGGCCATCATTGTAATCAAGAGAGTGAATGTATTTGCTAGAGGTGTTTTTTATTCAATCAAAAGCTATTCTACAAAGGTAGTGCTTTGTTGGCATTTTCTGATTCTCTCTTCCCGGTTCTGCACCTTGGGGCCTAAGAGTCACTCTGGTCCTCAGCTTTCTTGTGGATCCTGTGCTCTGTCTCATCGGCACACAGCACTCCGAGCACAGCATGGACCTGGAAGACCCAGTCAGTGTCTTGCTATCTTTCAGATGCATGGCCGTGGATGACAAAGGGAGACTCTATATAACAGGACAGGAAGACGAGTGTCAAAAGATGAACCATAGGGGCTGGAGAGGTGGCTCAGGGGTTAAGCCTCTGTCTTGCAGGCAGAAGGTCCTGAGTTCAGATCCTAGACCCCACGTAGAGACGCTGGGAGGAAGCAGGGGTGGCCTGCGTTTCTGGTCCTGGTAGGGCGGAGCCTGTGAATCCTGGGGCAGAGTAAACAAGGAGGAGGTGGAGGCGTCCATGGTGGTTCCTGAATTCGTCCGTGGTTCTACACACACACACACACACACACACACACACACACACACACACACACACGCACGCACGCACACATGCATACACGCACAATTGAATAATAAAAAAAAAAAGATGAACCATAGGGCTGGAGAGATGGCTCAGAGGTTAAGATTGTCTTGCAAGTAGAAGGTCTTGACTTTGGATACAAGTCCACGTAAAACCACCAGGTGGAAAGGGCAGCGCCCTCACTTCTGTCACTGGTGGGCGGAGCCTGGGAAGTCCCGGAGTGAAGCAAGAAGGAGATAGAAGCAATCCAGGATGAGTCCCAAACTCACCCTTGGTTCTCCACAGGGACATACAATGCTCTCTGACACACACACTCACACACACACACACACACTAAAAAAAGATGGACAACAGGCTGCAACGTGTGTGCTGTTCTGCCACATAGCAATTTTAAAAAGAAACTAGCCCCAGACTGGTTCAAGGCCTTTTGAATTCCTTCCCTACTACAAATATAATAGTAAGGGCTGGAGAGATGGCTCAGGGATCTGCCTTGCAAGCAGAAGGATCTGGATTTGGATCCCAAGTCCTACATAAAAACACCAGGTAGAAATGGAAAGGCCTGCACTGGTGGGCAGAGCCTGGGAAATCCTAGAGTGAAGAGAAAAGGAGGGAGAAGCAATCCAGGATGATTCCCAAAATCACCTTTGGTCCTCTACAGGGACACACAGAGCCCCTCTGATACACACACACACACACACACATACATGCACATGCACGCACTAAAAAAAATAATAGTAACTGAGAGACGAAAGAGTCAAAATGCGTGAGATTGTTTTCCGGGTGTATATCTTCTTCATAAATTCAGGGGGCGGTGGCTTCAAGGAGTGTGCCCTGCAGCTGGGGAAAACAGTCCTGCGCAGCCCATGAGACTAGCGGCCCAGCGGATGGACAGACGGACGGTCAGCATTCCCAGCAGCATGGACTTCATGGTTTTGTGTATGCGGATTCGGCCAGTAGGAGGTCTAAACATTTTGGGGGAAATATTTGTGCCTGTATTATATACATGCATATAGATTTTTTTCTTTCATTATTTACCCCAAACTCCGCTATTTACAGATCATTATCATTGTATCATTGAGTGAAATAGAGATGATTTAACACAGAATATGGGGGGTCCTGAGACCCATTCCCACCGATACAGAGGGATAGAATAGCTATGTTAAGGTTTCCTGGAGACAAAGCAAGAAATGGCTGGAGCCTTTCTGCATCTTCCCTATCCCTAGAAGTCTAGGGACAGCCTCACGGAGTGACAGGTAAGGACAGTGCATGATCAGGATTGGTCCCCTGAGGAACATAGGCAGGGACCATATGCTGCTGCTACGTTTAATCAGAAAGGTCCCAAACTGTGGTCTTCAGGGAGTCTAAGACCATCTGGAATAGTCACTGCAAATGTCCACCTACAGGCTGGGAGAGCTCATCTGCCAGTCACAAATAAACTTCCCTACCTCCTCTTCTTCCCCTCCTTAAAACCCATCATCAGCCGGTCAGAACAGGTATCTCTTGATACACAAGGAGGATTCTCATCTTTGAAGGGGGTTTACAACTTCTGAACTGATAGATGGTTCTGAAGAGTGAGCAAAGAACCCAAGACCTGTCATGTCACGGACAGAGGAAGTTTACTTGTGCATTTTAAAGGGAAAGTGAAAAATAAAATAGGATTATATTTTAATTACATTTACTATGTAGGTGATAAATATTTTGTTGATCCTATCCTGATTTATGCATTATTTGTCACCGTCTGTCTTGCACACCTGTGGTTCTCTATCGGAGAGACGGCACTGAATTGCTTGAAGGACTTTTTTGTTGTTGTTTTTGTGTGTGTGTGTGTGCATGCACGCACACCTATCAGAAGGCATTTGAGTATGCGAGCTTATGGAAACCCAAGGTGATTTCTAGAATCATCCTGCATTGCTCTACCTTCTTATTCTTTTGATCTGAGGTTTCCCAGACCCTGCCTTCTAGGGCCAGAAGTGCAGGTGACCGCCATTTCTGCCTTCCATTTTTACGTGGGATCTGAGGACCCAAACTCAGGCTCTTTTGCTCATGAGGCAAAGCACAACTTAAAGGATTTTTAAAGCACAGACAACTGGATCCTGGATTCTCAGGATACCTGGAGTAGGAGGCCAGGAATTTGTATCTTGGACTGAGTTCCAAGTGATGTTGGTGGTACTGACTTGGTGGTCAGTCCCATAAAGAGAACCACTGCTTTAAAGTCCTTGCTCATCCTTGCAGGTGACCTTGGGAAACTTAACAACTGTAGATACTTGGTTCCTCTCAGACATCTGGTTTAATCAGTGTGTAATTTCATTGTGGATTAGCTATCTCCCAGTCGATCAAGGAAGGTATTACTTTAAGTTTACATTTTACTTTATTGAAGACAGTGCTTTGACTTTTTGCCTTGTACATTTTCAGTGGTATTTGAATTTTCAGGACGAGCGCATGAAACAAGCAAACAAGACCTTAGGCTTCCCTTCACTTGTGCCAATTTTAATCTGTCCACAATTGTCTGGACCCTAACAGCTTCAACTCCTCACTTTCCAACACTCCTCTTCGCATTTAAAACGCTCTGAACTGATGGAGAAATATATTTCACTTGTTACCATAGGATGTTAAAAGGCCTCCTATCATACCTTATACTTCATGGCCTCTAATTTCTCTCTCCTAGAATCCAGAAAATCCTATCAATTTGCTCCCCTTTCTGCTGTGTATATTCCAAGCACGTGCACATAGGTAGAAGAAATGCATTCACACGTCTTCATAAATCAGCAGAAGCCATTATTGAGGGCTTCTAATGTTCCAGACACTGAGAGAATTATTTCCATTTTATATATCAGGATGCCAAAGCTCAAAAAATGACCAAATTCATAAGTTAAAAGTTACCTAAGTAAAATTTATGGATTCCCTTTCTGTCCAAATGCTTATTGATTAGCTGCTGTTAGTTAAGAATGAAAAGAAGTGTGTTTAATTTTGACCGGGCCAGAAGCCACTTTCCATTAATTCTTCAGTCACCTTCTTAAATAGCCCAGAGATCCTCTTTATTACAGATTGATTTCTGATGACTTTCCATGTATACCTTTCTTTTCTTTATGTACCAAGTTTAATGAATTTAAGTAACATTGTCTACTATACACTTTTTCAAAATATGACTTGGTATCTTAGATGGCTTTTTAAAAAAAATCTTTGTGTACGTGCATGGGCACACATGTGCGTGTGAGTGCATGTGGCATCTGCACACATACACTTACCACAAGAAGCATGCGGATGTTCACCTTCTTAAGACTCAATTGAGATCTTCTTGCACAAAGGAAAGATTACTTTTGGAAAGCAGTTATAAATTCTGTTATTCCCGGAACTGTACTCCTATATAACATTATGAACATATATCCAGCAACTGAGATTTTCTTTTCTCAAACGTCCTCATTTTGTATATTAAACAAAGCTCTGCTTCAACGTGATTTCCTTTCTTGTTATTACTTGTGAGAAGACCCTCAGCCCACTCCCTTTATGAACAATAAAACCCTCTCCAGGCATTAAGTTTTATTACTTGTATGAAAATCACATACAGCTTCCTCCCTCAGGGCCACCTTGATTGTCATTTCCATGGTTTTCCCTGTCATAGTTATATGGATTTCTATATTAGCCTTTTCCTATATGACTGTAGCTTTTTGAAAACCTACAGAGTTTCCTTTGTCTTCTTCTTCCTTGTGCCTATCTATGTTCTGGGTTTGGATGTGCCTCTCCATTAAACTCTAGGTTCTTGTTTTCTTTTGGCCTTTTCTTTTTCTTTTCTTTTCTTTTCTTTTTTCTTTTTTTTTTTTTAAACATATGTGAATTCATTCAGATAAAGTTGACTTTTCTTGAGCTTTCTCTGAGCTGTTCCCCAAAGCTTTGAGCCACAAGATTTTATATCTTTACTATTTTTGAAGGTTTATTATATTTACTTGCCCATATGAAATTTATTAAAAGTTTTCAAAATACACACAAATTTAAAGGATTTTTTTAGTGAACACTTAGATACTCACAATTCAAATTCTAACACTGACATTTTAATGGACTTAATTGATTACAAATCTGTCCATCTATCCACTCCTTTTCTCCATACATTAAGTCACCTTTCTTTTTAGTTATTTCAGTTTAAATGGAGGCACGCTATCCATCACCTTTAGCCACTTCAATGGCATAATATTAAAGTTCAATATTTGTTTATAATTGTTTCATTTTTTCAGGCAAATTTTATCTATAATAAAATACATAAATTTCATATTTACCTTTTGATGTTTTCACAAATAATGACACCTATATAATGTTAAACTCCTCCAAGGATACAGAATGTTGCCTTGAATTTCTCTTTCCTTCTTCTCAGAACTTGTTGCATATGCTTTTCCTAAGGGTAATCATAGTTTTTATTTTTTATGTGTAGTACAGATTGAACCCGGACCTCAAACATCCTAAGTACATGCTCTAACCCTGTTCTCTAGTCTTGATCGCATGTGCTACATATTAGCTCAAACATCCACCATGAACTCATGTCTCCTGTGTAACACTTCTTTTACTTGACATGACTTTTGAGATTCCCTCATGCTGTTCCAACATCAGTAGTATTTTATGATTTGAATCCGATCCCCCATGAGCTAATTTGATTTTTGTTTCAATAAAGTATTTTATTTTATGTTTTAGTTTTTGTTTCAATAAAGTATTTTATTTTATGTTTATATTTATATTTATTGCAAACAAACAGTTACTGGATTTAGCCCAGAAACCATGATGACATGAAGTCTGCAATTCCAAGTCTTTTTATACAGTGTGGGCCTCTCTTGGGGTGGCTACACTTCCAGCCCTGGTGGGTGGAGCTTGGGAAGCCCAGCGCAAAGCAAAAAGGAGGTAAAGCAATCCAGCAATCAAGGATGATTCCTGAAGTCACCCTTGGTCCTCCACGGGGACACATAGTGCCTTCTGACACACACACACACACACACACACACACACACACACACACACACACTAAATAAAATAAAGTTTACAATGTGGGCCTCTCATCTCTATTTTTCAGGCTCATGTTTTTCATGCTTGTTTGCAGATGGTGGTGATATTTTCGGAGACCATGAAATTTTGGGAGGTAAAGCCTGAATGGTAAAAGTAGGTCACTAGCAACAGGCTTTCACAGGTTACATGTCTGGTCCCTGGTTCTGCAGCTCTTTGGGTTTCCCAGTCTGCTGTGACATAAACAACCTCTGCCACATGCTCTAGCTGCTCAAACTGAGCTGCTTGGCCAGGTCTCCCCACCACATGACTGAACCCTCTGAAATCACATGCCGAAACAGTTTCTTTCTTCCTTTAAGTCATTCTATTGGGTATTGTGGTTCCAAGGATGCAAAAGTAATAATGCAAGCAGTTGATTGCTATAAAGTGTTCAGTGCTTTTTTTCCTATTATGCATATATATACTATTATTCCTATTATGTGGATACACTGCTACTGCTAGTATGTAGATCCAGTGTGTAGATCCAGTGCTATTGTTACTATGTGGATCCGCTGCTACTGCTAGTATGTAGATAGATACACTGTTATTGTTACTACGTGGATAGCTGCTATTGGTCTGCCTGCTTTATCTGTTGTTGAGCACCTAGGTCCTTTCACTTCTTGATACTTACGAATGAACTTGTAATGAACTTTCTTTCACAGGTATTTTTATACACTGTTGTTTCTTTTCTTGGCACAATTCCTGAGAATGAATTACAGGTCACTTTGAGACCTTTTTACAGCTTATTTGATGGATCACTTTCTATTATGTTCCCCGTTTAGTCTTTTTGTAGCATCCTGTTCTTTCCAACAACTGAAAGCTACTGTCTTTCAAATCTCTGTAATCTATTTCTAAAGGTGTTAAATGTTCACTACCTTCACTGAGATGCTTATCAGTAATTCCCTGGCTTCCTTTTCTCTCTCTCTCTCTCTCTCTCTCTCTCTCTCCCCCCCATCTCTCCCCCTCTCTCCCTCCTTCCATTTTCTTTCCTTCTCTCCCTTCTTTTTTCCCTTCCTTTTTGGTATTAAAGATCAAACCCAGATCCTTACACATTCTAGGTATGTGTTCTAGCACTGAGGTCTTTCTGCAGCTGGGTTTTTGAGATAAGTCTATAGTAGCCTCATCCCTTGTGGTGCCATGCTCTAGGGCAATGTTAATGGTCGTTATTAGTTAACTATTTCCTTAATAGAGAAAAGTATCCCAGGGCCTATTTTGACCCATGTGTCTATAATTTGGGGGGACAGTGCTGCTCCTACATGTGGATTCTGGGTCCACACTTGAAGAGGCAACAGTACCTTTTTAGACTGAGGATACAACATGAGAGCAAATGGAAGCCTGAGGCTGCTTTGGATGGTGACTCAAGTCTGCCCTGGGTCATTCTTGCTTCTATTTTAGTGGTCAACCACGTCATATGTTGATGTTTACCACGGGCAATTTGTACAACTGGGTCCATTCTCCCACACCAAGCTTTTCTAAATATGCAAGATGATTCTGCTTTTCTGGAAGGCTTTGCACTGGTGGTCCTTGTTCTGATTGCATCTTTTGTTGAATAATAATGTGCTAATTAAGCACTTCTAGTTGGCAAGGCACAGAGCAAGGAGAAGATAATGCTGGGCAGCAAAGATGATTATGAGAAGGAGAGGGAAATCATGATAGCTGCCACACAGACAAGAAACAGCTCTTGCAATCACGTGGTCACACGCAAGAGCAGCACTGCCCCACAAATCAGAGGAAGGCAATAAAGAGGTAGAGCAGTTCAGAAGGATTTCTGATGTCATCTTTGGGCTTCTATAGGCACACACAGTATCCTCTTCTACAAACACATATACACACCCTTTGGTAATTAATCCTAGATTTCAACTTGACACACCTGGCATTAACTAGATCAACTGAAACCACTTGAAGAGATTATCTGGATCAATTTACAATACAAAGGCCAGCCTTAGATCTCATTGGAACCTCCCTGTAGCAGACCAGATAAAAGGAACCACAGAACAGAAGACAGAGAAGAAGAGACTTTCCAGGAATCTTCCACCCTTCAGCCATGGGGATGGGAGTGACTTAGCCAGCTTCAGCCACCAGGCATGTCACCTTCGCCATGAAAGTCTGTTACTCCCCTCTGGAGCTGTAAACTGAATAAATCTCCCCTTCTCCCTTACGTTGTTTGCGTGTTCTCTCACAGCAGTAGTTAAGAGTAACCCTTATCCTCACGCATGTACACACCCACACGGGCACGTACAAGATATATGTTTATGAACTGCAAAAGAAAATCAACAAACCACAATCCAGAACTTCAGAGACTCTATATCAACCACCTAGAACTAGGCCAGCTTAGTCTCTCCCCATCTTGAAGCTCAGGGAAATTTGCGGAAGAGGGGGCGGTAAGAGTGTAAGAGCATAAGGATGGGAGGAGCAATGATATGTAAGATACTCTATACTAGTTAGGGCTGAAGCAATCATAATTGGACTTTGCATGCCCTGCGCATTGTCCAACACACTGTTGACCTCACAAAGTCTAGCATCTGCCAAAGGCACCAAGATCCTTGGAGGCAAAGGATTGGCAGCCACAGCAGTGTTCCTATACCTAAGGGGAACACGGGAAAGGATTCGGGAAAGGCCACTGGGTCCTTGTACGTCATCGGAGAGGAGGACCCAGAGGAAAATCAGACATGCACAAGAAAGGACTCTCTGGGAATTGGGGTGGGAGGCACTGGGGGATGGGGAGGGAGAGGGGTGGGGAGGGGGAGCAGGGAGTACGGGGGGGAGGAGGAGGGAGGGAGGGAACTGGTGTACCTAATAAGTTTGTATGAGCTGAAATAAAAAAAAAAAAAGAAATATGTTTATGAGTAAATTAGCAAGAAATCTAAGAAGGTAAAGATAGGGATTTCCCACAGAAGCAAAGCAAACACAGTTTGTTTATCTGAGAAGCGGCGCTTATGGACTTATGTGAGGTACTGCAAGACACAATAATGAAAGTGATTATAATCATAAGGTAACAGTCCTTGTTAAGCACTTGCTGCCAAGATTCTGCTCTGAACACTGCATGTAGCTTGTCTGTTGTCCTGGAATTCTTGATAGTTACTATCCATCATCCCCATTTTCTAGGTAGAGAGCTGAAGTCTCAGATGTTAAGAACCCAACTGTGCGAACTGAGCAGTTGCTTAACTCAGACAAATGATTTAATAGTTAAAATCCTCTGAAAGAGCTAGAATCATCCAGAGGCTTGAGCTGTCCTTTGAGACTCATGAAAGGGATCACTGAAGACATTTTCAAGGGCAGTAGCTCTTTCCCAGCTTGTACAGCTCACGACCTTTCAGTGGTATTAGCAATCATCAAATTTGCAAGGGGACATTTAATTTTGAACAGTTTAGAAAAACCCAGAGCAATGAGAAATGAATGTTTGCTCTTGTTTCAAGAAGAATTTCTAGAAACACATGCCATCTTCTGTCTGAATTTTGACATACTTGTCATACTTGAACATACTTCATCTTTCACTTCCTTCTTTTCTGTCTCTCTCTGTGATTGAGGATCAAATCCAGGACTTCATACATGTTAGGCAAGGCTCTATCTCTGAGTCTCACTCTCCACTCTCAATGCCCTCTTAATTTAAAAATGTTTCTTGCAGTGCTGCCCATGTTGAAAAATTCCCCCAGGGGAACATTTTCAAGATGGGTTCTTAAGTACTGAATTCCACACTTCACAATTCTGTCAAAGTATGTATTTGTATGCATGTTGTATGTGTAGTATAACTCGTTTTCCAGGAAGAAAATCTGCATTTGCAAAATTGTATCTATGGGAGATAAACATTCAGTGGTCTGCAGGTCTCTGCATGACTCTTGGCCCCAAATCAAGAAAACTTGAGTGGATAGTGCAGGTGAATTACACAACACTTCATGTGCATTTTTCCTCAAGCGCTCATATTCTTATTCATGGTGCTCATGATATTTATTGGGTCAAAGCTATATTAATACCTGCTGTTCACTGAGTGAATTCTCTGATCCATGCTCTATTCTAAGTGCAAGCACAACCCCACTAAAATCTCCCCATAAAACTACATGGTATTCATCCAAATCCACGTTGAGATGACAAAGCCCACCCTTGGGAGTTTATTACAGCTTTTCCATCTGCAGAGTGGTCTTGGGCAGCCTAGAAGCCAGGTGACTGTGGGTTTCAGATGCCACGGTGTCTCCACCACTCATGCCTGTCTTCTTAGCTGCCTCCTCTTCCCGAAGGGACAAGGTTTCTCTGTCATACAGTTTATGATCTGGTTGGAAAAAATCAAGGACACACTCTTGTGTCCAGGAGATCAAAGCACATTTATCCACATTTAGAGATATGCTATGAATCCTAAGGTAATTTTTTTTTACCATTTGAACTGCTGAAGAATTACATTACATTCACATTTTAGGATTCTTCTGGAGTCCCTATTCATACCTTTTCCAACCTGATTGGTGTGTGTGTGGGGGTGGGTGTGTTGGGTGTTATCAAAGGGCGCTTGAGTGTGTGTGCCTGTGGAAGTTCTAGGGTAATAACGGGGAACATACTGCATTGCTCTGCCTCCTTATTGCTTTGCTCTGGGGTTTCCCAGACACTGTCCTTCAGAGGGGGATGTGTAGGCCGCCATCATTTCCTCCTGGCATTTTTATGTGGGCTCTGGGATCTGAATTCAGGTCCATTTGCTTGCAAGGCAAAGACTTTAACTTCAGACTCATCTCTCCAGCCTCCCCCGCCCCCAACATGATTTTTAAAAGAATGAATCCTATTGAAGCTTTACATTCAATCTCCACATCAAAATGACCTCAGGCTATCTTAAGTAATGGTTAGACAAACTTTTAAAATTTTAAATTTTATTTATTATTGCTATATGTGTGTATATAATGTACATGTGGGCACAACCGTGGCACACATGTGGAGGTGAGAGGAGGACTTTCAGGAGTTGGTTCTCTCCTTCCACCTGGATTCTAGGCATTGAATCAGATCATCACACTTCCACCACAAACACTTTTATCCACTGAGTCAGCCCACCAGTCCTAAGCAGCTTTCCAATGTAGGTAGTTTCCCCCATGTACAGGTTTTTCCCACTGCACACAGCTGGCAGGTGATAGAGCCAATTATCGCTGCATTGCTTTCTCCTGACACTCTACACACCATGTTGAATACAGTGCGGGGCCTCGCTTGCGGAGGCCCTCGTCTTGCATCATCCACACCGCCATTTTGCAAGGAGCTCGGGTAGAATCTCACTTTGCACTGCCATACGCTTAGGCCCTGAAGGGTGAAGGTCTTTCCCAGGTTATTCATTGCGGATCAACCTCTGTGTTGGGGTTGCAAAGAGAGTGCTGTTCCCTTTATCTAGGCTAGTAACATGTTACCTGGCAACAGACACTCAAACATTCCTGGGACACGCCTTCAGGTTTCTTCAGAGCACCCTTCACATCTAGCTGCTGTGTTAGGAAAACTAGACTGCTCTTTGACAGGAAGGCAAATCTGTAAATTACATATCATTTTCCTCAATTAGCATGGTGAGTATAAACAGATTTATTTCAGGAGAAATTTTTTTTTGAAAGGTTAAAGCTACTTGCTGCAATCAACTCAAGACACAAATCAGCTGACTAACAGCTTTGAAAATAGCTCATCTGCTGATGTGTTCTCGGAGATACTTTGGAGGGCGCATGTCTGGGTATCAGTGTGCTGATTTTATGGAGATTTACAGGATCCGTCTTCATTTCAGCTGGCAGCTCTGAAATTACCTGTTAGCATTCTACAGAGTGGTGATGTAGGCATTGTAAGTGATGCTTGCCCTGTCCATAATCTACTTTTCCAAAACCCACTTCCTCCCATCTGCCTTGAAAGAAGACTGGGGCCCAGGGAAGTGATGATACTTGTGCCAGGCTCTCTGACATCCCTAATTGGACCCATGCTGGACATCTGACCCAAGTCTATCCAGCGCTCTGGGTTTCCTGTATCCAATCTGATTCTCTCTTTTGAGACTCTGCAACAATGCGGAGAACACAGAAGTCCAGCTGACATGGTCTCCGGTACAGGAAGGAATTTAGCACCAAGAAAAACAGACTGGAGAAAGTCGTGTGTCCCGGCCCACGAACCACCATGAACCCGAATCTACAAACGCAGAAATCTGAAGTGGGAGCGGTAGGAATTAAAAGTTTCAGGCTTTGGGTAGAGGGGGTCTTGGATGTCCACTATCATCCAAGCCAACTTTATTGTAACGTACAGGGTTTTTATAATCAAGAAGCAGGGCCAAATTCTTTACAGGACTATGTAAAACGCATACATTTTGGTTAACAAAGAAAAGTCAAGAGTGACACCCAATTGCCATGGGGCAGACATATTGTCAGGTATGCTAAACAAGCAAGTCACCTTGTTGCTAGAAGGGAATAGAGGATGCATGCCTTAAAACAGTTACCTAGTCCATGCATTAACATCTCTTTAGATAGGCAGGAAAGAACTGATAGGGAGGGAGGAACAGCCCAGCCAGTTTCTTAGAGAAACAAAAACGTTCTAAATGACCTGGGAGTGTTCTCAACTTCCAAGGAGGGAGTTCAGCCTATCATTGTCTTGCAGACTAGAGGCAAACTCAACCACCCAAGGGAGGAGTCACTCAACTGCCCGTTCAGTTGTTAATGTATCATCCAGAGTGCAGGCTTCTGGGCCTAGCAACCCCCACAGTCGTGCTTGGAGAAAGCAGCAAGATTGATTTCCAGAGTGGAGATTTCTGTGCCTTTTTTTTTTCCTTTAGTGATTTCTGCTTTTTAAAAGCTATTGATCATGGAGAGAATGGTAGTTACCATAAGAATCTGGTAGTATGAGCATGTATCAACTATTACAGGCATGGAAATTGATACAAGTGACATACATATAGTTTCCTTTTTTTAAAAAAAAGCTTTATTTTCTCTTTATCTGAGGGCACTGTGTGTCCCTGTGGAGGACCAAGGGTGACTTCAGGAATCATCTTGGGTTGCTTCTACATCCTTTTTGCTTCACTCTGGGATTTTCCAGGCTCCATCTACCAAGGCCAGAAGTACAGGTCACTGCCATTTTTGCCCGTTTTGTTGTTGTTGTTGTTGTTTGTTTGTTTTGTTTTTTAACATGGGACCTGGGATCTGAATTTAGGACCTTCTGCTTGAGAGGAAGCGTCTTAATCCGTGAACCAGCTCTTCAGCTCTAAGTATTTTTTTTTTTTTAGAAGCCTAGTTATTTGTTTTTCCTTTTTGTGATGTCTACAAGGCAAAAATCTGTTCTTGCTGAGTCACGTGACTGCCACGTGACAGAGTCAGGCTCCGTATTTTGAAGGGCAGTTTGCAATCTTGCTGAGTTGCAAAGATCTGATTCACAGTCATGCCTGCCCTGCTTGCTTCTCTGGCTTCTTGTCTGGAGGCATCTTGAGAGTGTAGTTCTTCTAGATGTCCAGCTGTGGGAGGGAGGAGGGACTGGTGGTGGTGTGTCTTTTCTGCTGTTGTGATAAAATAGCCACCCCCCCCAAAAAAGAACAAACAAACAACTCAAAGGAGGAAGGTTTATTTCAGATTACTGATCAAAGAGCGCTAGAGTCCATCATGACAAGAGAGGGGGAGAAATGAGAATAAGAGAGAGAGAGACAGCCAAAGACTCACTCACAGTGTTATACTTCCGCCTGCAAGGTTCCATCTCCCAAAGGTTCCATCACCTTTCCAAACAGCATCATCACCAGCTGGGGTTATCAAGTTGCCAAACACATGAACGACCCCATGGGGACATTCCATATTCAAACCACAGCAACAGGAGAATAATTCTTTTTTCAAAAAAGTATTTTATTCTTTGTGTGGAGAGTATATGAATGTAGTGAATTTAGAATATTTTCACACCTTAATCCCCAATTCCACCCACATTTCCCATTACAACCCCATTTCTCACTTACCAGACTCCCTCTTATTTTCAAGTCTTTTCCCCATGTGTGGCCCATTAGGTTTCATCTGGTTTGTCTTTGATGTCATATACCTAAGTATTTGGTGGAGTATGAATCTTAGATCAGTGTTGAGGGAAGCAGCTTTCATTTCCTCCCTATCAGCATCAATCCTCATCAGTCTCTTAGGGAGGTGAGGTGTTTCTTTAGTTCTTTCCCCTTCCATGATGAAATGTTGATAGGAAAATTCCCATGCAGGTCTTGTTACACATAGCTGCAGTGAATTCACAGATACACCTGCCCTGTCATAGTCAAAAGATAGTGTCTTGTTGCACCTCTGCCCTACTTTAGGTTCTTACAATCTTACTGTTTCCTCTTTTGCGTTGTTCCCTGACCCTTTGATTGTGACTCAGTGATGTATGTCCTGTTTAGGGGCAAGCAGTCTGCAGTCACTTATTTTCTGAATTTTATCCAGTTATGATTTTCTTTTTTTGTGATACCATCTTCCTTTGCATCAGGAAGCTTCTGTGTTGAGTGCTCCTTCAATCTATGGGCAAAATTTTTAACAATTATTAGAAGATAGTTTGATATAATCTCTTTATAGCTAAATCTTCACAGCTTGCACTCCTTCCGGGGCCATGTTTCCCATCTTTCATAGATTGTTTTTCCAATTTACAGTTCCAGGAATATGATTTCTGCTGAGAAGTGGGCCTTTAATCTAATCAGAAAGCTGTTGGATGCCCCTTTGCCAGCCATGCCACTATTACACTAGTGATTTCCTCTTCCCAGGGTGATTATCATTACAGACTATTGATTGCTTTTTTTCTCCAGTAGCTTGCTTAATACTTTCTGGTACCATGAAAATCGTCCAGCAAGGAAGAAGCTTCCAGACCATTTCCTGGCGTTTTTGTCAATGTCTTGTCATCTGCAACTGTGTGCACCAGGACCACATCCCTGACTCCCCACTGAGTGTGCCTCCCTTGGGCTGGGTGCTTTTCCAGTATCTGTGCTTCAGGCAGCTCTCTGGGGAATCAAATGCACATTCAAAACCAAGAACCTATTGACATTGTCTCACCCTCAGTTCACAGATGAGTTCACCAGTGGTTCTTGACTCCTTCATTATTCAAGTTCCTACTGACCCCTAACTAAGTGGAACTTTGGTTCAATGCTGTCTCACATTTTGACATAGAAAAGCCTTCTTTCTGGTCAGTTTGAGGTTTTTGTTTGTTTGTTTGTTTTTTGAGAGGTGTGTGTGTGTGTGTGTGTGTGTGTGAGAGAGAGAGAGAGAGAGAGAGAGAGAGAGAGAGAGAGATGCCATAGCACTTGGATGGAGGTCCAGAGGACAATCCCAGGGATTGAACTCAGGCCACCAAACATATAAGCAAGTGTCTCTCCTGCTGAGCCATCTTGGTTTTTTTTTTTTTTTTTTTTAAGGCAGAGTCTGATGTAGCCCAGGCTGGCCTCAAACTCTCCTATTTGCTGTGTAGCTGAAGCTGGATTCCCCTGCTCTTGCCTGTGCTTCCCAAGTGCTGGGGTGGCAGGTACGCTCCTCCTGTGCCTTGCCTGTGTTCTTCTGCAACCCAGACCTCTTGGCAGAAGGGGCTGTGCTGCTCAGCCTGAATGTGATCAACCCTATGCTTTGGTTTTGCTCTGCTTTTCTGCCAACCCATCAGAGGTGCTGGACTTCTTGATCACACTGGGTGATACCACCTTGCTCGGGGCTTCACTTTGATCTTCCATTCCTTTGCTGCCTATATTATCCATACATCCTTCAAAGTCCTGTTTTAATTTGGCTGCTTTCCATAAGTCTTTTAAGAACCTCCCCCCACCTGAGGGATTGCTCTCTGAATTCCTGTAGTACTTTATTTGGGCTTGACTCAGGGGCTTACTAGACACTGAGTTTCACCAGACTTTGATCTCCAAGAGGACCTAGTCTCACACATCCCTGAGTCTTTTTACATGATACCCAGCATGGTTACCATTGCTGTGCCCAGTGAATAGCACGTATTTGTCACACGAACCATGCATGACTGAAATTCAGACAGCTACCTGGTTTTTACAAGGTCATCTGGCTTGTCTGCTGGGCAGGTGGAGGATAATCTATGCATGGCCATCTACACTCCATTTCAAATGCTTTTATGCTTTAAGGTCTTCACAAGTGCTTATTTTAAAAAATTATCTCATCACAGGCATCCATTTCTAGCTTAGAAAAAGTGACTAGGGGACAACTGCTAATATGAAAGAAGAAAAGACAGACTTGGTCATAACTCTATCAAAATAAAACAAAAAATCAAACAAATAAAAAACACAGCCCTCAAATACTGCTTGTGGACATTTTTCTTTCATTCATGGGAAAGTCTGGGAAAACTAAAGGTAGAGGAAACAAACTTCCAGAAAATGGGGTACCCCAGTTTCTCTGGGTGTCTATGATGGCTGTACACTTTTTTTTTCAGTGTGTATGTGTGTGTGTGTGTATGGGTGCAGCTATACATTTACATGTGTGTGGAGGCATGAGGTTGACCTCTAATCTCTTAGTTGATTGTCCTCCATTTTATTTTATTTATTTTTTTGAGACAGGAGACATAGGGTAGTTGTCAAAACAATGGATCAGAAGAAGGAAGAGATGAGAGGACAGGTGGAGAGATTGGAGGGCTTGGAGAGCAGGAAAAGAGAGCAGATGCACAATTTCCCCAATGTACGTTAGACTTCGTGCAGCCTGCCTTAGCCAGGATGAGGACAGTTTCTTCCCCGTTATTATCTTATTAAGCTTTGGAATACTGAAGCTTTGCTAACTGACTATATTAGTTTAATCTCCTGAGTTCCACACATCTCATTTAAGCTGCGTAGCTAATTGCCTAAGGGGTAATTGAAAATGAAGCATGAAATGTGTGGTGAGTGAAGGCTGTATTGCAGACCTTAAGCTCCACACTTCTGATTAACTCTGTAAGCTCAGCACTCATTAATGGCTTTCCCTTTGATTACCAGCATTTGGTTCAGGCCACTGAGTTAGCTTCAAGAGTGTGCTTTGTGCAATTGCGGCTGCCTACCCCCAACCCCCTTCCTCCCCCAATTCACACAGACACACACCACTTTGTGTTTCTGTTGTAGTTTCATTTCACTACTTTTAAGAAATCGACTCTTTTGAAATAAACCCTAGAAAAGCAATTACTTGGCCTGTGTGGTTTTGTGCTGATGAGCGGAGAGGTGCAAACTCGCAGCAGCCAACAGTGGGTTCATCTGAAGGCCTTGCTTCTATCCCATCAGACGCCTGCTTTCCCGTGGATCGAGGTACCTCCTGACTGTGTGGGGAGTACATGGCCCCCTTCATATTCCCCACCTCTGTTAAGGACAGCTTGAGAAAATTAGGCTTTGTCCAGTGCTCCCTAACACAGGTTCATATTTACCCATATTTACTGACCTCCCTGTACCCCCCAATCAAAATGAGGGAAGAAATCATTCTTGATTCTACATCCTTGGAAGGAAAGTGTCGTACTTGTGAGATCTGGCCTGTCAGGTGATGCTGGAACTCCAGAGTGGCTGTGAGCCCAGAAGGATCTAGAAACAGGTGACTAGACCAGAGAATGAGCAGAGAGGCACAGAGATGGTAGAGCACACCACCTGGGCTCCTACGGCTTCGCATACGACCCTGGAGGCTGAGGAACATACACAGGTAAGGAGTATGATGGGTGGGTGGAGACATTGGCTGTGCGGAGCAGAACAAGCTGCGGGCTGCGGGGCCCAAGTCCTGTCCTTGAGTGTGTCTTGTCTTTTGGGAGCTTGCTGCCTGCATCTAGGCCTCACTGCCACTGAGCTCTTGAGTTGGTCTGCAGGAGGCCTTGTGACTGCGGGAGACGCTGGTGTTTAAGGAGGGCTTGGATTTGTGTCTGGTGCTCAGATACTCCATGGAAATTAAGCAGTGTGGCGTGAACAGCCTAAGGCAGGAAACAGAGCAGTGGAGAATGTGAACATCAACCCGGTCACGTCGCAGCCCAGCTGAACATCTAGCTGTTGTCCAGACCTGGCTCTGCCCTGCTCTGCAGACTAAATTGAAGATGGATTGTTTATAGGTCCTGTAGATTGTAGATTATATTCCCTCTCTTCTGTGGCTTTGCATGCTGAGAGGGAATTTGAATTCTGTGCTTGGTCGTGATTGGGAAGGGAAAAGGTGATTAGATTAATAGCATTTCCCCACTAGGGTAAACTCAGTGAAGGTAATAGATAAAGCGTCTAATTAAACAGGTGTATCACTGTCTACCTTGAGTCTAAATAAGTTTACGCGCTAGCTTGGGAGGGCTAAGAGGTTAATTAGGAAGCAGGAAGAGGGACTCCAGGAGGATGCTCAGGGTAAATGCGGAGTCTGGGGTTAAAAGGTGGAGGTGATGCCAGCCAGAGTCAGCTCCTCCACCCGTCACGTCAGTGTTTCCGAAGGATGCAAGTCTGGCATGGTGGGTGTTGTGCCCATGCAGCCTGAGGCTGTAATGAGGAATAATTCCTTTGGATGCCAACAGCTCGCACATGCAGAACTGAATGAAGAGTGACAGGAAGCAAGGAAGGACACTGGTCCTGACTTTGGGCGACAGTCGTGACATGAGAGCACTCTTGTGGCACGGACGGTGATACTCTTGGCATTATATTTAGTTATTATTCAATGATTGATCTTTTTCTGTGGTCTACATTAACAATTTCAATTGTTATGAGATACACAGGACACAATTTTTACTGTTTTAACATCTTCAAGAGTTCAGTTCCTTTCACCCGGTTTCTCTCCTCATTAAGCGTAACTTCCTGTTCTCTCTTCTTTGTGTGTAGGTGCGTTTGCATATGAGTGCACGTGGCGGCCCAAGGGTGGCATTGGGAGTTGTCCTCCATTGCAGCTCTACTGTTTTGAGACTAGGTCTCTGAAACCACCCCGAACTCACTTATAGGGATAGTCCGGCGAGTCTATTTGCTCTAGTCCATTTCTACGCTGCCTTCCTGGGTTGGAATTTACAAGCGGCATGCCATCATACATACCAGACAGTTTATGTGAGATCTGGGAATCTGAACTCCAACCGACTTTTTTTTTTTTTTTTTATTTCCACTCATACAAACTTAACAGGTACACCGGTCCCCCTCTCCCTCCAACCCCCTATCCCCCTGTGCCCCCTCCCCTCCCCCTTCCCTCCCCATCCCCCAGTGCCTCCCCCTCCCATCCCCAGAACATCCTTTAATGTGCATGCCAAACTCTTCTCTGGGTCCTCCTCTCCGATGACGTACAAGGACCCAGTGGCATTTCCCTGAACCCTTTCCTGTGTTCCCCTTAAGCATAGGAACACTACTGTGGCTGTCAATCCCTTGACTCCCAGGATCCTAGTGCCTTTAGCAAATGCTAGACTTTGTGGGGTCAATAGTGTGTTGGACATTGCGCAGAGCATGTAAAGTCTAAATATGATTGCTTCGGCCCTGACTTGTGTGGAGTATCTTGCATATCATTGCTCCTCCCATCCTTGTGCTCTTACACTCTTACCGCCCCCTCTTCCACAAATTTCCCTGAGCTTCAGGATGAGGAGAGATTAGGCTGGCCTAGTTCTAGGTGGTTGATACAGAGTCTCTGATGTTCTGGATTATTCCAACCGACTTCTTTTGCCTTCATAGCAAGTGCTTTGACTTCTGAGCCATCTTCCCAACCTTTTTCTCCCTTCTTCTATTTCTGGCAGCCATCATTCTAAATTCTGTCCCCATGAATTTGCTCATTGCATATTCTTCATATTAGTAGAGGTGCACAGAATATGTCCTTTCTGTGACAGATTTGTTTCACATAGCAAGATGTCCTTAAGGTTCATCATGCAGAATCTTGCCCAATCTTTTTTTAAGTCAGAATCATAACCCGTTGTACACACATACCTTGCTTTATTCAACAAATGAGTATCATTTGTTGATTGTTCATTGTGAAGAATGCTGCCATGAATATCAGTGTTCAATGTTTGTCCAAATTTCTGTTTTTTAATTATTTTGGCTGTAGACCCAGAAAGTGAATCGCTCCGTAATATAACAATCCTATTTATAATTGTTGTGGAATCGCCATACATTTCCATAGTGGCTGTAGACTTTGTAGTTCCATCAGTGGAACACGAGGTTTTAGTTTCTCTATATCCTCACCAGTGCTTGTCTTCCCTCCTTCTCTCTTTCCCTTCCTCTTTCTTCCCTCCATCTTTCCGTTCCTTGTTTTCCCTCTCCCTCCCTCCCTTCCTTCCTTTCTTTTTCCTTTCCTCCCTTCCTCATCCTGATGGGTACAGGGCAGTATCTCATTAAGATTTTGATGATCATGATAAACATCTTTCCATGTGTTATATCATCTACTTTTTAATAAATTACATTGGGAATTATAGTTCACAAGGTGGCCAAGAAGAGTCACTTAAAGAAGCCCGGAAATTGGTGCTGAACTGAGATGCTGAGCTGATATTGACTGCAACTTTACACAATGAGAATATTAAGAAAAAGGGCTCCAAGGCGGGCGTGTTTCCCCTCCTCAGCGCCTGGTGCCTCGGTGTCCTCAGAATTAAGCAGCTCCTCCCATCTGCTTCGGAGCTACTTTCTGATGTTACACTGCAAAGATGGAACCATCGGAAACGCTCACCGGGGCCGTGACTCCCTGGGACTCTGGAGTTGCCCTACAGGAAAATTTCCCTGAGGATTCAGCATTCTCACCGCCAGGAAAATTAGCAAAGCACTTTTACAATTTGACCCTAAATCCTAGTGCCAGAAGATCTCCAGCAGAAGATGAATCTGAGGGGGCAGAAGCAAAGGCATCTTCAGGGGTGGCTTCCCCACCAGGTGGAGAGAAGTCCGCACAGTGCTATGCGAGCAGAGGAGGGGGCGGGCACTACGCAGAGACCTCCTAAGAAAATACTCTGTGAAGCTTCAAAGAAGAAAACAAAATGCCAGTGATCTTACCGAAGAGCAGGTGAAGCCAAAAGTGTGTCATTTAAATGTCCCTGAAGTTTCTGGGCATTACGGTGGGAGCCTTCCGAGAATGCTAGAAGAGGGCGTGTGATGAGTGACGTAAAGTCCGATCTTAACTGAGCCTTCTTGCTGTCACTGAGCAAAGAAAGCTACTCAGTGAGCTGACGGCACAGCAGTGATTCTGAACAGGTTCCTATAAGCTTTATGATGGATCTCTCTTGCTGTACTTTTTGGTATTGGGGTTCTCTTCTGAAATTGTTGCTGATAAATATAGGGAACCTGTGCAGTTGGAATGTTTATAAATGACTTTTGACACTTGAGTTGCCCGGCTGGGCTCTGATATTCCCACGTGCTTTAGGAGCCTGAAGTCAGATGAAAATAGTGGCTGGAAGCATTGTAAATAGAATATCAGGTAGTTTTGTCAGAGTAAATAAGCATAATTTTCCCCTCCAGAAATTCAGAATAAGAGCTGGGAGATGGCTCAGGGACTAGTATTCTGCCTCGCAAACAGAAGGTCCTGTGTTAGGACCCCAGGTCCCACTTAAAAAACTCTAGGTGGAAAAGGTGCAACCTGCACCTCCGGCCCTGGTGGGCAGAGCCTAGGATATCCAGAGCAAAGCCAGAAGGAGGTAGAAGCAATCTAGAATGATTCCAGAAGTCACCTTTGGTCCTCTACAGGAACACACAGTGTCCTTTGATGATACTCACTCACTCACTCACACACACACACACACACACACACACACACACACACACACACTAAAGAAAGAAAGAAATTCAGGGGGAGGACCAATGATATGCAAGATACTCCACACAAGTTGGGGCCGCAGTAGCCATAATCGGACTTTGCGTGACCTGCACCGATGACTGACATGTCAACAACTCCCCTAAGTCCAGCATGGATCACAGGCACTAGGATCCTTAGAGGCAAGGGATTAACAGTCATAATAGTGTTCCCATATTAAAGGGGAGCCCAAGAAAGGGCTCTGGGCAATGCCACTGAGTCCCTACACCTCACTAGAGTGGAGGACTCAGAGGGAAGTTTGACATTCACACTAAAGGATGCTCCAGGGAATGGGAGGGAGGGAAGAGGGAGGCAATGGGAGAAAGGGAGGGAAGGGGGGTGAAAGAAAAGGGAAAATGGGGTGAGGGTACAAGGGGGACTGGGGAGGGGTGGAGGGAGGGAGGGGACTGAGGTACCTATTAAGCTTGTATGATTGGGGAAAAATAAATATAATAAAAAAATTTAAAAAGTCATTAACACACACACACACACAAAGAAATTCAGAATAAAAGGAAATTTTAGGTCACTTTAATTATTAGTAGCATATAAATGTATGGAGGAACAAACAAACAAACAAAAAGGCTGGGCACGGTGATCCCAGCACTCAGGAGGCTAGCAAAGAGGACCCCGAGTCTGAGAGTAGCTAGGTCATACAAGGAGACCTTCCTAAAAACACCAGACCAAAAGAAAGCAAAATAAGTACCCTCCCCCCAAAAAGAAAAGAAACCCTTAAAGAGAGGGAAGGCAGTGTGGATGGGCAGCTGTGAGGAGGAGGCAGGCCTCGAGAGAGGCAGCAGCTCGGGGTCCCACAGCTAGTTGGGGGGTGGGGGTCTTCTCACTTCTAGGCATTGCCCTCCAGCCACTGTTTTCCGAGGTCATGAGGGCAATCGGGGGTCCTACTCTGATGAAGCAGATCTAGAGGAATCTGGGACGTGGTAGTCAGGTGCCCCAGATGTCTCCGGCCTAGATGGATAGGTGGACCTGGTTTTATTTATTTATTTATTTATTTATTTATTTTTTTATTCAGTTGTTCTTGTGTGCATGTATGTAAGTGTGTGTGTGTATATATGTATGTGTAGAACCATGAGCGAATTCGGGAACCACCATGGACCGCCTCCACCTCCTCCTTGTTTACTCTGCCCCGGGATTCACAGGCTCCGCCCCACCAGGACCAGAAACGCAGGCCACCCCTGCTTTCGCCCGGCGTCTATACGTGGGGTCTAGGATCCGAATTTAGGACCTTCCGCCTGCAAGGCAGAGGCTTAACCCCTGAGCCACCTCTCCTGCCCCAGGTGGACCTGGTTTTACAGAAACGCCCTGTATACCTATACAGCCTACCTCTTCAGTTCAGAGGAAGTCCTGCAAATATGTTAATTTGCATACCATATATTACTCTAGGCTTAATGCTTGAAACAGCATGAAGTTATCTACTAGGTCTCACTGGGGTAAAGTGCTGGGGCAGGAAGGTTGGGAATTCTCCAGGTTCTCAGGGAGACTTCTCTGGTGCCTCTTCAGGCTTCTCAAAAGCACCAGTGTTCTCTGATTTGTGGCTCCTTGTTCAGTCTTTGCTATCAGCCACACAACATCTTCGGATCCCTCTCTAACTGACCTTGTCTTCTGTTTTAAAGTTCCACTCAGCTCCCCTGGCTCAGCCAGGATAATCTCACCAATTCATATTACTACTTTTTTCAGTGCGGGAGACTGAACTCAGGGTCTCTCAGCAGGCACTCTATCCCAGAGCTACCTGCACTCATTCTCAAGTCAGCTAAAAGCAATCTCAGTTCCATCTGCAACCTTAAATTACCTTTGCATAAGCCACTTACAGGTTCTGCACGTTTTGAGGTCATTTTTCTGCCTAACATTACAAAGAAAACACTCAGCAAGCTGGAGCTTAGAGTAGAGATACAGAAAGGGGTCCCGTATCTCCTCTTTCCCTTCTCTGATTCTCTGAACCTCTTTATTTTCAGAAAAGGAATCTTAATGATAGAAAGTCTTCACGTGCATTGTGACAGTTTCTGAGCTTGTGACAACTGTTGGGGAGCTGAGTGACAGCTAAGGACATAAAGGTGGCCACACCCTGTCTCTTCCTCTGTGTAACAAAGCACATCTATGCACCCTCATGTCTACATGTACCATAGCTACGTATACAACAAGGGACAAAGCCTGACCACGAGATCTTTGAGTATAATTTAATACAATTTACCATGTATTTAAAAAAGATTTTAGGTAGCATTATATTGTAAAGAATTCAAAAAATTAAATAATTCTTGACTGGAAAGGTGTAAAAAGACAATTCTGTCAATAAGAGCCAATCAGGAACAATGCTAGTCAGAATATGCCAACTACTAAGTCATTTATAATCAAGTTCTGATATAGTAATCAGTATGTATCCTGGATGCTAGCAAAAGGAGGTACTCAGTGGTCCTGGCTGAGGTGATTACAGACACTTTGTGGAAGAGGGGAACTGGGAGAAAGTAGGTAGGAACAGTGGAGAGAAGAGCTAAGAATATTCCTGAAGCAGCAGAGGGAGAAATTGCAAGTGTCAAAATACCATGTAGTTTAGAGTTCTTCTAATCTCATTTCAGGAACACGGAGCAGCAATGTTTTTCCTTGCATAGTTTGGTGACAATCTTAACACTCCTAACAGACATCTCAGGGTCACCAGCTTGCTTTCATTTCTGAGAGTAAGAAAGCTACACCCATGTAATTCTCAGCTAGAGAGAAATTCCCTACCCTAGGACTGGCCTCTCTTCTGATCTCAGCCCTCCCCTGGTGGTCCTTTAGAGTTGAAATTGTAAATCCTCTTTCTAGCCATATTAGATATCTGCCCAGGTGTTGGGAGGATGTTAATACTTTCTGGATTTTTTTTTTTTTTCACTTGTCTTTAAGGATCTTGATGGAGTTGGCCTTTGTCTAGGGTTGCACTTCCTGAGAACCAACTCTAGAAACAAGGGACATGTGGAGCATGGAAAGTGTGAGTTCATGGGGCTGGAGAGGTGGCTCAAGGGTTAAGCCTCTGCCTTGCAGGCGGAAGGTCCTGAGTTCGGATTCCAGATCCCACGTATAGATGCCAGGCAGAAGCGGGGCGGCCTGCGCTTCTGGCCCTGGTAGGGCGGAGCCTGTGAATCCCAGAGCAGAGTAAACAAGGAGGTGGAGGCGATTCATGGTAGTTCCGGAATTCATCCGTGGTTCTACACACACACAGACGCGCACGTACATACATACCCACACATGCACAAGTGAATAAATAATAATAATAAAAATTAGAAAAAAAAAAGAAAGTGTGAGTTCCAAAGCGTGACAGACATAATAGGCGATCTTAGAGTTTTTTTTTTTTTGACATGCGCGCGCGCGTGCGTGTGTGTGTGTGTGTGTGTGTGTGTGTGTGTGTGTGTGTGTGTGTGTTTATCTAGAAGAGGGCACTGTGTGTACCTGGGGAGGCCCAGGGGTGACTTCAGGAATCATCCTGGATTGCTCTATCTCCCTCTCACTGCTTTGCTTTGGGGATTCCCAGGCCCTCTCCGGCCAGAAGTACAAGCCACTGCCATTTCCTGCAGGCATTTTTACATGGGATCTGGGGATCTGAGCTCAGGTCCTTTAGCTAGTGAGCAATGAAGCAAACGCTTAACCCCTGAGCTATATCTCTCCAGCCCTAGAGCTTGTCTTTCAAATGCAGACTTATTGAACATTTCTATCTCATTGGAAAATTCTTCATCAAAATTCATAGGCTTAAGCGCTGTGGACTGCTCTTTGTTGTGGTTTGTGAGAAAAGGTAGAGAATAAGAGATAGATTTGGAAATCCTTCATTTTAAAATTTGAAGTGTGTGTGTGTGTGTGTGTGTGTGTGTGTGTGTGTGTGTGTGTGTGTAGCTATGTGGCTCAGGCTCAGGTTAGCTTTGAACTTGCAATCTTCCTGTCTTAGCCATCTGAGTTCAGCAACTATGTATTGTGTTCCCACACCTGTCTTTTCCTCTGTCCTTCTCTCCTTCCCTCTCTTCCTTTCTTTCTTCCTCTCTAAGACGCAAAGCTTTACTTGTTAGACTCATTTCATACAGAAGAGATATCTTTCTGTATATCTCTTTGTAAAAAGTGCTTCCAATTCTGAGCAGTGTCACTCTGCATAATCATTGATTGCCCTACTGTGTGTTAGCTGAGGAGGTTGAATGCTCGGTGTGGAGGAGGTATTCTTATACTGACCCTATAGTGGGTCAGGAATTTATCTGGCTGCTGTTTGTTTTGCAGGGCTGCCTTTCTTTCTGTTTCAAATGTTTCCTTTTGAAAGGCGCCCAAGGTTAAGAGTGGATAATTTGCTGCTGTTTGCCCAGAGCACCTCCCACCGAAGGCTGTTTTCCAAGCTGTGCAGTCAGAGGCTTGATAATGATACAGCTTTATCTTTGAAAGCAAATGTCCTTTTCTATCAGTGGAGCCTAAACCCTTTCCAGGGTTAATTAATGCAGCTACAAAGTGGAAATAAGAAATGACAGTGGCAGGGAAGGGAAGAGCTGCTGAGAGCCCTAAGCAGAGACGACACTATTGTAAAAGGCACTTGAGCTGTTCTGCTGCAGTGCTTAGACCATGTTTGGGCCAATCTAAGCACCCATTAAAAAGGCAAAAGGAGATCCATCGAGATGCAGGTTGTCACCATTTCTGCCTGGCATTTTTAAATGGGACTTGGGATCCGAACTCATGACATTCTGCTTGCGAGTCAGAGTCTTAACCTCTGAGCCATCTCTCCAGCTGTCATTCTTATTTTCTTAAAAAGAATATCTTTTTTAAAAAATTTTTTATTATTTATTATCTATTCAAGTGTGTGTGTATGCACGTGTGCGCATGCATATGTGTGTGTGTATGTGTGTGTGTGTAAAAATACGGACCACGGGCGAATTCGGGAACCACCATGGACCGCCTCCACCTCCTCTTTGTTTACTCTGCCCCAGGATTCACAGGCTCCGCCCTACCAGGACCAGAAACGCAGGCCGCCCCCGCTTCCGCCCCCGCTTCCGCCCCCGCTTCCGCCCCCGCTTCCGTCCCGCGTCTATACGTGGGGTCTAGGATCCGAACTCAGGACCTTCCACCTGCAAGGCAGAGGCTTAACCCCTGAGCCACCTCTCCAGCCCCCCCCAAGAACATTTTTATTGAAATCTATTATAAATTTATCACTTTACTCAATGATTTTTTTAGTGTATCAGTTCTAGAACACTACTGTCCTTCAGAGAAAGTCTGTTTTTCCTTTGGGTATGCGCATGTGTATATATATTCACACGTGTGGGTACACGTGTGTGTTTGTGTGTGTGCGTGTGCGCACGCGTGCATAGGTCTGAAATTGACACCAGGTGTCTTCCATTGAGCTCCAGTTTAATTATTCAGGCTTGTCTTTCAGTTGCACCCAGAGCTCATCAGTCAGCTAGGCTAGTTAGCTAGCTTGCCTCCTGTCTTTGCCTCCTGGGTGCTGGGAATACAGAGGGCCTTTTGCCTGCTTGATTTTTACATGGGTTCTGGGGACTCAAACTCTGGTTTTACACTTTTGTGGCAAGTGTCTTCTCCACTGAGCTTTCTCTCTAGCCTAATTCTGTTCTTACTCCATCTCCCCCCTCCCTTTTTTTCAGACAACCACTCTTCTTTCTTTCTTTGTGTGTGTGTGTGTGTGTGTGTGTGTGTGTGTGTGTGTGTGTGTGTATGTGTTACAGTTCACCTGCCTGGTTGCCATCAAATGGCTTAAGGGAACAAGAGGTTTATTATCTTTTACTATTATCTGGTTAAAGTTCTCAGTCCAGCTTGATAAGAGAGCTCACTGCCAACACCAAGGCTGAGGGAACTGGCCACACCATCTCTATGTAATGGCTGCGAAAGGGATGATCCTTACTTGCCAGACCAGCACACCTGGCCAAGTGTACAAAAGGATGTCAACTTTCTCAACTAGTTCTCACTATTTTATTCATTTATTCAGGTCCTAGTCCCACCCACCATGGGCTGGGTCTTCCCCATCAGCTAGACAATCTCCTGCAGGTTTGCTCTGGGCCTAACTCAACCACTAATTCTCTCCAAATGTGCCCAGAGCGCAAACCCTCAATTGTCAAGTTGACACCTGTGGCTAACGATGACGGTGTGCGTTTGTGGTTGTGTGGGTGTGTATTCATATGTCTGTGCATATGTGGAGTTAGTGCAAGTTAGAGACTTGAAGGTGATGTCAAGTGTGTCTCCCTTGAGCATGCCCCACTTCAGTTATAGAGTCAAGATCTATCAGTTGAACCCAGAGCACACCAGTTCATTAGTTTAGCTGGCCAGCTTGCCCTGGGGATCCCCCATCTTGGTCTCCCAAGAGTTTGGACTACAGACAGCTGCCACATATGCTCAGAATCTACTTAAGTGTTAGATAGCCAAATCCTAGGTTCTCACACTTGTGCGATAAGCTGTCTTCTCAGCTCCCTAGTTGATTTTCTGCCTCTGAAGATTTGCCTATTCGAGGCTTTTCAGAGGAAGAGAATCAGCCAGTGTGCGTCCTGCACAGTCCTTTTCACTTGTCACAGCGTTTTCAGACCTCCTCCACCTTGGAGCATGTATTAGCACTTCATTCCTTATCACTCCTGGATGATATATCTACACAGTGGACATACCATCTTGTGTTAATCACTTCACCCGTCGATAAAGGGGTTTTCTAGGCTTGATAACTGATGAACAATTTAGTGGTGGCCTTGTAGCCCCAGACTGTGTTGACGAAGCATTGCCATTTCTCTCGGGTGTATAAATCACTGCTGGTCATGTGGCAGAGCTGTGTCTAACCTCCATGTCATTTGACATTTCTATTCACAGTGTACTTTCTGGGCTTCGGTTTTTCCACATTTTTGTCTGTCTTTGCTTTCTTCCTTTTTGATGAGAGCTGTCCCGCCTCAGAGTTTGTGAAGTGCTATTTCATGACAATTTTCATTTGCATATTCCTTATGGCTCACAATATCTTTTTTGGAAGGATGTCTATGAAAGTAATTTGATTACCTTCCTTTTGTTAAGTTTTGTACATTTAAATGTAAGACTCTTGCTGGACATCTGATTGCAGACATTTTTTTTCCTGTCCTATGGGATGACTTTTTATTTTCTTGAAAGTGGAGAGTTTTGTGAAACACAAAGACAAGGTTCATTTGTGCTTTTGAACATTGTTCTGTGAGGGCTGGAGAGATGGCTCAGGGGTTAAGCCTTTTGCCTCACAAACAAAAGAACCTGAGTTCAGAGCCTCAGATCCCATGTACCTGATGACTATGGCAGTGACCTGGAATTCAGGCCCTGGAAGCCCCACAGCAAAGCAGCAAGGAGTTAGATCAATCAAGGATGATTCCTGATGTCACCATTGGGCCTCCATAGACACACACATTCAAATGGCCTCTGGTACACACGTGTGTATACACACACATGCATACATGTATACACACATGCATACAAAAAATTATCCTTTGAATTATGCATGTATGATTCATTGTATAATGATCAAATTACCATAGCTGCCATTTCATATGTTTATCTTTGTGGGAGGATTAAGTCTTTTGTTTGGTTCCTATTTTGAAATCTGAAGTATATGTTATGAACTGTAGTTGTCCACTTGCTTATAATTTTGTACACTAGACAATGTCCCTTTTGCCTTTTCCTCTTTCTTCCCCAGTCAGTATTGTTCATCCATCTTCTGTGAGGGTGACTTTTCAAAGATTCTTCATGTGAATAAAATAGAATATGTGAATACAGCTCTGTCTTTCGGAGTTATTTTGCTTAGCACAATGTCTTCTGGGTCTCTATATACTTAGTAAATGATAGGATTTCCCTTTTAATTGTCCAATAGTATTCCTTTGTGTATATTCCATATTTTCTTTATCTTCTCATTCAAAATTATTGGACATTTATGTTGATTCCACATTATGGATATTGTGAATAGAGGTGCAATAAATATGGTACTGCAGATAATTCTTTGGCATAGTTTGCATGCCTTTAGCTATATACCCATTAGTGGGATTGCTGGGTTCAAAACTTTTTTTTTTTTTACATTTTTTATTATTATGTCAGCTCATACGAACTTAATAGGTAGACCAGTTCCCTCCCTTCCTCCTCCTCCCCCCAACCCCCTGCTCCCCCTCCCCTCACCCTCTCTCCCCATCCCCCAGTGCCTCCCACCCCAATTCCCAGAGAGTGCATGCCTGATTCTCCTCTGAGCCCTCCTCTCCGATGACGTACAAGGACCCAGTGGCCATTACTTGAACCCTTTCCCGTGTTCCCCTTAAGTATAGGAACACTGCTGTGGCTGTCAATCCCTTGCCTCCAAGGATCTTGGTGCCTTTAGCAGATGCTAGACTTTGTGAGGTCAATAGTGTGTTTGACATTGCTCAGGGCATGCAAAGTCCAATTATGATTGCTTCGGCCCTAACTTGTGTGGAGTATCTTGCAAATCATTGCTCCTCCCATCCTTTTGCTCTTACACTCTTACCGCCCCCTCTTCCGCAAATGTCCCTGAGCTTCAGGATGGGGAGAGATTAGTCTGACCTAGTTCTAGGTGGTTGATATAGAGTCTCTGAAGTTCTGGATTGTGGTTTGTTGATTTTCTTTTGCAATTTTGCTGCTCTTGCAATGCCCTTCACTCCATCCTGATGGGCATTGTATGTCACCCCCTGGCCAGAGACAAAAAGCTGTTAATCTAGAGTCTTTATAAAAGCACATTCAAAGGTAGATGTATTAAAAGTAGGAAACCACAGTGAGGGAGGGGTCTATCACCCATTTGCAAAATGGCTATTTTTTATCTGCCAGACTATAATGCCCTCCTCTTCTAGTGAGATCATACCCCCCTCAGTAGTAAATGATCAGGAACGAAAGTCTGTGAACTTAATCAGATGTCTCATTACTTATTTGAGTCCTTGATGGAGGCCTGTTTTCTCTGCTGTAACATGGTCCCCTCTCTGCATGTTTCTGGTGTGGCCCTCCTACCCCATCCCTCCTGTTCATAATCCTTGCAATTACTGTAGGTATTACAGAGATTTGTCTTTGAATGTCTCTAGGTGGACTGGGTGGGTTTGGTACTAGGAGCCACCTATTAGGGAGTCATTCGGCACTTAATTTTCTGGGTCTGGGATACTTCATTTAATATAATTGTTTCTAATGACATCCATTTCCCGGCAAATTCCAGTAATTCATCATTTTCGATGGCTGAGTAGTACTCCATTGTATGGATGTACCACCTTTTCCTTATCCACTCGTCAACTGTTGGACATTTGGGTTGATTCCATGACTTTGCTATTGTAAACAGTGGTGCTATGAACATGGTCGTGCTTGTGCTATCGAGGCGAACCTCTGCTATATGGGGGGTTATTCCCAAAAGTGGAATCGCAGGGTCATATGGCATTTCAATCTTTAATTTCTTTAAGAATCTCCAGACAGCTCGCCAGAGTGGCTGTATGAGCCTGCATTCCCACCAGCAATGTAGGAGAGTTCCCCTCTCTCCACATCCTCTCCAGCATTTGTTGTTGTTTGTATTGTGGATTTTTGCCATCCTGACTGGGGTGAGATGATATCTCAGGGAAGTTTTGATTTGCATTTCCCTCATGGCTAAGGAAGTGGAGCATTTTTTAAGATATTTGTTAGACATTTTAATTTCATCCCTGGTAAAGTTTCTTTTAAGTTCCAGGGCCCATTTTTTAATTGGGCCATTGGTTTCCTTGGTGTTTAATTTTCTAAGTTCTTTGTGCACTCTGGACAGCAGAGCTCTATCAGATGTGTGGTTAGTGAAGATTTTCTCCCATTCTGTGGGTTGCCTTTGAGCTCGTGTTACAATCTCTTTATCTGAACAGAAGCTTTTTAATTTCACAAGATCCCAACTATTGAGAGTTGGTAGCAGTGACTGTGCCATTGGATGTCTGTTTAGGAAATGTTTGCCCAGCCCAATCAGCTCGAGGGAGTTCCCTATCCTTTCAACTATGGTTTTTATAGTCTCTGGCCTGATATCAAGGTTCTTGATCCATTTGGAATTAAGTCTTGTACATGGTGACAAGTACGGGTCCAGTTTTAATCTTCTGCATGTGGAGATCCAGTTTTGCCAGCACCGTTTGTTGAAGATGCTGTTCTTTTTCCATTGGATTCTTTGGGCCCCTTTGTCAAACACCAAATGGCTGTAATTTTGTGGGCTTATATCTGGGTCTTCAATCCTTATCCATTGATCTGTGTGTCTATTTTGGAGCCAGTACCAGGTTGTCTTTATAACTATGGATTTGTAATATAGACTTAGGTTTGGTATGGTAATACCTCCAGCAGTGTTTTTGTTACTCAGGATTGTCTTTGCTATCCTGGGTCTTTTGTGCCTCCATATGCACTTTGAGATTGTTTGGTCAACTTCTTTGAACAATTGCTTTGGGATTTTAATTGGTATAGCATTGAATTTGTATATTGCCTTTGGTAGGATGGTCATTTTTACGATGTTGATTCTGCCAATCCAGGAACAAGGGAGGTCTTTCCACCTTCTGGTGTCTTCAGCAATTTCTTTCTTTAGGGTTTTAAAGTTTTCATTGTAAAGGTCTTTTACCTCCTTGGTTAGGTTTATACCAAGGTATTTCATTTTTTTAGGGGCTATAATAAATGGGATTGTTTCTCTCAAGGCTTTTTCACTTCTTTCATTCTGGGCATATAGGAAGGCCTCTGATTTTATTTTGTATCCTGCCACCCTGCTGAACTTCTCAATTAGTTCCAGGAGCGTCCTGGTGGAGTTTTTGGGATCCCTCAGGTATAAGATCATGTCATCTGCAAATAGGGATAGTTTGACTTCTTCCTTGCCGATTTGAATCTCTCTTATGTCCCTTTCTTGTCTTATGGCTTCAGCTAACACTTCAAGTACAATATTGAATAGAAGTGGTGAGAGTGGACAGCCTTGTCTAGTTCCTGATCGAAGTGGGAATGCTTCCAATTGTTCCCCATTGAGCATAATCCTTGCTGTGGGCTTGTTGTATACAGCTTTTATTATATTGATAAAGGTTCCTTCCATTCCTACTGTCTCTAGCGTTTTGATCATAAAAGGCTGTTGGATCTTGTCAAAAGCTTTTTCTGCATCTATCGAGAGTATCATGTGGTCTTGGACTTTGGACTGGTTTACATGATGAATTACATTTATTGATTTGCGTATGTTGAACCAACCTTGTGTGCCGGGGATGAAGCCTACTTGGTCCCTGTGAATGATCTTTTAATGTGTTTTTGAATCCGATTTGCTAAGACTTTGTTGAGAATCTTTGCGTCTGTGTTCATCAGAGATATCGCCTATAGTTTTCTTTTTTAAGTGAATCTTTATTAGGTTTTGGGATTAAAACGATATTAGCTTCATAGAAGGAATTTGGTAGTGTTCCTTCCTTTGCTATTTGATGGAACAGTTTAAGGAGTATTGGTGTTATTAACTCCTTAAATGTCTGGTAGAACTGTGTGCTGAATCCATCTGGTCCAGGGCATTTTTTGGTAGGAAGATTTGAGATTACTTCTTCAATTTCCTTATATGTTATAGGACTATTTAAATAATTCACAACTTCCTGATTCAATTTAGGTAAGTTGTGTTTACTTAGAAATTCATCCATCTCTTTGTGTTGTCAAACTTCACAGAGTATAAGTTTTTGAAATATGATGTTATAATTCTCTGGATTTCTTGGGTATCAGTAGTGATAACTCCATGTTCATTTCTAATTTTGTTAATTTGGGTTTTCTCTCTCTTGCTTTTGGTTAATTTAGCTGGGGGTGTATCAATCTTATTGATTTTTTCAAAGAACCAGCTTTTTGACTGGTTGATTTTTTCTATTGTTTTCTTAATCTCGATTTCAGATATTTCTCCCCTTATTTTGCTAATCTCTTCTCTTCTACTACTTTTGGGATCAGATTGCTCTAGTTTAAGCTTTAAGCTGGATTGTTAAGTTGTTTATTTCTGATATTTCCATTTTTTTGATGTAGGTATTAAGAGCTATGAACTTACCTCTTAGAACAGCTTTCATTGTGTCCCAGAGATTTTGGTAAGTTGTATTTTCGTTATCATTCACTTTCAGGAAATCTTGAATTTCCTTTTTAATTTCTTCCTGAATCCAGTTCTCATTCAGCATCATATTGTTAAGTTTCCAGGAGTTAGTGTATTTTCTCTTGTTTGTTGTGTTGTGGATGTCCAGCTTTAGGCCATGGTGGTCTGAGAGGGCACAGGTTAGAATTTTAACTTTTTTGTATATGTGTAGATTCGTTTTGTGGCCCAGTATGTGATCTATTTTGGAGAAAGTTCCGTGTCCTGCTGAGAAAAATGTGTATTTTTTGGTGCGTGGGTGAAAAGTTCGATAGAGATCTGTAAGGTCCATTTCTTTAAGGGTTTGATTAAGGTCCAAAGTGTGTCTGTTAAGCTTTTGACCTGTTGATCTATCCCATGTTGAGAGGGCGGTGTTGAAGTCCCCAAGAACTATCGTTTGGGGGTTGATTTCTTGCTTTAGACGCTGTAGGGTTTTCTTAATAAATGTACAGGGGCCCGTATTGGGTGCATATATGTTCAGTATTGTGAAGTCTTCCTGGTGAATTGTACCCGTGACTAAAATGTAGTATCCATCCGTGTCTCTTATAATTTTCTTTGGTTTGAAGTCCACTTTGTCTGATATCATAATGGCTACCCCTGCCTGTTTTCTGCTTCCATTAGCTTGTAGAATTGTTGACCAGCCTTTTATTTTTAGAGCGTGCCTATCGTTTGTGGTGAGATGGGTTTCCTGCATGCAGCAGATTGATGGATTGTGATTTTTAATCCAAATTTGTAATCTGTGTCTCTTGATCGGTGAGTTAATTCCATTAACATTTAGTGTTATAATGGAGAAACTATTTTTAATTCCAGACATTATGT
This sequence comes from Typhlomys cinereus, assembly GCA_023101885.1. Classification (NCBI taxonomy): domain Eukaryota; kingdom Metazoa; phylum Chordata; class Mammalia; order Rodentia; family Platacanthomyidae; genus Typhlomys; species Typhlomys cinereus. The sequence continues at coordinate 9,133,092 of JALPQD010000014.1, forward strand.
TTAGTAGTTTTTATAAGTATATTGCTTCGCTTTTAATGGTGTTATACTTGCCTTCTGTTCTCCTGGATATGCCTGTTTTTTTCTTCAAGCTTGAGTATCATTTCTAGCATTTTTTGAAGACCTGGTTTGGTGGACATGTATCCCTTAAAGTTGTCTTTGTGCTGGAAAATTTTTCTTTCTCCCTCGATCATGACTGATAGTTTTGCAGGGTAAATCAGCCTGGGTTGACATTTTTGCTCATTCAATACTTGATGTATGTCTCTCCAAGCTCTTCTTGCTTTTACTGTTTCGACTGAGAAGTCATTTGTTATTTTAATAGGTTTGCCTTTAAAAGTGACTTGTTTTTTCTCCCTTGAAGCTCTCAGCACCAGTTCTTTATCTTGAATGTGGAGTGTTTTAACTATTATTTGCCGCGGTGTGCTTCTATTTTGGTCGTATCTGTTTGGGGTGCGGAATGCCTCTTGTATATGAATGGGCCTCTCTTTTTTTAGATGAGGAAAGTTTTCCTTGATGATCATTTGAAAAATTTCCTCAGGGGTGGTATTTTGAGATTCTTGCTCTGGTATTCCATGAATACGCATTTTAAGCTTCTTCCGGGTGTCCCATATCTCCTGAATATTTCTCTCAAGTATCTTTTTGGCTTTAACAATCGCTTCCATTGAGCTGGTTAGTACTCCCACTTTATCTTCAAGGTCTGAAATTCTGTTTTCTGTTTCTTTAGTTCTGCTGATAAGACTCTCTGTGGAGTTCTGGGTTGAAGATAACTTGTCTTTTAGCTCAGTTTTAAACTCTGCTTGAGTCTGCTTTAACTGCTCTATGCCAGTTTTTGTTTCTTGCACTGTTTTTCTGAACTCCTCCAAGTGTCTGTTGTGTTCCTCTTCAAAGCGATTGATTCGATTATTTAATTCCTCCCGGATTTCCTCTTTCATAGTATTGAACATGGTAATTATCATATTTTGAAGGTCGTTATCCTGGGTCGGGCTTTCTTGGCCATTTTCCATGGGTTTGTTCTGGTTGGAGTCTAACATTATGGGATTAATTCCTTCAGTGGGAGATTTGTTTACTTGAGTGTTGTTTCTCATGGATTTGCACTTTGACTTGCATTGAGTGTTGTTTTTCATGGATTTGCACTTTGACTTTGGCATTGTTGTTTTAACTCTTAAGATCTTCTTTCAATTTCTGTGTGTTTTTCACTAAACTGAATTATTTGGCCTGGGGTTTTGGGGGTGGGCGGAGACCGAGCTTACCTAGGTTGAGGTGAGTCCAAGCTGGACCCCGCGTCCCGGGCGGCGGAGTGGAGGGAAGGGAGGAAGGGGCAGTCCGCGGGGCGCTATTTAACCTGGGGGACCTGGGAGCGGGGCCCGGGCGCAGAGGGGGTGTCTCCCTCCTCCCAGGCCTTCTGCGCGGCAGCTCTGGCCGGATGGTGGGAGGAGCTGGGTCCCCTGGGCGGCCTCGGGTTCTGGGGGTGGTGTGCGGACGGAGCTTATCTGGGTTGTGTGGTGAGGCCCGGCTGGACTGCGCGCGTGTGTCCCGGGTGGCGGAGTGCAGGGAAGGGAGTGGTTCAAAACTTTTTGAAGTTACTTTTCTTTTCTTTTTTTCTCAGCATTATTTCATAGATATATTCAAGTTACTTTAATGTGTTGCCACTTAAAAGCTATATAGTAATTCAATATATACATTAAAATTATTTTTACATAATGGATGTCTTTCAGTTGTAAAGAAAAATGAAACTATGACATTTTCACGAAAATAGATGGAAGTGGAAAATATTATATTAAGTGATGCCCTAGACTCAGAAAGACCAATAGTGTATCTTCTCTCTCATGTGTGGATTTTAGCATATGTGTGTCTATATATGAATATGGGAAGAGTTCCAGAATCTAGAAAAGGGCTCACAAAAGGGAAAAAAAAACCTCAGAGGAAGGGGGGACACGTACAATATTCCACCTTTTCATGAATGGAAAGGTAGCAGAAGGGCCCAAGCAGGGAGGGGGCAGGGACATGGGGACAAGTCGGCTTAACTAAGTATATATGCAAATGTTATAAGAAAACTTGTTACTTTGTGCTAGCTAAAAATAATTTTTTTATCTTTTTTTTCATTCAATTGTGCATGTGTGCGCATATGTGTGTGTGTGTGTGTGTGTGTGTGTGTAGAACCACGGGACCACGGGCGAATTTGGGAACTACCATGGACGCCTCCACCTATTTCTTGTCTTACTCTGCCGGGGATTCACAGGCTCCACCCTACTAGGACCAGAAACGCAGGCCACCCCCACCCCCCCAACTTGGCGTCTATACGTCTAGGATCTGAACTCAGGACCTTTCCGCCTACAAGTCAGAGGCTTAACTCCTGAGCCACCTCTCCAGCCCTAAAAATAAAATATATTAAGAACTAATTTTTTAAAACATTTTTTATTATCTCCACTCATACAAACTTATTAGGTACACCGGTTCCCTCCCTCCCTCCCCCCCCACTCCTCTGCTCACCCTCCCTTCACCCCTCCCTCCCCACCCCCCAGTGCCCGGAGAATCCTTTAATGTGCATGCCAAACTCTCCTCTGGGTCCTCCTCTCCGATGACGTACAAAGACCCAGCGGCATTTCCCTGAACCCTTTCCTTTGTTCCCCTTAGGCATAGGAACACTATTTTGGCTGTCAATCCCTTGCCTCTAAGGATCTTGGTGCTTTTAGCAAATGCTAGACTTTGTGGGGTCAATAGTGTGTTGGACATTGTGCAGGGCATGCAAAGTCCAATTATGATTGCTTCCGCCCTAACTTGTGTGGAGTATCTTGCATATCATTGCTCCTCCCATCCTTTTGCTCTTACACTCTTACTGCCCCCTCTTCTGCAAATTTCCATGAGATTCAGGATGGGGAGAGATTAGGCTGGCCTAGTTCAAGGTGGTTGATACAGAGTCTCTGAAGTTCTGGATTACGGTTTGTTGATTTTCTTTTGCGGTTTTGCTGCTCCTGCAATGCCCTTCACTCCATCCTGATGGGTATTGGATGTCACCCCCTGGCCAGAGATAAAAAGCTGTTAAGCTAGAGTCTTGTTATAAGAGTATATTCAAAGGTAGATGTAATAAAAGTAGGAAACCATAGTGAGGGAGGGGTCTATCACCCATTTGCAAAATGGTTACTTTTTTTTATCTGCCAGACTATATGCCCTCCCCTTCTGATGAGATCACACCCTCAGTTGTAAATGATCAGGAACGAAAAGTCTGTGAACTTAATCAGATGTCTCATTGCTTACTTACAGTCCTTGATGAAGGCCTATTTTCTCTGCTGTAACATGGTCCCCTCTCTCCATGTTTCTGGTGTGGCCCTCCTACCCCATCCCTCCTGTTCATACTCCTTGCAATTACAGTATTACAGAGATTTATTGTCGAGTGTCTCTAGATGGGCTGGGTGGGTTTGGTACTAGGAGCCACCTATTAGGGAGTACATACGGCGCTTAATTTTTAAGAACTAATTTTTATATTATTTTTCCACTGATGGCTGTGAGGTTGCTTCCGGTGTTGGTGCTGCTATAAACACTGCTATGCATGACTTCTTGAGGACATTAGGGAACTTTGCTAGGCTATTGACTCACAATGGGACTGCTTGGGGCTTAGATGTGTTTTCAGTATAAGTAAATGCTTCTAAATTACCCTCCAAGGTTGAGAGGCAAGTTTATATTCCTATCTCAGTGCCAACCTTTGATATAACATTTTAAAAGTATTTTTTGACAATTTCATTGAATTCAAAATGGTATTTTATAGCTCCTTTGCTTTAAATCTACATGATTCTAGTATAATTCATTTTTCTTGTTTTATCTTTCATGTTTTGAGTGTATGAGATGTACTCTGTGTTGCATGTGTGCGTGTGTGTGTGTGTGTGTGTGTTTTGCACATGGCTGGTTATATGTGTGTGTGGGGGTATATGTACAAGTACATTTGAGTGTGTGGGCCTGTGGAGGCCCAAGGGTGATATAAGCCAGGCTCTGCCCTCTAGAACTAAGATTACAGGTAGGCTGCCACATGGCATTTTTCTTTGTGAAATCTAGAGATCTGAACTTGGGTCCTTTTGCTTTTAAAGCAAAGGCTTTAACCATTGAACTTATAGATCCTGTTGCAATCTATCACTGTTTGCATCAGTGCCTATTCTGTAAGTGTTTTTAACTTTATTACTCATACATGGAAATCATTAGATACTAGTATTAAGAGTCATTAGCAATTTTATTGCTAATGTGACTGGAGTACTAGTTATTTTTAAGTCACTTGTAGCACAACTGTATTATCTGGCCTGTGGTTTGTTCCATTTTGTTTCTGTGTCTTTTGTTTTGAATAAATGGATCAAATATACTAATATTTTCTTAATGAGTGTATTCATGTTGAGAATCTTGTTTAATCCTTTTTCCTTCCATTTTCATGTGTATGGAGTATGCGATTGTATGTATGCATGTGTGTGTATAGGGTAACTGTGCATGTGAATACACAAGTCTTAGGGCAGTATTGGAAATCCTCCCTGATTCTTCTTCCACCTTATTTTGAAGATTTTGACTGGAATTGCGATTTGTTGGGAGATCCAAACTTTCTGCTGTTAAACCTTCCTATCTAGGAAAGATATCTCTCTGTTTATATAAATATCCATTCTTTCCAACTATCCTCCCTCACTTTCTTATTTGCATCTCTCTCTCTGTTTCACCATGCTTCATGCTAATTCACCTCCACAGATGAGCAGCTGTGCTTTTCTCAAAGGCTGTGAGCCCCATTTAAGGAGACATACAATTGACTTTGACCCAGACAGAGACTGGGCCAACGGAGGTAGGTCCTACTGCTTAGATGAACTACTCCTCAAAAACCTTGTAGATATCCTGTCTTCCAAGTACCATAGGCTAACACCTTCACATAGGATATGTCCTATCTTTTGCATATCTTTTTTAGAACGTCGTCAGCTTCTCTAAAAATACGTTTATTTTTATGAGTGTTTTTAAACCTTCTTACCAAGCCAGAATCGAATTCCTGAGAATATTCCAATCTGTGTGAGACATGGTCTCTTCACAGTTTCTTGCAGAATCACTCATATTTTCTAAATATCCGAAATCTAAAATTCGAGGACACATGAGGTAGGATTATGGGAAAGCTTTCCTAGCTTCTAGTGTGTTCTTGGATTGCCAGCCTGAAAGCCAGAGAATCAAATTCTTCTAAGTATTCAGCACGGACCTGAGAGAGACAGTTTAATATATGAGACATTTGAGGTCCAACCAGAAATCTCTATGGTTTCAGGCAGTGGCCTTACACAATAGAGACTCCAGAAAGCATCCATGGTTTGATGCCAGTGGGTTTCTGTACTTCTGTTTTTCCATGAAAATCTATGGTTGTGATTTCATGCTTTCCATCAAGGAATGGGAAGTCTTTTTCTAACAAGTGGCATTCCAAACATCACTTTCCACTAATATGACTCTCTACAGTCTACCTTAGATATGAGTCATGAATTTCCCTATATAGTCAGATTAGAGTGTTGAAAAGTTTGGGGGAGGAGATTTGCAACTATATGGGAAAGAAAATTTCACACCGATTAGCAACATGTTGAGCAAATATTTCACACAGAAAGAAACAGAAAGGATGAAATCAAAGAGAATTCCATGACACTCCAACACACACACAGACAGCAAACACTCCTTATCTGACCCCTCTTCAGAAGGAGCTTAGCATTGCAAGCTAAAGGCCCTGCCCCGAGGCATGGCTTGTCCCACATCAACACCAATCTATTCCCATGCCTGATTTTCACATGAAAAATGGCACACATTTAGGGACAGATGACAGTTATTGGTGATGCCATGTGGAAATGTGTGGGGATCGTTATTGGTTCATATGAAACCAATGATTCATTTCTTTTTTCTTTATTTTTCAACATGGGAGATGCTTTAGGATGGAAGTGGGAGAGAAGTACTTTTTGCTGTTTTGCTTGCTGACGGATAGATTATGGGAACAATTTTTTAAATACATTTTTTATTATTATTTCAGCTCATACAAACTTAATAGGTACACCAGTTCCTTCCCTTCCTCCTCCTCCTCCCTCTGTACTCCCTGCTCCCCCTCCCCTCCCCATCCCCCAGCGCCTCCTGCCCCAATTCCCAGAGAGTCCTTTCTTGTGCATGCCTGATTTTCCTCTGGGCCCTCCTCTCCGATGACGTACAACGACCCAGTGGCCATTCCTTGAACACTTTCCCGTGTTTCCCTTAAGTATAGGAACATTGCTGTGGCTGCCAATCCCTTGCCTCCAAGGATCTTGGTGCCTTTAGCAGATGCTAGACTTTGTGGGGTCAATAATGTGTTGGACATTGCGCAGGGCATGTAAAGTCCAATTATGATTGCTTCAGCCCTAACTAGTATAGAGTATCTTACATATCATTGCTCCTCCCATCCTTTTGCTCTTACACTCTTACCACCCCCTCTTCCGCAAATGTCCCTGAGCTTCAGAATGGGGAGAGATTAGTCTGGCCTAGTTCTAGGTGGTTGATATAGAGTCTCTGAAGTTCTGGATTGTGGTTTGTTGATTTTCTTTTGCAGTTTTGCTGCTCCTGCAATGCTCTTCACTCCATCCTGATGGGCATTGTATGTCACCCCCTGGCCAGAGACAAAAAGCTGTTAAACTAGAGTCTTGTGATAAGAGCACATTCAAAGGTAGATGTAATAAAAGTAGGAAACCACAGTGAGGGAGGGGTCTATCACCCGTTCGCAAAATGGTTACTTTTTATCGCCAGACTATATGCCCTCCTCTTCTGGTGAGATCATACCCCCTCAGTAGTAAATGATCAGGAACAAAAGTCTGTGAACTTAATCAGATGTCTCATTACTTATTTGAGTACTTGATGGAGGCCTGTTTTCTCTGCTGTAACATGGTCCCCTCTCTCCTTGTTTCTGGTGTGGCCCTCCTATCCCATCCCTCCTGTTCATAATCCTTGCAATTACTGTAGGTATTACAGAGATTTTTCTTTGAGTGTCTCTAGGTGGACTGGGTGGGTTTGGTACTAGGAGCCACCTATTAGGGAGTACATACGGCGCTTAATTTTCTGGGTCTGGGATATTTCACTTAATATAATTGTTTCTAATGACATCCATTTCCCGGCAAATTCCAGTATTTCATCATTTTTGATGGCTGAGTAGTACTCCATTGTATAGATGTACCACAGTTTCCTTATCCACTCGTCAACTGTTGGACATTTGGGCTGATTCCATGACTTTGCTATTGTAAACAGTGCTGCTATGAACATGGTCGTGCTTGTGCTATCGAGGTGAACCTCTGCTGTATGGGGGGTTAGTCCCAAAAGTGGAATAGCAGGGTCATATGGCATTTCAATCTTTAATTTCTTTAAGAATCTCCAGACAGCTCGCCAGAGTGACTGTATGAGCCTGCATTCCCACCAGCAATGTAGGAGAGTTCCCCTCTCTCCACATCCTCTCCAGCATTTGTTGTTGTTTGTATTGTGGACTTTTGCCATCCTGACTGGGGTGAGATGATATCTCAGGGAAGTTTTGATTTGCATTTCCCTGATGGCTAAGGAAGTGGAGTATTTTTTAAGATATTTGTTAGACATTTTAATTTCATCCCTGGTAAAATTTCTTTTGAGTTCCAGCGCCCATTTTTTAATTGGTCTATTGGTTTCCTTGGTGTTTAGTTTTCTAAGTTCTTTGTGCACTCTGGACAGCAGAGCTCTATCAGACATGTGGTTAGTGAAGATTTTCTCCCATTCTGTGGGTTGCCTTTGAGCTCGTGTTACAATCTCTTTATCTGAACAGAAGCTCTTTAATTTCACAAGATCCCAACTGTTGAGAGTTGGTAGCAGTGACTGTGCCATTGGATGTCTGTTTAGGAAATGTTGGCCTAGCCCACTCAACTCGAGGGAGTTCTATGGGAACAATTTTATGTACGGCTGGCCATACCACCCGAGAGTGTCTGAGCTCATCTGATGATGGATAAATTTCACCAGCAACTTGATATCCTCAATGTCATTTCATGCTTTGAATGGAATGGGCAGCTTTCCTCTCAGTGGGAATTACTTCACCTTTCCCTACCTTGTCCACAAACTAAGAAAATGATTTTAGCAAAGTGGGACATGTGAAGAAATCCCCTTCTCTGTGTGGAGGAGAAACATTTCCCTTTGATTTAGGGTTTCTTGTCATGGGCATTGTTGGCCTTCTGTGCCCTTCAATGCTTCATTCTGAGGTGCTGTCCTGGTCACTGGTTTAGTAGCCTCCCAGAAACCTGGATCCAGTGGAGGTAAGTACCATCTTCCTCCTCATCCGCTGAAACAATCGAGAATCTCTCCAGCTCTTACTGAATGTCTCCTGGGGGATTAGATCATTTCTTCCTGGTTTCCATTCTTTGAACACTGAAGACCCAATTGTGTAGGACCAATCACCTGGTATTTCTGCACTACAGCTTTTAGAATCATATGAAGATGACTCTCTAGCAGGTCTAGAGATAATGAATTTGCATTGGTCAAGGGTTTTGAGATCCCAAATAGAAAGTAGATATGAGGCCCAAAATGTCACTACAGTGATTTATTTGCATCCTGTTGTTTAATATGATGACAGGGATGGCATTATGCAGTCAGTTATCATGCAGCAGAGGGGAGCTCATGCCAAATTAAAATCTACAGTAGGTACAGTAATATATCTATTACACACATTTTAGCAGGGAGCTGCCTGCTTGCATTTATTGCCTGTGTTATATGAGAGTGAATTATGAGACCTCACACAAAGGTGTATCTCTTTTTATGCACTCATAATTTAGGAATGGCGGTAGAAGGGACCTGTAGAACTGTTTTCTCTCCAAAGCAGTGTAAGGCTCAGAGCAGCTTGGGGATTGAATGTACAGAATGATTTCTCTGCCTAGGGGAGTGCTCAGGTGCACTAATTAGAAAGTCCATGCAAAGAAGAGTAGGCTAAAACTTTAGTCTTTTATGGCTGTGGTCTAGCTAGCAAGCCAAAGAGTTCTGAAGTTGAATGATTGCTCTGAGATATCATGTCACTTAATCAGGAAGGTCATTTTTACTTTTAGTGGTAGATTCATTCATTTTCACATTTTGCACTTTGAAAAACTGACCTAAATCAGTCTGCTGACATCTGATGCTGAAAAATTGCTTTAACATTAATCAGTTATTAATACTATGTGCTACAATTTGCTGAGCATTAACTATGGAGGTTATATAACACAGAAGCTGGAACCTGACAGCCGTGAGACTGCTGGGTCACACACTGTGCTAAGTAAGGGGCTTTCATTGGAGCTTCATGTTAACCCTTCATGTTAATGGTATCATCAGCAGTCAGAGATATAGAGCTGAAACATGGTGCTGTACTTTACTTTTCTTCTTGCTGCTGTGAGATGACACTCACACAATTTAAGAAAGATGGAGATTTCTTTAACTTACAGGAGGATAGTCTGTTGTGGTAGAAAAAGAAGAAGCAGGAAGGCTGGTTCAGATCACTGCAGCCATCATAGAAAGCAAGAGCAAATTATAAGAGCAAGCAGGGCTGGGCTACCAAACCTCAAGCCTGCTCCCTCTCCCCCATCATATGTCATGACTTTCTCTACCAAGCCTCTGCCTCCTAGTGGCTTACAATGCCAAGGCCTTCCCAAACATTAGCATCAGCAAAGGATTCAAATGTGTGGGCCTGTGGGGGACAACTCACAGTTAAAACCATGACACATATCAAGTCAGTGATATATCAAGAATCCTTCTGATTAGTGATGAGTACTAACACTAGTAGCTAGCCAACACAGTAGCACTAGCCACGTGTTGGTAGTAAGCAATTTCACTGTGGCTAGTTACAACTACATTAGAGAATTTGCTGTACCTGTAAAAAACACACTTGCTTTTGATGACTTAGCACAAAACAATGAGTGGAAAGTACCACAAAAATTTCAGAAAATTGAAACTGATCAAAAAATGTTTTGAGTCTGTGCTGTTAAATAGACATGGATTAAAATGGACTTTATCCATTTCTTCTTAAATTGTCATAACATGACTCCCAGGAATGTTAGGTTGTATTTCTTCAGAACAAGGCTGCTGAACCTTCTTTCTTCTACAGTTTTCTGAACATGTCCTGCTCACCATGATTCATGCAAAGCATCACTAGAAGTCAAAGAAGAAAAGAAGAAAAAGAACAAAACTTGCCAACTGCACTCTTTTCATCATGAGTTGAATTAAGCTTTCAAAGCTTAGACTACAGACTTGTAAGGGATAAGTTCCACGAACAAGAGAGTGCTCCATCATCCCTCCTTCTTTGCTCCCTTCTCCTTGCCTTGATCTCTAGTTCATCAACAGATGCCAGGACCACTTAGAATAGTGTAAAAGCAAGTCTAATATTGTGCAGGGCCTTAGAGATACAAAGATGATTGATGTCTGTTATTATAGAATTCACTCTTTAATAGAGAGATTGGTTATTTTGCTTAAGGCTGCGGTACAAGGTGACCCAGATTAGATGGCTTGAATGATACAACTTTCCCCCTCTTGTGGAAGGTAGAAATACGAGATGAAGGTGGTATCAGGGGGGTGGCATCACCCTCCTTCTTTGCAGGTGACTGCCTTCTGGAGTTTCCATATTGTGCTTCTCCTGTAGGCTTTGGCGTCCAAGTTTCCTCTTTCTCTAGGGATCCTTACTAGTCATATTGGATGAGGACCCACTCATATGGCTTCACGTGACTTGATCATCTCGGTGAAGGCCTCACCTTCCGACACTGTTACATTCTGATGTCCTCCAATCAGAAGGCCTGGGGACCACATGAACTTCTGTGGGCATGCAACTCATTTCGCACCTAGATCTATGAAGCAAGTGCTATGCCATGTGGAAACTGAACATCTAACTCGTTGTGGGGTGCCTGGGGAGTATGGCTGGGGAGCTCATCTAGGTGAGGTGATGCCTGATGGCTCTGAAGTTTAGTTCTTTATCTTGGTGCAGTAACTCGCATCTGCTCTCAGGGCAGGCAGAACCGGTTACAGCTATTGATGACTGACAGGACTGAATTGTACTTCTCCCATTCAGATATCAAAGTCTTATCCCCCCAAGGTGACCATGCTTTGAGATAAAGTCTCAAGGAAGTATTTAGGGTTCAATGAGGTCAACAGCGAACAACCCTAATTTGATAGGAGTGAGAAGACACACAGGAGACTGCCCTCTGTTTGGACAGAAAGAGGCCATATATATTCATGGCAAGAAGGCAGCTGCTCACAGACAGGAAAAGAGGCCTCCCTGGGAATGGAATTTATCAGTAGCATGAGCTAGAAGGCCTAACTCAGATCTGTGAGACAACTTATTTCTGTTGGTAAAAGCCAAGTCAGTGTATTTTATTTTGGTTGCCTGAACTGATGGAAACTAGGGCCTTGGTCAGTCTTAGGGGTGCCCCATGAGAAAGGTGCACCAGGACTCTTTCTTTGGAGGTGCTTGTATTGACCATTGAGAATACCATGAAGAATTAATTAGCCAATGCAGTCATGGTGGTCAGGAAGCTGGTGGCACTGGTTAACTGCCCCTAAAATGCAATGCCTTTGAAGGACTGTTTTCAACCGATAGTGCCAAATGTTTCTGATGAACATCTGGTTTGCTTAGGCTGTGATTAAACTTGGAATCATCTCAGGATCCACCACCTTTTCATGATTTAAATTTTCGGGGCACTGGATAACCGTGTAGGTATGAACGTAAGGAAGGTGGCTGGGGAGTCCAAGTATGGGGACTGTGAAAACACGTGGACAAGCTGGTGCATCTCGGCAGAGTGGACAAGTGCTTGTGGGCTGTGAAATACATACTCTGTGGCAGGTGGTCAAGGTTTCCACACCGGCGAGGTGAAGTAACAGCCATGGAAGTTGGCTTGGCTGCTTAGCTGGCAGTGGACTGACCCTTGGGGTGAATTAAATCCTTTTGTCAGAAAAACATTTCCAGATTCCGGAGAAATCTCAGGGGGAGGGGGACGAGTGTCAAAATATTTAACTAAGGAAAGAGAACGTGACCTCCTTTGTGCCTTGAGCTGGTGGAGGTGATTCCTTGGGTTAGAGAGCTGGAGAATTTGACTTGAAGTTGAAGGAAGAATTGTAGATTCTCAGGAAGGCAATGTGAAAGCAAGAAAAGAAGAGCTGCAAAGACCTAGAAGGATGAGGTGTGTTGGAGACTCACTTGGTGGTGGGGGTGATGGTGGTGGGGATGACTTCTGCTCAAGAAAGAGAAAGGGATAAAGCTGGAAAGACCACAGCAATGTAGCATGAAGGTTTCTGAGACAGTGAAAAGATCCGGCGATGAGAGCTATGTTTGTCTAGCTGTGAGCAGTTGGGAAGAGAAGGGCAGCAAAGAGGTCCAACTACTGCTTAGCTTTGGCCAGTGGTGCCTATAGTGGGGTATCTATAGTAGGCAGAGCTGTGACAAATGAATCACCAGATTGTGGGAAAATAAAAAAATTAAATAAATATATACTGGCATTTATCTGGAGGGATCTTGTACCATACTTCTCTTAGTCCATTTGTCATGCAGGACTTAAAGCACTCTGAGGGATGGAAAGAGACTCCCTAGTACCTGAAGCAGAATTCTGACTCCTCTGCCATTCTCTCGTGTGCTTCCCTGTATGCAGTGGGTAGCATTTGGTTACATCTCATTTGGCACATGCAATATGGATGAATGTCTGAAAGAAGCTCATGTGCTCAGTGAAGACAGGGGAGACACACTTCCACTCAGTGTGCAAGCCCTCTGTCCAATACCACTCGAGGCCAACATAGTGTTGATATAATCATCTCACAAGAGACTGGCCTTCAAGAATTGGAATCAAGAAGTTTATTAAGAATATGAGTTTACATCCATAGTTATTAGATGCTAAAACCTTATGTTAAGAGTTTATTAGCCTATAGTATACTCAGCAAGATAAATAGAAGATACAGTTTTGAGTTTTTTAAATTGTTTTAAAAATATACTTATTTTGGCTGAAGAGGTGGCTCAGGGGTTAAGCCTCTGCCTTGCAGGCGGAAGGTCCTGAGTTCAGATCCGAGGCGGCCTGCGTTTCTGGTCCTGGTAGGGCGGAGCCTGTGAATCCCGGGGCAGAAGGAGGTGGAGGCGTCCATGGTGGTTCGCGAATTCGTCCGTGGTTCTACACACACACACACACACACACACACACGCGCGCGCGCTCGCGTGCACGTACACACACACACATGCGCACAGTTGAATAAATAATAATAAAAAAATTTAAAAAAATTAAAACAAAAACAAAAACAAAAACAAACAAACAAACAAAAAGTTGTGGGGACTGAACTCAGGGCCTTACACACACATGCTAGGCAAGCACTCTGTCCTGAGCTATATCCCAAGCATTACAAACATCTGTTTATATGTATTTTATAATGTACACAATATTAACAGAACAATGGTAAACTACATAATTCACAAGTAATTAATATGCATCATTAGGCACTGATGATTTAAAGTTTTTATAGAATGGATATTCAGTTATGAAAAGTTTGGACCCCAGGTTTCAGGCAACAGGGAATCTCAGGAGGAATGTGGAGGGCCAGTGAGCTGTTGATTGCCCTCTGGGAGTCCTGCACGTATTTTTCATGCTTTAGCAGTAATCAACTTAAGGTTATCTGTCCATGCTAGCATTCCTGCTCTGCACAGTTGGGAGAGGCAGTACAGGGAACCCCTTTCTACAACATTGTCTCTTCTGAGAGGTGCAAAGGGGTGTTATTGAGCTGAAATTTTTTTTTTTTTGTGGGAGAGTTCATAGCAGTCATTATAACATAAAGTCATTGAAGACACACGGCAGAGACAGAGTGTGGCTGCATCTCATGGAATAGCCAGATAGCTGGTGAGCTTCCACAGGCTAGCTGAGAGCATTTCCACAAGGAGGTTTCTATCCCTATCTGCTTACCCTGACTTCCAGATAAGACATCTACTGGCAGAGGACCCCTTTTATTTGGCACCTCCCTACTCTGGTTGGTACCAGTCCACACCTTCTTGATGCTTTCAATCTGAAAATCCTTCCTTTCTTTCTTTTTATCACAGGATTCCTGACGAGGGGCAGGGCGCACGATGGCCCCATAGCAGTGCTCCAAAGTTCAGCAGCAAAGCTTGCTTCCCTTTCTTCCAGGGTCAGAAAAGCTCAGTGTTTCGCACATGTTGCTAGGCTGGCTGCCAGCCTTCACACGGGCTTGGAACAGAGAGTGGGAAGATGTGGCACTACTGATTCAGGGAGGCCCCGAATCCAGGAGGTCTGGCTACAGATAAGCCTGAGAAGAAACCATACAGGCAGTGGGATGGACAACCAAATGGCGGGCGGATGAACAACCAATGGGAAGGAGGGATGAACAACCAATAGGAAGCAGCCATCTAACCTGGACACTCAGTAAACAGCTGAATGATTGGTGGCTGCTTTCCCCCTCCCCTGAGTAGAGGAGTGGCCACACCTGATTGGACCCTGACCCTATGTAAGACCAAACACTTCCTGAGAAAAGTTGAGTCTGCCGCAAACTGCGGGCTGATTCTCGTCTGACTCCGGGGGTCTGGGTGGTGACCCCGTTGCCCGCTCGCCTATTTGCCTCACCCCCACGAGGCCCCACCGTTTCCCCTCTTCCCCCTGCCTAGCCAGGCAGGGGATTCGGCAACATCTGGCGCACCAACGTGGGGTGGTGTTGCCTTTGATGTAGACGAGACACCCATTCTGATAAGGTTCGGTGAGCTGCTCCTTTAGTTTTGTGTTCCTGTGCTTACTGGTGCCTGAAGGTGAGCAGGTGACCCCCTCCTCTTCCCCTTTTCCCTGTTTGTCCTTGGGAACACGGACACTCGCTCACTTGATTTAGTGATGATCAAGAAGCAAGGTTAGGAACCCAATGGCTCGCTTGATTTGCTGATAATCAAGGAGCCCCAATCGCTCATTTGATTTCCCCATGATCAAAGAGCCCCTCTAAATTAAAGCTTTTCCCGGTGAGTTCAGAACTCGAAGCCCAGGTTTGATTCTATTGAATCAGCCTGACCGGGGGCATAGGGCCCAGGGGAATAACAAATCCAAGAAGTCCCCCACTAAGCACAGGACACTTGGATCCAAAGCACTCCTGTGTATCTGCAGCGCTAGGTCTCCCCTTGAACGTCGGTTACCCTTTTAGGAATTGTTTTCAAACTCACCTCAATTCTAGTTGCTGCTTTTCATTTTTTGCTTGCTTCTTCGCCTTGTCCACTCACCCCTAGACTCCTCTGCTCCATTAGGGAACCTTTCCTCTCCATAATGAGTAATTTACCGCTCCATCAGAAGGCACCTCAGCTGACTGCTCTTAAGGCTCTACTAGACTTATGTAGGAGATGCTGAAGGACTTAGAAGATTTTTGGGAGGAAGCTTTAATCTTAGCACCTTGGATTTCCCCAGAAAATGTTTGGGAGCCACAGATCCGGATGGAAGTGCTTTTCCTGGCCCATAAGGGAAGTCCAGGAAGGCCATATGCTTCTGGCCTCCTTTGTTCCCTCCTCCTAGGCATCGTAGGATCCTCCACGGAGGAAGTGATTGATTGCTGCAGTGTGGCATGTGAAGAGAGCCCAAAATTAGTCCTTTGTTTTTCCTCCAGATCTGGCTCCCTCCCCTTCCTGGTTGAGGACTCTGCAGAGGGGTCTCAGGTCCATGTCCGGGGCATTCCACCCCCTGCTGACATCCCCTTCCCTCCTCTTCTTCTGTAGCTCTTGACTCCCCCTATTTCCTGGCTGTATTTTCTGCTTTAGACAATACTGGTCTCCAAATACATATCATAAAATCTCTCCTAGAGACTAGAGGACTCAAGGTTAAGACTGTAGGCCTAGAGGAATTTTAGAATGATGCATGGTTTTAGCACCTTAGATCCCCCCAGAGAAAATGTGGGAATGAACCTATGGATAAAGATACTTTTCTTTGCTAGACGTTTTTCATAATTAAGCTAAGCTGCCCGATTTAACTAATATGAGGTCTTGTTTTAAATAAGGTTTTCTTAAATGTTAATCCAGCTTTGATAAAGCTTTCAAGGGTAATTTTAAGATGGTTGCTGGTAAATTATACAGTTGTCGGTAAAATGTTGTTCATGTCCTTGTATGTTTATATGTTCTGTGTTTATATGTTGTGTATCTTGTGTCTGTGGCCACTTCTATTTTTTATTTCTATTGCACGCTAATATAAAAATTTTGGCATGCCATTTTTAAATACACATATGCATACTTAAAGATAAGAACAAATAATGTTTATAACATCTAAGGCTTTAACTACTTATGTTTTATATCTATCACTATTGTTTTTCTAATAGATTGTAAGTTTTCTTTCATACAAGTTTTCTTACAGGCTTTTTCATATATTCCCGAAATAATAAAGCTTGCTTTCCAGGTCCTCAGATCAGCCATTCAGGCTCAGATCAAGCCTCGGATATTCCTAAGATCGCCAAAGACCCATTGTAAGACTGGCTGTCCTCTATTGAAGCTATGACTTACTAACTTACAATTGATAGGTTCTGATTTATGTCTCCCCAGCTCTTCTGGGTCATTTCTCCACCTGCCCTGCCTACAGCCCCTCTGCCTGCTCCTGCCCTGACAAAACCTCCTTTTCTCTGCCACTGCTTGAGTTCCCCTTTGGGACCATGATTCCTTCTCTGCAATGGTCTCATGACTGGTGGTCAATGATGGGTAAGGCTCCACACAAGGGTGGTGACCAACCTAAGACAGGCACAGTCACCTGTATTCCACGCAGCTGAAGAGGCTCGGGGTTGCCCCAGCTATCATGGTCCCCACTGAAAAAATTTTATAAATAAAAGGGTGAAAATGTGGCACTATTGATACAGGGAGGCCCTAGCCTGGGCTCCCAAATCCAGGAGGTCTGGCTACAGATAAGCCTGAGAAGAAACCATACAGGCAGTGGGATGGACAACCAAATGGCAGGTGGATGAACAACCAATGGGAAGGAGGGATGAACAACTGATGGGAAGCGGCCATCTAACCTGGCCGCTGAATGATTGGTGGCTGCTCCTCCCTTTCCTCTGAGTAGAGGAGTGGCCACACCTGATTGGACCCCGATCCTATGTAAGCCCAAACACTTCCTGAGTAAGGTTGAATCTGCAGCCAACTGGTTGTCTGTAGTGCTGCTTCTTGCCTGACTCCTGGGGTCTGGGTGGTGACCCTGTTGCTGGCTTGCCCATTTGCCTCGTGCACCACAGAGGCCCCGCCGTTTCCCCTCTTCCCCCCGGCTGGCCCGGAGGGGGATTCAGCAACAGGAAGAGACTTTTATTCTCTCCAGATCAGATGACTTCTGCTGATGTGGAAAACAGTAAGAGAGGGAAGAAGTAGATTCACTTCATAGGAAAAACATAATTGAAAAACTCAATATACTTCACATTTGGTCCTTCCACTGACAACTGGCTTCTGCCATTTCTCCCTCCTCTGTCTTGTTTGCTCTACTGGACTGTGTTGTGGCATCTTTCAGAGTGGAACTGCAATCTGGCATCCTCTTTTGACCTCCAGTGACACATGCCTTTGCTCCAGATGGAGTGGATCTGGCTTGGTTCTCAGACTTCCAGGCAAATTCCAACTCTGCCAGTAGCAGCAGGGTGAATGAGAGACGCTTTTGGCCATGAGAGACTGGAGCCAACCTTAGCTGCTTTCCATATGACAGTTACATTATTGTCTCTCTCACTGCAAAAGCCCCAATCTGCAGCCCAGGTTGGTTGGGTTGTGGGCTCCTTGGCCCAAGCATTCCTGCTCTCACCTTCTTTCGCACAAAACCCTGTCTTGGAGCTGCTCCAAGTTCATATAGTAACCTCAGTTCCCAGTCTACAGAAATAAAGACCCCGCCTCTTCCCAAATCCCCATCTTGGTGGTCCCAAGGGAGTCACCTGGAAACTCCAGAACCTATTTGTGAACTCAGGGAATTGGAAGCTCTGATTGGCCAGGTCTTGTTATTTGCCTCCTCATGGCTGCAGGTGGTTGAGAAAGTCCTGTCTGTTCACCCAGTCTCTCCACTAGTGAGAAGATCTGCCTAGGCCAAAACAAGAGTTGTGTGCTGGAGACTCCTGAAAAGACCACTTATTTATGTCATGTTATCACGTGGGTTGCAAAGCAGGGAAGCTGTGTTAATAACCATCAGTATCAGACAATGTGTGATGTTCTTCCAGACTCGTGTGCTTGAATCCTTAGCTGATGTGATGTCTGAGAAAGAAGCTTGCATCACCCTCATGAGGTGGAGCTTTGCTAGAAGAAGGGATGTCACAAGGGGTGAGCCTTGAAGTTTGGTGGACCTATCCCTGCTGCTTTCTGAATGTTACCAAGATCAAATTCCTGTCTAAACCCTGCCTTCTGCTATGTGATTCTGCCATAATGGATTTTATCCACTCTGGAAATGTAAGCCAAATAAATCTTCTCTTTCTCTCCTTAAGTTGAATTTTGTGTGTGTGTGTGTGTGTGTGTGTGTGTGTGTGTGTGTGTGTGTGTTGTCTCATGGCAGCAGAAAGAGTAACATGGTGAAAGAATGTATAAAATATGTTACCACACAGGCCCTTCAGGCATTCCTACATTTAATCCTCACAACAGTGGTTTAGCAGCTCACCAATGCAGGCTTGTCCAGTGCCACACAGGGGTCTTAATGGAAGTGTATTCTCAGTTGTTACCCAGCCTCCTTATCATTACTGGGATACTCGTCGTGTCCCTCTCAGGAGCTCACTTCCTCTCTGGAGGAGCTCCAGAGACAGACTCTGACTTATAATAATTTGTAGTAATTTTTCACATTTATGGGGTAGAGTGCGATAATCCAGTTGTATATACTATAGAGTAAGGGACATGTCTATCTTTCCTTTGTGCATAGACTTACTAAGTGTCTCCCTTCTATGTCCTCATGAAATATCTAACAATTCTTCAGAGTATCGAGACTCTCTTTAGGATAATTTATTCCCCACGGGATCCAACTCTGTCATGGCTCTGAGTATACACTCTGAGCCTACTCACCCCTGGTCCTCCACTTGTGAAACCCCAGAACTGCACTGTATGGTCACTATGGATGACTTTGGTGCATTAACTCTGTTGTCTTTACTAGTCACAGCTGCCATTTTGTAAAGTTCCCGCCTTAGCTGGGTGGTTATTTCGTCTTCACTCACTACCCTACATCTCTAATAACTCCCTGGCCACTCCTTAGCAAAGCCTGAGACTATAAGACATTGCGACTCCACCTTCTGCTCTCCAAGCAATCTGGTCTTTCCTCCCTACCAGGCTATCATGGCGGCTCTTTTCCTATCTCTAACCTTAAGCTATCCTTTCTGTTCTGATACTCTGCTACCTTCAAGCTAAACTCTAGATCTGCTAGGCCACCAGACCATCAACTGTAAATAAACTCTTTCCTAAGTCTTTTCCTTGTGTCAGTTTCTTTTTATTTGTGGACCTCTACATGGCATCCACACATGATCAGAATGACTCCCCATTCCTGCCCACTAACTTTTTTTTTTTAACATTTTTTATTATTATTTCCGCTCATACAAACTTAATAGGTAGACCAGTTTCCTCCCCCCTCCCTCCTCCCCCCTGCTCTCCCTCCCTCCCTCCCCATCTCCCAGTGCCTCCCCCCCAATTCCCAGAGAGTCCTTTATTGTGTATGCCTAACTCTCCTCTTGGTCCTCCTTTCCGATGACAGTACAAGGACCCAGTGGCATTTCCCTGAACCCTTTCTCGTGTTCCCTTAAGCATAGGAACACTACTGTGGCCATCAATCCCTTGCCTCCAAGGATCTTGGTGCCTTTAGCCGATGTTAGACTTTGTGAGGTCAATAGTGTGACGGACATGGCGCAGGGCATGCAAAGTCCTATTATGATTGCTTCAGCCCTAACTAGTGTGAAGACTCTTCAAATCATTGCACCCCCCATCCTTTTGCTCTTACAATCTTACCGCCCCCTCTTCCGCGAATGTCTCTGAGCTTCAGGATGGGGGGAGATTAGGCTGGCTTAGTTGTATGCCTGCCCACTAACTTAATAGTCTTTTCCCAGTGACCAGAGAGGGCAATTGGCTCAGTCCAGATCACCCAGCAGGCCAAGGCAGAGCTGTATGATTCGTCTGCCTTTCTTCTGTTCACTAGGTAATGTTGGGGCAGTACTTCCTGATTCCCCCACCTTTGTTTCCTGCGATACTTCATAAAACCCTCTGGAGGTTGAGACGCCTGACTCCAAGCCTACTTTTGCACTAGGCATGGAAAATACGGAGTGTATTTTCACAGCCTCAAGCTGAGACCAAAGGCTGGTGAGACCTGTCAGCTGTGCTTTTTGAGTGTATTATTGAAATGTCAAAACCAGTAGTGTGGACTGGAAGTTGTACTGTCCTCTGCAAATAGTTTATTGTATTTTAGTGTAACTCACTATAAATCTTCAACAATGTTTTTGTATTAAATAGTTGGATGCAGAGACTGTCCTTCTGAATTAGTTCCTGGATCCTGTAACTGTCTCTATATAGCATTTCCTCTAGATTTCAGTTGATGTGACTGCTTTCTTATATTCCCAGAAGGTAATTCTAAAATGTTATTTTTCTTTTGCCTTCCAAGGCTCAGAAAAAGTTACCATTCAAAATATGGAGGTATTTTCTGTTTTACAGACCTAGTCTGATTAAGAATGTCCTCTCCTTTGTGAATCTTGAGGTTGATGGGGTGGGGGTGGAGTCCTGCTGGTAGACTGAGCTGCATCCATAGCCTCTTTCTTGGGCTGTCGGTCACCCTCATCTCCCCACCCATGGGAAGTGTCCCACTCCTTTCTCTTGCTTCTTCTCCATTAGCATCTTTAGATCTGAATGCCCTTAAGGTTATTCCAAATCATCCCACTTTTCCAAAACCATCCCTCATACTATAGCGTAAGAGATTTTTTGTCTGATTTTCTTCATATATACTGTCTACTATTATTAACTGGCCATCTATTCAATCTAAAAGGAAATTGTTGAGTCAATTTTATAGTTTATTATACAAAGTTCATAATATAAAGGTTCATTTATTTATTTTATTTATTTATTCAATTGTGTGTGTGTGCGTATGTGTGCATGTGTGTATGTACATATGTGTGTGTGTGTGTAGAACCACGGACAAATTCGGGAACCACCATGGACCGCCTCCACCTCCTCCTTGTTTACTCTGCCCCGGGGTTCACAGGCTCCACCCTACCAGGACCAGAAATGCAGGCCGCCCCCGCCTCTGCCCTGGCATCTATACGTGGGGTCTAGGATCTGAACTCAGGACCTTCCGCCTGCAAGGCAGAGGCTTAACCCCTGAGCCACCTCTCCAGTCCCAAAGGTTCATTTTTAAACTGCTGTTTCCTTCAAAATAACTTTTTAATTCAGCAAACATAAACTTGTACTAGTCAGGACTGGTTAAAAGGAAGAGAAATCTAGTTAGGACAGGTTACATGAGAGAAGGGGAGGGAAGGAAAGAGAAAGGAAAGGAGGGAGGGAGAGAGGGTAATTGTTGCAGTTAGCTTGTATGGTTGCTCATAAATTATTATCAAACAGCTTAAGGAAATGAGGGGTTTATTTTCTTACAGTTCATAGTCCAGTTTGATGGGAGAGCATTCACCAACACCAGGGCTGAGGGAATTGGCCACACCATCTCTATGTAATGGCTGAGAGAGGGACGATCCTTACTTGCCAGACCAACATTTCTGGCCAAGTGTTCACAAGGATGCTGACTCTCTCAACCAGCTCTCTGTATTTTATTCCAGGGCTAATCCCACCTACCATGGGCTGGGCCTTCCCCATCAGTTAGACAATCTCCTACAGGTTTGTTTTTGGGATTAACTCAACCATTAATTCTCTACAAATGTGCCCAGAGCTCAAACCCTCAAATGTCAGGTTAACACTTATGCCTAACTATGACAGTAATGGAGAGAGGGAAGGGAGGAATAAAGAAGGGAAGAGAACGAGAGAGAGAGAGACCAGCAATCGGACTTTGAGGAAATCAAGAGAGTTGTTTCCTTTTTGTGGTAGGAAATGCCTACTGAGAGCGTCAGGTTTACATCTCCCTTCTCAACAGACCTTAGGGAAGAAGTAGGGTGTGAGCAGGTACACGACTGGTACACGTGTTTGGATGTGTCTCTATAACCATAATCTTAACTGTCCTGTTTACCCAGGGTGAAGCGGTCTTGGCAGGCTCTGCTTGTGTCAGGACCTGGACTGTGCTGGTCACAGCTTGAATCAAGGCTCTGTTATCTGATCACCTCACCATGATCCACAGAACATGGAGGGTCCCTTCAAGGAAATCCTCCCTCGGGTCAGCTCAGAGCTCTGCTGTGGGTCAGCTTGGCTCTAGGTCTTGCATCTGGTTTGAGTCGCTCAGTGAAGGGATCCAGCCTGGTCCCAGCTCTCAGTTCTCTGTGTCCCCTGGTGACTCATCCAGATGGGTGCTGACCAGGGAAGCAGCTAAGATCCTGGTTCCTTAATCAGTTCAAAACATCATTCAGTGCTGTTCTTTCTAGACAATGTTGATTTAGCTTTCCTTATCTTCAGAACCAGGAACCAAGAGTGACCTCAGTCGACTTTCATTCCATGGAAGGCAGCCTCATTCAGGCACATTGAAGAACAAGCTGATGGCATGAGTTTTCTCTGCTCTGTTGCTATTTATTTATTCATTTATTTTTGTGTGTGTATGCGTGTGGAAGCAGGCACTGTGAAGATTCGAGGATGATTTCGGGAATCATCCTGGATTGTTCTACCTCCTTATTGTTTTGCTCTGGGGTCTCTTGGGTATTACCTCCAGGGCCTTGTAGGCGGCTATAATAACTGCCTGAAGTTTTATGTGTAATCTGGGATCTGAACTCTGGTTCGTTTGTTTGCTGGGCAAAAGCTGTCTCCCCAGCCCCTGCTCTGTCACCTTTACAGAAAGGACCTGAGCAAAGGGACTTTCCTCATCGTTCTGGAGGTTGGAAGGTCGAGGCTGTTTTTTTCTGGTATCTTTCTCCTTGGCTGGCGGGTGACTTTTGTCTCCCGTGTCTTCACACGACTCCCTTCTGTGTGTGCTTGTGACTAAGCCCTTCTTATAAATTTATCAACTTTATTTGTTTAGAGCCATCTCTAATAACCCCATTTCATTTTAGGACAAAAATTGTTCCTAAATACAGTCCAAGTACATTCTGAGGATGTGGAGATTAAAACAGCCACATATGAATTTAGGGATGACACAGTTTAGT
This sequence comes from Typhlomys cinereus, assembly GCA_023101885.1. Taxonomy (NCBI): domain Eukaryota; kingdom Metazoa; phylum Chordata; class Mammalia; order Rodentia; family Platacanthomyidae; genus Typhlomys; species Typhlomys cinereus. Next base: position 9,156,252 of record JALPQD010000014.1, read on the forward strand.
TCTAGACATAAGCCAATCACATTAAACTTCTAGTGGTGTGTGTATGTGTGAGAGAGAGAGAGAGAAAGAGAGATACTTGAGTGTACCTGTGGGTAGTAGTGAGAGGAAATAGCTATAATCACACGGCAGGAGAGCTGAGCTGGAAGACTGGGGTGTTCCCAGAGTTGAGATCAATCAACTAAACTGGAACTGAGTGGTCAAATGGTGATTGTCCAATGCGGGTCGCTGGGCTCAGTCCTGCATTCTCCTTTCCAAGGCAATCAGGTTCCATGAGATGGGCAGGGAACCAATGGCAGCTTTTTTTTTTCCCCCTAAAAAGTTACTTTTCTAGACTCTAGGTCAACCCAAAGGACGCATTAAGCAGAAGCTCTTGCTTAATATTTTTATAGTGGTCAGAATGATGGACTAGCAAACGGTTCTGTCAGGTTTGCCAGCAACGCTGTGGACATCATTAAATAACATGCAAATCACTAACTAGGACTGTCGACAGGGCACTCAGACTTAATCATTTTTATTGCCACCCCTGGGTAAACCTGGCAGTGTAAGTGCCCTAAGCCCTGGCATGAGAAACCGCTCTGAGATGCAAAGTTTGACTCAGCCAGGAAAGTAACAGAAACTGTAATCGGCTCATTTCTATCTTTTTGAGTAATGATATGCCAGTTTGCCAATAAATTGCATGAAGGTGAACAAGAAAAATAAGTCTTTGACCTTTCTCTTTTATATCCACACTTAGAGATTTCTTCTCATATCTTATGCTGCCCGCAGAGCTTTGCATACAGGATTTAATTTCCTGTGGCTACAGGTATTAAAATGGATTGGACCTCCTCACCTCCTTCTCTTCTCCCTGGAGCCTGAAACCTTTGGTGTGGCCTGTCATTCAGGGTCTACAAAGGTAGAAATGAATGAAGGTCTTTCCTCTCTAAGCAAATTCTTCCCAATAGCACAAATATGTACCTGATGAGAAAAAAAAAAACTGCAAATGCTGAACATGTGGAATATAGCAGACACACCCCTGGGTGATGAATAGCTTTTATCCAGATAGATGGGCTTATAATTTGTTAGTTTAATTATTTCAGCCTTGCAAAAGCTTGAGCTGGCAATTCCTTTCTCAACAAATTAGAGGCCTTAAAGAAGTCTGTAGCGAGACAAAGTCCTCACTGCAGTTTTTGAATATTTCTCTGAAACACAATTCCGGAGCACAGCTAGATGTCAGTGACAATTTGGTACAACATCTCTCATTGCATTGTGATCTACAGACGTCTCTTTGAAGTGTCTTCTACATTTCTAACATTGGAGTCTAAGTCTTCTATCAGTAATTCTTTCCCTCAGATCTCTCTTAGGATATGAAAACAAGTTGATCTTTTCTAAGAGACCAGCAGTGTTTGCTTAAGAACAAGAGAATAAGGAAGCCCTCCTGAAGTCCCACCTCAGTTCTGGGGTTCCAGTGAGGATTGAATGTCTTCTGGACACCAGTCACTCTCCACCTCAACTTTGCTCCAGGGTTAGGTGAGAGGATAGGAAGGATCAAAGTTGATATTAGTTAAAAATGGCTGCTTTCTTCTTCATTTCCTGATTTCTGCTCATATCTCTATTTTGTTAATGCCTTCCTTTCCTTTCAAGTGAGAGCAGGCTTAGCTGGCTTTTCTATCAATCAGAAATCACTGCTAATTGGTGTTTCAGATATGGTAATCAAACCAAGGGCAATCTGTTATTATCAAGTGGTGTGATCCCCAAGTGGTTGCGAAAACCACCTCCAATTTATATATCACCCCATTACTCATTATTAACAACCTTTCTCGAATTATAGTTGCTTTCTACATTTATGTATTGAAATCGTAGAGATATTAATATTTTTAGAAGCTATTTAGACTATTTCCTTCATCTTTCAGAAAGAAATTTAAAGAAGTTTTGGCAAATGACTAGTCTAGCTCTCTCAGATAATTGGAGAATTAGAACCAGAACTCAAGGATATAAACATCTTCAGACCTTCGGATTATTTGGTAGATATAATCCTTTTAAATAAGCAGTTGAGGGCCTGGAGAGGTGGCTCAGGGGTTAAGCCTCTGCCTTGCAGGCAGAAGGTCCTGAGTTCGGATCTTAGACCCCACGTATAGATGCCTGGCGGAAAGCGGGGGCAGCCTGTGTTTCTGGTCCTGGTAGGGCGGAGCCTGTGAATCCTGGAGCAAACGAGGAGGTGGAGGCGGTCCATGGTGGTTCCCGATTTCGTCGGTGGTTCTACACACACACACACATACGCGCACACACACGCACACGCGCACACACACACACACACACATACATGCACAATTGAATAAATAATAAATAATTTAAAAATTTAAATAAGCAATTGAGTTTGCCATATCAGACTTAATATTGGAAGAAAGAAAAGGAAAAGTTCCAGAAAGAAAAATTTGAGAAAAACTGGCTAAAGGATAGAAATCTTAGATACAGCAGACACACATAGGTGAAAAGAAGGAAGGATGATAAATGGCTTGAGATGGTTTGGGATGTCACTTGTCTGCTTAGCATTCTTATTGGCTGGCAGCAGTACTTTCATCCCATTTTTATTTATTACTGTGCATGACCCAGTGAACTTTATGTTTCTGACAGTTATGAATATTGGTCTATAAGGTAGATGACTGAACTTGGTTAATCAGCCCAGTTGCTATAAACCATAGAACAGTTAGAAAAGGTCATTTTGGACCAAGGTGACTTGTTTTCTACCATTTCTAGTGAAATCTGGCACAGGTAGAGGAGCCATGTCTTCTTATCTTTTGAAGTTATCTTGGCCATGTTCCCCATCTTTACGTAGTCTTACTGATTTGTGAAATATCTAATGACTTGCAACGTACTCAGCACTGTAACAGTCATGATTCTTTAGTCCATGGTATCTACAGTCTGGTAGACAAGAGTACAGTCTGGTAGCTCAAGACAGACAACAGAAAAGCAAAGTGATTGGTGGATAATGGCCCCCAAAACCTGTGATTGTATTGACTTATGAGGTAAAGGGGGCTTTTTATATATTATTCATGAAGGATCTGAGGTTCTTATGATGAGCCCAAGCCGGTGACCTCATACTACCTATGTGGTCACGTGATTGAGATAACTTGAATTTGTTTGATCTGCTTGCCTCTGCCTCTAGAGTGCTGGGATTATAAACACACATCTCCACACTTGCTTTATGTGGTACTTGGGATCAAACCCAGAGTCTTGTGTATGCTGGACTCTACCAACTAAGTTACATCAGCAACTCCTAATGCTCCCCTTTCTTTTGCTGCACCTATGCTGGAATATTTTTTCTATTGTTCTTATACTTTCAAATTTCCCTCTCATTCATATTGTACTTTCCTTTTCCTGCTCTCCCATTCCCTCTCTATTTCACTACTTAGTTACTGAGAGCCTTAGCTCTAAAAACCTCAAATTTCCCCATCAGTACTCTGAGACCCACTGTTTTAGAACATTGTTAGGATTCATGAGTACAGTATGTAAGTGTCTTCTGTTGCACACTAACATAGAGACTGCTGGGCTGGAGAGGTGGCTCAGAGGTTACGCCTCTGCCTTGCAGGCAGAAGGTCCTGAGTTCAGATCCCAGATCCCACGTATAGACGCCAGGCGGAAGCGGGGGCTGCCTGCGCTTCTGGTCCTGGTAGGGCGGAGCCTGTGAATCCCGGGGCAGAAGGAGGTGGAGGCGTCCATGGTGGTTCCCGAATTCGTCCGTGGTTCTACACACACAACACACACACACACGCGCGCGCACAGACACATACATACGCACACACGCACAACTGAATAAATAATAATAAAAAAAAATTAAAAAAAACATAGAGACTGCTGTCAAGTCATTGTGCCTATCACTGCAGTGAGGTTCTCATTTAAACAGTAGTGGAGAAAACAAACCCAGGTGAAGACAACTCATCAAGAAGACTCATGTCAAATAACACAAGCTTTGGAGTTGGTTCCTGGGTGGGTAGTGAGTGTGCCACCCAGCCCAAGGCTCCCCCCCCAAACCTGAGCCCCTGGATTACCATGTGCAGGCATCCTTCTCCCCCCTCCCCATCGCACACATACAGGAAATAAGTCCAAATAGAAAATTTTATATATCACCAAACTTTAAGGAATAAAGACAGAAAAGGCCTCTGAAAAACAAATAAAACTATAATCAATGGCTAGTCATCCTAAAAATGCCAATATCTCGCGGGAAAAACAGAAGGAACACAAGAATCCAAGAAAACATGTCTCCCTTTAAGATGACAGAATTCAAGCCATTAGATCCCACAAAGAATAGCCCATTGGAAGGTATCCAAGAGAACAATAACTAAGACAATGAATTTCAAAGATCAATTATAAATATGTTCAAACAGCTCTGAGAAGACAAATGGGTTAATACATTTCAAGAGGAACACAATAAACTCAGGAATGAATTCAAAGAATACACGAATAAACAAGATACAAATAGAATGAAAATAGCCTGAAAACAGATGTAGAAACACTGAAAAAAACCCAAACTGAAACAACACTGAAACAAAAAAAATCTAAACAGTGTAATCAAAAATTCAATGGAGAGTCTCAAAAATAGAATGATCATGTAGAAGACAGAGTCTCAGAAGATAAGATAGAAGAGGTTCATAAGTCACAGAGAAACTAATAAGCTATAAAACACTTGAATGGAACATGCAGGAACTCTGGGACACCATCAAAAGGCCCAACAAACAGATCATGGGTATCCTAGAAACAGACACACAAAAGGAAGATCTACCATGTGTAATCAATGAGATAATGGAGGAAAATTTCCCTGACCTAAAAAAATATATACTCATCCTGATTCAATAGGCATACAGAACACCAAATAATCAGGACAAAAAAAGAAATACTGCATGACATATGATAAGCCACACATCAAATATACACATTAAAGACAAGATCTTAAAAGCTGCAAGACAAAAGGAACAAGTCACATTTAGGGGTAAACCCATCAAAATAACAACTGACTTCTCAATATAAAAGGTAAAAGCCAGAATGGTCTGGTGGGACACAATATAAATTCTGAATGAACACAAATGTCAACCCAGATTATTTTATACACCCAAACTGTCAATCATAAAAGAATGTGAAAGAAAAATATTCCATGACAAAAACAAGCTAAAAGACTACATGGCCACTAAGCCAGAGCTACAGAGAATATTGGAAGAAATGTGCAAGATGGAAGAGAAGGATAAACGCATCAAAGAAGCTAAAGGGAATAAATAAGAGCTAAAAGAGGGATTAAAACAAGGCAAACGGCACAACATTAATAAAATTTTGGGAACCATTAAATACCTATCAATAATAACTAAATATTAATAGGCTCAACTCTCCAATCAAGAAAGACAGGCTTATAATTTGCATCAAACATCATGACCCATCAATTCTCTGCCTCCAAGAAATACAACTCACCTTGAAAAATAAACACTTTCTCAGGGTAAAAGGATGGTCGATAGTATTCCAAACAAATGGAAAGAGGAAATAAGCAGGAGTTGTCATCTTAATATCAGACAAAATAGACTTCAAATTAAAGCAAACCATATGAGATGCAAATGGATACTACATTTTAGTAGAGGGAAAATTCCAGCAAGAAGATCTTACAATTTTAAACACATGTGCACAACACATGGAAGCACCTAAATTCATCAAACAAACACTGCAGGAAACAAAACAACTAATCAACCCAAACACAGTACTGGTAGGAAACTTCAATACCCCACTCACACCACTGAACGATGAATGGGCCTAAAACTAAACAGAGACACATTGGAATTAAAGAAAACATAAATCAAATGGACCTTACAATTATTTACAGAACATTTCATTCAAACACTAAAAAAATACACATTCTACTCAGCAGCTCATGGGACAGTCTCGAAAATAGACCATATATTAAGAAACAAATCAAACCTCTATATATAGAAAAAGTGAAATAATTCCTTGCATACTATCTGACCATCATGGAATAAAGGAAAGGTAGATATATAAAACAAAGGAAAAAAAATAGAAACCACACAAACTCATGGAAACTAAATGACACATTTTTAAATAAGGAATGGGTCAAAAATGAAATAAAACAGGAAATCAAAAATTTCCTTTAAGCTAATAAAAATAAAGACACAACCTACTAAAATCTATAGGACACATTGAAAGCAATTCTAAGAGGAAAGGTTATAGCACTACATACCTATATCACGAAAGAGGAAAGATACCACATAAATGGCTTAGTGTTATACCTGAAAGCCTTAGAAAAAAAGGAACTAGCAATCCTAAAAATAGCACATGGGAAGAAATATCTAAGATCTGAGCAGAAATCAATGAATTGGAACTGAAAAAGACAATACAAAAAAATTAATGAAACAAAGCTTTTTTTTTTTTAAAGATAAACTAGATTGACAAATCTTTAGCTTCACTAACTGAAAGAAGAAGAGAGAACATTCAAATCCACAAAATCAGAAATGGAAAGGGGGAAATTACAACAGATAATGGAGAAATCCAGAGAATCATAAGGACATACTTTCAAAATTTATATTCTCCTACTTGGAACAACCTAAAGGAAATGGATGAATTCCTGAACACATATGACCTGCTAAAATTGACTCAAGATGAATTAGACACATTGAACAGGCCAATAATGAGAGATGAAATCGAAACAGTAATTATAAGTCTTTCAAACAAAAAAAGTCCAGAACCATATGGATTCAATGCAGAACTCTACCAGGCCTTCAGAGGAGAACTAATACCAGTATTTCTCAAATTATCCCATAAAATTGAGATAAAAGAATACACTCAAACTCTTTCTATGAAGCCATATAACTCGATTCCAAAGCCAAGAAAGATCAAAGACAATTATAAGCCAATTTCACTAATGAACATAAATGCAAAAATCCTCAATACAGGGCTGGAGAGGTGGCTCAGGGGTTAAGCCTCTGCCTTGCAGGCAGAAGGTCCTGAGTTCGGATCCTAGACCCCACGTATAGACGCTAAGGCGGAAGTGGGACGGCCTGTGTTTCTGATCCTGGTAGGGTGGAGCCTGTGAATTCCGGGGCAGAGTAAACAAGGAGGAGGTAGAGGCGGACCATGGTGGTTCCCGCACACACACACATACATACACACGTGCACACACGCATACACGCACAATTGAATAAAAAATAAATAACAGAAAAATTTAAAAAAATCCTCAATGCAATAGTAGCAAACTGAATTCAAAACCATATCCAAAGGATCATACACCATGATCAAGTTGGGTTCATATTAGGAATGCGAGGATGCCTTAACATAGGTAAATCAATAAACGTGATTCATCACATTACCAGACTCAAAACCAAAATCATGTGATCCTCTAATCCATGCACAAAAGGCATTCAACAAAATCCAACACAACTTCATGATAAAAGTTTTGAAGAAAATAGGAATGGAGGGGACCTATCTCAACTTGGTAAAGGCTGTATACAACAAGCCTAAAGCAAGCATCATCCTAAATAGGGAAAAACTTGAAGCATTCCAACTTAGATCTGGAATGAGACAAGGTTGTCCACTGTAACCACTCCTGTTCAATACTGTGTTTGAAGTCCTAGCTAGAGCAATAAGGTAAGAGAAGAAAATAAAAAGGATACAGATAGGTAAGGAAAAAGTCAAAGTAGCCCTATTTGCAGATGATATGATTCTATACTTGAGACACCCACATGACTCCACCAAGAAACTACTTGAATTAATAGACAATTTCAGTAAAGTGGTGGGCTACAAAATCAACATACAAAAACCAGTAACCTTCCTGTGTACCAGAGAAAAACAAGCTGAGAAAGAAATGAGAGAATAAATCCCACTCACCATAGCTACAAAGAAAATAAAATACCTTGGAATAAATTTAATGAAAGAAATAAAAGAACTGTACATTGGAAACTACACAACACTGCAGAAATAAATTAAAGAACATACTAGAAGGCAGAAAGACCTTCCTTTTTCAGGATTTGTGGGATCAATATTGTGACAATGACTATCCTACCCAAAGCAATATCCTAACCCATGCAATTCTAATTAATATCCCAATGCAATTCTTCACAGAACTAGAAAAATCAATCTCAAAATTTATGCAGAAGAAAAAAAAACCCACAATTAACCAAAACAATTTTGCGTAATAAGAAGATAGTGGAGGTATCACCCTACCAGATTTCAAACTATATTATGAAGCTACAGTAATAAAAACAGCTTGGTACTAGCACAAAAACAGCTACATCAATCAATGGATGAGAACAGAGGAACCAGATATAAACTCGCACATATACAGCTACTTAATTTTTCACGGAGATGCCAAACATGCATGCTGGGGAAAAAGCAGCATCTTCAACAAGTAGTGTTGGGAAAATGGACATCTACAGGTAGAAGAATAAAAATTGACTGTTGCCTCTCTCCTTACATAAAAGTCAACTCCAAATCAATTAAAAACTTGAACATTAAACACAGAACTGAGATTATTAGAAGAAAGAGCAGGACATACACTTGAGTTGATAAGCCTAGGTTAAAATTTTCTAAGCAGAACAAGTGCCCAGGAACTAAAACCAATAATCAACAAATGGGACCTCATGAAATTGAAAAACTTCTGTTCTGCAAAAGAAACTTAATTGTGCAAATCGACAACCCATAGAATGGGAGAAAAATCTTTGCCAGCTATTAATCTGACAAATGATTAATCTCCAGAGTGTAGGAAGAGCTCAGAAAATTAAATACCAAGATAGCAAACATTTCAATTAAATAATGGACCCTAGAGTTAAACAGGGATTTCACTCAAAAAGAAATTGAAACATCAAACGGATACTTTAAAAGGTGCTCAACTTTCCTGATTATCAGAGAAATGCAAATCAAAACAAACCTGTGATACCATCTTATCCCAGTCAAAATGACCAAAATCAAGAGCACAAACAACAGAAATTGCTGGCCAGGTTGTGGAGACAAAGGGACACTTATTCACTGTTGGTAGGAGTGTAAACTTGTACAGCCTCAGTAGAGATCAATTTGGAGTTTCCTCAAGAAGCTTAAAATGGAACTGCCACATGCTTGGAATATTCCCAAAAGACTCTATATTGTATTACAAAGACAATTGTTCATCTATGTTCATTGAAGCTCTATTCACAATAGTGAAAAATTGTAATCAGCCAACATGCCCATCAACAAAGGAATGGACAATGAAAATATGGTGCATACACAGTGGAATATTACTCAGCCATTAGAAAGGATGAGATTATGGGATTTGCTGGTAAATGGATGGAACTGGAAACTTTAATATTGAGTGAGGTATCTCAGACATAGAAACTAAAGCACTGTATGTTCTCTCTTGTATGTGGATGATTAAACTGATATCCTAGTCAATATGTTTGAATTGGAAGCATTGAAAGATGCAGAAAATTTGAAAAAGACCTATGAATGGGAAGGTGGGAAAGGGTGCTTAGGGTGAAACCTTTTAAAGTAGAGATTTAGGATCCCAGGACAAGGGTGAGGGACAGAGTAACTGGGTAAAATACATAGTGGGAGAATGAGGGGATGGCAGATGGGAGGGACAAGGGAGATAAGGAAGGACAGAGGGACTTACAGAAAAACCCTAAGATTGTGGGAAACAACCCCAAAGGAGCATCCTATGCTAGTAATATGTCAAAAAAGTCTTTTAAAGAAAGGAACAAGAATGAGCAGTCCGTATGCAGAGTACCATAAAGTGAGGAAAACAGAGGGGAAAAAAAGCCCTGAGCTGATCCACTTAGAACCCAGGGATAAAATTATACTAGAAGTAACAGGAACGTGGCACTTCCTGATAAAAGAGAGGTCAGAGAGGTCTTAAAGGTCCCCAAACATTACAGGCTTTTGCCATTGCTCTTGGTTGCTCTCCAAAAACTGTCAGTAAGACCCTATTACTGAAGATACAACACAAATGGATCACAGAACATGGGCAGAATATATCAACTGGAATTGGTCTGAGGACTTTCTCTTTGCTAGATAGCTCACATAGTCCCAAGGAATACTGTAGAAAGTGCTGGGGGAGAAAAAAAATCACAAGTCCCATCGACTGCATGAGATCTTTAAGTTGCAATATAAATCACCATGGCAACAGGTAACCACCAGTGTAATAGTTGCATTAATACCAAGGAGAAAACCAACAGCTCTCTGATTGGATTTAAGACCTGCTTGTCAGAATGGTACCATCCCTGTTACTGTAAACTAGAGCAAGAACCTAAAAAAAGACAAGGAAATAGATCAATAGGGAAGATAGCCAATAAACACAGTACATCAAAATAGGTAGCTGTTATTATACTGATTGAATGGGAGCTCATAGTGGAAATTTTTGGTCTAAAGCTGGATGAGTGAAAAGAAATGCACATACTAGTAGGGTTGACTAAAGAGCGGCAATTTGACATATCTCAGAGGTCTGAGCCCCCACAGGAGTAGACACGCTACAATGAACCTGAGGATCCATAGACGTATACAGATGAAAAGATGAGTGAGAGGGAATGGTGAAGGAAGGGAGGGAATGGGAGGGAACAGTAAGGGAGGGACGGTGGGATGACATCCTTATAAAATATCCTTGTAAAAGTAGAAAAATTAAAAAAACCCTCGAGCTTCAAAAAATCAAAACCAAGGACATATATATCCCAACAAATGTTCAAACACAGCAAAGAAGCACAAAAACTATGAGACAACAAGCCACTATGACATCATCATAAGGTCAAAACTCAATGCCAGAAGGCAAAGATATTAAGATAACTGAAAGTCAGAAAAAGATTTTGAAGTCTTACTTTAAAAAGGATCAGTGGCCACACAGAATCCTCAAGGGAATTAATGAAGTTAGGAAATCAATTCAGGAACTAGATAAGAAAGTTCTCAAAGTGGATTTAAGTTGTAAAACAATTTTGAGAAGTTTGAAAACAAGGAGGAAAATTCAACGAGGAAACTGTGAGTGAGGAAAGGACCCAAACACAAATGTTTAGAAATAAACGAGTCAATCACTAAAGTAAAAAATTCAGTAGAAGACATTATTAACAAACAAGACAAAGAAGAAAGTATCAGGGAAAGAGATCAATGTCAAGACAATAATCCACTCTGATTATGCAAGTAAAAATAAAGTAAATGAATATGGACAAAAAGACTTTTAAGAACTCTGAGATGTGTTCAGGAGACTAACACATCCATGGAAAGGGGTTGGGGGGAAAGGAGCTAAGACAAAGATAAGATATAAACAACTTATTCCAATAAAAAGTACATAAACAACAATAGAAACTGCATAAACCTAGAGAAAGAAATAGATGTCAAACACAAGAGACATTTGAAGCCCCAAATGTACATGACCAAACAGGAATCTCTCCTTGATGTATCATTCTGAAGTTGCCAAAAGGTTAAAGAAAAGGAATGATATTAAAAACTGGGGAATGATACTAAAAGGAATGATATTAAAAAACACAACTCATTTACAAAGGTGAACACATCAGATAATATCAGCTTTCTTGTCAGCAGTTCTAAAAGCCAGGGAAGCATGAGCTGTGTTGCAGTTCGCTTCCATGGTTGCTGATAAATCACCATCAAATGGCTTAAGGGAAAAAGGAGTTTATTCTGTCTTATGATTGTCTGGTTACAGTTCTCAGTCCAGCTTGACAGGAGAGCTCACACCAACACCAGGGCCAACGGAACTGGCCATACCGTCACCATATAACTGCTGAGAGAGGGACAATCCTTACTTGCCAGACTAGCATGTCTGGACAAGTGTATACAAGGATGACACTTCTTCAACTGACTCTCAGTATTTTATTCATCTGTTCAGGGCCTAGTCCCACCCACCATGGGCTGGGCCTTCCCCATCAGCTAGACAATCTCGGGCAGGTTTGCTCTAGACTTAACCCAACCACTGATTCTCTACAAATGTGCCCAGAGCTCAAACCCTCAACAGTCTAATTGACAAGATGACAGAATTTAAGCTTTTAAAATAAGTAAATCCCAACCAAGATCATTATATAAAGTTAATGTACTTTCTAAAATTGATGGAAAAATAAGAAAATTTCAACACAAGCACAAACTAAGGTGATAATCACAACTAAGTTGGCTCCGCAGAGAGAAAGCTTCATTGGTAAGAGCATAAGAAGGAATGAATATCATGGGAAGAAGCAATTGTACACAGAAGAGCTAAGAAGGAATCCAACATGTTACATAGCAAGCCAGAAAGCCCCTAATATTAATAGAGGATAAAGAATAGACCTGACAATAATAAAACTCAAAACCTAGGGGTTGAAAAACACTTCTCAATGATAACCTTGCCTACATTTAGTAGGAAAGAAGTGTTGTCATGAGAAGAGGAGGGGTGTAAAAATATAAAATCACTTTACTCATGTGTGAAACACTAAAATTAAAAATGTGATTGACTTTGACTTACTACTTAAACCACACAGACAGTGTGTAGATCTACTTATTTGTTGTCTCCAAGAACACATCTGACTGACAAAGACCTTTAGGAACAGAGAGTCAAAGAATTGAAGCCAACTATCAAGTAAATGGAAGTGGGAGCCAAGCTGACACAGCTAAGCTGATAATGCAGGTTTGAAATCAAAATTAGTCAGAAGAAATAAGGGCACAACAATTACTCTAGGAAGCAATTCAACAATAGACATAACACTTGCAAATTTACATATGCCAAGTGTTGTGGTTCTTATTTTCATAAGCAAGCATTAAATGTCAGCGATTCCCTGACATAGTAATAATGGGTTGTTACAATATCCATCTCTCATCTTTACACAGATCTTTCCAATGAAGATTCAATAAAGAAACTTCAGAGTTAAACTCACTATGGACCAACTGAACTTAACAGATAACAGATATACATGGATCATTCTATTCATCAGCTAGAGAACATATTCTTTTTAGAGGTCTGTGGAACCCTCTCTAAAATTACATCGAAAGTCCCAAAGTAAGCCTTAACAAATATAATAAAATAATTCCTTATATTTATCAGCTCATAGTGAAATAAAAGTGTAAATCAACAGAGAAAAAGAGACAGAGAGAGAGAGAGACAGAGAGACAGACAGAGAGACCATAAAACTGCACAAATACTTAGGAGAGTGAATGATAAACTTCCAAATGACCAGGTGATCATTGAAGAAATCAGGGAAGAGATAGAAATAAAAAATTCTTAGAATGATAATAGTACAAGTTAACAGATAAGCTTTGGGATAAAGCTTTAGGCAGTTCTCTGAGGAAAACTTACAAGAGGACCCAAAAATAGACATGTGCAGCTTACATTGAATCATAGAGAATCAAATAAACAGAAGATTCTCTCTCTCTCTCTCCTCTCTCTCTCTCACACACACCACACCACACACACACACACACACACACACACACACACACACACACACACACGCAAGCCCCATTCCTGGCCAGGGAAATGCCATTCTACCTGTTACTGGTGGATGGGGCTGTGTTGGGTGTTTCCAGGTTATTAGTCTCACATTCAAGAATAAATTCAATGAGTCACAAAGCAGTGAGGAAACCTGGTTCAATGCAAAGTCATGGAGGAGATCAGAAAGGAATTCACCGTCAAGATAGGCAGCAGACCACACGAATGAAGAATGAAGATATTCAGACTCCTGATTATTGTTTGGGGCTTCCTTTTAGGAGGTTCAAGAAAAGGAGGAGTTTGGTTGCTAAGGGCTGTAGCTTGGATGGTTCTCTATGCTGATTTACAGGTTTAGATCCCATAGGCCTTTGCTTATTATGGATGACCTTTCTCACAATGCATCTGACTTAAAATATGCATACCACTGAGTCCTTACACCTCATCAGAGAGGAGGACCCAGAGGGAAGTTTGACATGCACACTAAAGGATGCTCCAGGGATGGGGGGAGGGGGAGGCAATGGGAGAAAGGAAGGGAGGGAGGAAAAGGAAGGGGAAAGACAGGGAGGAAGCAAGGGGATCCAGGGAGGGGTGGAGGGTGGGAGAGGACCAGGGTACCTATTAAGTTTACTTCAATGTAAAAAATAAATAAATAAAATTTAAAAATATGCATACTAAATTGTGCAGAGGCATTAGATGGCAAATGTAAATTCCCCCCAAATTCACTTATGGACACTGTTTTTCCTTGTTGCACATGCATACAGAATTATTTCAGGGCAGATTGGCCCATTTCTCCTGGTTTCAGGACATGTTTGAATAGAACATGTTTGAAGACTTGCTAAAAGGAGTATTTTATTTCCATTGTTAAAAGTAAGTGTGTGTGTGGGGGCGGAGGGAGGTGTATTACAGCTTGCCAGCAGGTTGCTTCATGCATTGTGCAGAGGTTTGTATGTGTGAGCACATGCCGGGAAAGGACAGGGTCTTGAGTGAATTGCTAGAAGAGGGTCATGTGCATAGGCCAAAGCAAATGGGGCCCAGGTTTCTAAGCTATTCCTATACTATTCCCTGCCTTGCCAGGGGACCAGGGCGTGAAATGCTGGAGCCTTAGTGATTGGCAGAGGTAGAAAGAAGCTGCTTGCAAAGAGCAATTTAGAGTTTTAATTTTCAAAAGCCTCTTGCTGAAAAGTGTCTCACAGCCTCTCTAGTTCACTGATCGCGCTGATTTGTGTTTATCTTTCGGGTCTCCAGACCCTTTTAGAGTTAACAGAGAAGCCTCCCAAACATATTTGTGAGAATCAAGAGCCTCTCAAATCAAGATCTTTTTTGTAAGTGATATTTTAATCCACAACTTGTTATGTTATCCTCAAGACTTCCCACAGGGTGTTAATTTCACCACCCCAGCGGCAGAACCCACTGCCTTCAGACTTGTTGGCCCTTATGTCGGCTACAATTTATGATAAAGTTTACAAAGAGCTCTGATTGTGTCACGTGGAGATTCTTCCTCAAGAGCAGGTGTCCTAGCCTGCCCAAAGCTCCTCTCTGGTGAATGTCAGTGGTTGTCTTGATAGTGCCCTTTGTGAACCTGTGGTCAGAAAGGTTGATGATGGCACAAATCAGATCTGTCACTCTGCTAAAGTCCATAACTCTCCTTTGCCATATGAGTCAGCTTGAGTTTCTTCTTATTTTGTTCTTAAGATTTAGGCTTTTATTTTGAGAGAACTGCAGATGGACAGGCAGTGCTAAGAACTAATATAGCGAGAGTCCTGTACTGTATAGCTTGCCAAGACCCACCATGGTAAGTGTTAGCCTTGCAAAATTAAAGTATAATTATGCAAGCTGGATATTGACAGGTGGAGTGGGAGGACAGGGTGCCCAGCAGAGAAAGGGTGAGCATATTCTTCTTACTGTGGGAAGGAGGGAGAGGTCCAGGCCTCTTTAATGGGACTCTGTGACATTAGACTGGGGTGTTCCTCATTGTCACTGGGAGGCTCCATTGATAATGGGGAAAGAGGGTTCCTCACCATCTCTCTCTTTTTTAAACATGAGGAATGGAGCTTTAGCTCAGTGTTTATCTAGCATGTACAAGGTGCTGGTTTCATCACCAGAACTGTGTATGTACGCACATATATGTAGACACACACACACACAGGCATGCACAGAAACACCACAATCTGTGTCTTATTATCCTATCTAATATATTTGCACCATCCTTTCTGCCTGGTCAGCAAACTATGGACAATGATCAGCTTGCATATAAAAATAGACCTTTGCCCTGCAGCGACCTGCGCGGGAAACCAGTCCTTTGTCCCAGTAAGCAAGCCCAGAAGCCACTCTGCTGCAAGTCAGACTTGTTGGAAGCCTGACTGCTGTCCTTAGTGACAATCCCTGAAGCTAAACGATATCTTTTCTAATTGTCTCACTTGGCCAGGACGTCACTAATGATTGACAGCTTTTCTAATCTTGGCCCCGCTACTGATAGCGCCAGCCACAGAAAGACAAACTGGAACCCCTTACAAAGGACACTCCACTCTGTTGGCTGACCCAGTTTCTGCCCTGCCATCAGCAGCCTCCAATCAGGGCATTCCGAAGCCATTCCTTTTTCTCCACTCTGAAGCCTGGCTTCTCCTCCGCCTGCCTTGGGAATTCCCACCAGAGCCGGAGCAGTCATGGCTGAATCCCTTGCTATAATATGCTCTGAATCAGTAGGCTCTGCTTTTCTAATTTTATTGGTCTCGTTTCTGCTTTAAGTCTTTCCAGGCCCATTTCCTGGTCATTTGGCTAGAGACAGCAGGCTTTACTCCTCCCCCCCCCATTTTGTTTCGTTTACACATCTATTGGCATTTCTAGGTTATTAGTTACATTAGCTCCAAGTGTCATCACTATGTCATTTGTTAAGTCCCCGTTAACCTACATTCTCCCCTCTTTTTGAAATCTTCTTATATATAATATCCAGGGAATTGAGCTATACCTGGCAGGAGGAATCATCCACATTCTTTTTCTTCAGAAGTGGAAGTTTCAAGACACAAAATATCATATCTGTTCCTTCTGGCACTCCCTGCCACACCCTGCCCCAGGCTTGGAAAGAAGAGCTGCCTGTGGTTCTGCCTTCAGCTCTCACATATAGTAATTACGAGTTAAGTACTGCTATGCTGGAGATGAGGGAACTGAGGCTCCCAAGGGTTAAGCCTATCACTTGCCAGCCCAGACAGCACGTTTGTGGAGCCTGTGTTTGGAGAGCAGCTTGTCTCTGAAGTGTGTCTCTAATAGCTGCACTCTGCTGTCTCCCTTCACCTCCTCTGCTTGTAGTCGAGCTTGTCTCACTTGAGGGCTGCAGCGTCAATCACAGATCGCTAGGCATTGCCAGTTGGATTTTGATTCAGTAGATCTGGAGAGGTGCTTGAGAATTTTTTTCACATCTAGCAAACTCCCAGGGATGTGGGGACTGATTTTGGGGGTGACGCTCTGTGAAGTAACCATCTTTCCACCCTCTCCTTCATCCCACTTGGCTCAGCTAGCTGCTCTCTAGACTGCTAGATTCAGCAGAAGTGTCACCACCTCATTGTGACCGATTTCTCCTTTTGCAGATCTGAACTATTTTCCCCAAGCTTCCTTAGCTGACTCTGCATGTATTAGTGTTGCAGACCCCGAATTGAGAGGAGATGATGTGCTCCCATGTCTCATTCCCATTTGTCAACAACCTCAAGAGCAGAAGGGCCATGTAGAACCAAGTGTACAGCACAGAGATCTTTTTCAAAGTACCTGGGGCGATTTAAAAACAAAAAACAAAAACAACTCATCTCTCCAAGTGTCTCAGCCAGTGAACCTGGATTGGAACCCAAGACTTGCACTTTGAGCAATGCAATGCAAGAACTTGCATTGCGGAGGTGGCACCCACAGGCTGGAGGTGGCACCTACATGTGGGAGATGACACCCACATTCAACAAGTGCACCCCACTTCATGGAAGCAGAAACTCTTGTGCTCAAGACTCTTCCAGACCTTGTCTAATCACCCATTCTCTGGCTGCTCATTTGACATTTTTTGTAATGTCTTTCATGATAAACTGGCAAAAGACAGGAAATGTTTCTCTGAATTTGGGAAGCTATTTTAGCAAACAACTGAATACAAGGCAGAGTGTGTGAAAATCCCATTTATACCTGGCTGATCAGATGCACAGGCGTCTGAGATCAGTAAGTTACATCTAAAATTGGCAGTTTGTGTTGTGGGATTGAACCTTAACCTTGGGCTTTGTGCGAACTCTGAATAGCTATTGTCAGAATTAAATTTGCTTACAGAATACCTAACTGGTTCTGCAGAGTTGCAGTGGTTGGTTTTCAGCACATCTTTCTTTCCCTCAATTTGGTTCAGTTTGGTGTCAGAAATGTTGTGGGTAAAGGAGCAGTTTGCTTCAATGCTGATTTTGACTAGCAATAAGGTGAACTTGGCATCCCTGAAGCTGTATGTGTTAGGGTACAGCAGTCCCCTTTATTTTTATCCAAAGTTTTGCTTCCCAGTTTCACTTCCTCATGGTTTAATGCAGTCACGGTATGAATATTTACTTTTACATTCCCAAAATAAAATTTACTAAATTTTATTAGTGCATTGCTAGAATTGTTTTATTTTATTATAAATTATTGTTAATATTTTGTTGCAATTATTTTACTAATTAAACTTGGTCACTGCTGTATTTGTATAGAAAACAAAAACCAGTGTGTTTTTACATTATTTGCAGTTTCAGCCATTTAGTCTTGAGTGCTTTTTCCACGGATAAGAGGAGGTTCTTGTGATTTTTGTTTTTAAAATTGAGAAGCAGTTTATCTAAGGTGCACAAATTGTTAAATGTCCAGCTTAGTATATTTTACCTACATTTATACTTACATAACTACTACTTATGTCATGATGTGGGGCATCTCCTACACCTAGAAGGTTCTATGATAGTCAAGGCACCTTCTGCCTTCTATTGCTGTGTGTTAATGTTTTTCTTTTTCTTTAATATTTCTTATTCTCTGATAGCTACATGCAAGAATGCAATGAATTTATGTCATTTCACTCCTTATTATCTGATTCCATTTCTCCTTCTTCTCTTATTGAAAAACTTCTTCCTAACTAGTCTTCTTCTTATTTTGATGCCTCTTCGTATGTGAGGGCCTATGGGTTTCATCTGGGTTGCGTCCTCTGCACGTGCCTGACCGAGTACTTGCTGGGCATGGTTTATCAATGGGTGTACCATTGAGGAAAGGGCACCCTTTCTCACAGCCAGCATTAACTGTCAGTGGTTTCTTTAGGAAGGTAGGTTATTAATGGGTGCAGTACCCCTGGCATGTCCAGAAGCCCCAGTTTAGAAGTACTGCTCCCCACCTTCAGGCTCTTACAGTCTTACTGATCCCCCCGTTTCTGTGAAGTTCCTTGAGTCTTGGAATGGGCTGTTTAAGATATTTAATGTATTTTCTTTTATCCATTATTCTGATTTCTTTTGCTTGTCCTTTTTTAAAAATTGTTCTTGAGTTTCATAAAATCAAACTCATAAAGAACACATTCTTATATCTGATTCTGAGCTCAGTTTTACATATATGAAATTTAGTTTGCCTTCGTAGGTAGCAGTAGCTTTATGTCATGTTGCACTATTCCATTTTACAAATATAAAACAATCAATTGTTTGTTTTGTAATTGTTTCCACATATTGGCCATTGTGTTTTCCACATTTTAGGTGTTTCCACATTTTATCTATTGACACTTACCAATTAATTAATTAATTAATTAATTAATTGTGTGTGTATGTGTACCAGAAGGCTCTGTATGTCCCTGTGGAAGACCAAGGGTGACTGCAGGAATCTTCCTGGATTGCTTCTACCTCCTTCTTGCTTCACTCTGTGATTTCCCAGGCTCCTCCCACCAGAAGTACAGGCTGCCACTGTTTTCACCTGGGGTTTTTACATGGGACCTGGAACCTGAACTTAGGACCTTCTGCTTCTGAGTCAGAGTCTAACCCCTGAGCCATCTCTCCAGCCTAACACTTACATTTTAAAAACTATACATCTGCAATGTTTATTTATATATATAAAAAGAGAGAAGCTAGAGGGAGATGGAGAGGAGGTTCACACAGGCATGCCATGGTGCACGGATGGAGGTCAGAAGGCAACTTTTGGAAATCTGTTCTCTCCTACCATGTGGGCTTCCAGGCATCAGACTCAGGTCACCAAGTTTGGAAGCAAGGCCCTTACTGGATGAACTGTTTCACAGACCCGCAGTCGTCTTCACCGAAGCTCAAGACATGTCACCTACTGCTCCCAGGGCCATGTGATGCGGCAGAGCTGGTCCCAGGCTTGCTGTTTTTCAGAGCTGCTGAAGCTGGGGATGCTCGTTAGGATCTCAGAAACAAGGCAGAGAATCACAAGCCTGGAAACAAGGCAAATGACCTTCCAGCCTGTGGGGAATGTGAAAAGTGGATGCACAGTGAGCAGGAGCAAAAGTAGACAGCAGCAAGTCAAGAACTATTAGGAGAATAGATTCACGAGGACCAGTGACCTAAGGGACCTCATTAATATGAAGCTGAGGGACTTTGTAGATGCTGGACTCTTTTTTAAAATTATATATATATATATATATATATATATATATATTTGACTTTTACATATATACTGAGCATTCATCCCTGTCTCCTTCCATTCCCCCAACATCTGCTCACTTTCCTCCATCAATTCCTCCCACTCTCTCCCACCATCCCACTGGCATGCTTCTCTGGACCCCAGGGTTCACCTCTGCCCATCTACTCTTGTAAGGATTCAGGCCTTTGTGGCATATCAAGTCGCCTCTCTACAGGCCACCACACGGATACGGGCAGTTCTCTTCATTCATCCAGCTTTAGAACCAAAGGTTTGCACTGTATGTTCTTGTCTTTCATGAGTTTCTAAGTAGTTTATGGGGGCATGTTGGCACGTCAGTTATTATGCAGGTCTGGAAAGGACAAGTTTCACTAGAGTGAGCTCCCAGATGCAGCAGTCCTGCCCTGAGTGGAATGTCTTGTCTAACGGTGAACCTTCCCACCTTTAGGTTCTTACAATGTCACTGCCCCCCTTCCTCTGCGAGGTTCCCAAAGTCTTAGAATGGGAGAGATTAGGTTGGCCTGATTCTGTGTGAGCCTTGCTGAGCTGCTGACACTCTTCATTATGGATGGCCATTGCTGTCCACTTCGCTGCTCCTCTATTGCGCTCTAAGCTACTGTAATGGTTACTCTTAGCTATTGCTGTGAGAGAACACCTAAAGAACACCTCAAATAACTTAAGGTAGAAAAGGAAATTCATTCACCTTAGGGTTCCATAGGAGAAATACAGTCTTTCACTGAAGAAGCAGCATGGCTGGCTGGCTGAGGAGACAGGCTACATCACACCCATCTGAGAGGCTAGTGGATGGTGGCTGAAGGATTCCTGGAGAGTCTCTCTTCTCCTTCCCAGTCTTCTGTTCTGTGGCTCCTTTTATCTGGTCCACTTCTGGGAGGTTCCAATGAGATCTAGGGAGGCTTTGATTGGGATCTTTGTATTACCCAGATAATCTCTTCAGGTAGACTCAATTGATCTTGCCGGGTGTGGTCTCAACTGATCTTAGTTAATGCCAGGTGTGTCAAGTTGTACACCCAGGATTAACTATCACAGCTGCATCCTGTTGAGGTATTGAGTTCTCTATTGTAGAAGAAGACTTCTAGGCTGAATGTTAAGTATTCTTCCAGTCTATGAGTATAATAACAGCTGTTTACAGAACAGTTTGATGTACTGTCTTCCTACTTATAGGTTCATTGGCTATTTTCCCTACTGATCTATTTCATTCCCCCCTTTTTAGGTTCTTGTTCTAGTTTAAAGTCAAAGGGATGTACAACAATTCTAAAGTTCTGATTGAGTTCAATCAGAAAACCGTTGGTTGTTTCCCCGGCACTCACACCACTATTACACTGGTGGTCACTTGTTGTTGGGCTCTTAATCTTGATTCGGAATGAGCATTTGTGTTTTCTCCTGCTATTGTGGTCTCTGTCATCCTTCATGTGGAGGCATGTTCCAGAGCCATCTAGCTCCAGCTCTCTCTTGGTCTCCAAGGCTATATTTGTGTTTTACGTATTTTATTGGATATATATGTATATCTGCATCAATATTTTCAGTTACTTCATAGTTCTCTCAAGTCTGATAAGCCTGAAAATCGCTGTTTTCTTGGTGTTCTCAGTCTTGATGAATCTCAGTATCGCTCACCTAAAGTTACAGAAACACTAGAGTTCTAAGAAACACCTTGGACTTCTTTTCTGGACTTTGTCCTATCAATTTTATCTCTCTGTCTGTTTTTTCTTGCATGTGTGTATAGGTGCCAGTGTGTATATGTTTGGGGGTGAGTGTAGAAAAGGGCAATGTGTGTGTCGAGGAGGCCCAGGAGTGACTTTGAGAATTATCTTGGATTGCTCTATCTCCTTATCGCTTTCTTCTGGAGTTTCTCAGGTTCTGCCTTCTAGGTTGCTGCCATTCTGCATGGCATTTTTACGTGGAATCTGGGATCTAAACTCAGGTCCTTCTGCTTCTGAGGCAAAGACTTAGCCCCTGAGCCATCTGTTCAACCTCTATTTTATAATCTTTTTTTTTTTTTTTTTTTTTTTTTGTGCATTACTTGTTTTCTTTTTTTTTTTTTTTTTTTTTATTAAAAATTTAATTATACATTTTAAAAATTTTTTACCAGTTCCCTCCCTCCCCCCTCTTCCCCCTCCCTTTCCCCCAGTGCCTCCCCCCCAATTCCCAGATAGTCCTTTATTGTGTGTGCCTAACTCTCCACTGTGTCCTCCTCTCCGATGACATATAAGGACCCAGTGGCATTTCCATAAGCCCTTTCTCTTGTTCCCCTTAAGCATAAGATCACTACTATGGCTGTCAATCCCTTGCCTCCAGGGGTCTCGGTGCCCTTATCAGATGCTAGACTTTATGAGGGCAACAGTGCGCTGGACATTGCGCAGGGCATGCAAAGTTCCATTATGATTGCTTTGGCCCCAACTATTGTTGAGAATCTTGCAAATCGTTGCTCTTCCCATCCTTTTGCTCTTACAATCTTACCGCCCCCTCTTCCGCAAATGTCCCTGAGCTCCAGGATGGGGAGAGATTAGGCTGTCCTAGTTCTATGTGATTGATATAGAGTCTCTGAAGTTCTGGATTGTGGTTTGTTGATTTTCTTTTGCAGTTTTGCTGCTCCTGCAATTCCCTTCACTCCATTCTGCTGGGCACTGTATGTCACCCCCTGGCCAGAGACAAAAAGCTGTTAAACTGGAGTCTTGTTGTAATAGCACATTCAAGGGTAGATGTAATAAGAGTAGGAAACCTCACTGAGAGAGGGGTCCATCACCCATTTGCAAAATGATTACTTTTTATCTGCTAGACTATATGCCCTCCCCTTCTGGTGAGATCAGGAAAGAACGTCTGTGAACTTAACCAGGTTTCTCATTACTTACTTGCAGACCTTCATGGAGGCCTATTTTCTCTGCTGTAACATGGTCTCCTCTCTCTTTGTTTCTGGTGTGGCCCTCCTAACCCATCTCTCTTGTTCATAATCCTTGCAATTACTGTGTTACATAGGTTTACTTTTGAGTGTCCCAATGTGGGCTGGGTGAGTTTGGTACTAGGAGCCACCTATTAGGGAGTACATACGGCGCTTAATTTTCTGGGTTTGGGATACTTCACGTAATATAATTCTTTCTAATGACATCCATTTCCCAGCAAATTCCAGTAATTCATCATTTTTGATGGCTGAGTAGTACTCCATTGTATAGATGTACCACAGTTTCCTTATCCACTCGTCAACTGTTGGACATTTAGGTTGATTCCATGACTTTGCTATTGTAAACAGTGCTGCTATGAACATGGTCGAGCTTGTGCTATCGAGGCGAACCTTTGCTGCTTGGGGGGTTATTCCCAAAAGTGGGATAGCAGGGTCATATGGCATTTCAATCTTTAATTTCTTTAAGAATCTCCAGACGGCTCGCCAGAGTGGCTGTATGAGCCTGCATTCCCACCAACAATGTAGGAGAGTTCCCCTCTCTCCACATCCTCTCCAGCATTTGTCGTTGTTTGTATTGTGGATTTTTGCCATCCTGACCGGGGTGAGATGATATCTCAGGGAAGTTTTGATTTGCATTTCCCTGATGGCGAAGGAAGTGGAGCATTTTTTAAGATAATTGTTAGACATTTTAATTTCATCCCTGGTAAAGTTTCTTTGAAGTTCCAGGGCCCATTTTTTAATTGGGCCAGTGTTTTCCTTGGAGTTTAATTTTCTAAGTTCTTTGTGCACTCTGGACAGTAGAGCTCTGTCAGATATGTGGTTAGTGAAGATTTTCTCCCATTCTGTGGGTTGCCTTTGAGCTCGTGTTACAATCTCTTTATCTGAACAGAAGCTCTTTAATTTCACAAGATCCCAACTGTTGAGAGTTGGTAGCAGTGACTGTGCCATTGGATGTCTGTTTAGGAACTGTTGGCCTAGCCCAACCAGCTCGAGGGAGTTCCCTATCTTTTCAACTATGGTTTTTAAAGTCTCTGGCCTGATATCAAGGTCCTTGATCCATTTGGAATTAAGTCTTGTACATGGTGACAAGTACGGGTCCAGCTTTAATCTTCTGCATGTGGAGATCCAGTTTTGCCAGCACCATTTGTTGAAGATGCTGTTCTTTTTCCATTGGATTCTTTGGGCCCCTTTGTCAAAGACCAAATGGCTGTAACTTTGTGGGCTTATATCTGGGTCTTCAATCCTTATCCATTGATCTGTGTGTCTATTTTGGAGCCAGTACCAGGCTGTCTTTATAACTATGGATTTGTAGTATAGACTTAGGTTTGGTATGGTAATACCTCCAGCTGTGTTTTTGTTACTCAGGATTGTTTTGGCTATCCTGGGTCTTTTGTGCCTCCAAATGAACTTTGAGATTGTTTGGTCAACTTCTTTGAAGAATTGCTTTGGGATTTTGATTGGTATAGCATTGAATCTGTATATTGCCTTTGGTAGGATGGTCATTTTTACAATGTTGATTCTGCCAATCCAGGAACAAGGGAGGTCTTTCCACCTTCTGGTGTCTTCTGCAATTTCTTTCTTTAGGGTTTTAAAGTTTTCATTGTAAAGGTCTTTTACCTCCTTAGTTAGGTTTATACCAAGGTATTTCATTTTTTTAGGGGTTATAGTAAATGGCATGGTTTCTCTCAAGGCTTTTTCACTTCTTTCATTCTGGGCATATAGGAAGGCCTCTGATTTTTGCACATTTATTTTGTATCCTGCCACCCTGCTGAACTTCTCAATTAGTTCCAGGAGCTTCCTGGTGGAATTTTTGGGATCACTCAGGTATAAGATCATGTCATCTGCAAATAGAGATAGCTTGACTTCTTCCTTGCCAATTTGAATCCCTCTTATGTCCCTTTCTTGTCTTATGGCTTCGGCTAAGACTTCAAGTACAATATTGAATAGAAGTGGTGAGAGTGGACAGCCTTGTCTTGTTCCTGATCGAAGTGGGAATGCTTCCAATTGTTCCCCATTGAGCATAATCCTTGCTGTGGGCTTGTTGTATACAGCTTTTATTATATTGATAAAGGTTCCTTCCATTCCTACTGTCTCTAGCGTTTTGATCATAAAAGGCTGTTGGATCTTGTCAAAAGCTTTTTCTGCATCTATCGAGAGTATCATGTGGTCTTGGACTTTGGACTGGTTTACATGATGAATTACATTTATTGATTTGCGTATGTTGAACCAACCTTGTGTGCCGGGGATGAAGCCTACTTGGTCCCCATGAATGATCTTTTTAATATGTTTTTGAATCCGATTTGCTAAGACTTTGTTGAGAATCTTTGCGTCTGTGTTCATCAGGGAGATCGGCCTATAGTTTTCTTTTTTAAGTGAATCTTTATTAGGTTTTGGGATTAAAACGATATTAGCTTCATAGAAGGAATTTGGTAGTGTTCCTTCCTTTGCTATTTGATGGAACAGTTTAAGGAGTATTGGTGTTATTAACTCCTTAAATGTCTTGTAGAACTCTGTGCTGAATCCATCTGGTCCAGGACATTTTTTGGTGGGAAGATTCGAGATTACTTCCTCAATTTCCTTATATGTTATAGGACTATTTAAATAATTCACAACTTCCTGATTCAATTTAGGTAAGTTGTGTTTACTTAGAAATTCATCCATCTCTTTTGTGTTGTCAAACTTCACAGAGTATAAGTTTTTGAAATATGATGTTATAATTCTCTGGATTTCTTGGGTATCCGTAGTGATAACTCCATGTTCATTTCTAATTTTGTTAATTTGGGTTTTCTCTCTCTTGCTTTTGGTTAGTTTAGCTAGGGGTGTATCAATCTTGTTGATTTTTTCAAAGAACCAGCTTTTTGATTGGTTGATTTTTTCTATCGTTTTCTTAGTCTCGATTTCAGATATTTCTCCCCTTATTTTGCTAATCTCTTCTCTTCTACTGCTTTTAGGATCAGATTGCTCTAGTTTCTCTAAATCTTTAAGCTGCATTGTTAAGTTGTTTATTTCTGATGTTTCCATTTTTTTGACGTGGGCATTAAGAGCTATGAACTTACCTCTTAGAACAGCTTTCATTGTGTCCCAGAGATTTTGGTAAGTTGTATTTTCGTTATCATTCACTTTCAGGAAATCTTGAATTTCCTTTTTAATTTCTTCCTGAATCCAGTTCTCATTCAGCATCATAGTGTTAAGTTTCCAGGAGTTAGTGCATTTTCTCTTGTTTGATGTGTTGTGGATGTCCAGCTTTAGGCCGTGGTGGTCTGATAGGGCACAGGTTAGAATTTCAACTTTCTTGTATATGTGTAGATTCATTTTGTGGCCCAATATGTGATCTATTTTGGAGAAAGTTCCATGTGCTGCTGAGAAAAATGTGTATTCTTTGGTGCGTGGGTGAAAAGTTCGATAGAGATCTGTGAGGTCCATTTCTTTCAGGGTTTGATTAAGTTCCAAAGTGTCTCTGTTAAGCTTTTGACCTGTTGATCTATCCCATGTAGAGAGGGCGGTGTTGAAGTCCCCAAGAATTATCGTTTGGGGGTTGATTTCTTGCTTTAGACGCTGTAGGGTTTTCTTAATGAATGTGGGGGGGCCCGTATTGGGTGCATATATGTTCAGTATTGTGAAATCTTCCTGGTGAATTGTACCTCTGACTAAAATGTAGTATCCATCCGTGTCTCTTATAATTTTTTTTGGTTTGAAATCCACTTTGTCTGATAGCATAATGGCTACCCCTGCCTGTTTTCTGCTTCCATTTGCTTGTAGAATTGTTGACCAGCCTTTTATTTTTAGAGCGTGCCTATCTTTTGTGGTGAGATGGGTTTCCTGCAGGCAACAGATTGATGGATTGTGATTTTTAATCCAAGTTTGTAATCTGTGTCTCTTGATCGGTGAATTAAGTCCATTAACATTTAGTGTTATAATGGAGAAACTATTGTTAATTCCAGACATTTATTATGTTTAGTAGCTTTTATAAGTATATTGCTTCGCTTTTAATGGTGTTATATTTGCCTTCTGTTCTCCTGGATATGCCTGTTTTTTTCTTCACGCTTGAGTATCATTTCTAGCAGTTTTTGAAGGCCTGGTTTGGTGGCCATGTATCCCTTAAAGTTGTCTTTGTGTTGGAAAATTTTTCTTTCTCCCTCGATCATGACTGATAGTTTTGCAGGGTAAATCAGCCTGGGTTGACATTTTTGCTCATTCAATACTTGAAGTATGTCTGTCCAAGCTCTTCTTGCTTTTACTGTTTCGACTGAGAAGTCATTAGTTATTTTAATAGGTTTGCCTTTAAAAGTGACTTGTTTTTTCTCCCTTGAAGCTCTCAGCACCAGTTCTTTATCTTGAATGTGGAGTGTTTTAACTATTATTTGCCGCGGTGTGTTTCTATTTTGGTCGTATCTGTTTGGGGTGCGGAATGCCTCTTGTATATGAATGGGCCTCTCTTTTTTTAGATGAGGAAAGTTTTCCTTGATGATCGTTTGAAAAATTTCCTCAGGGGTGGTATTTTGAGATTCTTGCTCCGGTATTCCATGAATACGCATGTTAGGCTTCTTCAGGGTGTCCCATATCTCTTGGATATTTCTCTCAAGTATCTTTTTGGCTTTAACAACCTCTTCCATTGAGCTGGTTAGTACTCCCACTTTATCTTCAAGGTCTGAAATTCTGTTTTCTGCTTCATTAGTTCTGTTGATAAGACTCTCTGTGGCGTTCTGGGTTGAAGATAACTTGTCTTTTAGCTCAGTTTTAAACTCTGCTTGAGTTTGTTTTAACTGTTCTATGCCACTTTTTGTTTCTTGCACTGTTTTTCTCAACTCCTCCAGATGTCTGTTGTGTTGCTCTTCAAAGCGATTGATTTGATTATGTAATTCCTCCCGGATTTCCTCTTTCATAGTATTGAACATGGTAATGATAATATTTTGAAAGTCTTTATCCTGGGTGGGGCTTTCTTGGCCTTTTTCCGCGGGTTTCTTCTTGTTGGAGTCTAACATTATGGGATTAATTTCTTCAGTGGGAAATTTGTTTACTTGAGTGTTGCTTCTCATGGATTTGCACTTTGACTTTGGCATTGTCATTTTAACTCTTAAGATCTCTCAGTTTCACTAAACTGAATTATTTGGCCTGGGGTACTGGTGGGCAGGGCCTGAACGGGGACTTACCTAGGGCGCGGGGTGAGGCCCGGGTGGACCGGGCGCGTGTCCTGACCCGCGGAGCGGGGTGGGGCGAAAAGGGAGGATGGGCGCGTCGGCGTGGAGCTATTTAACCCGAGGGCAGCTGGGGCGGGGCCCGGGCGCAGGGGGAGGGGCTCCTCGTCCCTCGGCCCCCGCGCGGCTCCGGCTGGATGGTGGGAGTCGGAGCCGGGTCCCCGTGGGCTGACCTGGGGGTCCTAGAGCGCGCGTTGAGGCCCGGCTGGATCTCGCGCAGGCGTCCCGACCGGCGGAGCGGGGGCGGGGCGAAGAAGGGCTCAACCTCTATTTTATAATCTTTTAAGCACACTCTTTTCCTTCAATTTGTGTCTCCATGCCTGAGTTTTACCTCATGTCTTGTCTTGTCCCATAGACATCTCCTGTTCTTTCACATGGCTGCTAACGTTGTTTTTCCGTAACAGTTTTGATCTTGTCGTTTGCAGCCCTATCCTCTAGCTTTAACCTGAAGCCCGCTTTGTCAATAGGATGGGCTTTCTGTTCCTCACTGTGGCTTAGGAAGCCCCCAGGACCTCTCGCAGTGACTCATCTTCCAGTTCTTATCATTTAAATTTGCTCTATCCACACTGACCGTGCTTCTATTTCTCTAGTGTTAGGTATTGTTGGGTACCTCAGTATGTCTGCATGGGCTGCTCTTCCTAAAGCAGAACATGTATGTGTTGTCTTCATATTTGTAAAGAAGGCATCCTTGCTATCCTCCTTTCAATGAAGGCTCTTAGAGGTCTTCATGTTGTGTCACTTTCAGAATAATGCTCCTTGATAAAATTTCCTTAGATTCAGGATAGAAATGTCAAGAACAACTATTTGAATCTACCTTCTGTCTCCTATCATTTTGATTTTTGGTATCTGACCTCATTTTTATCAAATCGAGAATCATGTTTTCCACTGTGCATATGTTTTGGAAGGATACATGAAAGATGCATATGGAAACCATTTAAAACTGTAACAGTAAAGCTATTATTTATTTGTATTTCCTTCTTTTTATATATATCTTTTCCTCTTTCCTCTTTATTTTTCTTTTTGCATCTTTCCCTTTAAATTTATAATTTTTTATGTATGTCTTCTTTTTTCCTTTGGGACTGATAATCAAGCTCGTAAACAGTGAGTGTTCCTTAAGTTTTGATCTCTTCGCTTGAATAAACCATCCCATAATATAACCATGATTATGAAACCCCAGAAATTCACATTTCAAGTTTCACCTGACCTCGGAAGAGTTCTCCAACTACGTAGTCTTTTTGCTGTCGAGCTTTTTGAAAAGACTTTCTGTGTAACATTGTCAACTTATTAACCTTTAAGCCTGGAAAAAATGGGAGTGTCTAAGCATTAATATTTTCAGCTGTTTTCCACTGAAGGGAGCATCAATCATAGAAATGTCTTTGACTCCTGTTTGGTTACTGCACCAACAATCGAGTCTAACTTTCTGAGTTAGAGAGAGATAATGGCTTCTTGGGGTAATAAAGCTGTCAGGAACAGGGAGACTTTCATCTAACTTGATAAAAAATGTGCAAGTGTTGGGTGGCAGCACAAGGACATGGGGGGAAGGCAACATCTGGAGAATCCAGAAACTCAAGCAGTTCAGTAATTTATGGTGCTCAGAGAGATGCATTGGGCCAGAGGCCTGGAAACCTGGGTTCTATTTCTTATCCCTAAGACTGACTTCTAAAGTGACCTTGGGCAAGTTACATAATCTTTCTTTGTTACTTTTATTTATGCTATAGATGAGGATAATAATACTGGGAACTCTTCATTTATTACCCAAAATATGGCTGAATTGTCTCTTTTTTTGGTGGAGAAAAATGAGCATCTTTTTAGCAGCTGTTGCATATGAAGGACTTATTTTCTTGAAAGATAAAGATAGGTAGATAGATAGATAGATTACTTACCAAGTACCTTAATTTATTTGTTTTATTTGGCATTTGTCATACCTGAGATACTAAGGAACTTAATGTTGAAGCTTGTGATGATTAATGTTAATTGTCAACTTGATACCTAGGCAGCAGGTCTCTGAACCAAAAAAGTATTCTCCAGATTGAAGTTGGCCCTGGGGCATGTTTATGAGGAGAGGTCTTGACACTGTAGTTGATGTGGGAAGACCCAGTCCATAATGGGCACCATTTCCCGGGCTTGTGGTCTGGGCCTGCATATAGAAGAACAAAGCATGCACATACTCATCTGTTCTCTCGGCTCTGGCTGGGGATGTGACGTAATCCTCTAAAACTTGGGCTGCTGAGACCTCCTTGCCATGATGGTTGTGAGCCAGGCAAACTCTTCCTCTGCAAAGCTGTTGTGTCAGATATTTTGCTGCAACAGTGAGATAAGAAACTAAAACAAGGCCACAGAAGTTTTAAAGAGAGAGAAGATACAGCTCAGAGAAATTGATGCTTGCAGAATGAGGACTTAGAGTATCTAGAATATATTACAGTTTTTTTTTTTTTTTTTAAACAGCAAGTCCATAGGACAAAAGAAACTGCAAATCAGGTCAAAGTATCTGATGAAGTATTAAGTACTGGAAGTTGGCTTATGTTTACTGTTAGGTAGCAGTCAGATGTCCACAGTCCAGCTGCTTACATGAAGCAGAGTGCAGTGGAGATAGATGAGGGTTCTGTTCAACTTCCTCATCCATGCAAAACTTCCTCATCACAATGACGTCATCTCCCTCAGAACTTGTGGGTCTGGTTATCTATAACATTTATCTTTACTTCTTTTCTTGTTTTGAAAATAGATTTTTATTGTCATTTGAGTTTTAAAGGATGGTAATTTTTGTGGTTACACATTGACTCATTTACATATTCCTGCCACAACTAATAGGATGCTTGGGAGATGCAGTAATGCCATAACATTGGGGTTCCTTCCTGACCTTGGAATTGAGAGGGGAGATGTCAGAGTTTTGCTCTGAGAATATCTGATAGGAATGGTGTTAAGTGCTAAGAAGAGGAAGCACCAATGTCATTCATTCATTCATTCATTCATTCATTCATCAATTCACTCTGTGTGTGTGTGTGTGTGTGTGTGTGTGTGTGTGTGTAGGCCAGAGGATGATCTTGGCTGTTGTTACTCAGGGACCATCCATTTTTAATTTGACTCATCATCTCTCATTGACCTGGAGATGCCTGATTATACTAGTTTTGCAGTTGCTCTCTGTGTTGCTGTGAGACAACATTCATACAGCCGACTTAAAGGAGAAAGGGAGACTTATTTGGCTTACAGTTCCAGAGGGGAGATACAGTCCATTTTGGCAGGGAAGGCATGAGAGGTGGCAGAAGCTGGTGACAGCTCAGGTCACAGCCCTCATCAAAACTCAGGAAGGCCCGCCTCCTGGATGTGCCTTCTCCCACCCAGCTCCATTTCCTGCAGGTGCTTCCACCTACCCGAACACTGTCAGCAGCTAAGGTGACGAACATATGGGCCTGTGGGGGAACAACTCACTCAACTGTGACAGCTAGGTTGGGTGGCCAGCAAGCCTCAGAGATCTAATTGTCTACCTGCTCAGCACCGGGATCACAAGTGCTTTCTTTGCATCATACTCAGCTTTTTTTTTTTCTATTCAATTGTGCGTGTTTGTGTGTGTGCGTGTGTGTGTGTACGTGTGCGTGTGTGGGTGTGTGTGCGTGTTTGTGTGTGCATGTGTGTGTGCGCGCTTGTGTGTATGTATGTGTGTGTGTGTGTGTGTAGAACCATGGACCAATTCGGGAACCACCATGGACGCTTCCACCTCCTCCTTGTTTACTCTGTCCCGGGATTCACAGACTCCGCCCACCAGGACCAGAAACCCAGGCCGCTCCCGCTACCGCCTGGCGTCTATAAGTGGGGTCTAGGATCCGAACTCAGGACCTTCCGCCTGCAAGGCGGAGGCTTAACCCCTGAGCCACCTCTTCAGCCCCCATACTCAGCTTTTTATTAGTAATATTTTTAAAGCGTGTGTTCTGAGAGTTGAACGTGAGTCAGGCATGTTACCAACTGGACCATCTTCCCAGCCCCCATTCTCTCATCTTTGCCACTAATGTTGCTCCCTTGTTCTATAGTACATATATTTAAAAATCTTTTATTCATTATGTTTTTTATTTGTATTTTAAAAATTTGTGTGTGTATAGAAAAGAACCTTGAATGTATGTGCCTATGGAAAGTGACTGTAGGAGTCATCCTGTATTGCTCTGCTTTCTTACTGGTTTGCTTTGGCGTTGCCCAGGCTTTGCCTTTTCAAGGCTGGAAGTGGAAATAGTGGCTATAGTGCAAATAGCAAATAGTATAAATACTATTTCCACTCAGCATTTTTCATAGGATTTGGGATCTGAATTCGAGTATTTTTGCTTATGAGACAAAAGCTCTAATCCCTGAGCCATCTTCCCAGCCCCACTTTTATGTTTTTATTTTTAATCGTGTCAAAACAGACACAATAGAAACTTTACCATCAGAACTATTCTTTAAGTGTACAGGTTAATAGTGTTAGGTTTGTGCATATTGCTTTGAAGCAGGTCTCATCTGAAAAACTGAAGCTGTATTCATTTGCTCCCTCAACCCTGGTATGTATCATTGTATTTTCTGTCTCTGTGAGGTTTAGATACTTCATTTGAGTAGAATGATATTTTTCTTTTTGAACCACCTTATGACACTTGACATAAGATTTGTAAAGTTCATCCACATAGTCAGATAAGTCAGAATTTCCTTTCTTTCTAAAGCTGAATAAATTATACATTGTTTACTCATTCGCCATTAGGCCTTGTGTAGATACCATGAATGTTGCTGCTGTGATTGTGGATATACAAACATTTCCTCACAATCCTGTTTTAAATTTTCTTGGATATATATACAGAAGTGAAATTGCTGCATCATACGGTAAATCTGTTTTTAATTTTTGAAGCATGTGTGTGTATTTTGTACTTGGTCTCTGTTTTCAACTTCGGACACTCTGTCTCTGGCCAGTGGCCAAAGCAAGGCTTGTCAGTTCTATTTGTTTCTTATTTTTCTTTCTCTTACAGGAGGATTGTGTTGAAGTCATGGTGCACTTCTGTAGGTGCTGACCTACTTAGAATTTATTGACATCCCCTAGGAAAATCTCTGCGACTAAGGCACACGCAATGCTGTCCTTTCTTTTTCTCAGTCCACTGACTCACAGATGCCTAATTATGGTCAATAGATGCATGTAGGATCATCAACAATAACTGGAATATCAAGGAAATCAAACTATATGTAGATACTGTATATATATAGGATTGAAGTAAGAGTTCCCCTCCCCCAGTTCCAGAGTACATACAAGCTTTCCCTGGTCTCCTCTCTGACATGCTTTTAATTAGTTCTTTTCCCAATTGTCGGGGTCCAAGATAATGAAAGAAAAGCTATTTCTTATTCAACTCTATTGTTTTTCTGTGCTGTTTCATTACCACTTTAGAAACATGCTTTTTCTACTATTTTTCATTGCAAATGAGCAGAATTTCAATTACATTAAGGTGTTTTCCAACCTTGGAATTCAATAATTTTATATTATAGAATGAACAGGGTTTTCGTGAGCTGACTTAGGAACTTAATCACAGTTGATAACTCTTTTTTTTCCTTTACGGAGAAGTCTTCCTTGAGGCTTGAAGCGTAAGCAATAGATGTACTACTGAATATTGAGAATACAGGTATTTTGCAAGTTGGGTAATCCAGATAACCTTTTCCTATTGGTACTGGACTGTGTTGTTCATGCTCAGTATCTACCATGGATGGTAGCTGAAGGATGGCAAGAGGGAGATGCTTTGCTTTCTCTGGGGAATTCAGCTTGGTGTTCACGGTGCCACTTCTACAGTGCAGCGGAAATCAACTTCTATTTGCTTTTGTTTTGTTTTGGAAGCTAGAAGCAGCTGATTCTCATGTAATTGTAATTTTAGAAAGTAAATGTAATTACCCTTTTTTTTTATGTCTTCCACTCATACAAAGTTGGTAAGTACCCCATTCTCCTCCCTCCCTCCACCCCTCCCTGGATCCCCTTGCTCCCTCCCCACCTTGTAATTATCCTTTTTTAAAAAAAGTATGAAAATACCAACTATACAGAAAGGTACAGAGAGTAATATACCATGTATCTACCATTTAGACTTAACAGATAATATTTGATAATATTTTCATAAGAAAAGAAATGGTACAGTGAAAACCTCTATATCCATGCGTCTCCCTTTCCTTCTTTACCAGACATAACTAACATCCTGAATTTGGTTAGTTTTATTCCTACCATTAACTTTATATATATAACTGCATATATAGATCCAGAAACAAAATAGTTGTTCTATAGTAAAAGAGACACGAAGGGTAAAATACCATATGCATTTGCTATGGTCTTCAATGTGTCCTCCTCTGATTCATGTGTTGAAGCCCTAGGCTCCCATGTAAGTATAATACGAAATAGAACTGTGGAAGCATCATTAAAATTAAATGAGGTCATAGTGGTGGGGCCTTAGTTCAATAGTACCACAATCCTATACAGAAAGAAAATAAAGAAACATACAGTGGCTGCAGGGAAAGGTCGCCAAGGATACAAGCAGATGATGGCCATCAATAAGCCAAAAACAAAAGCCTTTGAAGAAGTACACATGGCTGACCCCTTCTTTTTTTTTCCAATTAATATGTACATTTTTATTTTTGTATACATGTGCATAGGGTATGTGTGTGTGTGTACATTTGTGCATGTATGTTAATGCAGGCATGTGGGCCAAAGTGCATATATAGAGGTCAGACGACAATCTTGAGTGTTGGTTCTCACCATCTACCTTATCTGGGAAGGGGTCTCTTGTTTTCCTCTATAGTGTGTGTCAAGCCAGCTGACCTGCAAGCTTCCAGGGATTCTTTTGTCTCCACCCTCTTCCCATCTCTTTCTACAATAGCTGACATTATAGACACACACTACCACTTCTGTCTTTGTATGGGTTGTCAGGATCTGAACTCAGGTTCCCATATTTGCATCGAGCACTTTACCCACTGGGCCAACTCCCCAGATGCCAAGTATATGCAATGATCATGTCATATTAAAATAGAACAAAATTCTTTAAATTACATTAAACAATAAAATGCAGCTGGATTTCTTTGAGTCATTAGAATTTTATTTTTCCTTAGAGAGAGAAGGATAGTACCACGCAACACAATAACTAATCAAGGTGTCTCCTTCTCTGGTAGTCAGCATGGCAGCTCCTAGATTTCTGAGATATTAGACTCTGTCACTGAGTTCTATGTAAAAATATATTCATGAATGAGGCTTTAAGTGACATACCTCCTAAAACAACAACAAATTCTTCCAAGGTAAACGACCTTTTTAATAAGACTGAAGGTTGCAATGTTTCATATGCACTCCAGGGATAGCTTGAGCCATTTGCTATAGGACACAACTGTCATGTACTACCCAACAGATCCTTCTTACTTCTCTTTAAAAACAGAGTAAACCTTATACAACCAGTGCAAAACTTCCAAGAGGAGGGAGTTGTCATGAATCAAATAAAAGGAGTCTACTTCCTGTCTCTTAAATGCAACCTTGAGAGCCCCAGTCCAATGTCTGGATGATTCTCTGGTTCTGGCCCTTCAGCTGACAGTACTGAGATAGAAGACAATGAGTTGGCCTTGTTTTGCCTTATTTAGTGTGCATTAGTCAGCCTCCTGAAAGTGAATAAAAGACATAACTATAAGCAGAAGAAATATGCCAGGCTAACACGTATTCATGATAAATTAAGAAGGAGGGGGGCAGGTCTTCAGGTCATGATGCAAGAGGTATGGCTGTAGAAGGAATGAAAATAGAAGGAGAACCAAATGAGAAAAGCCGGAATCTGCAGGATAGTCTGGAGATTATGAAGCTGCTCTTAAAGCATAAGAGCAAGTTTTGAGCATACTAAAGTTGGCAGCTGTGGAACATCTATGTTCCCATGGTTTGTGAGCAAGTTTCTTCCTAAGGATTCTCTGAGTTGCATATCTCCATGCCTATCCATGATAGTTAATTTTATAGGTCAACTTGCCTGGACTAAGGGATGCCTAGATAGCCCATAAACTTTTCAGTGCACCTGTGCAGATATTTCCAAGAGCAGAATTGCGGACCAATTAAAAAAGATTCACCTTTACCAATAGAATGGGTATCATCAGGCTGTGGAGGATTTGAACAGAATAAAAGTGTGGCTTATGGGAACCTCTTTTCTTGACTCTGGGACTTTGTATCTCTTCCTGCCTTGGACATCAGAGCTCTTTGGTTCACCAGCTCCCATTTCAAGGATTCTACTACTAGATTTCCTGCTTTCCCAACTTTCCAAGGACATCTCATGGGACTGCTCACCAATTCCTATATTACATCCTCTCTTATCCATTTCCATCCCCATCTAATGTCCATTTCTATAGAGTGGCTTGACTACTTCACTGACCTACTGGCTTTTCTTCTTTCATGTTTGTGTGCATGTTGTCCATGGATGTGTGTGTGTGTGTGTGTGTGTGTGTATGTGTGTGTGTGTATGTGTGTTTTGTATGGGTGGGTATATGTATGTGAACAAGTATATGTACATGAGTATACTTGAGTGGGCTGACCCCTTCTTGTTGGACTTGTAGGCTCCAGAATTATAGAAAGTAATATCTGTTGTCTATGCCATCTAACTTATGATATTTTGTTATGAACCCATAGCAGAAGTTCAGATGAATGACGGGTTGGGCTGCACTTCTCTGAAATCCTGCATTCTATTTGCCAGCTGTAGTCCTACTGAGTGTCGATCCTCTATACTTCCACATGTGCTCCTTCTAGCAGAGTACTCTGCACGTAGGAGAATATCAGGCTTGAGAGTGGAAGGCACTGTAATGAATGATGGCATGTTTTTAACATCAAGCACATGGAAATGAGTAAAAACCATGGAGTCTTATAAGTGACTTTAGGTTTAGAAGGATTATAATATACTATTTTTTATTATAATGACTAGTTATAATAATACTATTTCCATTGGAGCACATTGAGTAGTGGAGAGAATCTAGTGGTGGTGAAATGCAGAAAGGGTGGGAGGGATGAAGGACACACAGTTTTGAAAACTTCAGATAATTCTGTTAAATCTGCCAATGGCTACTTATCCCAACCTTGGCCATTTTGTGACTCAAGACCAACTGCCCTACAGAAATTCTGGGTGAGTTCAAATTTTGGGACTTGGTTAGGAATTAGTTGTTGGAGAGAAACAAGATTGGGGATAGCATTTCTGCCTGTGAGGATAGCTTTTCTAAAGGCCTACAGTGAGCAGGTGTGTGTGTGTGTGTGTGTGTGTGTGTGTGTGTGTGTGTGTGTGTACTGAAAGATGTGGAGAGTGGATTGGTGAGAAGACCAACTGACGGGATATATGGTTGGAGAGACCATAGAATCCCTATTCCATAGGGTTTAATGGGTCTGGACCTCATCCCAACCACAATGGGAAACCATCAGAATAATGTGAATGAGAAAAGGGCCATGAATGGATTCTTCTTTTCTTAATATTGAGATTTGGCTGCAGTGTTTGGCTGGCTAGAATGTGACATTGGGCTGCATCAGGAAATGATGACAGAGACCCAGAGAGAATTGGAAAAATCCTCAGTAAGTGAAATTGAAAGGCTTGATGCTTTGGAAATGAAGATGAGGTATGCCTGTAGAGTGTGTCCCACGTCTTTGGTTTACATACTCTCTGGTGGTTAGTGGTGTTAATCATAAGTCAGGGAAACTTAATATGGGACACATGTGAAATTAGTTTGGGAATGATAAGTGTTTTTTAAACGACATCTGAATGGAAATATTATAAGCGGTGAGGGCTTTGATGTGATTTCTGCAGTAGTCATTTTGCCAGAATTATTGGTTCAGGAGCCAAGCTATGAGGTGTACACATACCATAAATTCTGACTAGTCAATCCGAGGCGACATTGTGTTTCTCTCTTCCAGGTAATATGTAAGCCAATCTGGAGCAAGGCTTTAATCTGAAGGGATGACTTTGATAAAAGAAACCTGAGGGACAGAATTTATGGAGAGCATTTCTGAGTGGGCCAACCTCGTGGTGCCTTGTGAGTTGTGGTGGGTCTCGATGTTGCTTCCTGTGCTTTGCAACTACAAGAGTGATTGCATTTCTTTCATAATGATGCTCAAGTTGGCATTGACAGAGATTTAGCACTGTTTCCTGTACTTTCTCTACCTGCAACTCAAGCCTGACAGTGAGCCTTGTGGATACCCTCGAGGCTGCCACTTAATGAAGGTGTTACCTTCCTCAAGCGTGTGGTGACTTTATGGAACATCAAAGGTGTTTTTCAGCTTTGCATTACTGAATCTAATACCTCAGATAAATGTTCTTCTCGCTCTCAATAGCCATGTTTGGGAATCAATCCTTTAACACTTGAGCCTTTGGTAGACACTTAACGAAACCACAGCATCTGGTATAGACATTGTTACCTTCATTTAACAACAACAAAAAAAGAATGGTAGACTCAGACAGGGTAAGTAATTTAGGTAATCTCACTTAGCTAGTAAGTGACAGGCTGGGGAGATGAATATCTGAATTGTAAGCATTTCCTGTTGTTACAATACTTCTCTTTAATGTTCAAAATGAAGAAGGCTGTAACAACTAGAAGAGACTGAATCCTAAAGCAAAATCCTCCCTCTGCTTTCTTGAATGCCCTTTGGGATGCAGCGAAGTAGACTCAATGCTTGTTTGGCAACTCCATAGAACAGAAGAGGGTGGTTAGAAACTGGCCTCTTTTTAACTAGAAAATTCAATTAACTAGAATGCTCCATTCCCTCATGCTCCTTCCTATTAATCTTTATACTGTGCCACAGGGAAAAAGAGAGAGGATTGCTCTGGGAATGAGAAGGAATAATGTGAAGTCGGAGAGTCCCAAGAGTTTAAGGATAAATGATCTGACCGAAATTGGACTCTCTCTTTGTGCTTGAAGTTGTTATTGACTTTGAATTAAAATCAAATGCTTCACAAGGTTTTTTTCACATTGGCAGTGATCTCTATGCCTCTTGTGATTCAGAAGCTTTTCCTGGTCATCCTGGGCTACTCAACTCTCATTTATTCTCCTGACATTCTCTCAGCTCGAAGTCAATGGGTATTCCTTTTGCTCTATACTGAGACTAAAGACACCTTACTGTAATTATTACCTCATTACTCATGTAAGGAAAGAAAGGGGGGAAAAATCCAACTATGCCCATTTGGTTCTTTAACTGCACGTTTTATGTTCTTTTGATGTTTTGAAAATAGGGCTTTCCATGGGACAGAAGAATTAGGAAAAGCTGGAATGACCCTCTGTGAGGTCATGCCCTGTGAAAAGCATAGGTGGCATATGTCATCAGAACTGAAGATGCTCTAA
The DNA here is from genome assembly GCA_023101885.1 of Typhlomys cinereus. Taxonomy (NCBI): domain Eukaryota; kingdom Metazoa; phylum Chordata; class Mammalia; order Rodentia; family Platacanthomyidae; genus Typhlomys; species Typhlomys cinereus. The sequence goes on from JALPQD010000014.1 coordinate 9,195,646, forward strand.
GACCTAAGTTGCCCAGCAGAGGAAAAAGCATACCTGTTGCTCTGCATACCATACACTTAGCCTTGAGGAGGAAAGGACTTTTCTAGTGTGACCACCCTGGGGAACAATATCTTGTGCCAACTTACTTTGTGCTATAAGCATGCCCAGTTACCTGCCCCCTTTCATCTTGCATGAGTGCTGTGATAGACCCTGTCAATCTCCTGGGCCTCTGCTGTGCTTCAGTTTCTATTGCTGTGATTGGCTCGGTGACTTCCATCCCTGGTGCAGGTGGAACCGGAGGGGTCTGTCCTTGGCCTCAGTTGTCTTTTCTTCTTTTCTTTTCTGGTGCTTCTCTGATGTCTCACTTTTTAAATACCCAGAAGCCATGAGGCTCATGAGACTACTTTTGACCATTTGGGAAGAGAGTCAGTTTCCCTCTTTTCTTCCCAAAGAGGACTCTTCTTGGATCTATTTCACAAATACCAATCACCTGTAATGAGGAAACGTACTAGTGTCTTTCCCTGTACCAGTCTCTGTCCTCATTCTGTATTCTTAGCATCACTTCCAAAATGAACCCTTTGCGAATGGTCAGTCTTTGTCTGTGGCTCTTTTCAGGGTAGTGGGGCAGTGGTAGGGAATGCAGGCTGGCCATGGGGGCATGAGACCCCAACCCAAACCAGGTACCTCCTTTGTTACTGCAATCGAAGCTCTCATTGGCGACTCTTCACTGCCCGATTTCCAACAGGGAGGACTCAAAGTGACTTTCTTGCAAAGGAGAGTGGGTGGAATTGGTGATGAGGCAGAGGACAGGAAGGCAGGGGAGGATGCTTGCCTAAATCTCTGAGGGAAGGAAAGTCTGCGGTGCAGCTCTGGGCTGAATCAAGTGCCAAGGGTCAGAGTACGAATGTGTCCAGTGTGGGCCAAGACCCTGTGTGTTTGATGCTTGGCTGTCCCATCTCAAAGTTTTTCATGATGTCTGAACAAGCAACACTGCATTTTCATGTTGTAGTTGGCTGTGAGGGTGAGTCTTCCCAAAGCATCTATAGATGGGGGGTCTTAGAGGTATATAAAGGGTACTGCTTCACCTCGTATGGGAAGCCAAAGAGTTGAAGAAGACAATGTGAATTGCCCACAGGAAGAGAATAATATCAGTTTCTGTTAAACTTGTAGGAACCAGATATAGCTTGCCTTTTTTTTTTTTTTTTTGAGTAGTTAACAGGGGTAGAGGAAGACTGCTAAACCATAACTGAAATTTACAGTGGGGATTGTGAGTTTTGGTGGGATGGGGGTGGTGTTGGTGATAAGCACCACTGACTCAGGAAAGTCATTTGGGTACAAAGTCTGAAATAAAAGTGGAACTCTGTGTGTTATGAGCTCTTTTTATACCCAGCTAACTTACACTCTGAGCATTGGTCATCTTTTGCATAATCAAAATAGCTGGGAGTAAGTATGAAGGCTTAAAGTGATAGAGTGGAAACCAAATGATCTTTTCTTTTTCTTCTTCTCTCCTTCTCTCCCTTCCTTCTTCCCTCCCTCCTTAGTCCTCCCTTCCTCTCTCCCTTCCTTCCTTCCTTCCTTCCTTCCTTCCTTCCTTCCTTCCTTCCTTCCTTCCTTCCTTCCTTCCTTCCTTCCTTCCTTCCTTCCTTCCTTTCTCTCCTCCCCTCCCCTCCCCTCCCTTCCTCTCCCCTCTCCTCCCTTCCTTTCTTCTTCCCCTTTCCTTTCCCTCTCCCCCTCTTTCTCCCTCTCCTCTTTCCCAGCCTTAAATGATGATATAATGTGTAAGAAACACCAGTGGTGTGCTGAGCATGGTTCCTGAACCAATGTTGGTTTTCTTTTTTTCTTACAGCACCAAATGTTCTGTGAGCTCTAAACTGTTGAAAAAGGCTCATGTATTTTTCTCAGTAATTTGGGGCAACACCTACTATTTAGAAGCAAAGTGTGGTTTATGTATGAATTACCAGGTCTGGCACTTTACATGGTAACAGTGGCTTGTCTAACAACTCTTGTGTTACCTTACAGGCACACCTTTCAATTACAATTTAATTCCAGCTGAGCAAGAGATTTTTTTAGGTTGTAGGTTCTTGGAGAGTCTTTGCAAAATTCCTGCCTAAGCAACAGTGTGGTTATCGGCAGATTCCTTTCCTTTCCTTTAATCTGCATGAGTATTGCCTGGGGGAATTTTCTTCTGAGAATCATCTATGTTATATTGACAGAGCCCTAGAATCTCAATTGCACATGTATGTCCATATGGATGTGTGTGGATATGTGAACATATGTGTGTATGTGAACATGTGTGTGCATGTAGATGTATGTGTGTGCATGTGGATGTACATGTGAATGTGGACATGTGTGTACCTGTGGATGGATATGTGTGCAAATGGATGTGTGTATGGGTATGAACATGGAGTCGTTTTGCCTTCATTATTCAGACTCACAGTCTGTCATTTGGAAAAATACAATAGACTCCATATTCTTTCAAAAGCTTCTATTCTGATACATATATTTTATTTGTTCCTACAGTCATGTCTGCTAGTAATAATTTAGTGTAAGTCATGTAGATTAATAGGGCTTTACCCTAATAGGTCTCACTTAGTAATGGATGGAGAAGCATTTTTGACCAGTATTTAGGTGCTAATTTTTTTTTTTTTACAATTTCTCAGCCAATGCAAGACTAGAATTTATAGGTTATGTGAGTTTCCAGAAAAAAAGCAAACTCAAACAGCAAAATGAAAATTGTTCCAGTTTTTTAAGTTCTTATTTTCTCTTAAAGATTATGTAATCAATCAATTTTCTTTTTAGCATATAGAAGGTATAAATTAGTAAAAGAAGAAAGAGAAAATCTGGACATCTGTTCTCTTCACTAAAGTCTACTTTGTGGACTGGAGAGATGGCTCAGGGGTTAAGACTCTGTGTCTCAAACAGAAGGTCCTAAGATCGGATCCAGGTCCCACATAAAACACCAGACAGAAATGGCCCCGGTGGGCAGAGCCTGGGAAATTCCAGAGCAAAGCAAGAAGGAGGTAGAAACAATCCAGGATGATTCCCAAAGTCACTCTTGGCCCTCCACAGGGACACAAAGTGCCCTCTGATATTCACATGTGCACGTGTGCGCACACAGAGACACACACAATAAATTTTTAAAAATTAAGGTCTGCTTTATCATTCATGTTTTTGATAAACACATATATATTTCCACACATGGGATTACAGTTGATTCTGTTTTAATATCTTCTTTTCAATGCCCACTAACATTTTTGATGCACTTGTTGATTGATGTAAAGTTTTTCTGTAATACAGTCATTGTGTTCATCTTAGATTCAAATACATGTAGTAGTTTATACTTTTAAAAGATATACACAGGGCTGGGGAGATGGCTCAGGAGTTAAGTCTTTGCCTTGCGAACAAAAAGACCTGAGTTTGGATCCCCAGATCCCACATAAAAATTCCTGGCAGAAATTGCAGCCATCTGCACCCAGGCTTGGGAAGGTGAAGTCTGAGAAACCTAAGAGCAAAGCAGTAAGGAGGCAGAGCATCCCAGGATGATTCCTGAAGTCACCCTCAGGCCTCCACAGGCGCATATGCTCAAGGGCCCTCTGGTACACAAATGCACATGCATTACTTACGTACACAAACGCACATATGCAAATAAAAACTGTACATTCAGTTCCCAATTTACCATAGTCTGTCTTGTTTTAAAAATTTATTTTGTGGTGATGGGGAAGTGGGATGCATTTGGGAAAAATGACAGCTACATTCTGGATTTTGCTCTCTTCCTGGGATTGTGATAAGTATGTGATACTGCCCTGCAAGACTGAGCACAGGCAGAAGCTGTGAGTGTCAATCACCCCTAGTTATGAGGGTGAACAGTGGGTGCTAGATGCCCTGTGTTGCTAAGGCATGCTATCTGGTAGGTTAGGTCTATGTGCATTTTTGATTTATAATACCTGGGGCTCGTCAGGCTAGAACCTCATCTCAGTTTGAGGAACATCTGTAGTGTGCAACACCAGTTATGGGGTCAGTAGATAACTGTTACATACCTTTTTTTTTTTCTGGAGAGCTTTGTTATGAATTGCTGGTAATCCATGGAATTGTGGAAGACTCACAGTGAATAACCCCCATGAGCACCTTCATTAGGGCAGCTGTGACTACTCTTTTTTTTTTTTATAACATTTTTATTATTATTTCCGCTCATACAAACTTAATAGGTAGACCAGTTCCCTCCCCCCTCCTCCTCCCCCCGAACCCCTTGCTCCCCCTCCCTCCCTTCCCATCTCCCAGTACCTCCCCCCCAATTCCCAGAGAGTCCTTTATTGCGTATGCCTAACTCTCCTCTTGGTCCTCCTTTCTGATGATGTACAAGGACTCAGTGGCATTTCCCTGAACCCTTTCTCGTGTTCCCCTTAAGCATAGGAACACTTCTGTGGCCATCAATCCCTTGCCTCCAAGGATCTTGGTGCCTTTAGCCGATGTTAGACTTTGTGAGGTCAATAGTGTGACGGACATGGCGCAGGGCATGCAAAGTCCTATTATGATTGCTTCAGCCCTATCTAGTGTGGAGACTCTTCAAATCATTGCTCCCCCCATCCTTTTGCTCTTACAATCTTACCGCCCCCTCTTCCGCAGATGTCCCTGAGCTTCAGGATGGGGGGAGATTAGGCTGGCTTAGTTCTATGTGGATGATATAGAGTCTCTGAAGTTCTGGATTGTGGTTTGTTAATTTTCTTTTTCAGTTTTGCTGCTCCTGCAATGCCCTTCACTCCATCCTGATGGGCACTGTATGTCACCCCCTGGTCAGAGACAAAAAGCTGTTAAACTGGAGTCTTGTTATAATAGCACATTCAAGGGTAGATGTAATAAAAGCAGGAAACCTCGGTGAGGGAGGGATCAGTCACCCATTTGCAAAATGATCTCTTTTCATCTGCCAGACTATATGCCCTCCCCTTCTGGTGAGATCATACCCCCTCAGTTGTACATGATCAGGAACGAACGTCTGTGAACTTAACCAGGTGTCACATTACTTACTTGCATTCCTTGGAGGTCGATTTTCTCTGCTGTAACATGGTCCCCTCTCTCCTTGTGTCTAGTGTGGCCCTCCAACCCCATCCCTCCTGTTCACAATCCTTGCAATTACCATATTACATAGGTTTACCCTTGAGTGTCTCAATGTGGGCTGGGTGAGTTTGGTACTAGGAGCCACCTATTAAGGAGTACATATGGCGCTTAACTTTCTGGGATTGGGATACTTCACTTAATATAATTGTTTCTAATGACATCCATTTCCCAGCAAATTCCAGTAATTCATCATTTTTGATGGCTGAGTAGTACTCCATTGTATAGATATACCACAGTTTCCTTATCCACTCGTCAACTGTTGGACATTTGGGTTGATTCCATGACTTTGCTATTGTAAACAGTGCTGCTATGAACATAGTCGTGCTTGTGCTATCGAGGCGAACCTCTGCTGTATGGGGGGTTATTCCCAAAAGTGGAATAGCAGGGTCATATGGAATTTCAATCTTTAATTTCTTTAAGAATCTCCAGACGGCTCTCCAGAATGGCTGTATGAGCCTGCATTCCCACCAGCAATGTAGCAGAGTTCCCCTCTCTCCACATCCTCTCCAGCACTTGTTGTTGTTTGTATTGTGGATTTTTGCCATCCTGACCGGGGTGAGATGATATCTCAGGGAAGCTTTGATTTGCATTTCCCTGATGGCTAAAGAAGTGGAGCATTTTTTAAGATATTTGTTAGACATTTTAATTTCATCTCTGGTAAAATTTCTTTTAAGTTCCAGGGCCCATTTTTTAATTGGGCCATTGGTTTCCTTGGTGTTTAGTTTTCTAAGTTCTTTGTGCACTCTGGACAGTAGAGCTCTATCAGATATGTGGTTACTGAAGATTTTCTCCCATTCTGTGGGTTGCCTTTGAGCTCGTGTGACAATCTCTTTATCTGAACAGAAGCTCTTTAATTTCACAAGATCCCAACTGTTGAGAGTTGGTAGCAGTGACTGTGCCATTGGATGTCTGTTTAGGAAATGTTGGCCTAGCCCAATCAGCTCAAGGGAGTTCCCTATCCATTCAGTTATGATTTTTATAGTCTCTGGCCTGATATCAAGGTCCTTGATCCATTTGGAATTAAGTCTTGTACATGGTGACAAGTACGGGTCCAGCTTTAATCTTCTGCATGTGGAGATCCAGTTTTGCCAGCCCATTTGTTGAAGATGCTGTTCTTTTTCCATTGGATTCTTTGGGCCCCTTTGTCGAAGATCAAATGGCTGTATTTTTGTGGGCTTATATCTGGGTCTTCAACCCTTATCCATTGATCTGTGTGTCTATTTTGGAGCCAGTACCAGGCTGTTTTATAACTATGGATTTGTAGTATAGACTAAGGTTCGGTATGGTAATACCTCCAGCAGTGTTTTTGTTACTCAGGATTGTCTTTGCTATCCTAGGTCTTTTGTGCCTCCATATGAATTTTGAGATTAATTGATCAACTTCTTTAAAGAATTGCTTTGGGATTTTAATTGGTATAGCAATGAATTTGTATATTGCCTTTGGTAGGATGGTCATTTTTACGATGTTGATTCTGCCAATCCAGGAACAAGGGAGGTCTTTCTACCTTCTGGTGTCTTCAGCAATTTCTTTCTTTAGGGTTTTAAAGTTTTCATTGTAAAGGTCTTTTACCTCCTTGGTTAGGTTTATACCAAAGTATTTCATTTTTTTAGGGGCTACAATAAATGGGATTGTTTCTCTCAGGGCTTTTTCACTTCTTTCATTCTGGGCATATAGGAAGGCCTCTGATTTTTGCACATTTATTTTGTATCCTGCCACCCTGCTGAACTTCTCAATTAGTTCCAGGAGCTTCCTGGTGGAGTTTTTGGGATCCCTCAGGTATAAGATCATGTCATCTGCAAATAGGGATAGCTTGACTTCTTCCTTACCGATTTGAATCCCTCTTATGTCCCTTTCTTGTCTTATGGCTTCAGCTAAGACTTCAAGTACAATATTGAATAGAAGTGGTGAGAGTGGACAGCCTTGTCTAGTTCCTGATCGAAGTGGGAATGCTTCCAATTGTTCCCTATTGAGCATAATCCTTGCTGTGGGCTTGTTGTATATAGCTTTTATTATATTGATTAAGGTTCCTTCCATTCCCACTGTCTCTAGCGTTTTGATCATAAAAGGCTGTTGGATCTTGTCAAAAGCTTTTTCTGTGTCTCTCGAGAGTATCATGTGGTCTTGGACTTTGGATTGGTTTACATGATGAATTACATTTATTGATTTTCATATGTTGAACCAACCTTGCGTGCCAGGGATGAAGCCTACTTGGTCCCTGTGAATTATCTTTTTGATATGTTTTTGAATCCGATTAGCTAAGACTTTGTTGAGAATCTTTGCGTCTGTGTTCATCAGGGAGATCGGCCTATAGTTTTCTTTTTTAAGTGAATCTTTATTAGGTTTTGGGATTAAGACGATATAGCTTCATAGAAGGAATTTGGTAGTGTTCCTTCCTTTGCTATTTGACAGAACAGTTTAAGGAGTATTGGTGTTATTGACTCCTTAAATGTCTGGTAGAATTCTGTGCTGAATCCATCTGGTCCAGGACATTTTTTGGTGGGAAGATTCGAGATTACTTCTTCAATTTCCTTATATGTTATAGGGCCATTTAAGTAATTCACAACTTCCTGATCCAATTTAGGTAAGTTGTGTTTACTTAGAAATTCATCCATCTCTTGTGTGTTGTCAAACTTCACAGAGTATAAGTTTTTGAAATATGATGTTATAATTCTCTGGATTTCTTGGGTATTAGTAGTGATTACTCCATGTTCATTTCTAATTTTGTTAATTTGGGTTTTCTCTCTCTTGCTTTTGGTTAATTTAGCTAGGGGTGTATCTATCTTATTGATTTTTTCAAAGAACCAGCTTTTTGACTGGTTGATTTTTTCTATCGTTTTCTTAGTCTCGATTTCAGATATTTCTCCCCTTATTTTGCTAATCTCCTCTCTTCTACTACTTTTGGGATCAGATTGCTCAAGTTTCTCTAAAGCCTTAAGCTGCATCGTTAAGTTATTTATTTCTGATGTTTCCATTTTTTTGATGTAGGCATTAAGAGCTATGAACTTACCTCTTAGGACAGCTTTCTTTTTGTCCCAGAGATTTTGGTAAGTTATATTTTCGTTATCGTTCACTTTCAGGAAATCTTGAATTTCCTTTTTAATTTCTTCCTGAATCCAGTTCTCATTCAGCATCATATTGTTAAGTTTCCAGGAGTTAGTGTATTTTCTCTTGTTTGTTGTGTTGTGGATGTCCAGCTTTAGGTCGTGGTGGTCTGATAGGGCACAGGTTAGAATTTCAACTTTTTTGTATATGTGTAGATTCGTTTTGTGGCCCAATATGTGATCTATTTTGGAAAAAGTTCCGTGTGTTGCTGAGAAAAATGTGTATTCTTTTGTGTGTGGGTGAAAAGTTCGATAGAGATCTGTAAGGTCCATTTCTTTCAGGGTTTGATTAAGTTCCAAAGTGTCTCTGTTAAGCTTTTGACCTGTTGATCTATCCCATGTTGAGAGGGCGGTGTTGAAGTCCCCAAGAATTATCGTTTGGGGGTTGATTTCTTGCTTTAGGCGCTGTAGGGTTTTCTTAATGAATGTGGAGGGGCCCGTATTGGGTGCATATATGTTCAGTATTGTGAAGTCTTCCTGGTGAATTGTACCTGTGACTAAAATGTAGTATCCATCTGTGTCTCTTATGATTTTCTTTGGTTTGAAGTCCACTTTGTCTGAAAGCATAATTGCTACCCCTGTCTGTTTCCTGGTTCCATTAGCTTGTAAGATTTTGGACCAGCCTTTCATTCTTAGGATGTGCCTATCTTTTGTGGTGAGATGAGTTTCCTGAAGGCAGCAGATTGTTGGATTGTGGTTTTTAATCCAAGTTTGTAATTTGTGTCTCTTAATCGGCGAGTTAATACCATTGACATTTAATGTTATAATGGAGAAATTATTTTTAATTCTGGACATTTTTTATGTTTAGTAGATTTTGTAAGCATGTTGTTTGATATTTATGGACTTGTACATTGTTATTTTGTTTTTTAGGACCTTTCAGTTTCTGTGTTTTTCACTGAATCGACGTAGTTAGTATTGTTACGCTTGCCAGTTATTACTAGTGCTTACCTTGGATTGGGTATGTTTGTGTATTGTTATTATTATATCCTAGATGAGGCTACTAGGCTGTTAGTACGTCAGTTAAGTCAGGTTATGTTACCAGGGGGTGAATATTAGTTTGGTAGTGCACTTTTACGATTTAGTTTCTTGGTGAAATGTGGGAGTGAGTGGTGTACTCCCTGGAGTTGTATGTTGTGGGGTGGCTGTATGAGAAAGTTGATCTACAGTATTGGTACTTTAAAGGATCAGTAAGGTGAAAAGAAAAGTTTACTTATCTTTGGGCTGGATGAGAAGAAACTCGCCCACGTGATATAATGATTGTAGTGGAGTCCAGATGTATGGCCTGTGCTCCCTTTGTTCCTTAGAATTTTGCTTGAGTTTCCTTTGGGCTCTATTGAATTCTGAGTAGCAGTGTGTCTTCCGTGGACCACGGGAGGCAGCAGGGTCTGATGTTGATGGCAGAATTCTTCACCTGCAACCTGGGAAGGTAGGCGCGGAGAGGGGCGGGGCCCCGGGGGCAAAGCCGGCGGCTGCACAGCGTGGTGCTGCTGGCCGGTCGGCTCCCGGGTGGGGGGCGGGACTGGGCTGGGCTCTATCGCTCCCTGGCTCAATGGCAGAATTCTTCACCTGGGATCCAGGGGGGTGGCTAGGTGCACAGGGGGCAGGATGCGAGGGGCTTGGGTCTGGGGTGGGGCCCAGGCTAAGTCGCTGTCGGCCTGGGTGCTCGCCGCTGCCGGGACGCGTGGGGCTCCGGGTTGGTTGGGGGCTGGGCTGTGCTCTCTCTCTCTCTCTGTCTCTTTCTCTCTCTCTCTCTCACTCACTCACTCACCTTAAGACATCTTTAAAATTGGGCCTATTAGTCTTCCTTCAAAGAAGGGGATGGGAAGGGTTATTAGACACTCACCTGAGAGTTCAGTCATTCCTTCCGAGCTGTATGCAATTCTCTTATTGCATGTGGACTTCAGAGGTACTGGAGTATATAGTGAGGGGAAAGTTAACTGAAGAGGAAACTGTGCAGCTATGGGGAAGTCCATAGATAGGGAAGTCATCATTTATGCCGGCTTGAACTTTTCAGTGATGTGGCTGCTTTGGGGTTAGCCATGCTCCTATATGTAACCCCTCACCCATGCTCTGGGAGTTAGCCCAGTAAACTTCCTGGTTTACTGTGAGTTTTCCATGCCCGTGGAATCCTTCACTTAGTTATTGATGCTCTGTCTGGACTGAAGAGATCATGAAAAGTCAGTGCAAGGTATGGCTAAAGTCCCTTTATTCAGTCTTGTTCAATCAGAATTGGTGAGGAGGAGGACGGACTGTTGGCAAGTTCCCTTTGAAGCCTTGAAGAAGGTTTCCTAGAAGCAGTAAAGCCTGGTGGACAGATACCCTAAACTAGATGTTGCACAGGTGTTGTTAGTTTTTGCCCTTCAATTATGGGGAATGTTGCTCGTTTATGTGTTGTTAGCTGTTCTGTTTTTGTTGTTTTCGCTGCATAGCTGAGGTTGACTTGAAGCTTGCAGTTCTGCTGCAGTACATGCTGCAGACCAGAGTTTCTGGGGTTCATCTGTGTGCTCTTGAATCAGAATCTCTGGACGTCTCTATTTTATAAATTCTCCAGATTGTTAAATAGGTGCTAAACCACTGTTTGCCCATTCAAAAAACTTTTTGATGCAAGTTATTAGGTAGGCATTTCAGTTATTTTTTCCTAAGAGGGTAGACGATTGTCTTAAAGCCATTTATTAAATTGTTCTCTTTCTTCATGGGTTGAAAATGCTACCATGATAAAATATTAAATTTATATATAAATATAAATATTTGGGTCCGTTTCCAGATGCCCCATTCTGCCTCATTGATCTGTCTGACCATTCTGGCGCCAGTAGCTTACTCTTTTTAATTGCTGTAGCTCTAGTCTGTGTAGGTTTCTGAATGCTGTGCTGCAGAGTCTAAAAGCCTCCCAAGAAGCCATTTGCCAGGGGAGAGCTGGATGACTCATATGTGAAGAGACTTTGTAAATTGCAGAGCGTGCTGGCCTTCCAACCCACCCCTGACACCAGCACTTCCTAAAGCACTGATCTCATCCTGCCCCTTCCTGACTCCAGAGCCGTTCTCAGAAGACCAAATGCATTATCCTGGTATGCTAGTCCTTCTGCCACATCCTAGGTCCCTTTAGTAAAAAATCGTTCAACGGGCTTACTGTTCCCTGTTTCATGGACTTATCATATATATATATATATATATATATATATATATACATATATATATATGGTCTTGTTCTCCCTACCTTGAAGTGTATTTTTAAAAAATTACCTACTTTCATTCAAGGCCAAATTCCCTGGAAGTATTTGAAATGACATTTCTAGCATTCCTGACCTCTCCTTGTACACAGAGTGCTCGCTCTGCAGTTAGCATGCAATGACCTATGACAGCTCCCATACTAGGCAATTATTTTCTTTATTATGCTTCCTGGAGAGTATCGATCTTCTCACAGGCTACACACTATTCTACATACAAAGGCCTTGCCTCCTTTTATCTACTACTGTGCTTCTTAAAAAGGTATGATGCACACAGTAGACATTCACTCAGTAATATTTACTGGCTGTGTAAGAAAGGTGTGCTAGTTAGATATGTAAGCATCAATTTGAAAATTGATGGCTGAGCCCTGAGCACATGTGTAAAGTATTGGCAGTTATGGCAAGCCCTAAGAAAGCCTGCAGGCGAGTATCTAACTGTAGTGGGAAGATCTGACCCATACTGGGTAGAGCTATTCGCTGAGCAGGTAGATAAGATGGAGGGAGATAGTTCAGTAAGTTGACATACTACAGAATACTGGGGCAAACTTGTAGTCTGGCAAGTGAGGTTTTCCCCTTTCTCAGCAATCCTGTAAATATGAGGTTCCCTTGGCTCTTGGTGTTGGTATGAACGCTTCTGCCAAGCTGGACTGGGAACTGTAACAGAGACTCGCAAGCAAGAATAAAACCTCTTGTCCCATAAACCGTTGGGTGGTGAATTATCAGCAACATGCAGACAAATCACAAGAAAGAAATGTTAGACTCCCATGAAAGCCCCCTTTTTTTTGTGCTGCTCAGACTCAAGCAGAGGATGGCCACCTAGTTTCTTTTATTTTCAGCTTATACATCATTTCTGGTTGGTTTCAAGCAACTTCTGTGTCCTGAAGAAGATGTTTTATATTAACCAGCTAGATATATATCTCACGGGATATGATAGCGTAGGTGGAGATGGGAGAAACTAGAAACTTCTGCTTCAGATCCTGGCAAGATTTCTGAGCAGTTGAAAGTGACCTGTCAGACAGAACCAAGGTTGTTTCAGAGATGCTCTGGGGGTCTGCTCTGTAATGCTCCTAGCTGAGGGACTATATTCACTTAAATCCTTGATTACCCAGCAGGTATGTTTTGCCGGATCTTGGTGATCACGCCTGGTTGTATGATGGAAGGATGCATGGTGATGGTGAGCTGAGGCAATCTGATTCTTGGGTCCAAATTAAGAAATACAGAAGGTCCTTGCTCGTTGGATTTGGAACACAGATCCCTGAGAGCAGTGAGGCAGAAGACTTGGGACAGCAGAGAAACCCGAAGACTATGGAGAGGAGAGGAAAAAATTTGATGAAGAATGAAGGGAGGAAGGGACAGAAGTGACAAAAATATCTGTTCTTGGGGTTACACCTATTCCCCAAATGCTCTCTGTTCAAAATTTTAAGCCAACCTCTTGCCTCCTGATAGAACTCTCCCCTATTCCTGCCCTTGAGTCTTCATGAGGTCACTGGAGTTTAATAATAAACCTGGCTTCTCTTGACCAAGCTGGAGGGAGCCTGGCGTCTCTGCCCCTTTCAACCAAATTAGCCTGGATAAAATAGGTAGTATTGTGGAGAATGCCTATCAGCTGTTTTTCTGTCTGGAGAATGTATATTTAATTATAGCATGAGTCACAAAGGTTAGAATAGCTGGGTGAACTTTAAAAAAATATTGCTCTCAACATGATTTCTAAACTCTTAATATATTTTTCATGAAAAAATTTCAAACACATAGAAGAGTAGAGAGAAAAGAATAAACATCCATCAATCCATTACCTAGATTTAATAGTTGTTAACTTTCATATTTGCTTCATCTTCCTTTCTTACTAAATCATTGAAAGCAAATTGTGGATAATCTCTTTTACCTGAACATGTCATCTTGCATTTCTAGGAGAAATTTTATATTCACAATGCCATGGCCAGAGGACAGAGTTGACTGTGTTTTCTTAACAGAACTAACAATCTTCCCTTATAGAAATAATCCTGAGTTTTCTAAAAATATCTTTTGTAGGTGTTTCTTTTCCTCCTTCTCTCCCTCTATCTGTCTCTCTCTTTCCTTCCTTCCTTCCTTCCTTCCTTCCTTCCTTCCTTCCTTCCTTCCTTCCTTCCTCTTTCTTTCTCTTTCTTTTTCTCTTTTTCTCTTTTTCTCTTTCTCTCTTTCTCTCTTTCTCTCTTTCTCTCTCTCTTTCTCTCTCTCTCTTTCTCTCTTTCTCTTTCTTTCTTTCTCTCTCTTTCTCTCTTTCTTTCTCTCTTTCTCTCTTTCTCTCTCTCCTTCCTTCCTTCCTTCCTTCCTTCCCTCCCTCCCCCCCTCCCTCCCCCCCCCTCCTTCCTTCCTTCCTTCCGTGTTCAAGAGAACACTTGAGTGTGTGTCCCTGTGGAGGTCCAAGGGTGATATTGGGAATCATCCCAGATTGCTCTACTGTCGTGATTATTTTCTCTGGGGTTTCCAAGGGCTGGAATTGCAGACCACCACAATTTCTGCCAGACATTTTATAGTGGGATCTGGGGATCTGAACTCAGGTCCTTTGGCCTATGAGGCAAAGGCTTTAACCCTTGAACCATCTCCACTAGCCCATAGTCGTTTCTTTTTAAAGATCACAAAGATATATGGACTGTTAAAGCTCCTTAGGTCTCTCTTAATCTAGAAAATCTCTCTCTCTTTCTCTCTCTTTTTCCCCAAATGAAATCGATAGCACTTGTAAGACTCGGGAAACTGAGAAGATCAAAAGGTTTACAAGTCACCCCCCACAGGCTTCATGTACAATAAACTTAAGCCAGCTGTCCAGTAGATTGTTCCATAGATATCTAGATTCATCTATTTCTTCCTCTCTTACCTGTCATTCCTAATAGTGTAAATTCAATGTAAAAGATCAGTTGATCCATGTTGTTTGCTGCTGGTGTCTGACACTCCACACGTGGGGTGGTGTGCTATGTCTGGCCATTTGTTTCCCCTGCACTGACGGCACCTTTTCCAGTTCCTGCCACCTTCTCTTCCAGGCATTAAAGCTAAAGTTTGCTGGATTTCATGGTTTTGGAGTTCTAGTTGTTGGATAAAAAGCAGTTCGCAGGTTTATCTGGAATCACTTTTCCCCCTTAGATATGGAATTTGAGACATTTTTGAATGGGCCCTTTTATCAGGGCCATTGAGAAATAGATCAGTCAATGTCTGGCTCTGAGTGTTCAAAAGACAGAGGAAAGCTCTTTAAAAGGACACTTGTGATATCATTCTTCTGTGAAGATAGCAATATGAATACCAGCATGGACTTTTAACTCATTTCTGGAAGGGAACTGAAATATGATGTAGGTATGTTGACTTCTGCATACCTAACTCTGAAGCTCCTGGGGTCTTGTCCGGGCCCATGAACCAGCATAAACCCAGACTTACAGAAGTGGAAATGGTAGGAATTGATCCGGCATCGGGTCAGAGGGAGCCTAGATGCCCTCCATCATCCAAGCCAACTTTACTGTAGTGCACATGAGTGTTTAGAGGAAAATAACCAAGGAGCAGGGCCAAATTCAGGAAAACATCAAAGAAGAGCAAGACCAAATTCTTTATAGGATTATGTAAAACATATACATTCCAGTTAATAAAGAAAAGGCAGGAGTGACATCTACTTGCTGTAGGGACCAGACATAAGGTCTCCAGGTAGAGAAAACAGGCATGGCACCTGTTGCTAGAAGGGAATGGATGATGTATGCCTCAAAGCAGTTACTTGGTCCAAGCATTAGCATATCTCAAATATATAGGAAGGAACTGTAGGGGGAGGTAACCCAGCCAGTCCTAGAAAAACTAAAAGTGATCCAAAAACAGACAGGAGGTAAACTCAGCTGCAGAGGAAGGAATTCACTTGTCATTGTCCTGCAGACAAGAGGCAAACTCAACTTCCAAGGGAAGGAGCCCCTACAACCGCCCTTTTGATGCACGTGTCATTCTCCAGAGAGCACGCTTTGGGCCTGACAACCCTCACAGGGTCTGGCTCAGGGAACTCTTGCTACACATGGCCCATGCCCTTCATTCCTGGAAATAGCTGATAAGATCTCTAAAGTAGGACTTGTTTAAAACTCTCCCTTGTGATTCCAGTGTGTAATCAGAATCTTGAGCCACTCTGTTAGAGCAAGGCCGGTAAAGAACTTCTGAAAGTGTGAGATAGCAAATGTTCTGGGTCTGTGGTCACAACACTGCTGGTGACTGCTCAGTGTTGTCGTGAGCAACAGCCAGAGCAAATACATTGATTGACTGTGTTCCGATAAAACTTTATTTTCAAGACAGTGGAGCTGGACCAAGATGCAAAGGACTGTTGATTCCCTGGCTCTCCATGCAAGAAGCGCCCCCAGGGCTCTACCATTCCTCTGTGCTTCAAGGACCCCCCAATGTATCCAGATCTGTTCCCAAGTCCCTCAGGTCTCGGATGCCTTCAGGCTTGCATGCTCCCCAAGATCCCAAGTGCACCTAGGTATGTAAAATACCCCTAAATCCCTCAAGGAACTCAGTCTCACAAATGTTTCCAAATCCCTAAGTGCCTCCCAAGGTTTACACTCCCCCCAAAGCCCCAACATGTGCAAGTGCACTGGGGTCAGCAGATACCTCCAAGGTGACCAGTCCTGCAAATGCCTCCAAGACCCCCTGTGTGCTTAGATTTATGCAGGTCCCCAAGTGCCCAAGTTCCTCCAAACTTTCGTTTCCCTTTTTCCCAGTGCTTCCCTACGTCTTCCACGTCCAGAGGCTTCCTCCAATCTTTCCAAAACTTCCCACCAATGACCCATAAGGTGGCAGCAGCAGGAGTGTACAGTATATACAAGGAGCAGCAAGTGTACCCAAGCTACGAAGATCGTGTGAACCTTGAAAGAAAAAAAAAAAAAGATTAGGGACAGGAGCACCAGATAAAGATTTGGTTCAAGAATCGTAGGGCTAAATGTAACCGGGAGCAACTCTGGAAATATGCACAGCCTGGGAAGAGTGTCCGTGGACCAGCGCTGCCCAAGCCAGCCGAGGGCCTCTCAACCTACCTCTCCCGGAGATCCAGAGCCCGTCACCCCTGCAGCTTCTAGTGCAAATACCCAGTGCTCTGGGCCCTCCGGTTCAGCAGCTTTCCTCACCTCGAAAATCTTCCCAGCCCCAGAATCAGCTGTTTGTAGCCTTGATAAATCCTGCCCGGCGAGGGGGGAGGGGGGAGTTGGTCCTCTGACCTGAACGTGCCCCAGCTGCGGCGGACGCTAAACTGTTTGCACCAACAAGGAACTGGAGACACAGTCCATCAGTTCACAGCAGCTGCAGCTCCTATTGCAGCCTCCACTGCTGCAGCCCCAGCGCTCTCTGCCTCAGTCCTAGGCCATACTTCAAATGAAAATCCTGCCCCACAGTTGGTCTGTAGTCAAGGTCCTTCCACCTCGCCTCTAGCCTCTCACTAGACAGTGAGTGAGTTGTATGCTGATGTCCAGGGGTTCCCCTCCAGGGTTAGACAGCTTCTAGGAGGAACCCGTGGGACATTTGAGTATCAATCGAAGATCATATCTGCCTAGGACATCACTGTATGTTGGGTGTCAGGAGATCTGAAGACCCCGCAGATTTGTTCTTGGTGTTGATTTCTGTTTTTTTTTTAATTTTTTTATTATTATTATTTATTCAACTGTCGCATGTGCGTGCGTGTGTGTGTGTGTGTGTGTGTGTGTGTGTGTGTGTGTGTAGAACCACGGACGAATTCGTGAACCACCATGGACGCCTCCACCTCCTTCTGCCCCGGGATTCACAGGCTCCGCCCTACCAGGACCAGAAGCGCAGGCCGCCCCCGCTTCCGCCTGGCGTCTATACGTGGGATCTGGGATCCGAACTCAGGACCTTCCGCCTGCAAGGCGGAGGCTTAACCCTTGAGCCACCTCTCCAGCCCCGATTTCTGTTTTTTAAGTAATCAGGCTCACCAACTGCTGCGGTGAACAGCCTACTACTCTGGCCGAGTCAGAATAGTTGAGTGTTCCCACTGGTTAGTTGGCTCCCGTGCAAGCGAATCTGGCCAATCCTGGGCGCCAGAGCCTTTGCCTCAGGTGATACATTATTGTTCCTACCCCAGTTCTACCAGGTCCTGCCTGGAGTTTCAGGTGAACACCTTTGCTCCCACTTAGATTTGGGGGTTTATGTGGTTTGTTCACCACCAATTTGTGCCCTGGCTGTGTATTTAAAGTTGCTGATGTAGGAGGGGCTGACCTGCAACTTCTGTTCCTTCGACAGTACAGGAGAAGCATCTGGTACTATACTCAGTTTTTATTTGTTTTTGGAGACAGGCTTTTACTCTGTAGTCCAGGCTGGCCTGGAATTTGTGGTAAGCTTCTGGTCTTAGTTTCCTCCATGGCTGAGATGATAGAAATTGGACATAGGGGTTCTTTACATATATTTACTTTTATGATTTAAAAAAAAAAACTAATTTTTACTAGCAAGCCAAACTGTATATGATCTTTTTTAAAAGCAGTGTCACAGTATGTAAATCATGTTGGCCTCCAAAGTTTTGGGGATCCCCCTGCCTTTGCTTCCCTAGTCCTGGGATGATAGGCATGCGTTTTAGTATAAAATTGTTAGCATAAATTTCTTTTGATAATTAATGTATTTTCTTTCAGTGAACAGAAATTTTTTTAGAGGGAAAACAAAACAAAAACTGCATTTTCAAAGCTGGAGGCAGTTAGGTTTGGGTTTTGGGTCCTCGTTTGTAGATTGACTTCAGATTTGTGAAATCGAGCAGTTGTCTTCAACAACCTCATTTTATTTGTAGATGCTCAGCTGTGCATGTGTGAGAAAAGTGAATACTTTCATGTCTGGGTGGCTTGTGCAGGTATTTTGAGTAGAAATTTTAATTGTTCCTTATTATATTTTATTTATTATTACTTTATTATTTATAGTGCTGGAGATTGAACCTAGGGCCTGACTTGTGCTAGGTTATGACCACTGTATCCTAAGCTCTTTACATTATTATTATTTCTTTAAATTTTCTTTGCCATGTAGTCCACTTTGACCTGGAACTTTCTATGTAGCTCAGGTTGGCTTGGAACTTGAAATCCTTCCCCCTTCCCCAACCCCAGGTCACTGTTCTTGAGCATTGGTATGGTTTGATTTGTTCCCTAATCATAAATGACTTGAGACAATGTACTGTCTTGTATCCCTCCCAGGTCTTCCAGTAACTGTTACCTTTCACCTTTTGCTATTAGCAACACTTTTTGGATGTAGGTTTGCAAGTTTCCCCTGCCTCTTATAGTCCCTTAGTTTCTCTGCTTGCTGAGGATAGACATGTCCTCTGTCCCCTGAAACCTATTTAACTGGGCTCTGATGGGCCTCCCTGTGCTGGCCTGGCCCAGCCTCTTCTGGTCTGGTGTATAGGCTTCTCTGTAGGATCTGAACATTTTTTTTACAAGAAAGACTACATTATGTTGCTATCAGGGCTGGCTCGGTCCTGGGCTGCTTCCCATCTGTGTAATCTTTTGCATAATCTCATCTGCTCTTGCAGTTCTGAATTCCAAAAATATGCAGCTACCTTATCTCTGCCTGTTATTATTGAAGTTACCCTCTGGCTAAAATAGTCCGCTTAAAATTCTTGTCATATGTCAAAGATTTTAGCACAGAGAGATTTGTTCACATTTTGACTGCTTTTATAAAATAACGATACTGTGGATTAATAAATCATCTTTGTCCTTGTGTCTTTTTTATCATATTTTATGTGGATTAGTTTCTGGTTGTGGAAGATATGAGATTATTAAACAAAAAGCATGGAGGTTTTAGGAATTTTTTTCTGATCTTAATTGTTGACTGTTCAGTGTCTATGTGATTTGGTTCTGAAATGATTCCTGTGAGACAAACACTATACCTGTTCATACACCAAAGACATCAAATGAAAATAACTAAATAATGTTTTAAATTTATATACAGAAATAATAAAATGCTAATAAGATATATAATGCTACATATTTTAATATATAATAAGTAATAATAAAAATACTAAAAATTAATTAAATGTTCTCATCTGTTAAACCAGTCTTTGTGATATTTTGGCAAAATTGGTAGCTATTATGGTTAATAACAATTGTCAACTTGATATCTGGAAGATAAATCTTGGAGCACACTTGTGAAGGATTATGCAGGATTAGCCTCTGAGCATGGGAGGGGTTATATTGACTAGGTTAATCGATGTAGGAAGACCCATCTTAATTGTAGACGTAACTACTCCCCTGGGCAGGGCAAGAGAACTGGGCACAACAAGTGCTCATTTACTTCTCTCTGCTTCCTTACTGAGGATATTATGTGATCTGCTGCTTCTAGTTCCAGTTGCCTTGACTTGCCTGCCACGATGAACTGTACCGCAACACTGAGCTAAAATTAACTCCTTTTCCCTTCATGATTTTGCTAGGGCATTTTATCACAACCACGTGAAAAGAGACTATGAAAGCAGCAGGATGCGCTGAAATACCTGTTATGTAAAACAAGGTTATATTAAAAAAGTATATTTATTAAAAAACACGAGGTATATCATGCTATGTTTGAGCCTTCTTAAAATGCTTTGGGAAATAAAATACAGCTGTTTGAATTCAAAGATAAGGAGATAGATACAGAGCATGGTGATACTGGCCTAGCATTTAGATTTTCGATGTGCATGGAAACAAAGCTTCATCTATAGCAAGAGAAGGCTTAGGGCCTCTTATTTAACTCTGGTTATTTTTTGTTGTTGCTGTTCACTTCTGACCTAGGTCCTCATGTAGCAAGAAGGCTACCATGTAATTACTTTCCCAGCTTCTAACTCTGGGTTTTTCTTTTATATACATACTCTGTTTTTTATTGTCAAAAATAACATACTTGTCATAAAACCTAAAAACATTATAAGATACTCAGAATATTCAAGTCACAAATTTTACTTTTTTCTAGTTTTACAAGCATATCTCTGCTTTCTTCCATCCCCACCCCCAATCACCCATCCCCTTCCCTTCTCTTCTTGAATTCATCCCACTCCTTCCCACCCTCTTTCCTGTCTAATTCTGTGGACCCCAGGGTTTACTCTGGTTTGTCTACTCTTTTGTTTTTTAATTGTTCTACTTTTACAAGCATATTGAATACTTATTCCTGCTTTCCTCCATTGTCTCTCTCTCACATCCCTCCATCAATCCTACTCTCCTGCCTGTCTGCTTCTATGGACCCCAGGATTACCTCTGGCTTGTCTACTCTTGTGGGGGCGGGGTCAGGCCTCTGAGGCTTATCAAGTTGCCTCTGTTCGGGCCATCTCACTGATGACGGCATTTCCCTTCACTCATCCAGCTTTAGACCCCAAGTTTTCTATTGTTTGTTCTTATCTTTCTTAAGTTCCTCAATATTCTATGGGGGCATGTCAGTATGTTAGTCATTATGCAGGTCTAGTAAGGACAAGTCTCACTGTAGTGGTTCCTAGATGCAGCAGTCCTGCCTTGAGTGGGATGTCTTGTCCAAAAGTGAACCTTTTCATCTTTAGGTTCTTATATTCTCACCACTCCCTCATCTGTGAGGTTCCCAAAACCTTAGGATGGGAGATTGGGTTGGTATGAGCCTTGCTGAGTTGCTTGAACTGTGCATTATGGCTGGCCATTGCTGTCTACTTTGATGCTCTTCTGTTGCCCTAGAATGCATCCTGTCAGGTGTTGAGATTCTCTCCTCTCTTGTAGGAGAAGATTTCTGGGCTGAGTGCTAAGTGCTCTTCTGATCTGAAGTTACAAAATTTCTGTCATTTTCTTGGACTTTGTCCCTGTTTTGTCTGTCTTTGCCCCTGCCACAAACACAGACATGGGAATGTTCTTGAAACTTTAAAGTATATTTCTCACCTTTAATAGATGTAGCTTGAAAGCATCACTTCAGAGGAATTGGTACATGTAACATGTACTGACTAGGCATCAGTAAAGAGGAATAGATAGAAGTCAACAGAAATATTAGAAACAAAATTTACTTTTGGAGAACTTCATTATCTTCAGACTAAAGGCGCCAACAGCAATTCCCATAGAAGCTCTCTATCTCTCTTTCTCTATCTGTATATCTGTATGCCTCTCTTCTCTCTTGCCTCTTTTTTTAAATTTTTTAAAAATTATTTATTCAATTGTGTGTGTGTGTGTGTGTGTGTGTGTGTGTGTATGTGCATGTGTAGAACCAAGGGTGAATTCAGGAATCATCGTGAATTGCTTCTACCTCCTCTTTTTTTGTTTACTCTGTCCTGGGATTCACAGGCTCCGCTTACCAGGGCCAGAAGCCCAGGCCGCCCCTACCTCCACCCGGTGTTTGTATGTGGGATCTGGGATCCGAACTCAGGACCCTCTGCCTGCAAGGCAGAGGCTTAACCCCTGAGCCATCTCTCCAGCACCTCTTGCCTCTCTTTTTATATACTCATATTAATAGAGGTTTTCAGTGAGATCAAAGACTGTCTTCTGGTGTTCCAGTTATGTTTCCTTCAAAGTATTCCAATGAAAGTAACAAGAAGGAAGGGGCAAAGCCATGTAACTGGAATGCAATCCTTACGTTCTCTCTGTCCTCTGGGTCTAGCTAGTTTTCCTCTAAGGGAAGCATCTTGGTGAAGGTGGGTCATCCTCAAGTCTTCCCTACCTAACTCACCCAAGGGAAATGTGTCTTTATGTAGAACCACCTGAACCACAACTGAAGTGTGCCTGGAATCTTATCGCAGAGTTTTGCACTTGATCCAGCATTGCTGAAGCAAAGCAGTTCTGGAGTTGGATACTTGTATTTTATCTGGAAACAAGAAAGGATTCCTAGACTTGGCTTAGCCTATGGCAAGTTGTTCGGGTTGAGTCCATTGATTTCATGTGCATTTTTGTACATGTTAGAAACAGGTCAAACTCAAATAATGTAAGGAAAACACTGTCATGTCATTTCTTGACATCTCTAGTCATATCATGTGAATGTCCTCTGTGAAACTATATCACATACTGTCAGGGGAAAATAAGTAATTTGGGCACAATTGAAATCATTTCTGACCAGAAAAAGAAAAATTGAGTATTAGATTCTGAGGCCACCATGCCACTGTTTTTTGTCCCTTATAGAACAGGTAGTCTTAGTACAGTAGCTGAAGTGAATTTGCCATCCAAATTCTCACTTGCTTGTCTATTGCAGTGAGATATGAAATTCTCCAAGAAAAGCTTAAAACAGCAGTGATGTGTGGTTCTAATCCCTGGCTCAGGGATGCAGCAGGACATGCAGGTTATTGTCCCAGGCGGATGCATTCAGTTGTGAGCACATCTGGGATACACATCAAGCATGGCTACTCTGCCCTCCAGGACTTTTCTCATATGGACTTTTCTCCTATGAAGTCTAGTCTGAATTCCTTGTGGTACCATGGCTCTGAGAGAGTGCAAATAGAAGCTGTCTGTTCTCGTTAGGTCTGGGTCTAGGACTAACCAAACCCTACTACTCATTGAACTAGCCAAAATAAGTCACAAAATGAACCTCGAGTGGAGGGAATGTAGCCTTCAACTCTTAATGGAGGGCCTAGCAACTTGTTTCTTGAAGAGTTCAAAGTGCTTGATGGGATTGCGTTTTTCTCCTAAGAGCCCAAGTTTCCCAGATGTTCCTTGTTATGGAATAATTAATAATAATGCTACCTGAATAAATGTGATGTCAAATGTACAAGTTTGTGTGTATGTGTGTGTGTGTGAGATGCACTCAGCTGCGCATGCACTTGTGGAGACAGAGGTCAACGTCAGGTGTCTTGTATTGTTATCCCTCTTATTTTTTGAGACGAGGTCTCTCACTGAACCAGAAGCACACCAGTTCGGCTAAACTTGCTGGCTAGTCAAGCCCCCAGGATCTTCCACCTCCCAGTGTGGGGATTGTAGGTACATGCTGCCACTCTTGGCTTTACAGGGGGTGTTGTGAATCTGAATGGAGGTCCTCATACTTGTGCAGCAAGCACTTTGAGCCATTTCTCCAGCCCTGTGGAAGAATTTGCTCTTATTCTTTGACACGTTCATACAAAAATACAATGAATTTATGTTTCACCCTTTACTTAATCTCATTCCCCGCCCCTGCCCTACTTTATACTTTCTCTTTTCCAGCCATTCTCCATCCTATTTTCATATCTTTTTGTGTGTATGACCGACCGGGTTTCATCTTGGATGCCCGAGTACTTGCTGGGGCATGGATGACTCATCCATGGAAAAGTCACCGACTGAATAAGGAGCTCCCCTTCTCCTGCCTGGCATTAAACATTGATAGTCTCTCAGGGAGGTGTAATGGCTCTTCCATGATGAAATGATAGGCTAGCTATTGTGTAGGCCTTGTGGAGGTGGACATTGCTGCAGCGAGTTCTTAGTTGTG
The DNA here is from genome assembly GCA_023101885.1 of Typhlomys cinereus. Classification (NCBI taxonomy): domain Eukaryota; kingdom Metazoa; phylum Chordata; class Mammalia; order Rodentia; family Platacanthomyidae; genus Typhlomys; species Typhlomys cinereus. Next base: position 9,219,395 of record JALPQD010000014.1, read on the forward strand.
ACAGTCCTGTCATGATCAGAAACCACCTCTTCTTACCCTCAGGTTCTTATGTTATTACAACCCTCCTCTTCTGCAAAGTTCCCTGAGCCTTAGAATAAGGGTAATTTCAATGTCTTATTTACAATGGAGCAGTGAATAGTCACTTATTCCCTGCACTTTTGCTAGTTGTGGTTCTCTGCGTTAAACACCTTCCATTTCAAAGGATGCTTTTTGGTTGAGTGCTGAGAGCATCTCTCATCTAGCGGGTATAATGAGAACTGTTTAGATGGCAGTTTTCTACCAAGTTTTTATAGCTAAACCTTAATAGTTTGTTCCCATCAAGGGTCTGTAGGAGGAATTAAAATGGCAAAGTATTTCAAGAAGTTGAGTTCTGGCTTCAAAGGAATAATCGGGAGGTTTCTGGAACTGCAAATCTATGGAGTTCTTATTTAACTTATAACTAACTGACAATTCTATGAATACTAGACTTTTTTACCTTCATTGTTCCTGATTTGATTTTGTGTGTGCGTTGGGGAGGTGAGATGTATGCATGTTTGCATGTGTTTGTGTGTACACATGTGTGGGTGCAAGTTAAGGTCTAAAGTTGATATAGTGTGTTCTTAACTAGTCCTCCTTTTCTATTATTAAGGCAGGTCTTTCAGTTGAAGCCAGAGATCATGAATCAGCTAGGCTAGCTAACCAGCTGGCCTGGGGGTTCCCTGATTTTGTCTCTGGCGATCTGGGATCACAAGCAATCAGCACCACACCTGCCTGATTTTTATGCTGCATCTGGGGATTTGTCCTGGTGGACTGAACTGGAAACTCAGTGTTAAGTAACAGCATGTTTGCAAATCACAGTGACTCAGCAAAATATCTACTTGATTTGAAACAAGTAGGCCAGAACATAATTCAGTTTCAAAATGTTCCCTGTTTCAAGTATTATCCAAACTGACTTTCTACGCTAATCAAATTGTTTAAAGTATTCATCTCACTTGGTGTTATGTCCGACCAGCTGAAGGGGCTGATAAATAATTCTTTTCTAGTTGCTTATGACTGCAAGTGTGCGTATTACAAAACTGCATTCTATCTGACAGTTTCCATCTCCCTTTCCCATGTTGACGGATCTATAGAAGCAACATCAACAATCAAATGAAATCATTTCAAGGTTTCTTGCTTAGCAAATGGAGGCCGCACTGGAAGAGCATGGGGTGGTGGACCAGAATGTACACACATGACAACTGCAAGCCTCACTGCTTCAATGGTGCCCGCAAGCCAGACCTGCAGCAATTTTGCAGCTAAGTCTTCACAGCTTCTTCATATTCAATCCAGTACAGACACCTATGCTGGCCCAGCGTGTGTGTCCTTCTCATTTGGAAAATCTATCTGATGGATTTCCCTCTGGTGTTTCTGAAGAACTGCTTGCTAAAAGATGCTTAAGAAACTCTCAAGTCTGGGCAAGTTAGTACTGCTTCTTAGTTCTTAATAAAATGGATCTGAAATCTCAGGCAGAAGATGCTATCTGTCAGACAGGTACTCAATCGTGATCATGAAATGTTGCTTGCCTCATCCTTAAATTTTGAACACCCATGTTGAATAGTTTTGAGAGTCTGATTTTCCTTCACTTTCTGCTAATATATGTGAATTTAAAATGTTTTTTGCCTAACATTGTGACATAAAGACTTGGCATAGCTGAGGTAAATTTGGTGACATAATTACACTTAAGTATTATCATCCTGAGAACTCGATTCCTCTCTACTTGCCATTTTTTTCTTTCTTTTCACTCCTACTGTGAGATTTGATGCTGCATATCTGTCCTGATCTTCCCAACTCTGCCCCATGCCTGAGTTTGAATTACCTTCAATTGCACTCTCAAGAGAACCCAGTTTGCCTGCAGAGGAATGGTCCTGCAGAATTCCATAGTTCCATAAGGACGATACCTGTAATTTCTCTATCAGTTTTAATTTTCTTCTGTGTATTCTACTTTTAGCAAAAGAATAAGAAACTGAGAGGTTAAGAGAGATGAAGAAACAATCTTCCAATGAGAAATGATTTATATTGTGGGGCTGGAGAGGTGGCTCAGGGGTTAAGCCTCTGCCTTGCAGGCGGAAGGTCCTGAGTTCGGATCCCAGATCCCACGTATAGACGCCAGGCGGAAGTGGGGGCGGCCTGCGCTTCTGGTCCTGGTAGGGCGGAGCCTGTGAATCCCGGGGCTGAAGGAGGTGGAGGCGTCCATGGTGGTTCCCGATTCGTCCGTGGTTCTACACACACACACACACACACACACAGACACACACACGCGCGCACATACACACGCACATGCGCACAGTTGAATAAATAATAATAATAAAAAAATTTTAAAGAAATGATTTATATTGTAAGCATATGATCCTGTAAGTCCTGATATTATTAATCCATATTATTAAGCCATGATATTATTAACATATTCAGTATGCAAATTGATGAATGTGATTGTGTTTCCAGAAAATTTCCTTTGCAGAACAAAGAGAATGTGGTCAACTCATCGCTGATCTCTGGTTCAGGCTGTAAGCATAACCCCTGCACTCACTTTGTTAAGATAAATTCTAAAATATCAGTAATACAGAGATGAGTGTGACTCTTGCACAGACAGTGCAAACCACCCAGGAGACTGTCATGGACACGGGTGCCGCCTTGGAGGAGGAGAGGCTTCTGGGAAAGTCCAGTGGCCTTGGTGCCACTGCTGTGTTCCAGGCTCTGGACTGGTATTTTAGGCTTTGCTATTTGATTCTGAGAATGAGCCAAGTAAGCAGCGAGGCTCCTGGGAACTGGTATTCTTCTAAATAGACACAAGCAGCATGCAACTCAGAACGCCAGTTCACTCACTGGCAGCGCAGATGTGGCTTTCAGATAGGCTGGATGTTTGTATCCTTAAAGTATTTTCTCTTTGTAGGCAAACAAGTGGGAAGACAGCTCATAATTTGATATGAACTATGAAATCAGAATCCGGACTGGAGAGAGAGTCAGAGATTGTAGTGTTGGTGCCAGGCCAGCTGTACCTGTTTCTAACCCGGGAGGCACTGGGCACATGGGTTTGGTGACGGCACATCTCCCAGGACCTCTTCTCTCCAGTGCTCCCATTTCCATCACAGCCTGTGTGATATATGGAGCTTAGGCTTGGTGGCGATTCGTCAAAGGTAATGATGTGTTTCAGGGTCTGGGCCATTATACAATCTCATTTTCAGGTTCTTGGGTGCGTTTTCCCCGTGTGCTGGTAAAAACTACTAAGAAGACAGGTGAATGTGTGATATTGAGAAGGAAAAGGGCTTTTTAAACTCTAAAAGCAATAGAAAGTTTAAGGCAGCAGAATTCCTGTAGACAAATCCAACAAATAGAAAACAGTTTGCTTATTTAACTATAAAATCTTTCTTTTACAGCAAAATACATAATACTAAAATGAAATCCAAACAAGAAAATAATATTTGAAACCAGTGGAATCATTAAGAAATCCTGAAACTTCCTTCATCTATAAATAACTGCAATGAGCAGTCAGACAATAGAATTCAACATGGCTGGAGATGTGGTTCAGTGATAGAGTGCTTGCCTAATGTAGCACAAGGTCCTAAATTGGATTCCTCAGCACTGAAAAAGATTGCAAGAAAACCTGCAGAGAATTGTGGAAAGGACAAGTGATCAAGTAGTTCATGAAAGCATAATACGACAATCAGTAAATATCTAAAAGAGTATTCAGCTTTCAGAAAAGCAGCAAAGAGAAAGGCAAGGGAGGGGAGATGAGAAACGGTCACGTGTTCTGTGTATGCACAGTTCCGGCAAGGCAGGAGACTAGTTTTGCTTAGTGGGCCGTGAGCTGATGTACCATAGGTGACCAGTGACTGAGGCAACTGAGGGCTGTCCGTGCCTGTTGTCGCAAGCTGGAGATGATGTGTTCCAGATGCCATGGCTACAGCATACAGGATTCATGCGGGAGAAGTAAGTTTGCATTGTGTTAATCTCCTGAAGTTTGGTCCATGATAGATAAGGGAGATTATGAGAAAGATTATGAGACAGAGAGAGAGAAAAAAGCTGTGTGTTGTCTCTTTCCATTTGGATTCCAAGTTTACACTATTCATTTTAAATTATGAGCTCTCTTCCCCATTGCTTGCTATCAGGAGAATACACCACTTAAAGAATCCAAGTGTCCATTTACCTGAAGCCACATTTCGTGTTGTAAATGGATGAACTGGCATTCTCAGTTACTACACACCACAGGGAGGCTGTGTGGACCAGTCAGTGCTGAAGAAGTTCGTTTTCAATGTAATAGAAAGCAACATTATATAAATTATTCCTTAAGAACATTAAGACTGTTCTGTTCTCTGATCTAGAAATATGTGGAATCCACTCTCAAGATTCTAAGGAGAAAGTGTCTGAAATATAACCCAAGATTTATATGATTCTAGCAAGCAGTTGAAGAAGCTTGAACACTTAAAGACAGGCAATACTCAAGGCACACATTATGGTTTGAATGTAAAATGCCCCTCAGAAGCTCATCTGTTGGAACATTTGATCTCCAGCTGGCAGCACTATTTGGGAAGGTGTGGAACCTATGGAAGTGTTGGTGTAGCTGTTTCTGCTTCTAAGTCTCAATGCTTTTTTTTTTTTTTTAACATTTTTTATTATTATTTCCACTCATACAAACTTAGTAGGTACACCGGTTCCCTCCCTCCCTCCTCCTCCCCCCGAGCCCCCTGCTCCCCCTCCCCTCATCCCTCCCTCCCCATCCCCCAGTGCCTCCCCCCCAATTCCTGGAGAATCCTTTAATGTGCATGCCAGACTCTCCTCTGGGTCCTCCTCTCCGATGACGTACAAGGACCCAGTGGCATTTCCCTGAACCCTTTCCTGTGTTCCCCTTAAGCATAGGAACACTACTGTGGCTGCCAATCCCTTGCCTCCAAGGATCTTGGTGCCTTTAGCAAATGCTAGACTTTGTGGGGTCAATAGTGTGTTGGACATTGCGTGGAGCATGCAAAGTCCAATTATGATTGCTTCAGCCCTAACTTGTGTGGAGTATCTTGCATATCATTGCTCCTCCCATCCTTTTGCTCTTACACTCTTACCGCCCCCTCTTCCGCAAATGTCCCTGAGCTTCAGGATGGGGAGAGATTAGTCTGACCTAGTTCTAGGTGGTTGATATAGAGTCTTTGAAGTTCTGGATCATGGTTTGTTGATTTCTTTTGCAGTTTTGCTGCTCCTGCAATGCCCTTCACTCCATCCTGATGGGCATTGTATATCACCCCCTGGCCAGAGACAAAAAACTGTTAAACTAGAGTCTTGTTATAAGAGCACATTCAAAGGTAGATGTAATAAAAGTAGGAAACCACAGTGAGGGAGGGGGTCAATCACCCATTTGCAAAATGGTAACTTTTTTTATCTGCCAGACTATATGCTCTCCCCTTCTGGTGAGATCATACCCCCTCAGTTGTAAATGCTCAGGAACAAAAGTCTGTGAACCTAAGCAGATGTCTCATTACTTACTTGTAGTCCTTGATGGAGGCTTATTTTCTCTGCTGTAACATGGTCCCCTATCTCCTTGTTTCTGATGTGGCCCTCCTACCCCATCCCTCCTATTCATAATCCTTGCAATTACTGTAGGTATTACAGAGATTTATCTTTGAGTGTCTCTAGGTGGGCTGGGTAGGTTTGGTACTAGGAGTCACCTATTAGGGAGGGTATATGGCGCTTAATTTTCTGGGTCTGGGATACTTCACTTAATATAATTGTTTCTAATGGCATCCATTTCCCGGCAAATTCCAGTAATTCATCATTTTTGATGGCTGAGTAGTACTCCATTGTGTAGATGTACCACATTTTCCTTATCCACTCATCAACTGTTGGACATTTGGGTTGATTCCATGACTTTGCTATTGTAAACAGTGCTGCTATGAACATGGTCGTGATTGTACTATCGAGGCGAATTTTTGCTGTATGTGGGGTTATTCCCAGAAGTGGAATAGCAGGGTCATATGGCATAAGGGTTGAAGACCCAGATATAAGCCCACAAAATTACAGCCATTTGGTCTTTGACAAAGGGGCCCAAAAAATCCAATGGAAAAAGAACAGTATCTTCAACAAATGGTGCTGGCAAAACTGGATCTCCACATGTAGAAGATTAAAACTGGACCCATACTTGTCACCATGTACAAGAATTAATTCCAAATGGATCAAGGACCTTGATATAAGGCCAGAGACTATAAAAACCATAGTTGAAAGAGTAGGGAACTCCCTCGAGCGGATTGGGCTAGGCCAACACTTCCTAAACAGACATCCAATGGCACAGTCACTGCTACCAACTCTCAACAGTTGGGATCTTGTGAAATTAAAGAGCTTCTGTTCAGATAAAGAGATTGTCACACGAGCTCAAAGGCAACCCACAGAATGGGAGAAAATCTTCAGTAACCACATATCTGATAGAGCTCTACTATCCAGAGTGCACAAAGAACTTAGAAAACTAAACACCAAGGAAACTAATGGCCCAATTAAAAAATGGGCCCTGGAACTTAAAAGAAACTTTACCAGGGATGAAATTAAAATGTCTAACAAATATCTTTAAAAATGCTCCATTTCCTTAGCCATCAGGGAAATGCAAATCAAAACTTCCCTGAGATATCATCTCACCCCAGTCAGGATGGCAAAAATCCACAATACAAACAACAACAAATGCTGGAGAGGATGTGGAGAGAGGGGAACTCTCCTACATTGCTGGTGGGAATACAGGCTCATACAACCACTGTGGCGAGCCATCTGGAATTCTTAAAGAAATCAATGCTTCTTGATTGGTCAAGCTGCCCTGCAAGCGCCTGTCTGCCTGACCAGCCTGGGTATGTGTGGTTGTGGCAGGACAATCCTTGCCATGATGAATACATCCATGAAGCCATGGGCCTGAACGAGTGGATCTTCCCTTAAAGTCGCTTTGCCATGTATTTTGCCACAGTGCTATAAAAGTAACTAAGAAAGCATGACCCTATTATTGCTAATAATTCTTTCCTTAAAAGATTTAATGGTAGAAATTCTTATGTTGCACTGACAAGAGCAACATAATTTAGGAATAAATGAAAGAGAATGTAGAGAATCTTTGGTGAATAATGGAAAGGTTGAGCCAAAGAAATAGAGGGAGACATAAGGTATTTTTTGGTTTTGTTTTTTGGTGTGTGTATGTGTGTGTGTGTGTGTGTCTGTGTGTATATAAGGTGTTTCTTCCATTGTTCAACAATCAATAAATTTAGAAAGCCCTTAGAAAATTTTAAGTGAGCTTCACAAACTTCACCTAAATTTCCTCTAAACAAAAGAGTGAGAGAAAAATGAAGAATAGTTTTAAAAAGAGTGATGTGGGGTCTTGCATGTCTATGGACACTGGTCCAACCACAAGAGTTTAAGTCTAGAAAGTATTCCAGATTAATATGAGGATTTAACTTGGGTTTCTATGCAGTCAAAACCATGCTGTACAGTAAATGGGATTAGCACAATGGGATATCCATTCACATAGAAATATAACTAACTCCATGGTTGATACCCAAGAAAACAGTGTATGTGAACATCAGAACTTTACCTTTTATAATAATTTAGGTCCAAAAGGCATATGTAAGTTCCTAAAACAATGAAACATAGAATTACTATATAATCTAGAAATTCTTCTTAGGAATATACTTAGAGAGAAACCCCGAAACAGGAGTCAGTCACATCAGGGTTCATAGCAGCTGTGTAGTTAGATAGAGGTGTCATTTTGACAACTGAGAACTCGGCTTTTTGGGCACTTTGGAGGAATGTATTGGTTAACACAAGCCCTGAGAAGACCTGTAAGATATCATCTAGTTGATGTGAGAAGACCATGCCCACAGTGAGTGGGATCATTTCCTACACAGATGGACAAGGTGGAGAAATCTGGCTGGAATTTGGCAGGCTGGCAAGTTAGAAAGTATGTTCCTTACTCAGCATTCTCTGTGGATGTGGTGTGACCAGTTCCCGTGGTTCCTAATGTTTCTATGAACTCTCCTGCCATCCTAATAGACTGTAATCTACAGAATTGTGAGAATGAATCAATGTTCTTGTTCCCCTACATTGTTTGGGTCATGTAGCATTGATATGAAACTAACGAGGCGACGTTGTTCAGTAGTTAAAAGGTAGAAATGATGCCATCCATCCATAGGTAAATATACACATACTGGAATATCATCCAGCTTAAACAAGAATAAAAGTTTTAGACACAATTACAGCATGACCGAACCACAAAGGCACTGTGTTAAATGAAGTACTCCGACTGGGTAAGGATATTTTGTGATTTCACTTACACCAAGGACCTAAAATGAGGCAGATTTATAAACACAGAAAGTAGAATGGTGGTTGTCAGCATAGGTCGGGAGGAGTTGAGGTTATTCTTCAAGATCATGGAGTTCCTGTTTGGGGTGTCAAGAATATTCTGGAAATGAATAGTGGTGAAGACTGCATCACTCTCAAATGTAGTAATACAACTGAAAAATAGTTACAATGGTAAACTTCATGTTTCATATATTATGCAACAATAAGAACTAATGAGTACACCAACAGACGTGCAAAACAAAAGAAAGGGGTTGGTAGGCATGCTCCGTCAGTAGGGGTTCCTGTGTAAGCACGAGGACCTCAGTTTGAGTCCCAGAGCCCATGTGAAGCTAATCTCAGTGCTGGGGAGGGAGAGACACAGAGTGGAGCGCCTCCGGTCGGTGAGAGGCCATCTCTCAAAACACAAGGTGAGGGCTGGGCTGGCAGCACAGTGGTGGAATGAGAGCCTGGCATGCAGAATGATCAAGAATGATTCTCAGAGTCGACCTTGGGTCTTCTCTGGCACACACACACACACACACACACACGCACACACACACACACACAGCACGCATACTTGTGCATATGCACACATGCACACACACATGCATGCACACACACACACAAATGAGCATACACGCATGAATGTATGTGTGTTCAAAAACATTAACCCATGTGTCATAGTTAATTACAGGTGTCAACTTGACTGTTGAGGGTTTGAGCTCTGGGCACAGTTGTAGAGAGTTGATGGTTGAGTTAAGCCCAGAGCAAACCTGAAGGAGATTGTCTAGCTGATGGGGAAGACCCAGCCCATGTTTCATATATTATGCAACAATAAGAACTAATGAGTACACCAGGGATTAGGCCCTGGATAAATCAGAGAGAGCTGGTTGAGAGAGTGGGCATCCTTCTGTTCACTTGGCTAGACATGCTGGCCTGGCAAGTAAGGATTGTCCATTTCTTAGCCCTTATGCAGTGATGGTGTGGCCAGTTTCCTTGGCCTTGGTGTTGGTGCATGCTCTCCCGTCAAGTTGGACTGAGAAATGTAACCCGACTATCGTAAAGAAATAAACAAACCCCTTGTTCCCTTAAGCCGTTTGATAGTCATTTATCAGCAATGTTGCAGGCTGATTGCAACACCATATGCACATGCACACCCCCCAATACACACAAAAATGGAAAAGACAAATAAGTAAAAATAACAAAACACACCTAGGAAACCCAAAGTGAGGAGCGGTGACCTCTAAAGTTGTTCTCTAGCTTCCACTTGCAGGCACACACAATGCGCACACACACGCACACAAATGCACACAAATGTAGGCATGCCTGGTCACTCCTGTGTACCCTCACACACATGAGCGCAACAACAACAAGAAAAGAGCCAAGGGCTGGGAAGATGGCTTACAAACAAATACACAAAAGTGAAGAAAGGGGCCGATGAGTACCTTTGCTTCACAAGCAAAAGGACCTGAGTTGGATCTGCATATTCCACATGAAAATGCTGACCAATTCCAGCCCTGGAAGGTGGACTCTGGGAAATCTTAGCGCATAACAATAAGAAGGTAGAACAATCCGTGATGATACCCCTGATCACTCTCAGACCTCCACAGACACTCGAAATGCCCTCTTGTACACACACACACACACACACACACACACACACACACACACACGCACCACGACGACACACACATTTGTATTAACACAAGCAAAAAATAAAGAAAACCAACAAGGAAGTACACTAGGGAAATCAGGAGTATTTGGGGGCTGTCAGAAAATACTTTCATAGTTCAGTAAAGAGTTGAAAGAAGTTCCTGGATCATGGAAAATAAATAATGATAGAGTCTGGATAGAAATTAAACTGACAATTTAAAAGTATAGCTAGAAAAAGAAGAGCTGAGAGAGAGAGAGAAAGCAAGAGAGAGAGGGAGAGAGAGAGAGAAAAGGAGAGAAAGATTGAACATGGTTAACAGCAGATTTTTTTTGATGGTCTAGTCTTTTTTATTATTTATTTTTTACTAGTTTTACAAGCACATTGAATACCCCTCCCTCCCTCTCTCCCTTCTTCCCTCTTTCCCTCCCTCCCTCTCTCCTTCCTTCCCTCCCTCCCTCCCCTCTACTCATCATTCCACTGCCTCCTCCTGTGTGTCTGCTTCTATGGGTCCCAGGGTTCCCTCTGAATCATCTACTCCAGTGGGGGATTGGGCTTCTGTGGCCGGCCAAATGGCTATTCATTGGGTAGACACTGTTTAACTCTAGCTACTAAGGTTCCCACTGCACCAACATCAGATTTGTAAACAGAGCATTCACATTTTCTTTTTAAATGGGAATATAACTAGAAACCAAAACAAAAGGAAAGAAAATTGTGTTAAGCAAATTCACAGCAGTTCAAAAGCTGCTTGCAACCCCATACATTCTTCTTGGAATAGAGATTGAATTAACATCATGCCATGTCAGTTGTTCACACAGACCCTCACGGACAATTTACTAGAATGGAACAAAAGGCTGAATAAATGCCACACCACCAAGTAAGTATTGAGGGAAAGTTTTGGCACAGTGCTGTCAAGAACAAAGCTGAGTAAAGATTTCTGTGGCTTGATGTTTACTGAAAAAAATAAAAGAGAAAAAATTTTTAAGTTTACAAGAAATCATTTCACATTTTAATGCTACAATGGTCAAGCGTGAATAAGTTATAAAACACATTATCACTGTCTAGGACGGGGAATTCAATATGTAATTATTAATTTAACAAGTAATTAAGTGAGGCAAAATGCCATGCATGAAAATTTAAACAGTCTATATTACTCAGTTCAACCAGATCATGGCAGGAACAGAGTGTGAAACAATTAACATTTATTTTACATATGGTTGACCCAAAAGACAAGTAAAGAAGTCCAAGTGAGTGTTTCCTTGGTTTTACAAGTACTATAGAAATGTATACTTGAAAAAATAGTTTAAAGGAAGAACTGAAATCTTTACTCATTAGGTATTAATTTAAAAGATGGAGGAGGGCATTGAAGTGTAATGAAGACCATAATAACTAAAGCAAAGTAGGGCAGGCTAGACTCTGGACTGAAATAGCCCTAGCGAGTCTTTGTGCCAGGTGTTATGCAGTTATGGATTTGTTACTTGGAGATATGACTTCAACTGTGACAATTATAATCACGTTTCTTTGGGGGTTGGGGGGGAGAATTTAGTGATTATATCTGATACGGGGCACTGAAAATTGGCATATTTTGATTCACATTGAATTTGATCTTGCAGCTGCTCTCAGATAACATGGTTGGAAAGTGTTGCAAAGGCAATTAGATTTAATTTCGATCATCTACAAGGTGCATTAGGAGAGATAGGCGATGCAGCAGCTGATTCACAAGTCAAGTGATTATGGACTTTGGTAGAAAAATAAATTAATGTTGAGTAAGTACAATGAACACTACTCAGTCTAACTGATGTTTGAAAAAGGTCATAAGAAACCCAAAGGAGTCTAGTCACTTTCGAAAGTATTAAACTATTTTAAAGAACAAAAAAGTTGTTTTCTAAATGTAATCCACATGCGAAATATAAAATGTGAATCTAGAGCATTTCAAATGCATATCTTATTGAGGGATAAGATTTGTGCGTAGATTTTGGAATTAGCTTCCACAGAGACTTATTTCATCAGCACGCCAAATAAGAAATACAGATGTGAAAGCATCAAACTACACACACATCGCTAAAATGTAGTAACAGTTTTGCTTTTCTTTGCAGACTCCACTGAAATAATTTAAATTAGAATTTATGATAGCATAAATATAGTTATTGCTTTAAGAGAATTGGCATCTTTTTCTCTTGCAGTTGAAGGGAATCAGATCTGAATATGCCTGCCCAAAAATATCTTTGTGCTTTCTCTATCTTCCTAAAGGAAGGACACAAATTCTTCTTATTTAAAGTGCTACCATTCCCTCCCCATTCCAGGAGACCTACCCTATTCCCAGAGTGCGAGGTTGGCACCAAGTTGGGTCTATACAGACACAGCCTAAAAAAGTCACCTCTTTCCTCCAAAGCTTCCCCTCCACATTAATCTCCTATCACTTCCCTCCCTAGATGCACAGGTGCCTTTGCTTTGACTTCTGTTTTCCAGCATCTACTGCCTTTTGTTGAAAAGGTATAGCGTATCACTGAGGTCTTTTCCATTGGATTCCCATTTATTTTGTGAGGAGCTTTGCGTGGATGCAAAAATCAGGCTGCTCACCTCAACTAAAATTTGAATACATTTGCTTTCAGCTTTTATCAATCTGACTTTTGCCATTCTCATTTGCAGATGCAAGTGGGCCTGTTCCTTTTTTTTTTTTTTTCTTAAAACATTTATGTTCATCATGAAGCTATTTTCTCTCAGCTCCAGGTGTACTTAGTAGTATGTTGCCTTGTGATTGCTAGGGCCTGGCCTCTTCAAAGCAAGCTTCGGCTCTCCCGCTGGACTAGGGCTTGTCTGTGCTTGGGGAGGGCATGGCTGTCAGAGAAGAAAGCAAGGGCGTGTCTCTTTCTGTGAGGTCGCCTCAGGCCCTGCCCCTGGCAGCAGCAGTGCCTCCCAGTGGATGCAACTGTATACTTTCCCAGCACTAGGGGAAACAGACCCTGTGGCCCCATGGCTGGATATGCTCACACCAGCCCCCTGGGATGTGGGCTCAGGTCCTTGGGACCCTTTCTTGTAACTTCATAAGTCTGATCAGTCCAACCTCTTCTATGTGCTTTCCTTGGTCCTAGATTGAGTTGTTTTCTGTACTTAGGAGTTCTTTTAAATTATTGTTTCTAAATTCTAAAAGGTAAGAAAATGTGATAAATACACATAATGTAAAGTTTACCATTTGGACTTCTTTGTGGTGTGAGGATCAGGTGAGGTACCACGAAGCTACCTCCCCAGCTCCTCTGAGCCAATGTTGAGAGTACAGTCCTACAGTGTTAGGTACATCCACACTTTCGTGCAACTATCTCCAGAACTCTTTCTTTCACAAAACAAAAACTCAATGCAAATTTGTCCCCCACCAAAGCCTCTGTTGATCACAATATAAAGATCCCTATGAATGTGAATAATATAGGTTATTGGGCAAGAGGAATTTTACATGCCTGCCTTTTCATGGCTAAATTATTTTGTCTAGCATGTCTTCAGAGGTTTCCTTAGTCCATTCCTTCTTGCTGTAATTGAATGACACAGATTGAGAGGTTTATGAGAATAAAGGTTCATGTGGCTTGTAGTTCTGAAGGCTGTGATGGTAAGGATTGGGCAGCCGCATCTGGTGACGTTTTTCTTTTTTTATTATTTTTTATTATTTATTCAATTGTGTGTGTATGCATGTGTGTATGTATGTGTGTGTTTGTGTAGAACCACTGGACGAACTTGGGAACCACCATGGACTGTCTCTACCTCCTCCTTGTTTATTCTTCCCCGGGATTCACAGGCTCTGCCCTACCAGGACCAGAAACGCAGGCCACCCCACTTCCGCCTGGCGTCTATACGTGAACTCGGGATCTTCTGCCTGCAAGGCAGAGGCTTAACCCCTGAGCCACCTCTCCAGCCCTCAGGTGACGTTTTTCTTATTAGTGATGAATAGGAAGCTGAACGTCTAAGCTCAGGTCTCTCCTCTTCTTACAAAGACATATTGGACTACAACCCCATTCTATGATATAATATATTTCAATTATCTCACTAAGGTCCTACCTCTAAGGACTATGGATTGAGTTTTTACTATTATAGTGCCTTTCAGTGGGAATTCCATGTCTACATGAGTTTGGCGGAGACATACAAACTATAATAATGTTTATACATGCTGTAACGGGGTTTAGCATCTGAAACCCTTTTAAGGACAAATTAAATTCATTTTATATGTGTACCCTATTTTGTTATCCTCTCATTTATTGGTGAATCATGCTCTTTTAGTTCCCTTTCAGTTACTTGTGATGGTTCCTTCTGCCTAGTTAGCAATTCTTCATTAAATTACCAACTCGGGTAAGTGGTATGATTTCTGCCTCTTGATTGGATTCTGGTTGATGCAATGATCGATGATGTGGAAAGAAAATCTTTCCTACTTGATTGTCTGGCCTGGACCTGGCAGCTGGTGACCGAAACCTGTCTTCTGGATAGAGAAGTTCTTTTCTCTCTGTCCTGCTTCATGAGTTGCAGGACTCTGGGATGGGCTTCAGAGACAAGTTCATGTTGCTGCTTGCACAGGTTTATCAGAGGCCTAAGGCACAGTGTGCACAGTGACTCCTGCTCATAATCTCAGCACTTGTGACGCTAAGGCAGGATGATTGTCATGAGTTCAAAGCGACACAGTGAATTTCAGGCCATTCTGATGTTAAGAGATCCCTGTGGGGTCTTTATGTGTCCAGGTTCTAGGTTGGGAGTTGAAGACTGAAACTAGAAGGAGTAGAGGAATAAGGCAGAATTTATGAGAGGAGAGAAAGAACAGAACTCGCTGACATGAATCTGAGAGGAGAAAGAGAGCCCTGGAGAACTCATGGACTCCAGGCATGGAATCTATGAGGGTGAGAGAAAAGTCACATAAGAACTCATGGAATCCAGACGTGGAATCCATGGGGGGCAAGGGAGCTAAAGATGGCTGTCAGAGTCAGATATATTTATAGGGTTAGGAAAAATGTGGGGGAGGGGGAGAAGAGGAGAAGGGGGGGCAGGAAGAATGGCTTTTCCTCATTGGTTAGCTCCAGTTTCTGTAAATCTGATCAGAGCTTTTGGTCCTCTATACCTCATTGGTCTGTTCCTATTGGGACCCAACCCAGTTGGTCTTGTGCTGGGCCTCAAGGTTGGGTTTATCTACAATGGAGAACTAATCTCCATATGCTTTCAAGATCTGAGCATTGGGAGATTTTGGTAACCTTATCTCTGTGGAGGATTAAAACTAGGGAGTGTGCCTTCAGCCCTGGAGGATGACCTTTGAAGATCTTCAAAGACCTTCTGTAACAGTTATTCTAACTGTTGCTGTGAGAGAGCACCCAAAGTCAAGCAACTTAAGGGAGAAAGGGAGGTTTATTCAGCTTATGGTTCCAGAGGAAAGGTACAGTCTCTCAAAGCAGGGGTAGCATGGCTGGCTGGCCAAAGCTGGAGGAGGCTAAGTCACCACAGACATCTTGGAAGCTGAGAGAAGCAGACTGCTTGCAGCAAAGGCAGCCTTCTCCTGGAAGTAGGGTGGGACTAATCCACCTCAAGGCCCACTCCTTGTGACTGCCTTCCTCCAGCAAGGCTCCACCTCTCAAGGTGCCGTGACCTTGCCAAACACATGAGACTGTGGGGGACACATTTCAAACCATGACACCTTCCCTACATGTTTGCTCTAAAACTGCCTGACTGGTAAGGAGATCCTGTCTCAGAGCAGTAGACCATACTGGAAAGTGATGCCCCCTGAACTCACAGTTTCTGAGGGTGTCCTTGTGGTTTGTTTGCATGTTGCCTATAAATAAACAACCAAAGAACTTAGGTGAATAAGGGGATTTTATTTTTGCTTACAATTATTTCGTTACAATTCTTAGGTTCGGCTTTTCAGGAGAACTCTTGCCAGTGCCAGGACTTGAGGTAACTGGGCCACATCATATCCACAGGGGTTGCTGAGAGAGAGGCGAATGTCACTCGCTAGACAGCAAGATGGCCGGTGTATGCTGAAGAGTGCCAGTTTCCTGAACCTGCCTGTCTTCTCTACGTGCCCAGGGAATGGTCCATCCTTAATGGACTGGGTCTTCCCACATCAGTCAATCTCCTTGCGGCCTGCTCGGGGCTTGTCTCAACTACTAATTCTTTTGGATGTGCCCAGAGCTCAGCCTTCAGCTGTCAACTTGAGACCCATCTATCTAAGTAGCACAGGTTTAACTAATCGTCTCTCTTTAGCCCACTCTGAAACCATTTTATAGTTAACTGTGAACTTCTCGCTGGAGGGATCTGAGGACTGGGGGCTACTGGGGCTTTGGAACTTACTCTGACTTTTCTAGTGACCTCTTCTTTTGGATGTGTGCATCTTTACTAGCCTTACTTCACATTTCCCACCTTGTAGGAATGCTTGCCTGTCTCAGGACTATGCCTTTTTACTTTCTAGAACTATATGTCTATTCTTTCAAAATGTTTTGCCATTTTATGGGATTTTGAATTACAGTAGAGATGTTGTCAGTCACTCTTCAATCTAGTCTGCTATGTACTTTATAATAGGTTTTCTTCCTCATATTTCTACAGTTTTTTTTTTTATAAAAATAGTAGAAAAAAGGTAGGCTCCTCCAGAGATTGTGCTATTTTCAAGGTAAACCATTAGTTCCTCAGGAACATAAACTTTTTGATATTGGATATTTGGAAGAGATATAACTATTATAATTCACAAATTCTCCAGAGACAACACATTGCAACTTAATTTCTTATACTATGTTCCATTCATTTCATAATTACATGGCTGAATAATGTATGAAAACGAAATTGCAATTATGGCTCTGAGATCAGGGGAAATAGTCTTAAAGTCATTTGAATGGTTTCAAAACTGGTGAGAACTTACTCTG
Source organism: Typhlomys cinereus (assembly GCA_023101885.1). Taxonomy (NCBI): domain Eukaryota; kingdom Metazoa; phylum Chordata; class Mammalia; order Rodentia; family Platacanthomyidae; genus Typhlomys; species Typhlomys cinereus. Next base: position 9,236,225 of record JALPQD010000014.1, read on the forward strand.
CATTTTAAATTTATATTTATCTAAGTATCTTGAAACAGCTGTGCTTAGAATCTCCAAGGAATTTCGGGTAACTAAATTAAAAAAAGACCTCTGAAATAGACCGAGAATTACTGCACTGTTTGCAGATGCATATATCTGTTGTATATGCGATTCCATGGTATTACAGCTTATAAGTAGATGATGCTCTTAATGTTGACAACGTTAAGGCCATGTCTACTGCATGGTAGGCATGCTGCTAATGCTGGTGAGGTGAAAAATGGACATGATCTCTATCATGGCCCATTGATACTTTAGTGGGGGTACAGATGTGCAGACAGGTCGTTTCCACATGGCGTGCTAGGTAATAGGTGAGGGAAGTCCAAGGCATGTTGAAAGACAGAGCTGGGCACTGTTGGGTCTATGGCGTCTAGCGCGACACTGTCCTGTGGAGAGCTAGTGAAGAAATGCAGGGAACACTGCAGATGAGCCAGGCTCATCTTTGCCCCTGGCTCTCGGATGTGCTGTGGCCTCTGCATGCATGTCTGTCACAGGCTGGCTTGGAAATGTCTGTGTAGCATGTTTTAAGGCATCTGTTCACACGCTTTGCTGAGGACCTATCTATTTTCAGTCCCTCCCTCCCTTCCCTCTCTCCCTCTCTCCTTCTCCTTCCCTTCTCCCCCTCCCTCCCTCCTTCCCTCCCTCTCTCCCTCTCCCCCTCCCTCCCTCCCTCCCTCCCTCCCTCCCTCCCTTCCTTCCTTCCTTCCTCCTATCTTTCTCTTTCTCCTTCTCTCTCTCTCCCCCCTTTCTATCTTCTCCCCCATTTCCACCCCCCTTACATTAGATGCAAACAGGGCGGACCCTTGGTAGCCATGCCATTGGTGTTGCAGTAACCAATCATAATGTTTCTCCTTCTTGATATCTGCAGGGAACGCAAAACATAGTAATTGCTGTGAATCAGTCTATTGAGTAAATTAATGATCCTTAGGACAACGATCTAACATGCATCTTGAGAGTATCCAGAACAAACTGCTGTCATCTAAACAATCCCTTTACTGACGTGTGCAGGTTACATCACCATGAAGCATCAGGGCAGCCATGTTCTTCAACATCACGGACAAGAAGAATATATCAGTTCACCAGATCAAACCATACACCAGCAACTTAGTCATGATACGTTTAAAAATACACACTTGTGTTCAGATTGGCCAATGTTTCACAGGTGATTTAAGCTTGAATAACTTTCATTTAATTTTAGGCTACAACATAGTTTTTTTAATGTGTGTGTGTGTGTGTGTGTGTGTGTGTGTGTGTGTATCAGAGGGCACTGTGTGTCCCTGTGGAGGACCAAGGGTGGCTTAGGGAATCATCCTGATTGCTTCTATCTCCTTGCTTTACTCTGGGATTTCCCAGACTCCACCCACTAGGGCCAGAAGTACAGGCCACTGCCATTTCTGCCTGGTGTTTTTATGTGAGACCTGTGATCCAAACTCAGGACCTTCTGCTTGCGAGACAGTCTTTATCCTGAACTACCTCTTCAGCCCATACAACATATACCTCTAAACTTGGGAATACAATATATAGATATTTAAGTAGACATAGAGTTTCACAAATTAAAGGCGAGTCTCTTAATCATTTTTATGTATGTATATTATATTGTTATATATATTTGTTTTAAAGTTCTAAAAATCTATTTGTTCAAGAGTGATATATTTATGATATATCACTAATAATAATCTGAATCTGCTGCCTAACACATCTTTTCAAAGCTCAAGGACTAAAACATGTACCTGTGATGGACTATTTGGTTTTATGCGGGCGGGTAAAACTTCAGCGGCTATGCACTGTCTTTAACGCTTCTGGGACAAGCTCGTTTGCTAGTTATTTCCTTTGCTCTAATGAGCACAGTTGCTTGACCTGGTAAGTTCTCACTCCCGTGTCGTTCCACTGGCTGAACACGTGCTAGGCCAGTCCTCAGTTTGAAAGTAAAGGACGTGTGCAGCCCATGGCAAGAGGCGGGGTTTGATTTTGTAGGCAAGGCCCTGTGCACAGGAAGGACAGATAAGGAGGATGACATAACCCGTACATCCACTATCTAAGTTTCCTACTGGGTGATGCCCCCTTCTCCAGGCAGCCCATGGCCAGAGCAGATTCCCTCGCCTTATGCTGTAATGTCTAGCCATCTGACAAAGCTCTCGCCCTGGGAGTGAGAGCATGGGTGACATTTCTGAAGGGACTCTGTCATTTCCTTGTTTGTTGGCCTCATGCAGCAAATTTGCTTTCTTGTCTTTGTGTTTTATTTGTTGCACAAAGTGGTGGATGGGCTTTGTAAATGACATTCTTGGTTAAATAAATCACGTGCACTGATCATACTTATCCTGTGACCTTCCCTTTCCTCTTTTTTCCCTTCTGCTGCTTCTTTAAACGTTCCAAAAACTGTCCTTCCTCTTGTATGTCACATACATGCATGCACACACATGCACACACAGGTGCACACACACATGCACGCATACATACGTACTCACATCACATATCGACTGCTTAGTTACCTATCAAATTATATTTTTCCTTCCTGGCAAATTTCTTTGTCTGTCACGTGGTGGTGTCAGATAGTCTAATCAAGTGTATATGAAGATTTCACCTAATATGTTGACCTCCAGTTTCATCTATTTTCCTGCAAGTGAACTAAGTTTGTTCTTCATGACTGTGTAAAACTCCATTGTGTATCCACACTACAATTTCTTTGCCAATTCATCTGTCAGTGGACACCTGTGCTGATTCTGTAGCTTTACTATTGGGAATAGGCCTACAATAAACATGCGTGTGGCGGCATCTCTGTAATATCCTGTTAGATTCCTTTGGGTATATTTCCAAACATGGTAAATTTAAAAGCCACATACATAAAATAGTCTTTACTTGGCCGAACTTCACTCAGACTTAAGCTAGGACCATCCTTATTTTTTTTTTAAAACCTTGTTGATTTATTTAAAGATAATTTAAAAAAGTATAATTAACAGTTAATTAAAATGAAGCATTCAGGTCTGCTACAAAGTATTTTTGACATTAATTTTTAGAGCTTTATGTTTATTTGCTGACCTTTATGATATGAATTCCTAATCTATCATTTATTAATCCCATGTGCCCATGTGTGTCAATATTTCTCCCACTGTTCATGCATTTATATATAATGCACTTGACAACAAGCTCCACATTATTATTTCATCCCTTCTGAACTCCATCTTCCTCTTGAGAAGTCTCCCTCCTATATGAGGATGTTCTTTTTTCCTTAAATTTCATTTATTATTTAATAAGATTAGCAAGCAGAGTAAGTAGATATCTCTACTCCCCTCCTCCCTCCCTCCCTCCCTCTTCTCCCTTCATAGAACCAATCCATTCTCTTCCACCCTCTGTCCATCAGCTTCTATGGGTCCTGTGTTTCCCTCTGGATCATCTATTCTAGTGGGAGTTCAGGCAACTGTGGCAGACCAAATGGTCTTCCTTGGGCAGACCACCGATATGGGCATTTCCCTTCAGGAGTCTAACCCTAGCCTCTAAGGCTCCTATTAATTGAAATTGTTTCTCCTGAGAGCCTCATTAGTCTATGGAGACATGTTGACATGTCAGTTATTGTGTGGATCTGGTAAAGTCAAGTCTCATCACAGTTGGCTACAGCAACCCTGTCTTGAGTAAAGTGTCTCATCCTGTGGTAGACCTCCCCATCTTTAGTCTCTTCCATTCTTATCACCCCCTCTTCTGCAAGGTTCCCTGAGCCTTAGAATGGGGAAAGATTGGGCTGGCCTGATTCCAGGTGAACATTCTAAGGTTGCCAATACTTGGCATTTTGGTAGGTTATTGTCTATTTCACTGTTCTTCTGCTGTTCTAGGCTGCATCCTATCTGAGTGTTGAGATCCTCTCCTAGCTGCAAGGTAGGAGCTGGAGTCCATGTTCTGCTTGTGACTGCCTGGGGACATACCCAGCACACACGAGAAAGTTATAACCATCTTTAATATTTTGTCCTAAGATCCAGTTTTACCCAAGAAGTCTATTAAGTCAGTTTCATGACAGAACAAAAAAGAGCAAGTAATCAACCGACCAACCACTCATTCACCATCCATCTTGTATATTTGGTTATTTTTCTATAGCTCAGGTGATCACCGGCGCTACCCTCAGAATTCTATTAGGCTGCTTTGACCAGAATCTCCTTTATCTCTGATTTTTCCCTCAGTAATTTTCCATCCACTGACTTCACCCTCACAGCTCCTGCTAACTCATGAATTCCTGGTTGCTCATGCCGCAGTCACGCTGAGCCGAAGTCGCTCCTTCTTGTGTGATTTCACTGCAGTGGTGCCTGTACCCGCACAGTGGCTCTAAAGAAAGTCCTTCAAAGGAATGCTTTCCCCCCGGATTGCAGAATCACTTTTTATTTAACAGCATCGAGTACAGGATTTTAGAAGCACAAGATGGGAGAGGACATACGTGATCAACCATTCACACTTTGAGAGAGACACAGACTTACTCATGTTGAAGTTTGTTACAGCAGTTAGACTCACCTTCAGACTCAACCACAGTGACCTGTTAGGTTTCACAGTCATGTCTGCAGGGGCTGTTTCTCCAAAATAGCCTGAATCAGAAAGCAGGAAGCTTCGTTGTCCTGAGATTGGAGAATAGAGTTTTCTCTTACCAGGGAAGAAGTAAGGGGTGAGTGTGGCCATTCTAGTGCCACAGTAGCTCATTAGTGATCAGAATTTGCCTGAAAACAGGTGGATTTGTCCTTTAGCTTCAGGTAGGCCCTCTGAGTCCCCATGTCATGTGTGGATCCAGTGGAGTCCTCCAGCAGAGACAGAGGAAGAAAGACGTTAGGAGGAGGACCAGCTGTGTGGTGTGTCTGATTCCAGTGTCACTCATACTTTATACATGTCCACACTCACACCTTCCCCACAGCCACACTTACTCTGAGGCCTCAGCAGCCACAGCAAGCACCAGCAACGTTCCTGTTTCAAGTTTGCAATGTCTGCTTTATTTCAGTGTCACATGCAATCCGTGACGAGTTGGAAAATATTATCCACTTGAGCAAATCGTCTTCAGTCGTCATAAAAAAGCTTCTTACTTTATTTCTTGATTTGGAACCATCTTGTTTCATAAAGAAACATCCTGGATGGCAATATCCCATCCCGTTTCTGATGTTAGAAATGCTGCTAGAAGCTCTTTAGATTCTTTCTCCCCTATTTGGTGTCAAGTAGAATGTGTTCATTACCTCAACAAACCTGGACGTGAACATTTTAAGTCACCTCATTTTATGAGTCAAAGACAGCGTGTCCTTGCCTAGCGTCATATTGGTCACCATGCTTACTTGGCTTGTGTGGTGGTAGCCAGGAAGGAGATTCGCGTGAGGGATGCAGAGCTTTGCCTGGGGCAGCACGTAGAAGGTCTTTGTTTCAGGCCAGCAGCACGAAGTCTATCTACTGAGCAAATGCGTTATCACTGCAGTTTCTTTTTCAATCAGTCTCTTTATTCCCAGCCCTGCGAGACTGTTCCTTGTATTTGCCAATATTGTCCAATTATTGAGTATTATTGGCAAGATCTTTTTTGTTTTTCCGAGACAGGTTCTTGCTATGCCATCCAGACTGACTTCATGATCCTTCTGCCTCAGCACCTTTACTGCCAGATCTCACGTCTGTGACGTCACACTTGGTTCACACTTGCTCATTTACTTCTGTGGCACCGGATCACATACGACAACCTACCCAGCTCACCATGGCTCATCTACTTCCTTACTGCTGATATCACATGCCGGTGATGTATGTCACGGCCAACTCCTTTACTCCTGTAGTGCTGGGACCTCATGTCTGTGATACCATACCCAACCCACATTTGTTTCTTGACCTCTCAGAAAATGCCTGGGAGACAGATGCTGTGACCCGCATTTCACACATGAGCAAACTAAGGCATAGTTGGCAAGGGTCTGGGCCGTGGATGGAGTTGGGGATTAAGGTGTGAAAATATCATAAATTCACTATATTTATGTATGAAACTCTAAAAGAGTTAAAAAAAAGAACTTTTTAAAAAAGGCCTCTTCCCTTCTGCAGAGGGCAGATGTTACTGATTAGTGGATACAAATGGCTCCAACTTCCCTATATGATTTAGACCTGTGAAATAGTTTTATTAACTATGTATAATCTCAGTGGCCATAGGAGCTAGTGTCAATATCAGTGCTTTTCATCTACATTGCAAAGGAACCTACGAAATGCTGCCTTTTCTAATGCTAAAATCATGACTTGCACCAGGTCCTTGCCTCTCTACTCACCCCACGCGCTCCCTTGGGATTTCCACAGTCCAGTTACCAGAAGAGTTAATGAATGAGTGCCTGGCACTGCAGATAGCCATTTGTTGTCCATTCTTGAGACGGGTCTGTGCGGTGCCTTCCTAGGTGTTTTGAGTGCCAGCCCCACCTGTGTGCATTTGGAGGCAAAGGTGTCCCTCGAGGAGCACTGCATCCAGAGTCTGAGGCATGGGGTTCCAGAGTCAGTTCCTTCCAGAGGCGGGAAAGTGACCCAGAGTATTGATTGCCCTGAGCCTGCGCTTCTCCTCTACAGTGCACTGTGGGAAAATCTGTAGCAAGCGGTGTCTTTGCCACTGGGTAGGGAAGGTGGGGGGTGGGGGGAGGAAGAACATGGCTGGGATTTTGCTTTTCCCGAGAAGTATAGATCCCAGGGAACACAGGCTTGTTTGCTGCGGGCTTCCATTCTCCTCCCCACAAGAAATGACCTCTCTGCGCTGCTCGGCAGAGACGTGGAGGAGCCGCAATTTTCCCTGCAAGTGGAGTTGACTGTTAGGTAGTTTTGTGAAGACACTAATGGTTTATGCCTTTCGATTTTTTCCTTCTTCCTTGCTTCCCCTCTCTCTTCCTTCTCTTTCTCCTCTTTCTTTTCCTCCCTCCTCTCCCTTCTCCTTTCTCCCTCCCCTCCTTTCCCTCCCTCCCTCTCCTTTCTTCCTTTCCCTTCTCCTTTTTCCCTCCCCTTCTTTCCCTTCTTTTCCCCTCCCCTCTCCTCTCCTCTCTTCCCTTCCCCTCTCCTCCTCTTCCCTTCCCTTTTCCTTTCCTTTTCCCTCTCTTTTCCTCTTCCTTTCCTTTTTCCAAACTCTATAATCATTCTAAGGTCATCCTAGTGCTTGCCAACAAGTTAATAATAGCTCAAGGCTAGAAAAGGAAGTTGAAAATGTTGTCCGTTAATATTACCTAACAGTGCAAAGATAAAAACAGCAGGTTTGAAATCTGATTCAAAGGTCACCACTTTGGAATTTACTCATTTAGAAGTGTACGTTGCACTCCCCTTCTTTCCAGGCAGAGAACTTGGATAGTTTTGTTAATGTTTTTGGTTTTCAGATTATTCGTGCTTAAATTACCATCATTTCTACCTTGCAATGTCACTATTTTTTGAGTACCAACCATCTGAAAAAGACTGAGAACACAACTGTCACAGATTTGGGTTTTTTTTCAGTATTTGCATATACATGTTGGGATGCCTTGGGGATGTGACCCACATCTAGCCACGACATTTATTTGTTCACACGCATGAGCTTGCATACGTAGCAGGAAGGCACTTTTAATAGTCTCGGCACGCACTTTTTCCTGGCGTGGAAATTTCCCTTTTGCCATGACGTGGCACCATGCAGGTGCTCAAAAGTTTCAGATTTGGAGCTGGAGGGATATTCAGTGGATAAGGGATCTGTTCACAGACCTAGAAACCTTAGTTTGATCCCTGGATGCCCACATGGTGGAGGAACTGGCTTCCAAAAGTGCGCTCAGACTTTCACTGTGTTGCATGCATGCGTGCATATCTCTCCCTCCCTCTCTCTCTCTCTCTCTCTCTCTCTCTCTCTCTCTCTCTCGTAAATAAATAAATATTAAAAGTTTCCCTTCATTTTGGGGTTAGGAAGGTTCAATCTGCATTTTATGGTTGAGCAATTCTGTTCTATGACTTTTTTTTTTAAAGAAGCAGCTTTAGTGAGACAAAATTCACATGCCAGTCAAGTTACTCCTTAAAGAATACAATTTAATAGCATGGATATATGCACAAAGTTGTGCAACCATTACCACATTCAATTTTACAGAATTTTCATCATCCCCAAAACATACTCCATTCCCTTTAGTATGACTCCTAATGCTATCATTGCCAGACAACACTTTCTTTCCATGCCTTTCCAGCCCCTAGACAACCACTAGTGTGTTTCCCATGCCTGTGGATTTGCTGATTCTGGACCCTGTGGACACATGGAGTCTTGTATATGTGTCCTTTGCGACTGGTTCTTTCACTTGCACAGTGTGTGTCACGGTTTCAGCGATGTCCTCTTGGCGCGGAGTCTAGGGAGCACTCCTCTGCTAATTGCCCCTTCTATGTCTCTATATACCGTTCCACCCAGAAGACCATTGTCACCTAAGAACTTTTTGATTTCCATGGTTTTATAGGTTGCCATGTTTTGAATGTGAGTTGTCCCCCATAAGCTCATGCATTTGCATTTTCAGCTGGTGTTAATGTTTGGGAAGGCGATGGCATCTTTGGGAGCTGGAGCCTCGCTGGAGGGAGGGAGTTCCCAGGGGGTGGGTCTCGGTGAGCCTACTCTTGCAGGCTGCCTTAACATTCTGTAGTTTGTTCTCTTGGCCTCCATGTTGTCTGCCGTGACTTGAATCACCTCCAGCTTCTGCCAGCCAGTCATGCATTTCTGCCATAATGGACCGTGTCTCTCCTCTGTAACTCCAAGCCAAATACATCTCCCTTTTCTCACCTTAAGTTGATTGAGTCTGAGCATTGCCTCAGCAGCAGAAAGAGTAACTGCAGCATAGGCCCAGATCAAGACTGTCTCCTGTCTCCTGAGAGGTTCTCTTTCCAACCACATGTTCCAGGAGTGCACTTGAGAGAAGATGTTTTTCCATGGGCTTGCTTCTTCTTACCAACCTGCTTGCAGATGTGTGCTTGATGAGCCTACTCTGGTACTTTAGGATGGAGCACATGGGGGTCATCTCTCTGGAGCTAGAGACGTGGTTGTGTCTGCTGCCACGTGGAAGAAGGTGACACCTAGTGAAGAGCATGAAGCTTCACAGAGAGACAAGTCACGCAGAGCACTAGGTAGCACTCTTGCTTTTGACCCACTTATCCTAAAGCCAAGTGCACCTATGACCCTTCTATACAGTTGGTAGGACATGCTAGTACACCTTTCACCGTGTTTTACAGCAAGTGCTCACCTGTGATAATGATCCATGCATACAGAGTACCTGTGGGGGGGCTTCATCAATGTGGGTCAGCTTTTTTTTTTTTTTTTTTTTAAAAGGGCATCATCTTTAAGGGACTAGTAGAGACAACATCGTAAATTTTTTTAAACATTTTTTATTATTATTTCTACTCATACAAACTTAATAGGTACACTGGTTCCCTCCCTCCCTCCTCCTCCCCCGACACCCCTGCTCCCCCTCCCCTCACCCCTCCTTCCACATCCTCCAGTGCCTCCCCCCCAAACCCTGGAGAATCCTTTAATATGCATGCCAGACTCTCCTCTGGGCCCTCATCTTTAAGGGACTAGTAGAGACAACATTGTAGATTTTTTACATTGCCAGAAGATGTCTTCTATGAGCAAAAATCAAGTTTTCAATTCATATCATTGATATACTGCCACATTTTCTGGGTGTTTTTCTAACTCTTACAATCATGAATTACAGACTGGGATTAGATCAGTGTTAAAAGTACATACTTGGTATATGCAATGATGGATGTGATCCCAAGTTTGAAAGAAAATGCACTCATTGCCTATGTTGTGGTAATATTATCAACTTGACAGCTAGAAGCTAGGTGTCTGAGCAAGGATTCTCTAATTTCAGGTCTCTGGGCATGCCTGACAGGGACTGTCTGGATTGCATTAATTCAAGTGAGAAGACCCAGCCCATTGTGGGGGAACTATGCCCTTGGCTGAGACTGTGTAAAACTGAAGAAAACAAGTCCTGTGTTCTTTTTTTTTTATTTTTTATTTAAATATTTTTATTATTTATTCAATTGTGCATGTGTATGTATGTGTGTGCATATGTATGTAGAACCACGGACGAATTCGGGAACCACCATGGACGCCTCCACCTCCTTCTGCCCCGGGATTCACAGGCTCTGCCCTACCAGGACCAGAAACGCAGGCCGCCCCCGCTTCCGCCCGGCGTCTATACGTGGGATCTAGGATCCGAACTCAGGACCTTCCGCCTACAAGGCAGAGGCTTAACCCCTGAGCCACCTCTCCAGCCCCAAGTCCTGTGTTCTTGACTGAGAACAAGGTGTGGCTACCTGCTTCAAAATCCTGATGCTCTAACTTCCCCATAGTGATGGAGTAAGTAAGCTGGAATTAGGAACCATTCAAATTTTTTCCTCTAAACTGCTTGGATCAGGCGTGCTACTGCAGCAAGGTGTAATAAAACTAAAACATATGTTTACATGCAATGCAGCCACATTTTTTTCTTCTGGATTTCACTGATTTGAATGAATAGATGTTCCTTCTCAATCACATAAGGTCAGCATCAGTGTCATATGCTTAGAAATAAGAGACAGGAAGGAATCTCAGGCATTCAGAACATTTTTTTCTTTAAATGTATGCAGAATGCTTAAAAATGGAACACAGACTTATTAGTATTACCTTGTAACATCACATTTTTCTATTTGCTATTTAATAAAAGTTTGGGTCTTGACTCCTTAAATTTCATTTGTTTAAAAAAAATTGTGCATGTGTGTGTGTGTGTATGTGTGTGTATCAGAGTCCACACTGTGTCCCTGTGGAGGACCAAGGGTGACCTCTGGAATCATCGTAGATTGCTTCTATCTCCTTTTTGCTTTGCTCTGGGATTTCCCATGCTCTGCCCACCAGCGCCAGAAATGCAGTTTTTAATGTGGGGTCTGGGATACAAACTTAGGACTTTCTGCTTGTGAGACAGAGTCTTAACCTCTGAACCATCTCTCCAGCCTGACACTTTAAATTTCTTAAGTTTATAGATACTTTCTTTCAGTGAGGTGGATGTAAGACAACCTAAAAAGAATCCTTCAGCCCTTTTTTCTATACTTTTTCTTTGTGGTGTGTATTTCAGGAAATTTTGGAGTATACAATTCTGTGTGTTTAGTGACAATTCCTGGCATTTTCTACCCTGCTTTTTTTCTTTTTTTCCCTCAGTGTCCTATTTTATCACTGTCTACAGTTTGAAGAACAAAGATAAGGGAAAGAAAAGCAGGTCTAAAAGCGGTGGAGGAGGAAGTGTTGGTTCAAGAAAGATTGAGATGGGAACCCGATTTCTGACTCCTGGATGGGAAAAAGTGGTGTTGGCCTCAGTAAGATGGAGCTATCAGGTGTGGGGAGTGAGGCTGAAGAGCTATGGGGAGGACTCTCCTCTGTAGAAGAGCACTGTGCAGACCTAGTCTGAAGTCAGAGGAAAGGCGTATGGGCTTAGATTCTTTCATTTGGGTAGAAGATGTGAATCCAGCTGGCTTCTGTGTGTGAGATAAGACTTGAGTCTGGAAGGGTCAAAGCTTTGAAGGTCCTTAAGGCAGGTCAACATGCTAAACTGGGGCTTATCAAAGTTACTTTATTTGAAGTACTGCTTGGAGATAAAAAGCTGAGTTTTCTGGGCTCTGAGACCCAAAGTCTGTTATAGTCATGAGAGAGAGAGAGAGAGAGAAGAGAGAGAGAGAGAGAGAGAGAGAGAGAGAAAGAGAGAGAGAAAGAGAGAGAACACTGTCTGGTGTTCATAGCTCCTACTCAAAAGAATCAAAATCCAGAAATCTTGAATAATGTTTGGAATCTCCTTTCCATTTCCTCAGTAAGATCTAGAACTAGATCTGGTTTACCTGATCTAATAAAATCAGGTCAAGTTTCTCAGGAATTCTTTGATGTTGTCAAATGCCTTGTAGTGTTCAAAGAAGTTCTGACACAAACTCCAAAATGTCCAAGGCCACACTGATATTGGTATTGTGTAGAATGTTGTGTGGATAACACAATCGGCTTCCTCTGAACATATAAAGAAAGTGAATCAGAGTGCTAAGAGTGAATTAAAAAACTGGAGTATTTGGATGGAAAAAATGTGAGGATAAGAGAATTAAAACAAGCAAATTATGACCTGTTTTTGGGAAGGAAAATTATATGGACTAAAACATTACATTTCCTGTTTCAAGATTTCTTAGGTATTAACTGATTATATGAAACATGAAAGGTACCTTACTTTTCCCAGGTTTGCTTTCAACTATCTCTGGCCTACGAGCTGGCTTTTGAAGCCCCACAAAGTAGAGATGTAAGAAAATGAAGGTGCTTTTGAAGAGCATTCAGAAATTCAGAAAAAGCTGAAAATACCTTTGGAGTTCACTTCCAAGACCCTCCTTGGTCAGTTCCACCTCTTCAAGCATTCCCTGAGCTGCGGTAGTTCACCTGAAGTGAAGGCTCTAGTCCTTTCTAGGAGGTCATGTTCCTGGCAGAGGTTAAGGATGTGCTGGGGGGCCCTAAAGAACATGGAGTGAAGATGTCTCTGCCTGGAACAACAAAAAACATTCCAGCGCTATTGAGACAGGAACTCAGTTCAGGCTGCAGCTGCCCGTGCAAGCAGAAGACACCCGGAGTCCAAAAGCACAAGTCACAGTCTTGGCTTTGATCAGAGTCCAGTTAAGTGGCAAGTGCAAGAAGAGTCTATATTATGAACCAATGACTAGACAGATTATAAATGCCACAGATTTTTTTTCTTGCAATGTGAGCATTACAGAAAATTATAGGCTTATTACCTACCAGCCTTAATATTTTGTGTTCATTGCTGTTTCTACAGAAACTAGAGGTGTACAGACCACATTAAGTTCATGGTTGTCATGGTTTGAAATGTGTCCCTCACAGTCTCAATGTGTTTGGCAAGGTCATGGCACCTTGAGAGGTGGAGCCTTGCTGGAGGAAGGCAGTCACAGGGGTGGGCCTTGAGGTGGATTAGTCCCACCCTACCTCCAGGAGAAGTCTTTCTTTGCAGCAAGCAGTCTTGCAGCTCTCAGCTTCCAAGATGTCTGTGGTGACTTAGCCTCCTCCAGCTTTGGCCAGCCAACCATGCCACCTCTGCTTTGAGAGGCTGTACCTTCCCTCTGGAACCGTAAGCTGAAACAACTTCCCTTTCTCCCTTAAGAGAGAGTTGCTTGACTTTGGGTGCTCTCTCACAGCAATAGTAAAGAGTAACTGTTACAAAAATTGGTACCAGGAGTGGGGTATTGCTGTGAGATTAAAAACAGCTGGTACCACAACATGAAATTGTTTGTGAAGCTGAGAAAAGTTGGTACCCAAAAGTATGGCCAATGCTGTGATGTGGCTAGTGTGCCTTTGGAACTGTTTGTTGGGAGAAATGTGGAGAACTTTGGGACTTTGTGCTGGGAAAGTCTTTGCATCTGAGCAAGGGGGCAAATGGGCCTTTCTTGTAAGAGCTCAGAGGAGAGCAATGCTGTGAGAGACGCAGCAGTGGAAGCCCAGCTTGTGATGGTTCAGAGGGGAACAGAGACTGTGTTTGCAACTGGACGAGTGACACATGGAACCATGTGTTGGCCGAGAATTTAGTGAAGTTTTGCCCTCGTCCTGAAAGTTTGCCTGAAATTAAGCTGGAGTGCTTGGCGGAGGAAATTTCAAAGCATGTAGTCTTGACAATGTGATATGGCTACTTTTTATTTGTCTTCAGAGTTATGAAAAAGAGCAAAGAATCAGGCAGGAAGAAGCCAAAACTGTTAAGATCCAATGATGAAAAATACAATGGCAAACTTAAAGAGTTGAACCAGGAAGAAGCAGAGAACAAAATGGCTGTTGAAGAGATTAGCTCCATTTGTAAATCAAAGCCTGCTCTTAATTTAAATAATAGGAGGGGCCCTAGCTTGAGGGCAAGATCCTCAGGAAGGCTCCCACTCATAAGAATGCAAATCCTTTCAGAGGACTGGAGCTAAAGGGTGGAGTTCCAAAGCAAGAGTTGGTTTCTCTTACCAAGCTACTGCCCAGGAGTGAAAGAGATGCTCAACATAGAGAAGCAAAATCAGCTGTGATTCAAGGGGGCCCGTCTTGGCAAAGTCGTCCACATGGTTCTGGTTTTAGAGGCATCAGTGATGCAAGAAGGAGGAGATCATGGAGTCCTCCTCCAAGATTTCAAAAATTGGCAGAATCCAGGCATCATGAGCGAAGAAGCCTGCAGTTTAGAGACCCAAGAAGGGCAGTTTGTGCTGTGGAGTTAAAGCCTGGTGTGCCATTGAGTAGTAAAGACCTTAGAGATTCCAGAGACAACGTGGGATACCTGACAAGGAGAGCTGTATACCCTGGGAGGAGTCAGCTCAAGAGAGCAACGTATTTTATGGGCAGCTGCATTGGAGGGGTGGAACCAAAGTCCTTTGGAACTGAGATGATTTCAACAAGAGGCTCACCTGTTGGACTTGGAGCTACAATATTTAGAGTTTGTCCTGCTGGTTTTCAGTCTTGTTATGGACCAATCTTTCCTAGATATGCCCCCATTTCTTCCTTTTGGAATGGGAATGTTTATTCTGTGCCATTGTATGTTGGAAGTATGTAACTTGTATTTTGATTTTATAGGAGGCTTTGGACTTTGGACTTTTGGACTGTGTTGGGACTACTGATATAGTCTATGAAGACTTTTAAAGTTGGACTGAGTATGTTTTGCATAATGAGATGGCAATGAGCCTGTGGGGGCCAGGGGTGGAATGTCATGGTTTGAAATGTGTCCCCCACAGTCTCATGTGTTTGGCAAGGTCATGGCACCTTGAGAGGTGGAGCCTCACTGGAGGAAGGCAGTCACAAGGGGTGGGCCTTGAGGTGGATTAGTCCCACCCTACCTCCAGGAGAAGTCTTTCTTTGCAGCAAGCAGTCTTGCAGCTCTCAGCTTCCAAGATGTCTGCGGAGACTTAGCCTCAGCTTTGGCCAGCCAGCCATGTCACCTCTGCTTTGAGAGACTGTACCTTCCCTCTGGAACCATAAGCTGAAACAACTTCCCTTTCTCCCTTAAGAGAGAGTTGCTTGACTTTGGGTGCTCTCTCACAGCAATAGTAAAGAGTAACTGTTACAAAAATCTTACCTTAGAGACATTTAAAACATGGAGCCTGGAATTTTAATCAAATTAAACATGTTGGAAGTAAATTTTCTCCTAATTCTGGAGTCATCATGATATTTATGATATTTATAATTATGATATTTATAATATTTATCAAAAACTAGGATGTTGCAGATATTAGACTTTTGCTTTTTCAATAAATCCAGAGTACAAAATTGGATCTAAGCTCAAAATGGGATATATAATGCAATACAGTTTCTTGGGAAAATGCATCTTATTACTTGTTAGATTTTCATCAGGAATGCTTTATTTTTTCTTCTTAGCACATTTCTCATTTATCATCCATCTAACCAGTCAATTATTATTTTTCTTTTAAAGTGTATCTAATATTTACTTTTAAACAATTTTTACTTTGACGCCTTTTAAAATTGGCATGGTTTTAATTTTTTTCCTAACTGAACACATGTGTTGTCATTACATTGGTTTTACCAGAGTGAAACTAAGTCACAGTGGTTTGGAGTCAGTTAAGAAAATTACCGGCTTAAGATGTAGTTCAGTGATAAAATGATTCTTAGTATGCACAAGGCCCTGGGTTTGATCCCCAGCACTATAAAAAGACAAAAATGAAATTCTTAAAATATAATACTTTGAAGATATGAACACATATGATGTAACTTACTGTGTATGTAATTTGACAGTATTTGATACAGTTTCATGGATTTACTACAAGAAAAGGAAAGATTAGTGAAATATGCAAAATATTACATGGAGTAAATGAAGAAAGAGTGGAATTATCATTTAGCTTTTTTTTTTTCCTTTTACAAAACAGTGAAATAGCAGCCTTCAAAAAGATAGGCAGGGTGAACCAGAAGCCCCGTATCTTGACTGATGCTTTATGCTGACTGTAGCAGTTACTCAGCATTGTTGCCAATAAATCCACAACCAAATGGCTTAACTGAACAAGGGGTTTATTATCTCTTGTTCAGTTTGGCAGGAGAGCCCACACCAACATCAATGGCTGAGGGAACTGGTAGAACTGAGATAGGGACAATCCTTACTTGCCAGACCAGCATGTCTGGCCAAGTATACAGAAGGATGCCAACTTTCTCAACCTATTCCCTCAGTTTTATTCACTTGCCCTGGGCCTAGTTTCTCACCATGGGCTGGGGCTTCCACATCAAATAGATAATCTCCTATAGGTTGCTCTAGGCTTAACTCAACTATCAATTCTCCACAAATGTACCCAGAGCTTGAATGCTCAACCATCAAATTGACATCTGTATTTAATTATGACATTTCACCTCTTGTCAACTTGACACAAAAATGTATCGCTTTTGAACTGCAACCCTCAATTCTTGTCCCCACAGATTTATCTTACGATAAATTAATTTTATTAATTTTAAAACTCTAAAAGTTCTCATAGGTAAATGTAAAAATTCTTTCTCATTAAAATTTCTGTTCCGACATTTTAAAAGCTCAAAGTTTTTTTTAACTGTAGGAGTGTGTCAAGTAAAAATAAGTTAAAGTTAAATGCTTCAACATGATAAAATATCAAAAGAGAAGCATCTTGACAGTAAGAGAACATCGAATTAAGACAAAAGTCCAGCAAATAGTATACCACAACCTGTTCTTTAATGTCTGTCTTCTGTTATTCATTACATGGTCACAGTGGCTCAAGAATCCTGGGCAATCCCTGTCTCTTCTTCACAGCTCAAAGTTGCATAAGCAGTGTTTCTTTGAATCAGGTTGAAGCTCCACTCGCAATGATCCTCAGTGTGCATCCCGTGGTTCTAGTTTCTCTAACAATGCTCTGGGCTTGCCTTTGCATCTAGAAGCTTCCCCTTCTTTTCCAGAAACTCCAAACCTGCCATTTGTGGCAAACTTCCACTGTATTCATGAACTCTTCAATCTTGCATCAAAACCAGTACTACCTGAGTAATGCTGACCAGTCCTGCAGTGAGGTGAAACATAGCTTGGTTCACTGGAACCATAGCTGTACCAACGTCTGAATGCTGATTCTGGAAAAGCCTCTTTCTAGGCAGTGAAAACTTTGAAAGGCAGTAAAATGTTTCAGCTTAGGCTGGGGGAATAAGGTTTTCCAAATCATCACATCTCCATGTGGTAGCACTTATGTCTTCCATCAAACCAGTGCAGAGTACTAGATTTTTCTTCAACAATATTAATCTCTTCAGTAGCCACAGCTGGTCTTCTGCCTACCCTTTCCTCATCCAAAACTTCAAAGCTGACAACACAGGTCTCTTCTCCTAAGCATACCAGTCTATTTTCTTTAAATTCAATTCTGTTGAACTTCTTGTTACCTTCATCACAAACTGGACCCAAACAATTTACAGCTCTCTTAGTATCACTATTTTCCAAATGGTCTACAAATTGAATGTTTTTTTTTCTAGCACACAATCTCGATGTCTTTAAACATTGCCACATTCCTCCAAAAAATTGCTCAAAATCCACAAAGTCCAAATAGCCAGATTTATCAACAACACCCCACTCTGGAACCAAATTCTGTGCAGTTACTCAGCATTGTTTCTGACAAATCCATGACTAAACACTTAACTGAACAGTAAGTTTATTTTCTCTTATGGTAGTCTGTTTGTAGTTCTGTGTCCAGCTTGATAGGAGAGTCCATATCAATTCCAAACGCCAAGGGACCTGACTGTACTATATCTGTGTAATGAGAGAGAGAGAGAGAGAGAGAGAGAGAGGGAGGGAGGGAGGGAGGGAGGGAGAGAGCACATTCTTATTGCCAGACCAACATGTCTGTCCAAATATACACAAGGATGCCAACTTTCTCAACCAGTTCCTTACATTTTATTTACCTGCCTGGGGCATAGTCTTACCCACCATGGACTGGGCCTTTCTGATCAATTAGATAATTTTCTGTAGGTTTGCTCTGGGCTTAACTACTAATTTTCTGCGAATGCACCTACAACTTGAACCTTCAACCATCAACACCTGTATCTAACTATGACACTGACGATCCAAATATACAGCACTGGAGCAGGATGGCGATGGTGGGGTGGGCACTGGGGTCTCTCTGGCTTTTAAAAAGCACAGGCTCAGGGTAAGAATAGTCAGCAGGCCCTTACCTTCCACATGACGGGTGCTTGTTCCATCTTCCCAGGGAGGGATGTGTCCATCAGCAGACCTGGGCTCTCACTTACTTTCCTCTTGCATCTTTTTCCTTGATCTGCCTCTTTCAGGCTGGTAAGCTTGATGACTTGAGTTCATATCCCTGAAACCCATGTAAAGGTGAAAGGAGATAATTGATTGCATGTTGTCTTCTGATCTTCACATATTTGTTATGCACACACACATACACATACACACACACACACACACACACACACACACACACACACTCATAAGCAAAAAGAACAAAGAAAAAGTTGAAAAATTAAAAAATAAGCACTTTATTGAGACATAGTTGGCATGATTTTGCCTGGACTATTCTTTCCTCTTAATTCACTCTGGGCTCTTGGAGGCAAAATACAGAAGAAAAAAAGAAAGAAAGAGAAGGAAAGAAGGAAGGCAAGAAGAAAAACGATGAAGAAGCCTCTAGCCACATAGTATTCCTTATCAGAAACTTCAGAGTTCTTACCACTCCCATTCTGCTGTCTGGCTCTGGAGTAGGATGGAGGATTGGTTCCCAGGGAGAGAAGCAAGGCAGGGTGCAGAGAAGCAAGGTGGCTCCTTTAGCCTTCTTCCCATGAAATCTTGTCATTTTTTCACAAAGTCACTGTTTTCTAAGGCCACACCCCCAGGCCTGTCCAGATATCTTTTCTCTTTAACTGACGAAAGTCTCTGGGCTCCTTGCTACAACTTCCACCTCAACTAATATGACAGCTGATAAACTGGCTCTTGGTTAGACTTAGGTAAATCAGCAGGCACTTGCTGGGAGAAGAGCTGGAGTGTAAAAGCAAGAAGTCTAGTAGAACGCCGTGGATAGTCAGGACAGAGCCAGAGCAGCCCTGGACAAAAGCTGGCGAGATTGCTTCCAGCTGGGGCAAAGGAGCTCTAGAGCCAAGACAGCAGAATGTAGTGAGAGGCAAGATTTTGAGCTACTGCTAGGGAGAAAGAGAGAAACCCTTCAGAGTGGAGAAAGCTAGGCAAACAGATGCTTAGGAAGTGGGTGGCCAGGGTCAAGGGCTTGGAGTAAATGTGTTGTGTGTGGAGCTAATGGTAGGTTAAGATTGAGAATCACTGCTCAGAATTTGGAGTTCTGTCTGTGAGCACTTCAAAGCCTTCTGTGAACACTTCAAAGCCTTCGAGGCTGTAGAGGCCTGTTTCTCACTGGTCTGCCGGTTTGCAATTTCATCTGTTAAGAAGGAAAAGCCAGGGCTTCTCTGGCCATTGTGACTTGACTTTTGAATCCTGTCCTTTCGGTTAACCCTCCTTCTTATCTGGACCTCTATTTTGCTTGGCTTTCTTTTTTATTGTCTTCCAGAGCTATCTTCACACAGCACTTCCATTGGCTTTCTATGCATTTGAGAGTTCAGGATTTTTGATTTTGCCAATTTTAAGTTTTAGGAAGTTTTTTCTCGTTTTTTCTGTGGCCATCTTTACATGCTTATAATAGATGGCAGTTTGGATTTCATTACGTGACAGATGAGATGAAAATACTAAGAAATAAACTTTCATGGATAGGAGCCCTCACTACAAGATTTTCTCTTTGTCCCAAGAAGAAATTGATCTCAGCCCTTTCTTTTGATGTCTGGCCTTGTTTTCTACACTTTTCATTATGCTCTTTGCCTTCCTTGCCATGCTATTTAAGGGCTCAAAGCTGAAATCATGATTCCTTTCCCCCCATTTTCGTGTATTAGTGTGTGTGGGGTGTGTATATTTTGCATGTGTGCTTGCATGTGGGTGCATGTGTGTGTGCATAGGTGCAGAATATGTAAGTGCGGATACCTGAATAGGTGATACTGGGAGTCATTCTAGTTGGTCTTCTACCCTCTTGTTTTGCAATCAGGAGCTCACCTGTAGGCTCGTCTGTCCAGCCAGCTTGATCTAGGGATTCCGAGGCTCTGCCTTCTTGGGCTAGGAGTGCAGACAGGCCATTGCATTTGCCCAACACCTTATGTGGGGTCTAGAGGTCTGAACTCTAGTCCTTCTACTTGCACTGAGTCTCTTTCCCAACTCACAGTTGTGATTTCTCTTTTTTTTAATTATTTATTATTTATTCAATTGTGCGTGTATGTGTGTGCACACATGTGTGTATGTATGTGTGTATGTGTAGAACCACGGATGAATTCCGGAACCACTGTGGACCGCCTCCACTTCCTCCTTGTTTATTCTGCTCGGGATTCATAGGCTCCGCCCTACCAGGACCAGAACGCAGGCCGCCCCCGCTTCTGCCCGGTGTCTATACGTGGTGTCTAGGATCTGAACTCAGGGCCTTCCGCCTGCAAGGCAGAGGCTTAACTCCTGAGCTACCTCTCTAGCCCTTCACTTGGGATCTTAACTCAGGCCCCTTTGCTTGCAAGGCAAAGACTTTTAATGCATGAGCCATCTTCCTAACTCACTTTTTTGAGTGTAGAAATGTCTAAGATGTTAGGAAGGAAAAAAAACCTCACATTTCTTCCATAGTTTTATCCAAACGTCATTTCCTTCAAAAGCTCTTACAGTTAAGCACAGATGTAGGTGAATTCAAAAGTCCCTGTAGCATTTTTTAAAATTCATACAAGCATTTTATAGTCCATTGTACTGCTACCACTTAGGGTTAATTACAGAATGTTGAACTCTCCCTGGTGGGCTTGAAGGTTCCTTTTTTTTCTTGCATGTGTAGGTGTGGGTGTATACATGTGTGGCTATTTGTAGAAGAAAGCACGATGTGTGCCTATGGAGGCCCAAGGGTGACTTCAGGAATCACCCTGGATTGCTCTACCTCCTCATTATTTTGCTCTGGGGTTTCCCAGACTCTGTCTTCCAGGACCAGAAGTGCAGGCTGCTACCATTTCCACCTGGCATTTTTATGTGAGATCTGGGATCCAAACTCAAGTTCTTTTGCTTGTGAGGCAAAAAGCTTAACCCCTGAGCCATTTTTCCAGCTCTATAGGCTATAGGTTTTAGCACCTACTTACCTTGTGGTGCCTGGCATGGGGTTGTCTTTGGAGGATGTTCAGTAAGGGCTAATGAACAAACAAACCAACACTGGACCCTCTGCCTCTGGGATGACGCTTTTATCCCCTCTCAGGATAAGCAGCTGTGGGTGAGAACATGATGGATCTCTGGGGAGCCGGAGGGCTGTGAGTTCGGAGGAAGTCTTTCTGGCTCTTTGGCTGAACGAGCAGTGATAACATTAGAACGGCGACCTTGAGTAGCTAGCTGTGATTTAGGAGCACATTCAGATGGCTTTTCATAAATAAATCAACAGAACTGCTGCCTCTAGCCAGCCAGGCAGGGCTGCCCCTCCAGAGCAGGCTGCGAGTGTTTGCCTGGCCCGGATGCTGATGGCCACCCCAGGCAGCATCAATACCTGTTCCACACATGCTTGGGGTCTATCCATCACTTTTCCCTTAGAAGACTTCCCTGACCCAGCAGGAGAGGGGAGACCAGCTGCCCCAGTTTCAGGTGTCCCTGCGGTGTGGCTAATATTTCCTCTTGGATTCATCATTTTCTCATGGAAGATTTAGGACCCTGGGAACTCAGAAATCATGATAAAGAACTATGGAAGCTCTGTTGATAAGAAAAATCTCTTTTTGAATTCTGGCCCATCTCAAGGGATAAATGGATTTTGGAAATGGTGAGGTTAATCCGTGCTCTTCCTCCTAGCTGAAATAATTTTGCTTCACGTTCTTAATTCCACGATCTAGGTCCCCTGAGTTTCCCAAGTACCCATTCCTTGTGTTGAAATGCCAATTTCTGTGCCAATAGGAGATGATTAGTGAAGAGTTTCCCTTTCCTCACTATTTATAGAACTATTAATATTTGTTTTGAGTCATCTGGATACATATGGATCCACCTCAGACAGAAGTTTCCTTACCACAGGAGTTCAAAGTTCAAATGAAGAAGGAATTCATGGAAGAAGAGATAGGGATGAGGCTGAGAACTTGGGGTGACCCCAGCTCATGAGAGGCTCTGACACCGGACTGAAGGAGTTTGAATGCTGGCAAGCTGTGTTCTGCTGTGGCGCCTAAACCAGAGGCCAATCCACTGAGGAGACCTAGGGTATTTCCAGTTGTTCTACTTTTTTATGATGTATGTGGTGCATGTCCATATTATGCAGATGTATAGAGGGCAGCAGTTGATGTTGAGTATTTTCTTCTATCATTTTCCTCCTTATTTTTGAGAGAAGATCTCTCATTGGATCTAGAGCCCATCAATTTGGCTAGACTTCCTGGCCAGCAAGCCCTAGGGATTCTCTTATTTCTGCTCAAGACCAGTACTGGGATTACAGATGTGCATGGCTTCTCCCAGTTTTTATGTGAGCATTGGGGATCAGTTCTAGGTTTTCTTGCTTGGGTGGTGAGCACTTTGCTGGCTGAGCCATCTTCCCAGCCCAGACTTTTTCTTTTATAAACACTGTTGCAATGAACAACTACAGACACCATTACATGCGTGGAAGAATATACCTGTGTTATCACCTGTATTACAAACTCTTTCAAAGGAGCCAGAGGAGCAACGGGTGTGCATTTGTAATTTTGGTGTTTTTAAAACTTCCTTCCTTACAATTTATGACAATTCACACCCAGTAGCATACCTTGAGATGAGTTTTACTTTTTTTTCTGGTTTGGATGAGGCTCACACACTGGATGCACACATGTTCACTACATACACACTCACAGATACATACACTAAATATACATGTGCACCCTGCACACGTACTACACAAACCAATGCACACTACACACTATGCATACATGCACATGTACACTAGACACACGCACACATGTGTACACCTACAACACACACACTATACACATGCATTCACACACATATACACTTCAGAAAAATGCTTTGTTGGGGTAGGACAGAATGAAGAAAAAGATGGAAAAATACAGAAAAAAGCAGGATCGAGTGGTCTGTACAGATCCTGATGAGGATTGGCAGCCCGGGTTCCCTTGAATGTTTATATGCACACTAAGCAAACACTGCATCAGCAGGCTCCAAGGGCAGGGGAAAGCAAGGAAGCTGTGAGTTCCTATGCAGCATGCAATGTGCTCTAAAAGAAGTCAAAACCAGGCATAAACAATCTTATCTGGAAGAGACAAGGCAGACAGGGCTGTGCCCAAGTTGTGTCTCCCTCCAGCTTAGAAACAAGCTGCCCTTGCCAAGGTTATATTTCTGGGCTTTGTCAGGTCACAACTCCCCCTGCTACAGCTTTGCTGGTTCAAATCTATTTTATGATGTAGTTTTGCCGTGTTCATTGCAACTGCTCTCCTCTCACACTACACACATGCTTACACACATACATACATACACATGTACCTAAGTATACTATGCAGGCACATACATTACATACACACATGATATACTCTCACATCTATACATGCACACACCTGCACATGCACACCCATGCACACATTCAGGAACACATGCATGTACACTCACAGTGTAACACCTTTTGATCCAGTTCTCCAACAACTGCTACTACTGTGAAGGTATAGGTGGCCAGTCTTTAAACTTTCTTTAATAGACTGAGGTACACATTTGGAAGAATAAAGTATCTTGATTAGATTGATGAATATCCCTGTTTTCTATTTCAGTTCCTATGTGTCTCCCATGGGAACCAGCAGGAAGCATATGCTGAGCCTTTAGGCTGTTAGACATAAAGATTAGGATTGTCTTCAAACAGGACAAAGACACAGGAATACTGATTTCTCACAGTGGGTAGACCATTGGTGAGTGTTCATACCTTTGGTTTCCCCTATACTTTCAGGTTATGCTATTTTCTGAGGGATGAGTTTGCTCTAGGTTTCCTTTGTCCTATACTTTTAATATTGGAGTGTAATTCCCTTTTAATGAATCTGCTCTATCACAAATTCTTCCTAAACATTTGTTGTTTTCTTAAGACAATAAAAATCTATTAATCTATTGTTAAGAACTTCAAACTGAAGTCTGTTTCCCTCCATACACTCTTGAGAGGAAGATGTAAGTAGAAAGTTTGTTTTTCAGACCCAAATCCTATGCATATGAGCTAAAAGACAACCAAAGCTTGACCCAAGCATGCCTGTCAACATTTCCAACCTCCTTCTGACCTCATGGGGATGGCCTCCCACTACGGTCTGCTCCTGCCATGTTAAAGTACTTGACAGAGGCTTGCAGGGAGCAAGCTTGCCGTTTTGAGCCAGAATGTCAGGGCCAGATTGCACTTTTAGATGGCAGAAAACGGAATTTGTTAGTAGTTTCATAAGTAACCTACCTCACTATCCCGCAGGTACTCATTATTTATAGAAAAGAAAAATCAAGCAAGCAATTAACTTGCATTTGGCTGATGCGGGTTCTTCAAGGCCTTCTTTCAGAGAGTAGAGATGGCAAAGGAAAAAAAAGGATCTTTGCCCTTTAAAAATTGGGTGAAGATAAGGCAAAGATAATGACCAATTTAACGAGTATGTGAGAACCAGCAGCAGGAGGCTATAAATACACAGACTCCAGTGAATGCAGAGCAGTTGGGCCTAGGCAACTCCAACAGCCCTGAACAAATAGGATTAGCTCCTCCAACTGGAAAGACGTCCCCACAGTCCAGGGACAGTGTGCTCGGAGCTGAGCTAATCTTCCTCCCAGACTTAACATTTGTCTCCCACGCATGCTCCTACTGAGCTCTCCCAAGTGATTCCCATGCACACTTTGCTTTGGTCCCCTCCTTAGTGACTTTAGGATCAGTCACTCTTTTTATCCACATCCTGCAATGTTACTGAGATGATACCATCTTCCTTTCTTTGCTCCTAGAGCTTCCTGGCTTGATTGACACTCTCTATCCCAGGACAACAATCCCATTCTGTAGAGGATCAGTAGACTCTTTTGGTCCTCAGATAATAAAACATAAAATGATTGCAAGACCCAACAATCCCACTCTGAGACTTATACCTCAAAGAACCAAAAATAGGCGCTCAAATAAATCCTTGTAATGTCCCTGGTAATGCTGTCTATACCAGCCAAAAGTGCAACTAACTTTGATGTCCATCAGCAGGCAAAGGACTAAACAAACCTTGGTTTGTCTATAAACTAGACTTGAGAAGAAAGTACTAAATTTTTGCTACAGGTCTAGGTGTATGGATTTGCATTCTCCATGAAATAATGAATTAGTAAATAGGAAAAGAAGTTGAAAATATTAATGTTTGTTTTGAAACAGAAAATGATGGGAACAGGGACTCTGGCATTGGATCTGGGAACCCCAGCAAGAGTCACAGGAGCGAGGTAGAGGAGAGCAACAGACAAATGGCCACATGTTAAGGAGACTTTAGAGACACAGCAAGAGCCAGAGTGTTTAGTCTTCCACACTTTAGATAAAAGCAGAGAATAGAGAGGAAGTTTGACTCAGTTTTGTAGTTCCTGCTTTTCTTGAGCCTTGTTGAGAGACGAGAACCACCAGGGGGTTGTGGGAGGGAAATTCACAGGGCCCTCTCATTTCTTTTCTTTAAAAAAAATCTATCTATCTATCTATCTATCTATCTATCTATCTATCTATCTATCTATCTATCTATCTATCTATCTATCTATCTATCCGTCTATCCGTCTATCCGTCTATCTATCTATCTATCTATCTATCTATCTATCTATCTATCTATCTATCTATCTATCTATCTATCTATCTATCTGTCTATCTGTCTATCTGTCTATCCGTCTATCCGTCTATCTATCTATCTATCTATCTATCTATCTATCTATCTATCTATCTATCTATCTATCTATCTATCTATCTATCCATCCATCCATCCATCTATCTATCTATCATCTGTCTATCTTCTATCTTCTATCTATCTATTGATTGTGTGTCTGTGTATTATCAGGGTGATTTCAGGAAGCATCCTGGATTGTTCTACCTTTTCTTAGCTTTGCTCTGAGGTTCCTCAGACTCCACCGTCCAGGGCCTGAAGTGCAGGCCGCCACCAAACCCCTGAGGCATCTATCCAATCCCTCCATTTCTTTGGGATGCCTCCAGGTAGGTAAAAATCCTTGCCAGGTGATTGACAGATCCTGCTGAGGCCCATAGTAGTTCCTAGAACTCAGGTTCTATTCTAGTGTTAACAGACTGGGCTTGGGCTCTACATCTGAGCACTTTTGGATGCACTCATGCTATAACATGATTCAGCCTTAGGAACATATTGTTATAAGGAGAGAAGCTGGATGCAAAGGTTGCACATTGAATTTACATGACATTTCAGGATAGATAAGTCTGTATAGACAGAAAGCAGACTGGTGTTTGTGGAGGGTTGGGAGAGGGTAAATGGGGTAAAAAGACTTAGTGGCTTCATTCTGAACTAATGAAATGCTTTGGAAGCATTTTTTTAAACACTGTGAATCTACCAATGCCATTGAATTGTCTCTTTCAAACTATTTGATTTTTTGTTAGATGAGCTTCACCTCCAGTGAACAGTGGGGAAACACTGAAAAGCACACTGTTGGGGAGCCGCCAGCCGTTTCAGTGCTTTTTTTCTGACATCATTGTTTTTTAGTAGAGTCAATGAAGAAACCACCTTAACCCAGGTTAGGGTGTAGTTTAAGCAAATGACAATAATCTCTCGGGGTGGCCCGGGGCTTTATGGCTTACAGAATGTCTTACATCCAATACCTTGTGCATCCTGCTGATTTTTTTTTTCTTTCCATTGCTCCTTCTTATTTCATCCTGTGCTGTTTGATGCTTTCCTCTGAGCAAACAGCTGCCATTTTCATCTGAGACTATTAAGATTGCACCTGTTGATTACTGACTTTCCCTCAGAGTGGGAGGGGCTAGAACAGGAGTCTCCTCACATGCTCGCCCATGTGCCCTTGGGGCCTTGAGATCAGGGAAGGGTCCTAGGGTATGCAGGCTGAGGAAGATTTAAAAGGGAATTCAATTTATATAGACTTGCGGAAGCTGTCAGCCATTCTGGGGTGGATTTTCTGATAATGAGCTGCCTTTGAATCCTCCCGGCTCCTGTAAGTAACGCTCACTCCCACTACTGTAAGTAACCCCAATAAACTCATCGGTTCTTCCAGTTGGACTTTGGCACAAATGTTACTTTGGCCTGTTGTGGAACCTGGGGGAAGACGGGGTGATGATTGTTTGGTGTCTCCCCAGGAAAGGTGTTCTCGCAACCTCCTGTCACCTGGAATAAGGTTGCCCAACCTTGACCTGAGTCTGACCCACTCACTGTCTCTCAAGTTCTATGGCATTCCTAAATCTTCACTTGGAAATAAAAGAGTGTGAGGTCAGAGTCCCTGAACTGCCCTTTAAGTGGTTCTGAGAAGGTTCAGAGGAAGTCTGTGCATAAAGACGGGAAGGCTCAGCCTCAACCGGTGTCCTCCGTGATGATTCTTCTCCTTAGGGGTTAACCCAGCTCCTGTCGATGACTTAAGGTGGTCATGCTGATTGGAGTAGAGATTCTCAGCAGAAATCTCATATTTAGACTCTTTCCTGTGAACAGAATAATAATCTGACATCATATATCATTGACGATATAATGGTTGGAAGGGGAGGGGTAGCGAGTCAAAAGGACTCTGGTTTCTGGAGTGTCTAGAGGGAAGAGATGCTTGGGAATAACCAAGATAGCTAGTGTTTCACACAGCATTTGGTGCATATGTATATATAATACTCCCTTAGATATGCATTTGACTTGGTTCTGTTCATTCATTTATCCATTCCTTTCTGGAAGAGGATGGCACTCAGAATTCAAGATCCTTGGAGTAATGGACCATGTCTTTGTTACTCCCTATGCATTGACCCCGCCCACTTCTAGTGCCTTGCAGAAAGCCTGGTAATTAGTCCTCAAGAAACCCTGGCTGGTTTAGTGGTAGAAATGAGCAGAGAGAATGCTCATGGTATCCTGGAGACTCACCCTCGTTCTTGTGCCCAGTAGCTTCATTATCCTGTAATAGGAGCTGGATCAGCTGACTTTACAGTTTAGGGCTGGGAATGCTGAACAAGTGGAAGCCGCTGCTTATCCAGCAAAGAGCAATCAGATCTGAACGAGGAACAAAAAACGATGGCAGCAGTTCCCTCTTGTGCTCAGTTATGTGACCCTGTCTGAGCCTTCATGCACTCACTCACTCATTCACTCATTTACTTCTGCAGCTGGCATCTGCTGCTTGAGTTCTTATGGTGGCAGATACTGCTCTGGGGGACTGGCATGCTTACACCTGTGCGTTAAGATTTGTATCCTCAAATAGTGGGGTGAATGGAGCTGCCGTTTACTAGTGGAGGTCACTAGGGAGAGTGGAGGTCAAGACAGGAGTGAAGACAGTCATGATTTAGGTATGATCCTTTTGAAATGCCTGCTGGGCATTGACCTGTGACTCAGAGGAGAGACTGGAGCCATTGATACTTGTGTAAAATTTGTCCTAATAAGTACTTGAAGCCATGTACATAGATAAGTTTCCCCTTAGACAGAGAAAGGCCTGGGCTGGGCTGCGAGTGGTCACTACATTTAGAAGACAGGCAGAAGTGGATCTGACACGGGGCACAAAGAATGAATGACTACAATTAGAAAGTGTGGATTCATAGAATTCGGGGAAACAAAGTCACCACGCACTGCCAGGGAGAGGAAGGGTGGGAGGAAGACTGCTGATGTTGGCAGCCTCGGGTCCATGGTGACCAGGGCGAGGCAGTGCCAACCACTGGGGGCAGTAGGAGTCCAGTGCATGTCTGAGGAAGCTGAAAGTGAGGCGTGGATCCTGCCAGTGTGGACCATTTCCTTGTGGGTGTGGGGTTCAGGGTGTTTGTATTTTATTAATGAGAAAAAGAAACCTTAAAACATGTCTATAGGTTGATACGGGAATACAGAGCAGAGCAAGATAGATGTGATCCTTGTAGGGATGACGTCCCTGGCTGGAGGGCAGCACCGTCTGAGAGAATGAGAGAGAGAGAGAGAGAGAGAGAGAGAGAGAGACAGAGACAGAGAGAGAGAGAGACAGAGGGAGAGAGAGACAGAGAGAGAGAGACAGAGAGAACAAGTAACACCCACTTTTAGAGATAATGAACAGGAATTTTGTAGAACCAACGTGAGGAAAGTGATGCTTACAGATCGTGGCTTTCTGGCAGAACACATACACACACACACACACACACACACACACACACACACACCCCACACACACATACACACATGCACACATGCATGCAAACATACACGCTCATGACCATACACCATGCATGTAAACACACACACACACACACACACACACACACACACACACACACACTCTCGCTCGCACACACGCACGCACACGCACATACATCCACACACGGTATGGAAGGGCACAGGACTCTGCTTGGCACATACTAGATGTATCTTTGTCTTTTTCAAATGAAAGTTGAGATCTTGCAAGGATGGGGGGGGTCAGCCTTTCCTAGTGTAAAACTTTTACCAGGAAGCGTACTCCCCCTTGGTCCGTGGCATGGAAAGAGAGGTGGAAAGGTCTAGATTCAGGAAGACTTTGAAGGGACTAGAAAGAGAAAGAGTGTGGGGGATTGGCTGAGAAAGAAGAAATGGAGCAAGAAAGGGAGACAAAAATCACGAGGCCAGGAAGAGCAGAGCTAGGGGCCAGTGACTCTGCCCGGTCCTCCGGGATCCCTGGCCTTCCAACTACAGGTCCTGGATGGCTTTATTCTTACTGAACAGCGGAGGAGAAAATCCTAGACCACACTGAGCAATACAGATGTGACCCAGCAGCCTGCTGTGCTTCCTGTGTGAGAGAAAGGCAGCGGCACTGACAGGGCCAGGCTAAAATTAGCTTCCACCAGTAGCTCTAGAGATTTGCTGCCCTTGAGGGGCTCAGAGCTGCAGGACTGTGCCAGGAAGACTCCACGGGAGCCGGGCAGCGCAGCCCCGTGGACTGGTCACTGTGGCCTTGGCTCTGGAGCGAGTTACCCATATGTGAGAAGTGGCATCCAGAAGCCCCTGAACATCTCGTCTGTCTGGGCAAATGTCCTTCGTGACTGGCTCTTTCTAGCAATTTGGCAGCCCCAGCATGGGAGTGGCGCTGCCCTGCTTTGGCAGACCAGAGAGACTGGCCTTGGCAGCACCCCTTGGGCAGAACTTTCTCAAGGATTCATCTCCTTGGAGTGTCTTGCTAAAGTCTGGGCAGCATCCTGCTGTCTCGCTGGGCAGGTCCATGTTTGGCTCAAGACTCATCTCCCACATGGTGGCATTTTATTTCACTTTTGCTGTGATACAGGGAAAAGGATTATTCTCTGTATGTGTGAGTGTGTGCGTGTGTATGTATGAGTGAGAGAGAGAGAGAGAGAGAGAGAATAGAGGGGGAGGGAGGGAGGGAAGGAAAAAGGGAGAGATAGAAGAAGGAAAAGGGAGAGAAAAATGAGAGAGGGAGATGGAGAGAAGGAAGGAATGAGAGAGAGAGAGAGAGAGAGAGAGAGAGAGAGAGAGAGAGAGAGAGAGTTTTTACAGGAAAAGCTGGAGTCCACAGTATTTTTTACCGAATGTCCTAGTCTGCACTAGAGACAAGAACAGTTCGCGGTATCTCCTCTGCAGACTTCTTTCTTCTCAGTGTCTAGTGATGCCTGTTGCTTCTCTCTGGCAGGAAGAAGGACTCCCATTCTTTTTGGATGGTCATAGGCTGAGCTCCATCCATTCCTCCACTAGTCATGACCTCAAAGTCAACCGCTTCTATCTTAGTCCCAGAAAGTTCTTTCTCATCTGCATCCCGAATCAAAAATCCCTGTGTAATTAGCTGAAACCTATAACTCATCATCCCCAGTCTTCCGTGTCTTTCTGGACACCCCAGAGTTTGCTGACTCCTTCTGCAAATGAGAGTCCTTGCTTTGTATTTCTGGAGCAAATGGTACCTCCTGCCTGTTGTTCCCTTGCAGGCTGGTCAGCCCTAGGTATTCTGCCCATTCCATAATCCACCATGTACTGTGCTAGGTGCTGGGATGTGCCATTAATAAAATGTAGCCTTGGAAGTTAGAGGAATGAACATTTTTGTTTAAGAAAGTACCTGCACTTCTGACCCTGGAAAGCAGAGCCTGGGAAATCTCAGAATGAAGCAATAAGGAGATAGAGCAATCCAGGATGATTCCCAAAGTCAGCCTGGGACCTCCACAGTCACACACAGTGCCCTCTTCTACACACACACACACACACACACACACACACACACACACACACACACCTACACGCAATCCAAAAAGAAAAGAAAGTACTAGTGGAGAAAATAGACACATGCCAGATAGTTAGATTATAACAGGTCGGGAAGTGATAGAGTGATAAATTAGGGTCAACTGAGGGCTTCTCGAGCCACAGTGCTGAGTGTGCTGGCGGGTTTATCTCAGAGTTCACCACAGCCCTGTGATGTGTGAGGCAGCAGCTTGTATCTGGTCTAGTGACCTGCTGTGATTCGCAAGGCTGCTAACCTTCTGCCGAAGGCCAGGTTTGGCGTTTCAAAGTGATAAGATGAAGAAAAGCCTGAGGCTCAAGTTCACGAGCAAAGAGGAAGAATTCAAATTCAGAGCCTCTGGCTTAGAGCCCATCTGTCTGACTGCTTGTGCCTTCCTGCTTTCCTGAAGCTTCGGACAGCCAAGAAGGCAGGAGGTCAGAATGTCCTTAGAAGGGCTGCTGCCAGGACCCTTGCCCAGAGGGACCACAGAAGATGCTCACGCAGACAGTTTGGTGGGCTAAGCAAGTCCTTCCATGGGCGGCTGCAGTTTCACATTCTCTGAGCACAGCTTTCACTTAACTTTCCCTTCAATGCCCAGCCGAGGGAGAGAATGCAAAGGTGAGACCAACAGCACACACTTCTTACAATGGTCTGACCTTACAGGAGTCACTGTTGCAGGCCATCCTGGAAGCTGCTGAATGAAAGCCTGCCCCTTGGAAGCAGCTGTTGTCATGGAAGGGTGGATAGCATTGTTTTCCTTCTAATGTGCTGCCTAGAGAAAAGGGGATACCCATGACATGACCCCTTCACACCCGCTCATGAGGACTGACAGGGAAGAGGTTGGGATCTCAATAGCTGCTCTGTCACATGCACCCCAAACAGAGAGCAGCAGGACAATTTTAGAAGACTGCCTTGGGCAGACCTGCAAACTCCACCAAAATCTATTTCCCTGGATCACAGTGACCGGCTATGCATTTTAGTGCACGCTGCTGGCATTGTGGGTTCTACTGAGTGTGATATGCAGAAATAGTTGATGTTATCATCGTTATTATTTTTAACAACAATTATATTCCCTTGCCAGCATTGAGAGCTGCCAAAAAACTAGAATTGGAATTAGGCTTTTTGCCTAATTTTTAAAATGTAAATTAAACAAAGATTGCTCATCAACCAGGCGGCCAGGATGATAGTGGTTGTGGGGAGGGACAAGAAAATGTAATTTGTTTATTTCTCTTCTATGGTGGCAGATATTAACCCTTTTATTTCTACCTCCTGATTTGGATAGGTCCCTTTTAATAAAAACCTACAGCATCACCTATAATGGTGATGTTACACAGAATTTGGACGTTTTAAGCAATGTTTTGACAATGATTAAAACTCTGGAGAGACTAAATTCACTACGCTGGAACCCACATCAGCATGCAATGGGGACTGCAGGCAGGTGCAGAGATGCCGTGCAGGACTTTTCTGCTGATTCTTTTCCTTCACCTGGTTTCTTAACTTGGCAGGTGTCTTTGTTTCCCGCGTCCTGATTTCTCTGTGATCACAGGTGTGCTTGTCTTCTGAGTGTCATGTCTCCTCTATGTGTACTCCTCCTCTCGCCCCAGAAACGCTAAAGAAAACTAAAGAAGTGTCATCTATGTGCCCTTTTCTGAAATTCATCAAGCCTTCTTTCCCCACTGGGGTACACCTCAGGCTGAGTTCTCCTGCCAATTTCCAGATTCTCGGGAATCTACTTCTCTTGCATCCCCTTGGCCTTAACATTCTGCTGTATCTTCCCTTACACCCATAAGCTCAGCTCGCATCTGCGTCTCCAGCGTAGGAATTGCACGTTGTTGCCATATCTGTCTGGCATTTTTACATAGGATCTGGGAGTTTGAACTCAGATCCTTTTGCTTGAGAGACAAAAGCTTTAATCCCTGAGCCATCAAGATTTTCTCTAAGACTTCTTATACCTTCCTGAAAGAGAAAATAATGAAGCAATTACTTAAAACAATCGCATAAAACAGTTGCTTCCTCTGTCTGCAAATATACTTTTCCACATTTTATCTTTTAAAATTCATTTAATTGTGGGGCTGGAGAGATGCTTCAGGGATTAAGACTCTTCCTAGAAAGCAGAAGGACCTGAGTTCAGATCCCAGGTTCCATGTTAAAAAAAAAAAAAGTGCCAGGTGGAAACAGCACTTCTGACTGTGATGGGCAGAGCCTGGGAAATCCTATAGTGAAGCAAAAAGGAGATAGAAATAATCCAAGGAGTCACCCTTGGTCCTCCACAAGGACTCTGAGATACACACACACATGCACAGACACACTATAAATAAATAAATAAATAAATAAATAAATAAATAAATAAATAAATAAATAGTTTTAAAAATTCATTTAATTGTGTGTCTTGGAACTCTTTCCACATTAACATCTCCAGAGCAGTGTCATTTTTTAAAATGACTATATAGAGTTCTTGCATGTCTTTTTTTACTGCATACCATTTGAAAATGCTGATATTATTTGTTTTGATATTACTAACAATGATACAATAAGCAATGTTGCATACATATTTTATACATTTTGAAAAAGATAACCATAACAAATTGCAATAAGTAGAATTTATTCAAACATGCATACATTTAGATGCTGCCCAAGTATCCTCCAGAGAACAGGATCCAAGATTTCTTGTTTTTCACATCATTGCCATTATTAGACTTTACATTTATATTAAAAACATTACTAATGGAATAGAGTGAAAACTATATTCTCAGTTTTTGGTTTCCATTGTTCATTAATAAAGTGAAGAGTTGTTTCAGAATTTTGTCCATCATCCATGATTCTCTTTCAAAAAGTGTTTTGTTTCCTTTGTTTATGTTGGTTCCCTTTTAATTATTGATCTGAGTGATGTTTATAAATCAAATTGTCCTTGGTTCATCATATGTTGCAAACATTTTTCCACTTTCTGCTTTGTCCTCTAATATTGCTTTTGAGTTTTTTTTTTTTCTATTCTGTTGTTGTCTTTAAAAAATATTTAGTCAAATTTATTGTTCTTTTCTTTTGTGGTTTCTGAGTTAAGTGGTTTTCCTGCGTTGGTAGATTAGGGAACTGTACCAAAATTTACGAGAACTGTGGAGAAATACATGAGGTGTTGATCCACATCCAAGTCCTTTCTAGTCTTTACCCAGCCAACGTGCAGGCTGAGGGCTGACCATGGGTCATGTGAACTTGTGTTCCTTTGGCCTTGAGGAAGAGATGCTCAATTCTCTAGATAATAGAATCAAAATTCAACACCACAACCATGCAGACACTGAGGTTAAAACAAACCAGTGAAATTCAAAAGAGATAAAGTAGATATTTTCAAGTACACAAGGACAGACAAGAAAAGTAGGGATACCACAACAAACTAAGTTATCGACAGCGAATTAATCACACGATAGTTTAGCTGAGGAATACCAAGGAGGACAGGGTGACCTTAGGGTGCTTTCTAGGCCATTAAATCTTTTATTTTGAAATATACACTGAGATTTGCAAAGTACAAAGAAGTCCTGCGTGCCTTTGTATCTAGATTGCCCTTATGATGACACTTACATAATAACCATGCATTTCTTTCTTTTTTGTGTGTGTCTATGTGTGTCTTGAATGTGAGTGGAACATAGACAAGGAAGTAAAGAAAAAAGTCTCGGACCCATAAGGCTGGAAGGTACAGTTTTCTGGTTTTAAATTGCACCCTGCAACTGGGGAAATGGCTCAGGGATTAAAGCTTTTCCCGTGCAAGCAAAAAGACCTGAGTTTAGATACCCAAATCCCACATAAAAAATGCCCTGTGGATATAGTGGCAGTCTGCAATTCAGGACCTGGATGAAAGAACCTGGTAAATCTCAGAGCAAAGCAATAAGGAGGCGGAGCAATCCAGGATGATTCCTGGTGTCACTCTTGGATTTCCACAGGCACACACACTCAACTGCTCTTTTGTGCACATATCTGCACATACATGTACACACGCACACACACACACAGAGAGAGAAAGAGAGAGAGAGAGAGAGAGAGAGAGAGATCAAGGCAGTTACAAGAAAGTTGACTCAAGGAATCCTAGCCAAGAGCACTGTAAGTAGTGGAATTTGGAAGCCATGAAAGAAATAGGAAGTCATTCAAGTAGAGATAGAGAGAGCTCCTCCCAATTTATTCCAATTTGGGTTTTAGTTTCATGTCTTCATTGCTGCAATAAACACTTGACTTAAATAGCTCAGGGGAATAGGAGATTTTTATTCATGCTCACTGTTTCCAAGGTGCCATCTGTCATGGCAGAAGCCAAGGAGCCATGAGAACTGGCCACACCATATCCAAAGACAAGAACAGAGAGAGAAAGGAACAAGGCTGCTTTCTAGCTTGCTAATTTCTCACCTTCGCCAAATGCCAGCTAACTATCTTTATCCACATGCTCAGAGTGATGGTGGTACCCACAATTGAACTGGGTCTTCCCAGTTCAATTAAAGCAATTAAGGCAGTCTCCAAGAGGCTTTCTCAGGAAAGCCTTATGCTTTCCTTATGCTGTTTGCTTTTTCTACTCTTACTTGGGTAGATCTAAGATGTTTTCTGATGAGATTCCAATGTATGTTTATGAGACATGTGGTTTTCATGGTCAGCAATTAAGAGGAGGCTTCTTAAGAGGAGGCTTCTACTTCTATTCTCCCAGGTATGGTGGAAGTGAGTTTGTGTTATGAGCAGACACTTCTCCCTTGGAGTTCTGAAGGGGACATCTGCACTGACATTATCTGATGGAAATTGAAATGATCACATATCATAGTTAGATACAGTTGTGGACTTGACAGTTGAGGGTCCAAATTCTAGGCACATTTGTAAAGAATCAGTGATTGAGTTAGGCTTCAAACAAGACTTCAGGAGATTGTCTAGTTAATGAGGAAGGTCTAGCCCATGATAGGTGGGGCTAGTCCTTAATGAATAAGATGGAGGGAGCTGATTAGGGAAGTTGGACATCTTTGGTATACTTGAGTTGGTATGCTGGTCTGGCAAGTGAGGATTGTCCTTCTCAGCAGTCCTGGGGATTTAGTGTGGGCAGTTTCCTCGTACCCTGGTGGTGTTGTAGACATTCCAACAAAACTGGATTAAGAACTGCAACCTGACAATTGTAAAAGAGAATAAAACTCCTTGTTCCCTTAAGTTGTTTTGTCATGAATTTATCAGCAATAATGCAGAGTAACTGGGATACTATATGTACCAGTCCAAATTGAGTTATAACTAAGGTCAGGAGTTTTACTCAATTAGTATAACTATGAAAATACCAGGGCTGAAGTGATATCTACTTAATTGTCACCTTAAAAAAGGCTAAGAAATAGTGAGCACTAGCTTTAGCTTGGGGGTTCAGTAGTGTTAAGGCTTGTGTGTTCCTTCCATGCTTTTAGCCCTTCTTTATACATGACCACAAAATAGCTGCTCCTGTCATCTTGTCAGTATGTACAAAAGAGAGAGGAGAAGGGGAAAGAAGAGCAGACATAAGCTCTGTCAGGAAACACAAATGTCTTCCCTCAGTCTTTCCTGGTAAATTTCCATTCAAGTGTCAGTCTAGAATTTTCACTTCTACCCCTAATTAATGGGATCTTTAGCTTTACTGAGACATTTGTGCAATGCTCTGATAATACAAGAGGAACTAACACAGGGAAGCAGAAAATGTGTAACTTGTATTTGTTTAAGGATATAGATCTGGGAAGAGGGGTCATAGATCTCAGAGATGCAACCACTCTTTATAGAACCCCATTATGTATTCACATGTTTAGGATTAAGAGAAAGGAGGTACAAACGTTAAGGATTTTGATAACTTTGGTGAACTGAAATTTGTTGCAGTATAGGATTTGAAATCAGTCATGAAAGTGTTCCTTGTTTCGCTTCAGACATTCTCTGAAAAAAAAAATCAATCTGTGAGTCATTTCTTCATAGCGTCTCTGTTTTTTATTGTAAACACGGTGAGGTTATGTTCTGGGCTGTTGTATTCTGGGGTAAAAGTAGGTTTCAGGGGATTGTCCATTTGCATTTGAGAGCTGTCTTTCAGTAAATTGAAACCAGAACATGACTCTTGTGTCGTAAATTAAATTACAGATTTCATGGAAAGAACAATGAAAGTCCAAATTTTGTTATTATGCCATTTACTTAATATGCATGAGCATGTACATCATTTAAGGGATAATATAAAGCAGGCATTGCATTCCTAGGCTCCACATGCTGGTTTTAGAAAAATGTGTTCAGTAATGTAACTCTGGTGGTTAAAAAGGGCTCTGAGAATCCAGTGAGGGAGGGTTCGATTTCCCAGTTTTTCTAAGGAAACAAGGGGCAGGACAAGGAGGAAACAAAGGACAAGTAAGGAGCTTGTCCAATGACTCTACTGACCTAGAATGCAAAGTGTACCTTGTTTGATCTGATCTTTGGCCGCCTTCTTCATAGGAGGAAGCTCTAAGTGACCAATGCGCTCCATCAAGAAGTAAAAAAAGGCACAGAAATGAGGTTTGATTGATAAAATGGCTCTGTAGGCCAGAGATCACTGTGGCTTAGTTGGCAACTGTCCTTATGATTTACTATTTGTGTACCACAGTTATAGCTATCTGTGAAATCACTTGGTCACAGGGTTTCTGCCAGGGCCTGCAGGCTCTCTGTCACTGCTTTCTGACATGAGGGGAACACTGGCCTTGGGGAGGTCTTCTGATTCTCCACATAGGCTGGCCTCTGTGGATTTGACAAGCCCCTGAATGCAGCCGTCACTGCCTCCATGACTGCTCATGTTGCAGTCTCAGCATCCTAGCATCACTCAGGGAGGACCGATCCCGTCACCCTTAGCCCTGGACTCTGAGGAGAAAGAGCATTTCCCAAAGAGCATTTCCCAAAGAGTCTTTCAGAGGGGGATTTCAAGTAGATGGAAAAATATGGAACAGAGGGACTCTGGGTAGAAGAGTTTCTGCTTACGAACAAGCTAGGTTAGCACATCCACTTTTCCTTGTTTGTACCCTGCCTAAGGTTTCTCTTTTGTCTAATGGTGCCCGTTCCTCCGATGCAGAGTGACAGTAGATGGTGTCCAAGCCAGCCGCAGAGCAACTGTGTAAACTGTCACCTGGTTCAAAGACGTGTCTGACAAGCACTTTACTGCCTGAGCTAGCACCGTGCTCCCTGAAGGGACTTTTCATCAACCATGTTGTGCCAACTAAATAATCATTATGCATTTTTTGTCATATCATTTTAGAGATATAAGAAAGGATGGGACAACACTTATGACATAATTTAAATTACAACATAAAATAAAAAGTTGCATCTATGGTATGATTGTAACTATGCAATGTATGTGTATATGTGAAAATAAAAATTGGGAAGGGACCATGCAAATATTTAAAAATATCATGTTAGCTGAATTTGGACTAAATGTTTGTATTTTTCTTTATAAATGCATCTTACTCTGCTTTATGCTATTAGCAAGTAAACAGGCTGGTGAATTATAAGGAGAAGATGTCTATTTTGCCACACAGTTCTGTTCCAGGATCAAAGGGCAGCACCAAGCGATGACCTTGCTGGCATAGTCCCAGGGAGAGCAGGCATCACAGGGTGAAAGACAAAGCCCAAGAGAGACCCAGTGGAATGACTGCTACAGCAGATGCTCTCTGGAGTAGCTCAGGCGCCCATCAAACAGCACAAACAGTTAATCATTCACAGGGCAGAGCCCTGATCACTTCTCAGAGATCTTATGTGATCTCTCTTCTCAGTGTCTCCTGGTGGTGGTAGGGAGGGATTAAATCCTTATATGAATTTCTGAGGAATAAAACCATATTCAAACCATAGCAAACAGACCTCATCATAAATTGAAACATCCAGATAGTAACAGGAAGGAACATTTATTTCATGCAAGTAATTTGTCCATTTAATCATCACTCCCTGATATAAGTGCTATTGCAATTTCTCCTTTGCTCCAAGGATATAGGGCTAGAAGGCCAGAAGGTGGATTAGGATTGTGCTCTGTTCTTATTGTCCCAGATATCCATGATCTTCAACATGTGTCCTAGAAAAGGGGAAATAGGTTAGTAAATTTCTTAGCACCCCATTTGCTGATGTGGTTGTATCCTTGTTTATTTCTGATCATGGAAGAATTTCAATCAACTGATAGATATTAGCTTTTGTTAGAGTGTATAATTCTTGAAGATTGTATGTTTGTGTGTGTGTGTGTGTGCATGCGTGCATCTACTGTGTATACTCGTGGAGTCCCAAGGGTGACTTCAAGAATCACCCTGGATTTTGCTATCTCCTTTTTGCTTTGCTCTGTAATTTTCCAGGCTCCATTCCAGGGCTGGAAGTACAGGCTGCTGCCATTTTCCACCTAGCTTTTTTTTTTTTTTTTAATGTGGGATCCAGAATCTGAACTCGGGACCTTTTGCTTATGAGGTAGAGGCTTAACCCCTGGGCGTTTCTCCAGCCTTGTGGGTGTATAATTTCTCGGAACTCATTGTGGATCATCCAGCAATACCAGATGAAATACGTTAAGCAAGTAGAGATTTATAACCTGCATTGCAAAAACAAGGGTCTGGACTAGCAGAGGTGCTCTGAGGAATGGTCTGACTATATGCCAGTAATTCCTCCTTGGCAGGTTTAATGAGAACACTGACCAGAATTTAGCTCAGGTGGCAGAGACTTTTAGCAGCCTAACAGGTATAGAAGGAACACACCCTAAGGAAGTGTTAGCCCAGGCCTTTCCCCAACTATCCAGGAAGAAAGCCAGTGTTTTACTGCTGTTACCCTGAATTGGTAGGATAAAGTCCTCAGTGCTGTGGCTTACCTTGCCCAAGTTTAGGTCTTATTTCTGCTGCAGAAAGAGGCCATTCTTTCTTGGAAGAAGGTAGCAGCCTGAGTTTCTGGATTCTTATAAGGCTGAGATTTTTCTTTTTTTAGTGTTTTGGGCTTCCTCCTGGGTTCTGGTCGATGACCCTATTATAGACATCTTCCTTCTTCCTTGCTCTTGGCTTCAAGGCAGGTGGTCTAGGGAATAGATTTGCAGAGGATGGACTGTAAAGCTCGTCTTTCATATGGTCTCCACAGAAGAGCTGTGACCTTGTCACAGGACGCGGGTGCTCAACGGTAGCTTCAGGCTTCTAAGTTGTTATTACAGCTCCATACATGCATGAAATGAACTTAGAGTCATTTCACCCCACATTGCCTGATAACATCCTTGTTCTTCTGCCATTGAAAGCCTTCTTCCCAGCCAGCCTCACTCTTACGTGTGTGTGTGTGTGTGTGTGTGTGTGTGTGTGTGTGTGTGTGTGTGTGTGGTGGCCCACTGAGTTTTATAATGGTTGCTTGGATTGCAGTCCACTGAGTTTTATAATGGCTGCTTGGATTTTTCTAGTGCTTGTGTGCTTACTGAAGCATGGGCAATATATTGGTGGATCTACTGTTGTACTCACATGAATCACAAATACATGCCATGCACCAAATTAGGAGCTCATATATTTACAGGAAGTTGAGAGCAGGCTCATGTACCAGAAAGAACTCCTGATCCAGAAGATGGGAAGGGAAGTGGTTAATAAATATAGAATCCACTACAGCATAAGTCAGCTGACAGAATATCATAATACAGAGTTAGAAAAAAATAAATTTTACAGTAATATAAGTATGATACACTTCCTTGAACTGCTGCTGTTGGCTGGGTTAAGTTGTTCTGACTTAACAGGATGGGGTTGCAAGTAGAGCTGAGGCCGGGAACAGTGAGGCACAGGAACTAGCTGAAAAACAGATTTACTTTTTTGTTATTTCAATACTTCTGAGGAAAGTAGCTCCCCTTTCCACAGCCGGCATTAACCTCCCTCAGTAGTCCCTCAGGGATGGGTGACGCCTCATGAGGTCTTCCTCCTTACATGGTAAAACATTAATAAGCCAAATCTTGTGTAGGTTTTGTGGGGATAAACACAGATGTTGTGAGTTCATGGGTACAATAGCCCTGTCATGTCCAGAAAGACAGCATTTGGCAATACTCCTCCCCACTCTCTACTTACTGTTCTTCTCTTCCTCGATGCTCCCTGAACATTGGTGTATGTGTGTGGGGAGGAGGTGGTGACTTAAATGTCTTATTTAAAGTTAAAAGCTCCACAGTCATTTATTTTCTGCACTTTGAACAGTGTGATTCTCCATATTTAAATGCCTTGATTACAAAAACAATTCTCCCCCCCTAAACCAAGCAACCAAACAAACAACAGATCACCCAAAGAACCCCCAAAACTTTCACAGTCAAAGGCTAAGATCTGCCTAAACTGTGGGTGTAATGATGACTATTTATAAGGCAGTTTGATATCATGTTCATATAGCAAAAATAATAGTAGTTTGTTCTCCCTAGGCCAATGAATTCTCCATCCACACTAGGCAAAAACTCCCTTCTGAAAAGCCATCCTTAAATCCAATAAGAAAGTGCTAGGTTACACTTATGACATTCATGCCACTATAGTATCAATGGTCACATCTGCCAGGGTGGTGTTTGTAGCTCACAGCTGGGGAAAACTGTTGATGGATTATCTCTTACAGCAGCCTCCTGTAGTTACAGAAGTTACAGTAACAGCTTCTGTTACTAAGAAAGCCGGCTAGCACGGAAGAAGCTTCCAGGTCAGTTCCAGCTTATTTCCCCCATGTCTTGTGATCAAAATGTGTGGTGTCTGTAACAATAGAGTCTTATCATCAGGTTCTGGTGGGCAACCAAGAGCAGAAAACTCCTCCTTCTTTACCTTCCCCATTTTGTCTTTCAGAGCATGTACATTTTCAAGTACTTGGTTGTGAATATCTTTCATATTTTTCTTTTCAAGTATATGTTCATGGGATGTGTGCAGCAGTGTTTTTTTTTTTTTTTTTTTTTTTTTTTTTGCATGTGGGTAGTTGTACATTTATGTGTGAGTGTGTGTACAAGAGTGCACTTGAGTGTGTATGCCTTTTGGGGGTCCAAGGGTGACATGGGGAATCATCCTGGATTGTTCTACCTTCTTATTTTTTTTTTTTTTTGCTCAGGAGATTTCCATGCCAATCCCAATCCAGGGTTGGAATTTCAGACTCTCACCACTTCTGTTAGGCATTTTCATAGCGGATATGGGATCCACACTCAGGTCCTTTTGTTTGAAGGCAAAGATTTTAACTCCTTAGCCATCTTTCTACCCATATTGTGAATCTTTTGATTAGTATCTCATCTTTCTTTGTTCGGGTTTCCCTACTTTCCCTACTATGCAAAACAGAATCATCTACTTTTCTCTTCCCTTCCTCTTGGTTGTACTGTTCTGTGTTAGAAGTGTGTTCTCATTTTGGGGCTTTTATTATTTGTCATAAAGACTGGTGTAATACTAATTCTCCTTAGTCCTGTGGATGACATTTCCCCTCTTTAAAGCTTCTCTTAAAGAACAGTTGATCCTCTTAGTGTGTTTGTTTCATAAAGATAGTTACAATAGACTGGAGAATGAAATTGATTCTTTAGCTGTTAATACATGTTTTCAAGCTCTCAAACATATTTCCTGTCATCAGCCAAGCTACAGAAGGGAGGAGAAAAGAGAGTGCTGAGAAGAAACTTTGTGAGTCCTTTGTGAAATTTGTCATCAGGAATTGTAATGCAGCACTACTCATAATGGCCAAAATATACAGTCAATCTAGGACAGATGAGTGGATAAAGAAAATATGGCATCTTCATCCATTTCTAGGAGAATGGATGGGGCCGGAGATTATCATGTGTATGTGTTTTCCTGTTGCGGTGATAAAGTATCCTGGCAAAAACAACTTTAGGGAGAAAGGGTTCATTTTGCTCCACAGTTTACTATGGCCCATCATGATGGGGTGGACATGGCAGCAGGCAGGGAAGGTATAGTGTTGGAGCAATACACTTGCTCATCTTGTCATGTTGAATCCATATTGAGAAAGGGAGAAAGAGCGGGAGAGAGATAAAGAGCACCAACATGTAAAACTTCAAAGCCTACTCCCAGTGACCTACTTCCTTTAGAAGGGCTCTACTCCCTGAAGGTTCCACACCTTCCCAAACAGCACTACTAATTGGGGACCAAATGCTCAAACACATGAGCCTATAGGGGTCATTCAAAGTACAACATCATGTTGTGGGATATAAATCAGACTCAGAAAAACAGGTTTCACATGTTCTCTCATATGCCAAATCTAGATCTAAATAAGCATGCCTCCCTGGATGTAAGAAAGAAACCAGCAGGAGGAGAGCTATGTGACACTTTTCTTGGGGAGACAACACACAAAAGTCTATTTGCCTCAGAGATGAAGCCAATGACTCATCAAAGTAATGATTATACCAATGTCTAATATGATGAACTGATGAATTTATGGGGTTGCTCATAGAAGTCTGGGTGAGTATGTAAACTTACCAAAAAGCCCAACATGTGATGAGATGATGCATGAAAGCGACAGCTCCAGATCTTCCTGCTCAATGTGCAGCCTTACGGTTAGATTAGATTAGAAAGTCTTCCCTATGTAGTTCTATTTGGAGGGGAGCCCAGTGAATCCTGTTAGTTTCAGGAACTCCTTCAGACTTGAGGATCCTCCTTCCCAGGTGTAATGTTTCAATTGAGAGGAAATTGCTCTGTGACAAAGGGAGGAAGAGAGAACAAGCAAGGACAATGGAAGGGGAGCCGATGTGAAGGAAGTCCAATCCCATGTATGTGTAACATGCCACAGTGGAATACATTTTGTTTGGTGACTAAAATAAATTTGAAAAAAAATAACCCAGAAATGAAATTTTATATGGGTTCTTTGGGGGGCATAATCTATGTGAAACTTATTTTGTCTAAAGACTGGAATACAAGCTTAATTTTACCCAGCTTTACTTCTTATTTGGAATTACAGAACATGATGAATTCAGATCTTAAAAGTCAGAATAAGTGAACCTCTTAATTTCGCAGGTGTGAAATCTAAGCCAGAGAAAGTCTAGGTAGTCTCAAAGGTCATAGGGGCTAGACTGGAATGTTCCTTTTCCTCAACATCTTTGTTAGATGAGATTGGTCACCTTGAAAGTCTGTGAATGGATTAATTATGTCACTGGCCGACACTGGGTTTAACTGTGGGGGTGATAGATACTTAGGTGGGGGTTACTTGCAGCAGTCAGATTAGCTGGTGACCGAAACAAGATAGACGAACTAGTATTTTTTGAAAGCACTCAGTACATTTGGGGAAAATAGGATCTAGAATACATCATTTGTCTTCAGAGAGTCAATGGATATTTGATTTAAACAAACACTCCATTATGACGGTCACTGTAAAAAATTCTGTAATTATAAGTTTTATGGCAACTCCCATTACTAAGCCATTTTCATCCTTCTCCTGGCTGTTTGAAAAACTGTAAATTGGGTAGAAATTTTCATGGCTAGCCCCTGCCTGGCAGAGAATGGATGGTTTATGGGAGCTCGGGGAGGGAGAGGAAATCTCATTAGCTGTGTCTGAGTTATTGTTGAATGGGAAGAAATGTAAGCATATTCTTTTTCCAGTTTGCAAAGGAGTCAAATGCGTTCCCCCCCCACTATCGTTAAATTGTGAAAAAGGAGGCAGAAAGGTTTTATTTTCAAAGCTATATAGAATGCCTAAGAAAAGCTAAGGGGAAAAGCAGTTTATGAAGAGAAGTCACTTCTAAGCATGCCATGGTGAGTCCGTTCC
Source organism: Typhlomys cinereus (assembly GCA_023101885.1). Taxonomy (NCBI): domain Eukaryota; kingdom Metazoa; phylum Chordata; class Mammalia; order Rodentia; family Platacanthomyidae; genus Typhlomys; species Typhlomys cinereus. The sequence continues at coordinate 9,281,203 of JALPQD010000014.1, forward strand.
TGATTTCAACATGGAACCTTCTCAAGCTCCAGTTTAACATTTTTCTCTTCTCTGCCTTGATTATTGTGTCCTTGGAGTCCGCGGTCCCTGGAGTTAGAGAAAGGATCTAAATCCCAGCTGGGGAAGAGAAATGTTGCTGAAGTTATTCCCAAGGGAATAAGACCCGGCCTCAGGGGCTCAGGAACAGTTAGTTTTGTATATGGTTGAGACAATTCTTCATGCACTAGGTGAGCCAAAAGCATAATTTGAAGACACATAGTTCCTGAACAGGGTTCAGGATCCTTATAATCTTTTCTGACCTGTTCTTGAAATGTAACTCTCATGACTCCACCATGAGCAGTCTTCCTGCCTTCTTCTTTGCATGTCAGGTTTTGTACTCCAGTTCCCTCACACATCTCCCCATGGATTCTGATCCTAGTTGTCTTGCAAGGATGACTCCAGTCTCTTGACTTTGTCTGTTCCTCCCCATGTAAATTATCTTAGACAAGAAGTAAATTTTCATTCTCGTATTCAGATACCAATTATGTGAAACTACTGGGTGAAGATAATTGCTCAAAAATGTTTTATACAGTTTACCAATAGTTTCATTTATACCACGTATTCTCTATCTAGAGAATAAGTACAGTGAGACAGGAATTATCTTTATGTATGTACCGATAGAGTATATGCTTAGCCAACAGTTGAGACTTGCAACAGTGAATATGTAGATGCAACTTCTTTCTTTTATCAGCTCTAAGTTCTTTAGGGACAAATTTAGTAACTTATCTTTCCTGCACTTCACACTCATTTGATGCTTAATAAGTATGTTAATAAAATGACTTGTGATCAACCAAGCATTCCAGAGTCTCTTCTCCAGTTCACCAGCATCTCTGGATGATCCTTGCCCTTATGGATACTAGCAACTCCTTTTCTGGTGGAACATTTCCATAGCTACTGCTCATTGCTGTGGTTGTAGCTGTGTGGAATGATTTTAAGATACATTATCTTTCCTGTAACACCCAGATCTTTGCAAAGCATTGTTTCTGTGCTAAATGCCTATTTTTCTTCTTCCTTCAAAATAGGAAGACATGAATTTTGAAAACACAAATTTGCCTTCTTTTGCATTCTACTTCCGTGTGATATTACTTCCAGCATTACTCGCACTTGTTTAGAAATAAATAGGGATAAAACATGGGGTAAAAGGGTTTGAAGTGTGATGGGAAAGCAAAGATCCCCTTATTGGCCCCTTGCCCCCTTTCTCCCTGCTGAGCACTGTGTCTCCGTGTTTTCTCTGTGTGACCAAGATGTTTTTGTCCTTACATTCCCCCCCCTTTGTCTTTTGGTATCATGGATGCTTTGCTTAAGAGCATTAATTATGTAGTTTTTTTAAACCTGTCTTTAAAATTCACTTTCTTAGTTTTTAAAAGATTACATCTGTGGGACTTGAACATAGGAACTGCCATTTTGTATATCTGTCCCCGTTTTGTACTTGTTCACTTGTCCTCCTTATGAACTTTAGTTATAGGAAAAAGCGCAAGCTGTTCCAAGGAAGACTACACCAGAAATCAGCAGTGAAACACTGGACATGCCAGATGTTATACATAGATTGTTTAACCTAACTGTGTACCTGACTCTATCCACAACTAGTCAGCTCCAAATTAGGAAATACTTAACATTCCAAAAGCTTTATAAGAATTGTGGTCAGAGCAGGTGGAACTGTTCAATTAGAAGCCAACTGCTAACTGCACAGGCAATTTCTAAGGCTATAGGTAATGTACAGGATGCCAGAAACTGCTTATGGGGTACATGAACCTCCTCATGGTCGGAGCTGACCAATCCCCACATGCCAACACGCTTTTGTTTGAACTTACCCTATCATGTATCTGCTAGGTTAGAAACCTCTTCCCCTAGAAATAGCCACTATAAAAGCCCTACCGAACAAAGATTCAGGGCTCTCGTTGTTAACCTGCTGTGCCAGGGGAGTGCGGGAGTCCGGGCTCGAGCTTGAATAAAGACCCTTGTGTGACTGTATCGGTGTCGGCCCCTTCGTGGTTCTTAGGATCAATGGACTGGGCATAAAATCGGAGCATAACACATCCACATAAATAATTTCCTAAAGGAGCAAGAAACCTGTCTTGAGGTTGAATTTTGTTATTGTTTTGTCTCCTAACAATTCCCTTAGCTAATTATTATTAATGCATTGTAATCTACTTAACTATTCATATGCTAAATATTTGAGAAGATATAACCAGCGATGGATATGTTATGTATCTCATTTGGTAAATACCAATTCTGTGGTTTAGTGACAAAATAAAAAGAGGGTGCTTCTTGACCTGTTCATTGGGTCTACAAGAAACTGGAATAGCATCCGAGTTCAGGATCTGAGAAGTGAACTCAGAGCAGAGGCTGCACATTTGGAGTTGATAGTATCAGAAAAGAGTCATGTGTTATGACTTGGGGTAATGTGAAATGCCTTTCCTCAGATGTCTGAGAAAAATAAAGAAGGAGGTGAAGTGGGAATTAGGGGGCCTGCTACAGGCCAAAGAAAGAGCCACAACAAAGACTGATGGGTAAAAATGCAGGCAGGGGGAAGTTTGGGGGAAAGTAGGCTGGGACCAGATGCCCAGGACTGTGTGCTTTTTGTGAAGGTAACAAGTAAAACATAGTTGTTCACTTTTTTTCTGAGAGAAACAGTCTTTCCTCTGGTTTATTTCTTATAACTGAAAATATTAATACCATAATATCATTACCTTTATTCCTAAAGATGGCATAAAGATTAGGATGTCACGTCCAAGTGAAGGGAAGTGAAGGTGCTTTGGATGTGCAGTTATCAAATCTTTCGCAGTGTCGTGTGGATGGAGCTCAACAATCTGAGCATTTAGTTGCTGGAGTTTTCTTGAACAGTCAAGTCTCCATGGAAGAACAAAAATAGCAAACATTCCAAGTCAGGGATTCTTAGGTCTAAATTTGCTGTGCGACCCTGGGGAAATAATTTTATCTTTCTAGATCCTCTCCCGAAGCAGTGTTATCAGAGAGAATAGATCGTTCAGGGCTATTAGATTAATTCTGTAGGTAATCTTGGATGGTGTTTTCCAAGCTTTCTTTCAGATCTGCACCATTTGGGAGCCTTAGTCCCCACGAATCAGCACTAGGCAGTAGCTACAGTGTTCACCCGCAGTGGTATGTCCCCCAGGGCTGCGAGGATCTTTCTGCAGGTGGTCCATGGGGAAATCTGCACTTTCTGGGTTGGCGCAGAAGGCGTTTGCTTTGCCCTTTCTAACTCCTCAGTATTGATTCCTGGAGGACAGAGATCTATTTTTAACCTTCTCTTGCTTTTCTATGCTGAGTCTCATGGTACTGACGACTTATTCGTTTCAAGACATTTATTGATGCTTCATGGGCGCCAGAATGAGAACACAATGACACAAATTTTTCCTTTAATGAGTTTGCTCAATTAGAAGGCCATCCATGCAGTGTATAGACCGATCACAGGAACAATTGAATGTTGTTTCAAATCCCCAGACCTCAGGTATGTACTGATTTTCCCTTACTGTTACTGTTCAGTGATGTTTTCCAAGATCTTTGAGGGAACATAAGTTCGTTGAATGGCAGAGACCGTAACTGTCACTGTCAACCTGTGAACACTCACAAAATTTAGGATTGACTAATCCTGGAAACAGCATTCTTTCGATGGTCATAGAGAACAGGCTCATTCAGTTAATTACCTGTAGGGTGCAGTATGACTTTGTGGCAATTTTTCTCCGTGTTGTTTCTATATCCCTCAGCATCCCCTGATTTCTCGAATATTTATTCATTTCTCTCCTCCTCTATCCATCCCTCATTTCCTTCTAATCTTTAATGAACTTATTTATATTATTATCTTTTTGGTGCTCTTGGATACGCGCACGCGCGCATGTGTGTGTATACAAGGGGACGCTGGAGTGTGTGCCTATGGAGAGTGTGTGTTCCTGTGGGGGGTCCAAGGGTGACATTGAGCATTATCCTGGATTGTTTTACCTCCTTATTGCCTTGATCTGGGGTTTTCCAGCCCTGGAATTGCAAGCTGCCACCAATTCTACTCAGCATTTTTCCATGGGATCTAGGGATCCAAACTCCAGTCCTTTAGCTCATGAGGCAATGGTTTTAATCACTGAACCATCTCCCTAACCTGCTATCTTTTTTTTTTTTCAAGCATATGTGTGTGTGTGTGTGTTTGTCCATATGCATCAGAGGACACTATGTGTGCTTGTGGAGGTCCAAGGGTGATTTCCCAAACTCTGATTTCCAGGACCAGAAGTGTAGGCTGCCACCATTTCTGCCTGTTATTTTTGTGAGGGATCTGGGATTTGAATTCAGGAAGAGGATTAAGCCTGGGTCATCTCTTTAGCCCATTATTTTTGTGTTTTGAGTCAGAGTCTGATGTAGCCTAGGCTGGCCTCAGGCTTACTATATCATCAAGATTAGCTTTGGAGTTACTGACTAGGATTACAGGCATGTGCCATCATGTCTAGTTCTACTTTATCATTTTATTCATAGCTAATTAAGAGTTAATTAGATGCCAGACACTTTGGTTTTATTATATTTTTGCATCACTATTTTAATAGATAACAAAGCTAATATTCAGTGAAGGTAAACCATTGAGTTTGGATCACCCAAGTAAAGGATAGAGATTAGAAAATAGGTCACTCTGATCCATCCAAATCTAGAATAGCATTTTTTTTCCAAACATTTTTTTTTAAGTCAGCAAAGTCTTGAATCGCTTCAGAAAATTTTCAGGAAATAAAGCTGGTTGCATTTTCTTTTATAAGAGAAACAATTATTTGAGAAACAAATGGTAAAAACTCAGGAAGAAAATTCTGTACGCTTTGAAGTTATTTTGCTGGGCACCATCTTCTCCAAGTCTGGAGCAGCAATTATAACAGACAGAAGCAAATTAAAGGAATAAGCAAGGTAATGATCGCTCTGGAGAAACCACAGCCCTTCCCGTATTTCCATGTTTTAATGACCTCTAATCTCCTGGGAGGGGTGAAACATGAATGGACCTTTAAATACTATTTGAACTCCAGCATTTTCATTGCCTTTCAAGGACAGCTATAATAAAGGAAGACCGCATCAGCTGCAGAATGGTTAGCTGTGTCTACCTGCTGGCAATCCAAGCCACGTTTCCTTTTTACATACCGTTTTCTATCTGATAGCTCATTTGCATACATTACTTCATGTATTTCACACCGTGAAACCACTTATTTGCTTATTATTGTTGTTTTCTTTTAAAAAAACTCACTTTACTGCACCCTGTACCCATTTCTTATTGGTCCAACTCCCTTCCAGTTAGTCCTTGCTGTGTTCTCTTCACAAACATTTCATCACTCTCTTTTTCCCTTCCCCCTCTCTTTAAACTTGTTCCTCCTCTAATTGTCCCCTTTGGATTTTGTTGCCATATATATATATTTAATTTAAACATATATGCATTTAAATCTAGATTCTCTGCATATGAGAGAAAACATGCATATTTGTCTTTCTGAGCCTGGATTATTTTACTTTACATAGTGATCTCCAGTTCCATATATTTTCACTGAAAATATTATTTTATTCTTTACAGCTGAATAAAATGCCATTGTGTATATTTACCACATTTTTACTGGTTTCTCAGTTGATGGGCCTTCAGGTTGGTTTTATATACCTTGGTTATTGTGAATGCTGTAATACACACTGTGCAAATGTGCAAATGTGTCTGTGGTGTGCTGACTTAGAATTCTTTTAAGTGTATACCTAGGAATGGTAAAGCTTGATCACATGGTAATTCTGCTTATAGGTTTTTGAGGAATATCCATTCTGATCACCAAAGTGGCTTTGCCTATTTACATTCCCACTGACAGTATTTGTTGTTTTTTTTTGACGATTAATAGAAAACAGTACTAAAATTCATATGGAAGCACAAAAGACTCTGAATAGCTAAAGCAATCCTAAACTGAATGAGTACTGCTGAAGGTACTTTAATACTTGAAAGTATTTTGATAGTCTCAAACTATACCATAGAGCCAAAGTAGCAAAACTAACATGGAGCCAGCACAGAAACAGATGCATATGTCACAGATATTCATGTCACAGAATAGAGGATTTTAAAATGAATCTTTATAGCTATGGTCACCTAATGTTTGGGGGAGGGGAAAGTATCAAAAACATACTTTGGAAAAAGGACAGCCTCTTCAATTAATTGGGCTGGAAAAGTTGGATATCCACATGTAAAAGAATGAAACTAGATTCACATCTCTCACCATGCAAAAGTCAGTTAAGGGTGGATCAGAAGTTTTAATGCAAGACTCAAGTTAATTTAAGACTTGAAACTTGAAACTACCACAGAATAACAAGGAAAAGCACTCTGAGAAACCGTCATAAACAAAGACTTTCTGAAATAATATCAAGAATTGGCCAGTGGGATTGTATGAAAAAAAACAAAACAAAAACAAAAACCCAAACCCGCTTCTGCACAGCAATGAACACAATCAGCAGAGTGAGGAGATGGCAGAAGAAAGGGGGAAAATCTTCGTCAAGTATATTTTAGACAGGATACTAGTATCCAGAATCTGTCAACAATTCCAACAACTGAACACAAATCACCATATTAATAAATAAGTTAATGAATTGAAAGGTATTCAGCCTTCTTCATCATCTAGGAAATGCATTGAAACTACACCGAGATTCCATTTTATCCCAAGTCAGAATGGTTATGAGCAAGAAAGTCATACCACTTCTTGATTGAAAGCAAAGAATTGAATCAGCTGTGCAGTTCATGTATAGAAAATTTTTAAAAATCTGAATGCTTTTTAGAATTTTTTTTAAAAATATCATTCAATCTAGTTGAAATCTATTTGAAAAGAAAAATGTAAATTCAAAGTGAAATATAATTCTTATTCCCATTTTAAGTTTATTATGTTTACCTACCCAATAATTATTGAAAATTAATTCTGTAGTCATACCTAAGTTAAACTAATTCTTGACTCAGGCTAAATTAATGATACAGATAGGAGACTATAGGAATCTAGTTCTTTTTCCTTATTTCCTGAGGTCCTCTATATTTGACAGTAAGCTATCCCTTAAGTCAGAAAAAAGATGACTTGCCAGTGCTTTGAAACACGTTCTCGAGCCATGTTGATTTAGGGAATCAACGTCAAGTGCTTTTCTCAACTGTGATATCACAATCTTAGCTGAGAACAGAAAGAAAGAGAAGAGGCTATTCTTCCCAAACAAAATACTTAACACATTTCCTGAAAGTCACTCACAATGGTCACTTTCAATCACAATGAGACAGGAGACTGCACATGACATTTCATAGTCCCCCCAATAAAGACAAAGTGAGAATGTGTTTGTTATACATTGCACTAATGTTGAGACTTAAAGTAGTAGTATTCCCTTTGAAGGACTTAAAATTGTATTAAATTAAATCATGACCAACAAAAATTTTATCAGTATTTATCATGTACTAGATATTAAGAACATGGAAAGTAAATAAGATGTGGCACTTGTCTACAGAGTCTGTCTATTCAACAAGAATTTGGAGATGACTGACTTTTCTTAATAAATTGGAATCATAAAGGAAAACATTATTGCATCCCTTTTTAGTGAAAAAAAGTGTATTGATCTTGGGGATGATCAGTTGCTAATTATTGAAAATTTTAGCTATCATGAATAAAGCTGCTATAGGAATTCATCCATAAAAGTCTTTGCGTGAATACATTATTATTTCTCTTGAAATATAGTTACTAGATCATATGAGATATATATCTATGTATCTATGTGTTTTAATTTATGAGAAACCAAGAAATGTTTTCAAAGTGATTAGCCCATTTTCACTCAGATACTATGTGTATACATATACACATATATCAATAAAATGTGCTTTATTTTTGCATATATGTATATAAACATATATGCATATAAATAGCTATATTTGTTATGATTTTTTGCTCCTATGTTTAGGGTGATATTGCTATATATAGTTTCATTTTCCTTTAATGTCTTCCTTTGGTATTAGTAGCAAGTTAACATTTGTTTACGTTTGGTTTTGTTGATCTCTTTGACCCAGCTTGTCTGAGTAGATTCCTGATTTGAACTTTCTCTGCCTGACCATTGCTCATCTTACCTCTGACTTTTCTACTTTCCCATTGTTTGCTACTGTTGAGTTTCTACTGAACTTTTTAATATCTTTAGGCAATTACACCTTCATGAAAAGACCTTTTTTTGTCTGATTTTTTTTTTCTATGTTATGAAACAGTCAATCATAGTCTCCCAAGACCAAGATGAACAACTATAGTATAAGACAGTCCAGGTCTTTGCAATCAGGTGCAAACCAATGTCCTAGCCAAACATATCAGTTAGTAAGTAGTTAATTTCCACTCTCAACTCCAAGGACTTTGAATCAATTAGCAGGGCACATCAGTTAGTAAGTAGCTAACTTCCACTTTCAACTAGAAGGACTTTGAATCAAAGTCTTTTGCTAATTAGCCCTTAAATCTTGATGTTCTCTTGGGTTCTCCTCTGGTCATTTGACATGCTTCTTGAGCAATCTCATCTAGTGTCACAGCTTTAACTGCCAAAATCGTAGCCTCATATCACTAAGTCTATTTTTCCAGTCCAGGCTTCTCTCTGCAGTTCTGAACCTATATATTATACTTCCTACTATGTGTCTCCTCTTTGAATTTCTTAGGACTCCATCTCAATTACAATAAATCATTATAGCTTATAATCTATTTTTAGGTATTTTCTTACATTTGTATCCCATTTAAAGGGATCAAAACACTAGTTACTTTATTGCTTAAATTTTGTCTTTGAATTCATCCCTGCCTTCTGTTTCTGAATTCTACTTATCACTTTATTCTTAATTCTACTTTCTTTTTGCAAGTCTCCTTTAGGACGCAATATTTTAAACTTACAGAATATACTGTCAAATATTTAATATGTGCATATTATTTAAGGAAGAATCAGGGAACTTGGGAGATTGCTCAGTAGATACCCTGCAAACAAGAAGACTGGAGTTTGGATCCCCAGAACCCACACGAAAGCTAGATAGACCAAGACAAACTCCCCAGGGCAAGCTGGCTAGCTGGTTAGCTGGTTTAGCCAAGTGGCAAGCTCTTGGTTTCTGCCTTAATGATAAAAGTGCACAGCAACTGAGGAAGACAAGGTTAACCCTGTCCTCTGCACACACCTGTGTATACATGCCCACACACATGCTATCAGGCATGAATGCATATGCCCATCCCAAAGAAGGATCCAACACTGAGTTTAAGAAATAAATGAGGCTCATTTGGAAAATCCCTCAATTATTTCATCCTCCCTTGCAGGAGGTAGCTCTTGTCTAGTATTGTCTTCTTCCTGATGCTAGGGACCAAACTCCGGACCTTGTACTTTCTTAAACAAGAGCTTGACTACTGAGCCAAATTTCCAACTCCTATAACTCCTGTTTTGATTTTTGCTTCCCTGACTATTATTATTAATTTTACTGACCTTGTTATATATATTTTTTGGAAACATATTATTCAGTTTTGAAATATTTCGCAGCAGGGCCCACATGATTGTCAAAGACAAGGCAGAAAATAAAGGCTTTTGGTAGAAGACAGACCGTGCAATCTCCAGTTCTCAGTAAGGTTACTGAGGATCTCACAAGGAGAGTCAAGAATGAAGCCCCGAGGGATTGCTGGAAACAGGTTAAAGTTTGGGGTTCTGCAGGGCTCAGTGTGGACCAGGAGCTCAGCAGATGAGGCAGAATGATGGTTGTGGGAAGCGGCTGACGTGGGCCAAGCACACTCCGAGCACCTTGAGTTCTCAGAACCATGTTAAACAGGACATTTCTAAGCGATAAAATAAGTGTCTTCAACTAACCCAGGAGCCAGGACTTAATCCTGTAGACCATTTAGACTAGGAAATTCATGACTTTCAGTTCTGGTGAAGTGTTCTTGACTTATTTTCCTGAGCACTTCTCTGTTTTATTTTTGTACAACTTCTATTATTCAAATGGTGGGCTTATTAGGTTGATCCTTCATTTTACTTTTCAACCCAGTTTTCTGCCATTTCATCTTTCTGTTCTAGATTTGAGGTGATGAATCAATTTTAACCTATAGTCTATTTGTTTTTCATTGCCATCGGAATTTAAGTTTAAGAGCTGTTTGTTTCCTGAGTCTTTCTGTAAGTGGCTCTTAATTACTTGTCAGTTCAGTCATTTATGACTCAAACGATTGAGGAATTGAGGTTTATTCATGCTCATGGTTGTCTAGGTTACTGTCTACTATGGCAGGAGAGTTCATACCAGCATCTGGAGCCAAGGGGACTAGCCACACACTATCTGTAGGAAGAGCCTCTATCTTGCCAGTCTGTCAAATGCCAACCAGCTTTCTCCATCTAATTCACATGTCCAGGGAATGCCCCACCCTCTATGGTCTGGGTCTTCCTACATTATTTAGATAATCTCTATGGAATTCATAGGGATGCCTAAAAGCTTAGATCTCAATTGTCAAGTTGCCATCCATGATTAATTGCCACAGTTGCATTCTTTTTTTAAAATTTTTTTTATTAAAAATGTAATTATACATTTTAAAATTTTTTACCAGTTCCGTCCCTCCCCTCTCTTCCCCCCGAACCCACTCCTCCCCCTCGTCTCCCTCCCCATCCCCCAGTGCCTCCCCCCCAATTCCCAGAGAGTCCTTTATTGTGTACGCCTGACTCTTCACTGTGTCCTCCTCTCCGATGACATATAAGGACCCAGTGGCATTTCCATAAGCCCTTTCTCTTGTTCCCCTTAAGCATAGGAGCACTACTATGGCTGTCAATCCCTTGCCTCCAGGGATCTCGGTGCCCTTAACAGATGCTAGACTTTATGAGGGCAACAGTGCGCTGGACATTGCGCAGGGCATGCAAAGTCCCATCATGATTGCTTTGGCCCCAACTATTGTTGAGAATCTTGCAAATCGTTGTTCCTCCCATCCTTTTGCTTTTACAATCTTACCGCCCCCTCTTCCGCAAATGTCCCTGAGCTCCAGGATGGGGAGAGATTAGGCTGTCCTAGTTCTATGTGATTGATATAGAGTCTCTGAAGTTCTGGATTGTGGTTTGTTGATTTTCTTTTGCAGTTTTGCTGCTCCTGCAATGCCCTTCACTCCATCCTGCTGGGCACTGTATGTCACCCCCTGGCCAGAGACAAAAAGCTGTTAAACTGGAGTCTTGTTATAATAGCACATTCAAGGGTAGATGTAATAAAAGTAGGAAACCTCAGTGAGGGAGGGGTCCATCACCTATTTGCAATATGATTACTTTTTATCTGCTAGACTATATGCCCTCCCCTTCTGGTGAGATCAGGAAAGAACGTCTGTGAACTTAACCAGGTTTCTCATTACTTACTTGCAGACCTTGATGGAGGCCTATTTACTCTGCTGTAACATGGTCCCCTCTCTCCTTGTTTCTGGTGTGGCCCTCCTACCCCATCTCTCTTGTTCATAATCCTTGCAATTACTGTGTTACACAGGTTTACTTTTGAGTGTCACAATGTGGACTAGGTGAGTTTGGTACTAGGAGCCACCTATTAGGGAGTACATATGGCGCTTAACTTTCTGGGTTTGGGATACTTCACTTAATATAATTGTTTCTAATGACATCCATTTCCCAGCAAATTCCAGTAATTCATCATTTTTGATGGCTGAGTAGTACTCCATTGTACAGATGTACCACAGTTTCCTTATCCACTCGTCAACTGTTGGACATTTAGGTTGATTCCATGACTTTGCTATTGTAAACAGTGCTGCTATGAACATGGTCGAGCTTGTGCTATCGAGGCAAACCTCTGCTGCATGGGGGGGTTATTCCCAAAAGTGGGATAGCAGGGTCATATGGCATTTCAATCTTTAATTTCCTTAAGAATCTCCAGATGGCTTGCCAGAGTGGCTGTATGAGCCTGCATTCCCACCAGCAATGTAGCAGAGTTCCCCTCTCTCCACATCCTCTCCAGCATTTGTCGTTGTTTGTATTGTGGATTTTTGCCATCCTGACCGGGGTGAGATGATATCTTAGGGAGGTTTTGATTTGCATTTCCCTTATGGCTAAGGAAGTGGAGCATTTTTTAAGATATTTGTTAGACATTTTAATTTCATCCCTGGTAAAGTTTCTTTGAAGTTCCAGGGCCCATTTTTTAATTGGGCCATTGTTTTCCTTGGAGTTTAGTTTTCTAAGTTCTTTGTGCACTCTGGACAGTAGAGCTCTGTCAGATATGTGGTTAGTGAAGATTTTTCTCCCATTCTGTGAGTTGCCTTTGAGCTCCTGTGACAATCTCTTTATCTGAACAGAAGCTCTTTAATTTCACAAGATCCCAACTGTTAAGAGTTGGTAGCAGTGACTGTGCCATTGGATGTCTGTTTAGGAAATGTTGGCCTAGCCCAATCAGCTCGAGGGAGTTCCCTATCCTTTCAACTATGGTTTTTAAAATCTCTGGCCTTGATCCATTTGGAATTAAGTCTTGTGCATGGTGACAAGTATGGGTCCAACTTTAATCTTCTGCATGTGGAGATCCAGTTTTGCCAGCACCATTTGTTGAAGATGCTGTTCTTTTTCCATTGGATTCTTTGGGCCCCTTTGTCAAAGACCAAATGGCTGTATTTTTGTGGGCTTATATCTGGGTCTTCAACCCTTATCCATTGATCTGTGTGTCTATTTTGGAGCCAGTACCAGGCAGTTTTTATAACTATGGATTTGTAGTATAGACTAAGGTTTGGTATGGTAATACCTCTAGCTGTGTTTTTGTTACTCAGGATTGTCTTTGCTATCCTGGGTCTTTTGTGCCACCATGTGAATTTTGAGATTATTTGGTCAACTTCTTTAAAGAATTGCTTTGGGATTTTAATTGGTATAGCATTGAATTTGTATATTGCCTTTGGTAGGATGGTCATTTTTACAATGTTGATTCTACCAATCGAGGAACATGGGAGGTCTTTCTACCTTCTGGTGTCTTCAGCAATTTCTTTCTTTAGGGTTTTAAAGTTTTCATTGTAAAGGTCTTTTACCTCCTTGGTTAGGTTTATACCAAGGTATTTCATTTTTTTAGGGGCTATAGTAAATGGGATTGTTTCTCTCAAGGCTTTTTTACTTCTTTCATTCTGGGCATATAGGAAGGCCTCTGATTTTTTGCACATTTATTTTGTATCCTGCCACTCTGATGAACTTCTCAATTAGTTCCAGGAGCTTCCTGGTGGAGTTTTTGGGATCACTCAGGTATAAGATCATGTCATCTGCAAATAGGGATAGCTTGACTTCTTCCTTGCTGATTTGAATCCCTCTTATGTCCCTTTCTTGTCTTATGGCTTCAGCTAAGACTTCAAGTACAATATTGAATAGAAGTGGAGAGAGTGGACAGCCTTGTCTAGCTCCTGATCGAAGTGGGAATGCTTCCAATTGTTCCCCATTGAGCATAATCATTGCTGTGGGCTTGTTGTATACAGCTTTTATTATATTGATAAAGGTTCCTTTCATTCCTACAGTCTCTAGCGTTTTGATCATAAAAGGCTGTTGGATCTTGTCAAAGGCTTTTTCTGCATCTATCGAGAGTATCATGTGGTCTTGGACTTTGGACTGGTTTACATGATGAATTACATTTATTGATTTGCATATGTTGAGCCAACCTTGTGTGCCGGGGATGAAGCCTACTTGGTTTGATATGTTTTTGATATGTTTTTGATATGTTTTTGAATCCGATTTGCTAAGACTTTGTTGACAATCTTTGCATCTGTGTTCATCAGAGAGATCGGCCTATAGTTTTCTTTTTTAAGTGAATCTTTATTAGGTTTTGGGATTAAGACGATATTAGCTTCATAGAAGGAATTTGGTAGTGTTCCTTCCTTTGCTATTTGATGGAACACTTTAAGGAGTATTGGTGTTATTAACTCCTTAAATGTCTGGTAGAATTCTGTGCTGAATCCATCTGGCCCAGGACATTTTTTGATGGTAAGATTCGAGATTACTTCTTCAATTTCCTTGTATGTTATAGGACTATTTAAATAATTCACAACTTCCTGATTCAATTTAGGTAGGTTGTGTTTACTTAGAAATTCATCCATCTCTTTTGTGTTGTCAAACTTCACAGAGTACAAGTTTTTGAAATATGATGTTATAATTCTCTGAATTTCTTGGGTATCCGTAGTGATAACTCCATGTTCATTTCTAATTTTGTTAATTTGGGTTTTCTCTCTCTTGCTTTTGGGTAATTTAGCTAGGGGTGTATCAATCGTATTGATTTTTTCAAAGAACCAACTTTTTGACTGGTTGATTTTTTCTATCGTTTTCTTAATCTCGATTTCAGATATTTCTCCCCTTATTTTGCTAATCTTTTCTCTTCTACTACTTTTGGGATCAGATTGCTCTAGTTTCTCTAAAGCTTTAAGCTGCATTGTTAAGTTGTTTATTTCTGATGTTTCCATTTTTTTGATGTAGTCATTAAGAGCTATGAACTTACCTCTTAGAACAGCTTTCATTGTGTCCCAGAGATTTTGGTTAAGTTGTATTTTTGTTATCATTCACATTCAGGAAATCTTGAATTTCCTTTTTAATTTCTTCCTGAATCCAGTTCTCATTCAGCATCATATTGTTAAGTTTCCAGGAGTTAGTGTATTTTCTCTTGTTTGATGTGTTGTGGATGTCCAGCTTTAGGCCGTGGTGGTCTGATAGGGCACAGGTTAGAATTTCAACTTTTTTGTAAATGTGTAGATTCGTTTTGTGGCCCAGTATGTGATCTATTTTGGAAAAAGTTCCGTGTGCTGCTGAGAAAAATGTGTATTCTTTGGTACGTGGGTGAAAAGTTCAATAAAGATCTGTAAGGTCCATTTCTTTCAGTGTTTGATTAAGTTCCAAAGTGTCTCTGTTAAGCTTTTGACCTGTTGATTTATCCCATGTTGAGAGGACGGTGTTGAAGTCCCCAAGAATTATCGTTTGGGGGTTGATTTCTTGCTTTAGACGCTGTAGGGTTTTCTTAATGAATGTGGAGGGGCCCGTATTGGGTGCATATATGTTCAGTATTGTGAAGTCTTCCTGTTGAATTGTACCTGTGACGAAAATGTAGTATCCATCCATGTCTCTTATAATTTTCTTTGGTTTGAAGTCCACTTTTTCCGATAACATACCCCTGCCTGTTTTCTGCTTCCATTAGCTTGTAGAATTGTTGACCAGCCTTTTATTTTTACAGCATGCCTATCTTTTGTGGTGAGATGGGTTTCCTGCAGGCAGCAGATTGATGGATTGTGATTTTTAATCCAAGTTTGTAATCTGTGTCTCTTGATTGGTGAATTAATTCCATTAACATTTAGTGTTATAATGGAGAAACTATTTTTAATTCTAGACATTTATTATGTTTAGTAGTTTTTATAAGTATATTGCTTCGCTTTTAATGGTGTTATATTTGCCTTCTGTTCTCCTGGATATGCCTGTTATTTTCTTCATGCTTGAGTATCATTTCTAGAAGGCCTGGTTTGGTGGACATGTATCCCTTAAAGTTGTCTTTGTGCTGGAAAGTTTTTCTTTCTCCCTCGATCATGACTGATAGTTTTGCAGGGTAAATCAGCCTGGGTTGACATTTTTGCTCATTCAATACTTGAAGTATGTCTCTCCAAGCTCTTCTTGCTTTTACTGTTTCGACTGAGAAGCCATTTGTTATTTTAATAGGTTTACCTTTAAAAGTGACTTGTTTTTTCTCCCTTGAAGCTCTCAGCACCAGTTCTTTATCTTGAATGTGGAGTGTTTTAACTATTATTTGCCGTGGGGTGCTTCTGTTTTGGTCGTATCTGTTTGGGGTGCAGAATGCCTCTTGTATATGGATGGGCCTCTCTTTTTTTAGATGAGGAAAGTTTTCCTTGATGATCGTTTGAAAAATTTCCTCAGGGGTGGTATTTTGAGATTCTTGCTCTGGTATTCCATGATTACGCATGTTAGGCTTCTTCAGGGTGTCCCATATCTCTTGGATATTTCTCTCAAGTATCTTTTTGGCTTTAACAACCTCTTCCATTGAACTGGTTAGTACTTCCACTTTATCTTCAATGTCTGAAATTCTGTTTTCTGCTTCGTTATTTCTGTTGATAAGACTCTCTGTAGAGTTCCGGGTTGAAGATAACTTGTCTTGTAGCTCAGTTTTAAACTCTGCTTGAGTCTGTTTTAACTGCTCTATGCCAGTTTTTGTTTCTTGCACTGTTTTTCTCAACTCCTCCAAATGTCTGTTGTGTTCCTCTTCAAAGCGATTGATTCGATTATGTAATTCCTCCCTGATTTCCTCTTTCATAGTATTGAACATGGTAATGATCATATTTTGAAAGTCGTTATCCTGGGTCAGGCTTTCTTGGCCTTTTTCCGCGGGTTTGTTCTGGTTGGAGTCCAAGATTATGGGATTAATTTCTTCAGTGGGAAATTTGTTTACTTGAGTGTTGCTTCTCATGGATTTGCACTTTGACTTTGGCATTGTCATTTTAACTCTTAAGATCTTTCAATCTCACTAAACTGAATTATTTGGCCTGGGGTTCTGGGGGTGGGCAGGGACAGAGCTTACCTAGTGCGCGGGGTGAAGCCCGGATGGACCGCGCGCGCGTCCCGACTGGCGGAGTGGGGTGGGGTGAAAAGGGAGGATGGGCGCGTTGGCGTGGAGCTATTTAACCCGAGGGCAGCTGGGGCGGGGCCCGGGCGCAGGGGGAGGTCGTCCTCGTCCCTCGGCCCTGCGCGGCTCTGGCTGGATGGTGGGAGTCGGAGCCGGGTCCCTTTGGGCTGACCTGGGGTTCTGGTGGGCGGCGCGGCCGGGGCTTACCTAGAGTCGTGGGGTGAAGCCCGGCTGGACCGCGTGCGGGTCCTGACCGGCGGAGTGGGGTGGGGTGAAAGGGACACAGTTGCATTCTTGTTTCATGGATAGAATATCCTCTCTTACTCCCTGTGAAAATGATAGTCTTTCTTATGTGTTTTCTCTTTTTAATTCTGGGCTCACTACCTTGGTGTGGAAACCATGCAGAAATGATAAGAATCTCCATTTGTCCCTTCCAATCCCCTCTATAATTTCTTTGCTCTGCTCTAAGCCCTGGGTACCTGACCTCTGTGGATACAATCAGTGGGTCTCCTTGCCCTTTGACTTTTATTACAAGAACTAGCAGGAGGTTGGAGATGGTAACAAGAATATCGTTGGGGCACCGATACTGCACTCCTTTTCTTTGGACTTCTTGTTTAATGGTTGTATCCCTTCATGAGAGAGGTCCATGAAGCAGTCATCCAGCGGTCTTCTTTGTCTCTGGTTTCTGGTAACTTCTCTTCCTTGTTCTTCCTTGATTAGTTACAATCAAGACTAAATTTGGATGGCTTCTAGTGGTTCATTTCCAAGTTCCCTTGTCGTCATGCTATCATTACTGATTTCTCAACTTCAAGTCTTTCCTTTGAATCCACTTGAGCAAGTAAATAAGAAAATTCTTCAACCGCTTGTCAAAATGGGTAAAATCAAAACTTTTAGAGTTAGACAAAGATAAGTTTTTTCCTCAATCTCCTTCAAATACTCCCTGCCACTAACATCCTGTGCCTATCTACTACCAGTGAGAATTTTCTTAATTCTACCTGTGCCCTGTGGTGGAGATTATTAGAACTCAGCCCCAAAGAGAGATGGTGCCTCACCTACAGCAAGCTGGTGGCTGACTGATAGAGCTTCAACATGTCTTTTTCGATTTGCTCCCTGGGATTACCTCCAATGCCAGCAGGACTTCAGTGAGTTCCACAGGAAGCAGTGGCAGGGAGCGCTCTTGGGCATGAGGCTCTGAAAGGAGGAGGCAGAGCCAGCAATGGAAGATGAACCACGACGTAGTTACAACAGGGCACTCGCTGGTGACCTGGGTTGTCCCCTCACACTCTCCAAGCAGGAAGGACCAGAGAAGAACCTTTCTATCCACCTACCAATCTTTGTGTGTGGGCTGCCCTGACTAGTGTCTTCACTGTATCAGTGTGATGAAAGTTGACCTCAGGGGGATTCAGCTGTACGATAGACTTTCAACAGTTGTTGGACCGAGTGCCTTGGTCCTGAAGGAGTATTAGTGGTGATGTAATATGGCACATTGAGGGCGTCCGGCTTCTGCCCTCTTCCCAGCTCATCTCTTGCTTCTCCTTCTATCATATCCACAGTTTAGTCAGTCCAAGTGCATAACACCTGGCACATACCTAGAATATAGTAGATCCACACAAGTATTTGTCAAAGAAATGAACCATTAATGTTACTGCTAAAATACATAGAGTTTAAATTTTGACATATTTATTTTCATTGCTTTTATTTACTACCAAGAAGTGAGACTCAAATACAAATATTTAATGGAATCCTAAGTATATAATTAGTAATGTCTTTGGAGACTCTGTGTAAGCATCTCACAGTTTGGTCCATCAGAATTTATCATTTACTAAGAGAAATCAACAATTATTTATTCACAGTAGTTTAAACAAAACTTAAACATATTAATTGTTTAGTGGCTTTCTGAACGTAAACATTATTAGTATTTTTTATTTTTTGGACTCACTGCACTCAGCTTTCTATAAGACTATATTTCTCAAAATTAATATGCTAACTATCTACAAATCTTTTAAAATTGCATGTTCTGATTTGATGGTCTTATAAGGGAAGTTAAGATTATGCATTTCTAATAGACTTGTAGGATTGCTCTTATGATAGATCATTGGCCACACTTAGTTTAGCAAAGTTCTAATAGCCTCTTTTTTTCTTTTTAACTAATTTGAAGTCATATATATTTAGTAAATAAGTGTTCTAGTTTACCACCTTATTGATTAATTTCTGGGACTACTTTCTTTCTTTTTTTTTTTTTTGCCCATCAAAGGATATTTCATTTTATTTTATTTTATTTTTTTTGTTTAATTATTTATTTTTTTTCCTTTTTTTTTTATTTCCACTCATACAAACTTAACAGATACACTGGTCCCTTCCCTCCCTCTAACCTCCCACCACCCTGTGCCCCCCTCCCCTCCCTCCTCTCTCCCTGTCCCCAGTGCCTTCCCCTCCCATCCCCGGAGCATCCTTTAATGTGCATGCCAGACTCTCCTCTGGGTCCTCCTCTCCGATGAGGTGCAAGGACCCAGTGGCATTTCCCAGAACCCTTTCCTGGGTTCCCCTTAAGCATAGGAACACTACTATGGCTGTCAATCCCTTGCCTCCAAGGATCCTAGTGCCTTTAGCAAATGCTAGATTTTGTGGGGTCAATAGTATGTTGGACATTGCCAGGGCATGCAAAGTCCAATTATGATTGCTTCGGCCCTAACTTGTGTGGAGTATCTTGCATATCATTGCTCCTCCCATCCTTGTGCTCTTACAATCTTACCGCTCCCTCTTCCACAAATTTCCCTGAGCTTCAGGATGGGGAGAGATTAGGCTGGCCTAGTTCCAGGTGGTTGATATAGAGTCTCTAAGTTCTGGATTATGGTTTGTTGATTCTTTTTTTCAGTTTTGCTGCTCCTGCAATGCCCTTCACTCCATCCTGATGGGTATTGGATGTCACCCCTTAATGGTGGCCTATTTTCTCTGCTGTAACATGGTCCTCTCTTTCCTTGTTTCTGGTGTGGTCCTCCTACCCCATCCCTCCTGTTCATAATTCTTGCAATTACTGTAGGTATTACAGAGATTTATCCTTGAGTGTCTCTAAGTGGGTTTGGTACTAAGAGCCACCTATTAGGGAGTACATATGGCTCTTAATTTTCTGGGTTTGGGATACTTCACTCGATATAATTGTTTCTAATGACATCCATTTCCCAGCAAATTCCAGTAATTGATCATTTTTGATGGCTGAGTAGTACTCCATTGTATAGATGTACCACATTTTCTTTATCCGTTCATCAACTGTTGGACATTTGGGTTGATTCAATGACTTTGCTATTGTAAACAGTGCTGCTATGATCATGGTCGTGCTTATGCTATCGTGGTGAATTTTTGCTGTATGGGGGGCTGGGACTACTTTCTTAATGAATCTTATTTTCTTTTCTTGTTTCCTTCCTTCCTCTTTTCTTTTATGAATGGTACTATGGTTTGAAGCTAGAACATCTTGCATGCTAAGCAGGCACTCCACTGAGCTATATTGCTGCCTCATTAGAAATACTCTTCTTGGGATCAGCTTCTAGGCTCTGAGAATAAGACAGCCTTATCTCTCTTGTTTATACAAATGCTAATCACTCACAGTGACTGGTGTTTCCAACCTTCTTTTCATTGTATTAAACATTTGTATAAATTGTACAAAACAATTCCAATTTCTAAATTTTTAAATAAAACTTTTGGTAGTGACTAACATGTGCTGCCTTTAAGGTTTGGCATTCTGCAACCACTTCACAACTAAAGAAGAAAGTTTGTAGTTTCTTCCTTCTCCTTTGTGTACAGAGTTATCTGTCCTATTGCCTGTTCATATGCTGAGTCTTTTCTGTTGGAATTTTAAACTCTGCTTCTTCAATCTCATTGACCCTAAAGAAAGACCTTCTGATAGGAAATGGTGATTGCGGATGTGTTTCCATGGGGAATCAGGACTCGCAATGCACTCCTGGGTGTGAGAAGTGCACTCTTGAGCACCTTGGAGGAGGAGTTTGCCAAAGTATTTAGCTAAGTCCCTCCTAAAATTACTTTTCTTCTCAGGATGAAAATGATCAGATGTGAGACACTCCAGATCTAAATTGGAGAAAACTACCATTGAATTTATCTTTAGAGATAAAGCTCACTTTTTCCATATTTTTGGTCCTTGAAGAATACTGCCCAGTGTAGGGTCAGGGGAGAGAGAGCTAGGTGATTAAGGGTCTCATTTTCTGAGTTTGATGTTAATTTACAACATGGAACAAGCAAACTGACAAAAACCCCTCTGTACTTAGGTGATTTTAGATTGGGGAAACGGCTCTGTTCTGGCTGGGTTCCTGGGAATGGAGAGCTAGTTAGGAGCTGTTTATGTTCACCAGGGAGCCTGTGGGAGAGACAGTGCCAACCACACTGTCCGCAGCAGCATAAACTCTGGCCGCAATTGGGATGAAAATATACACAGATCCTTCAGCAAGGCAAGGGAGAGGAATGGAGATGCAGTGGGGCGAGGTCGGGGAGAACATGTTGGGAAGAAAGAAAACAGATGGTCAAAGAGAATTTTGAGTGCAGAGGAAGAAACCATTCTGGAAGGTAGGGCAGACTTTGCCCTTGGCCTGTGGGTCAGACTGGAAGAGCGGATCATTGCTGAAGTTATTCTTACCAGTCCCCGGTGTGTAAACTTGGGGGCCTTTGTTGTGTGCAAACTGAATGGTGGCAGTCCATAACATTGTGGGGTCCCCAGCAAGGCTACATGCCTCTCTCAACTCACTTAAAACACAGCTGAACTGGAGGGAAAGGGAATCATCTATCCTTCTGCAGTTTTGGTAACTTTACCTTGACTTGAAAAAATGAGTGAGGAGCTTTTTGATCCTGAGGTGGGATCATTTCTAATGGAATTGAAAGATTTGCCAGGTCTGCAGGAATTAGGACTGTGATGGGTGTGAGAGAGAGTTGAAGTAAGGAGGGTGCATTCAATCTTATGTATATGGAAAAACTTTAAGATGGAATCCTGCTCTTAAACCTCAGAATCTGGAGCCAGGAAAATGCCTTATGGGGCAATAAAGCCTTTGCCTCACAAGCAAAAGGACCTGAGTTCAGATTCCACGTCCCATGTAAAAATGCCTATAAGAAATCTCAGCACAAAGCAACAGGAAGTAAGAGCAACCCAGGATGATACTCAAGTCATTCTGGGGTCTCCACAGGCACACACACTCATCATTTCGTACACATGTCCACACACACATACACTCATCTGTCCGGGCCCATGAACCAGCGCCACCCCGGACCTGCAAACGCAGGAATCTGAAGTGGGACCAGTAGGAATTAAAAGTTTCAGGCTTTGGGTCAGAGGAGGCCTTGGATGTCCCTTATCATCCAACCCAACTTTACTGTAACGTACAGGGGTTTTATAGTCAAGAAGCAAGGCCAAATTCAGGAAAACATCAAAGAGCAGGACCAAATTCTTTACAGGATTATGTAAAACATATGCATTCTAGTTAACAAAGAGAAGTCAGGAGTGACATCTAATTGCTGTGGAACCAGACATAATGTCGCCAGGTAGAGTAAACAGGCATGTCACCTTGTTGCTAGAAGGGAATGGACAATGTATGCCTCAAAACAGTTACTTACTCCATGCATACCTATATCTCAGATAAGCAGGAAAGAACTGTTGGGGGGAGGAACAGCCCAGCCAGTTTCTTAGAGAAACAAAAACAGTCCAAGCAACTTGCAAGTTCTCTCTACTCCAAAAGGGGAAGTTCGGCCTGCCATTGTCTTGCAGACAAGAGGCAAACTTAACAGCCCAAGGAAGGAGTCACTCAACAGCCCGTTCAGTTGCTAATGTGTCATCCAGAGAGCAGGCTCTTCTGGGCCTAACAACTCCCACACTCATCCAAATGTAACACACACACACACACACACACACACACACACACACACACACACACACGTGCTCAGAATCTGAGAATTAGGGCACATGCCTAATACCCAAGCTTAGGACTTGATTTCTTCATGAGACTGAGAGTTTGGAATAATCCCAGGCAGAAAAAAGAGCATGAAGCGGCACTTAGTGATTCCCTAAGCGGGTCTAAGCTGCTTATCCACGTTAGAAAATAGGAACCTTCAAAAGGAACAATTGTCTCTCTTTGGAGAGACTGTCAGTGGAAAAACTTTTGAAAATAATTTTCCTGCAGAATGCATAATGCTCTTACACAGAACTCTCTAATGCTATTGTTCAGCAGCCTCCTCCAAGTGTATGGGCTTTGGAATATGAAGCATTTCTCCTATAGATTTGGAAAAAAGAGTTTTTTTTTTAATTAGACAGTGCTTATTAGCTGCATCATTGGTACCAGCACTGGGCAGTGGAGCTGCGGGCCCAGGATGCTCTGTGGGATGTGTATGTGATTAGATCAGGCTTTTGGATGCCCTGGCATGCAAGGGATTAAAAGGATGAACAGTGTGTCAAAGGTTTCCTCTCTTTCCACGAGCCTACCTTGCATTCCTGGTTCTTTGTAGTATAATAACTTCCACTAGAAGCACAAATCTTGGAGTTTGTCTGG
Source organism: Typhlomys cinereus (assembly GCA_023101885.1). Lineage (NCBI taxonomy): Eukaryota > Metazoa > Chordata > Mammalia > Rodentia > Platacanthomyidae > Typhlomys > Typhlomys cinereus. The sequence goes on from JALPQD010000014.1 coordinate 9,304,330, forward strand.
AAGGTAACGGTGACTCTGGATAGCAGAGATCTCTTTGCAATCAGCAGCAAGAGTGTAGCTAGCTAGAAGTTTCCATGAAGTCTGGGGATCAATTTTTTACATTTGGTCTTTTGATCCTTTTTTGTAAGGGTGCTAAATCCAAAGCCATACCTCTTTAAAATTGCTGCATGGGGGATGAAATTTCAATATCAGTTTTGAAGAGTCATCTTCAAAGCTGTCTTCAAAGCAAGTGCCATTGCTATAACCTTCCTGTTTTGTTTTCACTCCCCCAATACATACATTAAAGCCTATCCTCCAGTGGTATGAGGGATTGGGGTCTTATAAAGAGATCCCAGATGACTGCCGCAACAATAGAACCGAGATCCCTCTCCAGCCTCTTCTTCCATGACGACAGTGAGAACTGACCAGAAATGACCTGGGCGTGAGTCTTCACCAGGCACAGAATCGAGTGCACCTTAACCTTGGACTTCCCAGAGTTTCGAAGCATAAGAAATAAAGACGTGCCATTGACGAGCCACTTTATCCATGGCATCTTGTGGTATCAGCCTGCGTGGACTAAGGCACTCTATTTAGGGAAGTCCTGGATGTGGTAGTGGACAAGTTGCCTTCTGTTGTTCTGCTGGAGCAGAGATTCTGTCACAGACAGCGGTCCATTAACTCAGTTTACTGTCTTCGTCCAGCATACTCATGGAGGACAGCTTTCCGATTCTCTGGGGGTGGATTCCAGGCTAGTGTTGCCATAGCGTCACACCCTTAGCTTGGCCCTGTGGGTCAGCTGAAGAGCAGGATTTTCGTTTCTTCCTTTGGTGTAGGAGGAGTACGTCTGCTGGTCCTGTTACAAGCTCTGAGACAGACGGCTTAGCCTTCCCGCGCCCTGCTTGCCTCAGTTCTAAATCCATGTATTATAGTTTGTTTCAACTGAATTGATTTAAGGCACAACTCAAGACATGGTTATGTGTCTTGACCTTCTTTCTTTCTTTCTTGTGGGTGGCGTATGTAACTCTGTGTGTGTGTGTGTGTGTGTGTGTGTGTGTGTGTGTGTTTGGTTGGTTGGGCTGTATGTAGAAGAGGACACTGTGTGTGTCTGTGGATGTCCAAGGATGACGTCCACATCACTCTGTATTGCTCTTTTATTATTACTTTGCTGTGAGTTTTCTAGGCTCTGCCTTCCAGGGCCAGAAGTGCAGGCTGTTGCCATTTCTGCCCGTAGTTTCTAACGTGGGATTTTGAATCTGAAACCGAGGTCCTCTTGCTTGTGAGACAAAGGCTTTAAACTCCAAGCCATCCCTCCAGTCCCTGTGACCTCATTTCTTGACAGCACACTTCAAGTGGTACATATTGTAATCATTCCTGGAACTCAGTAGAACTATTTCTATCTTACACAGGCTGTACAAGGAAAGATGGTATATGCATTCGAGGTCTGGCCAGGAAGAAGTGCCCTGGGTACATGAAACACTGTCTCTGTTCCAGTTGGCAGTTGGGCTGTTGAATCTGACTGTTGCCCTGTGGATTCTGACTCTGGTGTTACCTCCGCAGCTACGTGCTGAGGAAGATTCATGGCAGTATGGGGGTCTCTTCTTCAGAGTGCTTCAGAGTGACCTGGCAGGCCATCCAAACACTTCACTAGGCACTAGAGCACTGACTTTCCAAGGGGATCCTCCACCCCCATACCACCGCCAAGGAGCACTTAGTTGTCATAACTGAGGGGTGTGGGGGGTGACATTGCTGATATGTAATACTGGACTGATAAATATTGTACAATGCACATTTATCCCATCTAAACTGCAGTAACACTGGAGTGAAAAGTATTCACCGGCAGATAAGCCCATGCTTAATATATCTGGGACAGCTGATTGGCTGTGGTTGGGCTCTGCCTCCTCTGGGGCCTGAGGTGCAGTTTTGAAGTGCGGCAGTGCTGCAAAGATTCAGTGATGGAGGTATTGTGTCCTCTAAGGACTGTGAGGGATGCTGTGGCTCTAACTGCCTCTCTTCTTCCTAAAGGAAGGCAATATTTCCCTGTCCTTACACCTGAATGTTCACATGCCCAGAACTAGGTATAACATTTATGTCCAGGGCTAGAATGTCTGTCCTGCTTCTTCATCTCGTTATTGAAGAGGGTCCGCAACAGTAAGGTTCTCAGAGGGAAGGAAAGAGGTTTGTGTGGGGAGTCTGCTTTGACCACAACTGTGCCCACAACTTTTAGCACAGGGTAAAGGTTTGATGCATTTTAAGGCACTCCTTAAATAAGTGGTGACTTAAATATGTGCTGAGCTTTTTTTTTTTTTTTTTTTGAGGTCCAAAGGTGACTTTGGGAATCATCCTGGATTGTTCTATATTCTTTCTTTTGTTTTGCTCTGGGGTTTCCCAGGCTCTACCTTCCAGGGCTGGAAGTGTAATTTCCACCTGGCCTTTTTACATGGGATCCAGGATCTGAACTTAGGTCCTTCTGCTTGTGTGGCAGAAACTTAACTCCTGAGCCATCTTTCCAGTCCTCCCACCTCCACTGTCCTTGCTAAACTTGAAGAGTCCAGACTTCAGGTAGCTCTTGGTCAACAGGAGGGAGGTGTCTGTCTCAAGAAACTGAATCAGAATCTTACTGTGCCTCTCTCCCCCTCTCTTCATAGCCCCCTGCTAGGTCTTGGTTCAGGGCCCTTCAATTCATCCAGTATCATTGGGTAGATACCACAAGGGCTATGACTACAGGTCTGTCTGTCTGTCTCCTGGCTTCCCGGCTTCCCTATTCCATCTGTCGTGTTGGTCAAATGGATTCAACTCAGTGACCTTCTGTTTTGTCATCTCTAACTTAGAAATAATAGGAGTTTGTACTTGGTTCATAAAGTTGAGAGGTTTACATGAAAAGCAAAAACATGTGTCCAGGAAATTTTTGCAAGACATTTGTGGATGGATGACCAGATAGAACAGAAAGCAAGCAGACACAGACTAGCTTAGATGCACATTGGAAGCACAAGGTAAGATAGGAAAAAAAAATACTGACTGGCACTTGGGAAAGGTTTAATAGAAGCCATTCTCCTTCTCCTTATGAAAAATTCCATGAAATTACGGAGGAGAGATGGGCATGGAGGAAGAGCTTGGTAGGTAGCGTGAGCAGGAAGAGGTTGAACAGACTTGTCTGTGATGGTCTTCATATGGGCCATGGACTACTCTCATTTCAGAGAGCAAGAAGGAAATCAGGATGACAGCTGTATTGAGAAGGGTGGGGCAGTTTAGGAAATAGGAATGAGAAGGTACATGCTAAGATACAGCTAAGACAAATCGATAATTCCTTCTAGAGATATTTGGAGAACTTTTCTCCCTCAGAATGGAGTCATGGGGGTGGGGTGGGGAGGTAGTGGTGGCTCTGTACAAGTTGAGCACATGGGTCATAGAGGTACAGAGACATCATTTCATCCTGTACTAATTTCAAGTGGTGAGAAAGGAATGTGAATTGGGGCACATAGGACAGTGGAAGAAGGAACCTAGAGTGGAAGGAGGGAAGGAACAGGCAAAGAAAGACAGGAAAGAGCTCAGGGAGAACATGGCAGAGTTTACTGAGTGACCAGGTGTTTCATAGTGAGGCCAGTGAATGGGTTCTGCAGGGCAGGTGAAGATCCTTATAGAAGCAGAGATAGATGCTCTGAAGACAGTGACTTTGCCCAGGGTAAGGGGGAGGTAAGATAGCCTGTAAAGAGTGTCACATGATGTAGAGTGTCCATGTGATATGGATTCAGCTGTGCCTTTACCCAAAGATGTGTTGAAGGAACTGGGGCAACTTCACATGCAGTAAATTAAGGTGGTGATACTGGAGAAGTCCTGTGACTCTTAATCCCACATGATTGGTGTGCTTCCTTGTAAGAGAGAAACCATGGGAAGACACAGAGACATGCTGGGGGGGGGTGGCCATGTGACCACAGGGGTAGAGAGACCAGCAATGCATCTGATTGACATCTGGAAGTGGTTACAAGAACCAGAAGGCAGGCAGAATCAAGGGATGCCTCCGCCTCCCCCAGGCTTTTGGAAGTGGTCCTACAAATACCTCGATTTCAGGCTTGTGCTTCCAGAACTCAGACACAGTGCATTCCTCTGTTAATTTAAACTAGTTAGCTTGTGGTACTTTGAGGCGACAGCCCGAGGAAGCCAGCATGCCATTCTTTTCTTTGAGTCATGCTCATTCATCCTGTAAGGCTCCTTCCTCCCTCCCTCCCTCCTTCTTTTCCTCCCTCCCTCCTTCCCTCCCTCCTTTCTCAGACATCCAGAGACACTTGAAGCTTAGCACAATCATGTGTCATTTCAGGATGTAACTCCACTCTGTTTTGGGGTTTCCTTCAGCCTGGCTCAAGAGTGTCTAAGTGTTAAGGAGTATTACACCTGCCTCTTGAGTTTCATACTTTGTGTAAGGCAGTGTGCTATACAACGGGGCTCCTTGCTCAATACTTGCGAGCATCCTTCTGGATGTTGTATAATACATTCTCAGTATGATCCTGTCATCTAGATCACTGGCAAGATGATTGTCTAGGGCATCACTATCCCACTGAGGATTGGCTCATTATGGAAAACTATAACATGCAGAGTCCAAAAATTTACAATGCATATTTATTTTATCATGAGAACAATAAGAACACAGAAGTGTTCAATTTTAAGGAATCTCCAATACACAGCTGATTAAATAATAAGGATAGAAAGAATCTTTTATTGACCATTTTTTCTTTTTGAAGAAACACTTGTATAAACATTATTAGATTGATAGAACTTTCTGGGTATAGGTATATTGTATACAATGAGGCACACTAAAACTGAGAGTGATCAAAGCTTATAAATATGAAGAGGCAAAGTTTTTTATTGAAAGGGTTTTATAAATTGGTACCCACAGATTAGTGTTGATAATGTAAGATATGGTGATAGTGATGGTGTGTGCATGGGGTGATTAGAGGACTAGGAATCAATGGGAAGAAAGAACAAGAGATTTTATACACTTTATGCTCTTCTGTGTTGTTTGGAACAGAAGGAAGGAAATGAGGAAATAAAGACAGCTGAGACTGGAGAGCAATCAGAGAACAAATATGAGGTTCTAAATAATCCATGACCTAGGCTTGGGCCTGGGGTGCAACCTGCATGTGAATACAGGCAGGAGAGTACAGTAGTACAATTCTCTCTCTCTCTCTTCCACCCTCCTTGGCTCCCTTCCTCCCCTCAAGGCTCACATCTGTTTCAAAACTGTATTCTCATTTGCCTTTCTGTCATTGCTGACACCACCCCAAACTACCTGGAATCTCTTCTGTTCTGCTTAATTGCCCCGTATCTATAGCCCTACCCTATGTCCAGGACTGTCCGTCAATTGAATACTATAGCCGTTTGTTTGTCTCTTGCGGGGGAGGAGAACTATTTCCCCTGTGTCACCCCTCCTGATACCCTCAGACCATGCCTTTCTCTTCCTGTCATAGATTGCTTATAGCAGATAGCTGGATGTTAGTGCTTTTGAGGTGGAGCTGACATTGAAACCAATGAGATCCAATCTTTGGTCTCATGAGCCTCACAGAGGGAACTCTGAAGAACTTACTAGTTAGTCAAACGTCAGAGGTTATTCCGAATGCTGGGGCTCCTACACCCTTCTTAAAGCACTCTGTCATTATCACAAGCTGATACCCTATGGCGTGTCATGCTATGTCAAAGTGATAGACAGACATGCAGTATTGTGGGAAAGTCATGAAAAACTGATGTTTTCACTTCAGACAGTAGCAGAACCGAATTACTGACATGATTCCCGGGAAAGGCCATTAGCTTGAATCTCACTGGACAATTCCTGCAAGGTACAGTTCCTATGTGCCCACTGCTCAGTGCTTTGGTTTTTAAATGCTCAAGCCTATGCTGTATTCTTCATCCCAATCAGCCCAGTGCCAGGCACATGCTGGGCAGAGCCCAGATTTGTGTCGAGCTAATGCACTGCCTTTTGCTCGTACAAGGCGGAGGCATCCAGCTCCTGACTCTGGTTTTGGAAACCAACCGAATTCATTTGCAGAATTCAGATGAAAAGAGATGATGTAAGGGCTGGTAAAATGATGGCTCAGTGGGTTAAAGTGCTTACCACCAGAGTGTGAGGATCACAGTTCAGATACCCAGAGCCCACTTAGGGCTGGGATCAATGGCATAAGCATCTGCAATCCCAGAGTACCTGTGGGCAAACAGGAGGTGGGAATCCTGAGAATCTCTTGAAGCTCACAGACTAAGTTAGCTTAGTTTATGCAGGAGCAGCTTCAAGATCTGGTCTCAAACTAGGTGGAAAGGTGAGGAATGACACTCAAAGATTGTTCTCTAACCTCATGTACTGTCTGTCTCACACACACACACACACACACACACATACACACACACACACCACAAACTAGATAATAAAGGACAGAAGAAAGGTAGTCACACAAATCGTCAAGAGAGGAAAGGAGCTAGTATAAGCTCCATGCTCCCTGGTCCTAGAGGGATGACAGCTCCCCAGACGACAGGGCATGGCCCTATGAGGGGAAAGAACTGAGCGTGAAGGAGGTGGGTGTTCCCTGAAGCAGCTTGTGGGGAAAAGGAACACTATCTGGGACCTGAAGCAACCCAGGGATTTAGAGCATGTGTGGAAAGGCATGGATATCGGCAAGCACGGAGTAGGCAAAAACGGGGACCCAGATACAACAAGAACTCCAGGACAGAGGGCTGGGCCACTCCCTCTCTCCTGACTCCGCAGCTGCTGAAACACCTTCAGTCCTCTTCGACTGAGAGTCTGCAGAGATCTTTCCAGTAAAGGGTCTCTGTGGGATGAAGTCTTAACCTGAGCTCCTTGGCCACCATCAGGCATAACATTATCTCAGTTTAGTGAGAAGTTTAGAGGACATTCTTGTCCCTGCCACAGAGAACTATAAACCATGGGGGAGGAAAGATTTTTCTCTTGAAAACCTGGCCTAGAGAAGGTTTTCTGTTGGGTTTCTATAACCATCGCTTTGCAAATGAACACATTAAGTAAGGTGTAAAGGAAGGATCATGACTTTCCCAGGTCACAAACCTCCCCCCTTCCCCCCTGCATCCCCCCACAAAGTTCATTCTGTTTGAAATTGAAATTCCAGTCCCATGGTAATGTGTCTGCAACATTTGCTGGGCATTTGAAGTTAAGGAAACCACGGTGAGTACCATCGCTATGCTGCAAAAAGGTGGTCTCCAGGGTTCATGATCGATCAGCAGGTTAACCATGGTCTCCTTGGGCCATTGCACTTCCTCAGAGTTTGCGTCTCTTGTGTTCCTGCTGCCTCTGCTGACACTGACAGGCTGTGTCCACCTGCCCAGCTGTCTTCCCCTTGATGTGTCCACATAGCACCACTTCCTCCTTTGCATCTGGACAATGGGTAAGAACTTTCCTATTTTAAACTTTGCATCTGGACAGTGGGTTAGAATTTTCTTTTTTTTTTTAAATTTTATTTTATTATTAAATAAAATTAGTAAGCACAATAAATAGATATCCCTACCCTCGTCCTTCCTCCCTCTCTTTTCTTCCTCCTTTTTTCCCTCTCTCCCTTCCCTTTTCTTTCTCTCCCCCTTCCCTTCCTCTCTCCCTTTCTTTCCTAGCTCTCTCCCACCCTCTTTACCCTCTGGATCATCTGCTCTAGTAAGAATTCAAGTGTCTGTGGCAGATCAAGTGGTACTTCCTTGGACCCTTTACCAGTCTAACCCTAGCCCTTAAGGATCCTATTGTTTATTTTTCCGGAGATCTAAAGAGGCATGTTGATTATGTGAGTCATTGTGCGGGTCTGGTAAGGTCAAGTCTCATTGCAGTGAGTTTCTGGCTGCAGCAGCCCTGTCTGGAGTGAAGAGATTTGATCCGTGGTGGACCTCTCCATTTTTAGGCTCTACAGTATTAGTGCACCCTGTTCTGAAAGGTTTCCTAAGCCTTAGAATGGGAAGAGATTTGTCTGCCTTGATCCTGGGTGAACATTGTAGGACCGTCAGTGCTCTGCATTCTGGTTGGCTCTTCCTATTTCACTGTTGTTCCACTGCTCTAGGCTGTATCCTTTCTGGATGTTGAGATCCTCTTCTATCCACCCCCCACCCCCCATTTTCTAGCCTCTCTCCTTGTAACCCCAACCCTCCCCCCATGGCAACGAATACACATCCAACATTGCAAACTAGTCATATCACCAGTGAACAAGAAGGAGACTGTGGGTCAGAACTTTTTTCTTCCCAGCAGAGCAACTGTCTGCTTCATGACTGACTCTAGTGTGTGAATAATTTGCTCTAAACCCTATCAAAGTTAAAACCTGTCATCCATATGACTCAGACACTAGTTCCCTGTCTCCATGGCTAGGGTCCCCTTTCTAATCAGCCTGACTTCTATCTCAGAAGATCCGGGAATGGAGAGGAATCAACTAGTCAGAGTGATCTGAGGATTTGAGGTAGTTAATGCTGAGGCAGGGGAGGATACTCAATCCACTCTAGATTCCTTTTAAATCCACTGGTTCACTAAAGCTCCACGATAATTATCCCACTCACCTTCTGAGACGTATAGGTACTATGTCCTTCCATGAATAGTTTTCTAGTTGTCCCTTACTAGTGCAATATTTCACTCAGCTCTCTCAACCTGTGTGTTGATTATGTTTGTGTCACTGCGGCCAAAGTATTTCAGAGTAACTGAAGGGAAGACAGATTTATTTTGACTAATAGTTTCAAAGAGAGTTCAACTCTCATGAAGCGAAACACAATGGTAGGAGTGTGTGGGTGGCTGTTCATGTTGTGGAAGGAATAGGAAGCAGGGAGTGGCTGAAGCCATAGGCTGGTGTCATCATTAATGGCCTACTTCAAGTGACATGTGTTTCTACAAGAAGACCCCACTCAGAAGCTCCACAGCCCTCCAGAGGAGAGTTACCAGCTGGGGAGCAAGCACTGAAAACAAGAGCCTTTCGGGACATTTTAGACTCAGACCTGATGAGGTGTGATGGAAACATCTTGCAGGTTCAGAAGGATAATGCACACTGCTCAGGAGTGTGTGTAGGGTTTTAGCTGAGGCTGAGGGCTGCTGGGCCCCATTCTACTGTTTTCTAATATCAATAGCTGTGGCACTGAGTTTTTGTGAGTGAGCTATGTAACCTTTCTTAATCTAAAAGAAAAATGTAAGGGAGGGAGTGTCTGACTTCAGAGTGTAATGTAGTGTTGACCATTAATCCTAAAACGTGGGATCACCATCGTTTTGCCTGACCTCCTGGCAGTTCTGAGAATGGTGAAGACTTGTGGGTTTAGTAGGAAAAAATTCCATAACTGTTTATCAAAATTCTTGTCTGCAGGGAAGAAAGTGGTCTAGGGGAATTTCTAAGCTGGTTCTGAGAAGGCGAGGTTCTATGGCAGTCTGAAGCTGGTGAATGATGACATTCAGTGAAGTGGTGGCCATTTCCCTCCCCAGGTGCATGACCTCACACTTAGCTCTGAGCCCCAAAGTAGAAACAAGAGTAAAGCTGAGGATGGTGGGCAAGGACTATAGGCTGAGTACCCAGGGACTTGACTCTTCCAGACTCTTGGCATGTCCCTCTGGAGCACAGATTAGATGTATGGATTTTCAGTCTCAAATTTTAAACTTCTTTTTCATATCATAGACTTAAAAACCTTAGAGTATTTATTTATAACTTCTCTTATGCCTTCTTCCATACATTAAGCATTCTCCTGTGGCATTTTCTAGTCTCAGTTCTTCTTTCACTACAATACCAGAATTGACCATTGTACTTCAGCTGGTATTTGGGAAGTACAGAGATACTTTTCTTGACTTGCCAGTAATCATTACACCACCATCTTCCTGAGGAGTTTTCGTCAACAGGGGCTCTTTGAGATGTTAGTAATATTACTCTGTTTCCTCCATCTTAGACAGAAGATACTCAGGGTACAGAACATATAATTTTCTTGCCAACACTTAAGGTGCTGAGTAAGCTGGAATGGCTATGATTCTACTCGGAAGCAGTTGGCAAGCTTGAGAGCTTATCAAATGCTGTTAAAATCTCCCCCTTAAGCTGCTGGTGGAGCAAAGCAATCAAATTTCATCCAGTTGTGCAAGCTACAATAGCAACAACCCTAGCAAGAGGAGACCACCAGTGCAATAGTGCCACGAATGCTAAATGGTAACCAATGCTTTCTGATCAGATTTAAAGTCTGCTTTTCAGTAGGGAACACATTAAACTGCTTTCTAAACACTGATCTTTATGCCCTTAGATTAGAAGAGAACACTCATTGCTCAACCTAGAAACTTCCTTTTGCCATGAAAGGTGTTTAATATAGGGAATCGCTATAAGGGAAAGTGAAGAAAATAAATGACTTCAGACTGCTAGGTCCTAATCATTTAAATCACCCTGCATCTCAAGGCTCAGAGAACACCACAGAACAAAGAACTGTAAAAATATAAGAGCCAGAGGGTAGAGCCAGATGATATCTTCTGGACAGGACAAGGGTGTTGCATCCATGAACTCACTAAAGCCAAGTGTACTGCCACAAAATTTGGCTTATCAACATTCTACCATTTGAAGAGGCTACCCAACTCACTGAGAGACAGTTGAAGGTTAATGTTGTATGGTGGTGGTTGCTTTTCCCAATGATACAGATCTTCACTTGTATATGATCATGTGCCTAGGCACATGTTCTTAAAGGCAATTCAAATAAATTTCACTGAATCACATATACAGAAAGGCATGAAACTAGGAGGGAGACTGAGAGAGAAAAAGAAGGTTGGCAGTGGAAATGGAGAGGGGATGGGGTTGAGTAATAAGGGTGAAAATATGAATTCATTATATTCATTCTAAATGAATAAATAAATAAATAAAAGTCAAAATCTTCCCTCTAAAAAGTCCTTAAATAAAAGAAAAAAATTAGTTTTTAAATTAATGACAAGGACCTAGTCTCCTTGTAACTTTGGTGCTTTTTCTTTTTTTTTGGGAAAATGAAAGAATGTCTATGAAACATGAGGGAAGAAGCAGCCCAACCCAAGGTCAACTTAAATCTTCCAGACCCCATGGAACCTTGAGGGCCATCCAGGCACAAGAGAAATGCCCCCACGGACTCAGGTTAGTGAGTCAGCTCCTGGAAGCCTGCTTTAAGTCAGTGTTGTTTCTACCATTTGGAAGCTACATTACATAGACACCTGTTTTCCAATAGGGAAAACAAACAAAAAAAACCCCTTGATCATAGGATTAAAGTCTTGAATAGAAATAATGTGGCTAACTAAACCATAGTTCCAGGTAGAATGGTCAGCCTTGGAATATGGTTGTCATGCAATGACCCTCAGAGCTTCCTTGGAACAGCCCAACTCTTACTTCTGTCCAGTGCCCGAGGAATTCTGAATGTGTCTTTTGTCTAGCTGTCCTATAATCCATGCCATTCTTGATCCTCTACCTTGGACTGTATCTGGATCCTTCCTGAGTCCTGAGAAGCAGCTGCCACTCCTTACTTAATTCAGTTTGAGGCACATGCAACACAAATGGGAGTTCTAACCTGCTTACCTAACAGTTAATGCCTGTCTACCCTTATGGTTGGGTTTTGTGCACCGCTCTGGGGTGTTGAAGAAGGGGTGGGGGAGTCTTTGGCTCTATCTTAGGCACAGCTGTGAGTTACAAAGGTAGACACTGGCCATCTATCCTGCTCCCCACAGTCCTCATCCTAACTGACTACCACTGCTGGGAAAATGGCCACTCATGAAATCATTCCTTCCTTCCTTGTAAACAATTAGGATGAATGCATGTTGGAAGAGTGTGAGGCTGTCAGCAAGCTTACATGCGTTTTAGCATTTCCTGGCATAACGATTCAATATTTTTCTGTAAAGGGCTTATCAGTAAATATTTTAGACATTGCGGGTCTCTGTTATGAATACCCAACTCCACTATCATAGCAATATGTATTCGTAGATGATACATAAATGAATATACATGGCTGTGTTCCAAAAAAGCATTTATAGTGAGAAAAATTTGAATCTTATGTCATTTTTCACATATTATAAAATATCGTTCATCTTTCGTTTTTAAAAAATGATTTTGAAATGTAAAGAACATACTTCACTTTCAGGGCCTATAAAGCAAATAGTGGAAAAATTTGACTTAAAGTTTGCTAATCTCTGATTTACACAACATCTGTGGGTTTGTAACAATTCTTCAACACCATTCCCAATCTGATAATTCCTGTATTTCTGGAGCTTTTTCTGAAACTTTTTCTGGAACCTAATTAGAGAGGTCCCACCAATGATAGTCAATGATAATATGTCCCTGAGGGGATATTGATTATCAGATAAGATACAATGCCAGGATAGAAATATGACAGGATATAATGATATCAGTCCAATTGGGTGTAATGAAAACAGCTGGAGTTGCCCCTGCTGCTGAAGGCTTAGCACCTAAATTTCTCTCATTTATTTATTTTATGTGGTATGTGTAGTGTGTGTGTGTGTGTGTGTGTGTGTGTGTGTGTGTGTGTGTGTGTGTATCAGAGGGCACATGTGTCCCTGTGGAGGACCAAGGATGACTTTGGGAATCATCCTGAATTACTTCTACCTCCTTTTTGCTGCTACCATTTCTGCCTAGCGTTTTATTGTGGGACCTGGAATCCAAACTCAGAATCTTCTGCTTGCAAGGCAGGCTCTTAACCCCTGAGCCATCTCTCTAAGCCCCAATTTACGGTTTTAAGGAATTTATCTCTTAATTTCTGATTGCCAATAGAGAGGATTAAAACCAATTTTCATCGTGAATAGGAATTTCCATAGTCAATTCAGGGACAGGGCTTCATGTTCTCTTGTGTATCATGTAGGGGTTTTCATGTTCTCTGCATGTCACAGTCATTTTAAGATGAATTATTAGCTTTTCCATCACAGTCTGCTGTTTCATATTCCAGTTTTCTTGCTTTGATTTAATATTCTATCTTAAGTACATTCCCAATGAGAAATTATGAAAGAATTATTGCTGGGGAGGAGACTTTAAGACTTTCAAAGGGTGAGCTTGAGGGAAATAGCAAAAAATGAGCTTCTTTTTTTTAGAAGTTCTTAGAATTTTTAGAGTGTTGTTTTTTTCATCTAGAGCTTGGTAAGTAGGTCTCTGGATGGAGTTCTTTGATCTTGTGAGTTCCAAGGGAGTTTCAAGTGAGTTCCACTCCTTTGATTGTCCTCAAGTACGATGTCAGCATGATACATCGAGGCTCCCCTCTGTAGTGTATTTATATGTTGCTCTGCTTCTCTTTCTGTACATTAGGCTCCTTAGGAAGAGGAAGTTTATGGCATTCATTCCCAGCATTTATTGGTAGCAACATTGCACGGTGTGTGGAAGAGAGATTCCAGAATTCTCTATGAGGATAGCCATTACCTGTAGTCTGGATTTCAAACTCTAGATTTTCACTAGCTAGATGAGTGACTTCAAGACTCAGTGTTGGGATGATCTGGAAACTGGATATTAACACTGACGTATTTGTGAGAGATTAAGATAGTGTCCAAAGTGGAGTCCATTGCCTGGCAAGAAACAAGTTTTAAGTCAGAGGACTTTAAATCCACCTTCTCCCACTTTCATAAAACTTACACAGCACTGTAACTTTCCCTATAATTCTCATTGATTGTAGGGGAGTCATCTTATGTTCTCTAGAGAGTTTGAAGCTTTAAGCTTAATGTGATGTAATTAAGATTTCTGGAAGATTTCCTGTTAATGTAGCAATCAAGTCTGGCTTCATTTTGGAAGTGGACAGATGGGCCTGGATTGGTTAGGTGGAAAAGTGGAAAATAGATACCAAGTAGATCTCAGCAGGAACATGAGACAATGTGGGTGAACAGGGCAAGGAGTCCAAAGAATTACTTAGGATGTTTTGCAAATGAGAGGACACATCTGTCTGGTAAGCAAGGGTCAGAAGAAGATCTGATGATAGAGCTTTGCTGGTTGTTCACAATAATTCCATTGGGTTCTTAATTACAGAAAAAGAAACAGTTCTGAAGTATCGTCCTGTATAGGTCTTTCTGGCACTATGCTGTCACATCTTTCGCTTTGTGAGGGTCCGTGATGGGGATGGCTTGGCGACAGTAGGTAGGAAGTTGGTGATGGAGTCACAGGATTCTGGGCTCCTCTTGGCAAGGGAAGGACTCCCCATGTTTTCACTCTGGAAGGAGGTTTGTTATATTGTATAAAGTGGAGCCAGAAGCTTGAGGCTGACATCTGGGAATTGTTCCACTTTGACATTCAAGGTTCCCTTTAGTTCTTGGTATGTTTATTGGAGAATGGAGGAAAGTAGAAACTAAACCTCCACTAACCTGCACTTGCACTTATTAGATGCATTGGAAGAAATGGCAGGAAGGTTTCTTCCCTTTTGCTGTTGGCAGAATCCAGGGCCAGAGCAGGGTGTGTTTATCCTTTCTTCATATTTTGAACAATCGCGCCCAGGATGATGTCGTATGCATTTATTCTGATGTTTCCATCCCCCCTATTCCAGTTTTATCACTTTACATCACTTGCTAACTTACCAATTTACCGGCAGTTTCTTTGTTGTTTAGGAATAGAGGTGAGTCCTTGACATGGTTATAATAGGGCCCATAACACTTGTAATGTGATGTCAGACTATGTGACAGACTTCAATGACTGCACATGGCCGGAAAATCAACAACTCCCCTCTCACGGGGCGTTTATGTGGAATAAATGCTCTGCCTCATGGTTGCCTATTGAAGTTTCTTACCACCTCCTTGTGCAATTGGGCAGCTGCCTAATTAGCATCAATGTCCCTTAGCTTGATCCCTGTCCCCTCATTCTCTGGGCCTAATGGGTTGTGGCTCCTTTGGCTTTGGATTCTGAGCTTCCACGATGGCCTCAGGGAGCATTTGAAAGCTGCTTTCTGTTCTGTTAAAGGTTACCACCACGTGTATATGTGTGTGTGGTGCGATATGTGTGTGTGGTGCGATATGTGTGTGTGTGGTGCGATATGTGTGTGTGTGGTGCGTGTGTGCGTGTGCGCACGTGTGTGTGTATGTGTGTATTTTAAATTCTTACCTTACAAGGTTAAGAGGTAGTTTTTTTTTTTTTTTTTTTTTTTCTGGAGCCAAATGTAAGTGACCATGGCTTAGGAACATAAATTCAGGTTGCCCCAAATTCTACATTCTGCTGTGGTTTCTTGGGGTTTTGTAATCACAGAATCAAAGAAAGCCACATATCAAGATACTTTTCAAGTACACTGGTAGAAACCTCAGGTTGGCAGGTGACAGCTAAGCAGGGAGATGTCTGTTATAGGCTATACATGCTGTCTGAGGACATTCTCATCAGCCTTTTTGTTACTGGGGACTAGTGTTCTGTTAAGTTAATGCATTTCAAAAGGTTATACCCGAGTCACAGGATGTCTGGATGGACACCGAAAAAGAGTAAGGAATGACTCTTAAGGTAAGTGCAGAGATCACCCAAGATAAATGTGATTATGCTCTGAATCTTCAACATTCCAATTCTCTCTGAAATTCAGATGAGTCCGGATCAGCCTAGTCAAAGCAGCTTCTTTTCAGCACCTTACTTTCACAGTGTGTGCTGTGCACTCCCCACAGTGTGTGAACAGAGGTAGAGGACCCTCTTCTGGTGGCATGCCTTATTTTTCCATCTCATTTGAGACCTATCTCTTCATCTGCAGCAGAAGCCAGGCTGACGGGCCTAGGAACTTCTGGAGATTCTCAGGTCTCCGTCTCTTATTTCCCAGAGCACACAGGGATTACAGACACTTACGCCATGCCTCTGGGAACTCTTGTGCTCACCATTGCATGGCGAGCACCTTGCCCTCTGAGCTACCATTTCAGCTCTGGCTGTTTACTGTAGGTGAGGAAATAGAATTTTCAGAAATATGGCAGGGGGAGAAGGCACTAGAAGGTCTCAAAGCTTGCCTTCCCCAAAGGTAAGCCAGTCCCTAGGTTGTTTCTCTGGTGTCTTGGACCCTCTGACTCTTTTCATCCTTCTGTCAGAGACTAAGAAGTTGTTGCAAAGGCCACGTTGCAGTGATAGAGTGAATTTTTTTTTGTTTGTGTATTTTTGCTGTTGTTACTGTTCTAATAAAGGGTTTTGTACATAGCCCATCTGGTCTTGAATTCTTGATCCTTCTGCCTCAGGCTTCTGAATGCTGTAATTACATTGTATGTCTCCATGACTAGCATCATATTCAATCTAATAAAGCTTATATTTCTGGGCTGGGAAAATGGTTCAGTCAGTAGAGAGCCTGCTACACAAGCATGAGGATCTAAGTTTGGAGCACCAAGTAATGTTTGGAGACCCCAGTGCTGGGAGGAGGAAGAGACAGATGGATCCATAGAGCTCATTGGCCAGGTAATCTGGCCAAATCAATGATCAATGACTTTTGACAGCCTGTTTCAAAATATAAGGTGGAAACCATAAGTCAGTCTCTGACTTCTACCTGCACATGACAAGCACATTCTTACTCACGTGTTCCCACACACACATGCACATGCCACATTCTGCTGCTTATGTTTTTGGTTTATAAACCAGCTTCATTCACTGTCTTGTTTGATGCTTATACTTAGGATGAGAGTTCAGCGGAAAAGATAGAATTTCTGCTTATGAGTATGAATGTATTATGAATACTCATTAAAAGTTTCACAGTAATTTACATAATTAAGCTGACATAAAGGAATATATCAGAGGTAGACCTGTTGATCTGAAGTAACTTCCTGAGGTAACACTGATTGATAAAAGCACTCATGGAATATGTGGGTGAGGATGGGTGTTAGAGGAGTGAGCAGATGCAAGAGGAGAAGAATTTGCAAGAAAAAAAGAAGGAAAAAGACTATTAAAATGCATGACGTGATAAATTATTCATTTATTCAAAATCATGTATGCTTATGTTTAACAATAGAGATAATAAAACTAGTTGGAATAGTTTGCTGTTCTGCTCATAGGTCAGTGAGTTTTCAATTAGAAATGAACTTAGATCTTTCCAACTCCAAACTTGGGTCAGCATAGCCATTAGCCAAGAACATCAGGGTCAGTGACCCTGACTCTGTCACTTAGTGGCCTCATATCTTCATCTCTAAAACACAGAGACTGGTGGTGTTCATTTCTAAGAATTGTTTGAAGGTTCTGGCATTTGACACAGATCCAGTGCAGGAGTGAAAGGTCTGTTCCCTCTGTGTTACTTCGTGTGTAAAGTGTATCGGGAAAATGTGAATATTGCTTCCACTATTTCAATTTTTAGCAGGCAGTTGTAAGTTCTGGTTAAAGGACTCACTTGAATAGAAGCAAAACAGTAAATATTTAATAGGGAACTAAAAAGAGCAAAAGATTGGAACAGAAGTGACACATTGAGAGACATACGAAAGCACCTTATGTGCAAATATGATTATTGCTGAATTTCCCAAATAGCAAAAGATTAACGTTTACTACAGGAAATTAGTTAAAACAGCTGTTAAATATCTGTCTGATGGTATATCACAAGCTTGTTCAATTGGTTGAGAAAGTAAGGAACAGCATGTTAACTATTCATGCTCTAATTGTGGAAATACAGAATTTGAAAATTATATGCAGATAATGATTTTATTAAGATAGAATTCTCACATGAAAATGAATAGAATATCAAATACTTATGAAGGTAAAGATTATACAAGATTATACAAGTGTATTGATATGGTATATGTATGTGCTTGTATATATGCATATGTATGTGCAGCTATATGTATGTATATGCATATGTATGTGCATGTACGTATGTGTGCGTGTGGGAACCTGGAGTCAATCTTGGTGTTTTCTTTGATTACTGTCTACCCTTATTTTTTGAAACTTATGTTTTGAAACATAAGTTTATGAAGTCAAAAGTTTCTTTCTCACTGACGCTGCAACTCACTGATTCACCTAAGCTAGCTGGTCAGTGAACTCCAGGGATTCTCCCTGTCTCTGCTCCCCCACCCCTCAACAACAATGATGTTAAATACATACCACTACATGCTACATCTGTCATTTATGGAGATGGTATGGATCTAAACTCAGAAGCTCATGCTTGCATGGTTGGCACTTTCCTGACTGAGCTTCTCCACTGACCCCTATGTATGATTTTATATCAAGCAAATAGAGACAGATTGGAGGTGAAGACGTTCTTGTCCCCAGCTACCTAATACTGGCAATTCTGCTGTCTCCAGGCCTCCCTTGATGTATATATGATTCTTATTTCATGGTACAAATGGATATTGAAGGTAGTACATTGAGTCGTGTGTATTTCTCATGAGCTGATATGTCATTGGAATGTGCATGTGCAGGGAGACATCCATCTGTCTAGAGGAGAAGGCTTTTCCTAGATTTGTGAAGTGACTGACTGGGGAAGAATGAAGGAGTGGAAGGATGCCCTATTATATACTATCTCTGTTTCTGTCTCCCATAATAAAGCTTCATCTCAAGCACCCTGCAGTCCCATGATTCCTTACTAGTAACAGCATTTCATGACACCCAGGTCAAAGAGAGTTAGCGACTCCTTTGTCTAATTTTAAAAATAAGTTTATGAAGTCAAAAGTTTCCTTGTGGCACACACACACACACACACACACACACACAATATACATTTTACTTCAATTCTTTCCCCTCTCTCTCTTCTCCTAATCTCCTGCCATTCTTTTGTTAATCCTTGATGATTTTCTATATAAATCTTGTGATTGTCAGAATGTAAAAAAGAAAAATATCTGAACTATACAGAGAGAAGAAACCAGAAAGGAGAGCTTCTTACGATCCAGGGACAGCTAACAGTGATCACACTGTGGCGGGGAGGGAGGGCAGAGGCTTGAGGCTTGTGTTGGAAATGGAATCAGCAGGAATTGGTCATTAGTTGGGTTTAAATAGGGATGAAGGGAGGGGACCAAGGATGACTCTCAGTTTTCTGGTGTGAGTCAGTGAAGGGATAAAGGGTCCTTCACTGACATAGGAAAAGCTGGAAGGTGTTTGTAGAAGTTATTCTTTGTGTTGCTGACAGACAACACTCAGACTCAAGCCATGTAAGGGGAGAAAAGGGACATTTATTTGGTTTATGGTTCTAAAGGGGAGAAACAGTCCATTATGGCGGGAAAGGCATGGCAGGTGGCAGAAGCTGGGGAGGACAGTTAAGTCACTGCAGATATTATGGGGGTTGAAAGAACTAGCAAGAGCAGACGGCTAGCAGAAGCAGGACAGGGCTAATCAATCTCACAATCCACCCTCTCTGATGCGCCTTCTTCAGCAAGGTTCTACCTTCTTAAAGCTGCCATGACTCTTCCAAACACCAACTAAGGATTCAAACACGTGAGCCTGTGGGGGAAAATTCCCATTTCAAACCATGACGGAGTTGATGAAGGGTTTGGGGTTGGGAGAATCAAGAGGTCATCTCTATACTCGTTGAGTTTGGATTCATGAGACATACAAGTGGGTAGAGCAGGCAGCAAGTTGGATGCTTTCATGTGATTGGAGATGGAATGTCTGAGCTATCCAGGATAGAAATGACATGCAAGGAGGGAAGAGAGTCCAGGTCCCCCAGCCCGGATGAACTCCACTGATGTTCAGACAGTGGAAGCAGCTGGTCAAACACCGAGAGCAGAAAAAGGCAGGAAAGCATAGAGAAAAGCCAGGAGAAGGAGATGTGGAGTCACAATGCCACGAGTAGACAGCGCTCTAAGAGAGGGCTCAGCTGGTGTTTGATGCTAGGAGGAATCCTTAGAGTGTGTCTGCAGTGTGATTGCTGATGCGTCCCATATGGCAGGCTTTACAGTGTGTAGGCTGGAGTGGAGTAGATGGAAGAACGAGGCAAAATGGAGAATTGGAGGCAGAGTGTAGAAAGTTCTTTGGTATAGTGGGAGTCATTAAGGGAAGTAGAGAAGTAAGTTTTAAAATATGACAGAGAATAGAGCCTATGTGGGTGCAGGTAGAAAGTGGGGTGAGTAGCCCTTAAAGGAATGAGAGGTGGTGTTGATGCTAGCAGTGTCAAGAAGCTGGCCATGCGGAGGTGTGTGTTGGTGGGACTTCTACAGGAGGAGGTGGGGAGATGAATGGCGCACAGGCAGACTGAGGGGGCTGGTGTACTTCCTTCTGGTAGATTTCTGACGTAAAGTGAAAGGTGGAAGGTGAGGTCTGGGGAACCCCATGAGAAACATGGAGTTCTGAGAAAGGATGTAAAGGTTCCTGTGAGCATGGGAAAACAAGCTTATTCTAGCAAGAACAAGAAAACTCTGCACTCCTTTGCTGGGCCTTCACGTGTGCAAGTAATCCACGCTTTTTTCATTGGGTGTGGGTGGGTGAATGCCCAAGTGTGGAGTCTAGCAGCTGATGCTACATGCCTTCCTAAGTAACTCTCTAGTTTTTTTTTTGTTTGTTTGTTTGTTTTGAGACATAGTCTCTTATAGAATTTGGAACTTGCTGATTTGACATGATTGGTTGGTCATCAAGTTCCAGGGCTCTGCATGTCTCTACCTCCCAGTGCTGGGAATGGGTGTTTATGTCAGTAACATGCTTGGCTTCTTGCAGGGGGAACACTTTACTGGCTAATCCGTTTCCTCAGCCGCCAGATATATTTTCTGTCCTCAAGTGGCTCACTGAAGCCATAGACCCAAGTACTGCATACGATTTAATTGTAGTTAATGCTGAAAGAGAAGAATGTGGTGTGGGTAGAAGGAGAAAAGAGGTACATCGAAATTTCCTAAACCCCATGAACTGGAAGGTTTTTTTTTTTTTTTTCAGCTCATACAAACTTAATAGGTACACCAGTTCCCTCCCTTCCTCCTCCTCCCCCCGTACCCCCTGTTCCCCCTCCCCACCCCTCTCCCTCCCCATCCCCCAGTGCCTCCCGCCCCAATTCCCAGAGAGTCCTTTCTTGTGCATGTCTGATTTTCCTCTGGGCTCTCCTCTCCGATGACGTACAAGGACCTAGTGGCCTTTCCCTGAACCCTTTCCCGTGTTCCCCTTAGGTATAGGAACACTGCTGTGGCTGCCAATCCTTTACCTCCAAGGCTCTTGGTGCCTTTAGCAGATGCTAGACTTTGTGAGGTCCACAGTGGGTTGGACAATGCGCAGGGCATGCAAAGTCCAATTATGATTGCTTCAGCCCTAACTAGTATAGAGTATCTTATATATCATTGCTCCTCCCATCCTTTTGCTCTTACACTCTTACCGCCCCCTCTTCTGCAAATTTCCCTGAGCTTCAAGATGGGGAGAGACTAAGCTAGCCTAGTTCTAGGTGGTTGATATAGAGTCTCTGAAGTTCTGGATTGTGGTTTGTTGATTTTCTTTTGCAGTTTTGCTGCTCCTGCAATGCCCTTCACTCCATCCTGGTGGGCATTGTATGTTACCCCCTGGCCAGAGACAAAAAGCTGTTAGAGTCTTGTGATAAAAGCTCATTCAAAGGTAGATGTAATAAAAGTGGGAAACCACAGTAAGGGAGGGGTCTATCACCCATTTGCAAAATGGTTACTTTTTATCTGCCAGACTATATGCCCTCCTCTTCTGGTGAGATCACACCCCCTCAGTAGTAAATGATCAGGAACAAAAGTCTGTGAACTTAATCAGATGTCTCATTACTTATTTGGGTCCTTGGTGGAGGCCTATTTTCCCTGCTGTAACATGGTCCCTTCTCTCCTTGTTTCTGGTGTGGCCCTCCTACCCCATCCCTCCTGTTCATAATCCTTGGAATTACTGTCTCTAGGTGGGCTGGGTGGGTTTGGTACTAGGAGCCACCTATTAGGGAGTACATATGGCGCTTAATTTTCTGGGTCTGGGATACTTCACTTAATATAATTGTTTCTAATGACATCCATTTCCCAGGAAATTCTAGTAATTCATCATTTTTGATGGCTGAGTAGTACTCCATTGTATAGATGTACCACCTTTTCCTTATCCACTCGTCAACTGTTGGACATTTGGGCTGATTCCATGACTTTGCTATTGTAAACAGTGCTGCTATGAACATGGTCGTGCTTGTGCTATCGAGGTGAACCTCTGCTGTATAGGGGGTTATACCCAAAAGTGGAATAGCAGGGTCATATGGCATTTCAATCTTTAATTTCTTTAAGAATCTCCAGACGGCTCGCCAGAGTGGCTGTATGAGCCTGCATTCCCATCAGCAATGTAGGAGAGTTCCCCTCTCCCCACATCCTCTCCAACATTTGTTGTTGTTTGTATTGTGGATTTTTGCCATCCTGACCGGGGTGAGATGATATCTCAGGGAAGTTTTGATTTGCGTTTCCCTGATGGCTAAGGAAGTGGAGCATTTTTTCAGATATTTGTTAGACATTTTAATTTCATCCCTGGTAAAGTTTCTTTTAAGTTCCAGGGCCCATTTTTTAGTTGGGCCATTGGTTTCCTTGGTGTTTAATTTTCTAAGTTCTTTGTGCACTCTGGACAGTAGAGCTCTGTCAGATATGTGGTTAGTGAAGATTTTCTCCCATTCTGTGGGTTGCGTTTGTGCTGGTGTTACAATCTCTTTATCTGAACAGAAGCTCTTTAATTTCACAAGATCCCAACTGTTGAGAGTTGGTAGCAGTGACTGTGCCATTGGATGTCTGTTTAGGAACTGTTGGCCTAGCCCAATCAGCTCAAGGGAGTTCCCTATCCTTTCAACTATGGTTTTTATAGTCTCTGACCAAATGGTCCTTGATCCATTTGGAATTAAGTCTTGTACATGGTGACAAGTACGGGTCCAGCTTTAATCTTCTGCATGTGGAGATCCAGTTTTGCCAGCACCATTTGTTGAAGATGCTGTTCTTTTTCCATTGGATTCTTTGGGCCCCTTTGTCAAAGACCAAATGGCTGTAACTTTGTGGGCTTATATCTGGGTCTTCAATCCTTATCCATTGATCTGTGTGTCTATTTTGGAGCCAGTACCAGGCTGTCTTTATAACTATGGATTTGTAGTATAGACTTAGGTTTGGTATGGTAATAC
Organism: Typhlomys cinereus; assembly: GCA_023101885.1. Lineage (NCBI taxonomy): Eukaryota > Metazoa > Chordata > Mammalia > Rodentia > Platacanthomyidae > Typhlomys > Typhlomys cinereus. Next base: position 9,327,205 of record JALPQD010000014.1, read on the forward strand.
CTCCAGCTATGTTTTTGTTACTCAGGATTGTTTTTGCTATCCTGGGTCTTTTGTACCTCCATATGAAATTTGAGATTATTTGGTCAACTTCTTTGAAGAATTGCTTTGGGATTTTGATTGGTATAGCATTGAATCTGTATATTGCCTTTGGTAGGATGGTCATTTTTACGATGTTGATTCTGCCAATCCAGGAACAAGGGAGGTCTTTCCACCTTCTGGTGTCTTCTGCGATTTCTTTCTTTAGGGTTTTAAAGTTTTCATTGTAAAGGTCTTTTACCTCCTTAGTTAGGTTTATACCAAGGTATTTCATTTTTTTAGGAGCTATAGTAAATGGTATTGTTTCTCTCAAGGCTTTTTCACTTCTTTCATTCTGGGCATATAGGAAGTCCTCTGATTTTTGCACATTTATTTTGTATCCTGCCACCCTGCTGAACTTCTCAATTAGTTCCAGGAGCTTCCTGGTGGAGTTTTTGGGATCACTCAGGTATAAGATCATGTCATCTGCAAATAGGGATAGCTTGACTTCTTCGTTGCCGATTTGAATCCCTCTTATGTCCCTTTCTTGTCTTATGGCTTCAGCTAAGACTTCAAGTACAATATTGAATAGAAGTGGTGAGAGTGGACAGCCTTGTCTAGCTCCTGATCGAAGTGGGAATGCTTCCAATTGTTCCCCATTGAGCATAATCATTGCTGTGGGCTTGTTGTATATAGCTTTTATTATATTGATTAAGGTTCCTTCCATTCCCACTGTCTCTAGCGTTTTGATCATAAAAGGCTGTTGGATCTTGTCAAAAGCTTTTTCTGCATCTATCAAGAGTATCATGTGGTCTTGGACTTTGGACTGGTTTACATGATGAATTACATTTATTGATTTGCGTATGTTGAACCAATCTGGTGTGCGGGGGATGAAGCCTACTTGGTCCCCATGAATGATCTTTTTAATATGTTTTTGAATCCAATTTGCTAAGACTTTGTTGATAATCTTTGAGTCTGTGTTCATCAGGGAGATCGGCCTATAGTTTTCTTTTTTAAGTGAATCTTTATTAGGTTTTGGGATTAAGACGATATTAGCTTCATAGAAGGAATTTGGTAGTGTTCCTTCCTTTGCTATTTGATGGAACAGTTTAAGGAGTATTGGTGTTATTAACTCCTTAAATATCTGGTAGAACTGTGTGCTGAATCCATCTGGTCCAGGACATTTTTTGGTGGGAAGATTCGAGATTACTTCCTCAATTTCCTTATATGTTATAGGACTATTTAAATAATTCACAACTTCCTGATTCAATTTAGGTAACTTGTGTTTACTTAGAAATTCATCCATCTCTTTTGTGTTGTCAAACTTCACAGAGTATAAGTTTTTGAAATATGATGTTATAATTCTCTGGATTTCTTGGGTATCAGTAGTGATAACTCCATGTTCATTTCTAATTTTGTTAATTTGGGTTTTCTCTCTCTTGCTTTTGGTTAGTTTAGCTAGGGGTATATCAATCTTGTTGATTTTTTCAAAGAACCAGCTTTTTGATTGGTTGATTTTTTCTATCGTTCTCTTAATCTCGATTTCAGATATTTCTCCCCTTATTTTGCTAATCTCCTCTCTTCTACTGCTTTTGGGATCAGATTGCTCTAGTTTCTCTAAAGCTTTAAGCTGCATTGTTAAGTTGTTTATTTCTGATGTTTCCATTTTTTTGACATAGGCATTAAGAGCTGTGAACTTACCTCTTAGAACAGCTTTCATTGTGTCCCAGAGATTTTGGTAAGTTGTATTTTCATTATCATTCACTTTCAGGAAATCTTGAATTTCCTTTTTAATTTCTTCCTGAATCCAGTTCTCATTCAGCATCATAGTATTAAGTTTCCAGGAGTTAGTGTATTTTCTCGTTTGATGTGTTGTGGATGTCCAGCTTTAGGCCGTGGTGGTCTGATAGGGCACAGGTTAGAATTCCAACTTTCTTGTATATGCGTAGATTCATTTTGTGGCCTAATATGTGATCTATTTTGGAGAAAGTTCTGTGTGCTGCTGAGAAAAATGTGTATTCTTTGGTGCGTGGGTGAAAAGTTTGATAGAGATCTGTAAGGTCCATTTCTTTCAGGGTTTGATTAAGTTCCAAAGTGTCTCTGTTAAGCTTTTGACCTGTTGATCTATCCCATGTTGAGAGGGCGGTGTTGAAGTCCCGAAGAATTATCGTTTGGGGGTTGATTTCTTGCTTTAGACGCTGTAGGGTTTTCTTAATGAATGTGGAGGGGCCCGTATTGGGTGCATATATGTTCAGTATTGTGAAGTCTTCCTGGTGAATTGTATCTGTGACTAAAATGTAGTATCCATCCGTGTCTCTTATAATTTTCTTTGGTTTGAAATCCACTTTGTCTGATAGCATAATGGCTACCCCTGCCTGTTTTCTGCTTCCATTTGCTTGTAGAATTGTTGACCTGCCTTTTATTTTTAGAGCGTGCCTATCTTTTGTGGTGAGATGGGTTTCCTGCAGGCAGCAGATTGATGGATTGTGATTTTTAATCCAAGTTTGTAATCTGTGTCTCTTGATCGGTGAATTAAGTCCATTAACATTTAGTGTTATAATGGAGAAACTATTAATTCCAGACATTTATTATGTTTAGTAGCTTTTATAAGTATATTGCTTCGCTTTTAATGGTGTTATATTTGCCTTCTGTTCTCCTGGATATGCCTGTTTTTTTCTTCACGTTTGAGTATCATTTCTAGCATTTTTTGAAGGCCTGGTTTGGTGGACACGTATCCCTTAAAGTTGTCTTTGTGCTGGAAAATTTTTCTTTCTCCCTCGATCATGACAGATAGTTTTGCAGGGTAAATCAGCCTGGGTTGACATTTTTGCTCATTCAATACTTGAAGTATGTCTTTCCAAGCTCTTCTTGCTTTTACTGTTTCGACTGAGAAGTCATTTGTTATTTTAATAGGTTTACCTTTAAAAGTGACTTGTTTTTTCTCCCTTGAAGCTCTCAGCACCAGTTCTTTATCTTGAATGTGGAGTGTTTTAACTATTATTTGCCGCGGCGTGCTTCTATTTTGATCGTATCTGTTTGGGGTGCGGAATGCCTCTTGTATATGGATGGGCCTCTCTTTTTTTAGATGAGGAAAGTTTTCCTTGATGATCGTTTGAAAAATTTCCTCAGGGGTGGTATTTTGAGATTCTTGCTCCGGTATTCCATGAATACGCATGTTAGGCTTCTTCAGGGTGTCCCATATCTCTTGGATATTTCTCTCAAGTATCTTTTTGGCTTTGACAACCTCTTCCATTGAGCTGGTTAGTACTCTCACTTTATCTTCACGGTCTGAAATTCTGTTTTCTGCTTCATTAGTTCTGTTGATAAGACTCTCTGTGGCGTTCTGGGTTGAAGATAACTTGTCTTTTAGCTCAGTTTTAAACTCTGCTTGAGTTTGTTTTAACTGCTCTATGACACTTTTTGTTTCTTGCACTGTTTTTCTGAACTCCTCCAGATGTCTGTTGTGTTCCTCTTCAAAGCGATTGATTCTATTATGTATTTCCTCCTGGATTTCCTCTTTCATAGTATTGAACATGGTAATGATCATATTTTGAAAGACTTTATCCTGGGTGAGAGTTTCTTGGCCTTTTTCTGTGGGTTTGTTCTTGTTGGAGTCTAAGATTACGGGATTAATTTCTTCAGTGGGAAATTTGTTTACTTGAGTGTTGCTTCTCATGGATTTGCACTTTGACTTTGGCATTGTCAGTTTAACTCTTAAGATCTCTCAATTTCACTAAACTGAATTATTTGGCCTGGGGTCCTGGTGGGCAGGGCCCTAACGGGGACTTACCTAGGGCGCGGGGTGAGGCCCGGCTGGACCTTGTGCACGTCCCGACCGGCGGAGCGGGATGGGGTGGAAAGGGAGGATGGGCGCTTCGGCGTGGAGCTATTTAACCTGAGGGCAGCTGGGTCGGGTCCCGGGCGCAGGGGGAGGTCCTCCTCGTCCCTCGGCCCCCTCGCACGGCTCTGGCTGGATGGTGGGAGTTGGAGCCGGGTCCCTGTGGGCTGACCTGGGGTCCTGGTGGGCGGGGCCCGAACGGGGACTTACCTAGGGCGCAGGGTGAGGCCTGGCTGGACAGTGCGCACGTCTGGACCAGTGGAGCGGGGTGGGGTGTAAAGGGAGGATGGGGACATCGGCGTGGAGCTATTTAACCCGAGGGCAGCTGGGGCGGGGCCCGGGCGCTGGGGGAGGTCCTCCTCGTCCCTCGGCCCCCGAGCGGCTCCGGCTAGATGGTGAGAGTCGGAGCCAGGTCCCTGTGGGCTGACCTGGGGTCCTAGGACACGGGGTGAGGCCCGGCTGGACCGCGCGCACGCGTCCCGACTGGCGGAGCGGGGTGGGCTGAAAAGGGAGCTGGAAGGTTTTTTATTGGAGAAGAGATCTGAGGGATCCGAGACTTGGGCAGTATAGGTGAACCAGGAGGAAAGATTTGGAAGGCGAGAGCCAGTCAAGTGGGCCTGAGAAGCCTGGATGATATCCTGGGAGGAGGCTGCTGGGAAGGTGGTTTGTGGCAATGCGGCTGGGAGATGGACAGAGAATCATAGAATGCACTGGAGATCTTGGCTGGGCCCGTGCAGGGATCTGTGGAGAGCGTCAAGCAATGGGCCATCTCCATAGATGGTGCTGGCTATTGTGAAGAGATATTTGAAGGAGAAGGGGTACAACTGCCTGGGGAATTAGTTTGCAAGCTTTGCAGCAGTCCAGAGGGAAGGCAGGTCTAAGTGATGACCTTAACTGACTCCCTTGTATGCTGTTGCTTCAAAACTGAAAGCCCCAAACAGGAGGTTCCGAGGGGGAACTCGTGTCAGGAGCCGGAAACAGAAAGATCTTCGGTTTTTTGTTTCCATAGCAGGAGTCACGCGCGCTTTCCTCTGTACCTGTAGTAGGGAAACTCCTCAGACAAGAAGTTCTTGCTGTATTCTTTGGCAGAAAAAAAAAAAAAAACTGACAGATTTTCACTATGTTTATTCATTGTTCTGTGACTCTTTGTTCTCACCCGAATGCTTTGAAGATTTCTTCACATTAGCGAACATGGATTTACTTCTTTCTTTATATATATGTGTGTATATGTATAATATATTTATTTTATATAATATAAAATATATTATATATATATTATGTGTGTGGCGTGTGTGTGTGTGTGTGTGTGAGAGAGAGAGAGAGAGAGAGAGAGAGAGAGAGAGAGAGAGAGAGAGAAAGAGTACTGTGTGTCCCTGTGAAGGACCAAGGGTGACTTCAGGAATCATACTGGATTGCTTCTACCTCCTTCTTGCTTCGCTCTGGGATTTCTCAGGCTCTGCCCACCAGGGCTAGAAGTGCAGGCCACTGCCGTTTCTGCCTGGTGTTTTTAATGTAGAACCTGAGATCCGAACTCAGAACCTTCTGCTTGCGAGACAGAGTCTTAACCCCTGAGCCATCTTTCCAGCCCATGACTTACTTCCTTCTTTTTAACTGTTCCATGTTTTAAATGCATGCTGAAATTGGATTTTGTCTGGATCTTTTGGACACATATCAAACAGCTTAACTCATCATGGAATTATCCAGGGATTAGACATATTTTAGGTTCAAGCTATGATGCTAACTTATGCTGTCTTGTTGATTTAGGCCAATAATATACCATTATCTAGTGTGTTAGGTCTGGCTATAATGTGACTTGCAATTCATTGTCCTGCAAGTTTCTGAGCTTGTTCAGATAATTGAACATCTGAGCTTGTGTGGCCCTAATCCCAGAGGTTTTTGGCACTAAAATGTAAGTACATTTCACTGTAGAGAACAGAAACATCATATTGTAAATATATCGTAAGGGCTAAATGTTAAAAATAATGAGAACTTCATTTGTCTTACATGTATTAGGCCCAGATAACTGGAAAGGACTTTTCCCACTGATTACTTCATTTCATGGACAGTGGCTTTTTTCAGAGTTGAAAGCTTTCCTCTGGCTTGACCCACATAATGGGTGACCTTGGCTTCAATGGAGATATTACTTTGGCAATTTCCTGTGGGGTTTGAGAATGATAAAGATCCACAAGATAGACAGGTATGCTCGGGAGGACCAGGCAATACTTGAAGGATACCCAGCAACTGTCAGTGAAGATTAGGAGTCAGATTCCAGGTGTTGAAGGTAAAATGTGCTAAGTAGAGCACGTTAGATGTTAGGCATATTAAATACAAAATGACTCAAGCTGCCTACCCCCCATGTACATGTTCAGACAAAGAACCCTTCACAGCTCCCCATCTACTTAAATAAGACAGCTCCACTCTCCCAAGGACAATTCTAGGGCCCTCAGCTTGTCTGTGGTTCCCAAGAACTTTCACCCATTCCTGGGGTGAGCCCCCTTTAACACCCCAGTACTCTTTCATGACCCTGGCCTGTAGTCACACTCCCACCCCCATGGTCACATGACCATGCCCAATAAGAGACTCCAAAAAACGGATTTTCTGTCTCTGCCTCTGTCTCTGTCTCTGCCTGAGACAGTCGTGCTTCATGCTTGTCTATTTGGTCCTCCTGCTTGCTTAACAATAACTCTCCTTTATGTATTGTATGCTGGTTTTGGTGTGACTTTGCATCCCTGATCATTCTGAGGTAGGGGTGCTTCCCAAGAGCTCCTACAGTAGTAACAGACAAGCAGCAGAAGAGGCGAGTTCTGATTTAGTTCAATGAACTGAGTGCAATGTGCAAATGCACATTAAAAGTTGAAGAAAATTTGGCTGCAGAGATGGGTGAGGGGTTAAACCTCTATCTTGAAAGCAGAAGGCCCTGAATTTGGATCTTGAATCCTTCGTAAAAGTGTAGGCAGAAATGGCAGTGGCCTGTATTTCCGGGCCTGGAAAGCATATCCTGGGAACTCCAGAGCAAAGCAAAGAGGAGATAGTGTAATCCAGGGTGATTCTTGTTGTCACCCTTGGGCCTCCACAGGAATGTACAGTGCCCTCCGTTATACACACACACACTTATACACTACATGGAACACATGAAATAAAATAAAATAAATAAAGGCCTTGCTGCTACTTTTGTGGCTTTGGGGTTAATACAAGTTGGAACAGCTTCCAAATGAATTATCGTTCTTCCCATTTATGGGCTAAAGGCAGGCTTACCCTTTCTGTGTGATTCGTGTTCAGGGTTTATGGCAAAGTCTTGTGCCCTAGTGCTCTGATCTCTCCACAAATTGCACTTTCTGATTGGTCCTTGCTTTGGTTCACCATGTGGTACTCTTAGAATGAGATTACTGAAAGGAAAGAGGGGCTTGGAGAGATTAGGAAATGAGATGACTGCATGTCTGATTCCCAGGAAACAGCAAATATCTGCTTCCCTGAGTGGCCTGGATGAATTCTGAAGTACATGGTTTCCAATAGTGAGTGCCCAGTGGTCAACAAGCATCTTGGATCTTCTTGAGCACATCTTATCGTTCACCCTCTGTCCTCTCCAGAGTAACTTTACACAATCACCCTGGAACTCTGAGTGACTTTCATGATACCTGTCCTAGAAGTATCTATTTACTTTTCTAAACAACTATTGAGTCAGAGACTATATTTCTTATTCCTTAAGACTTCAATTCTAAAATAAGAGATTTATGGTATTTTGAATCTTTGTGACCTTGGACCTGTTATTTTCTTAGGTGTAGATATGAATAATGGGATAAGCAATTGACCTCTCCATAGAGAAGGGAATTGTTTAGTCCAGAACTAGAGTTGCTTATATCTCTCCATTCTTACCAATCTTATAGTGTTGGGCCATATTGGAAATCATAGAGGAATCTGAACTTGTTTTTGCCTTTCCTCCTCAATTCTTAAGTAAATTCTGTCCCAAGGTGGGACTAGATTGTTTACTTATTTTTGATTCAAATGTTGACTTTACAAATATATTTATACTAAATATATCTCCCAGAAGTAGGGACCTATGATCTTAAATAGGAGAGAATTCGAAAAATTCCTAGTGCTGGAAGACCACTAACTTCTAATTCAGTGTAATCACTATCTATACACCATGGTAGCAATGTGCGTCCCTTGGCATCCCAAGTCAACCCAGAGTAGAAGTAGGGAGGGCAAGGAGAGCTGCTTCAGCAGCTTCATCTTTTAGTTTCTAAATCCAGATCTTTCTGCCATGAGAGAGTGACCCGGATATTGATCACTGGTCAGAGGATATTCCACATGCTTTGGTCTAGTATTTCATCCTTGAAGGGGATTATCTCTAAGAGCATATGCTGTGTCTTCAACAGGAAAAATCTACCTTTCTAAAGATTGTCTGTTTCTGGAGATGAGCCAGAAGCGCCAGTAAGTCTCTAGGTGCACTGTAAGTTCCTTTGCCAGAAACGACGTGGTGGCTGTGTACTAAGGCTTCTGGGCAGTAAGAACTGCTGGTATTGTCCAAAGCCTGTAAGCAGAAAGCACATCCGAATTCACATTAAGAATAAGCACTTACACCAGAAAGAATACTTTTTCTTCATGGCTAAGGTTTAGTGTATCAAATTTATCCATGTGTCAGTTCTGACTACCTGGGTCAGTTACCTTGTAGTGGTCCTGTATTGGTTGATGCTGCGACAGATGAGGCAATCAAAGACTGAACCAGGAGGGAGAGTTGATATTTCTCCTAATTTCTGAAAATCTTTGACTTCATCTTAGCCAGAAGCAGACGTCTCTTGTTCTGTCCCTTTGGTACTTTTGTTTATTCCATTTTGTATTTGTTTTCTGATTTTTATTTTGGTGGAAAGATGGACTAACATTATTTTTGTCCTGTTTTAAAATTATTGTTATCTTTGGCAGCAAATGTTTTACCTGCCAACCATCCCCCCTGCCTGCTTTATGGTTTTTATTTCTTTTTTATGTCTTTCCATAAAACTGTCTGTGCTATGAGTCTTCTCACAGAAAGAACTGTCTTCTTTAATCAGCCCCATTTATTGTGTCCCTCTTTCCATATTTCCCTCCTTTGCTTTCACTAATTCCAACCTTTCTTTATCTTAAATTCACTTCATTACTCTTTATCACAGAACAATGTGCCTGTTATTTATTGTTGAGCATTTTACAGCCCCTTCAAATTATAATATATCTTTTATTTAAAAATAATTATTTTTATTTCCATAGCTTGGAATAATTCAACTATTTTCCCACTAGTTGTTTCTAATTTTTTTTCTTGTAAAATGACCTGAGAATATAGTGTCATATAATAAACATTTGGAATTGATTAAAATATCTTTGTAGCATATGCTCAATTTTTTCTTTCTTTTTTATTAAGTTTTTCTACTTTCACAAGCATATTGAATATTCATCCCAGCTTCCTTCCTCCTCCCTTCTATCCTCTCCCTTCCCTTCACTATTCCCTCCCACTCCCTCTCACTCTTCTGCCCGCATGCTCTCTGGGCCTCAGGGTTCACTCTGGCTTGTCTACTCCTGTGGGGATTCAGGCCTCCGTAGTGTAACGAGTTACCTCTCTTCAGGACACCCCACTGACATTTCCCTTCACTCATCCAGGTTTAGAGCCAAATGTATCCATTGTGAGTTCCCATTCTATGGGTATAATAACAGCTGCCTACAGAGCAGTTTCATGTATTGTCTTCCTACATATAGGTTTATTGGCTGTCTTCCCTATTAATCTATTTCCTTCCCCTTTTCAGGTTCTTATTCTAGTTTACAGTAACAGGGATGGGTACGATTCTGACGAACAGGTCTTGAGTCCAATCACAAAGGTGTCGGTTGTCTCCTTGATACTCATGCCGCTAGTGGTTACTTCTTGTCATAGTGATCTATATTGCAATTTACAGATCTTATGTGTTAATGGGGCTTGCGATTGTTTCTCTCCCTGCAGGTTCTAGAATATTCCTTGGTATTGTATGATCTATCCAGCAAAGAGACAGTCTTCAGGCCAGTTCCAGTTGACACACTTTGCCCATGTACTGGAATTAATTTGTGTTGCATCTTCAGTAATAGGGTCTTACTGACTGTTTTTGGAGATCAATTAAGAACCATGGCAAAAGGCTATAATATTTGGGGGCCTTAAGACCTCTCTGATCAACATTTTATCAAGAAGTGCCACATTTGTGTTACTTGTAGTATAATTGTGTCCCTAGATTCTAAATGGATCAGATCAAAGCTTTTATTTTGTTTTGTTTTATTTTATTTTTGCCTGTTTTCCTCACTCTATGCTCCTCTGCATAGGGACTGCTCATTCTTGTTCCTGTCTTTAAAAAACTTTTTTTTCCAACATATTACTAGCGTAAGATGTTCCCTTGGGGTTGTTTCCCACGATTTTTGGGTTTTTCTTATCTCCCTCCCATGTCTCCCATGTCTCTCATGACTCCAATCCCTTCATTTCACATTATGTATTTTTCTCAATTGTTCCCTCCCTCACCCTTGTCATGAGGTCCTAAATCTCTCCTTTAAAAGGTTTCACCTGGCTGGTCCACCAGCCCGCCCACCCTGAATGCTCTCGGTCACCCTGTGTCTCAGGTAACTCCCACCAGCCTGTCCCAGCTCCCCCTGGGCCAGCCTGAGCAGCATCCAGCCTGCCCTGGGTTGGCTGGACCTCTAGGCCACTCCCCGGGTCCCAGGTGAAATGCGCAGCCAGCATGCCACCAACCCCTTTGCTGGTCCAACTGCCTGCCCACCCCGGGTACTTCCGGTCACCCTGCTTCTCAGGAAGGACACACTGCTCCTCAGAAACCAACAGAGTCCAAAGAAAACCCAAGCAAAACTCTAGGGGGACAAATGCCATACATCTGAAGTCCTCTAAAATCATCCTAACACATGGGAGAGATTCTCCACGTTCAGCCCAAAGATAAGTAAACCCCTTTTTACCAGCCTGCTTCTTTCAATTATTAATCACTGTAGATTAAATTTTCCATATAACCACCCCCAAACCATATAAAACTTCAGGGACTATACCACTCACCCTCACATATCATCAAGGTACTAAATCGTAAAAGTGCACTCCCACACTAATATTCACCTCCTGTCTAATAAACCTGTCTTAATTGATGTACTAATAGCCTAATATCCTCATCCAGGAAATAATAACAGACAAATGTACCTACTTCCAAGGCAACCACTAGTAATAACTGCCAGAGAATATTAATATCAACTAGATCAGTTCATGCAAAAACACACAGAATCTGAAAGGGCTTAAGAGACAAAATAACAATGCCCAAGTCAAAACGCAGATCTGTGAGAAACCAAACCCAAGAAGACAAATCTCCCACCAAAAGAATTAATCCCATAATGATAGATTCAAACCAAAACAAATTCACAGAAAATAGACAAGAAAGCCAGGCCCAGGATAATGACTTTCAAAGCATGATCATTACCATGATCAATACTATGAAAGAGGAAATCTGGGAGGAGTTAAATAACTGCATCAACCACTTTGAACAGGAACACAACAGACACTTGGAGGAGTTGAGAAAAACAGTTCAAGAAACAAAAATAGGCATAGAGCAGTTAAAACAGTCTCAGACAGAGTTTAAAATTGAACTAAAGACAAGTTATCTTCAACCCAGAACTCAACAGTGAGTCTTATCAGCAGAACTAACGAAGCAGAAAATAGAATTTCAGATCTTGAAGACAAAGTGGGAGTATAACCAGCTCAATGGAAGAGGTTGTAAAAGGCAAAAAGATACTTGAGAGAAATATTCAAGAGTTATGGGACACCCTGAAGAAGTCTAATATGTGCATTCATGGAATACCAGAGCAAGAATCCCAAAATACCTCACCTGAGGAAATTTTTCAAATTATCATCAAGGAAAACTTCCCTCATCTAAACAATGAGAGTCCCATCCCAATACAAAAGGCATTCCGCACCCCACACAGATATGACCAAAATAGAAACTCGCCATGGCAAATAATAGTTAAAACACTCCACATTCAAGTCAAAGAAAAGGTGCTGAGAGCTTGAAGAGAAAAAAAAAACAAGTCACTTTTAAAGGTAAACCTATTAAAATAACAAATGACTTCTCAATGCAAACAGTAAAAGGTAGAGGAGCTTGGAAAGATGTACTTCAAGTACTAAATGAGCAAAAATGTCAATGCAGACTGATATACCCGGCAAAACTATCCATCATGATTGAAGGAGAAAGAAAAGTTTTCCAGCACAAAGACAACTTGAAGACTTACATGTCTACCAAACCAGGCCTTCAAAAAATGCTACAAATGATACTCAAGCTTGAAGAAAAAAACAAGCATATTCAGGAGGACAGAAGGGAAGTATAATACCACCAAAACCTAAAAGCCAAATAATACACTTATCACAGCCACTAAACATAAAAAATGTCCAGAATTAAATATAATTTCTCCATTATAACATTAAATGTCAATGCAATTAATTCACCAATCAAGAGATACAGATTAAAAATCACAACCCATCAATCTGCTACCTGCAGGAAACCCATCTCACCACAAAAGATAGGCACATCCTAAAAATAAAAGGCTGGTCCAAAATTCTGCAAGCTAATGGAACCAGGAAACAGGCAGGGGTAGCCATTATGTTATCAGACAAAGTGGATTTCAAATCAAAAAAAATCATAATAGACACAGATGGATACTACATTTTGTTACAGGTACAATTCATCAGGAAGACTTCACAATACTGCACATATATGAATCTAATACGGGTCCCTCCACATTCCTTAAGGAAACCCTACACCATCTAAAGTGAGAAATCAACCCCCGAACAATAATTCTTGGGAATTTCAACACTGCCCTCTCAACATGGGATAGATCAACAAGTCAAAAACTTAACAGAGACACTTTGGAACTTAATCAAACCCTTACTGAAATGGACCTTACAGATCTCTATCGAACTTTTCATCCATGCACCAAAGAATACACATTTTTCTCAGCAGCAGACAGAACTTTCTCAAAAATAGAACACATATTGGGCCACAAAACGATCTTCACATATACAGGAAAGTTGAAATTCTAGCCTGCACCTTATCAGACCATGGTATAAAGCTTAACATCTGCAACACAACAAACAACAGAAAATACACTAACTCCTGGAAACTAAATACTATGATGCTATATGAGAATTGGATTCAGGAAGAAATTACAAAGGAAATTCTAGATTTCCTGGAAGTGAACAATAAAGAAAATACAACTTACCAAAATCTTTGGAACATATGAAAGATGTCCTAAGAGATAAGCTCATAGGTCTTAATGCCTACATCAAAAAAAAAAAAGAATGGAAACATCACAACTAAATAACTTAATAATGCAGCTTAAAGCTTTAGAGACACTAGAACAATCTGTTCCCAAAAGCAGTAGAAGAGAGGAGATCAGCAAAATCAGGGGAGAAATATCCGAAATTGAGATAAGGAAAATGATACAAAGACTCACCAGTCAAAAAGCTGGTTCTTTGACAAAATCAGTAAGATTGATACACCCCTAGCTAAATCAACCCAAAGCAAGAGAGAGAAAACCCAAAATAAGAAAATTAGAAATGAAAATGGAGTTATCACTACCAATAACCAAGAAATTCAGAGAATTATAACATCATATTTTGAAAATATAGACTCTGTGAAATTTGACAACACAAAAGAAATGGATGAATTCCTAAGTAAGCACAACTCACCTAAATTGAATCAAGAAGTTGTGAATTATTTAAATAGTCCTATAACATATGAGGAAATTGATGAAATAATCTCGAATCTTTCCACCAAAAAATGTCCTGGACCAGATGGATTCGGCAGAGAGTTCTCCCAGACATTTAAGGAGCTAATAACTCCAATACTCCTTAAACTGTTCCATCAAATAGCAAAGGAAGGAACACTACCAAATTCTTTCTATGAAGCTAATATCATCTTAATCCCAAAACCTAATAAAGATACACTTAAAAAAGAAAACTATAGGCCAATCTCTCTGATGACACAGATGCAAAGATTATCTACAAAGTCTTAGCAAATTGGATTCAAAAACATATCAAAAAGATCATTCACGGGCAACAAGTAGGCTTTACCCCGGCACAAAAAATTGGTTCAACATATGCAAATCAATAAATATAATTCACCATATAAACCAGTCCAAAATCCAAAACCACATGATACTCTTGATAGATGCAGAAAAAGCTTTTGACAAAATCCAACAGCTTTTTATGATCAAAACCCTAGAGAAGGTTGGAATAGAAGGAACCTTTATCAATATAATAGAAGCTGTATACAACAAGCCTACAGCAAGGATTATACTCAATGGGGAAAACTTGAAGCATTCTTGCTTTGATCAGGAACTAGACAAGGCTGTCCACACTCTCCACTTCTATTCAATATTGTACTTGAAGTCTTAGCTGAGGCCATAAGACAAGAAAGAAAGATAAAAGGGATTCAAATCAGCAAGGAAAAAGTCAAGTTATCTCTATCTGCAGATGACATGATCTTATCCCTACGTGATCCCAAAAACTCCTGGAACTAATTGAGAAGTTCAGCAAGGTGGCAAGAAACAAAATAAATGTACAAAAATCAGTGGCCTTCCTATTTGCCCAGAATGAAAAAAGTGAAAAAGCCCTAAGAGAAACAATTCCATTTACTATAGCCCCTAAAGAAATGAAATACATTGGCACAAACCTAACCAGGGAAGTAAGAGACCTTTACAATGAAAACTTTAAAACCCTAAAGAAAGAAATTGCAGAAGACACCAGAAGGTGGAAAGACCTCCCATGTTCCTGGATTGGCAGAATCAACATCGTAAAAATGATCACCCTACCAAGCAATATACAAGTTCAATGCTATACAAATTAAAATCCCAAAGTAATTCATTAAAGAAGTTGACCAAACAATCTCAGAATTCATATGGAGGCACAAAAGACCCAGGATAGCAAAAATAATCCTGACTAACAAAAACACTGCTGGAGGTATCACCATACCAAACCTTTGTCTATACTATAAATCCATAGTTGTAAAAACAGCCTGGTACTGGCTCTAAAATAGACACACAGATCAATGGATAAGGGTTGAAGACCCAGATATAAGCCCACACAACTACAGCCATTTGATCTTTGACAAAGGGGCCCAAAGAATCCAATGGAAAAAGAACAGCATCTTCAACAAATTGTGCTGGGAAAACTGGATATCCACATGCAGAAGATTAAAACTGGACCCGTACTTGTCACCATGTACAAGAATTAATTCCAAATAGATCAAAGACCTCAACATAAGGCCAGAGACTATAAAAACCATAGTTGAAAGGGTAGGGAACTTCTTCGAGCTGATTGGGCTAGGCTAACAGTTCCTAAAGGGACATCCAATAGCATAATCACTACAACCAACACTCCACAGATGGGATCTTGTGAAATTAAAGAGCTTCTGTTCAGATAAAGAGATTGTAACACAAACTCAAAGGCAACCCACAGAATGGGAGAAAATCTTCACTAACCACATATCTGATAGAGCTCTATTATCCAGAGTGCACAAAGAACTTAGAAAACTAAACATCAAGGAAACAAATGGGCCAATTAAAAAATGGGCCTTGGAACTTAAAAGAAACTTTACCAGGGATGAAATTAAAATGTCTAACGAATATCTTAAAAAATGCTCCACTGCCTTAGCCATCAGGGAAATGCAAATCAAAACCTCCCTGAGATATCATCTCGCCTTGGTCAGGATGGCCAAAATCCACAATACAAACAACACCAAATGCTGGAGAGGATATGGAGAGAGGGGAACTCTCCTACATTGCTGGTGGGAATGCAGGATTATATTACCACTCTGGTGAGCCATCTGGTGATTCTTAAAGAAGTTAAATATTTGATTGCCATATGACCCTGCTATTCCACTTTTGGGAATAACCCCCCATACAGCAAAAATTCATCTCGATAGCACAAGCACGACCATGTTCTTAGCAGCACTGTTTACAATAGCAAAGTCATGGAATCAACCCAAATGCCCAACAGTTGATGAGTGGATAAGGAAAATGTGGTACATATACAATGGAATATTACTCAGTGATCAAAAATGATGAATTAATGAAATTTGCCGGGAAATGGATGGAATTAGAAACAATTATATTGAGTGAAGTATCCCAGACAGAGAAAATTAAGCACCATATGTACTCCCTAATAGATGGATCCTAGTACTAAGCCCACTTAGAGACACACTCAAAGATAAATCTCTGTAACACTTACAGTAATTGTAAAGATTATAAACAGGAAGAATGGCGAAGGAGGGCCACACCAGAAACAAGGAAAGAAGGGACCATGTTACAGCAGAGAAAATAAGCCTCCATTAAGGACTGCAAATAAGTAATGAGACATCTTGTTAAGTTCACAGACTTTCCTTCCTGATCATTTGCAACTGATGGGGTATGATCTCACCAGAAGGGGAGGGCATATAGTCTGGCAGATAGAAAGTAACCATTTTGCAAATGGGAGACTGATACTTCCTCACCGGGGTCTCCTACTTTTATTACATCTACCTTTGAATATACTCTTATAACAAGACTCTAATTTAACAGGTTTTTATCTCTGGCCAGGGGGTGACATCCAATACCCATCAGGATGGAGCCAGGGGCATTGCAGGAGCAGCAAAACTGAAAAAAAAATCAACAAACCGTAATTCAGAACATCAGAGACTCTGTATCAACCACCTGGAAGCAGGCCAGCCTAATCTCTCCCCATCCTGAAGCTCAGGGAAATTTGCGGAAGAGAGGACGGTAAGATTGTAAGAGCAGAAGGATGGGAGGAGTCATGATATGCAAGATACTCCACACAAGTTAGGGCCGAAGCAATCATAATAGGACTTTGCATGACCTGCCCTATGTCCAACACACTATTGACCTCACAAAGTCTAGCATGGACTAAAGGCACTAGGATCCTTAGAAGCAAGGGATTAAGAGCTACAATAGTGTTCCTATACTTAAGGGGAACACAAGAAAGAGTTCTAGAAAATGACACTGAGTCCTTATATCTCATCAGAGAGGAGGACCCAGAGGAAAGTTTGACATACACATTAAAGGATACTCCAGGGATGGGGGGAGGAGGCACTGGGAGATCAGTGGGGGGGAGGAAGGAAGGGGAAAAGGGGGGAGTGAGTAAGGGAGTCCAGGGAGGGGTGGAGGGAGGGAGGGGACCGGTGTACCTATTAAGTTTGTATGAGTGGAAATAAATAAATAATTAAATTATATAAAAAAGGTTTCACCCTTATCATTCTTCCCACCTTCCCACTTTTAGGTCTTCTTTGAATTTTGTGGTTTTTACAGCGCTTCCAATTCAAGTACATTGACAAGGACATCATTTCAATCATCTGCATGTAAGAGAGAACAGGCAGTGTTTAACTTTCTGTGTCTGACATACCTCACTCAATATTAATCTAGTTCCATCTATTTACCTTAAAATTCCATAATCTCATCCTTTCTGATGGCTGAGTAATATTCCATTGTGTATATGTGCCACATTTTCATTATCCATTCTCCTGTTGATGGGCATGTTGGCTGATTCCATTTTTTTCACTATTGTGATAGAACTGCAATGAACATAAATGGGTCATATGGCAGTTTATGTTTAGCTTTCTGAAGAACCTCCACATTGATCTCCACAGAGGTGGCCATATTGAAAATCTACATGCAACAGGCAAAAAGCTGGGCTGGTGGTTTCAGCAGTGGAGCTCTAAAGATGCTCTTCTAGAGTTGGAAAGATGACTTACTCTGCCATATTCACCTTGCTACAGACATGAGAGACCTGAGTGAGAGCCTGTACCAGTTTATACTCCCACCAGCAGTGAGTGTCCCTTTTTCTCCATAGCCTCACTAGCAATCCCTGTAGTTTGTGTTCTTGATCTTAGCCATCCTGACTGGGATAAGGTGGTATATTGCAGGGTTGCTTTGATTTGCATTTCTCTGATAATCAGAGAAGTTGAGCACCTTTGAAGGTATTAAGAGTTTTCTCCCATTCTGTGGGTTGTGTTTTTGCACAATTAACAGTTTTTTTTGCAGAAGAGGAGCTTTTTAATATCATGAAGTCCCATTTGTTGATTATTGGTCTTAGTTCCTGGGCATTTGTTGTTCTGCTTAGAAAATCTTCACCTAAACCTATCAATCAAGTATACTTCTTACTCTTTCTTCTAATAATTTCAGAGTTTTAAATCTGATATCATGAAGGTATGTTGGATTTTGTCAAATGCCTTTTCTGCACTGATTGAGAGGATCATATGATTTTGTTTTTTGAGCCTGTTAATATAATGAATCATGTTTATTGATTTGCATGTGTTAAACCATCCTTGCTTTCTTGATGAACCCAATGTGATCATTATGAATGATCCTTTGGATATGTTTTTGGATTTGGTTTGCTAGTATTTTATTGAGAATTTTTGCATCTGTGTTTATTAGTGATATTGGTCTCTAATTCTCTTTCTTTGATGTGTCTTTGTTTGGCTTTGGAATTACAATTATACTGGCTTCATAGAAAGAGTTTGTGAGTATTCCTTCCTCCTCTATTTTATGGAATAATTTGAGAAATAGTCTCCTCTGAAGGTCTGGTAGAATTCTGCACTGAATCAATCTGGTCCTAGGTTTTTTTTAATTGGGAGGCTTGTAATTACTGTTTCAATTTCTTGTTATAGGCCTCTTTAATGTATCTATTTTATCTTGAGTCGGTGTTTAGGAATTCATCCATTTCCTTTAAATTGTCCAACTTAAGAGAGTATAAATTTTTAAAGTATGTCCTTATGATTCTCTGGATTTCTCCATTATCTGTTGTAGTTTCCTCCTTTTCATTTCTGATTTTGTGGATTTGAGTGTTCTCTCTTCTTTATTTGGTTAGTGAAACTACGGAATTGTCATTCTTGTTTATCTTTTCATAAAACCAGCTTTTTGTTTCATTGATTTTTTATATTGTTTTTCTCAGGTCCAATTCATTGATTTCTGCTCAGATTGTAGATATTTCTTCTCATGTGCTACTTTTGGAATTGGTTTGTTCCTTTTTTTCGAAGGCTTAGGTGTAACATTAAGTCATTTAATTGGGATCTTTCCTTTTTGTGATGTAGACATTTAGTGCTATAAACTTTCCTCTTAGAAATGCTTCCACTGAGGCACATAGGTTTTGGTTGGTTGGATCTTCATTTTCATTAGCTTCAAGGAAATTTTTAATTTCCTGTTATATTTCATTTTTGACCAATTCCTCACTTAAAAATGTGTTATTTATCTTCCATGTGGTTATGTAGTTTCTTTTGTTTCCTTTATTATAGATATCTACCTTATTCCATGATGGTCGGGTAGTATACAGTGAAGGATTTCAGTTTTCCTGTATATATAAAGGTTTGATTTGTGTTCTAGAATGTTGTCTATTTTCAAGAATGTCCCATGAGTTGCTGAGTAGAATATGTATTTTAGTGTTTGGATGAAATGTTCTGTATATATCTGTAAAGTTCATTTGATTGCATGTGCTCAATTTTAGGACTCTTTTATAGATAACATAGAAGCATAGTATTATATTTTTGTATAGTTTAAATATCTATTCATGTTCATATTGTCTGTAATCTCTCAATTTTGGGCCCAGGTATGTTAAAATATTCAACTAGAATTTATTTTAGATTTATCTATTTTCTTTTATAATTTTATCCATTTTTGCATGTTATATTACAAAATCTATTGATACATATCTATTTACACTGCTGTAAAAGCATAGAGTATTGTGATTGATCCAGGGAACCCTTGTTTAGTAAGTCTGAAGTGAAACTTGAACAGGAATATTTTGTAATTTAAGAGTCAAGAACTGAATGGAGTTGCTCATTCAGTACACACACACACACACACACACACACACACACACACAGACTCATGAATATTTTAGAACTGTTAGGTTGGACTTTTCAGTTCACAAATAGTTCATTTTCATTGTTCCTGATTTCATGTGGAGTATGCCTTACCTATAAGTCATTTTAATACCCATGATCCTAATGCAATGTTAAATAACTATTTTTTCCTATGAAGAAACTGAAGAACAACTCTGCTACATTCAGAGTATTTAGTTGCTCTGTTCTTGATTTTGAAACTGAACTGTGCTGTGGTTGATGTACCAGGATCACTAAGTCTTGGTAGAACTTCCCAGAGTGGGCTCTATTTCCTTAGTATTCAGTTGGGCTTGGTTTTGGTTACATGAAACAATGGAATAGATCAAAAGAAAAGGGGTCTCAGCTTACTTCTAGGATTTGATCTCAATCTTTTGGAAGTCATTTGTCATGTGAAAAAAACCCAGGTTTTCTGTGGGAGACTCATGACCCTGCTGGCAGTACTTTCAACCTCCAGCTATGGGAATGCCCAGGCTACCTTGCAAGAAACTCCTGAGGTTGTTGACACTGCTTTTGGTCTCCTGATACACAAATGGGACCATATTAGACTATCCAATTGCAGTTTGGCTACCTTAAAATTGCAACCAATTATATGAGAGCAGCAAAAGAACCACCCAGCTGAACCTACTCCAAATGGCTAACCCACAGTCCTTTGAGCCAGAGAGTTGTTAATTTCCATGCATGCTTTGGGGATTGTCTGCTAGGCAGACGGCAGTAAATATGATAGTTCTATATACCCACTGACACTCAGGTCAATGCTTAAGGTTTTGAAAATGTGTTTTTATCTTTGTTTGATAGCTTTTTCTCAAGTTCTTGAAAACATACAGTCTGCACATCTTAGAGATTGTAAGAACCGAATCTCAGAAATCTCAGAGTTAAAAGCAGATCTGATAACTGCAGTTCCCTCTGTGGAGAAATGATTTCCTTTACCAACTCACCTTTCCTTTAATCTACTTTTATGACAATGAAATTGCATGAAGAGGTGATTTAATTTGAGGCTTGAAACAAAATTTTCATTGACATGGAGGGAGTTTCCCTGAGAGACAAACTTTCCAGGAAGCACATTGTAATTTAAAGGAAAATGTGAGTTGCATACTAGGTTGATTTCAAAAGCAACATTGCCTACATATCCGAGGCTGCCCATGAATTTTTTTGCACATGCTGTGGAGGTTGTTTCTTCTCCTGGGACTGACCCAAGAACATTGTGACATAGGGATTATCCTAGGGAATTTGCAACACAGATGATGTAAATAACATTGCATAGAAGCATTGGCTTATATTGGTTCCTTACCCCATATCTGGGAGCAACAAAACATTCTGCAAAATCATACCAAGGACTTCAACTCTAATGAAGAAAGCTTTCTTTTTCTTGTGTCAGTCCTCAGTGGGTCCCACAGAGAAAGCTACTGATTTCCAAGTATTCTGTTCCTCAGTCTCTTTGCACCAAGAGAAGTTTGAATGAGAAACTACTGACTCCCAACTATTCTCCTCCCCAGCCTCTTTGCATCAAGGAAAGTCTAAATGAAAACTACTTCTGTGCTCCTCAGCCGATTAGAGCTGTGGCGAATTCCTGAGCTTCCCCAGTGAGCCAGAGCATCTTTTGCAATGACTGGCTAAACTGATCTTTTTAACGTTAAGGTGCCCTGATGCAGATCAGATCTTGCCTGTCAGATGTGTCCAAAAATAATCACAAATTAAAAGGTATCATTTTTGGGGAAGTGATTTTTAATTTCAGTCTATGTAATGCAGTTTATAACATACAATCATTGACCCTTAGCAACAATTTCAGATTGTATTTTAACCAAGAAAGACTATCATTGTCTCTCTGTAAAGAACCATATTAATTCTATTTTCCTTCTTTTCATGTATGTGTACAGAATTTGTGCATGTGTGTTTTGTGTGTTGTGTGTTTTTTTTTGTGTGTGTCTGTGTGTGTGTGTAAACAAGAAAGCATTTGGGTGTGTGTATCTGTGGACACTCAAGAGTAACTTCAGGAATCATTTTGAATTGCTTCACTTCCTTATTGCTTTTCTTTGGGGTCTGCTTTTCCCAGACCCTGCCTTCCAGGGCCAGAATTGCAGGCCTCAATCATATTTGCCTGGAATTTTCAGGTGGGATCTGGGTATCTGAACTCAGGTCTTTGCTTGAGAGACAAAGGCTTCAACCCCTGAGCCATCTCTCTGGCTCCTAAATCTATTTTTTTTTATGTGAAGTAACTTTTATCTGCTGAAAACAAGTCGTGAATGAGAAGAGAGATGCTTCTTATGAGAGGCAGCTGAGCACTGGATGAAGGGACTGAGTGGCAAAGACAGAGGCCGATTCATCCCTGATGGACTGCTGACAGAGGGAGACTGAAGGTCAAGGAAGCCTTGTGGGAGGAGGCAGCAGGGAGTCATGAAGTGCAGTGTCTCTGGGCAGAGCCCTGCGCACAGGGATAGCGTTGAATTCAAAGGTAAGGAAACACCACCCTGTCCTTGGACATTTACAGTTTCATAGGCACAGAAGGCCACAACAGCTTAAGAGAAACATGGGCAATGACCCAGCAAAATGCAGGGCAGACAGGAGACTACTTAACCAGAGTAAAGGACCAGGATGAAACCTTGGGATTTGAAACTCTGAGCAAGTTGTTTATTCTGTTCACATAAAGACATACGCCCTAAAAAAGGAGATGGCCTAGGACCATCCCTATTGTTTTCAACCACAAGTCACATAACCCATTGGGGAATCAGTTGAATGAGCTGAAATCAGCATTTATATAATTAAATGCAGTTGAGAATTTCAGAGCATTTTGCACATAGCAAGAGTGGTATGTCATTAAGTATTTGTCTCATGTGAATACACACACACACACACACACACACACACACACACACGCACACACACACATTGTGAAGCAAAGTGGACATCTTCCAAAAGTCTTAGTGGCCAGGATGCATGAAGGCATAGCTTGGGTGGGCCTTGTTCAAAATGTAAAGTGGAGATTGTAAATTCCTAACAAGAAATCAACTTCCCACTCCCTCCCCCCGCAGGTCTCCTATTCCCACGTGAGCTAAGACAGGTACTCCTCAGTTAGCACCCTGTTCACCAGGGCCACAATGGAGTCTTCATGGGAAGGAACTTTTTGAAATTCCTCTATCAAATTCGCACTGCCTTTGGAGCCAAATTCTCAAGAGGCTTACAGCTGCCATAGACCAGCACTGGGTCATTGTGAGGTCTGATTGTTACTTAGCAGAATTCTTTTCAATATATCTGGCACTGTTAGGGTCGGGCTTTCTCCTTGCTTTATTGCTCTAGGTGGTCCTACTGGCAGTCACCAAGTGTCACTATCACAGCACAGGAGCTGTAGGCTGGAGTGGAGGCAGCTTTGCAGTCTGGGCTCAGTCATCTCCTCTCCCTGTAATTACTCTCCATGTTCCCTTATGTATTAAGTGGAGGTGTTATCAGCCGAAGCTACTTTGTTGCTGCGAGATAATATTCATACACAACATCTTAATGAAGAAAGAGAAATTTATTCACCTATGATTACAGAGGGGAGATGGTCCATTAGGGTGGGAATCGCACAGGGATGGCACGGCTGGAGGCAGAGGTGGGAAGCCAGTTCAAGGTCACCACACCCATCATCTAAGCAGAGGATGAAGAAGAACAAAGCAAGACCCAGCCCCCAACTTCAAGGCCCATTCTCTGTGACATGCCTTCAACCAGTACAGGTTCTACCTGTTAAAGGTGCCACAACCTTTCCAAATATCACCATCAGCTAATTATTCAAACACACGAATCTATGGAAGGCAACTTACATTCAAACCATGACATTATATGAGCACAAATGCAGTAGTGGATGTCCAGGACAAATCCTGAGGGAAGACGATACATGATGTATGTTTGGAAGATTATCTGAGATCCTAATGATTGGATAGGATTGGGAAAAGCTGAAAGGAATGGAGACTGCATAACCCACTTGGAGCATAGCAGAGAGAGTCACCATAGATTAGCAAAGGACAGAGACAGGAAAGCACATAACCCAAGACACAGCAGCAAGTAAGATTATGTGGTAGAATAAAGTGAAGGAAGAATATTGGAAAGTGAGCTGTGTGCATCAGGCTTTTATATCTAACTTGCACTCCTGGTGATTAATATTTTATATAAATTTTTGGGTGCTCTACATATTTTCAAAGATGCTTCAAGGAATAAGTACAATGTGGGAGTCTGGGAGACACTTTCTTAAGCCATTTTCAAATTGAAGAAAGTGATTAGAACCAACCTCTCAAGTTCACTGGGATGCATCTGAGGACCTCTCTACACCAAAACTTGAACGAAGCTGTGATTTCACAAACCTGGGTGCAATAAAATTAAACTCTCACATGTTCAGTAATCTCCTACCCAGTCATGTGCATACCCCCATATCTGAATGGATTCTCAAAAATGGTGCTAGCTGCAAATATTCAGGAATAAGAAAACATATAGTAATGTACTTTGTAAATATAAACACTGGATGTTACAAATAACTAAAGTGTTTTAAAATCGGTACAAGCTACCTTAATACTTTTCAAATAATTTGTTGGCAATCAGAAAGGGCTGATGCAGAAAAAATTATAAATTGTTGAGAGTTACTACTAAGCATAAGTACAAGATGGAAATTATTGAAATACCCAAGGCAGTCAGGTGAGGACATTGCAGAGAAAACACCCCACCCACCTGACCTGCACCTGGCGCTGAAAACTCCAAGGTCCTGAGCCCTCTGTAGTCAGCCTGCCTGCTGGCACTTAATAACTTTGGTTTCTGCTTCTGCAAAGACCTGCTTCGCTTGCTCCACCTCTGCCCTGCTTTAATATAAAACAAAAGGACAAGCTGAATTTGTGGCTAGAGTCCTTGGAGAGTGATCTCAGCTCCCTACTGCTGGTGAATTCTGTTCCTCTTCCTACCATGTTTGGTGTCTGGGAAATTACTCCAGAGTAACTCCTGCAACAGGGTATTCGTAATTTTTGCTTGAAGTGACTATCATTGAAAGAAATAATGCTTTGAGCTTTGATTTGACAGGTGAAACACATCTCTTTCAAGATTGCTCCTAGAACTGTGAACTGTTAGCAGAAGAATAAAGGTGCTGGAACTGTGCTTGGTGTCTTAGTACTTACCTGGGTGTCGGGGATAACCAAGGTGTTTCGGCTTGTGTGTCCAAAAGCCAGTGCTGCTCTTGCTTACCCCATTACCATCCTGCCCCAGATGGTCCTTGAGAAAGGGACAGAACTGAGCATCCTGCCTCTTCCTGTGTACCAGCTGCCAAGAGGCTGGTCACAGGGGCTGTAGTTGACAGGATTGAATAGGACATGGCAGTTGTGACACTTCTATTGTCTGAGCAATGAGGAACTCTTACTTTCTGTTCGATTTTGTGGGAAGGATCCCAGCCGTACAAAGGAGCATGACAGAAACCCTCTAGAGAAGCCAAAAGTGGGATCATCACAGAGTTACTTCTATTTTTTTAAAGGATTGGCAAAGTTGGTACACTGATGAACGTATAAATTTCCGGTGGCAGAAGGACTGTCCACCATCCAGGAGAAGAGAAGGGAATGAGCTTCATTTTCTTAATTCAATGGCACTGTGGCAGTTATTTTTGGTGTCAACTTGATCATTGGGAGATGAGCCTTTAGGAACATTTACAAAAACATTATTGCTAAGGCAAACATCTCACTCAGCAAACTTGTAGGAGATGATCTAAGTGATGTGGGGAGACCCAGTCCACAGTGGGCAGGTGGATAAGATGTAGAATAGTTGGCAGATTGTCAAGCTAAAAGATATGCATTAGTCATCACTCCTCTCTCAATTCTTCAGTGGGGATGTTGTATAGCCAGTTCCCTCAGCTCCTGGTAACCTTTCCTGCAAGGATCATTGTTGTGATCATAAATAAAAATTCCCTTGTTCCCTAAATTGATTGGATCAGGTATTTGTCAGAAACAGAAATAAGCAGTTGCCATTTCCTCAGCTAGGAGACTGTTTAGAGCTCAGTTGCCCATTAAAGTGACTAGATTGCTGGGCCAATTCAATACAATTATGACAATTTGAGAATTCAGGGCTGACCCTTTGGGTACATTTGTGAAGAATTAGTAATTAAGGCAAAACTCCAGCAAGTCTGTGGGAGATTATTTTACTGATGTGGGAAGACCCAGCCTATAGTGGGTAGGCAAGGTGAACAGAGCTGGTTCAGTACATGGGCATACAGGCATACAGGTAGTCTGGCAAACAAGAAAATATGCCCTCTCTTAGCAATGGATATGGTGTGGCCAGTTCCCTTGGCTGCTGATGTTGATATTGATGAGTTATAATTGAGAATCATAAGCAAGAATAAGTCCCTTGTTCCCCTAAGTAGATTGGTCTATATTCATTCAGTAACAGGAAGATGAAACTAACATAATTACCATAGAACCTATTTTGCTTTGGAGAATAAAGGACTTGAACTAATATTCTGAAGTAATCTCTTGGCTTCACAAAGTCCCACATAAAGCAACTGATTTTTGATTTGCTTGTATCAATGCCTGGTATAGATGGAGCCTTCTTACTATAAATTTCACAATCAGATGTCCAGAGAAGAAAAGCCAGGTGAGTAACTTTTACAATAACATACTACCACCAAAAAGCCTGCAAACGTGAAATACTGTCAATTGTTTCTTCAAACAATGGTTATGGCAGAGGATTTGGAGCCTTACACGACGCATAGCAATAACCAAGGTAGATTGAAAAAAAAAAGGCCAAATTTGCATCCCAGCCTGTCAGACAATTCAGCTGGGAGATCTCGCTTCTCATGAATGCGATAGGCATTCTGCTGTGCGTGTGATGCTCTAGGATCAACTAGGACTTTATGCCTCAGGAGATTCTTTTCATGCGGAGGATGGTGCAGTGCACTGTGAGATAAGATGCCCTGCTGCTATCTAAAGGAAAACATGAGTGGATAGCGTCTCTCTTCCCATGGAACCACTCAAACATGCTGCAGCTTTCTAGAAGCCAGAGAAAAGCAGGAAGCCATTGCAGCTAATTTCTCATAATCAGATGAAGACAGAGGTTCTAATGGCCCAGACAGCAGCCTGGGCAAAATGCGGGTGGGTGTTACTTTGCTTCCAAAGCAATTATCATTTGTGAATGAAATGAACATGCTACCACTTCTGACTCTCGTCACCAAACAAATAGTTAAGTTTAATAACTTCCCTAGATGAATCCAGTCAATTGGTGGCCAATAGGAAGCTTTCTCATGGAAGCCTTCTTTTTTTTTTTTTTTTTTTTGGCATTTTTAAGATAACATGCTGACAGATTCAAAGCTGGTCATGCTTCTATTTCTTTGTACATCATTTCTCGATAAATCTATTCTTGAATAAGTCTTTTGTTTAACCCGACTGAGCACATAAGTAGCCACCTCCTATGTAGCTAAGGTTGTAGACCATGGTACCTCTAGGCCAGTATTGTTCTGTGGCTCTCTTCCTGTCATGTGACTATGGTGAATCTTTGTCTCATGCTCACGTGTATGTATTTGCATTTGGTGAGAAAAATGCTAAGTCAAATAACCATTTGAACTCAGATCACGTGTAGAGTTTCTCCTGGGGACATCTCTGAGACTCATGTATGAATATGCTGATCATCTTTGGCAGTGATAGAGGAAAATAAACTGATGTTATTGAGCAAAAATCATAGCATGGGTTAACAGAAAAGCTTTTGAGTCCCTGCATGAGTCAGGTAAAGTCCTGAAAAGTCTGAGGTCAACCTGCCCTGGCTATTGCTAAGTAACCATAGCTTTGGGTTTTGTACCAATGCTTTTACCTTTGTATGTCCTTCTTAAAGGTTCCAAATGATTAGAGCTCCCGCTTTCTCTCTTCCTCCTCCTTGATTACAGTATAAATTGCAAGAACAAACTGAAACTTTTTGTGAGAGCACTTTGGGAAGTCTCCCAACGTTCAGCCCACTGGGTGTAAAATTAAAGTTCCTCTTCTTCCATCCATCCACTGGCGTCTGAAAGATTATTCTGGAGTTATTCCTGTAACAGTAGCTGTTCCAAATACTCTGGATGGAAGTGGGTTGTTTTCCTCTCAGTCCCAGGAAGGTGAGAATGACTGAATACACATGTTGTGCCTTAAGGCTACCAGGGACTAGACAAAACAGCACACACTGGCTTCCAAACAAAAGAAATTCATAGTGTTCAGGAGACAGATTGCCCAAGATCATGGCGCCAGCACGGTCAGTTGCCTCTAGCGCACCCCCCAACATCTCAGATGGCTTCACCAGGCAGAAGAATAGGAGAAGGTCCCCTGAGGTTTTCTTTAAGGACAGTAATCTCTCTCATGATGGTCTATCTTCATGATTTAGTCCCTTCTCCAGTGGCCCACCTTCTGACATCTTGTCTCTTCAGAATTCCCTCCCTTCAGAAAGGTACAGATGTCTCTTCTGTTTAATTCTACACGAGGCTAAGGTGGTGCTCACTCAACTTCTGTCTCAAGGTCATCATTTGTCTTCGCTTCTATCCTGCCCTGGGAACTCATGGAAGTCTTCTTTTTTTTGGCATTTTTAAGATACAGATGCCATTTCTCTCAAATTGGATTTCTTTGACCCTCAGAGATCACAAGCCCATCTGTGACAAGAGCAATGTTTTTAATTTTTATTCAGTGGCAGCTAATACAGCATCTGAAAAAATGTTAGGCAACTGGTAACTAGCTTGAATTAAGTCAGTTTAGTGTAAAACAATTTGGTTTTCCTCCATGGTCTATAGACTTTGAGTTTCTGCACATTTTTGTAGGTCATGGGATCTTTGCAAAGGGAAGAAGAAAACTTCCCACATCTCAGAAGAAGGGTTCTTTAGGGATTGACCCATGAATCCATCGGAACTACAAGATTTGCCTTTATCTATCTATCTATCTATCTATCTATCTATCTATCTATCTATCTATCTATCTATCTATCTATCTCTGTGTTTGTACATGTGTATGTGTGTGTGTGTGTGTGTGTGTGTGAGAGAGAGAGAGAGAGAGAAAGAGAGAGAGAGAGAGACAGAGAGAGAGAGGGAGAGATAGAGAGGGAGAGAGAGGGAGAGAGGGACAGGGCACTCACTGCGTGTGCCGCTGGAGGCCCAAGGGTGACTTCAGGAATCAGTCTGGATTGCTTTGTCTCTTCTCTGGTTTGCTCTGGAGTTTCCCAATCTCAGCCTTCCAGGGACAGAAGTTCAAATCACTGCCATTTCTGCCTGGCATTTTTTACATGGGATCCAGGATCCAAACTCAGAACTTTCTACTTTTGAGGCAGAGGCTTAACTCCTGAGCCATCTCTCCAGCCCACCTTTTTTCTTAATACTGACACTAGACAAAAAAAAAAAAAAAAAAAAAAAAAAAGATATTGGCTTTCTGGGAGCAAAGGAATACAAAAGAACACTTTTTCAAATTTCAAGTTGTTGAGAATCTGAATTAGTCCTTCTCTGGTTTCTGATTACAGGGGACACTGTTTCCTGACACGGAAAGGTTTGTGGGTCTCTGAGCACTATTTTGTTGGGGAGACCCTTATGGCTCAACCCATGTTTTGGGAAGAGGCCTATAACTGAGATGGAATGTATATTAAAATTTGTTTCAAGAATAGCCTGATTGACCATAACAAGGACTTCATAACAGTGCTAAAATGTTACATTAAGTCTAAACTTAGGACTTTTATAGGGCATTCAGGCATGCAAACAAAGGAATACCTAAAGACCATACCATTAAATTTACAAGGAACTTCAATGTTATTTTGCTAAATCTGTCACTGCCCTTAAGAATTTTAGTTAAATTGAAGGTTAACAAAGGCTTAGGATGAAAGTTGAGCGCTGAAAAATTGTGCTCCCTTGTCTATTAAAAGAGGAACAAAATTGGCCTCCCACTCACATATTAACCCAAGGTTTTGAGATGCTATATCAAACTGACATTTGGGGTCTCCTTTACTATATCAGTGGCAAGTTTCCTTTTTCCCATTGGAGGGAAGCTAAGAGCCTCAGGCCTTGTCATTGGTTCCTCTGGTTGACTCTTGGACCCTGGGGTTCAGGGGTAATTCTTCCTCTAAAGGAGACTCCCTTAATCAGGACATGGGCCATGTGGAGGCTTTTTGCCTTGGAACAGTTTTTTAGGAGGTGCCCAGCCTCGTTGTATATAAAATACTGTTTTTTTTCTTTCCCTGTCAGAAGTGATTTTGGGTTGTCTGTTTGGGCATGCCTGTTAATATTATTATTCTAACCCCTTAGGCCAATATCAAGTTTTGATTTCTTTCTTTCCTGGCTCTTTCTCTTTCTTCCCTTTCAGTTTGAAAAACATCTATCAATTTATCTGGGTCCTCAGAGGAACTCATTAAGTCTTTTTTAATGTGGATTAGGTCTTGTAAGGAAAAGGGAACATGAACCTGAGTTGACTCAGATACACCTGGAATCTCTTGAAGAAGACAGACTTAGGCTGAGGCCAGATTACATGCATCCTGCTTAGTTTCAGGGAAGAGGGTTTGGCTAAAGTTGAAGGTCTTGGATAGGTGACATGAAATTCCTATTCCATTTTAGTTTTAAGGGCATCTCTATTGAGATGCAAATTTTTCTCAGGGACTTTCAGCTAGTACTTTTGGCATAGATCTCTATGGTCTCTTAGGTTAAAAAAAATTGAACATAGGTAACTTCCTACCATTTTCTTGCCATTTAGCAGAATAGATTTAGTCCTAAGATGTCCTGAGGCCATGTCTGAGAACAGAATATCACAAGTTGGCTTTTTTTCAGGTTAGTAGGATTCAACATTCTATAGGTAGTCCCTGGATGTAGGATGGGGGAACCTCTCCTTAGCTAGAGTCTAGGAGGCCTGGATTTGGGGAACGGTGCATGGCTGGGCAAAGACCTGCCAGTGCTACAAACCTGGTCAGCTAGTGACATAAATCCAGTGACTGACCTTCCCAGCCAGTGTCAACAGCACCTGATAGAGGGGGAGATCTCTGCTGCCAATGCTAAAGGGGTACAGGGTAAAGCTTCCCTGTTCTTTTTAGACAGACGCATGGCCATCATCCCAGACGGGAAGCACTTTATCCTTAGAGTGAACATCATTAGGAATTTCCCTCCTTTATCTAACAAGACCTGAAGCCAAAATCAATCCCCACCATCCCAGCATCTCACAGATGAGGGCTGTTGACTGCTCACGTTGACAAACAAAGGTTGAATATCCCTCCAGGAGAGAGCATTCATGTGCTAGTTTGGCCACATCCTGAGCAGGGCCAATTGAGTGTGTTTTGGCCACAGTGGGTTCAGCTGTTCTTGACTTGTGAATGGCTTCTAATCTGATCGCACCCTAGACCAGATGGAATGGAAACCTCAGAACTAGCCCATTCAAACCCTGTGGCTATGAAGAGATCTTAAGGACCTCACCATGGGGCTATAGATTCAACCGAGGCATTGCATGTCTCCCACCTCAGGCCTGCACTCGCCCACACATTCCCTCCCCCATTTCAAAAGTACCTTTTCCTCACCCTCCCCTGAGAAGCCTGCTCAGAGAAGTGAACGAGATATTCCCAGAGTTTCTTTTACCTTAGCCAGTGGAATCTACTTCTCCTGCCTGTCTCCTGATGTGTTCGGCAAATGTTGTGGTGTTACTTTCCTGGGGTCTGTATGTGTCCAAGTTCTTGCCTTCAGGAGTTGAAGACAGGTTAAGGCTTCAGTAGAGGATTAAAACACAGTTTATTAGAAGAGAGAAATAATGGAACTCATGGATGTGAATCCGTGAGGGGCAAGAGAGCCCTGGAGACTCATGGACTCCAGACATGGAATCCATGAGAGGAAAGGATCTGGAAAAGAATTCACAGACTCCCGACATATAGTCCCATGAGGAGCAGGTACCAAAGATGGTTGCCAGACTCAGGCATATTTATACACTTAGGCAAGCCCAGGAAAAATGTTTTTTCACTATTGGTTGACTCCAGTTTCTATAATCTAATTGGAACATTTGGTCCTCTACATCTCATTGGTCTGTTCATATTGGGACCCAACCCAGTTGATCTTATGCCCAACCTCATGATAGTGTTTATCTTTAATAAAAACTGATCTCCATATTCTTTAATGAATAGAGTGTTGGGGGGAGTTAGCAAAGAGTGTGTTCCTTCAGGGTAATCCCAGCAGTTGTGGTGACCTTCCAAAACCTTCAAAGAACACCCAAACACGGCTGCTCTAAAACTGCCTAAGTTAAATAGTAATTAACACAATTTTTTTTGCTGGTTTAAGTTATACATACACAGAGCATACATACAGCATACCACATACCCCCAAACACATCACACATACCAGTCACACACACACACCAAAACACACAAATATATAGACACCACACACACACACCACATAAACATATACACACAATATGCACACCTCTAAATACAACACACACATGCACACAATATATACATATCATAACTCCAAACACTTCACATGCTCACATATACACCATGCACATATCACACCACAATTTACCTCCCATATGTGTACAAACACATATACAACACACCTAACTTAGCAGCCGTGGGCTGGTTTTTGGGAGGTAACCAGGTTATTTGACTGGAAAGAAACTTATGTTGGAGGTTGTGTTAATCCACACTTGAGAGTTAGCCAGTTTCTCCATGCCTAGGATAAATGGGATTATTCATAAAAAGGTATCTGGCAGGAAGTAGGAGTGTTGTGGCCGACCCCATCTGGCTGGCCCAGGATAGTGAAAGGGAAAATCTGTCGTTAGAACAAATTCGCATCTGTGTGAGTGAGGGTGACGGCCAAAGGGTCTTGTGGAAGGTGAGTGAGGAGATGCTACCTGAGGCAAGTCAGCAGGTTCCTGGGAGACGGTGGTGCTGGCGCATCATCAGCAATCGGCGTGGTGCTCATTGCTGAATCCTGCATGGATCACACCGTCTCTGGGATGTCAGACCTGAGAGAGATGATTTTTATCATTTGCTTGGCTTCAGAACCATCATCGACATTTCCCGGTGTTTTTCAGTCCCAGGAAGAAGGAGCCTGTATTTTCAGTTTTACGACGCTTTATAGAAATAACATTCCCAATGCTTTTAGCTTCTTTCTCAGGATGCTTACATTCCCCTGAAATAGAAGGTCTGGATGTTTCTGTTGATTCTGGTGTTTTTTTTTTCTTTCTAATGCATTGGAAACACAATAAAAGTTGGCATGCCATGCAGCTTGCGTCTGATCCTATTCTGTGGTCATGGTGGATGTCCTGTCTGTGAACTCCAGAAGGACTGTATGGATGACTCAGAGTTGAAATTGCAACCTACTGTGTTACAGCCACATCCATATACAAAAGTAGTCAGTGACCGCAATCTCTTGACACATCTCTTGAAGATGTGTCCTGTACACATAGTTTTTCTCATAAGGACTGGATGCCCAGTTCACCACTTTTGTATATGCACCAAAGCAGGCTGATTCCTAGGATTCTATGTTGATGTTTCTGTTCTTGACTATAATTGTTCAGCTGAATGGCTTGGGAAAAATATAATCTTTGGAAGGTGAAGACAAATCTATGTTTTTTATTGTGAACATGTTATATGTTTGTATATGTATATATACATTATGTATTGATATTATTACTACATGAAAATGATAACCCCTCATTTATTAAAACATTTACTATATGTCTATCAATTTGTTAAGACCTTTTAAAGAGAAACAATGCTTCTGCTTTGAAGTAACTATCAATATCATCCCTCATCTACAGATGAAAAATGAGAGGGTTGATTCAAGAAGCTCTTAACTCACAGCCAGGAAGAAGCAGGGTTTGCAGCTTAACTCAAGAGCCCAAACTCTTAGACAGTACGTTAAAATGTCCCTGTCTCACACAGCTAAAGGTGGAACGTACAGAAACCTTTGAGCTTGTGTTCCAATCTCTTTATCTGAACAGAAGCTCTTTAATTTCACAAGATCCCAACTGTTGAGAGTTGGTAGCAGTGACTGTGCCATTGGATGTCTGTTTAGGAACTGTTGGCCTAGCCCAATCAGCTCGAGGGAGTTCCCTATCCTTTCAACTATGGTTTTTGTAGTCTCGGCCTTATATCGAGGTCCTTAATCCATTTGGAATTAAGTCTTGTACATGGTGACAAGTACGGGTCCAGTTTTAATCTTCTGCATGTGGAGATCCAGTTTTGCCAGCACCATTTGTTGAAGATACTGTTCTTTTTCCATTGGATTCTTTGGGCCCCTTTGTCAAAGACCAAATGGCTGTAATTTTGTGGGCTTATATCTGGGTCTTCAACCCTTATCCATTGATCTGTGAGACACTTAAAAAATCACAATGCTCAGGGCTGGTGGGATGGCTCAGTGTGTAAAGATGCCTGCTCCCAAACTTGATGACCCAAGTTCAATCCTTGGAAACGCACAGCTTCCAAAAGTTTTTCTCTGATCTCCACTTGCTCACTGTGGAATATGTGCACCTGTTCGTTCTCTCTCTCTCTCTCTCTCTCTCTCTCTCTCTGTCTGTCACACACACACACACACACACGCACACAAATAGATAAAAATATTTTTAAAAATCATTATGTCATCGACAGCCGTAATAAGGAGCTTGTAATGATGTCTATCTCAAATGCTACCAAATTGTAGGATTCATTTTCAGACTTGGCACAATTATTGACTGAATTCTAAGTGTAAAAAGAAAGAAAACAACAACCAATGGATTGAACTTATATTACCAGATATTGTGATCACATTGTGATCTTGGCTCTCCAAAGTTCTGTTACATAGTTTACATTTATGTCTCAGATATGAACCAAAAGAATTTAAGAGCAATATAGGCTGGGGATGGAAATGGATGGAAGCTCTTGCCTAGCTCTCGACTCCCACCACCCAAGCTTGTTGGAAGGGTCCTGAGAAGGACCCTGAGAGCAGTGAGCCTGAGGTGAGCATCAAGCCAGAATGTGCCTGTCTGCCTTCCAGATACACGGCAAATCACTCTGCTCATTGTCTTCTTTAGAGTTTGGTGAGGCCAAGGGACCAGTTCTGGACAAAGAAATTGTATCCGTCATGTTTATGTGACTTCTTACTTAGAGTACATTGGCAATACCCCATCCTCTCAGCTCTCTTACACTTTGTCATGGAGGGAAAAAATGAGCTCTTAATTAGTCTGATTCCTAGAATAAGATGTAATGGAAAAGAGCCAGCACACAGAATTACATAGTGTGGGAAAAAATTAACTTTTTTATTGTTTTAAGCCAACTAAAATCCAAACTACTGAGGGTGATGGTTATTGTATTAATAGCACAAACTGACCTTTGTGAATTAATGCTACCTGTAGGAATATTGTTTGGCAGGGCCCAATAATTACTAAGAGTACCATGTATGGTGGCTCTCAGGAGCTGGAGGCAGAAAGACTGCAAATTCAAGATGAGCTTGGGCTATATAGTTCTGGTCTCTGTCTGAAATAAAATTCACCCAGACATTCTTGAAGGGAAAACAGGAGAGTTGTTTTCCATGTTAAGGTTGATTGCAAAGCTGTGGAATTAAATAGTTGTTACTGTGATGGAGAAAATACCAGTGAAGGAGAAATGAGGGCTTAGAAGTGGCCCCAAGAACACTGGAAAATTCCTTATTTGACAAAGGAATTGCAGATAGCTGAAGAAATACAGGATAGTCACACCGGGCATGGGAGGAATTGTACTTCATATTAAAAAAAATGGATTTGCTCTGACATAAATGTAGTGCTG
Organism: Typhlomys cinereus; assembly: GCA_023101885.1. Taxonomy (NCBI): domain Eukaryota; kingdom Metazoa; phylum Chordata; class Mammalia; order Rodentia; family Platacanthomyidae; genus Typhlomys; species Typhlomys cinereus. The sequence continues at coordinate 9,362,674 of JALPQD010000014.1, forward strand.
GATTTTATACACAAAAATCAATTCCAAATTGATGGCTGAGATACATGTGAAAGGCAAAAACTTTAAAATGTCATTGGAAGCATTGGTAAAGAATTCTTGAAAGGAAAAAATAATTCTTCAAAGAAAGAATAAAGATTGGTGCTTCAGCATTAGATTACAATTCAGAAATATTATACAAATATGAAAATATGAACCACAAATGGGAATGCATATGAACATGCCAAGAAATGCATATCAGAAAAGAAATGATAAAAATAATCTGATTCATGGTTAAAAATTGGAGTCATTTCACAAAAGGTTAATAACACGAGAGAAGTAATCAGGGAAGTTCAAATAACATATAAAAGCTGAAAAATTAAGAAGTCTGTGTATGAGTGTACACCTCCATGAGTACGTATGTATGTACGTATGTAGGTATGTATGTATGTAGATATGTATGTAATGTGTGTATGGTATGGTGTGGTGTGTGTGTATGTGTGTTTGTGAATAAGAGGACAACATCTGATATTGTTCTTCAGGTGTTATCCACTTTGTTGTTGAGTGTCATTGAGCTAGTCAGGCTAGGTCAGCTGGCCAGTGAACCCCAGGGTTCCATCTGTCTCTGATCTTTAGTGCTGAGATTGTAAGCATGTACCACCATACCCAGATTTTTTATGTGGGTTCTGAAGATTCAATTCAGTCCTCATCTACTGAGCCATTTCCTCAACCCCAAGAATGTATATTGATGAACAGTCTTATGTGCTCTTTATAGGAGAATGTAAGTTGGTACGTGTATTTTGAAAAGAAGTCTAGCATCACAAAGTCTAGCATCTGCGAAAGGCACCAAGATCCTTGGAGGCAAGGGATTGACAGCCACAGTAGTGTTCCTATGCTTAAGGGGAACACAGGAAAGGGTTCAGAGAGATGCCACTGGGTCCTTGTACGTCATCGGAGAGGAGGATCCAGAGGAGAGTCAGGCATACACAATAAAGGACTCTCTGGGAATTGGGGGGGAAGCACTGGGGGATGAGGAGGCAGGGGTGAGGGGAGGGGGAGTAGGGGGTTCGCGGGGGAGGAGGAGGGAGGGAGGGAACTGGTCTACCTATTAAGTTTGTATGAGCGGAAATAATAAAAAAATGTATAAAAAAGTTGTTCAATCTGCTACAAAAGGATGTTTAATTGCACTATAGCTGAACAAATTTATGAGTGGTTGTCATATAAAAACAATCTAAATATGCACAGTAAGGGACACGTAGTGCTGTTCCTAGCAGCACTGTTAGTCAGTGTAAGAATCATGAGTCCAAGACCTGCACAGGAAATGCACTATCAATATTTCACCACAGATGGGGAAAGATCTTAAGAGGCCCCACACTTCCCTGAGAGACTGATGAGAGCTAATACTGATGGTGAGGAAGAGAGTTACTTTTCTCAATGGCATATCCACTAATATATAAAGGCAGCCCAGGTGATACACAGTGGGACGCACACACACACACACACACACACACACACACACACACACACAAACACACACACAAACACGCACACACGCACTCACGGTCATGAAAGCAGGAAGAAATGGTGGGGAAGAGAAGGATTATAGTGGGAAAAAAGGAGATTGGGATCAGATAATATCGGGCAAAAATGACACTAATTCATTGTATTTATGTATGAAATGCTAAATGAACAAAAAAAGAATCATGAGACAAAAATGCCTACTGATAGGAAATATAACTGTAGAATATACTTAAATGGATATATTCATTAGGAAAAAAAATTCCCTGCTGGTTCTAAATTAATATTTGAAAAATAAGACTTACGAGAAAAAAACCCAAGCCACTGAATAATGCATGTAAAATGATGTCCCTTTAAAATGCTTAAGAAGTAAGAACAAGAAGCCTACCAAGAAGACACCTGCAAAGAGCACAGTGACTTTGGTCCAACTCCGTCTCTCAGGTGGCGCTGTTGTCATCCTCGTTTCTACTGTAGCTCTTCCTCCACGTGTGTGCTGTCAGACAGCACATCTCATGTTTTACCCCAGTGATAATGCACAGAGGCGTAGTAGTCTGCTACCCCCCCCCGCCCCGTGTTAAATGCTCAATGAACTTTAAATAATAAAAGTCATCTCTTTTCATTGGAACATTCTTCCACTAACCAGACTGTCGTAAGAAAGTAAACTTTTTTCCCCTCAAGCTGGTCATTTACCAGCAACCATGCAGGCTGACTGCAACAATGGAATTCTTCTGCCCCGAGCATCTTTTTCCCCCCAAGATTAGAGTTGCTTTGCCTCTTATTTCAATGCCTTCTTACTTCAATAATGTTCACGTTAGAGAGAAAGTATGCATGCGTGCCTGTGTGTATGTATGGACAACTTTTTGGAGTCAGCTCTTTCTTTCTACTATGTGAGTTTTTAGTACTGAATGTGGTCCCCAGTCTTGTGTGGCAAGTACCTTTTACCTGATGAACCGTCTTGCTTGTTCTAAAATTCTTAAATTGTAAATAATGGAAGAAGGAACCTTTTTTCTGGCAGCGTTTTCTTCCCTTCTTTTCCTTTTTCTTTAATTTCAACTTCTGTTGTCAATTTCTTCACCTTTATATTATTATGTATTTACTGTGAGGAATTTGAATTAGAATGCTTCTATCAATATGAAGCAACTTTATCAAGCGTCCTTTATTTTCCATATGTAACTTTTCAGGTAATTCTTTCATGACTGTAGATAATGCTTGATATTTCCCCAAACTGTAACATTAATTTATAGTGTCTAGCATCGCCTAGCACCTGCCTCAGATCCTCACACATGTTAGGCAGGTGCTCTCCCATGGAGTTACAGCCCCATCCTAACAACAGACATTTATACAGAAATGCTTCGTACCAAATTCTGATCCAAGTGTTTCTTCCTCCAATCGTGAAAACGCCCTGATAACATCCCCATGTTATGAGAAGGCAGCTGTGGTCCAGAGGGGCTGACATCTTGAACAAATTCATAAGCAGCAAAGCTGGGCAATCCAGCATCAGATTTCATGCTCTTCACAGCCACACCCCATTGCCTCTGCATCACCTGTTGGTGGCAGAAATATTTCCCTGCTGTGTACATGCCAGCACAACTGTGTGGTACCTGTGTGTATGGCATGCAGGTCTTTGCCAAGAATGCTGCCAGGTGTTGGTTTGAGTTGCTCTACCTGATTCCAGAATCGAGCACAAGCAGTCTAGCCTGCTAGACCCCTTTGAGGCTTTGGTTACTCTGTGACTTAGTTATTAATCAACTGACTAAATTTTACTTTATTTCAACATGTGCAACATACTGATGTGATTCAAAGTTCCAAAAAGTATAGTAAAAGCAAGAAAGTATAAGATGCCTTTCTCTAGATCCTCCACATGGTTCCCAGACACTTTCCCTATGCAATCAACCTCAGCAGTTTCTTAGTCTGCAGAGGAAATATTTCATAAGCAAGCAAGAAGGTGTGCTTAAAAACCTGGGGCTGGAGATGTGGCTCGGGGGTTAAGCCTCTGCCTTGCAGGCAGAAGGTCCTGAGTTCGGATCCTGGACCCCACGTATAGACGCCGGGCGGAAGCGGAGGCGGCCTGCGTTTCCGGTCCTGGTAGGGCGGAGCCTGTGCATCCCCGGGCAGAGTAAACAAGGAGGAGGCGGTCCATGGTGGTTCCGGAATTCGTCCGTGGTTCTACATACACATACATGCATACACGCACACGCATACATACACGCACACACACACATACACGCGCACAATTGAATGAATAATAAAAAAAATTTAAAAAAAAAACAACCTTTCAAAGATTATGCTTCTCGCACTCAGCTTTGTATTAGGTACATTTTTGTGAATCTTGCCAACAGGTCGCTTTAACAATTATTCCCATTTCTCAGATAAGGAAACTAAAGTGTGGAGACACACAACACACAGAGTAAAGACGATATGTAGTTCCACACACCTGACTCCTGAGCCCTTGTTCTTCTTTTAAAGTTTATTACATTGCAAGTATTGTTTTAATCAAGTGGATGTTTTAAAATTTTATTTTGTATTCTTTTAGTGTTTTATACATGACTATAGTGAATTTATGATATCTTTGCATCTGAATCCCCAATTCCATCCCCCTCCTCTTCTCATTACAGCGTTTCTTATTCTCTGATAGTTTACCTCCCATTTTCTTTTATTTTTTTTTAGCATCAGTGATCCATTGAATTTCATCTTCAGAACTCGTGTTCTTAAAATATAGCTTCTCCAAGCTGAAATTTCTTATGAGAAGCATATAAGTGGACGCTAAAGTTTACACTGCCCCTACAGGAGAAATATCTCCATTTGTCTAAAGAGAATAAGATATTTATATATTTCTATTGTAAACATAAATTTATTAAGATACAAATTATATAACATAAAAGTTATCCTTCTAGCAATTTCTTGGTTAATTGCGTGCAAACAGAATCACATGACCACTATCATGATCTAAATTTAGAGCATTTTAATCATATCAAAAAGCAACTTCAAATAAATGAACAGTCCTTCTCCCTTCTTTTCCCACCCCACTCTGTATGCCACCCCACTAGGCAGCCACCACTACACTTTCTATCTTAGTAGATTTGTCCACTCTGGAGTTTTCATGGAAATGGAATCATATATAGCTTATACACTGAGTTCTTTCACTTAGTATAACACTGTTCCTGGTCTAGAGCAGATATATCTCCTTTATTCCTTTCTCTGAATGCCTACACCACTTTTTGTTTAAACATCCATCCTGCTATTGTTGGCTGACATTAATGTGATTTTCATTTTTTTTTGTTATTATGTATGCTAATAATACTTCTTTGGATGCTGATGTGCTGGTGCAGTTTTTTTTGTTTGTTTTTATAACATGCTTTCCCCTCTCCTAGGCATATATACCTAGGAATAGGATTGCTAGGTGATGTGGTGGCTTTATATTGAAGCTTTTGAGCACTTGTCAGACTGTTTTCCCCATAGTAGCTGCACCTCTTTACACTCCATCACCAGCGTCCTCTTCAGCACTTGTTATCCAGGGATGTGGTGTCTCATGCTCTTGGTGGTTGGGAAGCTGAGAGTCACCTTGCATCCTTCTTGACTGCTTGGGACCCATCTGTAGAGGAATGTGACTTTAAATTCTCTCCCTTGTAAAAATGAATGATCTCTACATTGTTGATCAAACATTAGTCTTTAAGATATATTCTAGTTAACAGATTTTTTTTAATCAGAAATACTACTTGCAAGTAAATTCTCTCATTATATGAGGGAGGTCTTCATTACTGTAATGGTAAACTTATGAAGAAACCAAAGTTTAAACTCTGTTGGCATCAAATTTGCTCATTTTACTTCCAATTCATATAGTATTGACATCATAATCTAAAAAAATATGATATAATCCAAGGTCATAGGATTTTTTCCTTTTTTATTCTATGGGTTTTATAATTTCAGTTCTTATAGTTAGGCATATGATCAATTTTTATCTCAATTAATTAACTAAGTAATTGTGTGTGTGAGGGTGATGATCAGACATCTTCTTTTAAGAGTAAGTTCTCTCCTTTCACTGGGCTTTTGAGGCAGGGTCTCTTGTTTTTACCAGGAGCTACCAGCTGATTTTCTTTAGTCCATCTCTGATGTTGCCTTAAGGATACTTGGATGACTGATGTTCACTATAGCATCCAGATTTTTATGTGGGCTTTGGCAGTTAAACTCAGTTTGCGGGAGTTGCATAGCGAGTGCTTTGACCCATCTTCCTAGCTCTTTTCTGTTAACCACTATATAAGGTATAAGGAAGAGTCGAGCTGCTTCTCCTCCTCCTGCTCCCTTTTTCTCCTTTCTACACGTGGATGTGCACTTTCCCAGATCATTTGTTGAAAAGACTGTTCCTCTTCAGTTTAATACTTGATATTTGTTTTGAAAGTGAATTTACCTCGAATATAGTTTTTTAGAATTTTATTTTATTTTTTTATTTAAGTTATTTTATTCTTCTAGTTTTACATATTGAGTACTCATCTCCACTTCTCTCCATCTCACCTATCTCTCTTCTCCTTCCTTCTTCAATCCATTTCACTCCCTCTCACCCTCCCACTTGTCAGCTCCAGGGTTCCCCAAACTTGTCTACACTTTTTAAAATTTTTTTCTACTTTTACAATCATATTGAGTACTTTCCCTGCTTCCCTCCATTGTATCTCCCTCCCATCCCTCCACCAATCCCACCCTCCTGCTTGTTTGTTTTATGGATCCCAGGGTTGCCCCTGGCCCATCTACTCCTGTGGGGGTTCAGGCCTCTGTGGCACACCAGGTTGCCTGTCCTTGGGCCACCCCACTGATAGGGACATTCCCTTCACTCACCCAGCTTCAGTCTCCAAGGCTTCCACTGTATATTCTTACCTCTCTTGAGTTCCTTGATATTCTATCCTTCAAGTATAGTTTATTTCTGAACACAGTTCTTTTGGTTTGCCTGTTCAAAATTATGCAAGTTTCTCACTTTTTTTGATTACTATATCTGTATAGTAGGTTTTGAAACCAGAAATGTGATTTCTTATCTTTTGCTTTTGGTTATTGTTTTGGCTATGCTGGATCTCTCAAATTTCCTTATTAACTTTAGGATAATCTGGTCAGTTTCTTCAGAACGACAGTTAGTTAGGATCAAACTGAACCTAAGTAGACATTGGTGTGGAGAATACTGACATGGTTATGTTATTAAGTCTTTCAACCGATTGATGAACAAGGGTGTTTTTATTTATTTAGCTCTTCTTTAATATATGTAAATAATCATTTTAGTTTTTCAAGTATAAATTTTACATGTTCTTTACTAAGTTTATTCCTAAATATTTTATTCCATTGTAAATGCAATGTTTCTTTGATTTCATTTCAGAGTGCATATTGCTGGCATAAAGAAACATACTTATTTTGAATTAAATGTTCAATTTTTGATATGTTCCTTTTGTAGAGCCTATCCTCCAAGATTCCAAGTTTCCAATCAGATAAACTCCTAGTGCTGTAAGTGGGAGAAAGGTTAATCATGCTGATGCTTTTGTTGATGCTCAGTGATGTGTTATTTGAATGCTGACCTTGCATGTTCTCATTGTCAATGCAAAAAGTATAGCTCTCACCTCACAATGAAGGAAACAGTTTATTTTTGAGCCAAATATGAGTGACCATGGCTTGGGAACACAGATTCAGGTTGACCTAGATACCATGTTCCGATGATGTAATAATTTTATGAAGTTTTTCATAGTAACAGAACAAAGAAAGTCATACATCAAAACATTTCCAAATACATTGGTGTGCACCTCAGGTGGGCAGGTTGCATCAGGGTGGAGAATCTCTGTTATAAGTCTCAGATGCTATTGATAACATTCTTAGCTTTCGGTTTGGTGGAAGCTAGGAGTCTGCACATTCAAAAGGCTTTATCTAAATAGTCACAGGATGTTAGGCTACACAAAGAGTTGGGCAATAAAGGACTATTAAAAGGGCCAAGATAAACCAAGATAATTATTTCTTTACCTGTAGCATTGTAGATTCTCCATAAACACTGAAGTTCTAATCCATCAATAAGCTTGTGTAGAGAGTTCAGAGTATTGACTTTTTCTGGAAACCAGTTCACCTCCCTGACTCCTGCAACCCTGGGCATGATGCTTTTCTTACCCAGGTTCTGCTGCAGTGCAGCATATTTAATTGCTAAGGCCCATTTCTGGTTATTATCTGTGTTTTTGCATTCAACCGAAGCGAGGCATAGACAAGCATTTGCACATTTGGAGGCCATCTAGAATGGAACCACCCTCATGATCAATTTTGGGCCCAGTTTCCCTGGTGACACTGATTTTAAGAAAGGGAAGCATCATCAAGCTCTCCTTAAGATTTCATACATCATGCGAAAGGGAGGAGGGTGGAGACATCATGACCGTGCTGAGGTCTACTAAGGAAAAGTCATTTCCTTCTGAGTGAAATAACAAAATCTTTGCTCTACTACTGGCCCTGGACATTCTAAGCTGCCCAAAACCTTATGTACTATTGTCTCATCACAACACCAGGAGCCTACACCCCAGAAAAGTTGGCCCATCTGAAGATAATGCAATTGCATACCCCATAATTCCCTCTTTGAATTCAGGTCTTCGCTGTTATACCTGATCACTTTTCTGAGTCTAATATAAAAAGGTCTAACCTTTTCTTTTCTCTCTATCTCTTCTTCTGATATCCACCAGTCAAAATCCCAAACATGCCTGCCTTCACCCTCTGAGCTTTCTCGGTGTTTCTTTGAAGACAACCCCCTACCTCAGGCATGCAGCTGTATACAGATCTCCATTGTTGAGCCTTGTTGTTTTCTTGAGCCCTAACCCAATGGCATAACTATCTCTCTTCTGCTTTTTCCATTTCCCTCCTCCAGCAACCACCAAGAATTAGGGTTTTTCTGCCCTATTGTTTTTCTCTCAAACTCTAATAAAATCCAATAATAATAAAAAATAATAAATAAATCTAACCAAAACTTCCTTTGGATCTGTTTTTAAATTCTTTATCAACAAGGATTAAAAAAAAAAACTACAAAAAGGAACATCAATTTACTAGTAACGACATTACGTTTTCAAAGAAGAATCCTAGGGCCAGTTGACCAAGGGTAGAGCTACTTCAAGTTTCAATCTATGCCATTAGCGTTTTAAAATAAAACCTGATCGGTGAGTTCACTTTAATTGCTCTTGGGCTGGCCCTAAGTTTAGCAGCACTTGGGTCAGGTACCCTACTATTTTTCTTGAGTTTTGAGTTTTGGGAAAGAAGTATGGTCTTTGTTCCTTCCTTTCTAAAAAGTCTTCAAGAAATTTAACAAATTGTATGTTCTCCTGTTTTACAGTCCCGAGGCTTGTCTTTTTTGGTGCACAAAAAATAAATAGCAGTAAACAATAAACAAACCCAGCCTATTACTTTAACATATACTTGCAGAGTGGTGAGTGTTTTGAAGTTCTTTAGGGGCCGGCTCAGCGAGGACAGGGTTTGACTTGTGGCATGAAGGATGAATGTGATCACTAGAACCTACTTAAAAATGCCATTGCTGATTTGGTAGCATGCATTTGTTATCCCTGTACTGGGAAGGAGGAGATAGGAGCTTAACTAGGCTCTCTGGCTAGTCTGATTGGTGTGCTCCTGACTAATGATAAACCCTGTCTCAAAAATAGGCATTGTTCCTAAGATTGGTACTCAAGATTGTCCTCTGATCTCTATATGTACTTATATATATGTGTACCAGCATACAAGTGTACCCACATATGCATGCACACAACCACACACACATGCACACAACACACTCACTAAAACATCGTTCTTGGCAAAGGAGACTTCTTTCCAAGGTGACTTGCTCTATGCAACTGGGCAAAGAAATGGACGGTGCTGAAGGCATTATACAATGGAAGGTTTTCATCAGATATACAGTCTCTTTAATTACTTAAAAGACCATCTATTTCATTGGCTCCGTCCTTTTCACAATTTTCAGAGGTGTTTACTTGGGCTTCAGAGCCATGTTTGCAAGGTGAGCGTGACAGCGTGACTTGGAAATTTACTCATTCGTATTCATGTCTTTTGTTGTTCTGTGACACTGTCATGTTTCTTTTTCAAAAACATGGTGTATGTTGTCTTTACTTTCCTAGTTGTCTTGACATGTTACATATTCCATCAAAATTTCCTTTTCTTAGACACAAGAAGGAGCAAAGCATTTATGGGTTTGGAGAAAATAGGATAAAATAAAGTATAGAACCATTTAAAGGAGATTCACTTTTTGTGAGTGCTTCTGAACTGAACTGGCATTGTGCCTGATGAGACCATCAGGCTGTCAATCAGAACTCTCAGTAATCACATATAGAAGCTAGTGGTCGTTAGGAAGAAGTGTGGCCATTACTGTAGCATTAAAGTTGGGGAGACCCCAAGGGTTCCTGTATTATAATGATACAAAGTAAAAATTTGCAGTTGGGAAAGGTTTCCTACGGTAAATGTGTTAAGATTTCTTCACTTCCAACTACTCACGAAGAGCATTTAACTCAATTAGAATCACCTGGTCTCAACCACTCTTTAGCAGATCACAGACACCAGCCAAATGGCAATGCAAAAGCTTTCCTTTAGGAGGGGATGAGGCATCCTGTGTTCAATTATTACTGGTTATTGTGAAAGATTACTTATTCAGGCCCCAAACAAACTTCTATGCTCTTTTCTGGTTAATTCTGGAAAACAGTCAAATAACAAACTTGACCAAGTGTTCACAAGAAGCCTTGAACCTCCTGTAGCATGACTCTGTGGCTAGACCCCGAGGAAGCAATGTCTATCTTCCTTCAGTCCAGCAAGGGTGCTGTGTACTTAACATATGTGAACAAAGAAAATCGAAAGTCACATTTTTCTTTCTTTAAAAACTGTGCATATTTAAGACATGCGGCATGATATTTTGTTTGAGACAAAGTCTAACCAGGTAGCACAAGCTGGACTTGAGCTCTTTCTGCCACAGCTTCCACAATGCTGGGTTTCAGTTGTGTACCACCAAGACTGGTGTGCTAGCTACAAAGATACCGACAATTGAAGAGTGAACTTTGGGCACATATGTGAAGAATTAGTAGTCAAGGCGAACCCTGAACAAGTCTCAAGGAGAGCGTCTGATTGATATGTAAAATCCAGCCCATAGAGGGTGGGACCACTCTTTGGGCAGGTGGATAAGGTAGAGGGATCTGCTTCAGTAGTTTGGCATATTTCGTGTTGACACATAGACATTTTGGCAAATGAGGGTTTGTTCCTTCCTCAGAGATGCCTGTGAATATGGTACAGTCACTTCCCTTGGTTTTTGTGTTGGTCTGAACTCTCCTGCCAAACTGGACTAAGAACTGTAATTAAGAATCACGAGAAAGAATAAAACCCTCTTGTTCACCTAAGCTCTTTGGTGGTGAATTTTTCAGCCACATGCAGGCAAACTGCAACACCTGTATCTTTTCTAGTGATGTGTATGTGTTTATGGTTGTGTGTGCTTACGTACACATGCATTTATGTGCAAGTGTGTGTGAAGGGAGAAGTCAATCTTTGGTGTTGTTTCTCAGGACTGCTATCCATTTTCAGTTTGAGGCAGGGACCTGGCACTCATCCAATAGACTAGATTAGCAGGCCAGTGAATCCCAGGGATCCCTTTGTTTCTGCCTCCCCATGCTGGGGTTACAAGCATACTTCACCACACCTGACTTTTCCTGTGGGTACTGAGGATTGATTCTGGGTCCTCATACTTATGTAGGCAGCTCTTAACAAAGGGAGCCATCTTCCCCTCACCCCTAATATAATCTTTTGATATATGAATGTATATAATGAAATGATTGCCATATTTTCCTATCACGATTTTTCTAGGTTGCAGTTATGGTTTATCTTGTGCAAGAAATCTTTTTTTTAATATATTTTTTATTATTATTTCAGCTCATACAAACTTAATAGGTACACCAGTTCCCTCCCTCCCTCCTCCTCCCCCCGAACCCCCTGCTCCCCCTCCCCTCACCCCTCCCTCCCCATCCCCCTGTGCCTCCCGCCCCAATTCCCAGAGTCCTTTCTTGTGCATGTCTGACTCTCCTCTGGGCCCTCCTCTCCGATGACGTACAAGGACCCAATGGCATTTCCCTGAACCCTTACCTGTGTTCCCCTTAAGCATAGGAACACTACTGTGGCTGTCAATCCTTTGCCTCCAAGGATCTTGGTGCCTTTGGCAGATGCTAGACTTTGTGAGGTCAATAGTGTGTTGGACATTGCGCCGGGCATGCAATGTCCAATTATGATTGCTTCGGCCCTAACTTGTGTGGAGTATCTTGCAAATCATTGCTCCTCCCATCCTTTTGCTCTTACACTCTTACCGCCCCCTCTTCCGCAAATTTCCCTGAGCTTCAGGATGGGGAGAGATTAGGCTGGCCTAGTTCTAGGTGGTTGATATAGAGTCTCTGAAGTTCTGGATACTGGTTTGTTGATTTTCTTTTGCAGTTTTGTTGCTCCTGCAATGCCCTTCATGCCATCGTGATGGGCACTGTATGTCACCCCCTGGCCAGAGACAGAAAGCTGTTAAACTGGAGTCTTAATATAAGAGCACATTCAAGGGTAGATGTAATACTTATACCCAAAAGTGGAATCACAGGGTCATATGGCATTTGGCAATGGGAGGGGTCAATCACCCATTTGCAAAATGGTTACTTTTTAATCTGCGGGACTATATGCCCTCCCCTTCTGGTGAGTTCATACCCCCTTAGTTGTAAATGATCAGGAACGAATGTCTGTGAACTTAACTAGGTGTCACATTAATTTTTTGCAGTCCTTGATGGAGGCCTATTTTCTCTACTGTAACATGGTCACTTCTCTCCTTGTTTCTGGTGTGGCCTTCCAACCCCATTCCTCCTGTTCATAATCCTTGCAATTACTGTAGGTAATACATAGATTTACCTATGAGTGTCTCAAGATGGGCTGGGTGGGTTTGGTATTAGGAGCCACCTATTAGGGAGTACATACGGAGCTTAATTTTCTGGGTCTGGGATACTTCACTTAATATAATTGTTTCTAATGACATCCATTTCCCGGCAAATTCCAGTAATTCATCATTTTTGATGGCTGGGTAGTGCTCCATTGTATAGATGTACCACAGTTTACTTATCCACTCGTCAATTGTTGGGCATTTGGGTTGATTCCATGTCTTTGCTATTGTAAACAGTGCTGCTATGAACATGGTCGTGCTTGTACTATCGAGGTGAACCTCTGCTGTATGGGGGGTTATACCCAAAAGTGGAATCGCAGGGTCATATGGCATTTCAATCTTTAATTTCTTTAAGAATCTCCAGACGGCTCGCCAGAGTGGATGTATGAGCCTGCACTCCCACCAGCAATGTAGTAGAGTTCCCCTCTCTCCACATCTTCTCCAGCATTTGTTGTTGTTTGTATTGTGGATTTTTGCCATCCTGACCGGGGTGAGATGATATCTCAGGGAAGTTTTGATTTGGATTTCCCTGATGGCTAAGGAAGTGGAGCATTTTTTAAGATATTTGTTAGACATTTTAATTTCATCCCTGGTAAAGTTTCTTTTAAGTTCCAGGGCCCATTTTTTAATTGGGCCATTGGTTTCCTTGGTGTTTAGTTTTCTAAGTTCTTTGTGCACTCTGGACAGTAGAGATCTATCAGGTATGTGGTTAGTGAAGATTTTCTCCCATTCTGTGGGTTGCCTTTGAGCTCATGTTACAATGTCTTTATCTGAACAGAAGCTCTTTAATTTCACAAGATCCCAACTGTTGAGAGTTGGTAGCAGTGACTGTGCCATTGGATGTCTGTTTAGGAAATGTTGGCCTAGCCCAATCAGCTCAAGGGAGTTCCCTATCCGTTCAGTTATGATTTTTATAGTCTCTGGCCTGATATCAAGGTCCTTGATCCATTTGGAATTAAGTCTTGTACATGGTGACAAGTACGGGTCCAGCTTTAATCTTCTGCATGTGGATATCCAGTTTTGCCAGCACCATTTGTTGAAGATGCTGTTCTTTTTCCATTGGATTCTTTGGGCCCCTTTGTCAAAGACCAAATGGCTGTAATTTTGTGTGCTTATATCTGGGTCTTCAACCCTTATCCATTGATCTGTGTGTCTATTTTGGAGCCAGTATCAGGCTGTTTTTATAACTATGGATTTGTAGTATAGACTAAGGTTCGGTATGGTAATATCTCCAGCAGTGTTTTTGTTACTCAGGATTGTCTTTGCTATTCTGGGTCTTTTGTGCCTCCATATGAATTTTGAGATTAATTGGTCAACTTCTTTAAAGAATTGCTTTGGGATTTTAATTGGTATAGCATTGAATTTGTATATTGCCTTTGGTAGGATGGTCATTTTTACGATCTTGATTCTACCAATCCAGGAACATGGGAGGTCTTTCCACCTTCTGGTGTCTTCTGCAATTTCGATCTTTAGGGTTTTAAAGTTTGCATTGTAAAGGTCTTTTACCTCCTTGGTTAGATTTATACCAAGGTATTTCATTTTTTTAGGGGCTATAGTAAATGGGATTGTTTCTCTCAAGGCTTTTTCACTTCTTTCATTCTGGGCATATAGGAAGGCCTCTGATATTTGTACATTTATTTTGTATCCTGCCACCCTGCTGAACTTCTCAATTAGTTCCAGGAGCTTCCTGGTAGAGTTTTTGGGGCCCCTTAGGTATAAGATCATGTCATCTGCAAATAGGGATAGCTTGAGTTCTTCCTTTCATGCAAGAAATCTTAATTGATTTGAAAAAAAAAAACAAAAGAGAAGAGAAAGATGATTGACCTGGTGCACAATGGGAATTCGAAGCTCAGGGCAAGTTTGTTTCCTGTAGTCATTGCTCCAGTTATTCTTCTATTGCTGTGATAAAATACTCCGACCTAAGCAGCTTAAAGAAGAAATGACTTATTGCTCTGGCTTATGGTTCTATAGGAGCTAGACGCCATCATGGTGAAGAACATATGGTGGCAGACAGAGAAAGCATGGAGGAAGAGGAGGAACATATTTCTCCAGAAGTCCTCACTTCCTAAAATTTCACAGCACCACCACCTAGAGACCAAGTGTTCAAATGTACGAGCCTGGGGGGTGGGGGGAGGCATCCAGACTTCGACAGTCATAAAGATGAGAAAAGGTTGAAGAATATCTGTAACTAATTATTAAACTTAGTTTCTCATATGCAGAAAGAATTAACACTTCTCATGATGGTTTGTCATTTTTGTGCAAATGTTTATTGCTCTCTCTCTATGGCTGTGACTATTGCTAAACTTTTAGAAATTCTTGCTCATTACAAGTTCAGAAGAAGGAAGAAATATTTTTAAACTGAAATACTGCATCTCAGTTTTAATGTATGCACCTGTCATTACCTCACTGTTCACGACATCTACCTTATTCTTCCACCTGCCTATAGGAAGGATATGAATTCATATTTTGGGAGGCAGACACTTAATCCCTGAGCCATCTCTCCCAGTCCCAGATGAATTCACTTATTCTGAAAGCATTCATGTCCCATTCCTACACTTTGCTTTCTAAGCGCCCCCCCCCCCAGTAAAGCAAATTAGCAATCCAGACAGATTCATTTATAACAATACCTCAAGGTTCATTTAGCCATCACACATGTTATTAATTTTAGTCCTTATAAAGACAAACAGCGTTTCTTTTTATTTGCCAGAGAAATGTCTCCTTAGAATTTAGAAGCTTAGCGACTTCAAGACACTTGTTAAACAGAACATGGGATGTGCCGGAGCCAGAGTCCACACCCATATCTGCCTGACCTCCTAACTCAGCTGTTCCTGTGATCCATGTCTTTTCAACAGCTGCAGATATCCAGCATTAGTGATCTCTGAGGAAAGAGTTTTGGGGCTCATATTCCATTTCCAAGGTGAAGAGGAGTATCATGGTTTGAATGTGAGTTTCTCCCACAGGCTCACATGCTGGAATTCTTTGCGGCACTTTTGGGAGGTGGAGTGCTGCTGGAGGAAGTGATATCACAGGCAGGACGGGGGTCTTGAGGTTGGATAGCCGGGTTCTGCTTCCTGTCAATTTTCTCTTGCTCTTACTTTTCCAATGGAGGCTGTGGTAACCTGAACCACCTCTTGCTTCTGTCTCCAGCCATGCTTTCTGCTATGCGATTCCCATGATAACAGACTATCCTGTCTGGAACCATATACTAAATAAATCTTGCTGTTTCCTCTAGGTCTTATTTTACATTTATTTCCGTTTACTTATTGTCTCATAGCAAAGGAAGAGTAACCGCTACAAGGTATAATGGCTTTAGTACATTACAAAAACAGCAGCTTAGGTTTCTGGATTGTAGATGGCTCAGACACAGTTGTTGTTACTTCTGCTACATCTAGGCAGCAGCAACATGTCAACTCCACCAACTCACAAGGGCGCTGTTGACTCCTTGCCACATCGGGTAGTCCCAGCGGTGGCTGAGATCACCCAGCATTTTGGACAATCTGGTTGCCAGTATGAATTCTGACTTTTTCTCTCTGAATCTGCCCCCTTAGCCTCATCCATCTCTACCTATTGATCATAAATTCTACTACACAGGCTTTGCTCACTGATTTTTCTGCTTTTTATACCTGCTCACAGGCTGACCTTTCTCAAATCTTTCCTTTGATCAAGTGCTTTCAGCGACTTATTTTCAGGATAAAGCAGAGCTTCTTTGGGGTTCGTGTACACATTCTCAATGACCCTCAATCATGATTATCAATCATCTTGTCCTCCAGATACATCACATGTTCTCAGAGCTGCCAGGTACATTTTATTGTTTAGAAACGTTACACTTTCCTTGTGTCTTGTCTTTTTCCTCGAGCAGCCCAGGCTGACTACTCTCTGGATGCCTCCTTGGCTCAGTGTTACCACTATGGCTCCATGCTACCATAATCAGCGTGTGTTTCTTGTCTGCTAAATTCTCATCATCTCCTTTGGGATGCTGATCCACTATGAAAATGGAATTCTGGCAATACTACCAGCCATAGGATCATATCCATCAGTGATCATAGAGTTGGGTATGTGACTCGTGTTTGGACAGTTCTAGAAAGTTCTAGAATGTAATGAGTAGCCTAACATTGGGCATGTGTTCTTTTTTTAAATTTGTTATTATTATTATTATTATATGTATTTATTCATTTATTTATGTTTTCCACTCTTACAAACTTAATAGATACCTCGGTCCCCTGCCTCCCTCCACCCCTCCCCAGATCGCCGTGTTCCCTTTCCCCTTTTCCCCTTCCTTCCTTCGTCCCTCCCTCCCTCCCTTTCTCCCAGTACCCCACATCCCTGGGGCATCCTTTAGTGTGAATGTCAAACTTCCCTCTGGAACCTCCTCTCTGATGAGGTGTAAGGACTCAGTAGCATTGCCTAGAGCCCTTTCTTGTGTTCCCCTTTAGTATAGGAACACTATTGTGGCTGTTAATCCCTTGTTGCTAAGGAGCCAAGTGCCTGTGATCCATGCTAGACTTTGGGGGGTCATTGATATGTCAGTCATTGCACAAGTCATGCAAAGTCCTATTATGGTTACTTCGGCCCTAACTTGGGTGAAGTATCTTGCATATCGTTGCTCCTCCCCATCTTTAGGCTCTTACAATCTTACCACTCCCTCTTCCATGAATTTCCCTGAGCTTTAGGATGGAGAGAGATTAGGATGGATTGGTTCCAGGTGATTAATGTAGGGTCTCTGATGTTCTGAATTATGGTTTGTTGTTTTTTTTTTTTTTTTTTCAGTTTTGTTGTTCTTGCACTGCCTTTGGCTCCACACTGATGGGTATTGGATGTCACCTCCTAGCCAGATATAAAAGGCTGTTAAAATAGAGTCTTACTATGAGAGTAGATTCAAAGGTAGATGAAATAAGAGTAGGAGACCGTGGTGAGGGGGGGTCAGTCTCCCATTTGCAGGATGGTTACCATCTATCTGCCAGACCCTTTCTTTCTGGTGAGATCATACCCAATCAGATGCAAGTGACCAGGAAGGAAAGTCTGTGAGCTTAACCAGATTTTTCACTACTTACTTTCAGTACTTGATGGTGACCTATTTTCTCTGCTGTAGCATGATCCCCTTTCTCCTTGTTGCTGGTGGGGCCCTCCTTCCCCTTCCCTTTTGTTTATAATATTTGCAATTACTGTAGGTATTACAGAGATTATATTTGAGTATGTCACTAAGTGGGTTTGGCACTGGGATCCACCTATTAGGGAGTACATACAGAATTTAATTTTCTGTGTGTGAGATACTTGCTCAATATAATTTTTTCTAATTCCATTCATTTCCTGGCAAATTTCATTAATTCATCTTTTTTTTTTGATGACAATTCCTATTTTATTTATTTATTTATTTATTTATTTTTAACATTTTTTATTATTATTTCCGCTCATACAAACTTAATAGGTAGACCAGTTCCTTCCCCCCCTCCTCCCTCCCTCCTTCCACATCTCCCAGTGCCTCCCCCCCAATTCCCAGAGAGTCCTTTATTGTGTATGCCTAACTCTCCTCTTGGTCCTCCTTTCCAATGACGTAAAAGGACCCAGTGGCATTTCCCTGAACCCTTTCTCGTGTTCCCCTTAAGCATAGGAACACTACTGTGGCCATCAATCCCTTGCCTCCAAGGATCTTGGTGCCCTTAGCCGATGTTAGACTTTGTGAGGTCAATAGTGTGACGGACATGGCGCAGGGCATGCAAAGTCCTATTATGATTGCTTCAGCTCTATCTAGTGTGGAGACTCTTCAAGTCATTGCTCCCCCCATCCTTTTGCTCTTACAATCTTACCGCTCCCTCTTCCGCAAATGTCCCTGAGCTTCAGGATGGGGGGAGATTAGGCTGGCTTAGTTCTATGTGGATGATATAGAGTCTCTGAAGTTCTGGATTGTGGTTTGTTGATTTTCTTTTGCAGTTTTGTTGCTCCTGCAATGCCCTTCACTCCATCCTGATGGGCACTGTATGTCACCCCCTGGTCAGAGACAAAAAGCTGTTAAACTGGAGTCTTGTTATAATAGCACATTCAAGGGTAGATGTAATAAAAGCAGGAAACCTCGGTGAGGGAGGGATCAGTCATCCATTTGCAAAATGATCTCTTTTCATCTGCCAGACTATATGCCCTCCCCTCCTGATGAGATCATACCCCCTCAGTTGTACATGATCAGGAACGAACGTCTGTGAACTTAACCAGGAGTCACATTACTTACTTGCATTCCTTGGAGGTCGATTTTCTCTGCTGTAACATGGTCCCCTCTCTCCTTGTGTCTGGTGTGGCCCTCCAACCCCATCCCTCCTGTTCACAATCCTTGCAATTACCGTATTACATAGGTTTACCCTTGAGTGTCTCAATGTGGGCTGGGTGAGTTTGGTACTAGGAGCCACCTATTAGGGAGTACATACGGCGCTTAACTTTCTGGGATTGGGATACTTCACTCAATGTAATTGTTTCTAATGACATCCATTTCCCGGCAAATTCCAGTAATTCATCATTTTCGATGGCTGAGTAGTACTCCATTGTATAGATGTACCACAGTTTCCTTATCCACTCATTAACTGTTGGACATTTAGGTTGATTCCATGACTTTGCTATTGTAAACAGTGCTGCTATGAACATAGTCGTGCTTGTGCTATCGAGGTGAACCTCTGCTGCATGGGGGGTTATTCCCAAAAGTGGAATAGCAGGGTCATACGGCATTTCAATCTTTAATTTCTTTAAGAATCTCCAGACGGCTCGCCAGAATGGCTGTATGAGCCTGCATGCCCACCAGCAATGTAGCAGAGTTCCCCTCTCTCCACATCCTCTCCAGCACTTGTTGTTTGTATTGTGGATTTTTGCCATCCTGACCGGGGTGAGATGATATCTCAGGGAGGTTTTGATTTGGATTTCCCTGATGGCTAAAGAAGTGGAGCATTTTTTAAGATATTTGTTAGACATTTTAATTTCATCTCTGGTAAAATTTCTTTTAAGTTCTAGGGCCCATTTTTTAATTGGGCCATTGGTTTCCTTGGTGTTTAATTTTCTAAGTTCTTTGTGCACTCTGGACAGTAGAGATCTATCAGATATGTGGTTAGTGAAGATTTTCTCCCATTCTGTGGGTTGCCTTTGAGCTCGTGTTACAATCTCTTTATCTGAACAGAAGCTCTTTAATTTCACAAGATCCCAACTGTTGAGAGTTAGTAGCAGTGACTGTGCCATTGGATGTCTGTTTAGGAAATGTTGGCCTAGCCCAATCAGCTCAAGGGAGTTCCCTAT
Source organism: Typhlomys cinereus (assembly GCA_023101885.1). Lineage (NCBI taxonomy): Eukaryota > Metazoa > Chordata > Mammalia > Rodentia > Platacanthomyidae > Typhlomys > Typhlomys cinereus. Next base: position 9,382,370 of record JALPQD010000014.1, read on the forward strand.
CCATTCAGTTATGATTTTTATAGTCTCTGGCCTGATATCAAGGTCCTTGATCCATTTGGAATTAAGTCTTGTACATGACAAGTACGGGTCCAGCTTTAATCTTCTGCATGTGGATATGCAGTTTTTCTAGCACCATTTGTTGAAGATGCTGTTCTTTTTCCATTGGATTTTTGGCTCCTTTGTCAATGATCAAATGGCTGTAGTTGTGTGGGCTTATATCTGGGTCTTCAACTCTTATCCATTGATCTGTGTGTCTACTTTGGAGCCAGTACCAGGCTGTTTTTATAACTATGGATTTGTAGTATAGATTAAGGTCTGGTATGGTGATACCTCCAGCAGTGTTTTTGTTACTTAGGATTGCTTTTGCTATCCTGGGTCTTTTGTGCCTCCATATGAATTTTGAGATTGTTTGGTGAATTTCTTTAAAGCATTGCTTTAGGATTTTGATTGTTATAGCATTGAATCTGTATATTGCCTTTGGTAGGATGGTCATTTTTATGATATTGATTCTGCCAATCCAGGAACATGGGAGATCTTTCCACCTTCTGGTGTCTTCTGTAATTTCTTTCTTTAGGGTTTTAAAGTTTTCATTGTAAAGGTCTCTTACTTCCTTGGGTGGGTTTATACCAAGGTATTTCATTTTTTTGAGGGCTATGTAAATGGGATTGTTTCTCTCAGGGCTTTTTCACTTCTTTCATCCTGGGCATAGAGGAGGGCCACTGCTTTTTGTACATTTATTTAGTATCCTGCAACCCTGCTGAACAATCTGCAAATAGAGATAACTTGATTTCTTCCTTGCTGATTTGAATCCCTCTTATCTCCCTTTCTTTTCTTATGGTTCCAGCTAAGACATCAAGTACATTATTGAATAGAAGGTGTGAGAGTGGACAGCCTTGTCTAGATCCTGATTGAGGCAGAATGCTTCAAGTTGAGTATAATCCTTGCTGTTGGCTTGTTGTATACAGCTTTTATTATGTTGATAAAGGTTCCTTGCATTCCAACTGTCTCTGGGGTTTTGATCATGAAAGGCTGTTGGATTTTGTCAAAAGCTTTTTCTGCATCTATCGAGAGTATCATGTGGTCTTGGATTTTGGACTGGTTTATATGGTGAATTACATTTATTGATTTGCATATATTGAACCAACCTTGTGTGCTTGGGATAAAGCCTACTTATTCACTGTGAATGATATTTTTGATATGTTTTTGAATCCGATATGCTAAGATTTGGTTGAGAATTTTTGCATCTGTGTTCATCAAAGAAATTGACTTATAGTTTTCTTTTTTAAGTGTATCTTTATTAGGTTTTGGGATTAAGACAATATTAGCTTCATAGAAAGAATTTGGTAGTGTTCCTTCCTTCGCAATTTGATAGAACAGTTTAAGGAGTATTGGTGTTATTTGTTCCTTAAATGTCTGGTAGAACTCTGTGCTGAATCCATCTGGTTCAGGATATGTTTTGGTGGGAAGATTCGAGATTACTTCATCAATTTTCTCATATGTTATAGGACTATTTAAATAATTCACAACTTCCTGATTCAATTTAGGTAAGTTGTGCTTATTTAGGAATTCATCAATTTCTTTTGTGTTATCAAATTTCACAGACTATATGTTTTTGAAATATGACATTATAATTCTCAATTTCTTGGGTATTAGTAGTGGTAATTCCATTTTCATCCCTAATTTTTTTAATTTGGGTTTTCTCTCTCTTATTTTTGGTTAATTTAGCTAAGGGTGTATCAGTCTTATTGATTATGTCAAAGAACCAGCTTTTTGACTGGTTGATTCCCTGTATTGGTTTCCTTATCTCAATTTTGTATATTTCTCCCCTGATTTTGTTAATCTCCTGTCTTTTACTGCTGTTGGGATTGGATTGCTCTCGTGTTTCTAATGCTTTAAGCTGCATTGTTATTAATTTGTGATGTTTCCATTTTTTTGATGTAGGCATTAAGAACTATGAACTTACCTCCTGTGACAGCTTTCATTGTGTCCCAAAGATTTTGATAAATTGTATTTTCATTATCGTTTGCTTCCAGGAAATCTTGAATTTTCTTTATAATTTCTTCCTGGATCCAGTTCTCATTCAGCATCATAGTGTTTACTTTCCAGGAGTTAATGTATTTTCTGTAGTTTGTTGTGTTGTGGATGTCAAGCTTTAGATCATGGTAGTCTGATAGGCTACAGGCTAGAATTTCAACTTTCCTGTATATGTGGAGATTCATTTTGTGGCCCAATATGTGGTCTATTTTTGAGAAAGTTCCATGTGCTGCTGAGAAAAATGTGTATTCTTTGGTGCATGGATGAATAGTTCAATAGAGATCTGTAAAGTCCATTTCAGTAAGAGTTCAATTAAGTTCCAATGTGTCTCTATTAAATTTTTGATCTATTGATCTATCCCATGTTGAGAGGGTGGTATTGACATCCCCAAGAATTATTATTTTGGGGTTGATTTCTTGCTTTAGATGCTATAGCATTTGCTTAATTAATGTGGAGGAGCCCATATTAGGTGCATATATGTTCGATATTGTAAAGTCTTCCTGGCGAATTGTACCTGTGATTAAAATGTAGTTTTCATCTGTGTCTCTTATGATTTTTTTTGGTTTGAAGTCCACTTTGTCCAATAGCATAGTAGCTACTCCTATCTGTTTCCTGGTTCCATTAGCTTGTAGAATTTTTGACGAGCCTTTTATTTTTAGGATGTGCCCATCTTTTGTGGTGAGATGAGTTTCCTGAAGGCAGCATATTGATGGGTTGTGATTTTTTTAATCCAAGTTTGTAATCTGTGTCTCTTGGTGAGTTAATTCCATTGACATTTAATGTTACAATGGAGAAATTATTTTTAATTCCGGACACTTTTTATGTTTAGTGTCTTTCATAAGTGTATTATTTGGCTTTTAGGTTTTGGTGTTATTATACTTCCCTTCTGTCCTCCTGGGTATGCTTGTTCTTTTCTTCAAGCTTGAGTATCTTTTCTAGCCTTTTTTGAAGGCCTGGTTTGGTAGACATGTAGGCCTTCAAGTTGTCTTTGTGCTGGTAAACTTTTCTTTCACACTCGATCATGATAGATAGTTTTGCCGAGTGTATCAGTCTGGGTTGATATTTTTGCTCATTCAATACTTGAAGTATGTCTCTTCAAGCTCTTCTTTTACTGTTTCCATTGAGAAGTCCTTTGTTATTTTAATAGGTTTACCTTTAAAAGTGATTTTTTTTTCCCTTGAAGCTCTCAGCACCTTTTCTTTATCTTGAATGTGGAGTGTTTTGACTGTTATTTGCCGTGGTGAGTTTCTATTTTGGTCATATCTGTTTGGGGTGCGGAATGCCTCTTGTATTTGGATGGGCCTCTCTTTCTTTAGATGAGGAAAGTTTTCCTTGATGATAATTTGAAAAATTTCCTTGGTGTGGTATTTTGGGATTCTTATTCTGGTATTTCATGAATGCACATGTTAGGCTTCTTCAGGGTGTCCCATAACTCTTGAATATTCCTCTCAAATATCTTTTTGGCTTTAACAACCTCTTTCATTGAGCTGATTAATACTCCTACTTTATCTTCAAGATCTGTAATTCTATTTTCTGCTTTGTTAGTTCTGCTGATAAGACTCTCTGTGGAGTTCTGGGTTGAAGATAACTTGTCTTTTAGTTCGGTTTTGAACACTGCTTGAGTCTAACTGCTCTATGCCTGTTTTTGTTTCTTGCACTGTTTTACTCAACTCCTCCAAGTGTCTGTTGTGTTCCTCTTCAAAGCGATTGATTCGATTATGTAATTCCTCCTGGATTTCCTCTTTCATAGTATTGAACATGGTAATGATCATATTTTGAAAGTCGTTATCCTGGGTCAGGCTTTCTTGGCCTTTTTCCGTGGGTTTGTTCTGGTTGGAGTCTAACATTATGGGATTAATTTCTTCAGTGGGAAATTTGTTTGCTTGAGTGTTGCTTCTCATGGATTTGCACTTTGACTTTGGCATTGTCGTTTTAACTCTTAAGATCTTTCAATTTCACTAAACTGAATTATTTGGCCTGGGGTTCTGGTGGGCAGGCGCGGGCGGAACCTCCCTAGGTCGCAGGGTGAGGCCCGGCTGGAGCGGGGTGGGGTAAAGGGAGGATGGGGGCAACGGTGTGGAGCTATTTAACCCGAGGGGAGCTGGGGCGGGGCCCGGGCACAGGGGGAGGTCTTCCTTGTCCCTCGGCCCTGCGCGGGGCTCCGGCTGGATGGTGGGGTCGGAGCCAGGTCCCTTTGGGCTGACCTGGGGTTCTGGGGCGGGGTGAATATTTGTATGGTACTGCACTTTTACAATTTAGTACCTTGGTGATATGTAAGGGTGAGTAGTATAGTCCCTGAAGTTGTATATGTTTCGGGGGTGGCTATATGGAAAAGCTAATCTACAGTGACTAATGATTGAAAGGTATAGGATGGTAAAAGGGGTTTTACTTATCTTTGGGCTGGACATGAAGAATCTCTCCCATGTGATAGGATGATTTTAGAGGACTTCATTGGATGGCCTTTGTCCCTTAGAGCTTTGCTTGGGTTTTCTTTGGACTCTGTTGAATTCTGAGGAGCAGTGTATCCTCCCTGGACTACTAGCGTCCTGGGCAGAAAGGGCAAAGCTGCTGGTGACCGTACAGTTCACCTTGGACCTGGGGTGTGTCCTAGTGGCTCTCCCTAGCCCGGAGCAGTCTGGGTGCTGCTCAGGCCGGCTGGTGGGAGGAGCTGGGACGAGCAGGTTACATGGGGCCTGGGGGTGGACTGAAGGGATTTACCTGAGGAGCAGTGTGTCCTCCCTGGACCACGAGGTCTTGGGCGGAAAGCCATGTGTTCTAAGTTGTGGCAATCAGCATTCTCTGAGATTTTTTTCATATGTGAACTAGAGATGTCTGTCTTGGGTTTGAAGCACATGGTGCCCATTCAGAAGCCCAATTTCCATCACCTGGAAGAGGGTGAAGAAGAGAGGTGATGGTTAGAATGAAGTATCAAGAGTTGGAAAGAGAGGTCTGTGAGGAGGCCAGAGACCTACTGTTTAATTGCCTAGTAGTCATTGGTTCAATTAATTGACTTCCCGTATTCATTAATTTTTATTATACAAAATTGAGAAAATAAAAGTGGTATGAATTACCTAACAGGGTTGTTATGAAGACTATGTGAATTTGCATATAAAAAGTGCGTAACACTCAGCTTAGCACAGAATACCTGTTCAGTGTATGCCAGCAGTGACTGTGGTTGCTGAAGTCAAGAGAGAACGACCTTCCTTTCTGTCCCCAGGGATCCTGGCTTTCTCTGTTGGGGTTTAGGTTTATTTATCACTTGACCATAGGCAAATTTGGGGAACTGTTTTCCTTTCTCTTATAACCCCTTGGTCCATCTATCAGGAAAACCACAGTTTTCAAATGTCTCACTTTAGCTTTATCTTACTAAGACTTAGTAAACATATTTTAGTAATATTTCATTTAATTGGAATGATAGAAAAATATTTAAGATACTTGAGTAGTGCATGAGTGCATGGACCAGTGAAGATTTTATTTTTCCATTATTATAAATCAAGTCCATTTTAACACAAAATAATTTTGATGGTCCAAAGCACTATATTCCTAAACGGGTATGTCATAGTAAGGATGTATGTAACCGGGACATTCTGTGTACATTCAGCTGATTCTGCATAATTACTCTAAGAAGCTATAATATTTTTCTCTTATTAACAGGCTGACCTCATATTTTTATGAGGAAATTGATAAACATCCCTTCTTGGTTTGCTCTTAAGATTACACATGGAATTGTATTGTAAGTTGGGTAGCCAGCAATGCTGTTTCATTGCTCTTTTCATTCTCTTTGATATAGTTCTTTAAAGAAACGCAGCGTTAGCACATCTCTCAGCTTTTCCTTTACTTGCCTGAGATCTTAGCAAAATTCCCTCCCCCACCCCAATCCATGAGGAACTAGGGAGCAGGGCAGCACTAATGATCTATACTATTTCCCTTTGTTTGTGGCCTGGGATTGCCCTGTTTTGCTTCTTTAGGGAATGAGTTATTGGAACCAGAAGGGGAAGGGGGTGGTAAGGGAGGAGACAGACTCAGTGAGGGCAAAGAAAGAGAACACAGGCCAAGACTGGCAGAAACCAGTGCTGTGGTTAGAATTTAAAATGTCCTTCAGGGGTTCCCGTGCTTCTGCACTTGGCTCCCAGCTGGCAATGTTATTTTGGAACCTTTAGGAGGCAAAGCATCAGTGGAAGAAGTGGGTCATTGGGTATGGACCTTGGTAAATATTGCTTCCATGTCCTGACTGCCTACATAAGTGTGATAGTTAAGCTGGGTGTCAACTTGACACATCCGGTATTAACTAAGATGGGTTGAGACCACCATTGGAAAGGATCGAGACCACTTGATAGGATTATACCCACCCTAGATACTATTGGGACCTCCAAAGCTCTCATAGAATCCTCCCAGTACTGGATCATATAAAAAGAAGCTGCCAAAGAGAACAGATGCCCTTCTTGCAGCTGTGCTAGGAATCGTTCTTCCTTCCAGCCACCCAGTTTCTTCAACCTTCTAGCCTTCGACTAGGAGTTCTAGTTCTTCTAGGAGTTCTCCAGCCTTCAGCCATCACCCACTTGACTACTGAACTGCGCAGCTAGCTAGCAGCCATCGTTGGACTACCTCAGCTACTGGCAGCCTTTGCTGGACTACCTGTATATTCATTCTGTGAATTCCGTGACTTTAGAGAACCCTAACTAATACAATAAGTGAGCAGCTGTCTGCAGTCATGTCTTCCTACCATGATGAACTGTATTCTCAGACAGCAAGCTCAAATGAACCCTTTGTCCTTTAGATGCTTCTTTGTCAGGTATAGTCACAGTAGTGCAAAAAGTCAATAACACATCTTGATTTGACTGTTTGCTATGTGTTCTGGGCCCAGTTCTTTATCCTTATTGACTGTTATTATCCTCGTTTATAAAACAGGAAGGTGGATCCATGACTCAGCTGAGATTCTGGGACTAACAGTGGCCTCAGGATTTGTATTGATATGATACAGAACTGTGAGTCTTCCTTTTGTTTAATCCTTAAACATAGTGGACATTGTTCAGGCTTTGCTAATTTCAAGAAACAGAAATGCTGTTTCATACTAGTCCTCCCAAAAAAGGGCTTTCCAGACTGGAAGATGATGTCTTGCCAGACTGGGGGTTGGGGTAGGGGCAGGAGAAAGAACATAAAGAGTCCAGCCAGTGCGTTCTTGGGCTCTCAGGGTTTTTCACTGCTGCATTTCTTCTTTTTCTTTTTTAATTTCTTCCACTCATACAATGTTGATAAGTACCCTGTTCCCCTCCCTCCCTCCACCCCTCCCTGGATCCCCTTGCTCCCTTCCCCTTTTTTCCCTTCCTTTCCCCCTCCCTCCTTTTCTTCTAGTGCCCCCTCCCCCCATTCCTGGAGCATCCTTTAGTATGCATGACAAACTTCTCTCTGGGTCCTACTCTCTGATGAGGTTTAAGGACTCATTAGCATTGCCTAGAACTTTTTTTTGTGTTCCCCTTTTGTATAGGAACACTATTGTGGCTGTTAATCCCTTGCCTTTAAGGATCATAGTGCCGTGATCCATGCTAGACTTTGGGGGTTCAATGATATGTTGGTCATTGCACAGGTCATGCAAAGTCCTATTGTGATTACTTCGGTCCTAACTTGTATGGAGTATCTTGTATATCGTTGGTCCTCCCCATCTTTAGGCTCTTAAAATCTTACCGCCCCCCCCTCTTCTGCAAATTTCCCTGAGCTTTAGGATCTGCCCAGGGCTTGGGTGGACTACGGTTACGCCCCAGGTTCCAGGTGAAGCCCGCCCATCATCCTTAATCCCTCCCCCCTTCTGTCTGTCATGAAGGCAGCTTGCTTGCTTGCCGACCAGGTAAGGCAACCCCTGTCTACTAAACCTGATTTAATTGATGTACTAACAGTCTAATAGCCTCATCTTGGAAACAACAACAGACAAACACCACAACTCCAAGGCAATCATTAGTAATAACTGCCAGAGAGGAGTTATACCAGCTAAATCAGTTCAGTCAAAAACACATAGAAACTGTAAGACTCAAGAGACAAAACAACAATGCCCAAGTCAAAGTGTAGATCCATGAGAAACAAAACCCAAGAAAACAAATCTCCCACTGAAAGAATTAACCCCATAGCAACAGATTCCAACTAGAACAAATTCACAGAAAATAGCCAAGAAAACCAAGATAACAACTTTCAAAACATGATAATTACCATGATCAATACTATGAAAGGGGAAATCCTGGAGGAGTTAAATAACCACATCGACCACTTTGAACAGGAACACAACAGACACCTGGAGGAGTTGAGAAAAACAGTTCAAGAAACAAAAATAAGCATAGAGCAGTTAAAAACAGTCTCAGGCAGCATTTAAAATTTAACTAAAAGACATTATCATCAACCCAGAATTCAACAGAGAGTCTTATTAGAAAAACTAATGAGGCAGAAAATAAAATTTCAGATCTTGAAGACAAAGTGGCAGAATTAACCAGCTCAATGGAAGAGGTTGTTAAAGCCAAAAAGATACTTGAAAGGAATATTCAAGAGTTATGGGACATTCACTGCTACATTTCTAGACTCTGGGCTCTGTTTCCTGGATTCTCTGCTGACTGGCTTTGCTTACTTAATTTAGGATAGTTTGCTCCTTTGTAATTTGAATTGTTTCAGCGCAACGGAACACTGACCAAATGCTATGACCTACTAATTTTTTTTCTAACTTTTTTTCTTGATCTCACATTAGTTGACTTCCCCAGCCTTGAGAAGAGAGGGTTCAGGGATCCGTTGTTGGTCTGCACAGTGGTAGTCAGGGCTCATAAGGACACAGAGCTGCTCTTCTCATGGTAGGGCAGAGCAGTCACTTTAGAAAGAGCATGAGGGCAGGAGGGTAAGGACGGCCGTGTCAACCAGAGGCTGAGGAAAGCCCAGCACAAGGACGAGGAGACTTGAGATGACATTTGCTATGTTTGTCAAATTCCATTAGCTGGATGGAGGCTGTGATACCACCCATGAGCCTCCTAAGCAGTTAGTCAGTTGGTATTACCCTTTGAATTCTCACCTAGAAGGAGGACTCCATGTATTCAGTGATATTCATAGGGTCTTTTGCATGACTTCTAGTAGGATGTGTGCTCTGTCATTACCTAACTGATGTTTCTGTCCTCTCAAGGAGTTTTAGTTGTCCTGTGGATAGAAATGTATGTATGTGTGTATGTATGTACATGCATGCAGTATAGTGTATACTTGTGTATGTGCAGGTGTGTCTGTGCATGTATATATATCTGAGGAGGCTAGAGGTTGATGTCAGTATCTTCCTTTATAATGCTCCACTTTAGTTTTTGGATTCTCTCTCTAAACTTGGAGTTCTCCATTTCAGCTAAACTGGCCATTGAGCAATCCCTGGGCTCTGCTTGTTTCCATCATACTGTTTTGTGCTGTGACTGCAGTCTTTTTCTAGTTTAATTTGAGAAGTGATCTATCATGCCTACTGCTGACTCTTGGTGGTTGCATAATCCCCTTCCTTATGATGCAATGTGGAGAATTTCTAAGCTCCATCTTGGAGGACATCATACCCTGACTCTTGGGCAAGACAGATAACTGCATATTCCCTTCTATTTCTAGTCAAAGGTAGTGACCTTAAGGAGTTTTGTTGAGGACTTAGTGAGGTAGTAGATAACACAGGCCTTTGTATAGTATAGACTATATTTGGATATGAATTTGAGATCCTGGTTTCGGAATTGAGAACTGAGCATCAAAGACAATGTAGAATTCTAGCTCTACAAAGGGAGAAACAAGTAATCTTAGGCTACAGCACTTGCACGGTACACACTTAAGACTCCCCTTGGGTCTAGTAGATTGAGACCATCTGGAGTTTAGGCTTCAGATGTTGAGCTGATTTGCTTATTCACTTAATAAGCTTTTCATTTCTAATGAAAATAACCAAAAAATAAACCTCAATGCAAGGTTCGAAAAGTGTGAGGGCATTAACTTATTCTCACCATACAATTTGTTAATCAGTCAATTGACCACAAATAAAAAGCATATGGATTTAATTTTGCTGAAATGAAGTGTAACTTGGGAAAAACACATTTTGGGTTGCACTGAAAGCAAGGACATGGAATCAGCAAGAATTTTTCTGTGTCCTGAATTCACATCTCTCACTCTGGTTTTCACCAATAGAACCATATTCTGTCTCATAAAGTGGCTGACATAATTTCTTGTTGCATTTTGTGGAGCCTGCCTCTTGAGAGATGCTGTCACATGTATATAATTTCTTGTGTGTGTGTGTGTGTGTGTGTGTGTGTGTGTGTGTGTGTGTGTATGTGTGTTTGTATACAAGAGGGCACTTGTGTGTGTGTGTCTGTGAAGGCCCAAGGTTGAAATCATAAATCATTCTGTATTGCTTTACTTCCTTATTGCTTTGCTCAGTCTCTTTCTTCCAGGGCTGGAAGTACAAGCTGCCATCATTTCTGCCCAATGTTTTTACATGGCACCTGGGGATTTGAACTCAGCTCCTTTTACTTACCAGGCAAAGACTTTAACACTTGAGCTGTCTCTCCAGCCCTCATTATAGACTTCATAATAGAGATGAGAACCTGGTTGAGGGTGCAGTGGCTGAGGTCACATGTTGAGTCAGACAGAACCTCTCGCTCTGCACACCTCTATTCACATCATCTTCTCCAGTGCTCACACTTACTTCTCTGGCCGGGGCCTCCTGTACCTATTCACACAGCCCTCAGTTGTCTCTTCTACCACTGGGATCACAGGATCATAAATGTTAGAATTTGGAGAGGGATTTATTGAAGAGACCAAAGTCAAAATCAAGTGACATTCAAGCTATATCCAGGTGTGTTAGTCAGGGTTCTGTAGAGCCACAGAACAAACAGAATGAACATATAAAAGGGAACTTATTAGATTGGTTTATGAGATATGACCTGGGTAGTCCAGTAATGGCTGCCAGTAGCTGCTCAGTCCAGAAGTCCAGTTGGTGGCTGAAGGCTGGAGGATTCCTGCCTAGTCTTCATTCCTGTTGAAGGGTTGGAGAGTTGAAGCAATGGAGGGATGAAGAAGCCGGGTTGCAGGAGGAAGGGGAGTGTGCTAACACAGAACAAGGGACTCTCTCTCAGATCTTCTGTTTTACAGTTCCTTTTATCTGGTCTACTACTGGGAGATTCCATCCAGATCCAGGGCTGGTCTGTGTATTGCAAATGTATTGATCCAGGTTAGCTCTTCAGGTGGTCTGGCAGCTGATCTCTTAGTTAATGCCAAGTGCGGTCAAGTTGACAACTATGATTAACTATCACACCAGGCCTCCTGAGGTTGAAGGCAAAATCTTCTCTGCTTTTATTGGTGGATCCATTAGGTTCATCAGCATCTCATTAACAGATGAGAGAGTTACTAGCTGAATTGTGACACCCTCCCTCCCAAGTTATGTTGACTAGACAGAGAGATTCAAGGATAGCGTTTCACACCAAGTAAGATCAAGCAGTCCTTAGTCTTCAAATGAAATTGGTAAAGAGTCTCCATTTCCTGTCATAGCATGTGAAGCCAGGGTCACCCATGCCCATGTGTTCTATTTTGAGGATACTGGTCGGAGAGATTGAAATTTCTGGGAAAAGCAGTTTTATGTGATTAGTATTTTGACCCTTTTCAGGATGCCTAAGAATGTTACTATATTTAGAGAAAAGGCCTTTACAAATTAAGTTAAAGACTTTTAAATTACCTCAGAAGGAGGATAATCTAAGTGGCGATCTCATAAAAAAAGGAAGTTGGAAACAAGGGAAGATATTAAGAATGCACCTGCATAAAAACGATGATCAGTTGAAAAGGTAGAGAGGGCCAGGAAGAGAGACCCCAGAGGAAAAAATCAAGCCTACTGATGCTATGGTCTTGTACTAATTTTCAGAAGTTTGAGGCAACGAAAAACAATTGTTTAAGCCTCACAGTCTATGGTATTTCACCGTGGTACCCCTGTTAATTCAAGTCGAAAGAGGCCAGGACAGAAAGTGACTTGACCAGAGTACACTGCAACTGATCAAGGTATTGAGACTGGAGCGCATCATATAACCTTTGCTGTTCTACATGTTGTAATTTCCTGTGGGATCCTGTTTCCACATTCCTGAGGAGCCTTCAGCTTTGCTAGTGACTATGTCTTCTCTTCCTTTTCACCATCTTAATGAAGTTATCTGTGCATAGTTGGTTCTGTTTTACCTTTTCACCATCTTAATGAAGTTATCTGTGCATAGTTGGTTCTGTTTTACCTTTTCACCATCTTAATGAAGTTATCTGTGCATAGTTGGTTCTGTTTTACCTTTTCACCATCTTAATGAAGTTATCTGTGCATAGTTGGTTCTGTTTTACCTTTATGGAGTTCTGTCACTTTTCCTCTCTTGCACTTTTAGCAGCTCCTTCCTAAAATCAGACTTTAGCACTTAATATGCACTCATGTCAGACCCCATGATGACTGACATCAACAGCCTATAAACTCTCAAGTTTAAAACATTTGCTGTAACATTTGTCCCACTTTAGTATTGGTAGGTGAGGAAAGAACTTGGAAGGAATTATCACATTTCCCTGCTTGGTTATTGGTTCCACAAAAAAGCCTTCTTCTTTAGTATCTTAGATGTTAAAATTACTTGGAGGCTAGGGACTGACAGTCATAGTAGTGTTCCTAAGCTTAAGGGGAACACAGGAAAGGGTTCTGGGAAATACCCTTGGGTCTTTGCACCTCATTGAGGAGGAGGATCCAGAGAAGAGTTTGGAATGCACATTAAAGGATGCTCTGGGGATTGGGAAGGGAGCCACTGGGGGATGGGGAGGGAGGGAAAGGGAAGGGGAGAGCAGGAGGGTCAGGGGGGAGGTGGAGGGAGGGAGGTGACCGGTGTACCTGTTAAGTTTGTATGAACGGAAATTATAAAAAGAAATTACTTGTTTAAGTAGACTTCATGTATATATGGGAGAATCAGAGAAAATTATGGCCTGTCTGGAGTATGTGTGGTGAGCTCTGTGAGACTTGACTTCAGTCTAGTTCTTCATGGGTCAGCCAGAGTTTCAAAAAGAAACTGTGAGCAGGTAAGCAAACCAGGAACCACAGGGACCAGAAGGAAAGTCCTGTATATTTTTTCCCATGTCTGTGATCCATTTGTGTTGCATCTTCAGTAATAGGGTCTTACTGAGAATTGTTGGAGAGCAGCCAAGAGCCATGGCAAAAGCCTATTAATGTTTGAGGTCTTTAAGATCTCTCTGACTGACATTTATCAGGAAGTTACACATTCCTGTTACTTTTAATATTATTTTCCCTGGGTTATAAGTGGATCAGCTCAAGGCTTTTATTTTCTTTGTTTTCTTCACTCTGCGCTTTGCTGCATAGGAACTGCTCATTCTTATTGTTTTCTTTAAATGACATTTTCTTTGATATATTACTAGCATAGGATATTTGGGGTTGGTTATAATCTTTGTTTTTTTCTGTAAGTCCCTCTGTCCCTCCTATCTCCCATGTCTCTCCTGTCTTCCATCCCCTCATTTCATGTCATATTTTTTTCTCAATTGTTCCCTCCCTCATTCTTGTTTTGGGATCTTAAATTTCCCCTTTAAAAGGTTGCACTCTAACCATCCCTTCCCATCTTCTCACTTGTAGGTCTTTGTTGAATTTTCTGGCTCTTATATTTTTTCCAATCCAAATACATTGACTAGGATATCAGTTCAATCATTTGGATATAAGAGAGAACATGTGATGCTTAACTTCCTGTGTCTGAGATATTACACTCAATATTAAAGTTTCCAGTTCCAGTTGCCTAAAAATTCCATAATTTCATTCTTTCTGATGGCTGAGTAGTATTCCATTGTGTAGATGTACCACATTTTCATCATCCATTCTTCTGTTGATGCGCATGTTGGCTAATTCCATTTTTTTCCACTATTGTGAATAGAGCTGCAACGAACATAGATGAACAAGTGTCTTTGTAATGAGATGTAGTTGTTGTTCCCTTTTTCAAACATAGTCTTTTTTAGGTTAGTGCTGTTCCTTTATTTTCTGTAATTCTATTAAGTTAGGTAGCTTCTATTTTTAGCTTAAGTTATGTTCAGCTTTTATTGCTGGTCATGAAGCTTGTAAAATAATTCCTTTTCACCTGAGATGCTGATTTACATTTGCAAGTCTTGGTATGTTTATGAGGTTCTTTATAATTGTCATGCTTTTTTTTTCAGTCAAATATTTTGTTTTTATGACTTGATCCCAGTCTGCTGTAGAAGTGGTTTATCCTGCTACAGAAGTAGAGAGGGGAATGAGGAGTTACAGTAAAATTAGTTTTTATAGATACCCTCCAATGTCAAGTGAAGAAACTAGACTTTGGAGGAAACATTTGACAAGGACAGGGACTCAGTCAGACCCAAGTTTAGAGAGATTCAGCTGACAGATATGTCTAAGACAGACTGAGAAGTGGAAGGGCTAGTAATGGTGAACTAGATAAAAACTCACTGAAATAACCCATCTGCTAAATAACTAAAATAGCTGAAAGTATGATTCATTTCCTCTGAAGTCTCGAAGAACCAAAGAAGTAGTTAAGAACTATCAGCTAAGATTTGGCAGAGATGAGAGACTAGAAAGATGAGGTCATCATCCATCACTGCTTTGTTCTTGAGGGCATCAGCTAACTTGAAGATACACTTCTGTGGGTTGTTTTTCCTTTGGGCTTTAAGCTCCATTTCTGTCTCTTTGTATTCCAGTAGCATGAAGTGATTTCTCTCAGCCTCCATTGCTAGCTGTGTTCCAATTAGGCTATGACAGAGAAAGATTACTGGAAGAGTGAGGGAAAAACATGTGAATATCCAAAGTACTTCAGGTTGAGGGAGCCAAGATCTGTCGTGCCACTCATCAGACCAAGGTGCTAACCACTCATAGCAGTACTGGGAAGTTCATGAGAAATAGCAGCCTTTTGTCAAGTGTCAAAGTGTCTTTTTGATACAAGTACCATTTTCTTACTTGGTGGGTATTTCTTTCTAATGATCACTTGCAGCTTGAAATTATAGCTGTAAGGATGAAACATCCCATTTGTGCATACTGTATTTTTGACATTTGGATTCAGGAAAGCAAACCTTGATATCTAATCTATATGTGCGGTACCGGATAAGTGGTTTGGTTTCTAATGAGACAGGGCTCTGATTCAGTCACTTTACAGTCCTAATATGAGTGTGCGCCTTCGTAGTCTTGCTTTGGTTTGTGCTGATTCTAACATTGTTTTAGTTTTACCTGTGCCTTGCACTTTCCTGAGTCCGGTAATAACTGCAGGCTTCTTGATGCTTCTGAAGACGCTTCCTGGCTCCTCTGGGATCCCCCTGATAAACCTGGTTCTGTAGGTTTGCCTCTGGTGATTCTTAGACCTGTGTGGTCAGAAGCGGGAGGAACTGTTTTTCTATTTCCGACACAGGCTTACTGTGTCAACTGTTTTGGCTTACTGATGCCAACAGTTTTGGTGCTGTTTCTGTGGCATCCAAGGATTAACGCCTGAGCTTCTGATTCAAAGAGGTTAAGTTAGTGTCAGGAGCAGGGAAGGAAGAAGGGGAATCTAGGGATGGAGTGGATTCCTGATCTCCAGCGTCATTCCTTTTTCCTCCAGTTCTAATATTTTTATAACCATTCTCAGAGTATAAACAGTAAAATCCCTCTTTGCTGGAAATATGTGGACAGTTTCTGTTTTCCCACTGGTGACTAGTTAATACAACAGCTTTGCTTCTGAGCTATACATTGACACCTTTCTGGAAATAAGAGAGAGAAGCATTAAGAACCTAGGACCTGTATGGAGCACTAGGAGTTAGTTAATCAGAAATAAAACAGTACTCACATGAACTATAGCTGGACTTACAGTCCTGGTGAGGACCACCAAATCCCAAGACTTGAAATTTAGTTAGGGTGGATTCCAGGTCGCTTAGATTTCTGTGATATTTAGCCTTCATTGTCAACTTGACTTGGATTTTAAAAAAATCTAGGGGACTGAGATGACTCATTGGTTAAAGCTTTTGTCTCACAAACCAAAGGACCTGAGTTTGAATCCCCAGATCTCACATTAAAAATCCCTGGTGGATGTGACTGCAGTGTGTAATTCTAGCCCTGGTAGACAGAGCCTGGAAAACCCCAGAACAAAGTAATAAAATAGAAGAGCAATACAGGATGATTCCCAATGTCACCCTTAGGCCTTTGCAGGCACACATACTCAAATGTGCTCTGTAAACATACCTGTAGACACATGTATATGCTTACACACACACATGCACACACGTGCACGCCCACACACACATACACACACATGCACACACACAAGAAAATATCTAGAGTATTAGTGAGTCTCACCTTTGGAAGTGTCTATGAGTTTGGATGTGTCTACGACGGTGTTCTCAGAGGATTAATTGAGGGTGGAAGATCCATTCTTAAAGTGGGGAGCACCATCCAATGGGCTGCATCTTTGAATAAGTAAAAAGAGAAAAGAACAAAGTTAGTTGAGTGCTTGAGTTTCTGTTTCTTTTTTTCTTTATCCATTCATGCTGTTGTAAGCAGCCTCTGTGCCTTGGACTGTAGACTGAAGTGAAACCTTCCTTGAGTTGCTTTTTGTCTGGGCTTTTTTTTTTTTTATCATGGCAATATTAAAAGACACCATCTTTTTTTAAACATTTTTTATTATTATTTCTGCTCATACAAACTTAATAGATATACCGGTTCCCTCCCTCCCTCCTCCTTCCCCCGACCCCCCTGCTCCTCCTCTCCTCACCCCTCCCTCCCCATCCCCCAGTGCCTCCCCCCCAAACCCCGGAGAATCCTTTAATGTGCATGCCAGACTCTCCTCTGGGCCCTCCTCTCTGATGACGTACAAGAACCCAGTGGCATTTCCTTGAACGCTTTCCTGTGTTCCCCTTAAGCATAGGAACACTACTGTAGCTGTCAATTCCTTGCCTCCAAGGATCTTGGTGCCTTTAGCAAATGCTAGATTAATGGGATCAATAGTGTGTTGGGCATTGCGCAGGGCATGCAAAGTCCAATTATGATTGCTTCGGCCCTAACTTGTGTGGAGTATCTTGCATATCATTGCTCCTCCCATCCTTGTGCTCTTACAATCTTACCGCCCCCTTTTCCGCAAATTTCCCTGAGCTTCAGGATGGGGAGAGATTAGGCTGGCCTAGTTCTAGGTGGTTGATATAGAGTCTCTGAAGTTCTGGATTATGGTTCGTTGATTTTCTTTTGCAGTTTTGTTGCTCCTGCAATGCCCTTCACTCCATCCTGATGGGTATTGTATTTCACCCCCTGGTCAGAGATAAAAAGCTGTTAGAGTCTTGTTATAAGAGTATATTCAAAGGTAGATGTAATAAAAGTAGGAAACCTCAGTGAGGGAGGGGTCAATCACCCATTTGCAAAATTGTTACTTCTTATCTTCCAGACTATGTGCCCTCCCCTTCTGGTGAGATCATACCCCCTCAGTTGTAAATGATCAGGAACAAAAGTCTGTGAACTTAACCAGATGAAAAGACACCATCTTTTAACCCTCTCTACACACATGATGAATGTATTGTAGGATTTGCTATTGTTTGGTTTGGAGATCAAATCCAGGGTCTCATCCATGCTGCATAAATGTCCTACCACTGAACTCAACCATTATCCAACTCAACAAATGCATTTTTCCCTATCAGTGTATGTAAAGTCAGTCTTGTGTAGATAGCATATAGTTAGGTTTTCTTTCCCTTTCAATCTGTAATAATTTTAAGTGGGATATTTAGCTTATTCAACACTAATTATACTGATATGTTTGTATTTGAGATTGCTTGTATTTTACTTCTCTTCTATTTCCTCCTTTTAATGCTACCTTCTTATCCATTCCTATTATAAGAGTATAGGTTAGAGTTCTGCTTTGTTTGTCTGTTGTGTTTACATGCACTCCTGGATTTTTTGAATGGTTGCTCTAGGATTATAGTCCTTTTTTATTATTTTATTTTCTTGTTTTACAAACATATTGAGTACTCATCGCTGCTTTCCTCCATCCCCCCTCCTATTTATCTCTCTTTTCTTCATCAATCCATCCCACTCCTTCCCAACCACCTGCCTGTCTGTTTCTATGGACCCCAGGGTTCTTTCTGGTTTGTCTACTCTTGTGGGAGGTCAAGACTCTTGTGTCATACAAAGTTGCCTCTCTTCCCCACTGATTGGAGTATTTCCCTTCACTCATCCAACTTTATTCCCCAAGATTTCTACTGTATGTTCTTATCTCTCTTGAGTTCCTCTATAGTCTATGGGGCATGTTGGTATGTCAGTCATTATGCAGGTCTTGTAATGACAAGTCTCACTGTAGTGAGTTCCTAGATGCAGCAGTCCTGCCTTGAATGGAATGTCTTGTCCAACAGTGAAACTTTCCATTTTTAAGTTCTTTCAGTCTCACCAATCCCTCTTCTTCAAGACTTGCAAAGTCTTAGGATAGGGAGAGATCAGGTTAACCTGATTCTGGGTGAACCGGCTAGCTTGCCGGTACACTGCATTACGACTGTTGTTTACTTCATTGCTCTTCTACTGACCTAGGCTGCCTTTTAGTTTGAGATCTTCTACTTCTGTTATAGAAGATTTCTAGGTTGAGTGTTAAGTGTTCTTCAAATCTATGGGTATAATACCGGTATTTATAGAGCAGTTTGTTTTAAGCCAAAATTGTACCAGTTCCTATTTGATGTAAAAACCTTTCTATTGGGCTGGAGGCACAGCTCATGGTATATAGTCTCATACATGAGACCCTGAGTTCAATCTTCAAAACACACACACACACACACATACACACACACACACACACACACACACACACACACACACACACACCACACAATCTATAATGTAAAATCGTTAGAAGCACATTGCTCCAGTTCTTCACTTTGCTCCAGTCTACAGTTCTAAAATATTTATTTGCTTCTTTTGTAGAAATTCTATTTATCTTCTGAGATTTGCTATCTTTGCAGGCACTGCGGGATGTTTTATTTTGCTTAGTTGAGGGCAGTTGGAACAGCTGCTTCAAAATCTTTATCTGCCAATCTCAACATGGTGGGACTGGGCTTGGGCATTTGATTTGATTATCGGGGTCCTTTACATTAGGATAATTTTAGGTTATTATTTAGATATTTAAATATTAGATAAACATCTAGATATTTAGATTAT
The DNA here is from genome assembly GCA_023101885.1 of Typhlomys cinereus. NCBI lineage: Eukaryota > Metazoa > Chordata > Mammalia > Rodentia > Platacanthomyidae > Typhlomys > Typhlomys cinereus. Next base: position 9,401,556 of record JALPQD010000014.1, read on the forward strand.
GTGCTTAATAGGTGAATATAACCCTGTCTAGATTCTGAATCTTGCTCTGTTTTTTGAGGGAAAGTTTTTTTTTTTTTCTTTGCTGTTGTTTGAACAAGGGATATTCCTGGCTAGTCCTGTACTGTAGACTCCTGGTTTCATGCAGTATCTTAAAACTCAGTTTAGAGCTTTCATTTTTAACTACCCAGTTTTAAAAGGATTTGCCAATTTGAAAGACTTCATTTCTGACTTTTTTCCATTTAGGATTATCCTCACTATTGTCAACAATTACATAACTCTAAAAATATTTTTTGGGGTTCTCATGCACAAAATCCTGTGGTTTTTACCCCTCCCCCCCACGGTGCACATTGTACATGCTGCATGTGGGTTGTATCTACAGGTAGTGAAAACAGGAACTTACTTCACATAGCTCTTTCCTCTATCTGTTTCCACTGTTTTTATACCACTAACAGACCTATTTGTAGTGTGCCTTTTGCTGTATTGTGGAGGATGCGGTGGAGGGAAGTTGTGGTTTTGACAGAATGGTAGAACATTGGGCAGCACTATGTGGAAGAGGATTGAGGTACTTAGCATCTCCTCCACAGTTGATGTAGGATCTGTGGGCAGGAGCATGAAGTTCCTTTGCTTTTTATCCTTCTCTTCTCCCCTTCTTTGTGTCTCTGCTCTTGAACAAATCTCAGTGTACTTGATAATCTTCCCAGAAACAAGCTCCCTCCTTTAATAGTCAAATTCATGAAACCAACATGCCATTCACATTTTACCCTATTTTATTGTCTTGAAAATCAGGCTTTCACTGTCCCTGCTCCAAGCTGCCTTTTCTGAAGAGTATCAGAGACCACTTAAATCCAAAACAGACTAGCAACTCCTCCCTTAGGCAGTTACCTATTGACCTTTCATGTTGTGACTCCATCCATTTTTTTCCCCTGCGATTTCCTGGCTCTCTTAATGTTAATTCTTAATTATCCTTCAAGAATGAACATTTATCTATTTTTCCATTCATTTTTCATATTCCTAATGGTTTATTTTTTGTGTATGCTAAGGTAGGTGCATCATCTGTTTGAATGCAGATACATATGGTACACGGATGCATATGGAGATCAGAGGAAAACCTTTAATATCAGTCTTGACCTTCTTCCTTGTTTGAGATAGGCTCTTTGTTTTTTATCTGTGACATATCCGAGATTTTTCTGGAATTCTCTTGTCTTCATCTCTATCTCTCTGTAGGAGTGCTGGGATTATAGATGCTTGTTCTATGCACCACATCTGGGATTTTATACAGTATCTGGGAATTCAAACTCAGGCCTTTACTATTGTTGGCAAGCACTTTTACCCACTGAGCCATCTCTTCTGGCCGCAGTGATTTAATTGACATGCTCTTCCCCCCTTTTGATCCCAGAAGCTCTCTCTGTGACAATCTCATTTGTTCCCATGACTCAATTACTGCTCTACTGGCGACTTCCATGCTGCCTCTCTCTAGCTGTCGTGAGCTGGTCCTACCATTCTGTACGCTTGTTCTTCACTATTTTCAACTCCTTGAGCTCCTTGCGCAACCTTTAGCTTCCACTCTCTGAGATGCTCTGCAGGCTTTATGCTGCTGGACTAAGACTTCTTTCTTTCTTTTTTTTTATTAAATTTTTTATTATTTATTCAATTGTACATGTATGCGTGTGTGCGCGTTGTATATGTATGCATGTGTGTATGTGTAGAACCACGGACGAATTTGGGAACCACCATGGACGCCTCCACCTCCTCCTCGTTTACTCTGCCCCGGGATTCACAGGCTCCGCCCTACCAGGACCAGAAACGCAGGCCGCCCCCATTTCCGCCTGGGGTCTATACATGGGGTCTAGGATCCGAACTCGGGACCTTCCGCCTGCAAGGCGGAGGCTTAAGCCCTGAGCCACCTCTCCAGCCCCTAAGACTTCTTTCTTAACCTGAGGGTCCTTCTCCTGTGGGAGGCAAGACATTTAGATAATTACTTCTTGAGGTTCTTGTGGATTTGCATACATATTGTCAATGCTGGCACTTGTTTCTTGCACTATATTTGTTTATGAGCTTGTCTTCTGATGTGTCGTTAGACTTTGGTAACAAAGATGATATTATTTTGTTCCTGATCTCGTTACTTTGAATATAACCCATGGTTAAGCAGTACATGCTAGGCAGATGGATGACTGGCTCAATAAATAAGGAAACAAATGAAAACTTTGAGAAAAGGAAGTAGCAAGGAGTAAGATGAGAAGAAAGCAAGAAAATAGCTTCAGAAGATGTTGATCCTATGACTTGAGTGTGTTTGTAGAGTGCTTTGTCATTCTAACATTCAAAGTAATTTTATTAATATCATTTTTAGCTGAGTGTGTGTGTGAAAGAGAGAGAGAGAGAGAGAGAGAGAGAGAGAGAGAGAGAGAGAGAGAGAGTTTATTTGTATTCCAGAATTCACATGCCTGTAGAGGGCCAAGAATGATAGTTCTCCCTCCATATTTCTTTGTTCTGGGATTTCCCAGGCTCTACCCTCCAGGGCTGGAAGTGCAGGCCACTGCTGTGTCCAACATTTTTACTTGGGATCTAGAATGCAAACTCAGATCCTTCTGCTTGCAAGGCAGAGGCTTAACCCCTGAGCCATCTCTCCTGCCCCAATATCTTAACAGTTAATTATCTGGCTTCTGTCCTTAGACTGTAATCTCACTGAGAGCAAGGCTATTCTTATCAGATTCATCCCATGTTCTTCAAGCACAAAAATAGTGCCTGGAACAGAGTAGTTCTATAGATAGTTTACAGAACACTGTCCTTTAGCTCTCACAGTGAAGGATTCTAATATTCTTAGACTACAAAAAGAAAACAGAGGCTCATGGAGCTGTTAAGTTGTGAGTTTAGATTCAATAGACAGTGTCATGGTTTGAATGTTAGTTGCCCCCTTTCCTCATGGAATCATGTGTTTGAATTCTTAGTTGATGTTAATGCATAGGAAAGTTGTGGAACCTTTAGGCGGTGGACTTTTGGAGTTTGGTATCCCAGCCTTGTCACTTCTCAAAAGCCCCCTGTTTTTGCCTACAGCCATGTTTTCTGCTGTGCAATTCCTGACATAATGGACTATTTCTCCCCTGGAACCATAAGCCAAATAAATCTCCCTTAAATTGTATCTGAATATTGTCTCACAGAAGCAAAATGAAAAATGGCTGTAGTCATAGGTAAGATAGTTCAGATGCAAGTCCAAACATTTTGCAGTACTGATAATGTCCGGTCATGGCGAGTCAAGTGATGGCATTTCAGAGGCAAATATTGCAGCTCTTGGATGTGCTTTATGGAGGGCAGAGAGCCTTCCTGAGCCAATGTGAGTAGTTCCAAAATCTAGGGCTGGGCATTATCTTCCTCATGGAGATTGTCAAGAGATGAGGCAATGTCTACAGTAGGCAGGGCTACAGAGTCTGCACTCCACAGGGGAAGGGAAAAGGTCTTCTTTTATCGTTTGGTCATTTTTCTTAGTCACGAAGAGATGGGAATGGAAAGCCAAAGCTTCCTTCAGCTTTCCCGCAGCCCCAAGTCTTACCTAAATGCTATATCCCTTGTCATTACTTGGTAAGTGGTATCTGTCATCTAAGACTCCTGAGACCAATGGATACAGCATGCACAATAGATTATTGGGATTCTCAGGCCTTCGTGTGTGTCTTCATTCTGAGACTTGAACAAGGTGATGCCGGCTGATGATCATGCAGACCTGCCAGCCATTTGCTTTGAGCTCCAAGCCTGCCAACCTGAATATTGCAAAGTCAGATCTGCAGCAGTGTGTAGCAGATCCATCAGCAAAGCCCTATTCTTGGCACGGAGAATGGATGAGCTCCAGAGTCCTTGCACAGAATGGAGAGTGAGGCTCCGATGGTCGCTGATTGAATGAAATGATCTTTAAAAGAAGCCAAGAGCCCTTTTAAATTTTGCAGGGGGATTTGGTTCAGTATCTGAAGCCAGCACAGCCTGGCAATTGTGAGAGTCATGTGAGATAGATGTTCCCTTTGCTTGCCCAGAACTGCAAAGAATCCCTTACTGCCATTCTGTGCATCCCATCAGAGTATGCCATGTGACTGGTTCACTCTTTCACTTGCAAAACTGTTCTGCTTTGCAGTGCCCATCTTCCTTACACTGTGATAAATGCTTCATGTTGTCCAAAGGCAGCCAGCTCAGCCTATGAGAGCCAGCCAATGAAAAACTTCTGTGGGAAGTTAGCTTCCAAATAATGAGACCAGCAGCCCCAAACCCAATGACCCAGAAGTACCACCAGCACTGTTCTCCACAGGGGATGCTTCCCTTAGTCACGCCCAGTAGGTATATGTGTGTGTGTGTCTGTGTGTGTCTGTGTGCACTTGAATGTGTGAGTGCCTGTGAAGACCCAAGGGTATCTTTGAGAATCATCCCGGATTTCTCTACCTTCTTGCTTCCTTGCCCTGGGGTTTCCCAGGCTTTGCCTTCCAGGGCCAGAAGTGCAGGCTAATGCCATATACACCTGAGATTTGGGACTTTGAACTCAGGTTCTTTTGCTTGGGAGACAAAAACTTTCACCCCTAAGCCATCTCCCCAGATCACATCCAATAGTCTTTTAGCAGCACTGTTTCATCTCGTGCAGTGCTTGATAGGGTTTGACTGCATGAGCAAGTTTCCCAAGGGAGCTGGCAGGTTTGGCAGGTTATAATGCTTGATGTCTTTAGTTGTGATCCTGAAATATATATGTCCAGTGTTTCAGTTCTAGAAATTAAACCTCCCATAATGGCAATCTGAATCCTTTAAGGGAAGAAGCAGAATAACGCTCTCTAGAACCCAGAGGTGCTGGTTGGCCATACGGCTTTATAGATAAACTGGAAAACAAATGTAATCTGTCCTTGGTTATGCCTGATGCTCAGACCTTGGTTTACTGCCCGTGAATTGAAGCTAAATCTGATTCTTTGTAAGAAAATCCTATTTGGGGAGGGAAGGCAATAAGTCTATAAAGTAAAGTCTAAATTTAAAGTTACTAAACTTACTAAAACTCACCAGACCCTCTTGTACTTTTGCCTGGTGGAAAACAATGGTGTGGCATGCAGGCATGTTTTCAAGTTAATTTTTAAATAAGCATTAAAAGTAATGACTTTTTCTATGTCACAGTTACTCTTTCTGCTGCTGTGAGACGACTCTCAAACAACTAACAATTTAAGGGGAGAAAAGGGAGATTTATTTTGGCTTACGTTTCCACAGGGAGGTACAGTCCATTATGGTGGAAAAGACATGGCTGGCGGGAGCTGGAGGCTGCTCAGGTCACATCCATCATGGAGACTGAGAACACAAGCTATAGACTGCAAGAGCAGACTCCTAGCAGAAGCAGGGTGGGGTTAACCAGTCTCAAGGCACACCTCCCATGATGTGCCATTCTCCAGAAGTTCTACCTCCTAAAGTTGAAACCTCCTTCCCAAACACTGAAAACAACTAAGGATTCAAACACATGACCCTATGGGGGGATCTTGTGATGGTTTTACAAGTGTCTCTCCCACCTGCAATTACTTTCTTCCCCAACCCCACTTCTGCTTTTAAGCCATATGTATTCTTTTATTTCCTTTGTCTCCATTTCTTCCTTTCCTGTCTTGATTCTTTTTCTAGTTTTGTGATTCCCCACACATGCACACACACATATACCCAGGTATGTAATTTTAAATCTAGGTTCTGCCTGTCAAAGAAACATGCGGAACACATTTTTCTGATTCTGACTAAGCTTGCTTACCATGATTTCCAGTCCCATCCATTTTCCTACATGTCATGATTTCATTTTTCTTTTTAAGCTGAATAAAATTGCATTATGTACATGTGTTAAACTCTCTCTATCCATTCATTGTTGAACATGGAAGCTGGTTCTGTTTCCTAGCTATTGTGATGAGTGTGGTAATAAATGGAGATGTTCATGTATCTTTGGTGTCTGTAGGAAAGTTAAGTCTCTTTGAAGAGCAGGTGGCTGATTGCCTCGGGGACTCCACAGAGCCATGCTTGAGGTGTGACTTGGCCCAGCTCCTCATTCCTCCTTCTGAAGAACAGCTCTGAGTTCCAAGTGGCCTCCCTTCTGCCACACCGACACAGCTTGCTGGGTTTTATTTCTTTAGTTCTCCATTTTCCTCCCTTCAAAAGCTCCTCACAGGAAAGGTTTGGCAGGCGACGCGGGTCCCTGCTGTGATGAAGAATCTAACAAGCTTGTCTCACCGATTGATTAAACAACACAGGCAACACAGATTAGAGTCTGAAAATTCCTTGGCTCTGATTGCCCTTGGCGTTGGGCTGGCTAATGAATGGAGTGTGATTACAACCCAGCTTCTGAATGCTGCCTATTGCCCCAGTTTGGGGGATTCTCCTGCCTCGAGTGCATATTGGAAAGCAGCACAGAGCTTGGCAGCATCTGTGGCAACCAGGCCAGGAGGGTTTTAAGACCTAGTCATTCCTGTCAGATCCCTTTCTGTACAGTTTGGGGGCGGAAGTGGATTCCACTGAGAGCAGGTAGGAGCAACATTGAGGCCACCTGCTAATAAGTCACACATACTAGGAGGCTTCATTCATTCCAGAAAGACATTTACTATAGGAATGGATATTCCAACGGGGATCAAACTGTGACTCTCTGAGTTTCTATCTGTATAGCAACTTGGCTGAGAATTAATTGCAAATTTCTCTCTCTCTCCCTCCCCTCTCCACCTTTCTCTCTCTCTCTCTGTCTCTCTCTGACATTAGCTTATTGCAGACAAATGGAAGTTGATCCTTTGTGAAATAAAGAGACCAAAGGTGATCTCTGAGTCACTCCCAGCTTGTTTCTATCTTGGTAACATGCATGTCTTTCCTGAGCTTAAGCTGCCATTCCTTTGGAATGTGTTTCTGCTCTAAATCGAAGAACATCAAAGTTTGAATAGATAGGCAACATCAGAAGAAATTTATGTGAGTAAAAGATAGGACATGAGGATCTGACTTGGTGCTTTAAGTTTCTCTTGTTGAATTCTTGATTGCCTTCTGATTTCAATACACTCACCTGCCTTATTTTTGACAATTTGTTTGGGTCTGTGGTAATTGCATACCCATGTGAAAACATGTGGTAAGTATCCAGTCCCACACACCAAACTCTTTGGAGTCTATATAATACAGTCTATATAGTAACTTTGCATTCCAATTGCAAGTTCTGGACTATCCTGGGTAGCTTTGCTTGTATCTCGTGTGTATTCCAATTCTCTCTCTCTTTTATCAAAGGTGCATTTTCTGTGCCTGGAATTGATATCTGAATTGGGTAGCCAAGAGGAGAGTTTATCAACCTGACAACATTGGGAAGTACAAGTGGGTGAATAGGGAGTCAGTCTCAGATGGCAACACTGCAGTAGGTCACAGGCTGGTCTAGCGATAATACACTATACTACAGACTGAGGACTAGTGGGAAGGAGGACCACACTGGCTGGGGCTGTAGATACACTGTAGAGGCAAAACTCCAGTTCCACTGAAAATTTAAGAGCACAGTGGGGCTAGAACTCACACAAAAGGATAAGATTTGAATCTTCTTCTAAGACTGAATGCAAAATTTGCTTTTAGATTTGGCTATCGGAGGCCAAGAATAAGAACCTGACTTACAAAATGTCAGCTGTCCTGGTAGTTACTGCAGATTGAATCAATCATTCATCTTCAAAATCATGTTGCAGCTTCATTCTGAGTCCCTGTGAATATATGTGACTTATTTTTTGGAAATAAGGTATTTGTAGATGTAATCGAGTGGAGCAAGGTTATATTTGATTAGAATGGGCCCCAATTTCATTGCAACTGATGAATGCCCTTCTGTGGAGGACACAGATTCTCAAGGAGGAAGCCATCTGAGGACAGAGGCAGAGATCAGAACCATGTGTCTGCTAACAGGGATGCCAGTTTTTGCTGGGAAGCACCAGAAGCCAAGGAGAAACATGGAACAAATTAACTCTGATAGTCCAGGAGGAGCCAAGTCGTCTTGATTTCAGTCTGTTAGCCTCCAGAACTGTGAAAGAAAAAAACATTCTTTTGCTTTAAACTGTCCATTTGTAGCTCTAACATCCCTGAGAAATTACAGTAACTAGGCTAATCGAATGTCAAGCCACCACAAGGCTGATCTGATTCTTCTTATGTTTCTCTGCATGAGAAACTGCACAGTTTTAAAAGGCTATCTAAGGGGTCGGATCAAAAGGTGTGATCAGGCTCAAATGTTAGGATAGTGATCTGTGTAGGTACAGGGTATATATTATTGAATTTCATTATTATCAAGGCATAATTATCAAGATGACATGCGAATGGCCAGGACAATTTGATTCTCCCTTTTTTTTTTATTAAAAATTTAATTATACATTTTAAAATTTTTTACCAGTTCCCTCCCTCCCCCCTCCTCCCCCTCCCCTTCCCCCAGTGCCTTCCCCCCAATTCCCAGAGAGTCCTTTATTGTATACGCCTAACTCTCCATTGGGTCATCCTCTCCGATGACATATAAGGACCCAGTGGCATTTCCATAAGCCCTTTCTCTTGTTCCCCTTAAGCATAAGATCACTACTATGGCTGTCAATCCCTTGCCTCCAGGGGTCTCGGTGCCCTTAACAGATGCTAGACTTTATGAGGGCAACAGTGCGCTGGATATTGCGCAGGGCATGCAAAGTCCCATTACGATTGCTTTGGCCCCAACTAAATGATTCTCCCTTTTTATAGCCCTCTTTTTTGCGTGCATGAGTGTGTGCATGCATACATGCATACGTACGTACATGTGTGTGTGTGTGTGTGTGTGTGTGTGTGTGTGTGTGTGTGTTTGTGTAGATGAGGGCGCTTTTTACATGTGTGTGTATCTGTGTAAAGAGGGGACTGTATGTGCCTGTGGAGGCCCAAAGGTGACTATGGGAATCATTCTGGATTGCTCAACCTCTTTATATCTTTGCTCTGTAGTTCCCAGGCTCTGCTTCCCAGGGCCAGATGTACAGGCTACCACCATTTCTGCCAGACTTTTTTACATGGGATATGGGTCTTGAGCTCAAGTCCTCCTGCTTGCTAGGCAGAGGCTAAGCAGAGCCAGCTCTGCAGCCCATCACTCTTTTTGTTGTCCTCTAAGGCATCATCATTCTTTCATCTCATCTGTTCTCCTCTCCCCAAACATGGGTTGAGAAAAACTATGTTAGAGAAATGTGAGGCAGTGGGGTAGGGTGATGCCTGCCTGATTCAATGAATTCCCTGTTTCAGTTGGGCAAAAACTTGGAGATGTAGCAAACCTTAGAATGTTAGTGTCTTACACAGGAAGAATTCTCTTCTCACAAATATTACTTGATTTAAGTGTTCCTGAGCATCAGACTGATTTCCTCTAGACCTTCTTCCTGGACTTGGAGATCTTTGCTGTGGACTTCTCAAGAAAGAGCAATATATGAAAGGTCCCTACACCGCTCAAAACCTTGGTGAAGTCCACTTCCTTCACATTCCTTTGAAGAAACAAAGTTGTCAGTTCTCCCTGGAAGCAAGTGAAGTTGTTAGAAAATGCAGCGGCTGGCTGGTTGGTTGTCTAAATTCCTGCAACACTCTCCCAACAGATGGACACATAGAATGGCGGTCATTTACCCACCTCCATTGAATTGCTCACACCATCCTCAGCAACTTCACAGCATAGATCTCTGAAGATTCATTCTGGATTGTGCTTGATTTTTTTGTGTAATTAATAATAGAATTGGCAACTAGCAAGGGTTTAAAAAAAGAGTACTTGACATTCAGATCTTTATGCAGTTTAAATCCTTACACAGATCTTTAATAATAGTTGTACAAATCTTGGGCAATTTACTTCAACCCTATATTCCCCAATTTCCAGATCTTTTAAATAGGTGTGGTAACATGTTGTTGCAGTCTGCCTGCATGGTTGCTGATAAATGACCATCACACAACTTAAGGGAACAAGGAGTTTGCTTTCTTATGACAGTCTGATTACAGTTCTCAGTCCAGCTTGATGGGAGAGCATGCACCAACACCAAGGCCAAGGAAACTGGCTACACCATCAGTGTATAACCGCTGAGAGATGGACAATCCTTACTTGCCAGACCAGCATGTCTGGCCAAGTATACAGAAGGATGCCAACTCTCTGAACCAGCTCTCTGTGATTTATCCAGGGCCTAATCCCACCCACTATGGGCTGTGTCTTCCCCATCAGCTAGACAATCTTCTTCAGGTTTGCTCTGAGCTTAACCCAACCATCAACTTTCTACAACTGTACCCAGAGCTCAAACCCTCAACAGTCAAGTTGACACCTGTGCTTAACTATGACACATGTCTACATGTCTTTATAAGGTTTATGGTTGTGGCGTCCGCTTACTAGCCCCTAATCCCTCCCATGGTAGGGAACACACATGCAGCACTGTAAACCAGTCTAAACAACAATGGTTGGGGATAAAACTGACAGTAGACAGGATCAGATGTCTCAATACTCACCACAAACACTGGAGAGTAAACTTTCATCTAAATACCTCTCCTTTTATCTTTAAATAAGAAAAGGTCTCAATACCTAAATAAGAGGTAGTCTAGTGTACTGGAAGCAATGAAATAGACAACGGCAACGAACCAGAAGGCAGGATACCAGTGACCCTGAAGTGTGCAGTCAGAATCAGGCCAACCAAACCTCTTCCCATATTAAGGCTCGGTGAATTTTGTGGAAGAGAGGTGGGTAAGAATTTTGTAAGAGCCTAAAGATGTGGAGGTCCACTGCTGGCCAAGAAATTCCACTCAAGGCAGGGTTGCTGCATCTAGGAATCCACTGCAATGAGACTTACCCTCACCAGACCTGCACAATGGCTGACCTGTCAATATCTCCCCATAGACTAGAAGGGGAAACAATAACATACAGTGGTAACCTTGGGGGCTAAGGCTAGACAGGTGAAGGGGTGTGTCCTTGTTAGTAAGTTTACCCAAAGATGGGCCATTTAGTCTGCCATAGAGGCCTGACATCCCAAGAGAGCAGATAATGTAAAGGGAATCCTAGGAACCACAAAAGTAGACAGACAGGAGGGTGGAAGAGAGTGGGAAGGACTGCAAAAGGGACAGAAGAGTGAAAGACAGAGGAGGGAGAGAAAGGGTCAGGGACAATCATCCTTTATGTTTATAAAACTAGAAGAATAAAACAAGATTTATGGTTGTGACTAATACATATAGATTTCACATATTAAGCATTCATTAATAGTTGAATTTTTCTTAGTCTTAAAATCATTGCCAATTTATTTTTGTCATTAATACAATATTGTCCAACTTACAATTTCTTTAAATTTGAGATCTTTTAAATAAAAACTTTGTTCTTCTAAGGTGAGACTTAGAAGTTTCCTGGGGGATCATTATAGCTGATTTCTGGAGACATGAATGATTCTTTTTTAAAGCCATAAAGATAATCACTGACAGATCAACTAGACCTTGGTTCTTTCTACTTGTACCTTCATGTGCTACTCAATTCTTTTCATAAATTTTATTGAAAATTTGGCCTACAGAAATCATATCTTTCATGTTAGAACTTTTGAATGTCCTTTTTTTTTTCTTTTTGGGTTGGGCATAATTTTATAGACTACCTGTCATGTCCCTAAATTTTCTGTCATTGTCAGTGTCACCGTCATAAAGCACCCACAAATAACAAATTATGTTGTCTCAATATAGTTATGAAATGTGATTTTAAGCTCATAATATTCTGAAAAAAGAAGTATTTTATGGAAAATGAAAATGCATTCTTTATAAGTTTTAAGCTAGTGCTTTTCTTTTTATTTCTCATTTCCAACAGATAGTATCTTCTTTCTTTGTGTCTCCTGTATTTCAGTAGGTTTCTACTATTAAAAAATACTCTCTATATTGCGTGTATGTGTGTTGTACTAAGTGAATGCTTTATGATAGACTATGGTGAAAACCCTACAGTATTCAGTAAATTTGCTTTAAAAGAACTGAGTTTCTGAAAATTATTCCCATGAGTAATACTAATACCCTCTTTTGATTGGTAATATCTTTATTATTCATGGGATGAATATAGGCCTTTTGTGACTACGCTGTGTGCTGGTAGTGAGGCATGAGATTTGGGCACAGTAGCATCCTTTTTTTAAAGGGTGGTTTTTGGTAATTTCAGGAGTAGACTTGGTAATCAGGAAGCACGGTCTTTTTTAGTGTGTGTTTTGTGCTTTGAAGACAAATTCTAGAGTTCTCTAGCAATCCAAGATATGTAGAGGGGAGTCTTGCCCACCTCAGTATCTCTTCCCAGACATGGCATTCTGGACTTGGGATGGGACCAAGAGACTGTTAAACATGGAGACTTCAAGAGGCACAATGTCAGCTCCTGGAGTGATAATAAAAGGATAGATTAGTATATCACTCAGAATAGGCCATGCTACACTGAGATAACAAACAAATCTGAAATTAGTGATATCTCTAGAAAAAAAATTCATAGGACATATTAGGGGAATTGTCTCATGCAATTATGACCCTTTCTGACTCTTTGCTACATATCGTATTATTTTTTTTTTTTTTGCCAAGTCTGTCTTCCTCTTCCTGAACTCCTTCTCTCACTTCTTCAGTCATCCCCTTTTCATTTCTGCCATTTAACAATGTCCTTTGCTAACCTTATCAACATGATCTCCAAGGACCGGGTCTCATTCATTCACATCATAACATGAGAGAATCTGTCACAAATCCTCTATCTAGGAGTAGGGCATGAGGCATCTCATAGGCACTATCTGTGGTGCTATTCCTGGCATCAGCTCACAGGAAAGAGAGTTTGTTATTCATGGGATGAATATAGACCTTTTGTGACTACGCTGTGTGCTGGTAGTGAGGCATGAGATTTGGGCACAGTACCATCCTTTTTTTAAAGGGTGGTTTTTGGTAATTTCAGGAGTAGACTTGGTAATCAGGAAGCATGGAATAGAAAGAAACCATTGATGCTGAACTGCAGAGATGGCGCAAGGTTTAACTTCTGCCTTGCAAGCAAAAGAACCTGAGTTTGGATCCTAGATCCCACATAAAAATGCCAGGTGGAAATGGTGTCTGCCTGCACTTCTGGCTTTGGAAGAAAGAGCCTGGGAAATACCAGACCAAAGCAAAAAGGAGATAGAGCAATCCAGGATGATTCCTGACATCACCTTTGTATGGTCACAGGCACACACAGTGGCCTCTGATACACACACACACACACATACACACACACACACACACACACACACACACTCGCACTCACACTCACACATACATGCCAAAAAAATAAGTCTCAGTTTCTCCAAATACAGACAGTGCTCCAGTGCTGCGAATTTGTTCCTGGAAACCCAAGACTACGGCAAAGCAGAGTACCAGAAGTAAATTTGCTGCAAAATAAGTAGCAGGGACCCTTTGCTTCAGATGAGCCACACTACTGCCTCTGTGTAGATGTCGTGATGTGGCATAGGCTTCTTTACCTGCACCCCTATCTGTGGCTTTATTTCTTTTTTGGTTTGTATTCCTTATCACTTTCATACATGAATACAATTTACATGTTTTCCCCCTGGCCTTCTGCTCTACTTAGTCACAGTGGCTATATAGGCTCATGCTTTGGCCCTGGTGGCATAGGAAGAAAGGAATATCTGGGGTCCAAAGGATGGATGCCATCTGCTTTATAATTTAGGAGAAAATCCTCAGAGATCTCATATCTTAGAAAAGCAGTATTGATATTTATTTGCTGGTACATCACATATGCACAATTGCTTGTACTTGTGTGTGTACATATGTGCATTATTATCTCAAGAAAGATTTAGCCTTTTGTTCTCAGAATGTGCTTATGTTGAGGGTGGTGTGTTGTAGTCTGACGAGCATGTTCTAACTCTTGCTATCAGCCTGAGGCTTGGGTGTGTGTCCCCCATCCCTTGGCATGAGGAAGCCTTCCCCCAGGGGATGGAGTTCTTATTCACTGTCTTGGGGTTTCACTTCTGTACCTATTTTAGGAACAGTAGAGATTTAGAATGCCAAAGCCAGCATGGCAATTGCATGACAATTTGTTTTTAAAGGCTTTATAAATATGTAACTCCTTAAGCAAGAAATCAAAGGTCTTTGGGTATATTTTACAATCAGTTATCAACACTTCCCCACCTCTCTTAAAAATAAACTAGATTACATTGTAATGCAATTTGCATTAATGATTACATTTTCATTTAATTACCAGCATCTTCTCTGGGACATGAAAAACATGTTTCTTACTGTCTTCTGTTTCAAAACATGGTAACAAGTCAGATCATGTGTATTATCTGCTTGATAGCTCCATTTGATAGCTCTATTCTTACTTCTTCACGCATTCACTCCCAGTTCTCCTTCTTGTGAATTTCTCCAATGCCCACCCAATATCTTTAGAAGCTCTGGAAGGATAGAAAATTATAGCTGGATGTTGGGTATAAATTAGGTATGTTCAGAATAACTCCTTGAGAAGTTCTAAATGAATCATCTATTGCTGATCTTGGAAGTTCCCGTAAGTTCTCTAATTAAAGTTGATTTGTTTATAGAGTGAAGGTAATCCTTGAACATTTGTGAAATTGAAAGGATACTGTGTGTAATGCAACAGACAGGTAGCAGTCTCCTCCTTTTACCTGAAGCACAAGCAGGAATCTCCCAGGAATTAAAAGATATATAGCACTGATCTTATCTTGGAGCAGACTATAGCATTCCGACAGGCTGGGTTATGCTGCAGTAACAAATAAACCTGGAACTAGTGATGTCTCCAGATTAAAAGAATTCATAGGGCATATCAAGGAATTGCATCATCCAATTACGGAGGAGGGTGTCATAGGTTTGAAATGTGAGTGGTCCCCCACAGGCTCATGTGTTTGAATCTTTAGTTGTTTGAGAAGGTCATGGCATCTTTAGGAGGGAAGCTTTGCAGGAGGAAGGCATGTGACAGGAGGTACACCTTGAGGATGATTAGCCTCTTGCAGCTTGTGGTTTTGTAGTTCTGAGACTCCACAATGGATGTGACTTGGGCTGCCTCCAGCCTGTGCCGCCTGCCATGCTTTTTTCACAATAATGGACTGTATCTCCCCTCTGGAACCCTTAAGTTGTTTGAGTCTCACAGCAACTGAGAAAAGTAACTGGTTCAGAGGGTAAGGTGACAAGGTCAAATCTGAAGGCCTGAGAACTAGGAGTTTTTATGCTAGAGGCAGAGCAAGATGCTGCAGCCTTCTTGTCCTGAATGGCTTCAACTGAATGGCTTCTGTCCACACAGGAGTGAGGGGAATTCTTCCTTGCCACTGTTGCTTCAAATGCCAATCTCTTCTGGAAACACTCTTATAACCCTGTTCACACAATGCTTTACCAGCTTTCAGAACCACTGAGCATTAATCACCCTGCTAGTGTGATGTGGCTCCAGATGTCAAGTATTTCCCTAGAGTTTTAAAGTTCTCTATAGCAGTGGACCTCATTAGAGAGAGGTGGTCTCTTTCCAGCTTCTCTATTGACCTATTGTGGCAGTTATGTGTAGATGCTAACTTGACAAGTGAAGGTTGAGCTTTTGGCACATCTATGAAGAATTTGTAGTTAAAGCAAGCCCTGTGTTTTTTGCCTGTGGGATGTTCATCTAAGTGATGTGAGAAGATTCAGTTCATGATGAGTGGGACCATGGTGAGTGAGACAGATGATGAACTGGTTAGGGGTGGAATACAGACATACTAGCAAATGAGAACGCTTGAACTCTCTCTGAGTTCTTTGCATAACCATAGGATGACTAGTTCCTTCAGCTCAGGGTCTTAGTATAAACTCTGCTGCTATGCTGATGAAGTATAAAGGAAAATTATAGGCAAGAATACACCTCTTGTTCTCCTAAGTTGTCTGGGTCCTGTGTTTGTTCAGCAACAGGGAAATGAAGCTAACCAATTTGGTATTAGCAAAATGGGGTATTACTGAGAAGCCAGCACCCCTTAGGATTAGGGCTATGAAGCAGACTACACTTATGGATTCCTTCTTGGGATGTTTTCTTTAATTTTTTTTTAAAGAAGTAGACTAACATGTAGTTGTAAGCAGTACAACAGGATACCATATTTCAGTTCCTCCCAGTGACAGTGTCACTACAGCACAATATTGAAAGCTGGAAATTACAAAGACATACTAGCAAATGAGAATGCTTGAACTCTCTCTGAGTTCTTTCCATAACCATAGGATGACTAGTTCCTTCAGCTCAGGGTCTTAGTATAAACTCTGCTGCTATGCCGATGAAGTATAAAGGAAAATTATAGGCAAGAATACACCTCTTGTTTTCTAAGTTGTTCTTCTAATTTCAAATTCAGCGGTGTGTGTGTGCAAGATCTATGAAATCTTGTCTCAGGTAACATTTGTGAGATCACTGGTGTCAAGTATGCATAGTTATTTCACAAAGTTCTGCTCCTGCCAACCCTTCATAGCCAAAGTCCCTTTCTATCTCTTTTCCTTATTCCTCTGTCCTACACAGTTGGAGCATTCAAAACAAAAACAAACAAACAAAAAAACTTAGATTATTCTGCAGCTAAATTAGTCCCTGAACTTCTTTCTCTTAGAGAACCATGAAGCCTAGCCACAAACAGGCTTGAAACAAGAAGAATATGACCAAATAAGTTACAAAGTTTTGGGTTTTAGCATTCTGTTGGAAATTTACTGTATCTTCTCATTATGCATATACCTTATTTGAATTTATCTTATTTCTGATTCAAAAACAAAAATGTTAATCCCTTTTCCCTTTAGTGCAAGGGATCAAACTCAGAATTGTGTGCATTTTTAGCAGGCAGTGTCCCCAGCTTTAGGATTTCTAATTCTCTCTCCATCTCAAGAATTTTAATTCTGATAACCTGTGATATTGTGGAATCAGTGAGGTGATAACTCCAAATGTCACTGAACATTCTAGATAACTGACCCCTGGAAGCATGTTCACATAGACCACCATTTAACTCTATGCCTCTGTGAGATCTATATGGATGTCCATTTTTGCCATAGAGAAACTGAAGTGCAGTGAGATGCCCCAATGGGCCTCAGGTTATGAGACTGGATCAAAGTGTGTCTGACCCAAAACTAAGCCTCTGGAGCCCCCAGTCTGTCCCCTTACAACATACACTAATCCCTGTATTTACTTAGTGGAGGCTGGTTAATTAGGGCAAAGTATACACAGTAATATGTATACAGAATGTGTATATAACACATCAATCCATATCTATGATTTCTTTCTTTGTAGAGTTCTTAGAATTTGCAAAACTAATCTTCTAAATACCACTCAACAAATACCTTCTTCCCCTTAGGTTTGTGTGTGTGTGTGTGTGTGTGTGTGTGTGTGTGTGTGTGTGTGTGTGAGTGTGTGTGTGTGTGTGAGTGAGGGGTCACTTGAACATGTGGCGGCCCAAGGGTGACATCAGGAATCAACCTGGATTGTTGACTTCCTTATTGCTTTGCCTCTAGGATTTCCCAGGCTTCACCTTCTAGGTGCAGGCTGCCACCATTTCTGCCTGACCTTTGTACATGGGATCTGGGCATATGAACTCAGGTCCTTTTGCTTGCAGGCAAAGGCTTAACCCCTGAGCCATGTCCTTAGCCTTTCCTCTTGCTTTCAATATATTCAGCTGTGGTGAAACCAACAGGCTGGGAATGAAGAAGACACTATGTTGCTTACAGTTCCCAGGAGAGGGGAGCAGGACCACACCTCACATAGCTGCACAGGGCAGAGGCCCTACCTTCCAGGAGCAGAGAGAGTGAAGGGGGAAATGCAGGCGAGCTTCCTTCTGGCTTCTCTTCTCTGAGAAGGATCAGGGAGGTGGGGTGCCTAGAATTTCTAAGTTGTCTTATTGACAAATTTCTGAACTCCACTGGCTTTGGGACATAGAGATTGTCCTTTGTTGCTTGGGTGATTAAAGCAGGGGAGTAGTGACCAGGAGGTATGGGGTGGGCTAGGAATATCTTGCCTTCCACAGGAGGCTTGCACACACAGTTGAGTCCTCAAGTCTCCCTAGGGAATTCCATCTAGGCAGGTGGCTGCTCCTCTAAGGTGAGCAGAACTTCAAATCCATGCATCAAACAGCCAAAAGGGGAGCAATGAATGTGACCCTTAGGTTAGCGTTTTTCCCTTAGGAAGCAGAGTGAGAAAGAGCTGGGTTTCAATATGCTTCAGTTCTAATTAAAGCAGTATGGTCAATCAGTTAAAAATCGGCAGGCAGTTCTGAGAAGCTTTCCAGGCTATTGCTTAACTTGTGCGAAATATACAGCGACCAATTCAAGATTTGCAGAGTGGGCTGGGAAATATCCAGAATAATTGAGGAGAGATTGGAACATGGCAAAGAAGGGGAAATCTCAGTTCTTTCCTTTCTGTGCACATCGCCCACTCCTTCCTCCTTCCTCCTCCCTGGCTTGATCCCTTTCTCCATAGGCGAAACTTCCCCCAGCTCGCACTCATCTACTTGTTTCCTCTCTTGGCAGTGTGGTACTCTGGTCTTCCCCAAAGTACTCTAAGTGCTTAAATCACCTTTCTCAGGCCTCTTCACCAGATCAGACTCTTACCTGGCTCAGATTTGCTGGGGCGATTCTCCCAGGCACACACTGTGACGGCTCCAGGCCGTTGGGGCAGAGAAAGGCGAATATGCTGCAGGCCCTTAACCCCACCCAAATCCAGGGGACTCCAGACACAGCAGGGAGTCTGTCAAGGCGACACTCCGTCACTCACTCATTCATTCATTCAGTTACACAGCTCCTGGCTGTAATGACGAAGATAAGTAAAGCCTGACCGCCCGCACCTCTGCCTCTGCCCTCCAGAGACTCAGGCCACGGACAGGGAGTTTGTCAGAGCAAGATCTCAGTTTATTGGGGGTAACAAATCAGCTTATATAGACAAAGAATCCAAGTGTGTGAAACAGACAGCCAATTACCTTAATGGTCAGTAAAGCACATACTCTGCATAGGTCAGACTAAACATAAATCTATGTTGGCTCCTATAAGCCAATTAGGGCTCTCTGTAATGTGATCAGGGTTACGCCCAGCACACTAGCTCCCAGCGCCATCTTTGGCCCCATGTGCTAAGCTATGTCCTGCTCACTCCCTCCCAGACTGTTATCCCTGGGCAGGCCCAACAAGATTTACTTACAAATTTTGAGTCAAAATACCAAGAAATAATGAGGGTGAGGGGAGAAAAAGAGGAAAAAAAAGAAGAGTACAGAAGGAAAGGGAGTGAGGAGGGGAGGAAGGAGGAAAGAAGGAAAGTGGATGAAAAGGAAAGGGAAAAGCAAAGAGAAAAAATGAGGGGAGGGAAGGAGAAGGCAGGGAAGAGAAGAGAGAAGGAATGGAGAGGAGAGGAAGAAACTATAAGAAGGTTTTTATTCTCAAAACAAATTCAATGATCAGACTTAAAATTCCAGAAATCAAAGGTAGATGCAATGAAAGTAGGACACCACAGTGAGGGAGGGGTCAATCACCCATTTGCAAAATGGTTATTTTTTATCTGCCAGACTATATGCCCTCGCTTTCTGATGAGTTCATACCCCCTCAGTTGTAAATGATCAGGAACGAAAGTCTGTGAATTTAACAAGGTGTCTCATTACTTACTTTTGTCTCTGGCCAGGGGGTGACATACAATGCCCACCAGGATGGAGTGAAGGGCATTGCAGGAGCAACAAAACTGCAAAAGAAAATCAACAAACCACAATCCAGAACTTCAGAGACTCTATATCGACCACCTAGAACTAGGCCAGACTAATCTCTCCCCATCCTGAAGCTCAGGGACATTTGCGGAAGAGGGGGCGGTAAGATTGTAAGAGCACAAGGATGGGAGGAGCAATGAAATGCAAGATACTCCACACAAGTTAGGGCCGAAGCAATCATAATTGGACTTTGCATGCCCTGCGCAATGTCCAACACACTATTGAGCTCACAAAGTCTAGCATTTGCTAAAGGCACCAAGATCCTTGGAGGCAAAGGATTGACAGCCACAGTAGTGTTCCTATGCTTAAGGGGAACACATGAAAGGGTTCAGGGAAATGCCACTGGGTCCTTGTACGTCATCGGAGAGGAGGACCCAGAGGAGATTCAGACATGCACATTAAAGGATTCTCCAGGTGTTGGGGGGGAGGCACTGGTGGATGGATGGGGAGGGAGGGGTGAGGGAGAGGGGGAGCAAGGGGGTGGGGGGAGGAGGAGGGAGGGAGGGAACCGGTGTACCTACCAAGTTTGTATGAGTGGAAATAATAAAAAATGTGAAAAAAAAATGTAACCCTAATTAAAAGCTGGACAAAAGACTTGGCTAAATATCTCTCCAAATAAGACATACAAAAGGTATGTGAGAAATTATTTTTCATCATTAATCATTAAAGAAATGTGAATCAAAGCACAAAAAAATTCCAGAAATCAACATATGGAAGGAAAATACATACAGTGTTGGTGTATGCTTGACTTGGGTTGCTAGATCTGTATTAATCAGTGTACAGAAATGTCAGTTCAAAAGAGATTCAGAGACTTCAGACTTAGCTCAGACTTCAGATCATGATGTCTCCTAATGGTTATTAGTGGTCTTGATGACATCATGATACTAGTAGGCAAAGGCTCCAAACATGTTATCCCGAGTGAACAATTATCTTTATGTGTGTGGTTCTCAATACTGGACTTAAACTGTGATGCTTTAGACTTACAGGTTTCTTCTTTTGTTTCTTGAAAGATGTGCATTGTTGAAACACTGAAAGATTTATAGTTATTTACTTGTTGATAGCATTGATTCTCTAATAAAGTCCTTTTCACTGTTGGCTTTCAAACATTTAGCTGCTCCCGTTTGCGCACTGGACCAGCAACAATGAATACATTGGTGCTCTTGGTACCTGTGTGATGGTCAACATCAAGCAAGTGGGTGCTGATGCAGTTGCTTTGAGGGAAGGACCCTAGAGGCTGCCCTGAGAGACAGGCACCCAAGGAGGCTGCCAGCTTCAGGTATCTTTATACTTAGATAAACCATTTGTTAGGCAAGCCTAGGAAAAATGGCTTTTCCCCATTGTTTAACTCACATGGAGGCCTAATCCAGTTGCTCTTGGGCTCACCTGGGGTAGAGATCAAGTTATTTGTTGGATATGGAAAGCTCTTCTCCACATCCTTTCATAGGGAAGTTAGCCATCTTATCTCTGGAGGACTTGAGTCAGTTCCTCAGCAGGGGGTTCCTTCAGGGTGATCTCAGCAGTGGGGCATGACCTTCAGGAATTTCAAAGACTTTCAAAGATGGTTCCAGCATTGTTACTCTAATCCTGCCTTAGAGTCAGAGCATGAGTCCCTGAAACATTTACCTTAGTGATTAATTTTGGGTCCTAATTTCTTGTTCAAAATATGGGCATACTGACAGGCACCTCTTTTATCATGTTACTGTGAAGGGGTGAAGTGTGGGTATATATAAAAGTCAGGGGAGCATAGCCCTTCCTACACTGGTTTTGGTTCATTAAAACACATTTTGGACATCTGCCCTCCAGAGCGACACGTGTGCATAAAGTAGTGGTAAGCCATTAGCTTTGTGGAATTTGTTAGTGGCAAGAGGTTACCACTGCAGTTGGCCTGCGTATTGCTGACATATTCATGAAAAAAATGGCTTATGGGAACAAGGACTTCAAGGTGAGGAGGGGAAGCAAGTTGAGAGTTTGGGGAGAAGTCAGTGAATGTCTTGAAGCTAGGAGCACACCTTCCTAGTGTCCAAGTGAATGGGACTTGGGATGGGGGAGGAAATATGGTAACTATGTCAGAGAGGAAGGAAAGAAAAGTGTGAATCATGACAAGCCACACATCTGCTTCCATCTCGGTGAGTGAAGGGTTTTTTTTTTTTTTTTTTTTTTTAATGTGATCATGAAGGACTGGGGAAATGGCTCAGGGTTTAAAGCCTTTGTCTTATAATTGAAAGGATCTGAGTTTGGATCCAAGATTTCACATAAAAACACTGGGCAGAAATAGCTTCAGCCTGCACTTCCTTCCCTGCAGGGCTGATCCTGGGACACTCCAGAGCAAAGCAATAGGGTAGAGTCATCCAGAATGATTCCCAAAATCACTCTTGGACCTTCATAGGCATCATAAGTATCTCTTGTTTACACACACACACACACACACACACACACACACACACACACAGGCGCGTGCATGCCCACTCACCAAAAAAAAAAAAAATTGGATATGAATCCAACTGAAATCTAGGTGTGATTTATTTTTTGACCAAAGACAAATGAACAGGTCTTGGAGCGTATTAGTAGTTTCTGCCCTGTCCAGTGGTCTGCTTTCCCCTCGCTGTAGCTTAGGCTTGCAATTGGATAGGATCAGACTGAAGATTTGTTTAGACAAAATAAAGTTGTGGTACATGAATAGTTTTTAGATTATTTATATAGTTCCCTATTTTTATCAAGAGTAGTCTAAATTTAGTCACTTCCATACTGAGTGTCTCTCAGATTAGGAGACATGTTTTCCCACTCTAAATTTGGTGGGACATCTGGAGGATTGGATGACTGGCAGCCCCCAGGGAGTACAAGTCAGCTCTATTCTGCTGAAGTGAGTATACTTCTGTCTGGTCAGGTTTATGTTGGATCATATTGGTATTTTATAAAGAAAATTTGACTCTATATATTAAACTTCTATGTTAAAATATGCCAATCCATGTTGTTATAGTTGTCTGCAGGTTGCCAATAAATTCCCCACCAAACAACTTAGGGAAACGAGGTTTTATTCTTGCCCACAATTCTTCATTCGTTACAGCTCATAATCCTGCTTGACAGAGGAGTTCATATCAATACATGAGTCCAGTGAACTGACCACGCTATACACACAAGGGTTGCTGAGAGAGGTTCAAACTTCACTTGCCAAACTACAGGTCTGCCAAAGTGTGCTCAAGTTAATCAAACTACTGAACAAGCTTCTTCCATCTTATCTACCTGCCCAGGGAATGTCCCACTCACCAGGACTAGACTGGTCTTCCTATATCCATCAAGCAATGTCCTACGGGCTTGCTTAGAGCGTGCCTTAATGATCAGTTCTTCACAGATTCGCCCACATCTCAGTCCTCAACTATCAAATTGACATCTATTATCACACATATGTTGCTCCTAATTCTATAGATTAGTTTGGGTATCCAGAGACATAACAGTAACCAGTGTGTGTTTGTGTGTGTGTGTGTGTGTGTGTGTATACATATGTGTGTTTGTGCATTTAATATATGTACGTGTAATGTACAAATGTGCAGTGCATGGCAAATGCCCAAGAGGGTGAGTTGGCGCTGAATTACATACAGGTCTGAATCTAGGGTCTACTGACATCTTAGTGTAACTTGGTCTAAGACACTAGCCTTTATAGCTTTAGTTTTCTCATCTATAAAGTAATGTGGATGATTGGATTTGCAATACACAGCTGTGAGTTTGTGCAGAGCACACAATAGAGTTTGTACTTAGTAAATATGCCATTGTTATTCTTTTTAGAGAAAATTCTGCATTGTAAATACCATGCCACATAAACCTTGGGGTGTAGCTTTAATTGAATTAGCAAGTGTAGAAAGAGCCCTCTAGTGTCTTCACAGCCCCAGCAGTACTGTGTCCTATCATGAAGTATTGATTGGAGGGTGCACCCCGAGCTCTGGGAAGTCTCAGTCGCACTCTTCATAAACAGACAGTGAAGCATGAAGTCATAAAATGCTTTATGGGAAAACCCATGAAGCCTTCGAGGCTCCTATAATATGGATTAAGAATGGTTTAAGTCATTCATATTTTATTAGGAAATGTCAGTGGTTATGAGTTAATCAATTTCGAATTGATTTTATTTGTGTGAAATTGGCATTTTACAAAGTGAATTTATTGCTCTTCCAATGTGAAATTATTGCAATATTAGTAGTAAATGCACTCCGATTGAATCTATAGCATTAATCATATGTCCCCAAATTGAACTCCTAATAGTGCTTTAAAAGATTAACTAGAAGGACTTAGAAGATGCTGGCAGCTTTTCAAGGCCTCGAGCAAGCAGGAGAGTGAAGAGCATTTGGGAGACATATACTTTTTGGTACTTTTTTGATACTTTGAAGTTGGCAACCCGGTCCTCCATTTGAGGGCACTCTGCCTCTAGTCTTTCTACTAAAGAAGGTGGCAGGAAGCAGGTTGAAGGGCCAGATGATTCCCCACTTTCCTTGCTCTGAGGCTCCATCCTTCAGACACCGCTGCTTTGGATCCCCCCCAAAAGGAAGCCTGGACTTCAGTGCAGTGCACAATCACTCTCTGGCTGCAGAGGCCAGAAAGAGGGACAGTACAAGGAGACATGGTCCTCGGTGTGTTCTTGAGACCACCAGAACTGCTTTTATTTTCCAAATTGACTTATACCTCCATTCTTCCAAATGGCTTCTCGTGTTTTTTCTCTCCTTGAAATCTCTAGCGTCTCTTTTAAGTGACCGTCGGTAAATGACTAGGATGCTATATGTCACTGAGCAAATAGTAGTAACCAAAGGGAAGCCTTTACGCGTCCTCTCTCAAGTACCCTGGCCTACCCAGGTTTTGCACATTTATTTAGAAGCCTCCCTTCATAGCGGAATGAACAGGAATCAGCCTCAGCACCTGTGTGCTGGAGTCTGTCCATCCTCCGCTGACTCAACCCAGGAGCTCCTTCGACTACCCACCTTCTTGCTCAGGCATCTCCATGGCTTTTCCACACTCAGTCTTCCTTGTGGCTTCTCCACTCTTGGCCCAGCCCTTGTAGTGGGCAAGCATTTGAAATATCATTCTGATCGGTTTCTTTTGGGTACCATAGAAAAGTTCCAGAGCTTTGTCCACTAACATCATCTCCCTTTCCTCTTTTCACAGTTTCCTTCTGTCTGTTTCACTCCAACTTTAATCTGCCACTTACACCAAATGTCTGACAGGCTCAGAAGAGATTTCTCACAAAGCCTTCAGGAGGCCGTTCTGAGTCACCAGCAGTGGGCATAGTCAGTCTTGTGCATGGTACTCCTGACCACTTTCCTGTTTCTCTGGCAGCACACCGTGCTCTCCTCTCACCTTACTTCCAAATCGTTTTTCTGATGCCTTTGCTTGAGTTGATGACTCTTGATATTGGAGAACTCAAGGGCTTGAGGTTTTCTATCTTCTGTGCAGCTGGTCTGTTGCACTTGCCCTGGCTAATCCTCTCTGGTCCTGGGAGTTTAAATGCCTTAAGCTCTATGATCACTCCCAGATATGCCCTCCCATCTCACCAGATCCAGCCAAGAGCCGCGGAACATTCCCTGTGGAGTATCCAATGGATGCCTCAATCCCAGAATGTCTCAAGCTAGAGTCGCCATCATTTCTCTGTCCTCCACTCTTTCTCAGTCTTCTGCATGTCTGGAAATGGTGAGTCTGGGCTCCAGTTGTGTTTAGCACTGTCTGTCCATTCACACTCCCTTCACTCTCCAAATGGGTTGGTGAATCCTGTCAGCATTACTTCAGGAAGAATTGAGATTCCATTGGATCCTTGTTTCCTCTACAGTTCCCAACTAGTCCTCCCTCCCTGACATCCCTCCCTCCCCTCCGGCCTGGCCTTACTTCAGCCACTGAACAAAGTGGTCTTTCAAAAAGATAATTCTGCTCTAATCTTGGGTGTTCAAAAAACATCTTTTTGCAAAACAAGTTTTAGTCCTTATGAGATAATTTGTCAGCCCTTGGGAAAATCATATCTGATTAGAATTTTTTTGTTTGGGGCTTTGAGTCACACCAGATAGTTTATACTAACTGTTTTTTAAGGTGGGAACTTTAGGCCACATGGCATTTCTTTCACCTTTGAATAGTCTAGAGACTGAATAACTAAGATCAGCTGTGTGGTATTCTATTCATATCTGGATGAGTCCCAATATAAACCTTAGCCAATATAGTTTGAATGAATTTCCACAATTTACAGTTGCATTGTTGAGAAAATTAAGCACAGGCCACACAGCTCATTTGGAGGAGAACAACTGAATTCGTTTCTGGTTTGTTCTATATTCTTCTCTGTGCATTTTTCATTTTTGATGATTTCAATCTGCATTTCTTTGCTATAATAAACCATGTTGTATGGCAAAATTAAAAAAATGAAAAAGGTAATTCTTTAGCAATAGGGTCTGTATTGTTAGCTTCTGGGGGTCAACCAAGAGCAGTGGCAAAAAGCTCTGCTATTCTGGAGGCCTTTTAAGATTTCTTTAACCAGCAACTTATTAGCAGGTATCAGTGCTGAGAATGTTGTTGAATTGTCTATGGCTCTTGGTAGGAGCATTACATGGTCTTGTCTATTATGTCCTGTCTTCCTCATCCTGTATTTCCTTGCATGGTGTATGCCTGTTCACATTGTCTTTGAAGAAAAGAAAGGAAATTTTTTATGAACTTTTAATACAAAAGGATTCTGTCTGACTGTATCTTGTTTTTTTCTAAAAAAAAAATGTTTGACCCACTTATGAGAGACAGAGCAGAGAGACGCACACATGCATGCCATGGCGCGTGAACACATTGGTGGAGGTCAGAGGGCAATCCTCAGAAGTGGGCTCCCTCCTTCTACCCTGTGGGATACCAGGAATTGAACACAGGTCTCCAGGTTTGGAAGCAGGCACCCCATTAGCTGAAACACCTTGCTTGCCCATGTATCTTACAATTTTAGTGCTGCTTATTGCTCCCCCGCATTTCCCCACACTTTCCTTTGTCCTATCACCTCAACTTCTGGCTTACTTTAGGTCTTTGCCCCCATATTCTGCTTACTATTTTTATCATTTTATTGTATTTTATATGTGTGAATGTGCGTTTGTGTGTATCAGAGGGCACTGTGTGTCTCTGTGGAGGGCCAAGAGTGACTTTAGGAATCATCCTGAATTGCTTCTACCTCCTAGCTTTGTTCTGGGATTTCCCAGGCTCTGCCCACTAGGGCCAGAAGTGCAGGCCACTCCCATTTCCACCTGGCATTTTTTTTTTTTTTTTTTAAACATGGGACCTGGGGGATCTAAACTCAGGACCCAGGACCTTCTGCTTGCATGACAGAGTTTTAACCCCTGAGCCATCTGTCCAGCCCATAGTTTCTTATCTCTTGTGGTCTTTCACATCTCCTTATTTATTCATTCATTCATTCATTTACTTATTTATTTGTTTGTTTGTTTGTTTATTTATTCAATTGTGCGTGTATGCGTGTGTGCGTGTGTATGTGTGTAGAACCACGGACGAATTCGGGAACCACCATGGACCACCTCCACCTCCTAGTCATTTACTAAGCCCCGGGATTCTCAGGCTCCACCCTACCAGGACCAGAAACACAGGGCTGCCTCCGCTTCTGCCTGGCGTCTATACGTGGGGTCTAGGATCCGAACTCAGGACCTTCTGCCTGCAAGGCAGAGGCTTAACCCCTAAGCCACCTCTCCTGCCCCCACATCTCCTTCTTTAAGGTCTTCAACCCCTTCTCTCTTATTTGATAAATTTATTTGATCTTATTTGATAAAGTTAAACCATGTAGATGGTTTCTCTCAAACTGTACTTTACACCTTAATTCTATTTATTACATCCCTACCAGTTTATAGCCTATCCTGGTCTCCTCTCCTCTTTGAACTGCCTCTTTTCTCTATTCTTCTTTCCTACTATGGTTTATCAAACAGGTCATCTAAACCACCACTGCCCTAAATCTCAGGAAGATCACAGAGGAGGGGGAAATAAGTATCTAAGAGCCTGAAAGGGGCAAGAGGCACAGTCAGATGGGATCCTCCAGTCACGACTGGTCCCGTGCAACTAGGAACTCGGTGCGGCTGGGTCTACTTCCACAGGGTTTGACCTCTACACATATCATGAAAGTGGAAAGATCTCAAGAAGCACCACATTTCCCTCAGAGACTAACAGTGGAAGAGAAGGGAGCTACTTTCCCCAGGAATATGCCATACATTGTCCTCACTCCAGCAAGTGTCCAGACACATGCCATTAACCGGAACCATAAACACACAGGAGGACATGAGAGTGGACAGGAGGCAAGTAGGGAAAGAGAAGGCTTGAAATGAGGATTGGGGTGGGGTAATAAGTGGTGAAAACAACATGAATACCTCTATAAAGCCCTAAAGGAATACAAATAAATAAGAAAGATAATTCTTTTAAACTCAGATTTGCACTTTTTTACTGAAAGCATTCCAATGATTTATGACTTCAGGGTCAGCAACACACAGTAAATGCTATGTAGCCCTTCAGTTACACATCCTTCAATAGTCTGTTCCTCCTTTGTGAGCTCCCTGGCTCTGTCACCTCTACGCAGGAGAACTGGTAAAGCAGGAAAGACAACCGTGGATGTGCCAGACATCTGGGAATGAGCGATCCTTGAAGCCTGAGCTCTCTTTGAGCTGTAAGTGGCTCACAATTGGTATTGTTTCCAGACAGGTTAAAAAAAAATCATGGCTGTCTTCATTTTGCTGATGATAAGACCAACGACTTTTTAGCCAACTGGGACGTCCAGATTTTAGAAGAAAATTTATTTTTATTTTTTCTATTTAATTCTCACTGTTTTTATATCAAAACTTTATTATTTCAAAAGAGTTAAAATAGGAAGACACATTATAAAAAGTTGTGTAAGAAATAAAATTCCCAAACCACAGAGAAAGTTTTTATTATTATTATTATTATTTCCCCTCATACAAACTTCCCCTCCCTCCTTCCACCTCCCTCTGACCCCCCTGCTGCCGCCTCCCCTCTCTCCCCATCCCCCAGTGCCTCCCTCCCAATCCCCAGAGCATCCTTTACTGTGCATGCCAAACTCTCCTCTGGGTCCTCCTCTCCGATGAGGTGCAAGGACCCAGGGGCATATCCCAGAACTCTTTCCTATGTTCCACTTAAGCTAAGGAACACTACCCACAGAGAAAGTTTTAAATGGTCACTTTTCCTTCCTGCTTTTTGTTGTATGTTATCTGCTATGATATAGAAAATTATGCATATTATAATATATATTACTTACAATTATTATAACTACTTTATGATTTATATATTTGTGTTATAAATATATTATAAATTATACAGACATATATATATATACACACACACATACATAAGTAAAGAGAGAAAGTGAAGGGAATGCAAACAAGCATTCCAGTATAGGTATCTATGAATCTTAGCATTTATTCTCTGAAACTTTAACAGTAAAATCGATTCAAATCAACGAATATTTATTTAGAATCTATAAAAGTACATATTTATCTAGTCAGGAGTTATGAGGCTGTAAAACAGCCAAAGTGCTTGTCTCCAGCCCTGGATTATCCAGAGAAGCCCTGGCATAAGACACTTTTATTCACTCCCTCTATAGCTATGACCGTGCCTACCAACTCAAGTAGCGATTGTAGGATTCACAACTAGTCAAAATCATCTCAGGCAGTCTCTGCCTTTGAATTCTTTGGAGACTACTGTCTGTAAAATGATAAACTGCTGAAGGATAAAATGAGGGTCTCTCTTGAATGGATGGGAGTTGGACGGTGGAGGAGCCAAGTTCCCCTGGGTGGGTGTTTTCCTGTCCAGTAAGAGTGTGACCAGTGCCCACCTTTGTTAGGAGTCTTCGCTTGTCTTCTAAAGAACCCATGCCACTCACCACAAAAACTTCTGATTGTTTTACTCTTGCTAATACTCACAGTGCTATTCTTTATGGTTTTTGCCTTTCTGGAATATGGTAGTGTCTATTTGTAGCTTTAAGTTACATCTCTCACGAATAGCTGCGTGGAACATCTTTTTGTAGATTTACTAGTCATTTGTATCTCCTATGACATTTAAGACCTTTGCAATTTTTATTGGGTTGTTTGCCTCATTATTATTGACTTGAAGGAACTATTTATATTATGTATAGATATATGATCCTATACAATTCATCTTTTACATATAAGCCAAGAGCACTTTTGGATGCATAGAAGAGCTTAACTAGTAACGGCGTTAGCAATAATTGTCTCAGTTATCTGATCAAACAAAAACTGAGCCAGGCATTGCTTGGTTTACCATCTTTCTTAGTCTGATTTCTCATGCTTATGTTTGAATCTGTGCGTGTCCTCACGGTTGCATGACAGCTGCCATAGAACCTAGCACAACCCTTGTGTCCACAGACAGGAACAGTCACTCTAAGTGGAGAGTGAAAAGAACAAACGCTTGTGTGATTCTTCCTTTCATTCAATGGAGACATAACTGTTTATCTGATGTGCTCTCAAACTGTTCATTTCCTATTGGCAGAATTCTGCATCTTGGATACGCACGTGACAGAAAGGTTGGGGAAGTGAGCATTGGGCATGCTTTGTTTCACTGTAGCCATCATTAGAAATAGGATTAGACTTTCAGTGCTCACGCCCCGGGGCTGGGCACGTCTCAGGAACACAGGTGTTATGAATTAGAAAAGATGAAAACCAGCTGGTCAGACACCAGACATGTCAATACTGAGCCCTAAAAGGCATATGTTACTTTCCAGAGCAATGATGTGTACTTGAGAAACCTGTGAGTCCTCTGGTCAAAAACGGAAGTTAGAAAAAGCAAGCACTTGAGTTAAATGCATGATCCTGCCCTATGCCTCTGTGATGTCCCTGATCTCAGAGCCATCACCTCACTTGAACTGCTGAATGGAAGTGCTGGTTCTGATCACAGGATTCTGCTACCCAGGGGACAAGTCAAGTGAGTCCTTAGAGGTACCCAGCTGGGTGAAGGAAGGGGCCAGATCGGGTGGGAAATTCAGAAAGCAAGGCTTCAGGCAGGGGGAATTCAGAAAGCGGAGCTTGAGGCAGAGTTATTTCAGGTAGTTTATTTGGGAAATGATCCTAGGAAACAGGAGTAAGTCACTTTGGAAAATGAAATGGAGATGAGAAGCAACGTGGAGGAATGGTAAGAACTGTCCAAGTCAGACTGAGGCTTGGCTCAGTGGCAGACTGTGCTCAGCACGTAATGACCAGGCAAATACCTAGAAGAATCCCTTAACTTAAACTTAGATGAAGAAATTGGCCATCTTTGTGGGCAGTTGGAGATTTATCAGGGGACCTCTGGGTCTATAGGGAGTACATCCCAGATGGGGCCTTGTGGTCTGCAAGCTTGGACCAGCTGCACTGGCCAGCAGCATCATGTATCTTACCCTGATCTCCTAAGTCAGAAGAGAAAGAATAGAAGGCAGAATACTATAGCCAGACAAATTGTTAACTTTTGGGCTTCATTATGTCATTTCCACACATAGATTCATCTTTTTTATATTCGCCCCCCATCATTTTCTCTTGTCTCCACTACCCCGCCTGTTGATACCCTTTCTGTGCCCCAGCAGAACACAGTACCCTTCTGCTTTCATGTCATTATCTATATCTTTCTTTCTTCTTTCAAATCTCTTGGTTCTTCTCTTCTCCTCCCCTTCCTCTCTCCTCCCTTCCTCCCTTCTCCTCCCTCTCTCCTTTCCTCCCTTCCTCCCTTCTTCTGTTCCTCCCTTCCTTCATCTATTTAGCCATGAAATATGTTTAAATCTCAACTCTGTATATAGAACATGTGATGTTTGTTTTTATTCCCTCTCCATTACCATCTTATTCCTCCCTCTCTCAATACTTCCCTTCTTCCACCCAAATAGCCCCTTTTACTGAATCTAGATTCTGCATATGAAAGAGAACTTGTGCTACTTGTCTGAGTCTGGCTAATTCCCTTAAGGTAATGATCTCTAATTCATCCATTTTATGGCAAATTACTTAACTTCATTCTTCTTTATTGCCTGCTAAGAACAACACAGTCACTCTGTACTACATTTCCTTCATCCATTTCTCAACGATTCTATGCACAGGCACATTTGAACATTGCAGATCTATTCCAAAGACATTGCTTGTCAATCATCTCACATCTTTCTTATCGATTGGCTCCAAGCCCCAGTGGTCAAACCGTGAGGGTTAATGATGCATCAGTGTGTTTCTCATTACAGTTAGAGATGTTTAGCCTGGCAAGAGAAGGATTTTTAGTGCAGTTCAGCTCAGGATGACCTGCCTGCGCAGGAGGGCTGCTGTTTCTGCTGGAGGTAAGGGGAACCGCTGCAGTGCAGCAGACAGCCCTGAGCCAGGAGCACGGAAGAGAAACAGGCCTGTTTGGGTCCTAAGCTCCTGGCAGGAAGTGCACTGCTTAATTGCATAGACTTCAACTACAGGGCACATTAGCCAGACGCACAAAACAAGAGGCACTGAGCAGAATTCTTGGTGTCCTAGTGTCTCCTCCCGGCAGGCAGAGTGCTTTTCCATCTGTTAAACATGGCCCGGTGACTTGTTCCTGTTGGGATCAAGTTAAAGAGCATGGATTTCTCACTTTAATGGCGCAAAGTTTCTCAGCAGTAGATGTTCATCAGTCCCCTCCTCTGGCTCCGTTGGAGACTTAAAGCAAAGCAGATCTCCAGCTCCTCCATCTTTCACAGTGCCCCAAGAACACTTACTTCTCTGCTTTCCATTTCCTTGCTTTTCTGTTTTCTTCTTTCCCCTTTAGGCCTAAAAAAATCACCACTGTTGTAATCTGATTTGGAGGATTTTGGGGAAAAAAAGCTAGGCTTTCCATTGAGACTATAATTAACATGAACTGGCAGAGGACTCTGGCAGGCTGGGGTGCAGGACTCCTGCTATACCCGAAGGTGATGCTTGGTTCAACAAAATAATTCCTGGTTGCTTGGGATAGGGGGTATAATGTGAATATATACAAGCTTTCCTGTTGTGGGTGGGAGGACTTTTAAAACTCAAAAGATTTCAGGCATGTGAAACAGATGTTTGTTTTAAATTTTTTTGGCATCCTGTAGTGATTACTCTTAACTATTGCCATGAGAGAGCACCCAAAGTCAAACAACATAAGGGAGAAAAGGAGATTTATTCAACTTACAGTTCCAAAGGGGAGAGAGATACAGTCTATCTGTGGTGGTGGTGACATGGCTGGGGGCTGAAGCTGTAGGCAGGTTAACTCATGGCAGATATCCACATGGCTGGAGTATGGGGCTGATCTTCGTGTTATCCAGATAATCTTTTCAGGTGGTTTTAGCTGATCTTGCCAAGTGTAGTCTCAGCTGATCTTAGTTAAGGCTGGGTGTGTCAAGTTAACACCCAGGATTAACTCTCACACATCCATTTATTTATTGCACTTGAGTATGAATGTATGGAGGTCTGAGGACACCTCACAGGAGCCAGTTTATTCTTTCCATCAGGTGAGACTTCAGCAAACACCTTTCCCTGCTAAGCCATCTGGTTGGCCTCATAGCTCATGTAATTGAAGAGTCTATGTGCACCGATTCTCCCTTGAAGAAAGTGTGTGGCCTTTTCCTGGTTCCCACCTTAGCTCAGTCATTCCAGTGCACATGTCCTACATACAAACTGTACCTGCTTGTGGTACCTGCTCCTGTGGCCAGGGACTTAAAGTGCGCACAGGGTTTCCTGTGTAGACTGATACCCAAGGAACTCCAGATTCTTCATGATCAATCGTGTGTGTGTGTGTGTGTGTGTGTGTGTGTGTGTGTGTGTGTGTACCAGAAGGCACCTTGAGAGGGCACCTTGAGTATGTATGCCTGTGGAGGCCCAAAGGTGGCATCTGGAATCATTCTCGATTGCTTTTCTACCTTACTACTTTGCTGTGACTTTTCTCAGGGTACACCTTCCAGGGCCTTAATTACAGGTCACTGCTATATGTGCCCCATATTGGGATCTGGGGATTTGAACTTAGATTCTTTTTATTGAGAGACAAAGGCTTTAGGCCCTGAGCCATCTCTCCGGCCCCAGGGTAGCTCTAGCTCACCTCCACATTCTTGGTTCCTTGGAATGACACATCTTGTCGATTCTGCAGCCTCTACCCTTTGATCTTCCCAAAGACAAAGGGACAGAGAGACCTCAACTTTGCTGTTGTCCCTTGAGGTTTTGGGCCAGTCTCCTCTCCAAGCATCAGTCCTGTTGACTGCTGAGCTTGATGAGAATGACCCCCACAATCAGAGGCCACTTTCTTTTTTATTATTTTTTATTTTTATTTTTTTTCTGCTCATACAAACATAATAGGAACCCCTGTCCCCTCCCTCCCTCCACTCCTCCCTGTTCCCTCCCCGCTTTGTCCCTTCCTTTCCCCCCTCCCTCCCTTTCTCCCAGTGCCCCCTCCCCCCATCTCTGAAGCATCCTTTAATGAAAATATCAAACTTTCCTCTGGGTCCTCCTCTCTGATGAGATGTAAGGACTCAGTGGCATTTCCTAGAACTCTTTCTTGTGTTCCCCTTAAGTATAGGAACACTATTGTGACTGTTAATCCCTTGCTTCTAAGGATCCTAGTGCCTTTAGTCCATGCTAGAGTTTGAGGGGTCAATGATATGTTGGTCATTGCGCAGATCATGCAGAGTCCTGTTACAATTGCTTCGGCCCTAACTTGTGTGGAGTATCTTGCATATCATGACTCTTCCCATCCTTGTGGTCTTACAATCTTACCGCCCCCTCTTCTGCAAATTTCCCTGAGCTTCAGGATGGGGAGAGAGTAGGCAAGCCTGATTCCAGGTGGTTGTTATAGAGTCTCTGATGTTATGAATTATGGTTTGTTGATGATTTTTTTTTCAGTCTTGCTGTTCCTGCAATGTCCTTGGTTCCATCTTGATGGGTATTGGATGTCACCCCCTGGCCAGAGATAAAAACCTGTTAAATTAGAGTCTTATTCTAAGAGTCTATTCAAAGATAGATGGAATAGAAGTAGGAGACTGCGGTGAGAGAGGGGTCAGTCACCCATTTGCAAAATGGTTACCTTCTATCTGGCAGCCTATATGCCCTCCCCTTCTAGTAAGATCATACCCCATCAGTTGGAAATGATCAGGAAGGAAAGTCTGTGAACTTAATCAGATGTCTCATTACTTACTTGCAGTCCTTGATGATGGCCTATTTTCTCTGCTGTAACTTGGTCTCCTCTGTTTCTGCTGGGGCCCTCCTTCCCCATCCCTCCTGTTTATAATCTTTACAATTACTGTAGGTATTACAGAGATTTGTCTTTGTGTGTCTCTAAGTGTGTTTGGTACTAGGATCCACCTATTAGGGAGTACATACGGTGCTTAATTTTCCGTGTCTGGGACAGAGGCCACTTTCTATACACAGGTAATTCCTGGGAAGCCAAGTCCCAACAATGTGCTGCTAGAATAATAACATGAATCAGACACCGAGGCTACAATGGAGAGTCCTAACCTGGGAATGCACAGGTCACAATGTCCAAGAAACAAAGAGGCTCAAAGAAATATCTTGTCTGTTTTAAGTCATACCTTTGTCATAGCTCACAGTTCCTTTTATGGTCTTCTCCTCCCAGGCTGGAATTGATCTATCTGTGATACCACAGTTGATCAATGTGATAGATAATGGTTAGGCAGCAAAGTCTTTTATTTGTGCAACTTTAAGGCTTATTGTATTTTTTTATTTAAATTTGTTCTGGCTTAGAGCTTTGCATTGACTTTGGTGAAGACCTCCCACTGCCAGTGTCTGACCCCGGGAGTTCTTGCTTGTCTTTTGGACCTTTGGTTTATGCTTGTAGGGGATCCAGGACTGAAGCATGGAAGATTCTTATCAAGCAAATAATGAGGACCCCCCTATGCTTTCACCTTCATATTACATGTTGCACATCACACTGCATGTTAAGCCTAGGTACATAGGTAATTAAGGTTATTAACCAGGATAGGACACAGTTGCAGCTATGAGGAAAGGCAGCCTATAGAAATGTACTTAGGCACCAACTACTAGCACAGATGATCTAACAAAGCATGGTCCTTTAGATGTAGAGAAGTACTACATAGAGCCAGGAAGATAGGTCAAGGGATCAGGCACCTGCTCACGAACCTGGAAACCCACATGGTGAAAGGACAGAATTGACTTCTGAAAGTTGTTGTCTGACCTCCATGTGTGTGCTTTCTCCATCTCTGTCTTTCATACATAGATGAATAAATAAAAAAGATTAAAGTGTTACAACTAGCAGCAGCCAATAGAAATGTTCCAGATGCTTCAAGAAGGCTGCCTGCTTTGTTTGAGCAATTCTTCCCTATGGGAAAGAACAGATTCAGGTTTGAAGAAAGAGTGTCCCGTAAAGGTCCGAGGGGGATTAAGCGTTGCAGGTCTTTTCTTGCAGATACTTTTCCAGGCTACAATGGCATCTTGCATCTGTGACCACAGTGTGAGTGTGAAACTGTGCCATCCGCTCAAAACAGTGTGTGGTGCGGCTGGAACACACCAGAGCAACCCGGGCAGCAAACAGCAGCTCCTTTTGCGTTCACGATAGAAGATGATTAAGGAGTGGAGCTAGTTACTCTCTGGCATCGCGGCCCAGGAAAGGGGGGTGAGTAGCACATTCCTTTCACTTAGACAGCAGCAGATGAGATATTTGACAGATCTCATGGATTCAGCAGCAGGGGATTTTTATGCTGAAGATTTTCTGGTCGCGTTTGAGGCTGAGTGTGTTCTTAGGAGGCTGTGGTCTCCGGTGGAGATAGACCAGGAGGGACATCAACTGTGACGTGGCTCAGATGTCACAGAATACATAAGATGCCCAGTGAATGAGGAAGTAGCAGGAGTACAATCCCCTCTGGCAAAACGCCCGCACTATGTTCCACTCCCCAGGGGAAAGAAGGGATGACATGGCTTCCAGAAGCATGATGAGAGCTCTGCTTGGATTGTCTGGATGGGGGGGGTTGTTCCACAGAGATCCTAGATGACGTCATGGTCTTCCACTTGCTCAAGGTTTAGAGGTCGACCATCTCCAGGACTTATCTCCCTGGGAAGCCAACCAAAGGTTGCATAGATTTTTATGCCAGGCAGATGGGACTTAGGGCTTCTGAGAAGAACAGGGCTAAACTTCCCATTGGCCAAGGGTCATGGAAGTCCTCCTGTTGAAGTTTTACTGTGAGACAGCACTCTGACACAAACAGAAAGGAGAAAAATTGTATTTATGTCAAACCTGGCTAGAAGCAGAAGCAGGAGAAGGGTTCAGACTATCAGAGCCATGACGGGGCAGAGAGCAAAAGTGAGAAGAAATAGAGCCAGGCTACCAAACCAAACCTCAAGGCCTGTCTGCTGCGACATGCCTTCATCCAGCAAGCCTCTGTCTCTTAAAGGTGCCACAACCTTATCAAACAAACACCAGCTAAGGGTTCAAACACATTAGCCCACAGGGAGCAATTCTTATTCAAACCACGGCATCCTCCCATTGACTGAAGACCATGATGAATACTGGGTGCTGAGAGGGCGCTGGATAGATGGAGGTGATGTTGGATTAGGTAAACGATGTCAGGGCCTGGAAGCTGCTCTTTTTTGGTTCAGAAGAAGAAATTGTTATAGTTTCAATGGCAGCAGAATTTTTACCATTAATTTTATTTAAGAAGAAAAATTATAATGTCCGATATTTAAAAGTCTTCAGAAAATACATTTTAATTTGTAAACACCATCTGTATTGATGTTGTCAGTTTTAATTTTCAAATTTGAAGAACTGTTTAAATATGTTCACTAACATGAGGGAATCTTAACCTGAAGGGTTTTGTTTTTCTATCATGATTTAAATTATTAAAATGTTTCTATTGAAATTTGAACTTCTGAGAGCTTAGTTGAATAAGTGAATACCTGGGATCAAGGTGTGGATGGGCAAAGAGGGAAAATGGGCAGATAGCGATACATGCAAGATCACAAATGTGGGTCGTGGTAGTTAGGGAAGCCTTAACACTCTACTCTCTGAAGCAGTATTTATTGAGAGAGAAAAATGGATCTGAAAAAAAACAGAATAAACTTTGAGGTTTTGTGTTCAACTTCAAGTTTAATAAAACACTCAATTGCATTTAATTACTTAGTTAATTTTTGGTTGAGGAAAACCTCTTAGCTTGGTTGGCCCTTTTGATTTCCTGTGACCCAGTACTGAAGAGTTCTGGTCAGGAATGATGGGCTTCTGGGTGGATTTCTTCAGTCCTCAGATGCATAATGCTTCATCTAGTGAGTCACGTGTTCTAGGGCCATGCTGCTGTAGTCCAAGTGGTTCTTGTGCTATGTGTCACTTCTTGCAGCTTATGTCCTGTGACACTGAGGGGAGCCTGCGATACTTTCTCATTCACTGACTTAACCTGTGAAGTGACTTGAGGGGAGGAGGCAGCTCAGTGTGATGCATAGTATTAATTGCCAACCCAACAACCAGGGATTTTTCTAGATTAAGATGGAGATGCTTGTGAGAGATTATCATGATTGCAGAACCGATATGGGAAGACCCTTCTCATAGTGGGCAGGAACATTCCCTGAACAGGAGCGAGCTAGTGGAGCATGGGCAACCAATCAATCAATCAAGCAAGCAAGCAAGCATGTGTGATTCATCTATTGCTTTCTTCTCTTGGCTGTGGATATGGGTGACCAGTTCCTTCAGGCTTCTGCCATTGTGATTTCCTGAAATGATGGAAAAAGTCTAGAATTCTGATCTGATATTAAATTCTTTCTTTTACTGTAAATTTCTTGGGTTGAGTGCTTTCTTGCAGCAACAAATGGATGAAACTAAAACACACACACACACACACACACACACACACACACACACACACAGTGTTTCCTTTTGGATAAGGCTATGAGATTGGAAAAAAAACCAGCAAAATTTGTTTTGTGACATGCAACCTTACCAAGGGACTATCAGTGCCATATACTCGGTGGTCTTACCAGAGGCCAGCAGGAAAACTAGGGAGGTGTCCTCTTTCGTGTTCCTGTGCCTCTCAGGATTGTAGAAAGGAGAGACTTTGGCTGACAGATCAAGTTCTTGGTGTCGTTAATGGGAAAACTCTAAAAACTCCCTTAACAGGCCTAATACCCATTTTACTCATTTATTTTTTACTATATAAACAAAGAGGTTGTGTGATGTCAATGTTTACCTAATTAACTATACTATTTATTAGGTGTTTTGCTTAAGAGTTATTGAATATTACAACAAGAAGGGGTTTCATGATTAAATGGCTTGGGATCAGCGATTAGTCTGTACTTCGATAACACAGTTCTTTAATTGAACTTTCTGTGGATCACACTTGTTTTCTTCTACCAGCTTATCTTGATGAATTTTGTTTTTTTTGCATTTCATTAATTTTATTCAAAGGCAGTTGGATGAGGCTACTTTTTCCTACTCAAAATTAACTCTTGCTATTTCCAAATACTGAATATACTAGTTACTGGAAAAACTGACAAGTTATTTATAAATTATGGCTTATAAAGTTTAAAGATAAAGTATACTGCAGCTCATTGGTTTATTTTTTCCAGTGGTTATTTATCTATTATATAACATCAAGACTGGTTACAGCCATTATGGATGGACTGGGTTGGGTACTGTACTGAGGAGTGTCTGCAAAGCTTTAAAAGCATAGAGCTTGTTCATAGTTAGGCACAGGTGTCAACTTGACAGTTGAGGGTTTGAGCTCTGGGCACAGTTGTAGAAAGTTGATGGTTGAGTTAAGCTCAGAGCAAACCTGAAGGAGATTGTCTTGCTGATGGGGAAGACCCAGCCCATGGTGGGTGGGATTAGGCCCTGGATAAATTACAGAGAGCTGGTTGAGAGAGTGGGCATCCTTCTGTTCACTTGGCCAGACATGCTGGTCTGGCAAGTAAGGATTGTCCATCTCTCAGCCCTTATGCAGTGATGGTGTGGCTAGTTCCCTTGGCCCTGATGTTGGTGCGTGCTCTCCCGTCAAGCTGGACTGAGAACTGTAACCGGACTGTCGTAAGAAAGTAAACTCCTTGTTCCCTTAAAGTGTGTAATGGTTGTTTATCAGCAATCATGCAGGCAGACTGCAACAGAATTTGGTGCCCAGGAAGTGGGGTGTTGCTGATAAATCTGACTATGTGGATTTTGTGGCTTTTGAATGGTTTCGCTGGACAAAGTTGAAAATGCTTGAGAATTTTCACTTTGTGGATTTACAAATACCGTTCTTCAGAGTTTAGTGGGCCAATTGCTGAGAGAGATTGTTTGGGCCCAATTTGTGATGAGAGGAACAAGGACTTTGGTAAAGTTGAATTTAGAGACGGCGGACTGGTTTGCTTGATTGGGGAGAGCTGTATTGGTGGCTGTGAAGCTCTGGATGAGGAACCGGCAGGCAGCAGAACAGCTGCCATTGTTGGAGAAATGAACATCAGTGAAGGAAAACCTAGTGACTTGCACTGTGATGGTGGAGGAGGTGAATACCACTGTATGGCAAGTTTGTGGTTTGAAAATCCAGATTCCTTCAGGGGCCAAAAGCCCAAGTTAAAGCAGTTTCTTGCCCTTTGAAAGTTTAGCTGTCTGGAATAGACTTTT
This sequence comes from Typhlomys cinereus, assembly GCA_023101885.1. Classification (NCBI taxonomy): domain Eukaryota; kingdom Metazoa; phylum Chordata; class Mammalia; order Rodentia; family Platacanthomyidae; genus Typhlomys; species Typhlomys cinereus. Next base: position 9,441,734 of record JALPQD010000014.1, read on the forward strand.
CCGGCATCAGAGCACAAGATTTGGTGCAGCTGTAGTTCCAATGGACCAAACTTGCTTCGGAATCTGGCAGCGTCCCTCAGGTGATACTGGTCTGGGCGAACTACTGAGGGGTTCATGGAGAGCAGCAAAAGCTTGGCACCAAGTGGCAGGCATAGAGTTCCTGCAAGAGATGGTGAAGCTTAAAGCGGCAGAGGAGAACCCAGAATTGTTTGAGATGTCAGAACTGTGGGACTGCTGCTGAGGACAACTGTGAGTGGAGATTCAACCTGGTTCAGAGAAACTCTGCTTTTACAACATTAAGCTGCAAACAGGGACTGGGAATGCGTAGAATCTTTGAGCCGCCTTGACTACGTGATGAGCAGCAGAAGATGGACATTGAAGTACAGAATGCGGTGATTTGCTGGACTTTGATCTTTTTAATGTTTTCTTATTGTTTTAAGATCCTTCTGTTTTAATGTTTTATCTGTTTTAAAGTATCTAATTTATTCTGATTTAAGATTTTAAGGTTAAGAAACTTTGAACTTCTAAAATATTGGAACTGAAGTTTTAATGCGAGAACATTTTAAATTTGCCCATGGAATGTATTTATATATTAACATCTGTGGGGACAAGGAAAGGTTACAGTTTAAAAGTGCTATTGTTTTTGTATCAAGTTGACAAGGGGTGGAGTGTCATAGTTAGGCACAGGTGTCAACTTGACTGTTGAGGGTTTGAGCTCTGGGCACAGTTGTAGAAAGTTGATGGTTGAGTTAAGCTCAGAGCAAACCTGAAGGAGATTGTCTTGCTGATGGGGAAGACCCAGCCCATAGTGGTTGGGATTAGGCCCTGGATAAATCACAGAGAGCTGGCTGAGAGAGTGGGCATCCTTCTGTTCACTTGGCCAGACATGCTGGTCTGGCAAGTAAGGATTGTCCATCTCTCAGCCGTTATGCAGTGATGGTGTGGCCAGTTCCCTTGGCCCTGATGTTGGTGCATGCTCTCCTGTCAAGCTGGACTGAGAACTGTAACCGGACTGTCATAAGAAAGTAAAATCCTTGTTCCCTTAAACTGTGTAATGGTCATTTATCAGCAACCATGCAGGCAGACTGCAACAGAGCTCCTCCTTTGCAGTTGTTCAGAAGGTCCTAAACACCACCTCTGAGACACCTAGAGGAATCTTGCAAATGTACTCTCCGCTTGTTAAAACAACATTCTACATGAAGCAATAGCAGTTTTATTTTATTTTTAAAAATTGTAATAAAAGAAATTACTTTAGCAGGACAAAGCAAGTTTTCAGAGTGAAAATTAATTAAACCAATTTTCACAGATAGGAGATTATGATAAAAGGAGTTTTTTATACAAAAGTTTTTCTAATATAATGGATATGAACATCATCTGTTTTCTATAAGAAGTATTAAAGATAGCTCATGAATTTGTCAAACTTGTAAGGTCTTTCTTTTTGTTTGTTTGTTAGTTTGTTGCTTGATATAAAATCCCACAAACTTAAGTGTAATTTTTAAGTAGTAACAAAAAGCCCATTTCTGAATTATCTATTACATATTCTGGGTGCCAAGAGACCATTTGTTGCCAAGAATTATCTATTATATGGTCTGGGTTCCAAAAAGCATTCAATACTAGAATATTAACCCTGTTAGTGCCTTAAAAGTGAATTTGTGAATTGTTTGTTTTGATGTAAAGTCATAATTTAAATTTTGACATTTAAATAAGTAGCTTACCATTTCAATACCACTTAAATATATTGATTCAATATAGAAATTTAGATCACTGGTAAAAATGAAGATTCACAGTTTACCTTCCCATTTACATTCATGTCTTTAGCTTTGATTTGAATTCTTCACAGGTGAATTCATAGTTAACCATAACTCCACTAAGTACAGAAATAGGCAGCTTTCCTAAGTTCTCAATGGTAATCTACTTGTGATGCTGTCAGATTTCCTAACTTGAATATAACGTTATGGACTCCATAGCTCAGGATTGCAGAGAAAGTTTTCATTGATGGCATTCATTATTATGATATTTAGGTAAACTATAAAAATCCAAATCAGTAGAAGTCTGCCTAAATATTATTAGCTGCTAAAAGTGAAATATTTATAGCCAAGATTCATAACCATGAGTAGAGGTGTGCCACGTCCTCAACCAACCATGTTGTCTGACAAGGTTGCAGCATGGGGCAGACTGCTACAAGAAAGGCGTTTTCTGGGAACAGGACATGGCATGTCTGAGATAAATATGAGAAAAAAGGAGGGAGATGCCAATACTCAGCCAACTATGTTGTCTGAAAAGGTCACACATAGGGAAAACTGCTTCAAGGAAGGCGTTTTCCTGAAAAGGACGTGGCATGTTTGGAATAAATATGCGGAGGTTGGAAATTTTGGGTCTTGCATATGTTTTAGGAGTTCTTATTGCTATTAGTAAAAATGAAGAGCAGGGAAATAACCTAATAAATAAAAAATAAAAAAGCAATCTTATTGTTATTAGTAAAAATGAAAAGCAGGGAAATAACCTAATAAGTAATATGCTGATTCCGAAGAGGTTGGAGAGTAATTTCAAGAGTCCAGAAACATATGAGGATAAAATTCCCTCAAATAATGACTCTTGCTGAACGAATTCAGAAATTCAGTGAATATGAGATTATGCTATCTGTTCACAAGAATCAGTACACAACTATTTCTCATAAAGTACATCAGTTATTAGAAAGTAGAGGGAAAATGAATCTTAATATAGTTCCTACCATTATGACCAAATGTGGACTGGCTTATATGATAGCCACTAGAATTTGGTACCCTCAGAAAGGAAAAATTAGTGTATGGCATGCACCCCCTCCAATAGATTCACATTTTCCATTTACAGAAATATAGATATGGCACATGTATAGTTAATTGTAATGGAAAATATGTTCCTTATTGAATTCTAAATTCTATGGACAGGTTAAAAAGAGCTCATCCTTCTTGGTGTATTTTAACTAAATCACAAAAGCAGTCTTTATTAAAACAATGGCAACAGTGTTGTCCTAAATTCTGAAGCTATTTGGTGAAACATTATAAAGTAGATAGATTTAAAGAAACTAGGGGAATAGAACAGAGCCTGTTAATGTATGATGGACCATAACAGGTTCTGTTTCTACTTTTACCCTCAGAAAAGGTCAAATTCTTAAAAATTGTTTTAACAGCGTATTAGAAAAATATTTCCTGCTGAGCACAGAAAAAGAAACTAATAGGGTATATGTGTCTTTGTTTTCCTCTGTTTATGAACTGAGCAACACATTCTTCATGCCTGACCCAAGATTTTCTCATATAATCACTGCTGTAAGCTTCAATAAACAAGTTCAGATTCACTCAGGCCTGAGTTGTGTGTCTGCTGTTCTTCACCTTCACCAACTCCTTGTCCACATATTGGATTCTTGGAACCAGGCTGCAGCTGGATCGTAGCAGAGGTGTTTACATGTTAAGTTAATTTTGACCATAAGAAGGTAAATCATTAATATGAATTAAGAAGTTTAGATGAGTAGGATATGTATAGGTCAATGACCAAGTTTACATTTTATGTACATAATTGCTTTCTAATAGTCCACCTGCTTTAGCACTGATATGTTAACCATATGGTTAGGCCGCTTTAGCAGTTTGCAGAAACCTATATTATTGTGTAAGTACATCACCTGAATTCATAATGCTTTTGCTCATCAGCTAAAAGATTCGAATGTGTTCATATATGGGCTAAAATTTTGGTCCATATCTTACTTGGATTTCAGTAATTTTTTTTGAGAATTAAGGTAGAGTTTATTAGAAAAGAGAAAGGTTGGAACTCATAGACTCCAGACGTGGAGTGCCATGAGGAGCTAGGGTGCCTCCATGAGAAGCAGAAATAAAACAGAGATCATGGCAGTAGAGTGCCATGAGGGGCTAGGGAGCCCATGAGAACTCACAGTGCCTAGGCATGGAATTCATGAGGAGTAAGGAACAAGAAACAGACTCATGGCACTGGAGTGCCATGAGGGGCTAGGGAGCCTCCAAGAGAAGTAGGCAGCTGGAAATGGACTCATGGCACTAGAGGGCCATGAGGGTCTAGATCGCCCGGTTTCAGTAATTTTTAATAGCTACAGCAAAATGATAAGCAAATTGAAAAAAAAAAGAGTTTCAGTACTTTAAAAAAATCAGATTTGGAGCATGCTATTTCCGTCTCTTAAGAGTGCTGTGCCTTGTGAATGCTTCCAGTAGTATTAGCTCACAGGATCAGTAAAGTCATCTTTCCCTTTACTATTCCAATTTCATAGTGTTCATTTTGAAGATATTATTTCAATTCTTCAGTTGCAGAAGAAAATGGCCACTTTGGAAACTTTTCTCAATTGCTGAGAATAACTCCTGAATTTACCCATTTAAGAAACCATTTCAGGAATTGTCGGAAGGAGTTATTTTGTACTAACTGTGCCTCAGTTGCTGTAACATATTCCCAGACACAATCCGTTTCAACCTCTGAACATTTGGTTTGAAGCACTTGTTTGATGAATATTCAGTTAGACACGAATTCTTGCCAGAAAGTCAAATCTCGGCCATTTGCCTTGGAATGTTTTTGAAGACATTCTACTTCTTCAATTAACTTTATACACTTCAGTGCTTGGATCTTCAATGCAGTGATAGACAAGGCCAGCACAGAAGGCTTTGGCTTGGAAAATGTGATCCTGCAGTGGCATGCCTGAAGTTGAGCTTTTAGTCTTTCAGAATTAGGGCTACTTCTTTCAGATGCTCATGAATGAGTGAGTAATACAGTTGTAGAAATTGAAAGGCATTAGTAGCTTTGACTGTCCAACAGACTTTCTCTAACACAATCTTCTCCGTTCTCATCGAGTCTGAAACAGTGAACCTGTACTGACCTACAAGTCAGCTGCCAGTGGGATGTTCCTTTCCTCTTCCATGGACTTCACAACCTAGTAAAAGCAGCTGAGCACAACATACCAAAGATGTTTTGGTTGTACCTTCATTTTAGACAGAAATTTGTCCAGTAAATTCACAGCTAGAGAAATGTCTCTGCGTTGAAACTGAAGAACTGAATAAGACTGAGAAGATCTTTCATGCCAAGTTACTGAATCTCAAAGTTATTCTGAGACCATTATCATGTGCAGACTCAGAGAGTTTCAAGCCACAGACTTTTGGGTGATCTTGACTCCTGATCCAACAGGACATTCAGATGGTGCAGTAATTTCTGAGAATCAATTGTCAATATTTCAATCATCTTCCCAGTGGCTGCCCCTCCTCTGTGCCCTTCCCTCCCAGGCCGGTCATCCCACGATACCAGATCTAAGAGGCCTACAGAGTGAGCAGACTTATGGGCAAGCATAGAGAAGCTCTGGCCAAGGGCCAGCACTCCTAAGGCGTGGGTCCCATAGCCCTGCCAAAGTCACACTGGGTCCTCTGGGAGCCCAACGAACTTTGTTATTTGGTAATTTCATAATGTATATAATGCATTCCAATTACTCTCTCTTCTGCTTTTTCTTATATGCTTCCCTCCCCTGTCAGTCTTCCTTCTCTGCAAATTAATGCCCTCCCATATTAATGCCCTTATGTTTTGCATCTCACTGGGTTTAACAAGGCCTGCTTTGTGATCCTGGGATTATCTTTTGGACCAGCCTAGCAGATTCCCCTGGGATTGCACAACTGGATGCTTCCCAAGCCAGGGCCTGTTAGTTGCCTGTTATCCATTGGTACGTTGTATGGTTACCAGGTTTCTTCTCTGTTCATCGCTGACCACTGGCCAAGCAGGTGCACCATAGGCTTGGTGTCGGTAACAGTCTCTGCTGTGGGCTCATGACTGCATGGCCCATTTTTTGGAAGGTAGCATCTCTTAGTTCTTTTCTTTGTCTTCTGGCTCTTCCATTCTTTCTGACCCCTCTTCTGCAAAAGCCCCTGGGTCTTTAGAGACAACATAAATGTCATTCTGAGGACTGAGTTCTCAGTCTCCACTTATTCTCAGCATCTTTTGCAACCCGTGGTTCTCTGCAGTCACCTCTGCTCAGTGCAATGGCTGGTCACCTTGCTTAGGGTTGAGGGTGGTCTTCGGTATTCATTCTGGTCCCTCTTATGTGATATTCCCTGATCCTTGAGGGAAGACGGATAGAAGACCATCCAGTGCTGGGCACGCCACAGTCATCTGCCACCATCATCTATTGCACAAAGAAGCTTCTTGGATAAAGGCTGACAGCTGCACTAATCAATGGGTTTAGAGACAGTATTTAAAAGGCAGTTTAATGCTGTATCCATTTAGCAAAATAACATTAGTAGATTTTCCCCGGGGCTCATCACCTCCCATCCACAAGTTGTTAACCAGATTTGAAGTACCAGGCATGAGTTCCCTTCTGTGGTATGAGCCTTAAATCTAATTGGAAAGCAGTTGGTTATCTCCAAAATATTTATATCACTATTGTACCAGTTGGCACATCTTAGTCAGGATGTTTATTATTGCAGCTCACAGGATTTATAGCTGGATAACTGTTGCTGGCTATTCTCCCCCAGTAGCCTCCATAGTACCTTCTGGTTATGAAAATTAATTAGCTAGGTGGAGACCTCCAGGTCACTTCCAGCGTGATTTCTCCATGTCCTATGAGTGAGGCATGTGGTGTCTTCAGCAATAGGGTCTCTCAGGTTCTGGTGGGCAACCAAGAACAATGGATATAGCCTAAATTATCCAATAGGTTATATGGTGTCTTCCCACACCCACTACTGGAAGTTTTGTTTAATCATACATGATTTCTGGGAGGTGCATCTTCAAGTGGCCCCCACTTAGTACATGGTTTCTTTTTCTTTTCTTCTTTTTTTTCTGTATACATTTGCATGCACATGCATTGCGTGTGTGTGTGTGTGTGTGTGTGTGTGTGTGTATCAGAGGGCACTGTGTGTCCCTGTGGAAGACGAAGGGTGACTTGAGGACTCATTCTGGATTGCTTCTACCTCCTTTTTGGAATTTCCTAGGCTCTGCCCACCAATGCAGGAGTACAGATCACTGCCATTTCCACCTGGCGTTTTTACAGAGGATCTGGGATCCCAATTCAGGTCCTTCTGCTTGCAAGGCAAAATCTTAACCCCTGAGCAATCTCTTCATCCCATTGATGTGTTTTGACTGTAACAAGGGAGTTAGTATGAACTGGCTATCTCCACATTTTATTTGAAACGACTTCTTCTATCTTGTTCTTTTTCTTCTAGAAGCATCTTATAGCAGGATTAGTTTTCATCACTGTTCTCTCTGCTTTTTGCAGCTAATGGTAAATGCAGTGCACTGATCATTTTAGAAGGTTGCAACATCTATGCAATCTTATTGGTCTTCAGGATAACAATGAAGATCAAGATCTGTGGTCCCTGAGAGGAATTCACATTGCCTGGTTTCTAAGAAGAGTTGCAGACTCCACTCAGGGGAGAGTGTGAGTGCGTGCGTGCGTGTGTGTGTGTGTGTGCGCGCACGCGCTCATGTGCGCATGGGCAAGAGCTTACTTAAGTGTCTTTGCCTGTGGAAAAACTTGCCCATCAGCAGGGAGCCAGCTTAAGGGCGTCCTGTCTCAGAACCTCATTCTTTACTCATGGGCCCAGTGCTGTTTGTGACTCAGAGGCTTATTCATTTATTTATTTTGTAGAGATGATTATCCTTAATTGAAAACCTTTAGAAATTAATTTTTCATTATGCATCTGGAATTATGTTTAATTTTGCCAGCTGTCTAAGTTGCTAGGACGTTCCCCCCTGCTGGTTGGGGAAACAGGTTCTACTACAGACAGGACAATGAATCAAGATGTACACAGATCTGATTGTAAAGGTGTTTCCTGGCTTGTTAGGCCAGTCATTATTAGACAAAGGAACAGTGGGATCATTCCTATGTTGGCAAAAAGCATTAACTTTCTTGTAAGGGTGATTTGCCATTTCAGGCATAATTAGGCCACTTAAGCACTTATCTTTGTTAGTCAATGGACTGGCAAGTCTTTATCCCTATCAGGAGTGATGTTCAGAGAAAACCTCAGTTCTAAAGGGAGAGATGGTTTAGAATTTCTGGGTAAGGCATTCACTTTTGGGTTGCTAGACATTTTAATCTCTATTCTTTACCAACTGTCTGGTTTATAGGATCTATGGACAGTTATCATCATTGAAATAATTCAATGTCTTTCAGTAAGTAGAATTTGAAGTCTTTACTGTCTCTCTCTCTTTACAAGTGGTGGTAGGAGTGATTGGCTAAGTAATACTTTTTTTCTTTTTTGTGTATATGTATCTATGATGTATCTGTGTAACTGTTCATGTGTGTGTGTGTGTGTGTGTGTGTGTGTGTGTGTGTTCTCAGGCTCTGTCCCTTTTGTGTTTGGGGACAGTGTCTCCCAGTGGCCTGCCAGTGTCTGCCTCCCTAGTGCTGAGATGATAACCATGCACCACCATGTTGGATTTTATATGAGTTCTAAGTGGCAAACTCCGGTCCTCCAGCTAGGCAAGTGCTTTACTGAATGAGCTATGTCTCAAGACCCAGCAATACCCTTTTATGAATTAATGAATCCAAGAGGAGGAGAAACCAACAGAAGCACCAAATCCTGAAAGTGAAAGTTGATTGAGAAAAGGCAATGCAGTGCCAGTCAGGGTTGGGAGCAGAACAAGGCGACCATGCTAAGATCAGGCTCTGGGAGTTATCAGTGATGGCAGATGCGTGCGTGCGTGCGTGTGTGCGTGCGTGCGTGCGTGCGTGCGTGCGTGTGTGTGTGTGTGTGTGTGTGTGTGTTTGACTGGTTTCTCTTGGCAACTGTCATAGTTAGGCACAGGTATCAACTTGACAGTTGAGGGTTTGAGCTCTGGGCACATTTGTAGAGAATTAATGGTTGAGTTAAGCCCAGAGCAAACCTGCGAGAGATTGTCTAGCTGATGGGGAAGGTCTAGTCCATGGTGGGTGGGACTAGAACCTGAACAGGGGAATAAAATATTGAGAACTGGTTGAGGAAGTTCCCATCCTTCTGTTCACTTGGCCAGACATGCTGGTCTAGCAAGTAAAGATTGTCCATCTCTCCGCCGTTATGTAGTGATGGTGGCCAGTTCCCCTGGTCCTGCCTGGTGTTGGTGCCTGCTCTCCCTTCAAGCTGGACTGAGAACTGTAACCAGACTGTTGTAAGGAAATAAACCCTTGTTCCCTTAAGCAGTTTGATGGTCATTTATCAGTAACCATGCAGGCAAACTGCATCAGCAGCTCCTCTTAAGGACCTGTTGTGAAGAAGGAGTTTTCCAGTCTGCTACCCAGTTGGGCATGGTTGAGGATGGGCTGGCTTCTTGTGTTCATCCTTGGGAAGTGGGGATGTGTCCTACTTTCTTGCACAGCTGAGAATGTTGTAAATGCATTACTTTTCTGTTTTTTTTGTAAAAAAAAGTTTTGTAGCTTTATTTGTAATAAGCAAGCATGCGGATTCTACTAAGATAATGGCCTTGAAAATTACAGATGATGGTGAGGGTACAGACTTTCATTCAATTACATTCTACTTGACTAGCCTGGAAAGAACACAAGTATTAGAATACTGTTCAAACCTCCTCTTCCTTAAATAAGGATACTTTGATATTTTTCTCTTTCCTTTTTGTATTTTCTTCTTTCTGTTGTCTGCCACTCTAACTAAAACTTTAAACACATTGCTGAATAAGAGTAAATTAAGCAGACACCCTAGTCTTGTGTCTGACTTCAGAAGCGATGCATTCAGTTTTTCCCTGTCTAGCATAGTGCAGGCTAGGTTTGTTGCATACAACTTCTATTATGCTGTTTCTTCCATTTTTGGTTTCTACAGGACTTTTAACAAAGAGTTTTTCTGTATTGAGATCATTATTCAATTTTTGCCGTTAAAGTACTCTGTGTGTGTATACAAAGGTTACTTAAGCGTATATGTCTGTAGAGGCCCAAGGGTGACACGGAATCATCCTGGGTTGCTTTGTCTTTATTGTTTTACTCTGGAATTTCCCAGGCACTAAATTTCAGAGCTAGAATTATAGGACTCTTCCATATCTATCTGACATTTTTATTAAGATCCCAGAATCTCAACTCAGGTCCTTTTGCTTGCAAGGCAAAGAATTTAACTGCTGAGCTATTGCTCCATTTCTGTCCTTAAAATATTTTTGTGCCATTTTACCAATATGGATTTGCATGTATTCATCCATTTTGCTTCTTTGGAATGAAAAGTGCTAGATTATGGTATATGATCTTTTTAGTATGTTTTTGAATTCAGTTTGTGAAGAATTTTCTGCCTGTAGAATTTTGGCTTATAGTTTTCTTGTGTGTGTGTGTGTGTGTGTGTGCACATGTGTGTGTCCTTATCTAGCTTTGGCATCAGGGTATGCTGGCTTCATAGAATGAGTTTGGGTAGGGCTCCTCCCCTATCTACTTTATGGATCAGTTTCAGGAACATTGGTGTTAGTGTGTCTTCAAAGGTTTGCTAGAATTCAGCAATAAATCCATTCATCTTTGTTGGAAGTTGTTCTTTTTTTTTTTAATTGCTTTTTCTATTTTTTGCTTGTTGTGGGTTTAAGTTATCTGTATAAACCTTTTTTTTAAATCTTTATTCATTTCATGCACTTGTGTGCGTGCATGTGTATGTATGTGAGAGAGAGAGAGAGAGAGAAAGAGAGAGAGAGAGAAAGAGAGAGGGGGGAGAGGGAGAGGGAGAAAGAGAGAGACAGAGACAGAGACAGAGACAGAGACAGAGACAGAGAGGTCACTGTGTGTCCCTGTCTCAGACCAAGGATGACTTCAAGAATCATCCTGGATTGTTTCTAGTCTGGGATTTCCCAGGCTTTGCCCATCATGATCGGAAGTGCAGGCCACTGCACTGGTTCAGCCAGGCATTTTTCCATGGGATCTGGGACCTGAACTCAGCACCTTCTGCCTGTGAGGCAGAGTCTTAACCCCTGAGCTATCTCTCCAGTCATGTCTGTATAATCTTAATTCAATAGTGGTAACTCATGTGAATCAAAGAATTCTTTAATTTCTTTTAGATTTCTCCAGTTACGTTTTTAAGATATTCCTCAATGATCTGAATTTCTTGGAATTGGATGAAAACTCCCCTTTTAAACTACCAGATTTAAGTTGGTTCTCTCTCTCTCTCTCTCTCTCTCTCTCTCTTTCTCTCTCTCTCTCACCTCAGTTATGACTGAATGTATGTGCTGACCAGGACCTATTTTTATCAGAACCTGTTTTTACTTTCATACCCATTAATTTTTTTAATACATTTATTATTATTATTTCAGTTCATACAAACTTAATGGGTACACCAGTTCCCTCCCTCCCTCCTCCTCCCCCTGTAACCCCTGCTCCTCCTCCCCACCCCCCTCCCTTCCCATCCCCCAGTGCCTCCCGCCCCAATTCCCAGAGAGTCCTTTCTTGTGCATGTCTGATTTTCCTCTGGGCCCTCCTCTCCGATGATGTACAAGGACCCAGTGGCCTTTCCCTGAACCCTTTCCCGTGTTCCCCTTAGGTATAGGAACACTGCGGTGGCTGCCAATCCTTTGCCTCCAAGGCTCTTGGTGCCTTTAGCAGATGCTGGACTTTGTGGGGCCAATAGTGTGTTGGACAATGCGCAGGGCATGTAAAGTCCAATTATGATTGCTTCAGCCCTAACTTGTATGGAGTAACTTACATATCATTGTTCCTCCCATCCTGTAAATATTAATCATTATTTATTTATTAATTTTTAGCATATAAATTTATTTTTCTATTTTTACAAACTGTAGCAGTTCGCCTGCATAGTTGCTGATAAATGACCATCAAACAGCTTAAGGGAACAAGGCGTTTATTTCCTTACGACAGTCTGGTTACAGTTCTCAGTTTAGCTTGATGGGAGAGCATGTACCAATACCAGGACCAAGGAACTGGCCACATCATCGCCACATAACAGGTGAGAAATGGACAATTCTTACTTGCCAGACCAGCATGTCTGGCCAAGTGAACATAAGGATGCCAACTTCCTCAAGCGGCTCTCAGTATTTTATTCATCTGTTCAGGGCCTAGTCCCACCCACCATGGGCTGGGCCTTCCCTATCAGCTAGACAATCTCCTGCAGGTTTGCTCTGGGCTTAACTCAGCTATTAATTTTCCATAAGTGTGCTTAGAGCTCAAGCCCTCAACTGTCAAGTTGACACCTGTGCCTAACTATGATACAAGCATATTGAGTATTCATCCCAGCTTCCCTCTCTCCCCGCTGCCCTCCATCCCCTCCCTTCCCTTCACCATTCCTTCTCATTCCTTCCCACCCTTTTGCCTGGGTGTTTCTATTGACCCCAGGGTTCACTCTGACCTGTCTACTGTGGGTGCTCAGGCCTCTGCAGTGTAACAAGTTACCTCTCTTCAGACCACCCCACTGATATGTGCATTTCCCTTCACTCATCCAGTTTTAGACTCAAAGGTTCCCACTATAAGTGCCCACTTTATGGTTATAATAACAGCTACCTACAGAGCAGTTTGATGTACTATCTTCTTACCTATAGGTTTATTGTCTATATTTCCTATTGATTTTTTCTTCCCTTTTTTTTTAATAGGTTCCTTATAGTAACAGAGATGGGTACCATTCTGACAAGTGGGTCTTGAGTCCAATCAGAAAACTGTTGCTTGTCTCCTTGGTGCTTATGCCACTATTACACTGGTGGTCACCTGTTGCCATGGTGATTTATATTGTAATTTATAGATCTCATGCTGTTGATGGAGTTTATGATTATTTCTTTCCCCCAGCAGTTTCTACAGTATTCCTTGGTACTGTGTAAGCTATCCATCAAGGACAAAGCCCTCGGACCAGTTCCAGTTGATATATTTTGTTCATGTGCTATGATGCATTTGTTTTGCATCTTCAGGAATAGGGTTTTACTGACAGTTTTTGGAGAGCAACCGAAGCAATGACAAAAACCTATAATGTTTAGGGGCCTTTAAGACCTCTCTGACTAACATTTTATCAGTAAGTGCCACATTCCTGTTACTTCTAGTATAATTTTATTTTATGAATTTGGGAGTAAAATGTTCAGTGCATATTTGTTTACAACTGTTATATAACTTTTTGATGAATTGCTGACTTTGCACATATATAGTGGGGTTCTTTATCTCTTCTGAGTAACTTCACTTTAAAGTCTACTTTATGGGATATCAGAATAGGTATGTACTTTTTTGGTTTCCATTAAGGTGTTAAATTATCTTCTGTCCTGTAACTCTCAGTCTGTGAAAGTCTTTACCAGTGGTGTGTATTTCTTGGAGACAACGAATAGCTGGAATTTTTAAAATCCATTCAGCAAGTCCATTAATGGTGAATTGAGGTGCCATTTACATTTAAGATTATTAATATGAAATACTTGCTAATTCCTATAATTTTGTTGATTTTTTTCAGGCTTGTTGAGGTATTATTTTTTCTTTTCTTTTCTCTGTATTAGTGTAACTGGTTTATGGTGTTGAACATGGTGGATTCCTTCTTAGGCTTCCATTGTTCACTTGTTTGATTAAGCTTACTGGTAATATTCCTGATTTTTATTTTGCTTCATCGAGGTTTTCATTTTCAACATCTCTATTTACTTTCTTTTTAATCTCATTTTAATATTTTATTTGCTAAATTTTTTCCATATTGTTGAATTTTGCCCTGATTGCTGATTTTTATTCTTTTTTAAAAAATCCCTCTGTATCTGGATTTCTTCTCTAGTTCTTTTATTAAGTTTATTTGCTTGTTAGCATGCTTTGTAGAGTCATTTTTTTTAACTAGTAAACTTGAAATCCCAGTATTTTTGAGTTCTGTAGTAGAGAAGTCCTGATCTTTTGTTGCTTGGTTCTTTCAAGTTTTCTGTTTCTGTGTTATAATTTTTTTACATCAAATGAGCAGTTTTTTTTTATTATTATTATTATTTCCGCGGATACAAACTTAACAAGTACACTGGTCCCCTGCTCCCCCTCCCCTTCCCTCTCCCTCCCATTCCCCAGTGCTTCCCCTCCCACCCCAATCCCCTAAGCATCCTTTAATGTGCATGCCAAACTGTCCTCTGGGTCCTCCTCTCCAATGAGGTGCAAGGACCCAGGGGCATTTCCCAGAACTCTTTCTGGTGTTCCCCTTAAGCTTAGGAACACTACTGTGACTGTCAGTCCCTAGCCTCCAAGGATCCTAGTGCCTTTAGTCCATGTTAGACTTTGTGGGATCAATAATGTGTTGGACATAGTGCAGGTCATGCAAAGTCCTATTATGATTGCTTCAGCCCTAACATGTGTGGAGTATCTTGCATATCATTTCTCCTCCCATCCTTGTGCTCTTACAATCTTACCGCCCCCTCTTCTGCAAATTTCCCTAAGCTTCAGGATGGGGAGAGATTAGGCTGGCCCAGTTCCAGGTGGTTGATATAGAGTCTCCGATGTTCTGAATTATGGTTTGTTGATTTTTTTTTTCGGTTTTGCTGCTCCTGCAATGCCCTTGGCTCCATCTTGATGGGTATTAGATGTTACATCCTAGCCAGAGATAAAAACAAATTAGAGTCTTGTTATAAGAGTATAATCAAAAGTTGGTTGGAATAAAAGTAGGGACCGCAGTAAGAGAGGGGTCAATCACCCATTTACAAAATGGTTACTTTCTATCAGGCAGCCTATATTCCCTCCTCTTCTGGTGAGATCATACCCCATCAGTTGCAAATGATCAGGAAGGAAAGTCTGTGAACTTAACCAGATGTCCTTGATGGTGGCCTATTTTCTCTGCTGTAGCATGATCCCCTATCTCCTTGTTTCTGGTGGGGCCCTCCTTCTCCATCCCTCCTGTTTATAATCTTTACAATTACTGTAGGTATTACAGAGATTTGTCTTTGAGTGTCTCTAAGTGGGTTTGTTACTAGGATCCACCTATTAGGGAGCTCATACAGTACTTAATTTTCCTTGTCTGGAATACTTCTCTCAATATAATTGTTTCTAATTCCATCCATTTCCTGGCAAATTGCATTAATTCATCATTTTTGATGGCTGAGTACAGCATTTTCCTTATCCACTTGTCAACTGTTGGACATTTGGGCTGATTTCATGACTTTGCTATTGTAAACAGTGCTGCTATGAACATGGTTGTGCTTGTGCTATCAAGGTGAATATTTGCTGTATGGGGGGGTTATTCCCAAAAGTGGAATAGCAGGGTCATATGGCATTTCAATTTTTAACTTCTTTAAGGATCGCCAGACGGCTCGCCAGAGTGGTTGTATGAGCCTGCATTCCCACCAGTAATGTAGGAGAGTTCTCTCTCCACATCCTCTCCAGCATTTGGTGTTGTTTGTATTGTGGATTTTTGCCATCCTGACCGGGGTGAGATAATATCTCAGGGAAGTTTTGATTTGCATTTCCCTGATGGCTAAGGATGTGAAGCATTTTTTAATATTTATTAGACATTTTAATTTCGTCCTTGGTAAAGTTTCTTTTAAGTTCCAGGGCCCATTTTTAAGTTGTTCTATTTGTTTCCTTGGTGTTTAGTTTTCTAAGTTCTTTGTGCACTCTGGATAATAGAACTCTATCAGATATGTGGTTAGTGAAGATTTTCTCCCATTCTGTGGGTTGCCTTTGTGCTTGAGTTACAATCTCTTTATTTGAACAGACGCTCTTTAATTTCACAAGATCCCATCTGTTCAGTTTTGGTTGTAGTGACTGTGTTATTGGATGCCCATTTAGGAACTGTTGGCCTAGTCCAATCAGCTCAAGGGAGTTCCCTACCCTTTCAACTATGGTTTTTATAATCTCTGGCCTTGTATAGAGGTCCTTGATCCATTTGGAATTAAGTCTTGTACATGGTGACAAGTACGGGTCCAGCTTTAATCTTCTACATGTGGAGATCCAGTTTTGCCAGCACCATTTGTTGAAGATGCTGTTCTTTTTCCATTGGATTCTTTGGGCCCCTTTGTCAAAGATCAAATGGCTACAGTTGTGTGGGCTTATATCTGTGTCTTCAACCCTTATCCATTGATCTGTGTGTCTATTTTGGAGCCAATACCAGGCTGTTTTTATAACTATGGATTTGTAGTATAGACTAAGGTTTGGTATGATGACACCTTCCAGCAGTGTTTTTGTTACTCAGGATTGTTTTTTGCTATGTTGGGTCTTTTCTGCCTTCATATGAATTTTGAAATTGTTTGGTCAACTTCTTT
This sequence comes from Typhlomys cinereus, assembly GCA_023101885.1. Classification (NCBI taxonomy): domain Eukaryota; kingdom Metazoa; phylum Chordata; class Mammalia; order Rodentia; family Platacanthomyidae; genus Typhlomys; species Typhlomys cinereus. The sequence continues at coordinate 9,457,844 of JALPQD010000014.1, forward strand.
AAAGAATTGCTTTGGCATTTTAATTGCAATAGCATTGGATTTGTATATTGCCTTTGGTAGGATGGTCTTTTTTGTGGTGTTGATTCTGACAATCCAGGAACATGGGAGGTCTTTCTACCTTCTGGTGTCTTCTGCAATTTCTTTCTTTAGGGTTTTAAAGTTTTCATTATAAAGGTCTCTTACGTCCTTGGTTAGATTTATATCAAGGTATTTCATTTTTTTAGGGGCTATAGTAAATGGGATTGTTTCTCTCAGGGCTTTTTCACTTCTTTCATTCTGGGCATATAGGAAGGCCTCTGATTTTTGCACATTTATTTTGTATCCTGCCACCCTGCTGAACTTCTCAATTAGTTCCAGAAGCTTCCTGGTGGAGTTTTTGGGATCACTGAGGTATAAGATCATGTCATCTGCAAATAAGGATAGCTTGATTTCTTCCTTGCCGAATTGAATACCTCTTATGTCCCTCTCTTGTCTTATGGCTTCAGCTAAGACTTCAAGTAGAATATTGAATAGAAGTGGTGAGAGTGGACAACCTTGTCCAGTTCCTGATCGAAGCAGGAATGCTTCAAGTTTTTCCTCATTGAGTATAATCCTTGCTGTGGGCTTGTTGTATACAGCTTTTATTATATTGATAAAGGTTCCCTCTATTCCAACTGTCTCTAGGGTTTTGATCATAAGAGGCTGTTGAATCTTGTCAAAAGCTTTTTCTGCATCTATCGAGAGTATCATATGGTCTTGAACTTTGGACTGGTTTATATGGTGAATTATATTCATTGATTTGTGTATTTGAACCAACCTTGTGTGCCTGGGATAAAGCCTACTTGATTCCTGTGGATGATCTTTTTGATATGTTTTTGAATCCGATTTGCTAAGACTTTGTTGAGAATCTTTGCATCTGTGTTCATCAGAGAGACTGGCGTATAGTTTTCTTTTTTAAGTGTATCTTAATAGGTTTTGGGATTAAGATGATATTAGCTTTATAGAAGGAATTAAGTAGTGTTCCTTCCTTTACTATTTGATGGAACAGTTTAAGGAGTATTGGTGTTATTAGCTCCTTAATGTCTGGTAGAACTCTGTGCTGAATCCATCTGGTCCAGGACATTTTTTGGTGGAAAGATTAGAGATTACTTCATCAATTTCTTCATATGTTATAGGACTATTTAAATAATTCACAACTTCCTGATTCAATTTAGGTAAGTTGTGTTTACTGAGGAATTCATCCATCTCTTTTGTGTTGTCATATTTCACAGAGTATAAGTTTTTGAAATATGATGTTATAATTTCTGAATTTCTTGAGTATCAGTAGTGATGATAACTCCATTTTCATTTCTAATTTTCTGATTTTGGGTTTTCTCTCTCCTGCTTTTGGTTAATTTAGCTAGGGTAATAGCAATCTTATTGAGTTTTTCAAAAAACCAGCTTTTTGACTGGTTGATTTTCTGTATCATTTTCCTAATCTCGATTTTAGATATTTCTCCCCTTATTTTGCTAATCTCCTCCTTGCTATTGCTTTTGGGATCAGATTACTCTAGTGTCTCTAAAGCTTTAAGATGCATTGTTAATTTATTTATTTCTGATGTTTCCTTTTTTTTTTTTTGATGTAGGCATTAAGAGCTATGAACTTATGTCTTAGGATAGCTTTCATTGTGTCCCAGAGATTTTGGTAAGTTGTATTTTCATTATCGTTCACTTTCAGGAAATCTTGAATTTCCTTTGTAATTTCTTCCTGAATCCAATTCTCATTTAGCATCATAGTGTTAAGTTTCCAAGAGTTAATGTATTTTCGGTTGCTTGTTGTATTGTGGATGTCAAGCTTTAGGCCATGGTGGTCTGATAAGGTGCAGGCTAGAATTTCAGCTTTCCTGTATATGTGGAGATTCGTTTTGTGGTACAATATGTGATCTATTTTGGAGAAAGTTCCGTGTGCTACCGAGACAAATGTGTATTCTTTGGTCCGTGGATGAAAAGTTCAATAGAGTCTATAAGGTCTATTTCAGTAAGGGTTTAATTAAGCTCTAAAGTGTCTCTGTTAAGTTTTTTGCCTGTTGATCTATTCCATGTTGAGAGGGCGGTGTTGAAATCCCCAAGAATTATTGTTTTGGGATTGATTTCTCGCTTTAGACGTTGTAGGGTTTTCTTAATGAATGTGGGGGGGGGCGGTATTCGGTGCATATATGTTCAGTGTTGTGAAGTCTTCCTGGTGAATTGTACCTGTGACTAAAATTTAGTATCCATCTGTGTCTCTTATGATTTTTTTTGGTTTGAAGTCCACTTTGTCTGATAGCATAATGGCTACCCATGCCTGTTTTCTGGTTGCATTAGCTTGCAGAATTTTGGAACAGCTTTTTATTTTTAGGATGTGCCTGTCTTTTGTGGTGAGATAGGTTTCCTGCAGGCAGCAGATTGATGGGTTGTTTTTTTTAATCCAAGTTTGTAATCTGTGTCTCTTGATTGGTGAGTTAATTCCATTAACATTTAATGTTATAATGGAGAAACTATTTTTAATTCTGGATATTTATTATATTTAGTGGTTTTTATAAGTATATTGTTTTGCTTTTAGGTTTTGGTGGTATTATACTTCCCGTCTGTTCTCCTGGGTATGCCTGTTTTTTTCTTCAAGCTTGAGTATCATTTCTAGCATTTTTTGAAGGCCTGGTTTGGTGGACATGTATCCCTTCAAGTTGTCTTTGTGCTGGAAAATTTTTCTTTCTCCCTCGATCATGACGGATAGTTTTGCGGGGTATATCAGCCTGGGTTGACATTTTTGCTCATTCAATACTTGAAGTATGTCTCTCCAAGCTCTTCTTGCTTTTACTGTTTCGACTGAGAAGTCATTTGTTATTTTAATAGGTTTACCTTTAAAAGTGACTTTTTTTTCCCTTGAAGCTCTCAGCACCAGTTCTTTACCTTGAATGTTGAGTGTTTTAACTATTATTTGCCATGGCAAGTTTCTATTTTGATCATATCTTTTTGGGATGCATAATGCCTGTTGTATATGGATGGGCCTCTCTTTTTTTAGATGAAGAAAGTTTTCCTTGATGATCATTTGAAAAATTTCCTCAGCTATGGTATTTTGGGATTCTTGTTCTGATATTCCATGAATGTGCATGTTAGGCTTCTTCAGGGTGTCCCATAACTCTTGAATATTTCTCTCGAGTATCTTTTTGGCTTTAACCACCTCTTCCATTGAGCTGGTTAATACTCCCACTTTGTCTTCAAGGTCTGAAATTCTATTTTCTGCTTTGTTAGTTCTGCTGATAAGACTCTCTGTTGAGTTCTGTATTGAAGAACTCTGTGTATTTTTTAGTTCAGTTTTAAACTCTGCTTGAGTCTGCTCTATGCCTGTTTTTGTTTCTTGAACTGTTTTTCTCAACTCCTCCAAGTGTCTGTTGTGTTCCTCTTCAAAGGGATTGATGCGGTTATTTAATTCCTCCCGGATTTCCTCTTTCATAGTATTGAACATGGTAGTGATCATGTTTTGAAAGTCGTTATCCTGGGTCAGGCTTTCTTGGCTATTTTGTGTGGGTTTGTTCTGTTTGGAGTCTATCATTATGGGATTAATTCCTTTAGTAGGAGATTTGTTTTCTTGGGTTTTGTTTCTCATGGATTTGCACTTTGACTTGTGCATTGTTTTTACTCTTAAGACCTTCTTTCAATTTCTGTGCATTTTTCACTGAACTGAATTATTTGGCCTGGAGCAGCTGTTATTCCAGCTGGCTGGTGGGAGGAGCTGGGATCAGTGGACTGCCTGGGGTTTGGGAGTGGGCGGGCTGGGGGAGGGGAGCTTATCTAGGTTGCGGTGAGTCCAGGCTAGGACTGTGCCTGTTCCGGGTGAATGGGGAAAGGTAGCTGTTTCTGTGTTATAATTTGTATGCCTTTGGTGTACCTGTTGGGTTGAGTATTTCTTCCAGTTTTATTTGTTGAGAATTTAATCGTCAGTGCCACTCAATGAGGAGAAACAGTTGCGATAAAATCAACCTTGCCAAGCCATTCAGGCACAGAATTCACTTACACATTGATGAAACTTTACTAGAACCTCACCAATAGCTCCATAATGGGAAAACTAATGTACAGTAAGCTATAATGTTAATAGTTAATTAGGTTGATGATAATGAAATGGTAAATGAGAAATGAAGAAAATAAAGAAGGCAAGGCAAAAAATAGAGGAAAAACAGGTCAAATAAAAGAAAAATTGATAAAATTTGATAAAATTGATAAAATGCTGTGTTTGGTAAAGGAAAAGGGCTAAGAGATTAGAAAAAAATCAAAACAAGACACAAAACTTCCTAATAATCCGAAAGCTTGAAGAGAAAGTATAAATAAGTATAAGATTAAAAACTAAAGTGTAAATTTTTTTAAATGAACAAAATAAAAAGATCTTATAAGAAAGTCCAAACTTTACTAAAAAGTACAGTGGACAGAGACTATTAAAAGAATAAGCACAAGAAAAAATAAGGAAAAAGAGAAAGAAATGAAAATAAAAACCTGAGCAGTAAAGAAAAATGGAGAAAAAATTATAAAAGTGTGTGAGGGGAAATAAAAATGTTTAAATGTGATGTTGCAGCTTGCCTGCATGGTTGCTGATAAATGAGCATCAAACAGCTTAAGGGAACAAGGGGTTTATTTCCTCATGACAATCCAGTTACAGTTCATAGTCCAGCTTGATGGGAGAGCATGCATCAACACCAGGGTTGAGGGAACTGGCCACACCATCACCATATAAAGGCTGAGAGAGGGACGATCCTTACTTGTCAGACCAGCATGTTTAGGCAAGTATACACAAGGATGCCAACTCTCTCAACCAGCTCTCTGTGATTTACTCCAGAGCCTAATCCCACCCACCACAGGCTGGACCTTCTCAATCATCTAGATAGTCTCTTTCAGGTTTGCTCTGGGCTTAGCTCAACTACTAATTCTCCACAAATGTGTCCAGAGCTCAAACCCTCAATTGTCAAGTTGACACCTGTGCCTAACTATGACATATGATAAAGTAAAAATATGGCTAAAAATGAAAAAGTTTAAATATGATAACGTAAAAATGATGCTAAGATGTAAAAAAAAAAAAGCACAAGTAGAATTGCAAGAGAGAAAGCAAGAAGTGTTGCTACTGCTTTCTTCTGGCTCTCAGAAGTTGGAGACCACCTAGACATGGGAGGAAGGGTCATCTGAACATGAGTGTCCTTGTCTTCATTTTGGTTTATGCATGTGTCCAGTCTGTATGAAGTGTCTTGTGTCTGAGGAAGTGATTGGCACTTCAGTACCATCCCTTTTTTGCATCCAGGGCCCCTTGTGATCACACTCTGGCTTGCATGCTGTGGGCTGGGCAGCCTTTCTCACTCTCCAGTAGGCTTCTTGCCTGAGGGGCAACTTTTCTAGCTGTGGGTGTCTCTCAATTGCTCTGGGAGTGTGGGAAGTAAGCTCAGCTCTGAGGGGTGTACAGGTGGGGACAGTCTTTGTAAGGATCTTCCAAGTGCTAACCCCTGATGGAGAGACACAACTGTGGATGTTAAGCAGACCAGTGGAGCCTCCAGCTTTCCAGACTCTGGCAGTGCATAGCAGATATGTGGCTCTGGAGGTTGATCCAACCACTGGTCTCAGACCTAGGGGTGTCAAGCTCCAGGGTTATTCTCAGTTGATGAGATCTGCCCCTGGCACCTGAGGGCAGGACTGTTTCACTTTTATACTCAGTGTCTTAATGAAGTTTCCTATGACCTGGACTGTGTCTCTCCTTTGATCTGCACTGTGACGTTCTGCAGCCTGTGTTGTGACCTCTTGCAGCCTGTGCTGCAACCTCCTGCACTGGGTCCCTCCCGCTTCCTCCTGCGCTGTGTCCCTCCCGCTGCCTCCTGCACTGTGTCCCTCCCGCTGCCTCCTGCGCTGTGTCCCTCCTCTGCCTGCACTGTGGCCTCCTGCTCTCCACACTGACTCCCTGGATAGGTGGCACTGTGAGTGGTGGCGAGCCACTGTCTTATGGCTGGTCCCTCTTCTCACGCCCCTGTGATATCTCAGTTTTAAACATGAAGTTCCCTCTCAAGAGGGCACCCAGCCGCTGTGTTCTGACAAACAGTGACAAACTGCTATTCTTCTGCACTGCTGATCATCTGCTAGAAGCCTCGGTGTCTCACTAAAACCCACAACTAGTTTTGAGGCTTGTGAAAGTGGTGGGCTTGTTCTGAGGGTAGGACTGCCTGTCTTTGATCTAGGTGGCCTGGCTCACCATGGGAAGAGTCTTCTGCTTCCTTTCCTCCTGTCAGGAGTTGCCTGTTTGTAACCGGGTTCAGGCTGGCTCTTTTCTTGCATTACCTGTCTTTTTCTCTGTATCTTTCATGTGTGCTGTCACCACATTTCTGAAATTCTGAAGCTTAAGTCCTCTCTTTCACTCTAAGGAACAGTTTATTTTATTTTTTATGTATTTTTTCATATGGGTTGTGTGCATATGCACGTGCGTGTGTGTGCATGCACACATGTGTGTGTATATACACAAGTGCAGTGAGTGCGTGAGCTTGTAAAGGTCCAAGGGTGATGTCAGGAATCATCCTGATCACTCCTCCACTTATTGCTGTGAGTGGGGATCTCTAAATCCAGAGCACACCATTAGCTAGTCTGGCTTGGAGCGTGCTTGGGGTTCCACCTTCCAAGGCTGGAATTACAGGCAGGAATCACATCGTCCAACTCCAGCATTTTTACATGGGATCTGGGGACTTAGACTCAGGTCCCTTTGCTTATGAGTCAAGGGCTTTAACCGCTGAGCCATCTCCCAGCACAAGTCTGTATTTTCTTATTGTGACTCCTCTTTCATTGGCCTATGACAGGCATCTTCTAGACCATCATCTTCTGTACTCTCCTATACCCAAAGGATTCTAAGTTGGCATATCACAGAGACACCTCCAAGTTCATGACTGTTGCTGTTCTGTTCACAGTAGCCAAGATGAAGCAGTCTAGAGGTCCACAACAAATCAATGGATGAAAACATATGGTGCATACACACAGTGTATTTTCGTCATCCATATTGTGACATTTTCAGGAAAGTGGATGTAACTGGAGATTATGTTAAGAAAAATAAACCAGACTTAGAAAAGAGAAGTAGTTCATATTTTCTCTCATGTGGAACCTAGATTTATATCTATGTATATGTATGTAAGTAAATTTGTATGTATCTATAGCCTGCCATTTATTTCTTCATTTCTCTATCCTCTCTCTCTCTCTCTCTCTCTCTCTCTTTCTCTCTTTCTCTCTCTCTTTCTCTCACTCTCTCTGTCGGTCCATCCATCAGTCTGTCTGTCTATTCATCTATCTATCTTCAGTCACCTACCTATTACATGTGTGTGTGTGTTGAAAGTAGAAAGGAACTATGAAAGAGAAGGAAGAGATCTTGAGTGAAGTAGGAGTGGAGAAAGGTGGGTACAGAAAGACATGTAGCATGATGGAAGGGGCAACTCTTCAGGAGTAAGAAGTTGTCTGGAAAGAAGGAGTCTTAGGGGATGGAGGAGAAAAGTGGGGTGGGAGAGATGAATCTGAATCCAGTATGATCACATATATAAAATAGATATTGTAAAATTTATTTATATGCTAATGTAAAAAATTAATAAAAATAAAAATTGTATCCTAATCAATCTTCAGGTTTCTAGTTATGTGAATTCACACATTTTTCTCATTGTTCAAATGTTTGAATTTGGTCTTCTCCAGTTTGCTTCTCAGTAATATCAGGCAGAGCAATTACTGTATTTTAGCAATCTCTTGATAGGGTAAGAATGTATTCTGAGCATATCATATAAACAGGGTATTAGGTTAAGAACCAAACTGTGAGAGTAAAGGCATAATCTACTGATGAGCAGTAGCCATCAAGATACACGAATCTGCATGGAGACACATGCTCACATTTAGTATGTGGGTCTCTCAAATAGGGATACTTTAATTTCTCCCTTACTTATGTGTATCCCTTTTAGCTCCTTCTTTTGCCTTATTGCTCTAGCTAGGACTTCAAGCACAATAATGAACAGGAGTGGTGACAGTGGACAGCCTTGTTTCATTCCTGACTTAAGTTGGAATGCTTCAAGTTTTTCCTATGTAGAATAATGCTTGCTTTAGGTTTGTCATATATAGCCTTTATCAAATTGAGATAGGTCCCCTCCATTCCTGTTTTCTCCAAAGCTTTTATTATGAAGGGATGTTGAATTTTGTTAAAGGCCTTTTCTGCATCTATTAAAAGGATTGCATGATTTTTGTTTTCTAATGTGTTAATATGATGAATCACATTTATTGATTTACATATATTAAACTATCCTTGCATTCCTGGTACAACCTCACTTAATCGTGATGTATGATCTTTTGGAAATCTTTTTGAATTCAGTTAACTAGTATTTTATTGAGGATTTTTGCATCTATGTTCATTAGAGATTGACTTGTAATTTTCTTTCTTTCATGTGTCTTTGTTTGGCTTTGGAATCAGAGTAATATTAACTTCACAGAAAGAGTTTGGGAATATTCCTTCTTTCTCTATTTTTATGGAATAATTGGAGGAGTAGTGGTACTAGTTCTCCTCTGAAGGCCTGGTAGAATTCTGCACTGAATTCATCTGGTCCTGGGATTTTTTTTTAGTTGGAAAACTTACAATTACTGTTTTCATCTTTTGTTATTTGCCTGTTTAATGTATCTATTTTATCTTGAGTCAATTTTGGTAGGTTTAGGAATTTGTGTTTAGGAATGCATCCATTTCTGTTAGATTGTCCAATTTAAGAGAATATAAATTTTAAAGTATATCCTTATGATTCTCTGAATTTCTGCAGTCTTTAATGTGATTTCCACCTTTTCATTTCTGATTTTGTTGATTTGAGTGTTCTCTTTTCTTCTTTTGGTTAGTGAAGCTAAGGGTTTATTAATCTTGTTTATATTTTCCAAAAAGGCAGCTCTTTATTTCATTGGTTTCTTGTATTATCTTTTCAGTTCTAATTCACTGATTTCTGCTCAGATCTTGGATATTTCTTTCCATGTACTACTTTTGGGATTAGTTTGTTCCTTTTTTTCTAAGGCTTTCAGGTGTAATATTAAGCTATTTACTTGGGATCTTTCATTTTTTGTATTGTAGGCATTTGGTGCTTTAAACTTTCCTCTTAGAATTGCTTTCAGTGTATCCCATAGATTTTGGTAGGTTGTATCTTCATTTTCATTTGTTTCAAGGAAGATTTTAATTTCTTGTTTTATTTCATTTGTGACCCCTTCCTTATTCAAAAATGTGTTATTTAGCTTCCATAAATTTGTGTGGTTTCTGTTATTTCCTTTGTTGTAGATATCTACCTTTATTCCATGAATGGTCAGATAGTATGCAGGGAATACTTTTCTGAACACTATTTTTGGAGGTTTGATTTGTGTCCTAGTATATGGTCTATTTTTGAGAATGTTCCATGAGTTGCTGAGTAGAATGTGTATTCTTTAGTGTTTGGATGAAATGTTTTTTGATTTATGCTTTCATTTAACTCCAATGTGTCTCTGCTTAGTTTTTGACCCATTGACCTATCCAATGGTGTGAGTGGGGTATTGAAGTCTCTAACTACTACTGTGTTTGGGTCAATTAGTTGTTTTATCTCCTGTAGTGTTTGTTTGATGAACTGGTGTGCTCCCATGTTTGGTGCACATATGTTTAAGATCATAAAATCTTGCTGGAATTTTCCCTCTACTAAGAGCTAGTATCCATTTGTATCTCTTATGGTTTGCTTTAATTTGAAGTCTATGTTGTCTGATATTAAGATGGCAACTCCTGCTTGCTTCTTCTTTTCACTTGCTTGGAGTACTTTTGACCATCCTTTCACCCTGAAAAAGTATTTATCTTTCGAGGTGAGGTGTGTTTCTTGGAAGCAGAGAATTGATGGGTCATGGTGTTTGATCAAAGTTATAAGTTTCTGTCTCTTGGTTGATGAATTGAGCCCATTTATATTTAAAGTTATTATTGATAGTGTTTAATGGTTCCTGACATTTTGTTTATCTGGTATTTGCCTTTTTTAGTTTCTCATTCAGCTCTTGTGCTGGTATTATTTATTCCCTTTAGCTTCTTTGATATGTTTATTCTTTTTTTTTTTCAAATCATCACGTTACAAATTTTTATAAGCAGCCCACAGTAATTGGACACGTCAGTGAACCACAATGTGATCATTTCATAAATATATATTAACACATATACAATGATACATATTTTAAAGCTAAAGAGTTAAAGCAAAGGTGCAAACACTCATCTCTAAATGTTCAAAAAATACCCATACCAATGAAAAAATATTTGAGACAAGTTCTCACAAAATATGAATAGCGGCTTTTGGTGGAGACCCTGTGGCTAAAACTGTTTTAGTTACTGCACTTGGCCAAAAGTTAAATGAAATCCAAGAAGGAAATACATGTTTATTTTTTTCCCCTTATTTCCATTTTTTTTTTATTAAAAATTTAATTATACATTTTAAAATTTTTTACCAGTTCCCTCCCTCCCCCCTCCTCCCTCCGAACCCCCTCCTCCCCCTCCCCTTCCCCCAGTGCCTCCCCCCCAATTCCCAGAGAGTCCTTTATTGTGTACGCCTAACTCTCCACTGGGTCCTCCTCTCCGATGACATATAAGGACCCAGTGGCATTTCCATAAGCCCTTTCTCTTGTTCCCCTTAAGCATAAGATCACTACTATGGCTGTCAATCCCTTGCCTCCAGGAGTCTCGGTGCCCTTAACAGATGCTAGACTTTATGAGAGCAACAGTGCGCTGGACATTGTGCAGGGCATGCAAAGTCCCATTATGATTGCTTTGGCCCCAACTATTGTTGAGAATCTTGCAAATCGTTGCTCCTCCCATCCTTTTGCTCTTACAATCTTACCGCAAATGTCCCTGAGCTCCAGGATGGGGAGAGATTAGGCTGGCCTAGTTCTATGTGATTGATATAGAGTCTCTGAAGTTCTGGATTGTGGTTTGTTGATTTTCTTTTGCAGTTTTGCTGCTCCTGCAATTCCCTTCACTTCATTCTGCTGGGCACTGTATGTCACCCCCCTGGCCAGAGACAAAAAGCTGTTAAACTGGAGTCTTGTTGTAATAGCACATTCAAGGGTAGATGTAATAAGAGTAGGAAACCTCACTGAGGGAGGGGTCCATCACCCATTTGCAAAATGATTACTTTTTATCTGCTAGACTATATGCCCTCCCCTTCTGGTGAGATCAGGAAAGAACGTCTGTGAACTTAACCAGGTTTCTCATTACTTACTTGCAGACCTTCATGGAGGCCTATTTTCTCTGCTGTAACATGGTCCCCTCTCTCCTTGTTTCTGGTGTGGCCCTCCTAACCCATCTCTCTTGTTCATAATCCTTGCAATTACTGTGTTACATAGGTTTACTTTTGAGTGTCTCAATGTGGGCTGGGTGAGTTTGGTACTAGGAGCCACCTATTAGGGAGTACATACGGCGCTTAATTTTCTGGGTTTGGGATACTTCACTTAATATAATTCTTTCTAATGACATCCATTTCCCAGCAAATTCCAGTAATTCATCATTTTTGATGGCTGAGTAGTACTCCATTGTATAGATGTACCACAGTTTCCTTATCCACTCGTCAACTGTTGGACATTTAGGTTGATTCCATGACTTTGCTATTGTAAACAGTGCTGCTATGAACATGGTCGAGCTTGTGCTATCGAGGCGAACCTCTGCTGCATGGGGGGTTATTCCCAAAAGTGGGATAGCAGGGTCATACGGCATTTCAATCTTTAATTTCTTTAAGAATCTCCAGACGGCTCGCCAGAGTGGCTGTATGAGCCTGCATTCCCACCAACAATGTAAGAGAGTTCCCCTCTCTCCACATCCTCTCCAGCATTTGTCGTTGTTTGTATTGTGGATTTTTGCCATCCTGACCGGGGTGAGATGATATCTCAGGGAAGTTTTGATTTGCATTTCCCTGATGGCGAAGGAAGTGGAGCATTTTTTAAGATAATTGTTAGACATTTTAATTTCATCCCTGGTAAAGTTTCTTTGAAGTTCCAGGGCCCATTTTTTAATTGGGCCAGTGTTTTCCTTGGAGTTTAGTTTTCTAAGTTCTTTGTGCACTCTGGACAGTAGAGCTCTGTCAGATATGTGGTTAGTGAAGATTTTCTCCCATTCTGTGGGTTGCCTTTGAGCTCGTGTGACAATCTCTTTATCTGAACAGAAGCTCTTTAATTTCACAAGATCCCAACTGTTGAGAGTTGGTAGCAGTGACTGTGCCATTGGATGTCTGTTTAGGAACTGTTGGCCTAGCCCAATCAGCTCGAGGGAGTTCCCTATCCTTTCAACTATGGTTTTTATAGTCTCTGTCCTGATATCAAGGTCCTTGATCCATTTGGAATTAAGTCTTGTACATGGTGACAAGTACGGGTCCAGCTTTAATCTTCTGCATGTGGAGATCCAGTTTTGCCAGCACCATTTGTTGAAGATGCTGTTCTTTTTCCATTGGATTCTTTGGGCCCCTTTGTCAAAGACCAAATGGCTGTAACTTTGTGGGCTTATATCTGGGTCTTCAATCCTTATCCATTGATCTGTGTGTCTATTTTGGAGCCAGTACCAGGCTGTCTTTATAACTATGGATTTGTAGTATAGACTTAGGTTTGGTATGGTAATACCTCCAGCTGTGTTTTTGTTACTCAGGATTGTTTTTGCTATCCTGGGTCTTTTGTGCCTCCATATGAACTTTGAGATTGTTTGGTCAACTTCTTTGAAGAATTGCTTTGGGATTTTGATTGGTATAGCATTGAATCTGTATATTGCCTTTGGTAGGATGGTCATTTTTACAATGTTGATTCTGCCAATCCAGGAACAAGGGAGGTCTTTCCACCTTCTGGTGTGTTCTGCAATTTCTTTCTTTAGGGTTTTAAAGTTTTCATTGTAAAGGTCTTTTACCTCCTTAGTTAGGTTTATACCAAGATATTTCAATTTTTTAGGGGTTATAGTAAATGGTATGGTTTCTCTCAAGGCTTTTTCACTTCTTTCATTCTGGGCATATAGGAAGGCCTCTGATTTTTGCACATTTATTTTGTATCCTGCCACCCTGCTGAACTTCTCAATTAGTTCCAGGAGCTTCCTGGTGGAGTTTTTGGGATCACTCAGGTATAAGATCATGTCATCTGCAAATAGGGATAGCTTGACTTCTTCCTTGCCGATTTGAATCCCTCTTATGTCCCTTTCTTGTCTTATGGCTTCAGCTAAGACTTCAAGTACAATATTGAATAGAAGTGGTGAGAGTGGACAGCCTTGTCTAGTTCCTGATCGAAGTGGGAATGATTCCAATTGTTCCCCATTGAGCATAATCCTTGCTGTGGGCTTGTTGTATATAGCTTTTATTATATTGATTAAGGTTCCTTCCATTCCCACTGTCTCTAGCGTTTTGATCATAAAAGGCTGTTGGATCTTGTCAAAAGCTTTTTCTACATCTATCGAGAGTATCATGTGGTCTTGGACTTTGGACTGGTTTACATGATGAATTACATTTATTGATTTGCGTATGTTGAACCAACCTTGTGTGCCGAGGATGAAGCCTACTTGGTCCCCATGAATGATCTTTTTAATATGTTTTTGAATCCGATTTACTAAGACTTTGTTGAGAATCTTTGCGTCTGTGTTCATCAGGGAGATTGGCCTATAGTTTTCTTTTTTAAGCGAATCTTTATTAGGTTTTGGGATTAAAACGATATTAGCCTCATAGAAGGAATTTGGTAGTGTTCCTTCCTTTGCTATTTGATGGAACACTTTAAGGAGTATTGGTGTTATTAACTCCTTAAATGTCTGGTAGAACTCTGTGCTGAATCCATCTGGTCCAGGACATTTTTTGGTGGGAAGATTCGAGATTACTTCCTCAATTTCCTTATATGTTATAGGACTATTTAAATAATTCACAACTTCCTGATTCAATTTAGGTAAGTTGTGTTTACTTAGAAATTCATCCATCTCTTTTGTGTTGTCAAACTTCACAGAGTATAAGTTTTTGAAATATGATGTTATAATTCTCTGGATTTCTTGGGTATCAGTAATGATAACTCCATGTTCATTTCTAATTTTGTTAATTTGGGTTTTCTCTCTCTTGCTTTTGGTTAATTTAGCTGGGGGTGTATCAATCTTATTGATTTTTTCAAAGAACCAGCTTTTTGATTGGTTGATTTTTTCTATCGTTTTCTTAGTCTCGATTTCAGATATTTCTCCCCTTATTTTGCTAATCTCTTCTCTTCTACTGCTTTTGGGATCAGATTGCTCTAGTTTTTCTAAAGCTTTAAGCTGCATTGTTAAGTTGTTTATTTCTGATGTTTCCATTTTTTTGACGTGGGCATTAAGAGCTATGAACTTACGTCTTAGAACAGCTTTCATTGTGTCCCAGAGATTTTGGTAAGTTGTATTTTCGTTATCATTCACTTTCAGGAAATCTTGAATTTCCTTTTTAATTTCTTCCTGAATCCAGTTCTCATTCAACATCATGGTGTTAAGTTTCCAGGAGTTAGTGTATTTTCTCTTGTTTGATGTGTTGTGGATGTCCAGCTTTAGGCCGTGGTGGTCTGATAGGGCACAGGTTAGAATTGCAACTTTCTTGTATATGTGTAGATTCATTTTGTGGCCCAATATGTGATCTATTTTGGAGAAAGTTCCGTGTGCTGCTGGGAAAAATGTGTATTCTTTGGTGCGTGGTGAAAAGTTCGATAGAGATCTGTGAGGTCCATTTCTTTCAGGGTTTGATTAAGTTCCAAAGTGTCTCTGTTAAGCTTTTGACCTGTTGATCTATCCCATGTAGAGAGGGCGGTGTTGAAGTCCCCAAGAATTATCGTTTGGGGGTTGATTTCATGCTTTAGACGCTGTAGTGTTTTCTTAATGAATGTGGAGGGGCCGTATTGGGTGCATATATGTTCAGTATTGTGAAATCTTCCTGGTGAATTGTACCTGTGACTAAAATGTATTATCCATCCGTGTCTCTTATAATTTTTTTTGGTTTGAAATCCACTTTGTCTGATAGCATAATGGCTACCCCTGCCTGTTTTCTGCTTCCATTTGCTTGTAGAATTGTTGACCAGCCTTTTATTTTTAGAGCGTGCCTATCTTTTGTGGTGAGATGGGTTTCCTGCAGGCAACAGATTGATGGATTGTGATTTTTAATCCAAGTTTGTAATCTGTGTCTCTTGATCGGTGAATTAAGTCCATTAACATTTAGTGTTATAATGGAGAAACTATTGTTAATTCCAGACATTTATTATGTTTAGTAGCTTTTATAAGTATATTGCTTCGCTTTTAATGGTGTTATATTTGCCTTCTGTTCTCCTGGATATGCCTGTTTTTTTCTTCACGCTTGAGTATCATTTCTAGCATTTTTTGAAGGCCTGGTTTGGTGGCCATGTATCCCTTAAAGTTGTCTTTGTGCTGGAAAATTTTTCTTTCTCCCTCGATCATGACTGATAGTTTTGCAGGGTAAATCAGCCTGGGTTGACATTTTTGCTCATTCAATACTTGAAGTATGTCTCTCCAAGCTCTTCTTGCTTTTACTGTTTCGACTGAGAAGTCATTTGTTATTTTAATAGGTTTGCCTTTAAAAGTGACTTGTTTTTTCTCCCTTGAAGCTCTCAGCACCAGTTCTTTATCTTGAATGTGGAGTGTTTTAACTATTATTTGCCGCGGCGTGCTTCTATTTTGGTCGTATCTGTTTGGGGTGCGAAATGCCTCTTGTATATGAATGGGCCTCTCTTTTTTTAGATGAGGAAAGTTTTCCTTGATGATCGTTTGAAAAATTTCCTCAGGGGTGGTATTTTGAGATTCTTGCTCTGGTATTCCATGAATACGCATGTTAGGTTTCTTCAGGGTGTCCCATATCACTTGGATATTTCTCTCAAGTATCTTTTTGGCTTTAACAACCTCTTCCATTGAGCTGGTTAGTACTCCCACTTTATCTTCAAGGTCTGAAATTCTGTTTTCTGCTTCATTAGTTCTGTTGATATGACTCTCTGTGGCGTTCTGGGTTGAAGATAACTTGTCTTTTAGCTCAGTTTTAAATTCTGCTTGAGTTTGTTTTAACTGCTCTATGCCACTTTTTGTTTCTTGCACTGTTTTTCTCAACTCCTCCAGATGTCTGTTGTGTTCCTCTTCAAAGCGATTGATTCGATTATGTAATTCCTCCCAGATTTCCTCTTTCATAGTATTGAACATGGTAATGATCATATTTTGGAAGACCTTATCCTGGGTGAGGCTTTCTTGGCCTTTTTCCACGGGTTTGTTCTTGTTGGAATCTAACATGGGATTAATTTCTTCAGTGGGAAATTTGTTTACTTGAGTGTTGCTTCTCATGGATTTGCACTTTGACTTTGGCATTGTCATTTTAACTCTTAAGATCTCTCAATTTCACTAAACTGAATTATTTGGCCTGGGGTACTGGTGGGCGGGGCCCAAACGGGGACTTACCTAGGGCGCAGGGTGAGGCCCGGCTGGATCGCGAGTGCGCGTCCTGACCAGCGGAGCGGAGTGGGGTGAAAAGGGAGGATGGGGGTGAAAAGGGAGGATGGGCGTGAGGTCGGCGTGGAGCTATTTAACCCGAGGGCAGCTGGGGCGGGGTCCGGGTGCATGGGGAGGTCCTCCTTGTCCCTCGGCCCCCGCGCGGCTCCGGCTGGATGGTGGGAGTCGGAGCCGGGTCCCTGTGGGCTGACCTGGGGTCCTAGGGCGCGGGGTGAGGCCCGGCTGGACCATGCGCGTGTCCTGACCGGCGGAGCGGGGTGGGGTGAAAAGGGAGTGATATGTTTATTCTTCTCTTTCATCTTGTGCAATTCTTCCAGTATTCTCTGTAAGCCTAGTTTAGTGTTTTAGTCTTTTAGTCTGTGTCTGTCATGGAATATTTTTCTCTCACCTTCCATTATGACTGATAGTTTTGCTGGTTATAATAATTTGGTTGGCATTTGTGTTCATTCAGAACTTTTATTGCGTTTCTCCAAGCCCTTGTGGATTTTCCTGTTTATATTGAGAAGTCAGTTGTTATTTTGATGGGTTTACCTCTGTATATGACTTGTTCTTCTTGTCTCGCAGCTCTCAAGATTTTGTCTTTAATGTATATTTTTGGTGTGCTGACTATCATATGCTGTGGGGGATGTTTCTCTTTTTGTTCTGGGTATTTGCTGTTCTATTTGTCTCTTAAATAAGAATGGGTATCTCTTTTGTTAGGTGAGGGAAATTTTCGATTATGCAGGATAGATTTTCCTCTTGTGTGTCTGTTTCTGGGATATGCATGATCCATGTTTTAGGCCTTTAAATAGTGTTCCAGAGTTTCTACATGTTCCATTCAAGTGTGTTTTTCAGTTTCTCAGTTTCTCTCCTGAACTTATCAACTTCTTCTATCTTATCTTCCAGTTCTGAGAATTTGTCTTCTATATGATAAGTTCTATTTTTGAGACTCTATTGAAATTTTTATTATGCTGTTTAGACTTTTTAGTTCCAGCATTGTTTCAGTCTGGGCTCTTTTTTGAATGTTTCTATGTTTGTTTTCAGATCACTTTCCTGAGTTTGCTGTGTTCTTCTTAAAATTTGTTTAGGCATTTAACTATGTTCTTGAATCTGTTGGAACATATTTATAATTGATCTTTGAAATTCGTTGTCTTGGTTATTGCTGTCTTGGATACTTCTCAATGGACTATCTTCTGCAGAATCTGAATCCTTGAGATTGGTGATCTTGAGGGGAGTCATGTTTTCTTGGACTTTTGTGTTTTTTTTCTCTGTTTTTCCTATGCGATATCAGCATCTGGAATTAGGTTGTTGCTTATTTTCTTTGTTTTATACTGTTGTTTTGCTTATCTACTGTTTGAGTTAGGTTTCCTATTTGTGTGTAACTGTTCTCAGGAAGAGTAGGTGTTGATTGTAGCTTTATTTGAAGTCACTGTGTACTGATGCTTAGTGGAGTAGTGGTCTGGGGCACTATTTTTCAGGACTTATATAATGTTAGTAGTATCTATATTTTTCTTTGTGTTAGGAAATTTGGGTCTTCACTTCCTTTGGCTGTAGAATTGTGTTGATGATTCTCAGATGGTTTTTCAGATGTGACTATTGCTATATTGGTTTTTGGAGGCCTTTCTTTAGTCTTTGAAGTTTATGCTGTATGAAATCTTCTACTTGGATTTATTGACTGCATGTATGGAATTAGCTGGGGTGGGGAAGAGACCAGGGTGTGGGCAACCTAGGAGATCCCAGCAGGCTAGAAACCTTCCACTTTAAACACAGATCAGCTCAGAGACCAGTTCAACCTCTTTCTATCTTTGTCTCTATCTTATATTTAGGAGGCATTTGTCTCATCTTATATTTAGGAGGCAAGAAGGGATCAAAGTCATCATGTAACTGAGATCTGTATGTATCTGATCGTTCTGCCCCTGCCTCTCCTGTGGCTTTATAGACATGGACACATGATTTATGCAGTGCTGAGGATTGAACCTAGGGCTTCCTGCATGCTAGGCAAGCACACTACACTAATTCTAAACCCAGAAGAAGATGACTTTGAAGAGGGTTTGTAGGAAAGACAAGAGAGGTCTTGAGGCTGGAAAGATAGGACAGAAAAAATTTATTTTGGCAAAACAATAATTGCAGAGCCAAGACTCTAAAGATACAAAATATCTTTGAAATATGCTTTCCTTTGTGTCAGGCAATTTAATTCTAACTTGTTAAAAAAGCCTTCACAAAAGAACAAATGAAAATTTCCTTTTGCTACCAAGCACAGCAGGAGGTAATTCAGTTTTCTAAATGCATGAGTGTTGAGTCTACTTTTTAATAAAATGCTTCCGTTGCTGTCCTTTCAGGCTTCCAGATCAGTTAGTAGAGTTTCTTGAAATTATTCCCTGGTTTTGTTCCATTGTAAGCAAGGTCCTTTAGCTTAGTGAAGACCTGTGGCCCAGGTTAGTTAATGATCTATGCAAGAGTCTGTTGGAAGCTTCTGGAAAAATGCCTTTCTGATGAAAGAATGTTATAATCTACAATAACAGTCTCTGTCGTGGCTGCCCCTCTGCTCCAGCTTCAGTAGGGTGTTGTGATTGCTTATGGTTATGAAATGCACCCCTGAGGTGGAAAGATGGCTTGGTAGAGAGAATGAAGGTATGGAAGAAGCAGAGCCCTTTGTGGTGGGGAACCGTTGGCCTACTTCTATACTTTCTGTCTTGTAGCTGCTGGCTCAAGTCTTCTAAACATTTAGAATGGAACATCTATTTGTGTTTCCTGGTTTTTGTTAACTGACAGCAAATATTCTTAAGCTGTAGCATGAAGCTACAAGTATTACTAGCAAACACATGTGATGGCTAGATTCAGGTATCAACTTGATAATTTCAGATTGTTTGGGGCACAGCTGTGAAGCATTGATAGTTGGGGCAAGCCCTTAAATAAGCCTTCAGGTGGCCATTTAATTGATATGGAAGACCTAATGCATGGTGGGTGGGTCTTTCTAGTGGTTGAACAGACAAAAAGAAGTACCAGAGGAAGGGACTTGCCTTCTCTAGCCCTGTGTCAACTTGGCTGTTTTGAGCCTCCTATTGGCCTACTGCCGCATTTGTCCACTGTTGCTGCTATGCCCCCACTGTTCTTGGCTGACGCAGGAGCCCAGTTTCCTGGGCTTTGCTGATGTGAGAGTCCAGCCTTTTCAGCCCTCTAGCATGACTGAGGTTTGAGACTTACCAAAGAAATTCAGTCTTCCGAACTATTCTGCTCAAGAACTGAGCAGTTACAGGCAACTACTGTCAGACCACTCTGATTTTATTAGTAAGATAATCTAACCAGTTCCTTTATATACACAGCCATTCTATCAGCTCTGTTCCTCTGGAGAACCCTGACTAATACAATACATTTCAAACTTTTGCCATCTGTGAGGTGCCATCAACTGAGTCAGAAGCCGCAGGTTCCATGGAAACACACAGAAGCAGCAGCTGTCGCTCACAGCCTCTGTCTTCCCATGTCTCTTGTCCATTCGTCTCTCCAATTGATTTTATCATAACAAATGTCATAACTGAACTCTGGGTATATATTTTAATTAGTTAAAAATTCCATTTGTTTGTTTTCCATTTTGCTATTCCAACTAAGATTGTCATTTGAAAAAACTAAGATAGCTGACAGTTCCAGCAAAGTGGGAGGAAGTGGATGGTTGGATCTTATGTAATTACTAACTGATGAGTTCATATTGTTTTACATTTTATTTATTTATTTTAAGTGTGTGTGTGTGTGGGGGGGAGAGGCCACTGTGTGTCCCTGTGGAGGAACAAGGGAGACATCCAGAATCATCCTGGATTGTTTTACCTTCTTATTGCTTTGCTCCGGGGTTCCCCATGCTCTGCCTCCCAGGACTGGAATTGAAAGTCATCACTGTTTCTCCCTAGCATTTTTAGGTGGGATCTGGGGATTTGAACTTGAGTCCTTTAGCTTGAAGAGAAAAGGTTTTTAATCTCCGATTAAAAGGCATCTCCCCAGCCCTTCCCTTCCTTTTATCTGTAACACACAAATACTAAGACCCACCTCTTGTTGCTGTGATGGCTGTTAAATGAAGTGATACACCAAAGAAACTTAGTGCAATTCACACAGAAGCAGTTCCATTTAAAAAGTGACTGGAGATAGGGTCGGAGATGTGACTCAGCAGTGGGAGTGAGTGCATGAAACCCTGGCACTGAGGAAGCCAAAACTGGAACCATAAGCAGTGCCACGTGCTGGTGTTTTTGGCCCACTTTGCCTCTTGATCATCTTTTCGAAGTTCTGTTCAGATACATGGCCAGCTGAGTTAATTAGAATGGGATCAGGAACTGCTGGAAAGGAGCCTGAGCCCAGAGGGAACATGGCCTAGAGCATCAGTGTGGACACATTTCAGCAAAGCCCGCGCCCTGCCAGCAGCCTCATCCTGGCAGATGCAGAAGGCTGTGTGTGGTGTTCCTGGCTGGGCTTCTTCTTGCCTACTGTCCATTGGGCTTCTGACCAGGGTGGGCTGAGCTGCAAGAGTGGGCGTGGACTGCCTGCTCCTCGCTCTAATCCCAGCCCCTTCTCTGCTGCCCACTGTTTTCCCTCCTTGCAGTGGGATGAGGGTGAGATGGGCACTGGCTCACTCGGCCATGATAAGGCTGTGTCATCTCAGTGAGAAATGGGGCAGAGTGAGCGTCCTGAACTGTCCCTCTTTGCTTCCTGTGGCATGAGCTCCTTCGTGGGGTGAAGAGCAGGTGGAAAAGAGCTCAGTCCCGGAGATAGGTGGAGTCTTGCTAATACCTGGAGTTTGTCAGCAGAGGAAGACAGGTACTGAAAGAACAGGAGTTGGTAACTTCTTGTTTGTGAGCAAACAAAGCAATTTTTGTTTCCTACAGAGAAGAGTTTTAAGATCTGTGGCAACGAAGGATTGGAGGGCTGGTTATTCTGAGATGTTTAATTCAGACTAAGGGCTAGGAAGCCTCTAGAGAGTCTGAGAAGGGGAAAGTCGGGTTTCTGGGCTAGGGTGAGGGGTCTGAATTCCCACCAAAGGCAGGAAGAAGAAAGGCAAAAAAAAAAAAAGAAGCGTGTTTCTATTCCAGGACCTTTGCACATACTCTCTTTGGAACACTTCCCTTCTCAATCCTGTACTGCTTTTTCCCACATCTTTGGAAACCCTCCCTGATAGTATCAAATATTACCCTCCTCTTCCCTTACTCCCCTGGTGACTTCAAATGTTCCCTGAATGTGTCTGTGTTTGACTCCCCTATGAGCTCAGTCAATCACTGGCAAGTAAAAGAATGTTTTTTCCCCCATGAATTTTCCCACCAATTTCATTAACCCACTCAGTGGTCAAATGTAAGATAGCTGTTTGAATTCACCAGATACCTCCGTCAGTCTCTGGTGGTCACTTTCATTTGGCAAAAGAAGTCATGATAAGACTGCTCTGCGTGGTGAATTCTGGGGAGGAAGGATCTGTTTATCTACAGGCAGCTACAGCTCCCTCTCCAGGCCTGTCCATGTGTCTCCTGCCTGCTGCTGTAAAGTCATCAAGTTTGGGTCAAAAGAGTCACACAGATTGCTTTCTTTGTATTTGAGCCTTCTCTAGGCAAAATTGATCATTTGTACATTTGCATGATTAGTGAGGGAATACAGAGGCAGAGAGAGGAAAAGAGGGGAGGGAAGAAGAAAGGAAGGAAGGAAGAGAGAGAGAAAGAGGAGAGAGTGAGAATGAATATGAATATAGGACAACTTTTACTGGGAATTGAATTTAAGTGTCAGTTTTGGATACAGGTATCCTTTTATTATTATTATTTATTATTTATTCAATTATGCGTGTATGTGTATTTATGTGTGTGTGCGTGTGTGTGTGTGTGTGTGTGTGTGTGTGTGTGTGTGTGTGTGTGTAAGTGTGTGTGTGTAGAACCATGGACGAATTCGGGAACCACCATGGATGCCTCCACCTCCTTGCTTACTCTGCCTGGGGATTCACAGGCTCCGCCCTACCAGGACCAGAAACGCAGGCCGCCCCTGCTTTCGCCTGGCGTCTATACGTGGGGTCTAGGATCTGAACTCAGGACCCCTCCGCTGCAAGGCAGAGGCTCAACCCCTGAGCCACCTCTCCAGTCCCTGGATACAGGCATCCTTATCTGCTGAGCCATTTGGTAGTGATTGAAGTCAGAGCATCCTGTGTGTTAGGCAACTATTTACTGCTGAGTTAGCACCCCAAAGTAATACTAACTTATTTTTACAAGATGGGAGAACCAGCTTCTGACAGGTGGAGGGGAGGCTTGAGGTAGAGAGGAGGCCACAGCTGTAGTGGAGGCTGCAAGTGCAGTGGAGGCTGCAGGTGCCGTGGAGGCTGCAGGTGCCGTGGAGGCTGCAGGTGCAGTGGAGGCTGCAGGTGCAGTGGAGGCTGCGCCATAATGGAATCTCATGCTGGCATTCCTCTCTGTGCTACTGACAACTCACTTTTCCCCTAAAGTTCCGGCTCTCAGGCAAAGCCCAAGAAAGGCTTGTTAAGCTAGGAAGTCTCTTCCCTCTGTGAGATCAAGACTCTTCAGTTCATCTTTCCTCATATCCCCCTCTGAAGCAGCAAGGGAAATGAGGCAGTTGGAGAAAGTTTGCCTGGGGTATTGGTGCTGTTCCCTGCTTTTATTGCTGGCTTCTGAAGACTCCCCGAAGGCTCCCCAGAACATCTCCTGGTCCCCCCAGACCTACCCCAGAGTATCTCCTGGTCCCCCCAGACCTGCCCCCAGAGCATCTCTGGCTCAGATCACGTGAATCACTCTTCTCAGCTTAACTTTTGGTTCTGATGTAATTATTCATTTCATGACCTGTGAACAAGATTTTCTATGAAACTCGAGATACTTTGTCTAACAAAGGATTCCTGATCTATTTTAGAATGTAAGAAATAGCTCTGGAGATGTGGACTGGACATGGCTTGTTGAGCTCTGTGAGGTTTTGATTTGCACGAAGACAAGAGGCTAATGAGAGTTGGACCGGATCTTCTTGTTAAGTGGGGTGGGTAAGGATGAGTTCAGGGAGGGGAAGGAAATATCCTAAAGCTCTGGGAGATGGGAGACGCGGGCCTACTGATGGAAGGACAAGGGCACCAACTTCAATCTGAGCACACGGAGGATCCCTAGGATGCTGGCTGGAAGGCTGGGGGCAAAGCTTGTAAGGGAACCCCAGCGACTGTGGAGTACACTGTGGAAAACTCTTTTCTGTGGTCCAGGAGTAGCACTGAGGACAGGTGCCACTGGACTGGTCCTTCTAACATCAGTGATCGTGGGACTGGGCTATCAGAGAGCCAAGAGTAATTATTTCATTGTCATGGACTCACTGTAAGGGTTATTAGAGCCGAAGACATCCTTGGACCAGTGTGGCTCACAGAGATGCTTGCGCTGCAGTTACTTGTGATAATACTGGGATGGAAAATAGATGAACAGCCTAGGAGAGGCTTGCCTGTT
This sequence comes from Typhlomys cinereus, assembly GCA_023101885.1. NCBI lineage: Eukaryota > Metazoa > Chordata > Mammalia > Rodentia > Platacanthomyidae > Typhlomys > Typhlomys cinereus. The sequence continues at coordinate 9,481,730 of JALPQD010000014.1, forward strand.
CTGCAAACAGAAAAAGCTCTATGCCTAGCGTTGCAGTTACACTTTCTGTTGCTGTACGACAAAACTTAGACTCCAGCAACTTAAAGAAGAAAGGAGATTTATTTGGATTACAGTTTCAGAGGGATGCAGTCCATTATGACAGGCAAGGCATGGCAGGCAGCAGAAGCTGGAGATGGTTTAGGTGACTGCAGCCATCTTGGAGGCAGACAGAACAAGCAGCAAACTGCAAGAGCACACTCCTAGTGGGAAGCAGGGCAAGGGACCCAACCTCAAGGCCTGCCCTCTGTGATGCACCTTCCTCTAGCAATGCTCCACCTCCAAAAGATGCCAGGTCCTTTCCAAATGTTACCACCAGCTAGGGATGCAAACTCACGATGACCTGTGGGGACAGTACACTTTCAAATCATGACATCTGGCATCAGAATCACCATAATAAAAGGTTGCACTGTACCTGTCCAGTCCCTAGACACAGGCTAGTGCTCAGACCTGGAGCCTTTTGAAGGAAGAGGAGGGCAAATCTCCAGGAAGTGCTGTCTCATAGCTGGAACAATCTACTGTCTGGCTTCTTTCTGATTTTGTCTGCAGGGACCTTTGGCAAGTGGGTGTAATCAACCTATTAGAACGACTGGATGTTGTAGACCCAAAATGCTACCATGGTCCACCAAGCAAGCGATCAGTGGAGTTTGAATCACAGTAGATGTGTAGCGATCCACAAACTCAACTTGATGGTTACTTATTTACAGAAATCTCAGTTGGACAAGCAATAGTATTCATGTGGGTAAAGCCTTCTCTTTGGTCAAAATCTGCTGGTGTGTCTTCTTTCAGGTTGCATTTGTCCAGCTTGCCGGTGTTCAGGGGCTCCAGTGTACAGATAACCACCGACCTGTGTCTGTCTTGGGGTTACAAAGAAAATGACCCTCCTAGCTATTGGGCTGCTTACCTATGAGTCATAGTATAGGAGAGACCACGGCAGGTGGTAGCAGTTTTGCCAGGACTTCTCTATGTAGAGTTTTGTTTGTTTTGTTTTGTTTTGTCTTTAAGAGGCAAGTTAGGCTGTGATTTCGGACTTTGACTGCATGGGGCTGGGGAGACGACGGCTCAGGTATTAAAGCTTTTGCTTCACGAGCAAAAAGGACAAGATTTCAAATCTATCTGGAAAAGATCTATATGGAAAAGGCAGCAGCCTACACGTCCAGTCCTAGTGTAGCAGTTCACCTGCATGGTTGCTGATAAATGACCATCAGATGGCTTAAGGGAATAAGGGTTTATTTTCTTACTGATAGGCTGGTTACAGTTTGTAGTCCAGCTTGACAGGAGAGCAGCATCCAACACCAGGGCTAAGGGAACTGGCTACACCATCACCACGTAACAGCTGAGAGATGGACAATCCTTACTTGCCAGACCAGCATGTCTGGCCAAGTGTACAGAAGGATGCTGACTTCCTCAACCACTTCTCTATTTTATTCACCTGTTCAGGGCCTAGTACTACGCACCATGAACTGGGTCTGCTCCATCAACTAGACCATCTCCTGCAGGTTTGCTCTGGGCTTAACTCAACCATTAATTCTCTACAAATGTGCCCAGAGCTCAAACCCTCAACTGTCAAGTTGACACCTCTGTCTAACTATGACACCTCCTGAAAAGTAGAACCTGGGAAACCCAGAGCAAAGCAATAGAAGGTGGAGCAATCCAGGATGATTCCCAAAGTTACCCTGAGTCCTCACTAGGCACTCTCAGGTGCTCTTTGTGTACACACACACACACACACACACACAAACACACACACACACACACACACACACAAACACTTTGAACTGTTCCATTCCAATTCCCAGTCCCTCCATTGGGATATGGGGATTTCAATTTCCTAGGGTGAAGGCCAAGCACCCATGTTTTCACTGACTCCTCTGGTGATTCGAATGCGCCTTCAGGGATGAGGTCTTGTGGCCGAAGCTGTCCCCAGGGTCCTTTCTGCTCTGACAGGCAGGATATTTCTACCAAGTACTTTTTCCCTGAATGAGAGAAGTACTATCTATATATTTGGAAAGTTCCATGGGGTGTTCTGAGAAAAAAATCCAGAAAAACCTCTCCCTTCGAAGTAAAAGTCTACAACATGCATCCTTCGTGGAAGGCATCTGACTGTTGAGGCCACTGAAGATATGGGTTCAGGATTGCTCCTGTCCTGGGCTGAAGGTGGACGACCTGTAAGTTAAAAGGTTTCAGATCAAAGCCTAAAGCTGTACTATTAGGAGGCAGGACTTGGAAGCTGATGAGGTCAGACGGATTCCAGCTCATGAATAGGACTTGAGCCCTTCTAGAGTCTGGCTAGGTCCCTTTGCCCTTCCTGTGAGAAAGACTCAAATAGCAGCATCACCTAGGAGGCAAAAGGCCCTTGTCAGACATCAAGTCTGCTGGCACCCTGATTCTCTACAATCTCAAGGTAATCCTTTTCCATTCTTTGCAAATGACCTGGCTTTAGTATCCTGTTAGAGCAGAGTAAGTAAGATGCTCCAGCCCTCGCAATGGCAGCATGGAGACCCGCTCTTTGAGAGCCATTTGTTGTGTTCCTATCTAGCAGACACAGGGAAGAACCTGCCCCTGTGTTCAATCTATATCTTGCTTCATTCAAAGGAGAGTTCCAGAAATGCAAAGCTCGTGTTTTAAATTGCCTGCTATATATACATGATAGCTCTTCACGCGTTCATAGTTCCCCCTGCCTGCTGATCCTTGGCTTGTCACCTATTAGCTGCTTTGATTTTCAGGCTGAGGAATTGGAACATCACAGTGCTGTGTCCGAGGAACCTTGTTTCACTTCAAAATGACCTCAAAGCCCAGGAGAAGTGAGGCTACCAACTTTATGACAGCATTTTGGTGTAACTGTTACAGCGCTGCTTAGCAATCATTGGTGGGCACACTCAACTCCAAATGGGACACCTAGTCCTCTATCCTCAAAGATTGGTGGATTTAAATAAAAAATGAAGTTCCTATGGCTGGAGAGATGGTCCAGGGGTTAAGACTGTGCCTTACAAGCAGAAGGTACTGAGTTAAGATCCCAAGTCCCACCTAAACATGCCAGGTGGAAACAGCAGCGGCCCAACTTTGGGCCCTGGTGAGCAGAGCCTGGGAAATCCCAGACTGAAGCAAGAAGGAGGTAGAAGAAATCCAGGATGACTCCAGAAGCGACCCTTGGTCCTCCACAGGAACAATTGTGCCCTCTGATACACACGTGTGCAAGCGTGCGCGCACACACACACACACACACACACACACACACACACACACAATGAATGAATAAATAAAGTTTTTTTTAAATGAAGTCCCTAAAACAGCATAAACACACGAGTGGTGAGAGATCATCTTTGTAAGAAATCACATGAATGCCCATTATGTATGTAGTTATTTTATATATAAGTATAAAGTTGTAGATATATATATGTATATATAAGTATAAAGATGTAGATACAACTTTTTAAATTTTGACAGTATGCGCTGAGTATCTCCCCTTGAATGCATATGATGCTGCTTTATTACTTTTTTAAGGATGCATGCTAGGATATGTACCAAAGTTATTTATTGGATAGATGAAGATATAAAATGATAATAAAACATTTAAAAATTAAATTTCATTTGAATTTTGTTAAACTTTTACTATGTCATGTGTGTTAATCTCTGTCTCTCTGTACATATATACATATGTATATGTACATATACATATATGTGTATTTTATATACAGACTCTGTTACTATCTATGCTTTCTGGCATCCCTGGAGAATTTCGGATAAGAGAAGACTAATTATTATAGATTCAGCAAGGACTCATCCCTTCTGTTTACTGACAATGCTTTTGTTTCAGTCTCTTACTTCTAGCTTCACCCATAGCTAGCCTGTGATTGATGGCTGCTCCCATTATGAGAATGGAAAGATTGATTCTGGTTTAACTACTGGCTCAACTGTACAACCTTCCAGAGATAATCTCTTTTTTAGGTATCACCTTCTTCATCTTCTAAACATGTGGCTCTAAGGCATTTTCCAGATGAAATGATGTTACTGGGATTTTAGAAGAGAATCATAAAGTTTCTAGAACATAAAAGGACCCCTGAGTTTTAGCAGATCTGTTGTGAATTCCGGTATCAGCAGAAGTCTGATATTCACCCCCTCCCTAAATGATGTTTATTTTTTTTCATTAATGAACCCAGGTTTGAAGCACTTAGCTAAAGAGCTGCTAGATGGCACTGTTTCCCTAGAGTTCTGGGAAATTCATGGTTTAGCAGATGGCTGTTGGAGAATTAACAATTAATGTCCACTGTATCAGAAAATAAGTTTTACTCCAGAAAGTACAGAAGACTAAGATCGCTCCACGATGTTCTGCTGCCAGTCTGGTGTTCTGCTGGCCAAAAATGTAATCACACACAGTCCCTGAATTTGGTCCCTCAAATAAGGGACATTAATAACAAGAGTAAACATGGAAGATGATAATAAATGACTGCTGTGCTTATTTCCCAAGGTTTATTAAATTTCCTTCTGAAAACTTCTCAGCTATTAACAGAAAACAGCCATTACTGGAACAGAGGGTGGTTATGAATGCAAACTAGTTCTGATATGGGTTTAGCTATCAGGTGAGCTGCACGGACAGATGCTCTGAACCTCTGTGGTAGCTTCCATGGCTGTTTTCCTGAGTGTTCTTCACCTTTACTTTTCTACAGTGAGGCTTTCTAAGACGCAAGGACTTAAATGCTAAGATGCTATCCTTTTCATTGAAAGATACAAAAATGTCTTTGTTACGGGACGAGGGGTGGTGGTGGTGGTATTAGCAAGTTGGGAAAAGGGAAAAGAGATTGTTCTGGCTTGACAATATGTTTATAGTCATGGGTTCTATTTTGGGAGCGTCTAGAAACTTTAGAAGCCAGGGCTTACCTGGATGAAGAAGGTCCCGGGAGGTCTGATTCTGAAGGTTATAGGTGGTCCAGTTCCATACTCACTTCTCATTAGATGAAGCAGTTAATTCGCCACCATAATGTCTGCTGAAGCCCATGCAGATGAACAATCATGACTCTCCCGCCCTGGATGGCTAACAAGTCTTTCTTCTTTGGAGTGGCTTCTCTAGCATTGGTCTCAGCTTATCAAGAGCAACACAGAAGTGTACAGTCCATTCTCCTTAATGTTTTCAGTTTTATTGTTATCATCTCTTATGCCTAGAAAGTACACTGAATGATAAGTGCCTTCGATGATTCCAGAACTTCAGGGAAACGGTACTAGAAGATTCTGTTTCTTCCTTTTCTGACTGGGTTTACTTGTAGATATTTCAAGATTGGAGGCAGCAAACAGCTTGGTGGCTGGATCATTAGCATACCATAGGGTACCCTTGCAGGTATCAAACATCCTCAGAAACATAAAACCTACCCCTTCGGAACATCCCTGCATCCCTTACCATTTGGCTCCTGGCTTCTCTTTTGCTGTGGCATAGGAATGCGTCAAAATCAAATCATGATCTGCTCACTGTCTCTCTACCAAGCCCTTTGCTGCACTTTGGAGGAAATAAGTCCCTTTTACAGTTTGAGGAGAATGAGACTCATGTATGTATTTTTTTTTTTCATGTTTCCCTTCTGGTTAAAGTTTGCCTCCTATGAATTCATGGTGTACAACATTCAGATTTGCAAAAATGTCCCTAGTGACAACTCTTTTGATGTGCAATACACTCACAGCCATTATAGACACACACACGTACCACAAATACACACCCACTACAAACACAAACACACATACAACACAAGCACATCTAACCCCCACAAAATGCATGCATCACACACACACGCACACATATAAACAGGTGCACATACACAGACTACACACTCACACTACACACACACACACACACACACACACACACACACACACAGCCAGCAGCATCAACAATCCAGGCCTCAGACTCATGGAGGAGGGCTTGCTCTGTTGGGGAGCAGAATATTTCCCTTCCTGACAGGGAGAGGCCCCCAGGCCCATGGAGCAGGGTGGGCAGACTTGCTCTGTTGGGGAACAGAATATTTTTCCTCCTGGCAAGGAGAGGCAGGCCGCTTGGTCAAAGGCTCCAATTACCAAGTTCCTAGTCCTTGCCTTTCTGGTTGGCCCCAGAGGCAGCTGGAAGGGACGCAGCATGCTAGAGTTCCCAGAGCTTCCTGCTGGCTCCCTAAGGCTTCCAGGCGATCGCCCATCTGCCAGGCCTACAGAGCAGGGGGTCTAATTAAGCGTCATCTGGCCACCTGAGATGGCCTGGGAGGTCTCCTCCAGCGTCCCCCTCCTCCAGGCGGGACTCCGCTCTGCCAGCTGGGGATCTCTGGAGCTGGTTTGGCTTAGCAGCTGCCCTGGCTAATTACTGGCTGGCAAGTTCCCCAGGTGGCTGCCTGGGACTGGAGGGGAGGGGGTGGAAAGGAAAGGAGGTGGCCACAGGACATCAAGGGATAAGGGGGTGGGATGATGAAGGCCAGTGAGACTGCAATTTGACAGAAAGGAAGGAAACAGGGCAGATCTGCAGAAACCTTGCTGTCTCATCTCCTGAGGACTCTCTGTGCTACTGAGAGCCACTAGGCAGCTGCACCATCCTATAGTGCCTTTCTGCCCTATAGTTGTCTACATTCCTGTTCTTTTCCTCCCCTTTAGGCCATTCTCTTGCTCCTTGGGTTCAGAAATTAACCTTTTGACTTTCATTAAGACAGTATATTTCTAGTGTGTCTGCATGTTGTTCATAAATTCATGACCAAATGGCTTATGGGAACAAAGGATTTTGTTCTGTTTTAGGATTGTCTGATTATAACTGCTAGTCCAGCTTGGCAGGAGAGTGCATATCAACTCTAGCCACATCATATGCACAGGAATTGCTGAGAAAGAGGCAAACCCCACTTGCTAGACAATAAGTCTATCCAGTTACACTGAAGAATGCCAACTTACTGAGCCAGCTAAAGAAGCACAGCAGTGGACTTGTGCTCATGGACTTCACTGGTCTTACTAGCTCACCTCATCTTACTCACCTGCCCAGGGAAGAGTCCTACGTACCAAGGGCTGGGCAAACTCCTCCAGTTTGCTTAGGGCTCACCTCATCTGCTCGCCTCATCTATCAGTTCTTCACAAATGTATCCAAAGCTCAGCTTGTAATGGTCAAGTCAAGTCGATACCTGTGTCTGCTGTCAAAGTGCGTGAAGTGTGTGTGTGTGTGTGTGTGTGTGTGTGTGTATCCTGATGTCCTACATTAGGGCAAGTGGCCAGAGAATTGTGTACTTGTTCACAATCAGGTGTTTTTGTTGCTGTTTTCTAGGCAGTCACCCAACTATATATAAGATAAATAAGAAGACTGTTGGAACAAATGAAAGAAAAGAAGAAAGGAGAGTAAACCATTCATATGGAGCTGTATTGGCAAAAGATACAACCTCTGATTTACTTAAACTCTGCGTCAGTTTGAGGACCCAGGGGCTGACCCAGTTAAGTCCATGGTCCTCTCCTCTGTAATGCAGAATCCCCTTTGAAGCAATGTATGCTTGCAACAGATAGGGGAGCTAGATAAAAAATGAACTCAGCATAGTTTCTGATTCTGTTGTACCCATATGTGTTACCTTGGAATAGTCATTGTATTTCCTCTTTGTCTGATTTCCCCAGAGTGACAGGACACTTAGAAGATAATGTTTTATTTAACATATCCAGAGATGAACTTTTTCTGATAATATTAGAAGCTGGAATGTTTTGCTTCTGTATTTGGCAGAAGTGTACTCAACACAAAACGGAACTATTTCCCTCCTGTAACTGTCACCGTTTTGCCTAAGAAAGAACAGATGGCTGAAGAACAGCTGGTTTCTTTTTCTTTTGGTGCGTGTGTGCGCGTGCGTGTGCGTGTGCGTGTGTGTGTATGTGTGTACGGGTGTTTATGTGGGTGGGAACATGTGTGTGTGGAAGCATGTGTGTAAGATTGCTCTTGAGCGTGTGTGCCTGTGGAAGGGCCACCAGGAATCCCCCTGGACTGCTCTTCCTCCTTATTGCTTTGGTAATGGGCTTTCCCAGGCTCTGCCTTTGATGAATACAATTGCAGTCTGCTATTATTTCTGCCCCATGTATTTATGTGTGCTGTGGGGATCTGAAGTCAGGTTCTTTTGCTTGTGAGGCGAAGGCTTTAACCCCTGAGCTATCTCCCCACCCCCAGGGAGATGTTTTGAAACATCATGTGTGCCCTGAGCATCGAGTGGTAGGAGCTGTACAGGTATTCATTGGCTTGTCAGCTGTGGCCATCACTGGGAAGGTGTGGGATCTTCAAGGCAAGAGGATGCTCTCATTGAGGTTTGAGGTCTTCCCCCCACCATGGCTGAGATGGGAAGCTTCAGCCTGGACAGAAGGATTTCAAGATTCGGATCTGTGATACGAGACTTCTGGGAACCAGCAGGTCTCTTTACGCATGAGATCCTTCCATTCCACTCATTCTAGCTTTAGTCATTTTGCTGCCTCCCAAGAGGATCTGGAATAAATCCCAGCTACACAGAAAGGATGTAGTGGAAGCAGAACAGAGACACATGAAGAGAATCTTCCTATTAAGAGAACCCACTTTCAGCTGTCTGTAAAGTGGTAGCAGAGTCATTGTTTCAAATGATTCTAGGGCCAAGAATCTTAGAGGCTAAGAGGTTGCTACAACCATTTCTTGCAGGTTACTAACCTACCTTTGTTCTCCACCTTCACATGAAAATGATCAAATATTTCATTAAAGTCTGTTGGTTCTTCAGGGGGGACTGCTGGGCCCTCAGAGTAGGCTCAGCTCACTTGTCACTCTGGTGTGACAGCCTGACTCCAGTGTCTCTGAGGGCTGGGAACCCATCCTCCGCTTGGCCACTTCTTGACAGAAGAAGCCCAGTGTCCTGCACTGCAGTCAGTCATAGCAATGGGAAAGTGAACTTTTTGGTCATGATCCGAAGAGTTCTGTTCCTATTGCCATGGGGCAATCTTGAACACATCTTGAACACCTGGAAAATAGAATTGGAGAAAAGATCCTTATGCAGTCATTTTATGTGGCCATTTTAATTTGGCCATATCAAAAAATCATATTTTTAAAGAAACATTTAAATATATCTAAGTTTCCTACTAATATGTTTAGAACATTGACTTTTCCTTGGGCTTGACTTTGCTTCATTTCTAGAATTTACTCAGAAATGGGATGAGGGACAGGAATATGGTTAGTGTGATAGCCGCTGACACTGGAAAGGGGACTTTAAAATTAAATTGCTTTTCGGGCTCTCAGAATGTCTTCAAAAGAGCTTTATCAGGATATCATGTGCCTGATTTCTGTATGGTCAAATGAGTCATAGACATATGTCCAAAGCACATCCTGTGAAGGCTTTTCACCAAAGCAAGTTATCAGAACTGCAAAGGATACTGGGGTCATGGAAGTGAGAGCACTTTTTTTTTATTCTTTCAGTGTTTTATACACGAATGTAATGAATATACCTTAATCTCCATCTCATTCCCCCTCTTATTCCCATTGTAATCCTTCTTCTCGCCTGTCTTTTCCCCATTTTTATGACTTTTGCATGTGTATTTCAGAGTTTCATGTGGATTGCCTTTGATGGCACGTGCCTGAGTACTTTCTGGAGCATGAATCATGTATCAATGGATATGCCACTGGGAAATCATCTTTTATTCACCCAGCCATCAGCATTAACTCTTACCAATTTCCCAAGGAGGTGTGGGGTCTCTTGTTATCTTTCCTCTTCCATGGTGAAATACTGATAGGGCAGATCGCACACAGCTCTTGTAGAAATATACCTAGCAGTAGTGAATTCAAGGATGCAACAATCTTGTCATGTCCAGAAGATGTCTGGTTATGCCCCTGCCCCCCCTTCAGGCTCTCATATCATATGACTCCTTCTTCCACAGTGTTCCCTGAGATGGCAGCATTTTTATGGAGGAACAGAATGAAGGTCATAGAACGTGTCTGCAGCCATTCAGTCTATGTTCACCCTTATCATTTCATCCTCAAGAAGCGTTGAGTTCTTGAAACCAGGGCCTGTGGGAGTGTGTTGACTTCACAATTCAACTTCTCAACAGAAACAATGTTAGTTTGGCTAACTTTATTTAGTGAGAATCATATTGGCCACAAATAATTATGCTTAATAATTGTTTTTGAATCACCTTCAGATATTTATACATCACACTGCATGTTTCTATTAAAAGAAACATACTCATCTATACAGTGAATATGCCCAAGGTACATTTTGTGCATATATGAAAATCATTATTTTAGTACAGTTGATAAATGCTAAAATCCCACCCACGCAGAGCTTGCGCCTGTCGTCCAGATCTTCTGCATCTTTCAGAACTTTGGACAGCGATTCCACATGCCTCACCAAAGTGGGACATCTTTGACCTTGAACTCATTTAGAGTGACTGGGTGTTTCTTCTTGTCTTCTTGACTATACCTGTTTTCAATTTCATGGTTCCATATTTGTTCTAGGCTTTTTAGTTTGCAGATCACTTTCCGTGATAGAGCAATCCTGTTTTTGTTAGCTTTCAAACTGATACCATTTGCCCCTAGCAGTGGGCCTTCCCATTCCTCCTTCTTCTTGCTCTGACTCAAAGCAAAGACCTTTTTAGCCCTTGCACTATCCTTTTAAGCTGAGTGTATGTGGTCTGAGCTCTATTTTTCTACTGTCCTCTTGGCTGGTTTGTATTGCTTAGTTAGTGGTGCCTCCTTCCATAACTTCACCCCTTTCTTCTGAAGCCCTGAGATTATAAAATTTCCCATAGACTCATTTTCAGAGATGCTTCCTTTGATTCGTTCGTTTTTCTCCATTTTATTTTTTTCCTAATTGTACAAGTCCAATAGATACCCCCATCCTTTCCATCCCCCTCCTTTTCCCTGTCATCCCTCATTGTACTCTCCCCCTTCTTTTCATCCTATCCCTTTCTTCCCTTCTCCCTCCCACTTCTTCCCCTGGAGCATCCATTTATGTGAGTGCCAAACTTCCCTCTGAGTCCTCCACCTTAGTGAGGGTTCAGGACTCAGTGGCATAGCCAAGGACTCCTATTTGGGCTCCCCATTAGCATGAGAACTGTTCTGTTATGACTGTTTAATTCATTGCCTCTAAGGATCCTACTGCCTGAAGCCTTCTCCATGCTAGACTTGGGGAGTTGTTCATATGTCAGCCATTGTGCAGGTCAGGTGATGTCCAATCCTGGCTGCTGTAGCCCTAACTTGTGTGAAGTATCTTACATAATGTTGGTCCTCCCCATTTTTGGGCATTTACAATATTGCTGGCCCTTTTCTGCAAGGTTCCCTGAGCTTAAGGATGGGGAGAGATTTAGCTGGTCTGGTTCCAGGTGAATAATGTAGAGTCTTTGTGTTACAAATTATGATTTGTTGTTGTTTTCAGTTTTGTTATTCCTGCACTGCCCTTGGCTTCATCCTGATTGGTATCGAAGGTCATCTCCAAACCAAAGATAAAAGACTGTTTAGATGAAGATCTTAATATAAGAGGAGACTCAAAGGTAGATGGAGGAATAGGAGTAGGACACAACAGTGGGGGTGGTGTCAGCGTACTGTTTGCCAGATGTTTACCATCTACTTTGATTCCTTCTTTTTTTTTCCATTGATTTTTTTTTTATTAACACTCATACAAACTTAACAGGTACACCGGTCCCCTCCCTCTCTCCAACCTCGCACCACCCTGTGCCCCCCTTCCCTACCCCATCCTCCCCTATCCCCCAGTGCCTCCCCCTCTCATCCCCGGAGCATCCTTTAATGTGCATGCCAAACTCTCCTCTGGGTCCTCCTCTCCATGAGATTCAAGGACCCAGTGGCATTTCCCAGAACACTTTCCTATGTTCCCCTTAAGCATAGGAACATTACTGTGGCTGTCAATCCCTTGCCTCCAAGGATCCTAATGCCTTTAGCAAATGCTAGACTTTGTGGGGTCAATAGTGTGTTGGACATTGCGCAGGGCATGCAAAGTCCAATTATGATTGCTTTGGCCCTAACTTGTGTAGAATATCTTGCAAATCATTGCTCCTCCCATCCTTGTGCTCTTACAATCTTACCACCTTCTCTTCCGCAAATGTCCCTGAGCTTCAGGATGGGGAGAGATTAGGCTGGCCTAGTTCCAGGTGGTTGATATAGAGTCTCTAAGTTCTGGATTATGGTTTGTTGATTTTTTTTTCAGTTTTGCGCTCCTGCAATGCCCTGCACAACATCCTGATGGGTATTGGATATCACCCCTTGCAGTCCTTGATGGTGGCCTATTTTCTCTGCTGTAACATGGTCCCCTCTCTCTTGGTTTCTGGTGTGACCTTCCTACCCCATTCCTCCTGTTCATAATCCTTTCAATTACTGTAGGTATTACAGAAATTTATCCTTGAGTGTCTCTAGGTCGGTTTGGCACTAGAAGCCACCTATTAGGGAGTACATATGGTGCTTAATTTTCTGGGTCTGGGATACTTCATTTAATATAATTGTTTCTAATAACATCCATTTCCCGGCAAATTCCATTAATTCATCATTTTTGATGGCTGAGTAGTACTCCCTTGTATAGATGTACCACATTTTCCTTATCCACTCATCAACTGTTGGACATTTGGGTTGATTTCATGACTTTGCTATTGTAAATAGTGCTGCTATGACCATATGGTCGTGCTTGTGCTATCAAGGTGAATTTTTGCTGTATGGGGGGTTATTCCCAAAAGTGGAATAGCAGGGTCATATAGCATTTCCATTTTTAATTTCTTTAAGGATCTCCAAACGGCTCGCCAGAGTGGCTGTATGAGCCTGCATTCCCACCAGCAATGTAGGAGAGTTCCCTTCTCTCCACATCCTCTCCAGTATTTGGTGTTGTTTGTATTGTGGATTTTTGCCATCCTGACCGGGGTGAGATGATATCTCAGGGACGTTTTGATTTGCATTTCCCTGATGGCTAAGGATGTGGAGCATTTTTTAAGATATTTGTTAGACATTTCAATTTCATCCCTGGTAAAGTTTGTTTTAAGTTCCAGGGCCCATTTTTTAATTGGGCCATTTGTTTTCTTGGTGTTTAGTTTTCTAAGTTCTTTGTGCACTCTGGATAATAGAGCTCTATCAGATATGGGGTTAGTGAAGATTTTCTCCCATTCTGTGGGTGGCCTTTGAGCTCGTGTCACAATCTCTTTATCTGAACGGAAGCTCTTTAATTTCACAAGACCCATCTGTTGAGAGTTGGTTGCAGTGACTGTGCTATTGGATGTCTGTTTAGGAAATGTTGGCCTAGCCCAATTAACTCGAGGGAGTTCCCTACCCTTTCAACTATGGTTTTTATAGTCTCTGGCCTTATATGGAGGTCCTTGATCCATTTGGAATTAAATCTTGTACATGGTGACAAGTACAGGTCCAGTTTTAATCTTCTGCATGTGGATATCCAGTTTTGCCAGCACCATTAGTTGAAGATGCTTTTTCCATTGGATTTTTTGGGCCCCTTTGTCAAAGACCAAATGGCTGTAGTTGTGTGGGCTTATATCTGGGTCTTCAACCCTTATCCATTGATCTGTGTGTCTATTTTGGAGCCAATACCACGCTGTTTTTATAATTATGGATTTGTAGTATAGACTAAGGGTTGATATGGTGATACCACCAGCAGTGTTTTTGTTACTCAGGATTGTCTTTGCTATCCTGGGTCTTTTGTGCCTCCATATGAATTTTGAGATTGTTTGGTCAACCTCTTTAAAGAATTGCTTTCAGATTTTAATTGATATAGCATTGAATGTGTACATTGCCTTTGGTAGGATGGTCATTTTTACGATGTTGATTCTGCTAATCCAGGAACATGGAAGGTGTTTCCACCCTCTGGTGTCTTCTGCAATTTCTTTCTTTAGGGTTTTAAAGTTTTCATCGTAAAGGTCTCTTACTTCCTTGGTTAGGTTTATACCAAGGTATTTCATTTTTTTAAGGGCTATAGTAAATGGAATTGTTTCTCTCAGGGCTTTTTCACTTCTTTCATTCTGGGCATATAGGAAGGCCACTAATTTTTGTACATTTAGTTTGTATCTTTCCACCCTGCTGAACTTCTCAATTAGTTCCAGAAGCTTCCTGGTGGAGTTTTTGGGATCTCTCAGGTATAAGATCATGTCATCTGCAAATAGAGATAACTTGACTTCTTCCTTGCCGATTTGAATCCCTTTTATGTCCCTTTCATGTCTTATGGCTTCAGCTAAGACTTTAAGTACAATATTGAATAGAAGTGGTGAGTGTGGACAGAGAGTCCCCCAATTCCCAGAGAGTCCTTTATTGTGTACGCCTAACTCTCCACTGGGTCCTCCTCTCCGATGACATATAAAGACCCAGTGGCATTTCCATAAGCCCTTTCTCTTGTTCCCCTTAAGCATAAGATCACTACTATGGCTGTCAATCCCTTGCCTCCAGGGGTCTCGGTGCCCTTAACAGATGCTAGACTTTATGAGAGCAACAGTGCGCTGGACATTGCGCAGGGCATGCAAAGTCCCATTATGATTGCTTTGGCCCCAACTATTGTTGAGAATCTTGCAAATCGTTGCTCCTCCCATCCTTTTGCTCTTACAATCTTACCGCCCCCTCTTCCGCAAATGTCCCTGAGCTCCAGGATGGGGAGATATTAGGCTGGCCTAGTTCTATGTGATTGATATAGTCTCTGAAGTTCTGGATTGTGGTTTGTTGATTTTCTTTTGCAGTTTTGCTGCTCCTGCAATGCCCTTCACTCCATTCTGCTGGGCACTGTATGTCACCCCCTGGCCAGAGACAAAAAGCTGTTAAACTGGAGTCTTGTTATAATAGCACATTCAAGGGTAGATGTAATAAGAGTAGGAAACCTCAGTGAGGTAGGGGTCCTGATTCAATTTAGGTAAGTTGTGTTTACTTAGGAATTCATCCATCTCTTTTGTGTTGTCATATTTCACAGAGTATAAGTTTTTGAAATATGACATTATAATTCTCTAGATTTCTTAGGTATCAGTAATGATAACTCAATTTTCATTTCTAATTTTGTTTATTTGGGTTTTCTCTCTTGCTTTTGGTTAATTTAGTTAGGGGTGTATCAATCTTATTGATTTTTTTCAAGGAACCAGCTTTTTGATTGGTTGATTTTCTGTATTGTTTTCCTAATCTCTATGTCGGATATTTCTCCCCTTATTTTGCTAATCTCTCTTCTGCTGCTTTTGGGATCGGATTGCTCTAGTTTCTCTAAAGGTTTAAGCTGCATTGTTATTAAGTTATTTATTTCTGACGTTTCCATTTTTTTGATGTAGGCATTAAGAGCTATAAACTTACCTCTTAGGACAGCTTTCATTGTGTCCCAGAGATTTTGGTAAGTTGTATTTTCATTATCATTCACTTTCAGGAAATCTTGAATTTCCTTTTAATTTCTTCCTGAATCCAGTTCTCATTCAGCATCATAGTGTTAAGTTTCCAGGAGTTAGTGTATTTTCTGTTGTTTGTTGTGTTGTGGATGTCCATCTTTTTTTAAAATTTTTTTATTATTTATTATTTATTCAATTGTGGGTATATGCGTGTGTGCGTGTGTATGTGTGTGTGTGTAGAACCACGGATGAATTCAGAAACCACCATAGACTGCCTCTACCTCCTTCTTGTTTATTCTGTCCCGGGATTCACAGGCTCAGCCCACCAGGACCAGAAGCGCAGGCCGCCCCCGCTTCTGCCCGGCATCAATACGTGGGGTCTAGGATCTGAACTCAGGACCTTCCGCCTGCAAGGCAGAGGCTTAACCCCTGAGCCACCTCTCCAGCCCCTGGATGTCCATGTTTAGGCTGTGGTGGTCTGATAGGGCACAGGTTAGAATTTCAACTTTCCTGTATATGTGTTGATTTGTTTTGTCGCCCAATATGTGATCTATTGATTCCTTCTTGATCAATGTTACTTGTTATTATACAGGGGCAATACATATCTATGACAGTTCCTCTTTTATCATTTTTGCTTTTGGGCTACCTCTCATCTTGCCCTGCATTTTTTCTGAATTTTAGAAATCATTTTCCTCTAAGTCCTAATTAAGCTTATGCCTGATTCTGGTCAAGGCTCTATTCTTGGGCAGTTAAGAGTCCTGAAACAATGAGTCTTTCTGTTTCTTTGATGGCACGATATCAAGCTCAGGTTGTGTGCTCCAAGTGGGACATGGTAAAATATAGCAGTCTCTGGATAGAGAGATTGTGTCCAGATTCCCACGGGCTTTCTTCATCACTCTGACGATCACTAGACTTGTCCACTCATAGAATTTTTTTTTCACATGAGGTCAATTATACTACCTTTCAGGATTGCTATTAAAACCACGATGAATGCAAAAATGCCATTAATTCAACATATGGTAGTTATAGTTACTACTGTCTAAACACTTTGGGAAATGTTCTTGCTCTAACATCCATTCCATAATGTATTCATATGAGTTAGAAATGTCACGTGAGTGCAGTGTAAAGCTATATCTAACAACACTTAGATTACATTATGATAATATTCTGGCAAATAACACACTGATTGAACACACATGCTTTGAAGCTAAGCCTTATGATTCAGAGCTCTGTGGCACACATATTTGCTTTATTTTGGACAAATGACTGGAGTAGTCTGGACTTTGGTTTCTTCAACATAAAACAATCCTTACTTGCAAGATATGAAAATCAGACAAGGTAATAAGTACATGTCGCTGCTCCTGCCTCCTCTTGGCACTCAGCATTGAATCAGCTCTTACAGTTAATCATGCTGAGGATGTTTCCATCTAAATGTGGACCTGAGACAGCAAAACCATCCGTTTCTTCAAGTCAGAGCATCTGAAAGGAAACCCAGATATCCCACAGAATGAATAGAAAAAAGTTTCTGGAAAACGTTGACAGGAGATCATGGAGTGACAGGGTTCTACCCTGAATCTCATGAATGCTTTGGAGGAAGAGTTCAGAGGAATGATGCAGTGAGAGATTAGGCTACGAGGGTGGCTGAACATTTGTTAATAGTCCAATTACATCTTGCTGAATCATTGTGGCCTGAGCAAATGTCTGTCCTTTTCAGGCACTAGATTTAGTGCTCGTATGAGGAGGTGTGTGTAAGTCCTTTGCCTTCTCTTTGGTTTTGACGGTTAATTAATGCACTTTTAAAATATGAACCCTGAAGTTACATTGCAGAATTTAGCTCAAGGAAAGTCACAGACATATCTATTTATAAGGCCTTCTCTGAGTTGCTTTCTAAAGTCCACAGTCAGAAATTCAGCTCTGCATGGGGCGTCTAGGGAGCATTCACAGACATCCAAATCATCTTCCCTGGGGAAATTATGATTTTTTCACTTAGCCTTATTATTCCTCATCTGGAGACTCTGATCCTGAAACAGGGAGAGGTTTTCCTTCCTCCTCACAGACACACTGCCCTCTATATATAGTTAAGTTCACCTGTTACCAAGTGTTGAAGTGACTCTGTGTGATAAAATCATGACAAACTGCTAAACGGAACAAGGGGTTTATTATCTCTACAGTTTTTAGTCCACCTTGGCAGGAGAGTATGCACGATAACCAAAGAGCAAAGGGAATTTGTCACACTATACAACTAACAACTGAGAGAGGAACAATCCTTACTTTCCAGACCAGCATGTCTGGCCAAATATAGAGAAGGATGCCAACTTCCTCAACTAGCTCTTTGTATTTTATTCACCTGTCCACGGGTCTAGTCCCACCCACCCTGGATTGGGTCTTCTCCATCAACTAGACAAACTCTTGCAGTTCTGCTCTGGGCTTAACTCAACTGGTAATTCTTTACAAATATGCCCAGAGACGGAATGCTTAACTGTCAAGCTGATACCTGCATCCACTATGGCATTAAGCCTGTTGTATGCAAACCCCTATATCCATAATCATTTAACTTGTTCCTCAGTTATTCTCTTGATAGAGAACTATCAACTATAATCCCAATTCTACCACTGCCCAATTGTGCATTTATGAGAGTCCCTGTCACCTCCACTGGTCTTCTACATAGTCCCATCCTTTGGGGCATTTGTAACAGATGACATGTGTTTGCTGATAATGCTTGCTGCTGTTCTTTCCTTTGGGAGAATCCTCTCTGTCACAGCCTTGAGACCTGAATTCCTCTGGGTTTCATGTTGATGATACTTGGGGGAGGGCAGTGGGATTCTGATCCAGACAAGTGGATCTCCCTGATGGTCCATTCTTGGCCCCTTTCTGTCTTTCACTCATATGGTAAAAGCTTTCTTGAACAAACCCAGCCTGTATTCCTGTGTTGCTAATATCTACCCTGCTGGGAAAGGTCTTGAACTGGTTCTGGAGACAACTCTCGTGCCTGGTTCCTGACTTGAAATTAACAGTTTAGTGATGCTGGGCTCTGGAAGAGAGCAGGTAAGTGTGGCAGATGAAGGGCTGACAACACCAGATGGCAGAAAAATTTCCTTCTGATGCTGATGAGCAGTTATTTCTTCTAGTGGGGTTTCATTGTTAAATTTACTATCCTTATTTGGTTAGACATGTCTGTCACTGTGCTAGTTCATCATGTGCTAGAATAATCTTCTTTTCAACATTTGAAACAAAGAACTGTTTATCCAAAATCATTGTAAATACGTTACATATGGTTCCTTGTGTGAAGTTACATGGAGGTTGCCTTTGTAAAACAGATAGTTGCTAGGAGCTTCAAAAACTCAG
Source organism: Typhlomys cinereus (assembly GCA_023101885.1). Classification (NCBI taxonomy): domain Eukaryota; kingdom Metazoa; phylum Chordata; class Mammalia; order Rodentia; family Platacanthomyidae; genus Typhlomys; species Typhlomys cinereus. Next base: position 9,500,390 of record JALPQD010000014.1, read on the forward strand.
AAATTTAAGGCTACAGAGATGTCTCAGGGGTTAAGACTCTGCTCTGCAAACAGAATCTGAGATCAGATCTGAGTTCAGATCCCAGGTTCCATGTAAAACTGGTAGGCAGAAATGGCTGGTGGCTTGCACTTCTGGCCCTGATGGGCGGAGCCTAGGAGATACCAGAGTGAGGCAAAAAGGAGGTAGAGCAATTCAGGATGATGTCCAAAGTCATCCTTGGTCCTCTACAGGGACACACAGTGCCCTCTGACACACACATACGCACGCACGCGCACAGACACACACACACACACACACACACACACACACACACACAAATAAATAAAAACATTTTTAAAATGTTTTTTAAAAAGCTTAGAAATTTAAAAAAATAGTCACTTCTCTGGTCTTTTTTTGGGGGGGGGACAAAATGTATCAGTGCTTTAAATTATTTCAAATTTACAATCCTGTCATTTGAATCTAATTCTTCCTTATTTTACAGCTGCTCAAAGTACTCTTATCTTTTGATATCAATTCTACTCTTGTAGATTTTTAAATTTTTTTATTTTCCATTTTCAGCAACAGGAAGCATAATTGAGCAGGTTGATTGAAACTGAATTGAAATGGGCTTTTATATTGTCAATCTGCCCAAGAGCCAGAATTCTCCACTATTACTGGTCAGCACTATTTCCATTCTCTTCTTTATGCCTCCGCCTGTCACTAGCATGCATATCAGAAATAGCATCATATTATGTATTTTTGACAATTTCCAGATCAGGGAATTTTAGAATCACAGAGTTTCAGATGACAAAGGAAGTCATCTGACCCAATCCTCTACTTTAGAAAAAATAAAACAAGAAGGAATTATTTTCAAGCAAAATATCCTTTGTGATGAGGTAGACAGTTAAAGGAAACGGGACCACCAGAAAGTTAAAATGAAACGCTTCCTCTCTATCCCAGGATCCTCAGATAGTAACAAAGGACTGTTAGAACTGCAGGAAAAGGCCATCACAGGTAATTTTGTGAGCCCAGTGATGATCTTTCTGTTGTAGAGAGATGTGCGGTGAACCTGATTATTTCTCAAAGACCTGTCATTTTCCTGAGAGCTGCCATTTTCAGCCCCTTGAAGAACACCAACCACTGTTATCATGGCTCTGACTTGAGCAATCAATCAGGGGTTGGATATATTAAACTGGAATATATAATTTCAAAGGGGCTAATTTTAGCTAAATTCACCCTGAACTGAAACAGTTTCAGCTAGCCTGGCTCTAACAAGAGGGTTGCTGCCTGATCTTGTCAGAGTCCACAATCCCTCCTTCCGCTCACCTCATCTTCTTTTCCAGCCAGAGCTAAATGAGGATCAGGCCATGGAGTTGTGAGGTTTGGAGCAGCTGGGCGTGATTAGTTCATGGGAAGGCGAGTTCCGTGGCTGGTGCTATTAAGATCTGAGTAGAAATGATGACTTAACATCCCTAGATATGCAATCTAAGGATGTTTCCCTTGTTTGCTGTAGAATTTTCTCCTACAGATAAAATATTTGCATTCTTTTGGAAAGTAAATTTATAAACATTCTGTGATCTCAGATTTTTTTTTACTATAACCAGCGTACAAACACATTTCCTTGCTTATTCTCCCTCCCACTTGTACAACTCTGTGTTCTTGAGGATTTGGTTTTAAAGCTTGGGGGCAAATGAAGGAGGTGGCTCCATTCCTCCCAGTGCTCCCAGACCCTGGGCTTACTGGGAGCTGTAGTCAGATTCTTAATCAAGCAAAAGAGATAGTTTGCTTGGTGATTGCTGCTGTGCATGTGGTGATGAAGATGATATTGGTGACACCAGCTGGTGTTGATGACAAAGGTCATGGGAGAAGCAGAGTGTTACTTAATATCATTAAGGCCAGAGGATTCACTGATTCTTATACAGTGCAAATCAGAATTCAGTTTAAAAAATCAGGCTTGTTAGATAATTATGTTAGGTAATTACAGGAACCAAAGAGTGGAAGTCATTTGAAGCAACTTGAGAGGAAGGAAGGATGAGAAAAGAAAATATTTATACAGTGCCTATCAGGTGCTAAAATTTGTTCATTCTCCATTTAATCATCAACAAGCTGAGGATTGATGTCAATGCTATGTTATTTACAGGAAGTGCGGACAAGGGAGCTGTCACTTGAACTGGTTATTTCTCAAAAGGAGACTGGCTTTGGGGGAGATGATGCAATTGTCAAAGCACTTGTCACATAAGGGAAAGGAGTAGAGTTTTGATACCTAGATCCTATACCAGAATACTAGGTAGGTGTGGTGCCTTGCCTGTAATTTCAACCTTGGACATCTAATTCTGGGAATTCTCAAAACAGACTATCATTGTTAGACACAGGTGTCAACTTGACATTGGATGGTTAGTAGTTAGTTAAGCCCAGAGCAAACCTGTAGGGGATTGTCTATATGATGGGAAAGACCCAATCCATGATGGGTGGGACTAGGCCCTAGACTGTTGAATAAAATACAGAGAGCTGGTTGAGGAAGTTGGCATCCTTCTGTATACTTGGCCAGACATCACCCCTCTCTCAGCCATTCTGTGGAAATTATTTGGCCAGTTCCCTGGGCCCTTTGGTTATACTGCATACTCTCCTGCCAACTGAACTAAGAACTGTAACAAGACTATCATAAAAGAATAAACCCCTTGTTCCCTTAAGCTGTTTGGTGGTAATTTATCAGCAACAACGAAGGCTAACTGCAGCACAAGCTTTCGAGCCAGAGTAGTGTGAGTGCTTTGGGCTTCATTAGAGACGCAGGCTTAAAACAATAAGGTGGAAGAGCAATTGAAACTTCAGCAATTGAAGCAGGAATCAGCTGATTCTGACATCCCTCTTGGGTTTCCATTCACATGCTGGCACACTCACATGCCCATGCACTTGCACACCTGTGCATCCACCCACACACAAACATGTATATGTATGTAACCATAGACATATTAAGAAAAGGAGAAGATGATCAAACCTCAGTATCAAGATTGGACATTGAGAGATCCTCACCTATCAGATTTCACCTTGTGATTGATTTGGTCGGGCCAGATCCAATGAATTGATGACACTCTCCTTGGCCCTGGAGTGGCTTGGGACTCAGCATATAACCCACATAAGGATGAAAACACAATTAGAAGCATTTGGTTAGAGGTCGTTAGAGAGAAATATCCTTGATTTTCTGTGAAATGCTGATTGGTGTGTTTGTAGATGTGAAGAACCAATGCAGCCATTTACTTGCATGACACACACCAACTCAGTGATGAAGCTGGCTGAAAAAGGCAGAGGAAAGAGATTTAAGGAGCAATTTTTTAAAAATCTTTATTTTTTTTGAAGCTTTCCTGTACAAATAGAATGAGTAGATGTCCTTTACTCCCCATCCCCTCCTTTTCTACCTCCTCCTTCTCCCACCCTCCCTTTCATTCACCAATCCAGCCATGTCCCTCCCATTCCTCTTCCTCTCCAAGTGTGGACCACAGGCCTCTTTCTAGGGTACCTTCACAGCCCGAGTCTGGGCATCCACAGCAGTGCAAGTGGCCTCCAGTGGACAGACTTACAGCTAGGGATGCTCTATGTCTCTTGTCTGGCACCTGCCCCAGTGATTCTCTTGATGTAGTTGTTTCTCCTGAGATCCCCACTCTTCCATGGGTGAATGTTGATTTGTCAGTCTTTGTGAGGATCTGGGAGAAGTGTTATGGCAGCCATCTTTAGGCTCTTATAACCTTACTCCCCGCCTCCCCTCCCCCATTAGGTTCCCTGAGCCTTGGGATGAGAAGTTGATGGCCTGGTTAGAGTTGAGCATTCCAAGGCTGCCTCACTTCGTACTTTGGCAACTGTGGTTTCACGCATCTCTAATCTTCTATTGCAACATGATGCATCTTTGTGGAGTGCTGAGAGATTTTCTTATCTAATGGTATAATAAGTGTTTAGATGGTAGTTTACTGTCAAGAAGTTATACTTAACACTAAGACTTCTGTTCCTATATAGTGTTTCTTCCTTTCTACTGTTATTTGGACAGTTTTACATTATTAGGCATGTATTTCCTGACAATAAGGGGAGCTCAGAGTCTATTCAGAGAGAAATTGGGGACATTGCATGTCACAATTGCTCCACTAGATTAATCTTCCCAGAGTTTTCGTTGTTGCTGTTGTAGCTTGAAGCATTCATAGATGGGCTGGATCATTGATCTTACCTTTCCCCAACCACTTGCATTTTTTAAAAAAATTTTTTATTATTTCTTATTTATTCAATTGAGTGTGTGTATGTGTGTGTGTGTGTGTGTGTGTGTGTGTGTGTGTGTTGTATGTGTGTGTGTATATGTATGCATGTATGTGTGTGTGTGTGTAGAATCACGGACGAATTTGGGAATCACCATGGACTGCCTCCACCTCCTCCTTGTTTACTCTGCCCCGGGATTCACAGGCTCTGCCCTACCAGGACCAGAAACTCAGGCCACCCCCACTTCTGCCCGGCGCCTATACGTGGGGTCTAGGATCTGAACTCATGACCTTCTGCCTGCAAGGCAGAGGCTTAACCCCTGAGCCACCTCTCCAGCCCCACCACTTACTTTTTTTCTCCTCTGCCCTTTATTATATCATATCCTCCTTTTTTTCTCCCCTTTAAAACTTTCTTTCCATAATTATTTGCCTTAACCTATTTTCCTGTGCTTTTTAAGTTTCCACTCTTTTAGGTTCCTCTTGTACCCCTGACTTATTTTCTTCTGTAGTTTGTGAACGTTGTAGAATTTTTCATTTGAGTATGACGTTCTGAAAGTTCAATATCTGCTTATAAGGAGTGTATCTGTCTGTTTGCATCTAGGATATCTCACGGAATTTCTTCTAATTGTATCCATTTACTAGCAAATTTGACTAATTTATTTTTTCTTTGTTACTGAATAATATTCCATTGTGTATATTCCTATATTTTCATTATCTATTCATCTACTGTTAGACATCTAAGCTGATTATATTTTTTGTTATTGTGAACTGGGCTTCAATAAATAGTTGTACAAGAGTCTCTATAATAAGATGTAGCAGAAGAACAGAGTTTTTAATGTCAAACTGTTGGGCTCTTGAGTGAATAATCAGAACTCACTTTGCTTCTGGATTTGCGTCATATAAACCAAGATTATCAAATCTTTAAAGTATAGAAAGAAGGATTTTGAGCTTCTTTGGGATCTTTGGCTTTAGTACTTCATTCCTCTTTATAATAAGAATGCTCTCTCCTAAGTGATTAAAATGGTTAAATTTTGTAGACAATGCAGTAGAAAACTACCATAAGTTTTTTTTTTTTAATCAGGGAACTAAATCAAACCAATGACTAAGAAAGTTGGCTATCACTTTGATATTCAAAATTAACTGGGAAAGGAGAAGTAGTTTTGGTATCATCATAGCAATTGTTTCAGTGTCTCATGCCACCAATTAATGTGTGTCTTTAACATATATTTGCTGGAGCATGAACTCTGTTATTCCTAAACATGCATTTGGACAAAATGGATGTACTCTTCGATCTTATACAGGAGTTGGCAAACAATGACCCATGAGTTAAATCCTGCCCCTGCTTGTTTTTGTCTATCAAGTACTATTGCAAAATACTCATGGTCATTCTTGTCTAGGTTATCTATGACTCCTTTTGTACCACAGTGCTAGAGTGGACTATATGACATAAAGAACGTGCTGCCTACAAAACCTAAAACACTCTATGCGTCTTAAAAGGAAAAGGAAGGTGGTGTTCAATGAGAGCACAGTTTGCAAATCTTGTGTGATGCATTCAGTCTGAGAGGCTAGTTATAGATTGTTACAGATGTATTCAGAATGTGACAGCTAAGGACCATGAGGCAGAACAAGACAGAGAAACTAGTCGGGTAACTTCTTGGAGAGAATGACATGTGAGATAAGTATTTCATGGAAAGGAATCAGCAATATAAATGGTACTGGAAAACAACTCTTGGCAGGTGTGTGAAGCCTAGAGTTGGAAAAGAGAATGCTGAAAGATGTGAAGAAATTGAGAGAAAGCGGACATGGCTAGAGTACAGTGAAGGAGGAAGACCATGGCAAGGCGAAGCATAGAGAGATGAAGTGTGATTTTTTTGTTCACAATGGTTTGGAGATAGTAGAGGGAAAATATATATATATATATTTTACTCGCTCATATGAACTTAAAGGTACTGCAGTCCCCTCCCTCCCTCCACCCCTTCCTGATCCCTTTTGAACCCACCCCCTTTTCCCCTTCCTTTTGCCCCCTCCCTCCTTTTCTTCCAGTGCCCCCCTTTTCTCCTCCCCCTCAATCCCTGGAGCATCCTTTAGTGAGAATGTCAAACTTCCCTGTGGGTCCTCCACTCTAATGAGATGTAAGGACTCAGCAGCATTGCCTAGAGCCCTTTCTTGTGTTCCCCTTTAAATTTTTTTTTTTTATTATTATTTATTCAACTGTGTGTATGTGCGCGCGCGTGTCTGTGTGTGTGTGTATGTGTGTGTAGAACCACGGACGAATTCGCGAACCACCATGGACGCCTCCGCCCCGGGATTCACAGGCTCCGCCCTACCAGGACGAGAAGCGCAGGCCGCCCCCGCTTCCGTCTGGCGTCTATACGTGGGATCTGGGATCCGAACTCGGGACCTTCCGCCTGCAAGGCGGAGGCTTAACCCCTGAGCCACCTCTCCAGCCCCTCTTGTGCTCCCCTTTAATATGGGAACACTATTGTGACTGTTAATCCCTTGCCTCGAAGGATCCTAGTGCCTGCGATCCATGCTAGACGCTTGGGGGTCTTTGATATGCCAGTCATTGCTCAGGTTATGCAAAGTCCTATATGGTTACTTTGGCCCTAACTTGTGTGGAGTTGCTTATCATTGCTCGTCCCCATCTTTAGGCTCTTCAAATCTTAACACCCCCTCTTCTGCAAATTTCCATGAGTTTTAGGATGGGGAGAGATTTGGCTCTTCTGGTTCCAGGTGATTAATGTAGGGTCTCTGACGTTCTGAATTATGGTTGGTTGTTGTTTTTAGTTTTACTGTTTATAATCTTTGCAATTACTGCAGGTATTATAGAGATTTATCTTTGAATATGTCACTTAGTGGGTTTGGTACTGGGATCAGCCTATTAGGGAGTACATTTGGTGCATAATTTTCTGTGTCTGGAATACTTCACCTAATATAATTTTTTCTAATTCCATCCATTTCCCAGCAAATTTCATTAATTCATCTTTTTTGATGGTTGAGTAGTATTCCATTGTATAAATGTACCACATTTTCCTTATCCACTTGTCAACTGTTGGACATTTGGGGTGATTCCATGACTTTGCTATTGTAAATACTGCTGCTATAAACATGGTTGTGCTTGTGCCATTGAGGTGAATTTTTGCTTTAGGGGGAATTATTCCCAGAAGTGGAATAGCAGGGTCATATGGCATTTCAGTCTTTAACTTTTTTAAAAATTGCCAAGCTGATCACCAGAGTGGTTGTAGCCTGCATTCCCACCAGCAATGTAGGAGAGTTCCCTTCTCTCCACATCCTCTCCAGTATTTGGTGTTGTTTGTATTGTGGATTTTTGCCATCCTGACCGGGGTGAGATGATATTTCAGGGAAGTTTTGATTTGCATTTCTCTGATGGCTAAGGATGGGAAGCATTTTTTTAAAGATATTTATTAGACATTTCAATTTCATCCCTGGAAAAGTTTCTTTTGAGTTCCCAGGCCTATTTTTTAATTTGGTCATTTGTTTCCTTGGTGTTCAGTTTTCTAAGTTCTTTGTGCACTCTGGATAATAGAGCTCTATCAGATATGTTGTTAGTGAAGATTTTCTCCCATTCTGTGGATTGCCTTTTTGCTCAGTTTACAATCTCTTTATCTGAATAGAAGCTCTTTAATTTCATAAGATCCCATTTGTTGAGAGTTGGTAGCAGTGACTGTGCCATTGGATGTCTGTTTAGGAACTGTTGGCCTAGTCCAATCTGCTCGAGGGAGTTCCCTACCCTTTCAACTATGGTTTTTATAGTCTCTGGCCTTATATGGAGGTCCTTGATCCATTTGGAATTAATTCTTGTACATGGTGACAAGTACGGGTCCAGTTTTAATCTTCTGCATGTGGATATCCAGTTTTGCCAGCACCATGCTTTTTCCATTGGATTTTTTTGGGCTCCTTTGTCGAAGATCAAATGGCTATAATTGTGTGGGCTTATGTCTGGGTCTTCAACCCTTATTCATTGATCTATGTGTCTATTTTGGAGCCAGTATCAGGTTGTTTTTATTACTATGAATTTATAATATAGATTAAGGTTTGGTATGGTGATACCTCCAGCAGTGTTTTTGTTACTCAGGATTGTTTTTGCTATCCTTGGTCTTTTGTGATTCCATATGAATTTAGAGATCGTTTGGTCAACCTCTTTAAAGAATTGCTTTGGGATTTTGATGGTATAGCATTGAATCTGTATATTGCTTTTGGTAGGATAGTCATTTTTATGATATTGATTCTGCCAATCCAGGAGCATGGGAGGTCTTTCCATTTTCTGGTGTCTTCTGAAAGTTCTTTCTTCAGGGTTTAAAAGTTTTCATTATAAAGGTCTCTTACTTCCTTGGTTAGGTTTATACCAATGTATTTTATTTTTTTAGGGGATATAGTAATGGGATTGTTTCTCTCAGGGCTTTTTCACTTTTTTCATTCTGGGCATATAGGAAGGCCACTGATTTTTGTATGTTTATTTTGCATCCTGTAACCCTGCTGAACTTCTGTATTAATTCCAGGAGTGTCCTGGTGGAGTCTTCGGGATCACTTAGGTATAGGATCATGTCATCTGCAAATAGAGATAACTTGACTTCTTCCTTGCCAATTTGCTCTTTTATCTCCCTTTCTTCCAACTGCTCTAGGTTTTGATCATAAAAGGCTGTTGGATCTTGTCAAAAGCTTTTTCTGCATCTATTGAGAGTATCAGGTGGTCTTGGATTTTGGACTGGTTTATATTTATTGATTTGTGTATGTTGAACCAACCTTGTGTGCCTGGGATAAAGCCTCTTGATTACAGTGAATGATCTTTTTGATATGTTTTTGAATCTGATTTGCTAAGATTTTGTTGAGAATCTTTGCATATGTGTTCATCAAAGATATTGGCCTATAGTTTTCTTTTTTAAGTGTATCTTTACTGGGTTTTTGGGGTAAGATGATATTAGCTTCATAGAAAGAATTTGGTAGTGTTCCTTTCTTTGCAATTTGATGGAACAGTTTAAGGAGTAATGGTGTTATTTGTTCCTTAAATGTCTGCTAGAACTCTGTGCTGAATCCATCTGATCCAGGACACTTTTTGGTGGGAGGATTTGAGATTACTTCATCAATTTCCTCATATGTTATAGGATATTTAAATAATTCAAAACTTCCTGATTCAATTTAGGTAAATTGTGCTTACTTAGGATTCATCCATTTCTTTTGTGTTATCCAATTTCATGGAGTATAAGTTTTTGAAATATGATGTTATAATTCTCTAAATTTCTTGGGTATCAGTAGTGATAAATCCATTTTCAATTTTTTAAATAAATTTTTAAAAATTTATTCAATTGTGTATGTGCGCGTGTGTGCGCATGTGTGTATGTATGTATGTGTGTGTGTAGAACCACAGCATATTTGGGAACTACCATGAACTGCCTTCACCTCCTCCTTGTTTACTCTGCCCCGGGATTCACAGGCTCCGCCCTACCAGGACCAGAAATGCAGACCTCCCCCACTTCCGCCCAGTGTCTATAGGTGAGGTCTAGGATCCAAACTCAGGACCTTCCGACTGCAAGGTGGAGGCTAAACCCCTGAGCCACTCTCCAGCCCCTCCATTTTCATTTCTAATTTTGTTAATTTGGGTTTTCTCTCTCTTGTTTTTGGTTAATTAATTAATTTATTTCCACTCATACAAACTTAACAGGTAAACCTGTTCCCTCCTCCCTCCAAACCCCTATCCCTCTGTGCCCCCTCCCCTCCCCCTTCCCTCCCCATTGCCCAGTCCCTCCCCCTCCAATCCCCAGAGCATCCTTTACTATGCATGCCAAACTCTCCTCTGGGTCCTCAGAACCTTTTCCTTTGTTCCCATTAAGCATAGGAACACTACTGAGGCTGTCAATCCGTTGCTTCCAAGGATCCTAATGCCTTTAGCAAATGCTAGACTTTGTAGGGTCAATAGTGTGTTTGACATTACTCAGGGCATGTAAAGTCCAAATATGATTGCTTCGGCCCTAACTTGTGTGGAGTATCGTGCATATCATTTCTCCTCCCATCCTTGTGCTCTTACAATCTTACTGCCCCCTCTTCCGCAAATTTCCCTGAGCTTAAGGATAGGAGAGATTAGACTGGCCTAATTCCAGGTGGTTGATATAGAGTCTCTGATATTCTGTATTATGGTTTGTTGATTTTTTTTTTCAGTTTTGTGCTCCTGCAATGCCCTTCACTCCATCCTGATGGGTATTGGATGTCACCCCCTGAACAGAGATAAAAAGCTGTTAAACTAGAGACTTCTTATAAGAGTATATTCAAAGGTAGATGTAATAAAAGTAGGAAACCACAGTGAGGGAGGGGTCAATCACCCATTTGCGAAATGGTTACTTTCTATCTGCCAGACTGTCCTTCCCTTCTGGTAAGATCATACCCCATCAGTTGCAAATGATCAGGAAGGAAAGTCTGTGAACTTAACAAGATGTCTCATTACTTACTTGCAGTCCTTGATGGTGGCCTATTTTCTCTGCTGTAACATGGTCCCCTCTCTCCTTGTAACTGGTGTGTCCCTCCTTCCCCAACCCTCCTGTTCATAATTTTTGCAATTACTATAGATATTACAGAGATTTATCTTTGAGTGTCTCTAAGTGGGTTTGGTACTAGGAGACACTTATTATGGAGTACATACAGCGCTTAATTTTCTGGGTCTGGGTACTTCACTAAATATAATGGTTTCTAATTCCATTCATTTCCCGGCATATTCCATTAATTCATCATTTTTGATGGCTGAGTAGTACTCCCTTGTATAAATGTACCATATTTTCCTTATGCACTTGTGAACTGTTGGACATTTGGGTTAATTCCATGACTTTGCTATTATAAACAGTGCTGCTATGAACATGGTCATACTTGTGTTATCAAGGTGAATTTTTGCTGTATGTGGGGTTTTTCCCAAAAGTGGAATCGCAGGGTCATATGGCATTTCAATCTTTAATTTCTTTAAGAATCTTCAGAGGGCTCACCAGAGTGGCTGTATGAGCCTGCATTCCCACCAGCAATGTAGGAGAGTTCCCTTCTCTCCACATCCTCTCCAGCATTTGTTGTTGTTTGTATTGTGGATTTTTGCCATCCTGACAGGGGTGAGATGATATCTCAGGGAAGTTTTGATTTGCATTTCTCTGATGGCTAAGGATGTGGAGCATTTTTTAAAGATATTTGTTAGACATTTTAATTTCATCCCTGGTAAAGTTTCTTTTAAGTTCCAGGGCCCATTTTTTAATTGGGCCATTTGTTTTCTTGGTGTTTAGTTTTCTAAGTTCTTTGTGCACTTTGTATAATAGAGCTCTATCAGATATGTGGTTAGTGAAGATTTTCTCCCATTCTGTGGGTTGCCTTTGAGCTCTTGTTACAATCTCTTTATCTGAACAGAAGCTCTTTAATTTCACCAGATACCAACTGTTGAGAGTTGGTAGCAGTGACTGTGCTATTGGATGTCTGTTTAGGAACTGTTGGTCTAGCCCAATCAGCTTGAGGGAGTTCCCTACCCTTTCAACTATGGGTTTTATAGTCTCTGGCCTTATATCAAGGTCCTTGATCCATTTGGAATTGGAATTAAATCTTGGTGACATGGTGACAAGTATGGGTCCAGTTTTAATTTTCTGCATGTGGAGATCTAATTTTGCCAGCACCATTTGTTGAAGATACTGTTCTTTTTCCATTGGATTTTTGGGCCCTTTTGTCAAAGACCAAATGGCTGTAATTTTGTGGGCTTATATCTGGGTTTTCAACCCTTATCCATAGATCTGTGTGTCTATTTTGGAGCCAGTACCAGGCTGTTTTTATAACTATGGATTTGTAGTATAGACTAAGGTTCGGTATGGTGATACCTCCACCAGTGTTTATGTTACTCAGGATTGTCTTTGCTATCCTGGGTCTTTTGTGCCTCCATATGAATTTTGAGATTGTTTGGTCAACCTCTTTAAAGAATTGCTGTGGGGTTTTAATTGGTATAGCATTGAATCTGTATATTGCTTTTGGTAGGATAGTCATTTTTATGATGTTGATTCTGCCAATCCAGGAACATGGAAGGTCTTTCCACCTTCTGGTGTCTGCCAATCCAGGAACATGAGAGGTCTTTCCACCTTCTGGTGTCTTCTGCAATTTCTTTCTTTAGGGTTTTAAAGTTTTCATTGTAAAGGTCTTTTACCTCTGTGGTTAGGTTTATACTAAGGTATTTCATTTTTTTAAGGGCTATAGTAAATGGGATTGTTTCTCTCAGGGCATTTTCACTTCTTCATTCTGGGCATATAGGAAGGCCACTGATTTTTGTACATTTATTTTGTATCCTGCCATCCTGCTGAACTTCTGTATTAGTTCCAGGAGCTTTCTGGTGGAGTTTTTGGGGTCACTCAGGTATAGCATTATGTCATCTGCAAATAGAGATAACTTGACTTCTTCCTTGCCGATTTGAATCCCTTTTATGTCCCTTTCTTGTCTTATGGCTTCAGCTAACACTTCAAGTACAATATTGAAAAGAAGTGGTGACAGTGGACAGCCTTGTGCAGTTCCTATTTGAAGTAGGAATGCTTCAAGTTTTCCCCCATTGAGTATAATCCTTGCTGAAGGCTTGTCGTATACAGGTTTTATTATATTGATAAAGGTTCCTTCCATTCTAACTGTCTCTAGGGTTTTGATCATGAAGGGCTGTTGGATCTTGTCAAAAGCTTTTTCTGCATCTATCAAGAGTATCATGTGGTCTTGAACTTTGGACTGGTTTATATGGTGAATTACATTCATTGATTTGCGTATTTGAACCAACCTTGTGTGCCTGGGATAAAGCCTACTTGATCCCTGTGGATGATCTTTTTGATACGTTTTTGAATCCAATTTGCTAAGACTTTGTTGAGAATCTTGCATCTGTGTTGATCAGAGAGATTGGCCTATAGTTTTCTTTTTTAAGTGTATCTTAATAGGTTTTGGGATTAAGACCATATTAGTTTCATAGAAGGACTTTGGTAGTGTTCCTTCCTTTGCTATTTGATGGAACAGTTTACGGAGTATTGGTGTTATTAGCTCCTTAAATGTCTGGTAGTACTCTGTGCTGAATCCATCTGGTCCAGGACATTGTTGGGTGGAAAAATTTGAGATTACTCCCTCAATTTCCTCATTTGTTATAGGACTATTTAAATAATTCACCACTTCCTGATTTAATTTAGGTAAGTTGCGTTTACTGAGGAATTCAACCATCTCTTTTGTGTTGTCAAATTTTACAGAGTATACGTTTTTGCAATATGATGTTATAATTCTCTGTATTTCTTAGGTATCAGTAATGATAACTCCATTTTCATTTCTAATTTTGTTAATTTGGGTTTTCTTTCTCTTGCTTTTGGTTAATTTAGCTAGGGGTGTATCAATCTTTTTGTTTTTTTCAAAAAAACAGCTTTTTAAAACATTTTTTATTATTACTTCCGCTCATACAAACTTAATAGGTACACCGGTTCCCTTCCTTTCTCCTCCTCCCCCCGAACCCCCTGTTCTCCCTCCCCTCCCTCCCCATCCCCCAGTGCCTCCCCCCCAGTCCCCGGAGAATCCTTTAATGTGCATGCCAGACTCTCCTCTGGGCCCTCCTCTCTGATGACGTACAAGGACCAAGTGGCATTTCCCTGAACCCTTTCCTGTGTTCCTCTTAAGCATAGGAGTACTACTGTGGCTGTCAATCCCTTGCCTCCAAAGATCTTGGTGCCTTTAGCAAATGCTAGACTTTGTGGGGTCAATAGTGTGTGGGACATTGCGGAGGGCATGCAAAGTCCAATTATGATTGCTTCAGCCTTAACTTGTGTGGAGTATCTTGCATATTATTTCTCCTCCCATCTTTGTGCTCTTACAATCTTACTGCCCCCTCTTCCGCAAATTTCCCTGAGCTTCAGGATGGGGAGAGATTAGGCTGGCCTAGTTCTAGGTGGTTGATATATAGAGTCTCTGAAGTTCTGGATAGTGGTTTGTTGATTTTCTTTTGCAGTTTTGCTGCTCCTGCAATGCCCTTCACTCCATCCTGATGGGTATTGGATGTCACCCCCTGAACAGAGATAAAAAGCTGTTAAACTAGAGACTTCTTATAAGAGTATATTCAAAGGTAGATGTAATAAAAGTAGGAAACCACAGTGAGGGAGGGGTCAATCACCCATTTGCAAAATGGTTACTTATTATCTGCCAGACTATATGTTCTCCTCTTCTGGTGAGGTCACACCCCCTCAGTTGTAAATGATCAGGAATGAAAAGTCTGTGAACTTAACCAGATGTCTCATTACTTACTTGCAGTCCTTGATGGAGGCTATTTTCTCTGCTGTAACATGGTCCCCTCTCTCCTTGTTTCTGATGTGGCCCTCCTACCCCATATCTCCTGTTCATACTCCTTGCAATTACTGCATTACAGAGATTTATTGTCAAGTGTCTCTAGGCGGGCTGGGTGGGTTTGGTACTAGGAGCCACCTATTAGGGAGTACATATGGCGCTTAGTTTTCTGGGTCTGGGATACTTCACTCAATATAATTGAAAAGACCAGCTTTTTGACTGGTTGATTTTCTGTATTGTTTCCTAATCTTGATTTCAAATATTTCTCCCTTTATTTTGCTAATCTCCTCCCTTCTACTGCTTTTAGGATAAGATTGCTCTAGTATCTCTAAAACTTTTAGGTGCATTGTTAAATTATTTATTTCTGATGTTTCCATTTTTTTGATGTAGGCATTAAGAGCTATGAATTTACCTCTTAGGACAGCTTTCATTGTGTCCCAGAGATTTTGGTAAGTTGTATTTTCATTATCATTCACTTTCAGGAAATCTTGAATTTCCTTTGTAATTTCTTCCTGAATCCAATTCTTATTCAGCATCATAGTGTTAAGTTTCCAGGAGTTAGTGTATTTTCTCTTGTTTGTTGTGTTGTGGATGTCAAGCTTTAGGCTGTGGTGGTCTGATAAGGTGCAGGCTAGAATTTCAACTTTCCTGTATATGTGGAGATTCATTTTGTGGTCCAATATGTGATCTATTTTGGATAAAGTTGCATGTGCGGCTGAGAAAAATGTGTATTCTTTGGTGCGTGGGTGAAAATTATGATAGAGATCTGTAAGGTCCATTTCAGTAAGGGTTTGATTAAGTTCCAAAGTGTCTCTGTTAAGCTTTTGACCTGTTGATCTATCCTATGATGATAGGGCAGTATTGAAATCCTCACGAATTATCGTTTTGGGATTGATTTCTCACTTTAGACATTGTAGGGTTTTCTTAATGAATGTGGAGGGGCCTGTATTGGGTGCATATATGTTCAGTATTGTGAAGTCTTTCTGGTCAATTATTCCTGTGACTAAAATGTAGTATCCATCTGTGTCTCTTATGATTTTTTTTGGTTTGAAATCCACTTTGTCCAATAGCATAATGGCTACCCCTGCCTGTTTTCTGCTTTCATTAGCTTGTAGAATTGTTGACCAGCCTTCTTTTTTAGGATGTGCCTATCTTTTGTGGTGGGATGGGTTTCCTGCAGGCAGCAGATTGATGGATTGTGATTTTTAATCCAAATTTGTAATCTGTGTCTCTTGATCAGTGAGTTAATTCCATTAACATTTAGTGTTATAATGGAGAAACCATTTTTAATTCCAGACATTTATTATGTTTAGTGGGTTTTGTAAGTATATTTCTTCTCTTTTAATGGTGTTATACTTCCCTTCTGTTCTCCTGGATATGCCTGTTTTTTGTTTTTCAAGCCTGAGTATCATTTCTAGCAGTTTTTGAAGGCCTGGTTTGGTGGACATGTATCCCTTCAAGTTGTCTTTGTGCTGGAAGATTTTTCTTTCTCCCTCGATCATGACAGATAGTTTTGCAGGATACATCAGCCTGGGTTGACATTTTTGCTCATTCAATACTTGAAGTATGTCTCTCCAAGCTCTTCTTGCTTTTACTGTTTCCATTGAAAAATAATTTGTTATTTTCATAGGTTTACCTTTAAAAGTGATTTGTTTTTTCTCCCTTGAAGCTCTCAGCACCTTTTCTTTATCTTGAATGTGGAGTGTTTTAACTTTTATTTGCCGTGGCAAGTTTCTATTTTGGCCATAAATGTTTGGGGTGCGGATGCCTCTTGTATATGGATGGGCCTCTCTTTTTTTAGATGAGGAAAGTTTTCCTTGATGATCGTTTGAAAAATTTCCTCAGAGGTGGTATTTTGAGATTCTTGCTCTGGTATTCCATGAATACGCATGTTAGGCTTCTTCAGGGTGTCCCATAACTCTTGAATATTTCTCTCGAGTATCTTTTTGGCTTTAACCACCTCTTCCATTGAGCTGGTTAATATTCCCACTTTGTCTTCAAGGTCTGAAATTCTGTTTTCTGCTTCATTAGTTCTGCTGATAAGACTCTCTGTGGAGTTCTGGGTTGAAGATAACTTGTCTTTTAGTTCAGTTTTGAACACTGCTTGAGTCCAACTGCTCTATGCCTGTTTTTGTTTCTTGCACTGTTTTACTCAACTCCTCCAAGTGTCTGTTGTGTTCCTCTTCAAAGCGATTGATGTGTTCATTTAATTCCTCCCTGATTTCCTTTTTCATTTCCTCTTTCTTGAAAGTCATTATCCTGGGTCAGGCCTTCTTGGCTATTTTCCATGGGTTTGTTCTGCTTGGAGTCTATCTTTATGGGATTAATTCCTTCAGTGGGAGATGTGTTTAGTTGGGTGTTGTTTCTCATGGATTTGCACTTTGACTTGTGCATTGTTGTTTTAACTCTTAAGACCTTCTTTCAATTTCTGTGCATTTTTCACTAACCTGGGGAGCTGGGGCATGGCCTGGGGGGGTCTTCCCCAGCCTGGCGCAGCTCCCGCCCCAGCTGGCTGGTGGGAGGAGCTGGGTCCTTTGAGCTGCCTGGGGTTCTGGAAGTGGGCGGGGCCGGAGCTTACCTAGGTTGAGGTGAGTCCTGGCTGGGCTACATATGTCCTGGGCGGGGGAGTGGGGAAAGGGGTTTTTGGTTAATTTAGATAGGGGTGTATCAATCTTACTATTTTTTTCAAAGAACCAGCTTTTTGGCTGGTTAATTCTCTGAATCATTTTCCTTATCTCAATTTTGGATATTTCTTCCCTGATTTTGCTAATGTGTCTTCTACTGCTTTTGAGATCAGATTGCTCTTGTGTTTCTAATGCTTTAAGCTGCATTGCTATTTATTTGTGATGTTTCTATTTTTTGATATAGGCATTAAGACAGCTTTCACTGTATCCCAAAGATTTTGATAACTTGTATTTTCATTATTGTTTGCTTCTAGGAAATCTTGAATTTCCATTATGAGTTCTTCCTGAACCCAATTCTCATTCAGCATCATCGTGTTTGGTTTCCAGGAGTTTTAGGCCATAGTAGTCTGATAGGGTACAGGTAGAATTTCAACTTTCCTGTGTATGTAGAGATTTGTTTTGTGGCATAATATGTGATCTATTTTGCAGAAAGTTCCATGTGCTGCCAAGAAAAATGTGTATTCTGGTGCATGGATGAAAAGTTCTATAGAGATCTGTAAGGTCCATTTCAGTAAGGGTTTGGTTAAGTTCCAATGTCTTTGTTAAGTTTTTGACCTGTTGATCTATCCCATGTTGAGAGGGTGGTATTGAAATCCCAAGAATTATCGGTTTGGGGTTGATTTCTTGCTTTAGATACTGTAGCATTTGCTTAATGAATGTGGAGGAGCCCATATTATGTGCATGTATGTTCGATGTTGTGAAGTCTTCCTGGTGAATTGTTCCTGTGACTAAAATGTAGTATCCATCTGTGTCTCTTATGACTTTTTTTGGTTTGAAATCCACTTTGTCTGATAGCATAATAGCTACTCCTGTCTGTTTCCTGGTTCTATTAGCTCACAGAATTTTTGACCAGCCTTTTAATTTTAGGATGTGCCTATCTTTTATGGTGAGATGAGTTTCCTAAAGGCAGCAGATTGATGGGTTGGCCAAGTTTGTAATCTATGTCTTTTGATTGGTGAGTTAATTCCATTGACATTTAGTGTTATAATGGAGAAATTACTTTTAATTCCTGACTCATTTTATGTTTAGTGGCTTTCATAAGTGTATTATTTGGCCTTTATGTTTTGGTGGATTTATACTTCCCTTCTGTCCTCCTGGATAAGCTTACTCTTTTCTTCAAGCTTGAGTATCTTTTCTAGCATTTTTTGAAGGCCTGGTTTGGTAGACATATAAGCCTTCAAGTTGTCTTTGTGCTGGAAAACTTTTCTTTCACCCTCGATCATGATAGATAGTTTTGCTGAGTATATCAGCCTGGGTTGACATTTTTGCTCATTCAATATTGAAGTATGTCTCTCCAAGCTCTTCTTGCTTTTAGTGTTTCCATTGAAAAATAATTTGTTATTTTCATAGGTTTACCTTTAAAAGTGACTTTTTTTTCCCCTTGAAGCTCTCAGCACCTTTTCTTTATCTTGAATTTGAAGTGTTTTAACTATTATTTGCCATGGTGAGTTTCTATTTTGGTCATATGTGTTTGGGGTGCAAAATGCCTCTTGTATTTGGATGGGCCTCTCTTTCTTTAGATGAGAAAAGTTCTCCTTCATGATAATTTGAAAATTTTCCTCATGTGTGATATTTTGGGATTCTTGTTCTGGTATTCCATGAATGTGCATGTTAAGCTTCTTCAGGGTGTCCCATAACTCTTGAATATTTCTCTCGAGTATCTTTTTGGCTTTAATCACCTCTTCCATTGAGCTGGTTAATACTCCCACTTTGTCTTCAAGGTCTGAAATTCTGTTTTCTGCTTCATTAGTTCTACTTATAAGACTCTCTGTTGAGTTCTGGGTTGAAGATAACTTGTCTTTTAGTTCTGTTTTAAACTCTTCTTGAGATTGTTTTAACTGCTCTATGCCTATTTTTGTTTTTTGAACTGTTTATCTCATCTCCTTCATTTGAAGGTAATTTAACTCTTTCTGGATTTCCTCTTTTATAGTATTGATCATGATAATGATCAGGATTTGAAAGTTATTATCTTGGGTATGGCTTTCTTGGCTTTTTTCTGTGAGTTTGTTCTGGTTGCAATCTATCATTATGGGATTAATTCTTTCGGTGGGTGATTTGTTTTCTTGGCTTTTATTTCTCATGGATTTGCGCTGTCACCTGGGCATTGTTGTTTTATCTCTTAAGACCTTCTTTCAGTTTCTGTGTGTTTTTGACTGAACTGAATTAGTTGGTATTACTACTATCAAGCAGTTATTACTAGTGTTTGCCTTGGAATTGGGTATGTGTATCTGATATTGTTGGTATTTCCTAGATGAAGCTATTAGACTGTTAGTACATCAATTAAGTCAGGTTTAGTAGACATGGAGTGAAGATTAGTATGGTAGTGCACTTTTACGATTTAGTACCTTGGTGATATGTGAGAGTGAATGGTATAGTTCCTGAAGTTGTATTCGTTTGGGGGTGGTTATATGGAAAAGTTAAATTGCTAAAAGTGACTAATAATTGAAGAGAACAGGATGGTAAAAAGGGGTTTACTTATCTTTGAGCTGGATGTGAAGAATCTCTCCCTAGTGATAGGATGATTTTAAAGGACTTCAGATGTATGGTGTTTGTCCCCTAAAGCTTTGCTTGGGTTTTCTTTGGACTCTATTGAAGTCTGAGGAGCAGGGGGTCCTCCCTGGACCACAGGTTTTGGGGGGGGAGGCATAGCTTCTAGTTGGCATGCAGATCACCTGGGACCTGAGGCATGGCCTTGGGTCCTTCCCTAGCCCAGAGCAGTCTGGGTGCTGCTCAGGCTTCCTGGTAGGACGAGCTTTGACGGCAGTTGACCTGAGAAGCAGTGTGTCCTCCCTGGATGGCAAGTGCCCAGGGTGGAAAAGGCAGAGCTTCTAGTTGTAGCACAGATCAGCTGGGACCTGGGGCATGAATTAGGGGATTTACTTGAGGAGGAGTGTGTCCTCCCTGGACCACGAGTGTCCTGGTGGAAAAGGAAGTATGATTCTTGAGTATCATGTAGGCTATGATTTAATGTCTGGATTTTTCCAGCATGCAGTGGGAAGCCATCTCACTCCATGTAAAGCTCCATTTCTTGTAGTGAAAGGTCTATCAGCAATCTCTTATCATCTATCTATCTATCTATTATCTATCTATCTATCTATCTATTCGTCCATCTATCATCTGTCTGCCTGTCTGCCTGCCTGCCTGCCTGTCTGTCTATCTATCTTTCTATCATCTGTCTTTTTTTAAATCTAATTATGGGGTAGCTGTGGTTCTCTGGTCCTTATTAGACAGTTTTGATGCAGGAAAGCCGAACAAAAGAAAAACAATTTTTGTAATATGCAAATTAGCTCCTTATTTTCTGAGGTCACTTCTTGGGATATGAGTTATGGGGAACTCTGACTCTCATGGTGAATTAGGATGAGAAAGGATTAGGAGCAGGGCTAGCTGGACTAATTGACTTATTCAGGTTTCAGAAAACATTTGTCTCACAAAGTCCATGGAAAAGGCAATAGTCCAGTCTTTGTTAACTGGGTCTACAAATGAGTTCTGAAAGGATGATGCTCAGAAAGGACTGGGGCCTCCTGGTTTCTGTGACCTTCTAGTGAGAAGTACTCAAGAGAGACAGTTCTGATTATCCACCCAGTGAAAGATGAAAGGAACTTGATACAAGTTCAGAAATCAGGATGCTAGAATTGAGATCGTGGGAGTTGGTAGCATCTAATCCTTAACTGGTTTCTTTCAGAATCTACTGGGAAATAAGTCGTACAATCTTTATCTCTACATGGGAGAGAGGTCCTTCTTTTAAAAAAAACTTTTAACTTGAGAACCGAGTCCAGACATTGTATTCATTGCTCTCTGTTACTGTAAAGGAATACTCAAACACAACTTAAGGGAGACAGGGAGATTTATTCAGCTTATGGTTCCAGAGGGGAGATACAATCTATTATGTTGGAAAAGGCATGACTTGCTGGCAGAAATTGGAGATGGCCTAAGTCACATCCATCAAAGAGGCTGAGAGTTGCATAACTACTCCCCTAACTGCAAGAACTATAACAGGACAGGACTAACCAAACCCAAGATCCACCCCCTGTGATAAGCCTTCCTCCAGCTTCCTTCCTTCCTCTGTCTCCTAAAAGTGCCATGATCTTCTCAAACAACTAAAGATTCAAGCACATGAGCCTGTGGGGAGACAACTCACATTTCAAACCATGACAGGCACATTGGGTGTCCCAAATTACCTTAAACTTGACATATCCTTGAGCTGTTAGGTACAGAAGTGAATAGCATCTTCCAAGAATGAGACAACGAGATTGACTTTTGACACCTTCAGCAGTCCTCAAATACAAATGGTTACTACCATATATTCAATAACAGTTTCTTTAAAAACTTTACAAGGTAGATTTCTTTGTAGAGATCCATTCTGGTATGGAGATTTTGCTTACACAATTTATCTTAAACTTTTGTGTCATGAAAGTTGACCATTGACAATGCAACATGCCTGCTAATGCTATGATAAATCTGCCACTTAGAACTGGAGCAGATGTGGGGATTTCCTTGCCCCCAGATGTTCGCCTCAGAGCCACACCAGCTGGCTTTCAAAGTATCTTTCTGTATGGAGAGAGGGAGAAAAGATGTTTCACTGTGATAAATTTCCCAAGTAGGAATATGTTGGTAGAAAAGGCATTCTGAAAATTATCTCTGACCCTTTCAATATCATAAATGAAATGACTTCTGCTTTGGAAGCTTGACACAGCAGTTTGAATTACAACTCATCGGCTAATGCTGTTACAGGAAATTGCACAGCCTCCATTTTTTTCTTAGCCAGCCAAGGGGGAATCGATACTACGGCAAATTGTTTAAGTTGCACATAGATAGATTAGTCTTTGATTAGGCTAAGAAAAGCTACTCAGATCTCTAGAAGAGACTGCTTTGAAATTGGAAGACTTTTGACTCTCTGAGTTTAGTAAGCTAACTTTTCTGACATCAGGGTGTGTTATAGGAAATAATAACCATTTTTGGTTCTGCTTCTGGTAATGTCTGTGTTGCTGTTGGATGTCGTGGTGTCATAAATGCTATTGTGCAGCCATTGTCTTGCCACATGATAATCAAAAGGTCCTTCAACAAGGGAATGGGAAAAGCAAAGAGTTTATATGACTTGTGATTAGCCATGACACAGGCTTGGTGAAATAGAATCTTCTAGATAAATGTCCAGCAACTCTGTTCGATCTTCCCTTGACCCAAAGGAGGAGACTGAAAAGGAAGCAAGGAGCCCTGTGAGCCAGAAACTCATCTGGCTTTATGAGTTATCTGTGTTGTGCTTCCCCCCAGTTACACCTAGTGCCAATGTTGTCTTGTTTAAAACAAACAGTTCCAAGCAACATTGATAGGATTGGAAAATAATGAGATCATGTCACAATCATGCTTGAATAGAAATAGAAATGTACACATTGTTCCAAGGTTAAAAGAGGGACTATTGCATATCCCAGATACAAGAGGTGTATTTTACCAATCCCAGCGTGAGCTTCAGATCACTCTCACAGCCTTCTGGGTGAGAAATCTCTTAATGACAGACTCATTTCTGTCTCCCAGCAGCCCAGCCTAACAAGTTCTCACTGCTTCACAGTCTGAGTTACCTACCAGGAGCCCCAAGCCATACTCTGTCCTTTAGAATGCTTCCATCAGGACTCTTCATGCATTCCTGCTTGTAGGAACACTTCCACTGAGACTCTATACACACCTGTTTGAGGGAGACCTTCCATGGAGCCTCTTTGTGGTTCTCTGTGGCATCTAGCTTCATTCAGCCATGCTTGTGCTGGTTCTTGGCGGAAGGGCAGCAACGTCTTTCATTTTGCCACATTTCAGTAATCACCACCATCTCACCCATCCTTCCCAACACATGGGGGTCCAGGGATTGGACTTACCCCTTTTCCCACCCCGTATTCTGTAGTTATCGTGGAGAGATAGTTATCTGGTCATTGATCTGCAGAGCAGCGTTGGTGGTTTGCACGGTGAGCATCTCTTTCCTGACCTTGCTGGACTTTCGTTGCTTTCAGTGCTCCCACCCTGTTAGAAAACTTGACACACTCATTCCCCTGGTAGAAGCACTGTAATGCTTTCTACAGACATAATTCAATTGCTTAACAAGACTCATGAGACCATAAGAAGTCTCACCTTGAACTTGATAAGTAGCTGAGGGAGACTCGAACTTCCGATCCTCTGTCTCTGCCTCCTTAATACAGGGAATATAAGCCAGTGCCATTACAACTCATTCATGTGCTGCTGGGGATTGAACCTGGGGCCTTGTGCAGCATATGACGCAATATTCACTGACTGAGCTGCATCTCCACCATCAATTTTTTACTCTTTAATCTCACCTGATGTAACTTGTGAGCTCTGTTCATTCCAGCCACTCTGGGCTTCTCCTCTTTGACCATAGCATGTCTCCTGCTACCCCAGGGCTTTTGCATTTGCCTTTTCTCAGGGTGGCCACTCTCATGACCAATTCCCCCTCTGCACCTTCAGAACTTTGCTAAATAAATGGTCATTCATCTGTCAAGCCAGTTCAGTTGCATCTTGGAACATCCTACTTTGACTGACCTGGATAGATCAGTGTCTCTTAGTGTATCATGCACACTGTGGAAGCATTTTCTCTGCTTGTATTCATATGATTCTTCCATTTATTTCTTTTGATTTCAAAAATTTAGGATGGTATACTTCCTGGGCCCATACTAATCTGCCTGACCAATGCTTGTGGGTTGAGGGGCCATGCTTTGTGATTGTGAGCAAGTCATTTTACTTGACTTGTGCATCTGTTCCAGTTGCTTCAGAGAAACAGCAGATTGTTGGCGCTGACGAGATCAAGTTATTTTTCACTGTTCTGGAGGCTAGAGGGCCAAGATCAAGGGACTACTGGGTTCATTTTCTGATAAGTACTCTCTTTTTGGCTTGTAGATGGTGGATTCTTGATGTGACCCTGTAGGGCCCTTCTTCTGTGTGTGCTTCAATGGAATGTGGGTCAGAGAGAGACAGAGAAGTGTTGGAGGAAAGAGAGAGAAAGAGAGAGAGAGAGAGAGAGAGAGAGAGAGAGAGAGAGAGAGAGAGAGAGAGAGAGAGATACACACGTGTGAGCATGTCCAGGATGAAATTTGTTCCTGTCTTTTATATATTTTTAATTCAACCATTTATTGTTACCAGTAGGATTCTTCATTTTGTTATAAAGTCACTGGTGCCGTTGGTTCTTGGCCTTTCCTTCGTAACATCATTTAACTTTAATTACTCCCAGAAAAGCCCAGAGTGACATTGGTGGTTAAGGCCTTGACACATGACATTGTGCTGGACACAGTTCATCACATTGACCCTAATACTGCTCATCTGTAGCAGAGACAATTGTGTTAGCTTTCTTCCTGGAGGATGTTGTAAGGATGAAAGGAGGTAGTGAATGTGAAAGCCCTTGAGACAGAGTGTGAGCCCTTGGAAGGGGGTAGCAGACCACGCTCACCAAGGAGGACTGCAGTTAATGCCCTATCAATGAAGAACACTATTATGGATAAGACTGTCCATGCTGGGTAGGATGGGCATTGTTTTAGATTTTAGCTGAATGTTGCAAACATGTTTCTAAAGCATCCTCTGTCTTTATTCTATGTGGTTCTGAAGGATATTCTATAGAATTGACTCTGGAACGGGCATGTGCCACTCTCTCTTTCTCTCTCGCCCTCTCTCAAAAGTCACACAGAAGAAAGGCATGTTCTCTCTCTCTCTCAAAGCACACACAGAAGAAAGGGTGCTGTCTTCTTTCCATTTTCCTCTTTCAGCTGTTACCTGATACTTTGCTTTCCTTGGCAATGGGTCTGAGTTAATCTTCTCAGACCATACGTCTTAAGAGTTGGTACATGGCTGGAAGGGGCAGCTAGTGCATAACTGACTGCAGCTCTGTAGTCCTGTGCCTCTATGAGCTGCTTGACTGTGGCATCACAGCATGAAAGGAGCCTGTGCAGATGGAACACACGTGGCTAAGTTAACAAAACTGTGTATTTATGTGCTTCAAAGTAAGAAATTCATGATTTTCATGTATCATTAAGCGGTATTATTCCCACTTTAAAAGCACTTATTTTCTATTACTTTTTATTTATTTATTTATTTATTTATTTATTTATTTATTTATTTATTTATTTATTTATTTATTGTGTGTGTGTGTGTGTGTGTGTGTGTGTGTGTAACAAGGGCACTTAAGTATGTACGCCTGTGTAGGCTCGAGGATGACTTTGGAAATCATCCTGGATTGCTTTATTTCTTCACTGTTTTGCTCTGATGTTTCCCAGGCTTCTTCTTTCAGGGATTGAATTACAGGCTGCCACTATTTCTGTGTGGCATTTTTATGAGGGATTTGAGATCCACATTCAAGTCCTTTTGCTTGTAGGTGTAGGCTTTAACTTCTGAACTATCTCCTCAGCCCTAAAA
Organism: Typhlomys cinereus; assembly: GCA_023101885.1. NCBI lineage: Eukaryota > Metazoa > Chordata > Mammalia > Rodentia > Platacanthomyidae > Typhlomys > Typhlomys cinereus. Next base: position 9,525,999 of record JALPQD010000014.1, read on the forward strand.
AAAACTCCACTTAAATGTGTAAAACCAGTTTTCTTTGGGTAGCCTACACACAGGCAGTGGGCTAGCTTTGCTTAGAGACCACAGTTTGCTAGTCTCTGATGTATATACCATGAGCTTAGAACTGGAAATTCTGTTAATTTCTTCCTATCATTGGACTACTGAACAGTACTGATTATTTTTCAGTCTGGTTGGGAAATCTACGCTTCTCTAATTTGAGTTACTGGCTAGGCAGAACATTTACTTTATTGCTTCCATAAGTTTCATTTTACTGCTGGCTGTGAAAAAGTTACTTATCTGTTTGCCATGTTACAGCAGCTGATGTTAGGGCTCTGGAGCCAGACGTCGCCTCTTCCACACTCTGCCTGTGGCCAGCCTCGATCCAGCCACATCTCTGAGCCCCCTAGAGTGTTTCCTAACCTGAAAACCAGCCTTTTTACTGAAGATTCCTAATCTCTAGGTTTTAAAAATACCCTGGTGTCACATTTTAAATCAATTACTTATGACACAGACATACATGCCAAAGGAGAGGGCAGAAAGTGATGGATGCTTTGGCAGATGCTTATAGGTCACTTGGCAAGAACGACCCCATCTTGTTCGAGACCTCGATAAGTGACAGTGTTCCAACTTCTCAAAGAGCCTTAAATTGCAGCATCTGGAGGTTTCTTTGAACCTTGAGATGTAATTGTGACATAGAGGTTTCATGCTGGCAAACCACTTGGTGACTAAGTCAGGAGGTGGATAAAAGTGTTACATGCGGAATTTCTCCTGACTATAGAATTATTAGCTCTGTTCTCAAGTTTTTCTCTCCTTAATAGGACACTGGTTAGAAAAACATGACAGATGCCTTGAAGTGACCATCCCTGTATATGCTTTACTATGGCAGAAAGGACAAAATAGCTTCTGGTTGCCAAAGACAAGTGGAAAATTTTGACATTGTAGTTTTAGTCTTGTGGCCACCTGGAGAAAAACTCAGACTTTCATTTATTGATTCATATCTATTATTCCCATGTATAGTGTTTGGATAGCAACCAATCATATGGCTATGTGTCTACATCCTGGTTGTCACAAATGTCAACCATTTTGCCATGACAAACACTTGGGAACATTCAGTCACTTTATGCATTCATTCCATGTAGTGTTAGTTCTAATTTACACATTGTTCTCCCTCTTTCATAAAAATTATGATCGTCCACTCAGTACAGGGCAAGTATTAGACTCGAAGATAAAAAAAAAAAAAAAAACTACAAAAACCTGTTAGAAAGCAGTATGGTGGAATCAAGCATTGTATTTTTCTTTACTATTTAATCAATTAATTTATTTATTAATTTGAGAGAGAGAAAAAGAGAGAGAGTGAGCGAGCGAGAGAGAGCATGCATGCCATGGCACATGAGTGGAGGTCAGAGACCACTTTGGGAAATCAGCTTTCTCCTTTCACCACAAATGCCTCAAGGGATCAAATTTGGGTCACTAGGACTGACAGCAGGTGCTCTACCCAATGAGCTATCTCACTGGCCTAGAATCAAGCACTTTAAACTGTAGGTCAATTCAGTGTGAAAGGTGAATGGATGGCCCTAGAGCTAATGAGGAAGTTTCAAGACAAGGCAGGTTCTGGAAAACCCCCAGAGAGGTGTCAAGTGAAGTGGGCTGGGAAGGATGTGTGTGTCACCAGGGAGATGGTGGGAAAAAGCATTCTAGACAAAGCCTTAATATTTCCAGAGAATTTCTTCCCCTTGCAACAGAGGAAAACATATTCTCGCTTCAGTCAGCACTCATGACACTTCTGTACCCCCCTTTCCCGGTTAGGTTGGGATGCAATGAGCTTGGGTGAGTGACCAGTGGGAAACAGATGATGCATGAGGGAAAGAACTTGAAAGATGCTGTTTTCAAATTGTGACATGGAATGGTTCTGGCTGTGGTTGCTGACCTGGGAAGAGTCAAGGTTTTGGGATGTCACCCAGGAGGCCATGTTGGTGATGTCATCAGCCAAGTGTGGGCCATATAGGGGCTTTCTAGCCCCTGGTAGAGCTGGGTACCTGCCCCCTCTTTTCTGCCTCTGAAAGTGTCAGAGACTAAGGTGCAGTAGCCTCGAAGAGGGGGTTCCTGGCCTCCCTCAGCCCTCCTGGGAAGTGTCTGCAATCACTTAGCATCAGGGCAATTTGGCCAATGTAGCAGATGGGTAGGAGCAACACTGCTGCTTGGCCTGAGGTTGAAAATGAGGTAGGTTGCCATCATGCTGGGCAGGGACAGGAAAGCAGAAGCCCGCGGGAAGGAAGCTGGGTAAGCTGCCAAGGCATGTGTTGGGCAAGGCCAGCAGAGCCGCAAGGGCCCGAGCCAGGAGCAGGAGTGCTAAGTAGATACACGGTTCCCTGCAGAACCCTGGCAGGTGGAAGCCAGAATGTTATCACAAAATAGCTTTTCCTTGCTGCACAGGGAATTTGTTTCTTGCCTGGCGCAGATATTTCCAAAGCTGCTTCCCTTGAAGGTATAATCAAAATGAAGATATCAAGTGATAGCAACTCTGCAACACTTCTTTTGGACAGATAAATAGATCACAAAATAGTTTTCAGATTGCTGGCAGAGAGCATGGAGCAATGGGGCTCCACAGGATTGGATTCAGTTCTCTTCATCCTCCCAAATACCTTTAATTTAGTGTAAACCACTGATCTGACTGAATGCTGTTTGCTAGTGTATGAAAGAGGAGGAGGGGGAAGTTCAACAAATCATCTCTCAAAACACTTTCATATTACAATGAAAAACATTGTGATGATGTGTGTGCACTTTAAAGAAATTATCAGATTGAAATGATAGGAATATTCAAATCACTGTTAGTGGGAACAAAAATTAGCACAACTCATTGGGAAAGGAATTTGGCAATCCATATTAAGAGCCTTGAAAATGTTCTTAGTCATGGAACTCAGTAGGGTCTCTCCTAGAATACCACCCAGAAAAGCAAACCGAAATCCAGAAAGAAAGGGCAAAAGATACATATTCCACGTTATTATTTTTAAGGGTGAAAAATTTTCCCGGTGATGAGGTTGTTTAATTGGACATCTCTGCAATACAATAGTTTTAGCCATTAAAATGATTATCAAGACCTAGAAAAATCATGATTTTTAAGTCATTTAAACAGTAAGTAGAGAAATTACTGAAGTAAACAGAGTAAACAGAAAACTGTGTACTATCAACATGTAGTTCAGAAAAAAGTGAGATCCCAAGTTATGCAAAGAATATGATTTCAATTATACAAAAGGCATAAGCAGACTGGAGAAATATTAATTTTAAATGTTTTGGGACTATCGATTTAATTTCTTTCCTCTTTGTTCTCTTCTAACATTCTATAATAAGCTTTCATTACTTTCATTATAATAAAAAACTGAAATAACTCAAGTTTATGATTATTAGTTGGTCGTATATATTAAGAAGCTGTCAGAAAAATGGAAATAACCACAATTATAGAACTTTACTTGTTATATAAAGTGAAATTATGAGCCACATAGCTTAGCGGTTGATGGATTGCTAGAAAGGTCTCTGTATTCACTCAACATCAGAAGCTCTTGAATTCAAATTAAGGTCCTTGCCTACCCTTGCTGAGTGATTTTGAGGTAGTGGGATCTCAGGAGTGTTGTTCATAAAACATGAATTCAATAAGCATTGGCTGGATACCTGAATGCTAAGTGCTTACCATTCTGAGTGGCAAGGCTGATTTAGACACAGTGTGACCCACACTGACACAAGATGAACATGTCCGTGGGCATCTTCAGGAATTTTGAAATTGGTCGATGAGGATGAGTGGATGAGTGGGAGCCAGGAAAATGAGGTCCCCAGAATGAGAGAGACCAGTAAACCAGCTATTGAAGTGTTTTATGCCAATGAAAAACCGGGTGGCAAAGCACCCTAAAGAGACCATGAACCTGGCGTCCTTCTTACTCAATGCTGTGCTTAACTTCCGACTTTGGCTTTTGCTAACTGGGTAACCATGGAGAAATGTTGACTCTCGGTGCGTAGGTTTCCTTTGAGATTCTCTCTTTAGCAGAGTTACTACATTGGCTCTGGAGGTGAAGATAACTTCAACCCCCAGATCCTCTTGATTCTCTGCATGCAAGTGCTGGGATTATATACGTGTGTACCACTGGGCCCAGTGGGAGGCAAGCTATGTAAAGAGTGTTAAGAAGCAGTAACTCATGTCTTCTATGAAACACCTCCCAAATGTCTAGTATAGACAAAGTATGTTAATAAATGCTGAGGATAAACCCTAAACCTAACAGACCCCTTCCTGTGCCCTTCTATCTAGAACACGGGTTATTATTTGGAAGAAATTTGCACCTTTTGGGTGTACAGTTCATCAGCTTTCATTATTACCATGATTTTCAGCCCACGGGCATATTAAATACAGAAGGAGGAAAGGGGAATCACAGCTGCTGGAAAATGGAGCTCCAAACTGACAAAACTTGCTGTGCACCTTTCTCTTCTATGCCTCCACTAATTGTGGCCCTGTGAGCGACAGTGTGGAGAGGGTAGGGTAAGGGATGCTATAGTGGCCTTTGGGAAATGGGATGGCTGTCACTGTGCCCAGAGTCAGGGGAGATGATAAAGCCACACTGAAAACTGCTTCCAGGGAGCTCCGAAGAGATGAACGATGCAGGGGAATAATTATGTCTTGGTGGTCACAGGAGGAGGCGAAGTGGGAGGAGGAGGCCAGTGAAAGAGAAGGCCTGGTTAATTATAGAACAGATGCCCGGCAGCACCTTGGGGTGAATGCATTAGGGGTGGGAAACTGTCATCTCCCCCTCCACCTCACATTTATTCACAGACTCCTGGGGTACCCAGCTGGGTCTGGTTTCCTGTGGGTTTGGGCTCAGCTGGAGATATCTGCAAGTTCAAAGCCTTCTCCTTCTTCTTTTCAAATAGGATCTCCCTTCTATCTTATCTCCCTTCTTTCCCACCATGCCTCCCACTGTGACCTTCTCACACCTTGCAAGGTGTCCTCTGTGTTCAGACAGCTTCATTGTTTGCCTGCAACTGGTTTGGGAGCACACCTTGTAGACCTCAGGCAAATCAGAAGAGAGCCTCTGTGTTCTATTTGTCTCCCCTCTGCTCTGTCACCTTCCCGAGAACCAAGAGCAGCCAGCACCTGCTCTGGAGACCTGGCATGCCTGCCCTGCAGCCCAGACAAGGCAAATCAGCCAGAAGACAAAGAACAGAGGGTCTGGCTCTGACTGTTTTGATTTGCCTCTGGCGTCCTAAGGCATTGTGCATGTGCATTTACTGGCTACAATGGTCTGTGGCCTGAGGCAAATGGTAAGAGCATTTTTTTTTTTACCTTGGCTTCAGTTGCCTTGGCTCTCCTCTCAACTTCTTCACTGCCCCTGGGCATACCTTTCCTGGCCCACTTTCCTTTGCCACCAAGTGGAGATCATAAGTGGGAATCAAAAGAGGGAAAAGACTCGGATGTTTCCCTCTTTCTGCCTCATTTTCACAATAGGAATCACTGTCTAGGTCCCATTCAATCCACCTTGACTACAAAAGCTCTTACAACCTCTCTGCTCGCTCTGTTCTTGCAGAATGTATTCCTAAATCAGCATGCACATTTCTGCTGCTAAGTTCCCTGGTCATCCTTTCTCTGTTAAGGTAGATTGTAAGTAATGTGTCCCTTTTAAAGCCACCCTGATGCATAGGAGAGATGCTGTGTTATACAGTAGGCTACTTGGCAGGGGTCCTCCCTGTGGCTGACACAGGCGGCAGGCCAGTATCACCAAGGATCAATCTGAGATCTCTAGTGCAAGCTGCCTGAGCACTGTGCAGAGAAGTGGCAGCTCTCCACCCATACTTTTTAATTCAGTGGTAATTTCCCCTATATAAACGAGACGATTGAATACTGTGAGTAATTTCAGATAACACAAGTGAACTCATTGAAAATGCAGCTCTTAATGCACCATTGGCTTTATCATTGTTAAACTGTCATTATTATTCTCCTAATTTCAAGACAAGAGTTGTCAATTAGATTCAGCAGCGACCTCTGAGGTCACCTAGTCCAGTGTCTTGCCACAAAGGCAGCAGTCTTGATTTAGCAAAAGTTAAGTCTAGTCATATGGCAGAAACACACTATGAATGCGAAACTGGGGGGACTCATTGGCCATGCTGTAGAACAGAGGCCAGTTTGAAAGAGTGTATCTGTCTGGCCGCACACTCTGTCTGATACCTACAGCCTTCTTGGAGACCTTTTTATCTAAGGCTGCAAATTGGCTCCTCGGGGTTGACTTCTATCTGCCAGGGTGTTTGGTTTGGCACACATAAATTTACTCTTTTTAAAATATGGGGACAGTACTTAAGGGTCAGGGACATTTACCAAAAAGCAAATCAGACTTTTTTTTTTAAGTGGGATTAGAAACAGTGTTAATGCAGTCACACTAAGAAGTAATTGGCTGGAGGCTTTTTTTTAGATTTGGGGTAATCTCTCAGATTTACCACAGCCTCACTTCATTCTGCTAACCTTTTTTCTCTAAGACAGGAATTGATGTCCCCCTTCTTTCTCTCTTTTCTCCTTTCCTTCCCTCCCTTCCCCTCCCCTTCTTCTCTTTCACTTTCCCTGCTTGCTTCCTTTGTTCCTCTTTTCTCCCTCTCTTGCTCTAAAGTGGGACAAAGGAAGGTTGATTAACACTATTTATCCTTCAAAGAGCTCTCCTATCACACTGGTACACCACCCTTACTTCCTGCTGTCTTTCCCTCTGGACTGTGAATTCCTAGCAGTTAGGAGCTGCCTGTCTTAACAACCATAACCAGCATGGATTGTCCATATCCAGCATATTATACTGTAAGCTCGATATTTCTCATGCTTCCAAGGAGAGTAGCAAGATGCTTCATCTGCCAGGGTGGACAGAAGCCAGGTTTAAAAAGAAAGCAGCATCTGAATTTCAATGACATAACTGCAGTTCCCTTAGGATTCTTTGGCCAACCCCTGCTGTCACAGGGAGCCGAACCAGAGAAAGACCCGATACAGGTCAGTCAATTCCTGGAGGTAAGGAGTTAACCCAGCACAGCAGGAGAGTCAATCTGTAGTCCAAGTTCAAGTCAGCGAGGGTTCACATGTCAGTTAGCAGAGATGCTTTCTCCGGCTTCTCATAACTCCTGGCAGAGGACCTTGTGTGGCTGATGAGGTATCAGTAATATTCAGTTTGCTAATCATCTCTTTCACTGGCTTTTAAGCCCAAGAGTCAGAACCTTCATCTCAGACCAGACAACATCTTAGCCCACTGGGAAACCCAAAGAGCACTTGTTTCAGGATCCCAAAGGAACTAGAAGAGATCATTCCTCATGCAGCCCCACTCTCCAGACCTAAGCATGGAGGGCTCCGCCCTTCTCAGGGTCTTGATGCCCCCTTCACAGGGAGCTTAGTAGGGAATGTGCCTGAGGCTTGGTGTCATAGCTCTGTTGGGGTCACCCTCCTGTGAGTTGGGAGGACATGGTTTCAGGAAGACTTGTCTTCAGATTTACAGACTGAAATGACACCTGGTTCTCATATGTCATCCCTTTTTCCTCTCTTCTGGTTGTATTAAATCCCTGGGTAGGGTCCTTGGTGGGGGCACTTGAAAAGTGGCTTCCTGCTCATGCTTGAACATCTTGCTGAGGCTACGGCTTGTCTGTCTACAAAGCATCTGCGTTTCACCTGTCCCTCCCTTCTGGATGCTCCAATATGAATGACCAAAGGGAAAATTACAAGCTCTACTTTGGCTCTCCTTCCTTCCTTCCTTCTTCCCTCCCTCCCTCCGTCCCTCCCTCCCTTCCTTCCTCTCTCCCTCCCTCCCTCCCTTGCTTCCCTTTCTCCTTCTTTCTCTCTCTTTCTCTTTCTTTCCTTTTCTAGGTATTGAACTCATGGCTTCCCACATGCCAGGCACACATATGTCAGTGTGGAGTGTGCATGCTGTGCACAGGTGTGGAGGTCAGAAGACGACCTTGGATACCGATGTTACCTTGTTTGAGGCAGGGTCTCTTCGTTATTTGCCACCATGTAACATATGACAGATTGTTGACTGTGAGCCTCCAGGATTCTCTTGTCTTCCCTCTTTATGCACTAGGATTACAAGTGTGTTCTAATTTCATGGGCTTGGGCCTTTATCCACTGAGCAATTCCCCAGTCATTCTCCCTAGACTACAATTTTTTTTTAGTATTTTCTTTTGTTTGTCTGTGCTTTATGATCATCTTGAACAAAGCAACTGGTTGCTTTTGGAGCAAGTCAGTGTTGAGACAGCCCAGCTCTCGCTCTGTTGAGGTGGGCTCTTAGGAAGCAGTGATGATTGGCTGGCAAGGCGAACACACGAAGGAGGGTGCAACAGATTGCTTCCTGCTTCTTTTCTCACCAGAAGCAGGTCCTCCGCACCCAAGAGGGGAGGTGGTAAGTTCTGACAATCTGAGTTGCTTCTTTTAGTGGTCAGCAGAAATCCTACAAGGTTGAGTTACTTCGAGGGACTTCCTAGTATTCTAAGGTCATCTGCGGGCCACCCCTAATCTCTATTCCACTATTTCCCATGATGCTCCCTTCCCCAGTACACCAAGACCTGTGTGGTCAAGATTGAAAACTGTCCACTTCACGTGTCACCTTGCCAGCTGACACTGGTGCACTTCTTGCTGTTAGAGCTGTTACAAGGGCCCACCTTGGCTATTCCAAGCTTATTTCTGCTGATCACATCCCTTTATAGAGGCCCAGAGCCTCTAACTAGCTCTGTAACCTTCCCCATCCCTTTTTCATCCTTTTCATTTGGTTTCTGTGCACTTTGAACCCGTACCCTGAAAGATGCGACATGATACCAGCTATTTCTACTTCAACCGTTAATTCAGAACGTTTGAAATGTGCGTTGTGCCTGTGTTATTCATGGGCATTATGGGAGATCAGCTTTAGCAGGCACTCTGGAAACAACTGCTGAGCCACGTTACCCATCAATTGGATGGTATCATTTCCCGAGAGGCTGACTCGCTCCGCCTTCTGGTGGGGAAATGAGGAGAACGATCATGCCTTAGAAAAAGATCATGGAGCTGCCGCATGTGCAGCTCGATGCACGAACTGTAGCAAAACCTTTCATCTAGGTTTGATTTACTGAGTTGTGAAAGCTTTTTTAGACCTTGTTTTCAGCCAGGACCTTGGAGAACTCATGGGACAGCTGAAGGTTGAAAAAATAATTAAAAAAATAAGTAAAAAAGAACCCTCCAAGCCTTCAGTCTTTATTTTCTGAGCTGGCCAACGCAGAGAAGACTTTCCCATCTGACACTCTTCAGCAACCAAAGCAGATAGAGCCGAGAACTTCAGCTGGCCTCTGTGGGATTCTTTTTCCTTTCCCACTACTTGTTTATCTGTTCCAAGTTCCTCACTGCTTATAGTGGAGAAAGCGATTCACCCATTGGGCAATGAACGTTGACCATATTGCCTGTCCTCCAGGAATTCTTGCAGCTACAGAGACTTTGTGGATCCCCTCCCCAAGGAGACTTTGTGCACCACCTTTTGGAGAATACCTCTACTGAGAGAGATCAAGAGTTATGGCCCACAGGTGGGAGATATTTGGGGACACAAGAGCTTCCCAGAGCCTTTCTAAATCAAAACGCACAGTTAGGGTCAGCCTTTGGAAAGAGTAAGCTCCACCAACCTTTGCAGACCCCAGGGTCCTATGCTTGCAGAACTAGTATTCTATATGGTTCAGAAGGTCATGATACTGGAAAACGTTGGTGTAAATGCTTCTTCTTTTCACTTCGTGTCGGGCATGCAGTAGACAGACTTCTTTACTCATAGTTTACTCAAGTTGGATTAGAATGATTACTGAAGTCAGGCCATCTTGTTCTGAAAGTCTAAATTGTCATTTTCAAAGCAGTTGTTGATGTTATTATTGGTGATGGGCCGAATTTATACAAACATCTGCAGTGAGCGTTTGCATGTTTCTCATATGGAAAGTTTAAATGAAAAGTCTTCGTAGGAAGATAAAATGGCTATCTATCTATCTATCTATCTATCTATCTATCTATCTATCTATGCCTTCTTATAGTAGCATCTTGAATAAACCTCAGATTTTTTGACTTATGAATTTGCTCATGTAGTTGGGAGTTTGTGTTTGCTTGCTGTGCATCAGTCCTGTCCCAGGCACAGGGGACAAAGAAATGGGATGCATATATGTGTGCACACGTGTGCATGCATCTATATGCATGTGTGCTTGTGAGTGTGTGACGCATGCATGGAAATCTGTGTATGTGCATGTGTGTGCATGATATACGTGTGTGCACATATATGCGTGTGTGTGTGTGAAAATGTTCATACAGGCAGGCACATGTGCATTGCAGGGCACTGGGTCTAAAGGGGTTGGATGGAGGGAAGGAAAGAGTGTTATAGGGGAGAAGGGTAAAGCAACCAGTCTAACACTGGTGGGGCTGGTTGGGGCACATGCCAAAGAAGGGAAGGGAAGGAATGGGACTCTGCATGATGATCACTATATGAAAAGGCAGTCTAGTCAAAGCAGAAGAAGCTCCTGGATAAAGGCACTGATGCAAGAGGGAGGGAGCTGTTTGGGGGAACCAAGGGAATTCTGCACTGAGAAGTCTGAGGAACTTAAGGATTCTAAGAGGAGAGAAGGTGACAAAAAAAGCAAATCCAAACAGGAGGCACCCCCAGGTCTGGAGTTTTTCCTTTTGGAGATGAAGATTTTTAAGCAGGCCTGTGTGTGTTTGTAAAGTCACTGTGTAAACAGCAGAGGTGGGATCGGAAGAGAGTGACGCGAGAGCCAGGGAGCATGTGTAGGTGAGAGGACACTTTAAAGACATTGATGATGGTGAAGAGAAGCTAGAGCCTTGGGAAGAGTTGGTCCCACTTGTGACAGATGACGGGGTGCAGTGCAGTGGGGGCTGGATGGCTCTCAGTTTTCCAGTATTGTGACTTCATTGTAAGTCAACTCCAGATAAAGAGCCTGAAGAAATATCTCTAAGAGAAAGAAGAGACTCAATTTGGAAGAATAAATAGTACTTCAAGGAACCACTAGGTAGAATTAACCCGTATTAAGGAAGAGGAGTCTTGAAAATATAAACTGAAGGGCACATAACTGGGAGTACCAATTCAACATACTTTCATGACAAAAGCCCTGGAGAGAATAAAGTTCAACATAATAAAAGCTTTATATAAGCATGGGGTACATGTCATTCTAAATGGGAGAAAACTGAAGGTTCCCACTTAGATAAGGAGAAGACTTGGCAGGCTGGCTGCGCATTCTTGCCACTTCTCTTCATTATCGTGCTTGAAGTCTTTGCAAGAGCAGTAAGGCAAGAGAAGTAGATCAAAAGGGATACAAATAATAAAGGAAGAAGTCAAGATATCCCTGTTTGCAGATGATGCGGTTTTATATTTGAGAAATCCCAAAGGCTGTACTAGGAAACTGCTTGAGCTAATAAACATTTTCAACCCTCTTCAATCATTGAACTTTCTCCATGGGATACAAAGCCTCTGGTAGGTAAGACAGTGACCTTGAGGTCTTTAGAGTCATGATCAAAGCTGAAATATTCAGTTATATTCATTAAAACAAGAGAACAAACGCTGGCATTTGAATTGGAATTTATTCCAACTCTGTATACTGCCCATGGAAAGAAATTGAGATGTTCGATTTACACTGTTCAAAGTAAATTATTCTGGGGGAAGATAGAGGAGCAGGTACTTTCTATGCTCTAGAGTTGAACAAATGTGACCATCAGTGGCAGAAATCATCCAATAAAAGTCATGAGCTTTTTCTACTAAGGCAAAAGAAAAACACATTAAGTTAATTCCTTCTGGATAAGCATGCATCTTGATCAGCTGTGAAATGTATTTCTGCAATAAAAGTTAAAACAGATACATAAACAATAATTTCCAGCCAGGTAACCCCAGTCTTGATATCAGTTGAGATTGAAACAGGAACTTTTTGTATTATCTTCATAGGTACAGGATTGCGCTTCAAACAATATTCAGGATTTTTTTTTTTTTTTTTTTTTTTACTTTCTAGTCTGAGATGAGACCTTCAGCTATCAGCATCTGGACTGCTGCCAGGGGTCTCTATGACCTTCCCTCTTCTCTCTCCTTTGTGTCCCATCCTGCATGTACTATTGCTTACTCAACAGTGCATGCTCGATGGCCTGCAAACCCAGCCCTGTCCTCTTGTCCGAATCTACCTGACTCCTCCATACGAGATGTCCAATGGCATCTTCTATTTCTCTAGTTACTAGCTACCGGTTTCATGAACCTGGAAAAGCCTCCTCCTAGGGGGAAGCAATTTCATCCTTCTTGTTTCTTAACAGGTTCTCCTCATCTGGGCAGCCTTTGAATTTTACACCCCCAATTCTCTCCACTCTCTGCAGGCCTCCCTGTCCTGATCGCCAGTGTTGACCCATGTTACTCTTTCCTGGATGCTCTTTCCCTGGCTCACCCTTCCTGCATCCATCTTGCCTTCCCCCTATTCTCTCTATTTGCAGAGCTGGATGTAATTCTTGACCATTGTGCTGTCCCCTCCTTCCTGGCTAAGTGCTGGCCAACTGCTGAGATAGCACCTTTCCTGATGTCAGGGCCATTTCCCTGGTTTCTGTTTCTTGAAGAACCTTGGTCTGGCTACCTGTAAGCAAACTCCGTTGGGGTTCCTTGGCTTATAGTCACCTCTAGATGCCCAGAACCAAAGAGGAGTGAGTTGCATGACATGTGCAGAATGAGTGACATGCATGTGTCACTCATTCTGTATCATACTTACGATGTTAGCTGAAGAAGTCATACTCTGAGGAACCCATGCAGTGTTATTCCATTCTTGTGACATTCTGAAGCAAAAGCAGCACTAGGATGTACATCCATGTTTACCAAGGGCTGACAATGAGGAAAGACTCCTAAAGTGATGGTGCCAGTCTGGGCATGACAGAACTGTTCATTGAATGCCAGTTGCTGTAGATAGATCTGTGACTGTTCCTTGGTGACAGTCATAGACTTGTATACCAAATCCAGTGAATTTTACTGTTGCTAAAACAATTTGAGAGATGGCACAGCAATACGCCTAACACATCTGAGTGTTTAATAAATGCTTCTCATCTATGAAGAAAATAGTTTGTCTTGTAGGAAATCAGATGTATACCAATGACAAAAACCTTATTTGCCTCTTTGGCATTTTCTGAACAAAATACAAGATTGGTTGCTGATGCAGTTACCTACATTATTGCCAATAATTCATAACCAAATGGCATAGAGGGAAACAAAGAGGTTAGTCTGTCTTACTGTGTTAAGGTCCACTAGAGGAACTGGACCAACAGAATGAATATATAAAAAGGGAATTTATTGGACTGGATTATGAGATCTAAGTAGTCCAACAGTGGCTTCCAGCTGCTGCTCAGTCCAGAAACTGAATATTTCTGTAGCCCCTATCTGTGGCTGAAGACTGGAAGATTCCTGACTTCAGTCAAGTTGGAGGATCTAAGAAGCTGGGCAGCAGGAGGGAAGATAAGTTTGCCAGCACAGATCAAGAACTTCTGGAGTTCTGTCTTGTGATTCCTTCTATCTCATCTGCTGTTGGGAGGTTCTATCTGATTTAGGGTTGGTCTTTGTGTTGCAAATATATTGATACAAATAAGTTCTTCAGGTGTTCTGGCAGCTGATGTGTTAGAGGTGTGTTGACAACTGGGATTAACTATTACACTTATAATTGTCCAGTTACAGTTGTTTACTTCACCACCAATACCAAGGGCTGAGAGAATTGGCCACGTCATATCCAGGGACTGCTGAGAGAAGGATAATTCCTACTTGCTAGATCAGCATGTCTGGTCAAGTATACTAAAGGATACCAACTTCCTTAACCAATTCCCTCCATCTTATTCAACTGTCCAGAAGCTATTCCCACCCACCATGGGCTGAATCTCCTCCATCAACTAGACAGTCTCCTACAGACTTGCTCAAGAGCTTAACACAACCACTAATCTTTGCAAATGTAGTCAGAGCTCAAACCTTCAACCATCAAGTTGACAACTGTATCTAATGTATAACAGTTGGGAAAAGATTTTCTGGAATTTGAAGTATCCAATTTTATTCATGTTTTTTAAAGGGGTATATTTTCTTTAAAATGATTCGAGGAAAACTTTGACAGTATAGCGTGGACATGCAAGTTCCTTTAAATAATTCAAAATGAAATAATTTTGATGTCTGAAGTAGTAAATTTTTCATTGTGAATATGTATGCATGTAACAAACATGGAACACACAACAGAACGAGAAACAGCTGCTTTTCCTATCGCCCCGAGGTAACGACAGCAAAGAGAATACTATTGAGCACAGCTTAGGCATGCTAGGAATTGTGGCATTCATTTATGAGTTCTTAAAACAAGCCCACGAGGAAGGGAATGCTATCCTCATTTTATAGCGAACCACGAGAACCAGACAAAATTGACTTTGAGATTATAAGGCTGGGTAGTTGTTGGCCCCAGTGTGCTCTGAATTTGTCTCACATGGTGATGACTCCCCTACAGACAGACAGACAGACAGTCCTGGCTGTGGGAATAGGAGCCAGCCAACAGCTTGGTCCACAAAGAGACAACGTGCAGGCCCGGCTTTTGCTGAGGACCTCTGTCTAAAGCCAGACCTATGGCCCCAAGGCTCCTGCCACATTTGTGGCCTCAGTTGCGTCACTGTGGCGAGGAAAAATCTGTTCCTTTGCAAAGTCACCACGGTGCAGCCAGAGATCTGAGTCACATCGTTCTCAGCTGCAGTGGCAGAGCAGAGACAGGCAGCCTCTTCGGGGGCCCTTCTGTCAGGAAGATAAATGTGGTCTCATTGATCCCCTCACCACGGAGCTTGTCGGGAATGGCAGCTGCTAGACCGAAACGCTTTGAAGACTCAACCCAGGAGTCCAGTCCCAGCCCTCCTTGCTGTCTGGACTAGCGATTCAAACTAGCATGACGTGTTTAAGTCCCTGTCACCGGCTGGGGGCAGAAGGCAAGAGGAACGACTGCAGCTTTTCAGAGAGGTCCTTAGAGGGCTCCTAGTACCACAGTCTAGTCTAGCAGACACGACCTGGCAGAGGCTCTTCAGCTGCCAGCCAAGGATTATTGACTCAAGGGAAAATGAACTTCAAGGACAAAGAGGAAACAAGGTCAATGAATGACATCAGAAAAGGGAGCTTTGGATTCCACCTCTTACAGGAGACGGTCAAGGGCGACAGTGTACATGTGTGAATGGATGAGTGTGTAATATACAGATGCATGTAACATCAAGGTCCTCCTTTCTGTTACATCAGCTGACCACATCCTGCTCCTCTCCTATTTAAATTGTGTACCCTGTGCCTCTGCATTCTGTCACCTGCTGTCCCATGGAGTTCACAGGAGATCTGACTCGGGCAACACTCTCAGCTCGCTGTGCCCTAAGGAGTGGTATAGTGTGGTGGCAGGTGGCTGGGGGCTCTGGACAGGAGCCCGGCGTGCTCACCTTCACTATTCACCTCTTTAGAAGTGCCCAGTGTAGTGGGGAAGCCGTCCACCAGGTGGCGCTGCTACTTTAGCTTTACTTTTCTTTCTACTGATGGTACCCACTGTGGGAGGACACACGTGTCCCCTTTCACACACTGATTCAGGGACTGTCCGATACAACTTTTGCAGTCTTTTGGGTCTTTTGCAGATACAACTTAATCTTTTCCTAAAGGACCTTGACAAGCAATACTGTGAGAGGACAGAAGTGATCGGAACAGGGAGGGTCATTGATCTTAAGTTTGGGCACTACATACTCATTATGGCTCTAGAGGAAACTCTGTTATGCTTTTCCATTTCCGCTTTCTCTTTATTTCTTTCTTTTCTGTCCCTTACCAGTCAGGAAACTGCGACCAGAAGCTGTGGCAAGCACCTTCCAGCTGTATCCCATAGTGGCAAACTCCAAAACTCCTCACCCAACCTGAGTCTCAGAGGTCAAAGTTCAAATGAGGGAAAACACTAGAATGAGAATATGTCTTACATGTTGGTGGACTGTCTGTGACACTTCCTACTGGGGCAGCTGTATCTACAGCTGAGCTAACCAAGGTACTCAGAAACTCCATAGTAATACCATCAGGTGTGGTTGCTATTTGAGTTTAGCATAAGGCCATGTAAGCTATCATGTTTTGCCTCAGAAGATTGCAGCACACTTGGCAAGATGGAAATTTAGTCACTCTATAACACAGTGGCTAATTCTTGCTCTGTATTTCATATCAATACATTTGTTTCCAGGGTTCATAAGAAACTCTGCTCCTGCATCTGGGGAGGCTGTAGAAGTTTTCAGGGAGATGGACTAGGTCAGACTTTGAAAAGATCACAGAAAAAAGTGAGAGGGTACACAAGGAATCTGGGAGGAATTATACAGCAGAAGCATGGGGGTAGGTTTGCAGAATCACAGAGGGTTGGGGTTCAGTTAATTGGAGCCTTCAATAACGATAATGCCTTTAAAATATCTATTGCATGAGAAGACCAAATCATAGTAATTTTCTAATTTCTTACTTTATGAGGCGATGGTATCTCAGAATCCCAGAGAAATAATTAATCTTTAAAGCAGTATTTATTTTTATTCTTATTAAGTACTGAGAGTGACCTCATTCATTCAACGCATATTTATGGAGTATGTTCACTTCGGGAGATGTTTTGTGAGAAGCTAAGATATATCAGGCAAAATTATTCTCTCTGGAGCCTTTCTTCTGGGAAGGAAGACAAGAAATGTGAATGTAGCTATACTGTCAGAAGGAAAGACAGAAACTCTAATGTAAGCACCGAAAATATACTACAGTTCAGAGCAAGAGAAAAATTATCTTCAGACAGGATTCAGTGGTGAGATATGTTGAGGTAAATGTAAGGGGAGGGGAATAGCATTTTGCATGGAGAAAATAACGGGCACAATGTAGGAGGCAGGAAAGAGAAAACTGAGCCATGACACAGCACAGGACCTGAAACAGTGAGGAAGGAGTCAGATGACAGACAGATTTTTGTGATAGGTTTAGAAGTTGAAGTTCAGAAGGAGATTACACACACACACACACACGCGCGCGCGCGCACACACACACACACAGACTTCCTGTAAACAGCTGGTCCAGACATTTAAATGATGGCTGTGTGAGAGATGAGCAAACACTAAATCAATACAAAGTTCTTTAAGAATGAAAAAGCAATAGCAAAATTGACATTGTGTCAAACTGCCTTCTAATATTTATGTTTATATCCACAGACAAAGGAGATGCTTGTCTTTAATCAAAGAAGCTTCTCTTCAGTGGACGGAGATGAATCCAGAGACACATGGCTGCAAAAGAGACTATAAATAAGTGATAGATGAGGGTCCAGCCTTAAACATGATATTGGAGCCACACTCAAGGATTGGGGATCATCATGGAAGATGGGGCAGAAAGAACGTAAGAGCCAAGAGACAGGGAAAAGGGCTATGAGATGACATCATGAATTTAACTGTGGCTGTGGTCACTATCAGCGAGTACACAGCACTGACCCAAAGGACAGAGGATTGTGGGTGTGTGGCAGATCTCTTACTGCTGAAATAACAGATTCTAGGAGAAGGAAAGGTAGGCTGTGTACCCACCAGTGAAGTCAGCAGGCTCAAAATGGTTGACTTAAAACCTGCCACTGCGCAGAAGACCTTGGCTGAATTCAGTGGGACACAAAACAAAAGGCTTGAATAGAGGAAAGAGATTTATAGGGAAGAAAGGGAGCTGGTGGAGTGGGGTGGAGAGAAAAGAGGGTCCGGAGAAGAACTGATCTATATTATACATGTATATGGAACTGTCAAGGAACAATATGTATTAATTCAAAAATAAAAATCAGCAAAAAGCATCAAAATTATCAAGTGAAGATCATTCATGAGGGAAATATTGTTGTAATAACATGGTGATCAAATACTTCACTGTCAGTTGAAAGAAAAAGACACAAATAGTCATCTTTATAAATAAAAAATCAAAGGAAAATACAAGAGCTTAGAAAGAAATGACAAGAAAATATGAGCAGATGGGAGGAGGTCTGGTGACAGAACAATGAGAAAATGACCAACCAGAAATTTTAGGAGCAAACAACTAGTCAACCAAAACGAGAAAAAGTAAGAAAACAAACTCACAAGACCTCAATAAGGAAAATAAACACACTAAATAAGCGGTGGTTACTTTTACTGTTAGAACGTAAAAATTATAAAATTCAGGCATATACAAAGAAACAAAAGCAGTTTCATCCTGTAAGAGTATTTCCGGAGCCTTTGACAATTATAGTTATGTACTCATAGCATTCAAGTTAATTAGATAGAGATTATAAAAGATAGAAAAAAAGGAGAAATATATACATCAAGAGACTTCAGTTCACCTCTTTTAAGTTTTTTATTCAGTCTTTCAGATAGAATAGATCATTAAAGAAAAAAAAAAAAAAAAACAGCTTACCAGATGGAAAAGACAGGTTGATTTCAAGTACTATACTCTGAGAAAAGAAATTACTATCCACTTTTTAAATTTATTTTTCTTCTTGTGAACCTTGGGAATAGTTTTAAGAATTGACTAGGTTGTAGACAAAATTTTGACAACTCTCAGGAAGCACAACTAATATAAAAACGTTTTTTAAACAATGCATTAAAAATGAAATCCATGAACAAAATCAAATTAGTAGAAAGTGCTTTCAAACTTGATAATTAAAAGGAAAAATCTCTTATGAATCCTATAGGGTTAGGGATGATACATGATAAAAACTGAATGACTTCCTAAATATCATTGAAACATATCCACACTTTACTAATAACTACACTGATAAAATATAGCTAATGAAATTAACAAAGGAAGGATTCATAGTTGTAGATATATGGATAGAAAAAGAGTAAGATAGTTATCTACTTCAAAATATTAGCAAAAGTGGAAAAAGATGATGAAGAAAAGGAGGATAAGAAATTATTGTAAATTAAATTAAAAAAATCATAAGTTTTGTGAACTTTAAGTTAACATGTTAGCACTACCAAAGCTAGCATTTTATTTTATTTTTTTAAAGAGGGCTGGTCAGACACTTCAACATGTATGGTGTCTGGTTTGTAAACTCGTGTCCTGAGTTCAATTTCTGGAGGCCTACACGGTAGAAGAGAGAAGTGATTCTCAAAAGTTGTCCTCTAAATTCCACCATTATACTATGGAATGAATGCATTCTCTCTCGCCTCTCAAATAAATAGCATATTCCTTTAAAAAGAATGGAAGGCACGTCTGTTATCTGCAATATTAGCATGAGAGAGGTTGAAGTAGAAGGATTGTGAGCCCAAAGCTAGTGTGGACTACATAGTAAGATCCTGCTTCAAAATGTTAAAAACCACAAAAGCCAAAAAAAAAAAAATCATAGATAACCTCGATAAAAATGAAGAGAACTTTTGTCCCTGGAGCAGCACCAGATAATCCAAAAAATACAAGAGAATAATAGATGGAAATCACTACAGAATTACATTGTAAATTTAGATCTAACTATGCTTTGTCTGACTTTTTGTGAATAATTTTGAGGTAGAGGTTAATCATACTTTCTAGGAAAATGTAATTTTTTAAGACTGACCTCAGGAGAAGTAAAACAAGAAACTATGTTATTTTAAATCAGAGAAAGAGATAACCTTCTAGACTGAGTTTAGTTGTACAGAGGAATCCAATCAAACCTTTAGAGAACATTTCAAGACAAAGAATAAAAAGGAAAAAATTCATGTTTTAATAAGCAAATAGATTTGGTCCAAAGCCTGATAAAGATTTCATAGAATGAAATTAATACATAAATGTGATGTGTGAAGACTGATGCAAATATTCTATATAAATTATCCATAAGAACTCAGCCCCGCATAAAAATCCATGTAAATGAGTGAGTTTTATTCTAAGAGTAAAAGGCTTTCAATAAGAACATAGTTTTGTGTCTGTTGCTATAGTAAAATACCCTGACAAAAATAGCTTAAGGGAGAAAGGATTTATTTTGACTTCTAATGCCAGAGTGATACAGTCGATCAGGCAAGGGAAGCATTGCAACAGGAGCAGGAGGCAGCTTGCTGCCTTTCATTAGCTGGCAGGAAGCAGAGACGGAGTAGAAAGGTGTCCGGCTGTCAAACTTCAAGACCCGCTCCCAGTGGTATGCTTTCTAAGGGTTCTATAACTCCCTACATATGGGAACCAAATGCTCAAACACCTGCTCCTTTAGGGTCATTTCACATGCAAGCCAGAACAAGAATAGTTTACCCTAATAATTAACTCTAGGACAAAAATAGACTGAAAGTATTTATAAGATTTAGTATACATTATTATTCAAGACAAACAAATGAAAATCAGACTCAAGATGAGAAAATCTATGAGTCCTAGCTAAAATTCCAACCACATCTGTGAAGTTAGGAGCTAAACAAAAGAAGACTACTGTCGTTCCTGGGTCCCATATTGTTGTCAATATGACTAGACAAGGAAATAAGACTAAAAGTGCAAAATAAGTCTATAAAAGCTTAGATTTGATATGATGAATAATTTAGGTAATTTACAAAATATGCAACAATAAAATGAGCAAAGATAAGGAAGTAAAAGATTTCAAAGTACAAAACTTTTAAAAAATTAAATCCAGTTTCCTATACACAAACAATTGCTGGTTAGAAAGTATAATGGAAAAAATGTCACATTTGCAGAAGCAACTAAAAAAGTGAATTATAAATAAAAATAATAAATGTATATCACCTCTAGAAAGAAAAATTTAAAATAATACTTGAAGTCTAAAAGAATAATCATGGCGCTGGGAAGATGACACAGTAAATTGACAGCTTGCCAAATAAGTGTGATGACCAGAATTTGAATTCCCAGAAACTACATGATAGGCAGGAAGACATGGAAGGCACTCGTGATTCCATCATTGGGGATACAATGGATAAGCAAGCTGGCTACCTAGAATAACCAATCAGTGAGCTCTAGCTTCAACTGAGAGACCTTACCTTCATAAGTAAAGATTAAGAACAGTGTAGGAAGATGCCTGCTGTCAACTTTGGGCCTTTGCAGCTAGGCACACACATGTGCATGTGTATACACACACATGCCCACACACATATACATGCATAAACACAGATATGCCAATGCAAATGCAAAGAGGGAAGAATAGTAGGCATAAAGAGATATGATAGTGCATTAAATGTATTTATGCTATCTGGCCTTTGATATAAAACAATAATAAGTAATAAAATTAATACATTAACTTCTTATAATTTCTTGTTCATATCTATTTTTGTAGAATGGCATCCATGAGTGATTCAGGGACCTAGATTCCTTCTGTCTTTTTTGTTTCTTCTCTATCACTTGCCTCCAACTTGCAGAAGGGGAAAGAGCAAAATAAAGCAAGACACCATTTTTATTCTAGTGCCTGGGAGATCAATTTCAGGTTTCATGAATGTTAGGCAAGCACCTTGCCACTGACCTACATCCTGACCTTTGTAATGTAAATTTCCTGGCCTTGAATGTGAGCCAAAGCATCATACAGTGAGTAGTAACAATTGTTTACTACAAGGTTGTAGCTCACTGGAAAGGCAGCTGCAGCACATGGTCATGGTCGTCCACCTCTTTGCCATAGAAGTCTCTGAACTTCTTTGTTGGAAAGCTAACCAGTTTTGTCACATACACACACTTGCATATGTAGGTTCTATCATACAAAATATATAAAATACAAATTCTCTCATGCTAATTTCTAAATTTAGTTTAGAATTGTAATTTAAAAATTATGTCTTGTTTTGAAGTAAACAAGACTTTAAATCTCTTCTGGGAAAATGAAGATTAAGTAGCACCAGAAAAATTAAAAAATATATGTGAAAATAAATAGCTTTAACAGGAATGAAAAATATTTGGGGAGGTATGGGCATTGAACTGTGAGCTTGAACTGTGTAGACCATCACTTTGTCTCCATGCTATCTTCTCATTCCGAAGACTCATTATTAGTAGTCACAGGGACTACAATACTGGAGTACCAGTGCCTATACTGGTGAGTGGATCAAAGACAATGATCAAAAATCCATAGATAGATTGAGGTGAAAATGAAGAAATTTAGAATATAATACTTGGGGATCACAAATCATTGGGGAAAACAACAGAATACCAGAAAATTATGAGCAGATTAGAGGCATAAAAATAAGAAGTAGAGCCATAGATGCAGAAAATTAAATAAGGGAACATCTTAAATGTTAGTTTGGGAAGATTTTTAAATTGTAAGTCAAAATTGGTTATAACAAAAAAGTTCTATGTATTGGTACACAGAAAAGTTAAATAGGACCTCCAAAGCATTTTTGGTCTTCTAGAATCCGACTTTTTATCTTGAGCCTACAGAAGTTATTCAATTTAATGATGACCCTCATGAGTGAGTAGGTATTGACAATTGTATTGGTCACTACTACTACCTGTTTGACAGCTTTGCTACTGACTATAATGTCAGGGATGCAAAAAACTTTTGAAACCCTAAGATCAATATATTAATATTCAGTACAAAATATAAAGTTCTGTAGAAGCTAAAGCGAATATCTTATTTACCAAGATGAAAAAAATCAATCACTGACAACATAATTATAACATCAAAAGATGGCCATAATTAATATCTCTTTCCTTGAAGGACTGAATTTATTAGTAATCTTAAAAGTGTATCAGAAATAATCCCAGCTTCCTATTAAACATTTCAAAGCATTCATCACACTCATTTGCTAAGCATTTAGATGCTATTATCTATATTCACTAAAAGGAACAAGCAGAGTTCCATTTCATTGGTGATTTACACACATGGGTATCCATTCCCATGCTTCTACATGTACATAACTTTTTTTCTCAATATCTTTCAGGGCTGGAAAGGACTAATAAATGTCTACACAAAGAAAAAATAAATAACATATTCCTGAACCAGACTTTGGCTTTTAGTGCTATTCTAAAAGATAATTGTTTATTACCATAAATAGCAACATATGTCTTGGTGGCAAGAACTGCAAGCTCACTTGACTCACTTCTGAATAAATTTAGCATGATATCATGTAATATCAGATCTGATTATTTACATGGATACAAAGACTCAGTGTCATCCAAATAAAAAGCAGACATCAATAAAAGCAGTGGTGCTATGGCACAGAGTTCTGTTTCCTAGAGCGTCATCCAGGACAATTAGGATGATCACTGAATGATCTGAATCCATCCATGGTTTCCCTACTGTTGCTTGTCAGAATGCCTGATTGACCTGTTAATCAATTCCATTCTTTTGGTAACACTATCTCACCATGCATGTGACCTGGGCTGGGTTTGAACTCATGATCTCTGCCGCAGGAGTGTTGGGATTACAGGCATAAACTCCCATGCTTGGCTCCAAATGTTTTCTTCTGCCTTTTTTAGGAAAACTTATTTTCTTCAAGTCAGTACCAATTTGAAATTTTTGTTTTGAACTAAAGCACTTGCTTTAGGCAAAATACTGTCTTAAAAGAACAGTTTGCTTGGTTATTAAATAAATATCTTCAGTCCATCTTTTGGCTCTCTGTGGCATATATTATAAACACTGATTATAAATCTAAGGGGCTGGGAACATAATACTCAGTTTATAGTATATAATCCTGACAACATAGGTCTTTTGGAAGTGGCTTATAAATATTGATTTTACAATGGAAACCTTCGGAAAGAATATAAAAATCACTCGAAACATACTAGTCTAGAGATTTTTTCATTTTTTAAAAGTACAGACTCAAAGTGACCTGTTTTCTTTTTTATTTTATTAGTTTTTTTTTTTGCCTAATCATACAAGCTCAATAGGTGGCCCCTTCTTCTCCCTCCTCCCTCCCTTTCCCTGTTATCCCCTCATTGCCCCTTCCCATCCCCTCCCTCTCACCACTTTTCCTTCCTTCCTCCTCTCTTGGTGCTTCCTGTTTTCTCCCTCCCATCCTCCGGAGCATCTGTTTATATAGGCACTGAATTTCCTTCTGAGTCTACACTAGTGAGGGTTCAGGACTCAGTGCTCTAGCTTGGGGCCCCTTCTTAGGCTGCCCACTAGTATGGGAACTCTAATATGTCTCTTTAACTCCTTGCCTCTAAGAATCCTACTGCCTGGAGCCTTCTCCCCTGTGATCCTACTTTGGGGCAATATCCTGGCTACTTCAGCCCTGACTTGTGTGGATTATCTTGCATATCATTGGTCCTTCCCATCTTTAGGTTCTTACAATCTTAACACCCCACTCTTCTGCAAGGTACCCTGAGCTTTAAGATGGGAGAGATTTGGTTGGTTCTAGGTGAATATTGTAGGTTTTTGATATTGTGAATTATGGTTTGCTGTT
The DNA here is from genome assembly GCA_023101885.1 of Typhlomys cinereus. Taxonomy (NCBI): domain Eukaryota; kingdom Metazoa; phylum Chordata; class Mammalia; order Rodentia; family Platacanthomyidae; genus Typhlomys; species Typhlomys cinereus. The sequence goes on from JALPQD010000014.1 coordinate 9,550,276, forward strand.
GTTTTCAGTTTTGCTGCTCCTGCACTGCCCTTGACTGCATCCTGATTAGCTGTTGAAGTCATCTCCTAACCAAAGATAAAAGACTGTTTAAATGAAGATCTTAAATAATAAGAGACTTAAAGATAGATGGAAGAATAGGAGTGAGACACAGTAGTGAGAGGGGTCAGATTCCTGTTAAAGCAACCTATTTTCTTTTTTCTTTCTTTCTTTATTTTTTTCCCCAATCATACAAGCTCAATAGGTATCCTGGTCCTCTCCTTCCCTCCACCCCTCCCCATTCGCCCTTGCACTGCCCCCCCCCCTTTTCCCTTCCTTTCACCTTCCTCCCTCCCCTTCTCACAGTGCCTCCACCTTCTTCCCTCCCCTTCCCTGGAACATCCTTTTGTGTGAATGCCAAACCTTGCTCTGAGTCCTCCACCCTAGTGAGGGATAAGGACTCAGTGGCATAGCCTGGGGCCCTTTCTTGGGCTCCCCGTTAATATAGGAACACTACCATGCCTGTTAATCCCTTGCTTTTAAGGATCCCACAGCCTGTCATCCATACTAGACTTTGGGGGGTCGTTTATATGTCAGTCATTGCACAGGTCATGCAAAGTCCGATTATGGCTACTGCAGCCTTAACTTGTGTGAAGTATCTTGCATAACATTGGTCTTTCCCATCTTTAGGCTCTTACAATCTTGCCACCCCCTCTTCTGCAAGTTTCCCTGAGCTTTAGGATGGGGATAGATTTGGCTGGTCTGGTTCCAGGTGATTAATGTAGGGTCCCTGGTGTTCTCAATTGTGGTTTGTTGTTGATTTCAGTTTTGCTTTTCCTGCATCGCCCTTGGTTCCATCCTGATTGGTATTGAAGGTCACCTGCTAAACAAAGATAAAAAGTTGTTTAAATGAAGATCTTACTATAAGAGAAGATTCAAAGGTAGATGGAATAGGAGAAGGACACCACAGTGAGGGGGGTTCAGTGTCCCATTTGCAGGATGGTTACCATCTATTTACCAGTCCCTATACCCTCCCTGATTGGTGAGATCAAACCTCTTCAGATGCAAGTGACCAGGAAGGGAAGCTAGAGTGAGCTTCACCAGATGTCTTGCTACTTACATGCAATATTTGACAGTGACCTATTTTCTCTACTGAAGCATGATCTCCTCTCTCCTTTTTTCAGGGGGGCCTTCTCTTTCCCTCCCATTCACAATCTCTGCGATTATAGTAAGTATTACAGAGATTCATTTCCAAATATGTCATTAAGTGAGTTTGGTACTATGATCCACCTATTAGGGAGTATACATGGCGTCTAATTTTCTATGTCTGGAATACTTCACTCAATATAATTTTTTCTAATCCCATCCATTTCCCAGCAAATTTCATTTTCATCTTTTTTGATAGCTGAGTAGTATTCCATTATATAAATGTACCACATTTTCCTTGTCCATTTGTCAACTGTAGGGCATTTGGATTGATTCCATGACTTTGCTATTGTAAATAGTGTTGCTATGAACATGGTTGTGCTTGTGTCACTGTAGTGAAATTTTGCTTTATGAGGGATTATTTTAGAAATTGCCAAACTGATTGCCAGAGTAGTTGTATAAGTCTGCATTCCCACCAGCAATGTAGGAGAGTTCCCTTCTCTTCCCACCCTCTCCAGCATTTGGTGTTGTATTGTGGATTTTTGCCATCCTGACTGGGGTGAGATGATATCTCAGGGAAGTTTTGATTTTCATTTCCCTAATGGGTAAGGATGTGGAGCATTTTTTAAAATATTTGTTAGAAGTTTCAATTTTGTCTCTGGAAAAGTTTCTTTTGAGTTCCCCGGCCCATTTTTTTAATTGGGGCATTTATCTCCTTGATGTTTAGTTGTTTAAATTCTTTGTATACTCTGGATAATAGAGCTCTATCAGATATATGATTTGTGAAGATTTCTCCTATTCTGTGGATTGCCTTTTTGCTCAGTTTACAATCTCTTTATCTGAACAGAAGCTCTTTAATTTCATAAGATCCCATTTGTTGAGTGTAGGTTCTAGTGACTGTGCTATTGGATTTCTGTTTAGGAACTGTTGGACTAGCCCAATCAGTTCAAGGGCGTTCCCTACACTTTCAACTAAGATTTTTTTATAATCTCTGGCCTAATATTAAGGTTCTTGATCCATTTGGATACTACTATGGCTTTCAGATCCCTTGCCTCCAGGGGTCTCGGTGCCCTTAACCGATGCTAGACTTTATGAGGGCAACAGTGAATTATTTTTAAAAAAATTTTTCACATTTATTATTAGTTATTTATTCAACTGTGTGCATGTGTGTGTGTATGTGCGCGCGCGTGTGTGTGTCCTGTGTGTGTGTGTGTGTGTAGAACCACGGACGAATTCGTGAACCACCATGGACGCCTCCACCTCCTTCTGCCCCGGGATTCACAGGCTCCGCCCTACCAGGACCAGAAGCGCAGGCCGCCCCCGCTTCCGCCTGGCGTCTATACGTGGGATCTGGGATCCCAACTCAGGACCTTCCGCCTGCAAGGCGGAGGCTTAACCCTGAGCCACCTCTCCAGCCCCTGGAATTAATTTTTATGCGTGGTCACAAATATGGGTCCAGTTTTAATCTTCTGCATGTGGATATCCAGTTTAGGCAGCACTATTTGTTGAAGATGCTGTTCTTTTTCCATTGAAATTTTTGGGCCTCTTTGTCAAAGATCAAATGGCTGTAAATGGTGTGAGCTTATATCTGGGTCTTCAATATGACAATTTCGTGATATCTCTTTGGACTCCAACTTGCTGATGTGGCCTCCTCCTAAAGAGTTAAACCTCTGCAGTGTTTGTCATACCCTGGCCTAATGGACCCTCAGCAAGCCACAAATCATCCTAGCTTTGGATGACAGTTAATGAACTGTGAAAATCTTGCACCAATATTTCTACTTCATCTGCAAGCTGAAAGAAAGCAAGTTTGTTTTTCCTCCTCGAAAAGGACCGAATGTATTTCTTAGGCAGATGAGGAGGATGTGTTTTCAAGAACCTCTTTTCAGTGTAGAAGAAATCTTTCTGCTCTTGGAAATTTGATTGTAAGAAGTAAAAGTTTCTAATTCATCTCATGATTACTTTTATGTCCCTGAGTTTATTTTATCAGTTGATCTAGATTGCCAGCCTATGACCTTGAGCAAGCTGCTCTGCCTCTTCGACTCTGTTTTCTCATCTGCAAAATGAGGCTTCAAAACTTGATGTTATTCCCTCTAAAACTTCCTTGGGAAATTGATGATATAGTGATTATTGTGTTTTCTTAAAAGTCATATAGCATGATCTATTCACAATGGTGATAAAAATGGAATCAGCCAACATGGCCATCAACAGAGGAATGGATAATGAAAATGTGGTACATATACACAATGGAATATTATTCAGCCATCAGAAAGGATGAGATTATGGAATTTTCTGGCAAAAAGATAGAACTTGAGTGAGGAATCTCAGACACAGTGTTAAGCATCACTTGTTCTCTGTAATATGTGGATGATTGAACTGATATGTTTGCCAATGTATTTGAATTGGAGGCACTATAGAAGCCAGAAAAGTTGAAGAAGATCTACGAGTGGGAAGGTGGGAGGGATGGTTAGGATGAAACTTTTTAAAGGGGAGATTTAGGATCCCAGGGTGAGGGACAGAATAACTGAGAAAAATACATAGCTTGGAATGAGGGATGGGAGACAGGAGGGACATGGGAAGTATAAGGGACAAGAAGGACTTATGGAAAAACCCAAAGATGGTAGGAAGTAATCATAAAGGAACATCCTATGCTAGTAATATGTCAAAAAATGTCCTTTAAAGAAAGGATGAGAATGACAGTCCCTATGTAGAGGAGCATTGAGTGATGGGGGAAAGAAAGCCTTGAGCTGATGCACTTAGAACCCAGGGACAAAATTATACTAGAATTAATAGGAATGTGGCACTTCCTGATAAAATGTTGGTCAGAGAGCTCTTAAAGGCCCTTAGATATTATAGCTTTTTCTTGCTCTTGGTTGTTCTCCAAAAACTGTCAGTAAAATCTTATTACTGAAAATACAACACAAATGTATCATAGCACATGGGCAAAATATATAAAATAAGCTCTCACATAACCATAATATGAATTGGTCTTGAAATAAATATATTAGCTATTATTCCAATCTTAATTCAAAATCATAACCCATGATCCATTGAAGCTTCAACAAAATGTTTTCTCTTCCAATCAACAGCCCTCCATAATCCTCAAACTTGCCATTATAAATAACTTCTTCTATACCAATCAATGAACACTACTTCACAACACCATCTTCATAACTACCACACTCATAGCCATATCAATTATTATAAAATTAGGAGCAGCACCAATTTACTTTTGAGTTCCAAAAGTAACACAAGGCATTAAAACTTCCTTCAGCTTAATTTTCCTCACCTGACAAAAAAATCGGACATCTTTCAGTTCTATATCAACTGTCAAACTCTGTCAACCACAGTATTATTATAATCTCCGCAGGCCTATCAATTTTACTCAGCACTTGAGGAGGTCTCAATCAAGCTCAGTTGCTAAAAATCATAGCCTACTCATCCATCACCCACATAGGATGAACTGGAACTGGTCTGAGGACTTTCTTTTTGCTGGATGGTACCAGGGAATACTGTAGAAGCTGATGGAGGAGATATGACACAAGTCCCATCAGTGGCACGAGATCTGTAAGTTGCAATATAAAAAAATACCATGTCAACAGCTGGTCACTAGTGTAATAGCGGCATGAGTACCAAGGAGACGAGCAACAGTTTTCTGATTGGACTCAAGACAAGCTTGTCAGAATGGTACCCATCCCTGTTACTGTAAACTCTAGTTTACAACTGCCTAAACAAGAACCTAAAGAAAGGGAAGGAAATAGATTAATAGGGAAGACCGCCAATAAGGAGACAGTACATCAAACTGCTCTGTAGGTAGCTGTTATTATACCCATAGAATGGGAACTCACAGTGAAAATCTTTGGGCCTAAAACAGGATGAGTGAATGGAAACGCACATACCAGTAGGGTGGCCTGAAGAAAGGTAACTTGTTACACTGTAGAGGCCTGAACCCCTTCAGGAGTAGACAAGCCAGAGTGAACAAACCCTAAGAATGGGATGGAATGGTGAAGTGAAGGGAGGGAGTTCAAGGGAGGGGGAGGGAGGGAAGCTGGGATGAATACTCAATATGCTTGTAAAAGTAAAAAAAAATTTAAAAAATCATGTAGCATGAGGTGATGAACTATTACCTTAATTATTAAGTATTAAAATTTTTGTTTCATAATATACCTATTAATGCACATATACATATATTTACATAGAAGCCTACTTAGGTGCATATATTTCTCTTTACCTACTTAAGCAGGTTCTATGAAGTGTAATTGCTTTTTGGAGAATAACAAAATGAAACATAATTGGGCACGATAAAGTGACTGCTTAGTAGAAGCAAGAGCAACAATGCATTTTATTCACTTATTGCATATTCTAGAGTAATTATTATAATTCATGCCTCTAGTCATACTTCTCCTTAAATTTTCAGTGCAACCCCTTCACAAATTCTAATGTTCTTTTAAATTGCTGCTTCAGTTCAGTTCCGTTTAATGTTTATCAAAACAATACTATTAACAATGTAGCTTTTTGTTCTGTTTTCTCATTTATCTTCCTATGATCTTGGAAAAGTGTTCTTCCTTTTTCATTTCTCCCTTTCCCAACAGGAAACACCTCCTCTTTTGCAGCTGGGTTTGGATAGAGCAGTGGTTTTTGACTCACACGTTCAAGTTGAGTTTTTCCATGTATATTTCTCAACTGCTGATCCCCCCCTTCCAGGAGTCTCTTAATCTCATTATGAAATTCATTTGAAAAAATTGGACTTGGCAACAAAGCACCTTCTAAGTACTTTCTTGAAATCCATGGATTCATGCAGCTCTCAGGTTTCATCCAAGAAGCATCTGTTTTCAGTGGAGGGTAGTCAACAGAGAGAATCACAACTGGTTGAAGTGCAGAGAATAAGAGACTCCAGTGCATGACCCTAAACAGGACGTTTGCCCTCCCCTCCCCAGGACTCAGGGAACATTGAGGAAGAGGAGATAGAATGAATATAAGTGCCACAGGGCAGGGGTATCAGCAGTGCCTTCTGGACCTGAAGCTGCTGCATCTGTGGACCCACCGCAGATACTTGTGTAAAACCTGTGCAAGGGTGGACTCATTGACATCACGTGGATGAGGGAATACCCCTTGTGATTCTTCTTTCTGAGTTAATATCAATCATCAAAGCTGGCTGGAGGAAGTGGAACCTCTTGTGTCAATGGACCACCAATTATATCACCATCTACATTGCCCGAGGTGCCCAGGCACAGCTAGTGCAGACAGCCCTTGTTGGCTCAGTGTGACACACACAAGAAAAAATATAAAAATGGCAGAAGGAGAAGGGATGAGGCATGGTAATATGGAGAAAAAACAAAATTTCATTGTACAAAACTGTCAAAGATAAAGAAAAGATAAATCCCTGGGTCTCTTCGTGGAGAATTTGTTCAGCATAGATTTTCTAGCCATTGTCGCTGGTACAAATTAGAGTCTTCATCTGTGGTACAGCATGAGGCAGGATTCTGTACAGATGCTGGAGAACTAGAATGAACTTTCCTCTGGGCAGGGGCTTTCATTCCAGGGCCTGGGTTTAAATGTTGCTGCCAAGAAGGACTTCGCCATGGTCTCTTCTTTCAAAATTTCTTCACCCACTTAAAAAGATAACTTAGTCCCTATTGTCTGTGGATCCGCTCGGGTTTTAACTCGTGTTATTTCTATGTGTTCATTGGTAAGTCACATTCCATTCAGCCATTGACTCTTCTTAGGTGCCTCTGAATTGTCATAACCTGTCAGGCTGATTGTTTTCATGGCTGTTTTCGTTTTATAACTTACTGCTGCAATAAAATAACTGGCCCAAACAACTTTGGGGAAAGGGTTTAATTCTAGTTCACAATTCTAGGTTGCAGTCCATCATGCAGAGAAGTCACAGTGGCAGGAGCTTGAAGCAGCTGGTGGTATCACAGCACAGCAAGAGCAGAGAGCAGGGACCAAAGCCTGCATAGTTGCTTGCCTCCCTCCACTCGCTCTTGCCCCATCTTTAGCTACCTGCCAGGGAAAGATACCATCACACTGTACTGGGTTTTCTCACGTAAATTAGACCATCCCTCCCAGGCATGCCCAGAAGCCAGCTTGTAATCTGGAGAGAACACCTCTTAGGTAAGCTTGGAGATCAGGCTGGCAAATATTGACCATCACAATGAGCTTGACAATTTAGTACTGGCCAGGTATTTTGAAGGGACAATGAGAAAGTGTGCATGACACAGGTGATGAGGCCTCAGAGTTGAAGACATCAGAATTAGTTCACGTTCATAGCTTAGCATGGATACAAATGGGGAGACACAGAAATATCCCTAAGTAGGTTGCAGGGTAGTGAGTCCACAGCGAGTCTATCTCATACAAGCATATAAAGTATCTTTACACACACATTGTCTACCTGTGATCTCCATTAGTGAGCATCTTAGCTCCCAACGCTCATCACACACATGCCGTGATATCACGTGGGTGAACCCATGTCTCTCAGGAAAAGACTCTGTCAGCTAGAATGTGGTGTTCATTTATGATTCTTTCAGCTTTGCAGTCTCTATTAATTCCCAAAGTTTCTTATGTCAGCCATCCTCTCCCTCTTGTACTTCTAGTAGAATTGTTCCAATACTTACATGACAGTAATCATCTTTGCGATCCTGAGGATTGAACTCAGGGCTTTCTCCATGTTGAATATAGCTCTGAGCTATGTTCATGGTACCACACTGATATTTAGCTTTTCTTTTTTTCCACTTCTATCTTCAATTCTAGGATTCCTTCTAAATGAATTTTAATTTTTAAAATCTGTTTATATACTTTATAACACCTATCAAAATATTATTTACTCTATACTAGTATTTTATTTGTACTGGCTTCTTTTGGCATAAACCCATATACATGGTAATACTTTTTTACCTGAAAAAAAAAACACAAGGGAAACTACTCTGGCTAGTTTGAAATACATGATTATTATTAGCAATGAAAACAGCAGCAGCAGTATAATGTAACTAACTTTTTTGTGTGTCTTGGTGCTTCTGACTGCACTCTATGTCTCATTCACATTAACTGCTTTGTGCCTCACAAAAGCTCTGTGACAAAGGTCTCTATTTGTCCCACTTTGCAGATAGGGACACTAAGACATAAAGCAATTAGATAACTTGCCTGGGATCACACAATTAATAAGTGGGAAAATGGAGTTCCTGGCCTAGGCTACTTTGCCCACCTGTCAGTCACTGGAAGGACAGAAGAACACATCTATGCTGACTTCCAGTGACAAATTCCAGAAATTACCTGGTGAAGTATCTGTTATAGCTGCCCATCCAGAACCACACTGCCCAGCCATGGAGGGAAGGCTGCCACTTTGACTGCTGTTCTAGACACTTGTTCAGCCACCAGCCCAACTGCAAAATTAAAGTGAGACTTTTGCCATGTTCTTGCTTCCAAATCATTGACCCCAGAGAGTGGGTCTGGGAAACCCAAAACTCATGCCTGAATCTTAGTGTCCCTGAAGGCTGAGGTTTGGGCATTAAGGGTGTCCTGTTCTCAGTGCTACTCCAAATCACTTAATCACAAAGAAAATAAAACACAAGGTTTCTAGCTTGTGAAGCAACCCTCTCTTCAGCGGAGAAATTGATATCCAGAAAGAAAATACCTTTTCTAGGATCACAAACCTAAATGGAAAGGACAAGGCCTGATTCTTTATAGTATATGATAAAAAAATTATACTGCTCAGGAGTGAAGATTTATTCTTTCTGCAGAGTGATATGTGGGCAAATTTGGTAGTTTCAATTTTTATTCTGTTCTACTTCTTCCCACGAGTGCTTTTGTTAAGTACTATCTTCCAAATCTATTCACTCACGGACCCTCCCCCCACAAGCTTTTCATCACTGTGGTCCTGGGTACTGTACCTTTCAATTTCAGAATGTGAACCATGTCTCTCACCACAGATCTAGAGGGAACCTTGGGCACCACCCATCTTGGTCACAGGTACTCTGCTTCTACTGCTCTGGCCATCTTCAAGGAAAAACATTGAAACACAGTGCTTTACAATTGTGAAATATCACCACTAATGATATAACCCTAATAATAATTTTGAGGGGGAACAGGATGTGTCACGCCTCATTGTTAAGAACCACTACTTTTGCGCCAGCCAGCACATTTGGCAACTGGTGGGCCCTCAATCACTCTTCAACCCATGAAGGAATCAGGAGAGTGGATTTAGGAACATCCCTCATGGGCTGCCATCTGCTGCAGGCTCTAACTTGCCAGAGTCGTGGCCTCGCCTGGCCAATCTGGAGTCTGGGCCTTGGAGAAAGGGTGAGCATCCTGTGGAACAGCCACTGAGGAAGGTGGTCTCCGGGGATTTGCTGTCCATCATTTTTTGTGCCAGGCCACAAGTAGGAATTCAGCTGGAATTAAGGAATTATTCTTGTTGCCATGCGATGTATTTATTTTTGTGGACCGACCTTACATTATTTAGCTGTTTTTTGCCTTGTGCTCTTGGTGTTGCCTTCATCTGCTGCATGTGTCTTGGGCAGACACATCAATCTTCAATCTTCCTATTGATCTCAGGAAAGTGCAGTCAGGATGAGAAGCACAAGGGCCACAAAACTCGAAAATACTCTCTAAGCACCAACCAAGTATCAACAAGCTTTGGACTATCCTGCTTTGGATGCTTCTTTATATCATTGTATGCCCACAGCTGTGCCCCATGACTGCATAGTGTATAAGACCCCAAAAGCCATGGGGGAGAAGATAGGAAAGATCTTTTTACCGGTCTTTCTTGCAAAGCACATTTTAGACTACTGTGTTCTTTAACATGACCCTGTCATCTCTCTTCTTTGGTTTCTTCCTTCTCTGGTTTCTTAGAATATGATGAAAGTGATATATTCTGTTTTTGTTTTAAATTTTAATATATTTGATTTATTTATTTGAGAGACAGAGTTGGAGAGAGAAAGAGAGATATGTTATGGTAAAGGGTCGAGCCAGAGAAAGTTTTCAGAAGTCGATTCTTTCCTTCTAACATTTGGGCTTCTGGAGATTGAATTTAAGCCCCCAGGTTTGTGATCAGGTGCTATATCTGTTGAATTATCTCTCTAGTTCTGTACTCTTCTTTTATACAAACCTTGGGTACTAAAAATACACTTGATGGCTTTGGTGTGACCATCTTGTTTCTCCCTGTTTCCTTGTCTTTGGATTATATGGCTTACTATGGCTGTATGACTTGCTTTCCTGCAGAACAGAGGACATAGCCACAACTCCTGTCTTGCTTGTCTATCTGATATATGTTCATCAACAGACTATGAACAGGGATGCTGTGTGCCTTGTATGAACAAAAGCTTTAAGAGACATCAGTCTCTCCTATTGGCTCTTATAATATTTTAATCTTCCCTAAGTGTCAGATCTTAAACAGGAGTAGCTTCTGAAGCCTGCATCCCATAAGAGAAGACGACTTGGGGAGAAGGGTTAGCAATCATTACCATGTGTGAGCAATGTTTGCTTGCTACAAGACACTGGGAATTGGAGTATAACTGACTGGCAACCTCATGAGGTTCAAAACAAAAGTTATACTAAAAGTTAGAGATGACCAACAAAGTAGAATCTTTCCCTCACAGTGATTAATAATTTATTGGGAGTCATTTAATATCTAAAATTTGTTTGCTTATTTCATTTTGGCCCCTGTATGATGAAGTGGATATGGACTCCCTCCTAGGTGGTCTTGAGGAAATCCTGCTGAAGTGGACAAAAGGAATTCTTCCCAGGAAGTCAGAACACACAAGGCTCTCTGCATGGTTTTTGGCAGGTAATAAAACTTGACTTCAAATATTTCACTTTTGGAAAGCTGTAGCTTAGACCAAATAATTTGGGGTTTGATCCAGCTGTTAAATTTGTAAGGTCAGGGGAAGACTAACAAATAACGCTCCACTTCCCTGGCCATGTTTGAAACTTATTGTAAGGGAGCCATTTGCTCAGGAATTATACATGATAGAGATCAAAATAGGCTTTATTATAATAAAAGCTCTGCGGGAGAGGACAGCAGGCAAGCAGAGGTTCTGCAGACCTTCCACTGAATTCACCTCCCCTTGCTGTGGCCTCCTCCTGCCACTCAGAGGAAGGGAAAGGCTGGTCACAGAATGGGCTGAGCTCAGGGTCTCAGCCTCTGCTTGGAGCTTTACAATCCCTTATCACTCCTATGTTTTCTCTGGCACAGTGGGTTAGTGATGGGTGTGGTACCTACTTGGGGACATGTGATCCTGGGAAAGGGGGCTCTAGTTAGAAAGATGCTATGAATCTGTGATTCAAAAATAGGCATATAGAAATCTAATAGAAACTGCAGGATATATACAAATGAATCTAAGTCAGTATAAAAGTATACTTTTTGCTTGTGTGTCTTTTATTTGTGGGGGTGGCGGTACTATCACATCAGTTGAGATAGGGGACCTGTACAGATGCTGTAATGGCTTGAGTTTATTGTCAATTTAAATCTAAAATAACCCAGGGATAAACCCACAGGTGAGAAATTATTTAGTCTGTGTGTGTGCCCATTGATACTATGTTTATTATGTTAATTGAGGTGGGAAGATTTTTCCCATTGTGGGTAGAATAATTCCTTGGGATTGGACTGTGCACTGAATAAAAATGAAAAAGCAAGCAGGGCATAAACTTTCACCTCTCTCTGCTTCTTGACTGTGGATGTCATGTGACCAGCTATGCCAGACTTCTGCCCCCATGTCTTTCCTGAGGGGAGATTATTCTCTTATACTGAGAGACAGAACAATTGAGTTTTATCACAGCAACAGAAAAAGGACCCAAGATGGATACCCATAAGCTTATGAATGAATACATAAAATGTAGCATATGTACACAATGGAGTTTTATTCAGCTATAAAGAAGACCGAAATTATGTGATTTTCAGAGAAATGAATGAATTGGAGAGTATTATATGAAACAAAATAAACCAGACTTGGAAAGACAAATATCTCATGTTTTTCTCACATACAGTAGGTTTTATATATATATACCCCCTGGAAATTTTCAGTGCTCATTTATGTAACAAGACATGTCAGAGTCCAATGGATATTTTACATCAAACAAAGTTTGTTCATATGTATACTTGTTTCAACCCAGAAGCCTACAAATTTATGAAGTATTCAAACCCTTCCTCACAAGAAGCTATGTTACTGTTTTATTAGTTTTTCGTGTAAATGAATCTAGATCCCTCACCCACTTCAGCACCACTTGAGGTCTAGGGAGTCGGTGACCTTAGCCACGCCTTAGCACTAGCTGGGAAGCTTTCAATACTTCTGATACCCTAGAGTGCCTCCTAAATGATTGACATCTCTGGGGATGACTCATAAGCCACAGTACTTTATAAAGTTCCCTGCCTTCCAGTGTTAGACCAAAGTTGAGTACCACTGCGTCAGAGGAAATAATTTTGGCAACAATACTCACTGTTTTTGCCTGTCAAATTAGCCACTCATATAGCAAGTCAGGTTTATTCCACAAGCAGCAGATGAATGTAAAATACCCATGAGGTCTAAATGGAAGTGGCTACTAATAGAATCTGATATGCAAACACAGGGCACAAACACACATCCCAACACTATTTTCATAGATTATCCCATGAACCCTTGAGAGGCTCTGAGGTAAGCATGTTTAGGTATCATTTTGCAGATGAGGAGAAAACATGGAAGCTTAGGCTTGGAAGTTAACTGATTAATAAAGGTCCAACTACTTAAAACTCGGGAAAGATAGAATTTGAACTCCCAAATCCTTAACTAATGCTACTGATGTTCTCTTTTGTGAACTTCTGGGTAACTATCTAATGCTAAGTCTAATGTAGTCCTCTCAAGTTGTCAAGTTGCTGTCCCCTTGGGTGGATCATGGTCTGTCTGTCACCTTTGGGAGCTATGTTCCTTCTCAGTAAAGTGGGTGGAGGTAATGTTATACTCTCAGCCTAGGAAAGTTGGCCTGAACAGAATGCCCAGCTAATCCCAGGGGTCTCAGAAACTTCAGGAAAATATCAGTTACTCCCCCAACCCCTTGTCTTCACCTTATCCACAAACAAGAATTTTCCTTCATCTCCAGCCTATGAAGTCAGCAAGTACAGTGTGCTGGACTCATCCAGAAACTGGGCAGAGGAGGAAAGTCATTAACACCCAGCAAGTACCCAAAGCAAAAACATCTGTGAGCACATCAGAATTAAGGGTGGTGAGAGGACTTGATGAATCTGAAAAGAGGAAGACAGGAGTTGGTAGGGGCATCTGATCAGTACCAGCTGAAAAAGACAACGTACAGGAGGAAGGGGGGGGGGAGGAGGGGAGAACTGCGAGCCATCCTGGAAAGGTCCCTGAAAGGTGACATGTTACCCCTGACTTCTTTAGCAGTCAGCCGTTCAGCTCTTTCTTGGAAGTGGTCAGTAGTCGATGTGATATCTAGAAGGAGAGGTTTGTGTTCTTCCCCAAATAATGAATGATGAAGTGGGAAAAGATTTGAAAAAAATTACATTTATTTTAAAACAGAAAACAGTACAGCCAGTGACTCTGGGAATCCAGGAGACTGCTTTGGGGAGACATTGTAGGAGACTGTCAAGTGACCGCACAGCGCAGAAGTTAGTTTTCAGAAAAACAGCAAAAGTCAGTCCCTAATATTAGGAGAAGCATACTTAAATTTTACAAGTTTAGAGAGAAGAATGAGAGAGAAAGAGAGAGAGAGAGACAGTGAGAGAGACAGAGACAGAGATAATTCTTTAAGAATTGAAAGAGTATACAGCTCATACACTGGTGAAGAAACAGAGGTCCAGGGTTCAAGTCTCTGTTCTGGTACCAAATGAAGTAATAGAGATAACACCATTTTATCTTGATTCAGCCCCTGACTCCATTTGGTGCCTACTCAGGTATTTTCAACACTTCCTACCCCAATTAGCTGAATGTTTGTCTGTGGGTGGAACATTTGGGGCTTATCATGACTCTGACCATAGCCCAGATACATAACCAAAATAACTCTAAGATGAATAATCAAAACAATTTCTGTATGTAACCACACACCTGTAAAATAACTGTTGTGGGGGATAGAGATATGGTTCAGTGCTCAAAACCTTTGCCCAGTAAGCAGAAGGTCTTTTTTTTATATAACATTTTTTATTATTATTTCTGCTCATACAAACTTAATAGGTACACCGGTTCCCTCCCTCCCTCCTCCTCCTCCAGACCCCTCTGTTCCCCCTCCACTCACCCCTCCCTCCCCATCCCCCAGTGTCTCCCCCCCCAATCCCCAGAGAATCCTTTAATGCGCATGCCAGACTCTCCTCTGGGCCCTCCTCTCTGATGACATACAAGGACTTAGTGGCTTTTCCCTGAACCCTTTCCTGTGTTCCCCTTAAGCATAGGAACACTACTGTGGCTGTCAATCCCTTGCCTCCAAGGATCTTGGTGCCTTTAGCAGATGCTAGACTTTGTGAGGTCAATAGTGTGTTGGACATTGCGCAGGGCATGCAAAGTCCAATTATGATTGCTTCGGCCCTAACTTGTGTGGAGTATCTTGCAAATCATTGCTCCTCCCATCCTTTTGCTCTTACACTCTTACCCCCCCCCCCTTCCGTGAATTTCCCTGAGCTTCAGGATGGGGAGAGATTAGGCTGGCCTAGTTCCAGGTGGTTGATATAGAGTCTCTGATGATCTGGATTATGGTTTGTTGATTTTCTTTAAGCAAAAGGTCTTGAGTTTAGAACACAGATCTCACTTAAAAATGTCCTGGAGAGAAGTGGGAGTGGCCTTCACTTTTGGTCTTGGAAGGCAGAGCCTGGGAAATCCCAGAGCAAAGCAATAAGGAGACGGAGCAATCCAGGATTATTCCCAAAGTCACCCTTGGACCCCTACAAGCAAACAGTGCTCTCTTCTACACAAAGACACACACACACACACACACACACACACACACACACACACACACACAGAGCTACACACACATATTCGCACCTACACATGCAAAAAAATCTGGTTCAACAATTATTTTTATATTTGTGCTTTTTTATTTTCTTCATAAACTCCACATCTTCTAAGGTCCAGTACTTGAGAGACTTTTGAGGCATGAATCACCCTTGGGCGTGTACTGAATTAATAAAGGAATTCCTTTCCTTTTAATTGACTTTAATGGGGTCTTAAAGCTAAAGGGAAGAGGAAGGAGAAGGACTGAGAGATGACTTTTGGAAGAGCAAGAGTGACTCTTCCTATCTCTTTCTGTGGCATGCTTATAGGCGGTCAAATTCCCTGGGAATCCAGACAGGTGATTGACTCAGCTGATTAATTTAAGGGTGGAAAGTGAGATTTTAATGTTACCATGGAACCTAGAGAGAGAGGATAGCCATGTCCTTAACAGAGGTATCTAGAACATAGATGAGCTATGAAGTTTCCAGAGTTGTGGAGGGCACTTCAGAAGTCCAACCACTGGGCAATGAGAAGGGCTCCCTACAGCTGAGTGACACATCAGACAAAAAACGAGAACTGAACCCTTCCCCCCAGAGGTCATTACCTGAATGACATTGCCTGAATGGTTCCTAACACGGGCTCCTCTGTCCCACATCTGCAGTTTCAGAGTTAATAAAACCAGGTGGGGAACAGTCTGCTTGTCTAACCATCTCCCAGGTGATCAGGCTGCTGGTTGGAGAATGGCTTCACTGGAGAGAGCTGAGATACCCAGTGGAATGTTTGCTTTTTATGATTCAGCTTGAAAAGCTGTTCTCAGCTCAAACACAGCTGTTTTGGACCTCACCTGGGCCTGTATGGGGGGGAGGCTACCAACTGCCAGCTAGGTTTCCTGCTCTAAGGAGATTCCCAAGAGTCCCTCTCCCAGTCCACCAGCACACCAGGAGTCTTAACAACAGGGATCTCGTCTTTCCTTTAACTGCTGTTCTTTCCGTGCCTTGGGAAGTGAGGCTCTAAACCTATAAGCAGGAATCAGCATCCTGTCTCCATGAAATCCTTGCCTCTCTTGGGAATCACTGAATTGCTGACTGTCTCAAGCTCCAGTGAGTCCTCTGGTCAGACTCTCTCCTCTGGGCATTGCAGTTTAGGAATAAGCATGACTTTCCAAGAGAAATTTTTGCCTGAATGTAGGAAATGTGGTTAAACCCCCAAGTCCCTTGGGAAGGCATATCCCAGAAATTTAGAAGGATAATGAAAATGAGGCTTGCCTCCAGCATCTAACAGCTCCCCGAGGCAGATATGCCCCCTCCCACTGAGGCAGATATGCCCCCTCCCAAGTGACCCCTACTTACATCAAGGGAGTCTAAAATTGGCTTCATTTATTTTGGTTGCTTTTCTCTGCCTGGTTTTCACAAGTGGTTATAATGGTGATGTTCATTTAGGCAGCTGCTAGTTAAGAATCATGTTATGCTATTGTTGCCTATACTGGGCTATAATAGAAAAGATATGCCAGCGTGATTTGAGAATAGGCAGGAGGCATGAAGGGGGTGTCCTTGAATGGGATATGCAGAATGGAAAATCTGTACTCTTACTGCCATAGAATTCCTAATTTACAGGTTATGGTTCAATATAGTCTGCCTTTCAGATACAATTTAATGCAGACAACCTGAAATAAGACAAAGAAACAGCTGACAGGGTAGATACCCTTTGCTTTCTCCATTGTGGACTCGGTGACTTGTCCCAGTCTCTTATAAGCAGTCCAAGCAAGACTCAGGAATAAGAAGTAAGAAGGTGGGTGCTCACAGGCTTATTTGCATATTTGCAGCCACATGTCCATTGCTCGGTGTCACACAGGGAGGAGCAGGTGTTTGCTTTCATCAGTTTGCTTGCTCGGTGTACACACAGGCAAACAAAGCACTGTACACGAAGGGCCTGACTATTTCTCAGACACTCTGTGAGGTGCTATACATACAAATCTCTCTGATCTCTGCCATGGTGGTAAGGAAGGTGTAATTCTCCCCATTTCCCAGCAAGAGCAGTGGAGGTTTTGGAGAGGCTGGGAAACTCAGTACTGGGGAGCTGCAGATGGGGGCCCCGAGATCTGCAAGCTTTAGGCTTGCCCCTGTGTTGAGGGGACCATACCTGCCGCTAGATCCCCCAACCAGTCTTGAATGCCAGTTGGCCTCAGGTTCTTTTAGCTGCCCTTAGACCTTGAATCCCACCTTTCTGCCCACTGCCTCCACCTCTTTTTTTGAGACTCTTCTTAGAAATTGTAAATTCCTGCTGCTCTCAGCTTGCCCATAGGGTCTTGAATTCTATTGGTAATGAGAAGTAATGTAAAAACTGACTTGAGTAAAATCTTAGAGAAGTGGAGAGAAAGGACACAGAAAC
Source organism: Typhlomys cinereus (assembly GCA_023101885.1). Lineage (NCBI taxonomy): Eukaryota > Metazoa > Chordata > Mammalia > Rodentia > Platacanthomyidae > Typhlomys > Typhlomys cinereus. The sequence goes on from JALPQD010000014.1 coordinate 9,567,690, forward strand.
CATGTTGAATGAGCTTTGCCAAGACAGCCAGGAGGAGAAAAAGGAGGATCTACACAGAGACATTTATTGGAAATTGTGAAGAAAGCAGTGTGTGGAAGGGAGGGGCTCATGATTCTGTTTTCTTTGGGGAATTGGAGAGATTGTTTTATCTCCCTTGGGCCTTATTGTATTTGAATACTTGTCTGTAGCACACACCAATATTGTGAACAAGGCAAACTTGTCAGGGCTTTTAACCAAGTTCATAGAAAGGAGACCTTGGTTGAGACTTCTGAAGCTTGGTTACTAGTCTCAGCATCACATCTTCTGAGGAGAAGAAGTCATTTTCCTTCCCTAATCTGCAAGGAGACTTGGAGAAGTTTTATTTTGAAAGATCACAGCAAGCTATGATTTTACCAGACACTGCCAGAAAGAGAGGCAGGCAGCATGTCCAAATGATGAATGAATTGTCTCCTAAGAAGCAACTTTTTTTTAAAATTGAGCTTTGTGGATAAAAAAAAAATAGTTCTAATGTACCTTGAATACTTACTATGTATTGAAGAGAGGACACTGGGAATAAAGGTAATTTTCCTTGATCTAGCTAGAGATTAAAATCTTCCTATATCCATTAAAAATCAAACAGGGCTGTGATACTACAGGGGCTTCTGGTAGTTTTCAAGTGGTCCATTAATTGGCAAAAGTAGGAAATATCATTTTGTTCTTGTGTCAGCTTTCTGTAGTTTTTCTGCTTCCTCTTGTTGAGTATGCTCTGTGTAGTGTATAGAAAAATCAGTAGTGACACATGTAGCTACGAACTTTAAAAGCACAAAATTATTATAATGAGTATTATTGTCCTTGGAATTGGTTATGGTTCTATTGTTTTTTCCTTTTTCTGTGTAGATATTCTATAGATACAATTTGAGAGACTGCAAATTGGCGACTTGGTAAATTGGTAACTTCAACTGCTTTAAAAAATTGTTATTTTTTTGTACCAACAAGTGTAGTCCACCATTTTCTTCAAATAACACCAGGGCTCCATGCCAGTAATTGATTTTGTCATCAGTCCTGCTAGTAGCACTTTAAATTAGTGTTCCCATATATGGACTTAATTGGAATTTAATAAGATGCTTAGTGAACAATAAGTAAAATCAACATTATCCTAAAATCATATTTACTGAAGATTAACCACTGTGGAGATACAAATCTATTATGTAGCAGCCCAGATAAATTTTTCACAATACTAAATCATATGTAAACATTGTGTTTCACTTCAAGTAAATGTGGATCTTCAGATCCATTTGTTTTTCCCCTGTAAGTAAACAGAGCTGTTTACTTCTGCTAAATCCATTCTTATCAATAGGTTCAGCAAAACCTAGGGTCTGAAAAAAAATCATCCTCCACTGGTAAAGCAGATTTTCTCATCGAGTAAGTTTGATGTGGAACTTGAACAAATATCTGGGTCATGCTATCAGTGTGGGGAACTAGAGAAACTCTAATATCAAGCATTGTCTTAAGATTAAAAACAGACTTTGGCTGCTTCTAATATCTAGCCATAACTGAAATCTGCAGTAACAAGTTGAAGATGGCCACAAACTTTGGTCTCTGAGAGGCATGGCTTATTTTACCTTTCTTCCAATGCGGACTAGTCCTACAAAGGCTTGACCAATAGGGGGTGTTGGAACTTTAGTAGGATTGGTAAATTCTAGCTTGGCCTCAGCTTCCATGCCACTGGTAAGCCCAAGCACAGAACACCAACTGAAAAAGAATAGAAGGGGCAGGAGAGATGGCTCAGGGGTTAAGACTCTGCCTTGAAAATAGAAAGTCTGAATTTGTAACCCAGGTGCCACGTAAAAATGCCAGGCAGAAACAGCTGCGGCCGGAATGGAGCAAAAAGGAGGTTGAAACAATCCAAGACGATCCCCAAAGTTACTTTTGGGCCTTCACAGAGACACACAGTGCCCCCTTACTAAATGAATACAATAAATAAAATTTTAAATTAAAAAATCAAAGCCTCTGGCCAAGAAGTTTGATCAAGTATCCAGGAAATGTTAAGTACCAACTTGTCAGTGACTGATTGACCTATTGTGGAAGGGCAGCTAGCTGCCTTAGACTAAACAAAGAGCAGATGAGCCGTCCTACTGAGCCCTGCCTAATGTGTAATTGTAATGAGCAACACTATTGCTGTTTTAAATCATTTTGGAATTACAGCAACTGATAATCATAACTTACTTGGCTAAAAGTCTTCTAAGTTAGGCAATAGACAATGGCTCTTTTATCCTCTCTTTCTTCTGCTTTCTGCTCTCATTTCAACTCCTCCTCTTTCCCTCCTTATCTGTAGCTGTAGTGACCATATAAATACCTGAATGATGTTTGATCGTATATGGCTTAAGAAATTACTACAGCAGGGCTTTAATGTACTCTTGTCAGTGATCCACACAACAGGTGTTAATGCCTGAGAGCCCATTTTATTTTTATTGCCAGCCACATCTAGTTTATGCACTTGTAACAAGGCCGTCCCATACCAATAGCCAATAGCCAACTCTCAACAAGGCTGACATTGGAGCAAGCAGTGTGCAACACATGTGTGGGATGCCTGGTAGTGCAAATCCTTTTTTTCCACTTTGCTACTTAAATTCAACCCTTCAGTTAATATGTTAACATTTATCCCCATGTGTATTTCTTTGGTCCAAATATGGCTCTCAGCCAAAGCTGGTTGGCTATTGACCTACATATCCTCTATATCTCCTAGGAAAGCTCTTGTGTCTCATACTCTCAACAGCAGACTTAGATCTTGCTCTCAAATGAAGTAGGTTTGCTGGAGTCACAGGTAACTACCACTTTGTCTCTATTCTTGGATTGCAGATCTGTGTATTCAGGGCCTGGGTCCTGTCCCCTACCGTATCTCTGCTGATTTTGCCAGGCAGTATCCATGTTAGCTTCTGACCAAGGTTCTCCCTTTACATTGTCATAGCTTGAATGTTTTCCTCCACGAGTTCATGTGTTTGAATTCTTAGCTGTTGTCAGTGTTTGGGGAGGTCATGGTGCCTTTGGGAGGTGGAACCTTGCTGGAGGAAGACATGTCACAGGGGTGGGCTTTGAGGTTGGTTAGTCCTGCTACCCAGCTTCCTCTAGCAGTCTGCTCTTGCCATTTGCAGCTCATTTTCTTGGCCTCCATGATGTCTGCAGTGACTTAAGTGACCTCTAGTTTCTGCCACCTCTCATGCCTTTCCCACCATAATGGATTGTATCTCCCCTCTGGAACCATAAGCCAAATAAATCTCTCTTTCTCCCTTAAGCTGATTGGATATGTCCCACAGCAGCATGAATAGTAACTGCTGCACCATGGCCCACGGGTGTTGCTTTATCTCTTCAAAACTTTGCCAAAGTAAGTTGCTTACCACTTAAGCAAGAAATGTGCTCCCCTTAACCAAAAGGATAATGTTTCTACAAGTGTTCTCCAGGCATCAGCAAAAGTACCATGAGTCCCTCCCCTTTGTCTCTCTCTCTGCATCCACTGTACAGTACTGTGCAGGACACATCCCCTAGAATGATTCCTGAAAGGTCTCAGACCTGTGTCCTCTGCTGAGATGACCTCCTGTGACATCAGCCAGTTCCCACCTTCAAGTCAGTGTTATATTTTGTCACATTCAAATATCTCTTGGCCATTTATTTTGTCGCTCTTTGCATGCGATCCAAATATAGTCTTCCAATCATTGGAATGCACAGAAATACTAGTAGGTCAGATATTAGCTTTATCTCATGCATCCATTCAAATCTTGGCTTTTTGCAGGCATGCTGTGCCTAAGCATGATTGTGTTCTCTAAATATTAAGAAGTTTGGAAATTTGTTTCTTAAAGGAAATCTTCTATTGAGAAACTTCCATTATTTCTCTCTAAAGAGGGACCCAGATTTCTCTCTTCCGTTTTCAGGACCATACTTAGAACCTTACAGGGGTTAATGAATGTCTTAACTCCAGGCATTTAGAGTCAGTGTGCGCTTTGAGATATTAGAAAAAAGCCTTTGAAGTTGGCCACTGTTGTCACAGCCCTGCAGAATTCATTTATTTCCTCATGAATATAGCTGTTGGTCCAGTTTAAGCCTTGGTTTGCCAGACTATTCTGAATAACCTGGTATGGACCATTTGTTGGCCACTCCCACATCAGTAAGCTGGGTCGTTGTCTGGCGTTTTCTTCCTTTCCCTTCTTTCCCCTTAGCCTGTATCACAAAGGCGCTGCACTGATGGAGGCAGGACCAACAGGCTTATCATTCAGCATTAGAAAAAGAGAATACTCATATACTACATGATTATGTTTCATTTAATTATGATGTTAATGAGATCACTGGTAGCAAAGACCATTTTTGCCGACAGATTTGAGTTCTATTCCTTTTCTTATCGTCTCTTTTTTTTTAGTGAAAAGAAATGAGTATTTATATCTTTGCATAACACCCCAGCAAATGCAAAATACTTACAGACCAGACTTCATTTTTTTCACATTTAAAATGGAAATAGATCAATTGAATCCTCTGGACAAATTTAGAGATTCACTGATATATGCACTGGAAGAATAACAATGAGCAAAATGGCTGCGCTTTTCAGATGCTAAAGTGCTAACATCTGGGCATATTTGAGAACCAGGAATGCAAACACAGCTTTCTACTTTTTATCCTGGAATTAGATCAAAGCCAGGTAGCATAGTGGGGACTTGGAATGGCTTGTAACACACACTGTTCTGAGTGTCAGTTGAGCCTCTAGCTGAACATTCAATGTTTCCTTTTATTTTCCTGAAAAGTTTTGGGAAAAGATCTACAATCTCAATTTTTTAGGTCCAGTGTTTTCACTTGCTTCTTAGAGTCTTCGAAGTTAGAAAAATACTGCCCTAAAGGAATGTTGCAGTCACGGTAGTAGTGAGGTGGAAGGAGCTTGGAATCATTGCTCCCCTTCCGTATCCACATGCAGAGACATCTGGACCCGGTCCAGGGCATCCTTCTCATCAGTGAGGAAACCATCTGCAAACTTTGGTCTTCCCAGCTTCAACCGACATGTTGGCTTTCTAGCATCTCCCGACCATCTGGAGATCACCAAGATGGCTCTTTCCCAGGATCTTTGTGGACCAACTGCAATGCATAGGGAGCCTTCCTTTCCAATGGTATCCAGCAGGCAGCTTCTGATGTTCCTTGTCACATCAATTGACCCGTTCACCTCAGAGGAATGCAAATGAAATTTACCGAAGCCTCATGCCTGTGCCCAGAAAGTGATGCATCATCAGAGGACGGTTTTGCGGACGACTTCCTCTCAAGATGTGTCTCCTTTATTATGTTTGGATCTAGGTTATTAATCAAATTTAGAGAAAAGATCTATTTGCTTAAACATTTATCTGGTTCTTTTTTCTGTATATAGTCAAGATGGGCGCTCAGGATACAGGGAAGGATACTATCTTCTATCTATGATGCCAGGGATAGTTCCAGATTTCACACATGCTACGCCATCACTGAGATGCATCTACCCTTTTATAGAATTTTATTTTAGACAGAGTCTCACTGTGTATTATTGCATGATTGACTGCAACACACAGTTCTCCAGCCTCACCTTCCCAAGATGCTAGGATTATAAGCTTGTGATACCATGAACAAATGTCAGTTTTTAAGACTTAGAAGTTGATGTTCAAGAGTGCTTTTTGTAAATGTAAAAATATTTAATGCAATTTTATTACTCTTTAATAAGCATACAAAGCAATTGCTTCCATTGTGAAATTTTCATACGTATACATATACACATGCATACTTTGTTCTTGTTCACCCCTCACTGGTTCCCTGTTTCCCCGTTTCTTCCTCACATTAGTTCGTCCTGCTTTTATGTCACACATATTTTTACCCTTTTTTGTTCCCTCGCTCCTTGGCTTTAAACCTCTTCTTTCTCTCTTATAGATCCCTTTCTAGTTTCTTTACACACACACATACTCTATCTCTCTCTCTTTCTTTCTTTCTTTCTTAAATCTAGATTCCACAAATGGGAGAAGACACATTTTATTTATCTTTTTTTTAAAAATTTATTATTTATTCAATTGTGAGTGTATGCGTGTGTGTGTGTGCGTGTGTGTGTAGAACCACGGACGAATTTGGGAACCACCATGGACGCTTCCACCTTCTCCTTGTTTACTCTGTCCCGGGATTCACAGGCTCCGCCCTACCAGGACCAGAAACGCAGGCCGCCCCCGCTTCTGCCCGGTGTCTATACGTGGGGTCTAGGATCTGAACTCGGGACCTTCTGCCCGCAAGGTAGAGGTTTAACACCTGAGCCAGCCCCTATTTATCTTTTTGAGTTTGGTTGATTTACCAAAATGATCCCCAGTTCCATTTATTTTTCCTGAAAATGCCAAGCTTTCATTTTTTTCTTTTTTTTAAATTTATTTTTCTGCTCATACAAACATAAGAGGTACCCCTGTCCCCTCCCTCCCTCCACCCCTCCCTGGACCTCCCTGTTCCCTCCCCGCTTTGTCCCTTCCTTTCCCCCCTCCCTCCCTTTCTCCCAGTGCCACCTCCCCTCACCTCTGAAGCATCCTTTAATGTATATATCAAACTTACCTCTATGTCCTCCTCTCTGATGAGGTGTAAGGACTCAGTGGCATTTCCTAGAACTCTTTCTTGTGTTTCCCTTAAGTATAGGAACACTATTGTGACTGTTAATCCCTGCTTCTAAGGATCCTAGTGCCTTTAGTCCATGCTAGACTTTGAGGGGTCAATGATATGTTGGTCATTGTTCAGATAATGCAGAATCCTATTATAATTGCTTCAGCCCTAACTTGTGTGGAGTATCTTGCATATCTTGACTCCTCCCATCCTTGTGCTCTTACAATCTTACCGTCCCCTCTTCTGCAAATTTCCCTGAGCTTCAGGATGGGGAGACATTAGGTTCCAGGTGGTTTGATATAGAGTCTCTGATGTTCTGAATTATGGTTTGTTGATTTTTTTTTTTTTTTTTAGTTTTGCTGCTCCTGCAACAAGCTTTCATTTTTTTTAACAGCCAAATGAATTCTATCTTGCATGTGCCATGGACTTCAGACTGGTTCCATAACTTTGCTATTGTAAATGCTGTATTGATAAAGAAGGATATTTATTAGTATCTTCATGGTATAATGACAAAATTCTTTGGATGTACAGCAAAGAGTGGCATAGCTGGATCATATGATGCTTCACCTTTTAGTTTTCTGATATCTCTATAGTAGCTATGCCAGTTTATGTTTGCATCAACCATGTACAGGGTATTAAGTGTTGATTTCCTGATGATAACCATGCTGATTTGGATGACATAAAATGCCAAAGAAGAAGTTTTAATTTGCATTTTTTTCTAAGGACATTTTACATATTTTCAAATATTTTTTGGCCATTTGTAGTTATTTCTTGGAAAACTCTCCACACTGAGTATTTATTGGCAATTAATCTTAAGATATTAACCCAGTGCCAATGTGAAGCTATTAGTTAGCACTTTTCCTACCCTGCAAGGCACCTCTTCACCCTGGTGATTGTTTCTTTTGCTCTGCAGAAGTTTTTTATATTATGCAAACTCAGTCAATTCTTGGGATTATTTCCTGTGCGACTGAAGTCCTTTTCAGATATGTTTAGGTCTTCAAGTGTTTTATCCAATTTTAATGTAGAAGTTTCAGAGTTTCAGTTCTTATGGTCTTCAATGTTTCAATGGATTCTTGTGCAGGGTGAGAAATACGGACTTAGTTATACTCTTTTACACGAGCCTATTTTACTATCCATTGAAAAGGCTTTCTTTGCTCCAATGTGTATTTGATGCTTTTGTCAAAACTTAAATGCCTGGAGCTATGTGGGTTCATTTCTATGTCCTCTGTTCTACTCCATTGGTCTATGGGCCTGTTTTTTGTGGAAATACATGATATTCTTGACACTATCTTGCTAAGGCTAGTAACTTTGAGACAAGTTGCTGAGATGCTTTTATTGCTCAGAATTACTTTGGCTTCTCAGGGTGTTTTGTACTTCCATGTGAGCTTTGTGCTCATATTTTTCTAGCTCTGTGAAAAATGCCATTGAGATTGTGAAAGAGATTGCATTGAGTCTGTAGATAATTTTTGATAGTATTTATGTATTTCTGTGTGTGTGTTATGATTGCATTTTGGTGTCAACCTGACAGTTGCAGACTGTTTAGGGTGCAGCTGTGGAAGGTTAATGATTAGACTGGCCCCTGAACAAGTCTGCAGGTACTTGCCTGATTGCTGTGGAGAACCCAGCCCATAGTGGGTGGTACTTTCCAGTGATAGACTAGATAATGGATGTGCAAGCAAGAGAGACTTGCTCTTCCCTTATCCAGTGTTGACTTGCTGTGCAGTCCACTCTGTATGCATGTTGTTCGCCTTTAGAGCATCGTGGCCTTCTTTGTTGCTGCTGCTGCTGCTGCCTCTGTTCTTGGCTGACTTGGAGCTTCACCTTTTCCATCACATTGTTGCTGTTCCCACTGCCTTTGGAGCCTGGTCTCTTGGCCTTGTTGCTGTTTGCTGCTCATTGCCAACGTTGGAGCCCAGCTGTTCTTCACCAGCATCAGAACCCAGTGTCTTCAACCCTCCCGAGGAGCCTTTGCTTGAGACCTTCTTGGGATCTTTTGGCTTTGTGGATCATTCAAGCCAGGAAAGAGGTTGCTGCAGGAGGCTACCTTCTGCCTGTGAGAGACTTAGCCCCTGAGCTATCTCTCCAGCTCAATCTTTGGTAACATTGAGTTTCACAATATTACTTCTGGCAATTCATGAGTATGGGGGCGGGAAGTTTGAAGGGAGTTTTTCAACTTATAACATCTTCAATTTCTTTCTTAAGTTTCAATATTTCTTCTTAGAGTTTTTATCTAGGTATCTAAGAATTGTAGAGTTATTTTGCCTCTTTTAGGTATGTTTATTAGGTATTTTTTCAAAAGCTTTTGTGAATGGGATTTTAATTTTAATGTATCCAGCAATCCTTGCATTACCAGAATGAAACCAATTTGGTTGTAGTATATGGTCTTAATGTGCTCTTGAATTCAACTTGCAAGACAATTGCTGAGAATTTTTGAGTGTATGTTCCTCAGGGCAACTGGTTTACAGTTTTCTTTTATATTGTGCTTGAATATCCAGGTATTGCTTACTTCACAGAATGAGTTAAGTGGTATTTTCCCTTTCAATTTTATGGAACTGTTTAGGAGGATTAGTTTCATTTTTTAGAGGTTTGGTCATTTTGACCTTTTTCTTTGTTGGAATAATTTTTATTACTGTTTATGTCTCATTTCTTCTCATGAAACTATTTAAGTTGTTTATATCCTTTTGTTTTAATGTGTCTGGGAATTTATAGATTTCTGCTAAATTTTCCAGATTTTTTTTCTAATATTGGCTTTCAAAATATTTCTGACACTGAGTCCTGATACCTCATCAGAGAGGAGGACCCAGAGGAAAGTTTGACATCACATTAAAGGATGCTCCAGGGATGGGGGGGAGGCATTGGGAAATAGGGAGGGAGGGGGAAAGAGGAGAGGGAGCATGGAGGTCTAGGGAAGGGTGGAGGGAGGGAGGGGACCAGTGTACCTATTAAGTTTGTGTGAGTGGAAATAAATAAAAAACAAAGCAAAAAAAAAAATTCTGAATGATATTCTGGTGTTCATTGGAATCTTTTGTGACTGTGCCTTTTTCATTTCTAACTTTATGATCTTGTGCCTTCTTTCTCCCTTTTTAACTAGTTTGTCTAGGTATTTGCCATTGTTCTGTTTGACTTCCTAAGAACAAACTTTTTGTTGGATTTGTTCCATGCACTGTTATTCAAATCTCCTTTTCATTTACTTCTCAGCTGACACTTGATCTTTATTATTAATTGTTATATTCTGCTTTTGGGTTTGACTTACTCTTGTTTTTGTAACACCAAAAATTATGTCACTAAGTTACTTATTCGAGCTCTCTCTAAATTTTTTTAACATATGCACTTTTGGCTTAAACTTTTCTTTTATAATTGCTTTAGCTGTATCCCAAATGCTCTTGTAAGTTTTCACTTGTTTGTATTTATATTTCCTCATTTGTTTCATTATATTTCCTCTCTCTGGTCTTACTGGTCATTCAAGAATGTGTAATTTGGATTGGGAATTTGACTCACAGATCAAAATGGTGAAAGGAAAGAATCAACTTCTCAAAATTGTCCTCTGACTACCACATGCATGCTTACTATTTTTCTTTCTTTTTCCTTCCCTATCTCCTTCCTTCCTTTTTATTTCTCTCTCTCAAATAAATAAAATAATTTTAAAAAGAGTATATTAGTCACATGTTAATTATTTGTGTAGCTTCTAGTGTTTCTTTTGTAACTGAATTCTAATATCTCAGTGTGATGTGATAAGATACGAAAATGTTTTTATTATATTGTATCTGTTAATATTTGCCTAGAATATAATTTGTTTTATAGAAGGTCTCATGGTTCCAAGTGCCACTGGAAAGAATGTGTATTCTGTATCTGCTGAATATAATATTCTGTGTGTATTTGCTAAGTCCATTTGATCTATAATATAGGATAACTCAAATCTCTTATAGTATAGCACAAGTCGACTTAGTCAATTTTTAGTTTGAATTTGCTATGTAAAGATAGTATCTAGGGGCTGGAGAGGTGGCTTAGGGGTTACACCTCTGCCTTGCAGATGGAAGGTTCTTTGTTCGGATCCTAAACCCCACATATAAATGCAGGTCGGAAGTGGGGGCGGCTTGCATATCTGGCTCTGGTAGGGTGGAGCCTGTGAATCCCGGGGCAGAGTAAAAAAGGAGGAGGTAGAGGCGGTTCATGGTGGTTCCCGAATTTACCAGTGGTTCTACACACACACACACACACACGCACACACACACGCATACACGCACACACGCACACTCATACATGCACAATTGAATGAAAAAAAGATAGTATCTAGACATATCTTACTTCTTTTTTTTTTAAGTGATTTTCTTTTTTAAAAAATTTATTTCCGCTCATACAAACTTAAAAGGTACCCTGGTCCCCTCCCTCCCTCCACCCCTTCTTGGACCCCCTTGTTTCCTCCCCCCTTTTTCCTCCCCCCCCCCTCCCTATCTCCCAGGGCCTCCTCCCCCTATCCCTGGAGCATCCTTTAATGTGTATGTCAAACTTTCCTCTGGGTGACATATCTTACTTTTTATGCCTATTAATGTCCATCTTATGAGGTTAAGTACTACAATATTTGGTGCATATGTATTTATAAGTATTTTACTTGTTGATGAGTCATTCACTTTGTTGATATATGACAGCCTTATTTATCTCTTCCGATTAATTTCATGTGAAATAGTTATATATAAGGGATAAAAATATCATGAAAGCCTTGAAAAACCAAAACAAAAATAAAAAAGAAAATGACAAAGTGTTGGAACAGCTGCTTTCTATGTCTCAAAAATTATATACTTGCTATGAAATGCATGGATGGAGATGAATTGATCCTGTTTATATCTTTCCTATTGTTTATGCTGGTGTTGAGCTTACAACAGACAAGTGTCTGGTATCTGCCAGACCTGTCACTTTGATAGCTTCTCTTCTTTGTACACCAGAGGCCTCTGCTGGTCACACTTAGCTTTTCAGTCTGTTGACTGGGCAAGTTGTCCTCCTCTCCTGAGACTCCCAGATTGAATCCTCTGTCTGGAGAATGTTCTAGTCAGGGAGTGTCTTCAAAGTGCATTGAGAATAAGGAAAACAATCACAGTGCTGAGATCCCTATAGGTAAAGAATATGTCTTTGTACCCCCTAGTTGATCACCCTAGTGGAACGATGCATTTTTTTTTTTTTTGACTGAGTTGGAGCTTGGGAGGGTTGGACTCCCCAAAGGTTGATTAACTTGCTGCCCTGTAGGGTGTTGTTGTTGTTGTTAATGAGGTCTGTTTCTGGCTACCTAGGGTGAGGCTATTTTCCCGTATACTTCATTGCCTTGTGCTGAGCCTCCTGTACCCTTTGACTTCTCAGTGTCTGGCCCTCCTGTTGTTCTCAGCTGCTTCCCAGTATTGTCTTCCATCCTGGGTCCATGGAAGGTTAAAGTCAGGATTATTGACTTGTGGATTTTTTCTTATTCTCAGGTTCCCACTCTTCTTTGCGGCTGTGAGGCAACACTCACACAAACAGCTGAAGGGAGAAAAACAAGATGCATGTGACTTATAGCTCTAGAGAAGATATAGTCCATCGTGGTGGACAGGCATGGCAAGCAGCAGAAAGTGGAGACAGCTCAGGTCACAGTGACCATCATAGTAGCAGAGGGAGCAACCAGCAACTACTAGCAGAAGCAGGGTGGGAACACTCAACCTCTAGATTTACCTCCTATGATATAGCACCTTCCACTAGCAAGGCTCCACCTCTTAAAGGTGCTATGACCTTTCTAAATATTAACATTAGCTAAGGATGCAAACACATGAACCTGTGGAGGACAACTCACACTCAGACCATGACAGCTCAATCGTGTGTGTGTGTGTGTGTGTGTGTGTGTGTGTGTGCCCCTAGAGAGCACTGCGTGTGCCTGTCCATGGAGGTACAAGAGTGACATCATTAATCACGCTGGACTGCTGTACATCCTCATTGCTTTGCTCTGGGATGTTCCAGGCTCTACCCTCCACCTGGATTTTTTTTTTTTTAAGTTGGATCTGGGATCTGAACTCAGGGAACTCAGGTCCTTCTGCTTTCAAGGCAGAGGCTTTAAAACCCTTGGGCCATCTCTTCAGCCACAATAACTCAATCTTAAACAGTAGATTACCTCAAAAAATTGTACCTGGTCTGAGTCATCTAAAGAAACAAAATAGGTTTGCTTTCCATTGTTGACTCAATTTTTAGAGGAATGATTGTCTCACCAAATCCTGCAGCTGGATTTGAGGCACGTGTAGACTGTGGCTTTCCCTGAGATCATGGCTGCCAATCTCTTTTCACCAAGGCTCCTGGATTATCTTTTATTTCTCTTTTTTTCCACCAATAGTACTGTGCAGTTTATTAACGATTCAAGTACGGTAGCATCTGGTAAGAGTGGAGCAGAATCAGGATTCAAGACTGACTGATGCTCGGCATCTAACAGTTTGAAAGAAGCCACTACAAACTCTTTTCACAGATTTTCACAGAGCCAGTGCGGGACTAGCAGGTGCCCCAGCACACCAGCTTCACTCCAGTAGAAGCCAGGCAATGCGAACAGTAGCTGAGTTAAAAGACCAGCACTTCAGAAAAAGAGCAAAACACTGTGGGTTTCTCCCCTTTTTCCTCTAAAACAACACTTTATAGGTCTGCATCTACCTGTAAAGTCCCACATCAGCTTCTAGAATATTGTCAGGAGGGGAAAACAACAACAACAACACAACACCAGCTAGTACAGTCTTTGGCTATTTAGGAAGAGGACAGGGAGCAAGTCAGTTCTCAGTGCTTATCCTTCTCTCACAAACGCTCTGGTTTGGCAGCCATCTGAGCCCCGTGGTTCTTTTTGTTGGTTGGTTTCCATTTTGCGGGTCAGTTTCTCCTCTGCCATTTTGCTGAAGTTGTTGTTCTCCTTCTGCGCACTTCCTTGCAGGCTCTCGCCTCTCTGCAAGCTGCTTTAAGACTTTGGCTTCATGAGACTTGCATCTCTCTCCTGCAGCTTCCCATTTCTTCTGAATTCCCTCCAGGGCAAGGCTCTTCTTCTTTGAGGGGAAAGGGGGAAATCTGGGACGGATTCTTTAGGACCGAGGGCTCTGAGAATCAGCTCGAAAGCCTGGCTGGAAGCATGTCGTTTCTCCGTTTCCTTCACCTGAAGGTCAGAGGCAGCCAGGGCGAACAGGAGACTGGCAGTGGACTGCACACAGTGCCCTGGTAAGGAAAGCCCTGCTGGCTCCCAGCCGCCTGGCCACGCTCCGGCGATTGATTGCCTTCCCCTCATGCTGCCAGGGATCACGTGCTGGAGCTGCCTTCAGCCTGGGCTAACGTTTTGAGGTACAGCAATCCTATTTTTTCCTGTACTTTTCAGCTGCTCTGAGCGGCCTTTGTGAGTTTCTGAAGCTCTGTCCCTTTATCCCTTCGGAGTATTGTTTCTTATTCTGACTCTCCTTCACCAGACATACCAATCGGCCATTTTACCTTGAACTTCAAGCATTTTCTGAAGAGGATGAACATATGGGTTAATTTGTTTTTTTTATTTTTAAACTTTATTCACTTATTGTGTGTGCGTGTGTGTGTGTGTGTGTGTGTGTGCGCGCGCGCATGTGTGTATCAGAGGGCAATGTGGATCCTCCCTGTGGAGGATCAAGGGTGACTTTGAGAATATCCTAGATTGCTTTTACCTCCTTCTTATTTCCTATGGGATTTCCCAGATTCCGCCCACCAGATCTTGAATTGCAAGCTGCTGCCATTTCTGCCTGGTGTTTTTACATGGGACCTGGGATCTGAACTCAGGACCTTCTGCTTGCAAGGCAGAGTCTTAACCCCTGAGCCATCTCTCCAGCCCAGTTAATTTCTTTTTTAAAAAAGGAAAATTGGATGAACATTTTTAATACTCAGCACACACACACACACACATACACACACACACACACACACACATACACACACACACTGTAGGCAAACATGGAGTCCAGGCCAGGTTGACTGCAGTGGCCAAGGCGCTGTAGGATGAGCCACAGCTACGCTGTTACAAGCAGCTAAGCATATTTACTGGTGACTCGCTCATCCTAGGCCAGACTCCTATTGCCTCTACAATCTCGGAACTTGTGGTCTGGTCGGCCCCGAAAGGGCCCCCTGTGTACATGCCAGCGGCCTGATTGGCCAGCCAGCTCCCCATATACGAGTCTTTATTCCTGCACAATAAAGTGGACACTATCTTTCCCCCTCATGGTGTCTCCGGTGCCTGTCTCTCTGTCTCTTGTCTCTTTGTCCTCACCCCTGTTGTGTCCCATGAATAGCGCTGCTGGGCCGCTGCAACCGCTAGTGGCTCTGCTGGTCGCTGCTAGGCCCCCACCACTGCAACAATACACCTTGCTTGTAATACATGTATAGATTAAAAAACGATCTTTTCCTACAAGTCACAATTGTCTTTTAACTGACTTTATTCATGTCTTTAAAGTAAATGGGAGACATAGGGAGATGGTTCAATGATTAAAGCTTTTGCCATGCAAGCAAAAAGACCTGAACTGGGATTTCCAGATCACATATAAAAATGTCAGGCAGATATGGTGGAGGCCTGTAATTCCAGCCCTGGAAGGCAGAGCCTGGGAAACCCCAGAGAATAGCGATAAGGAGATAGAACAATCCAGGATGATTTCTGATGTCACCCTTTGACCTTCACAGGCACACACCCTCAAGTGCCCTCTTACACACACACACACAAACAAATAAATAATAAATTTAAGTTTAAAGTAAATGGAATTCTTCATTAAATGCACTTATCTCATTTTTTAATCCCAAATTCCAAAAGCTTGTGTAAGCACTCAGATTGCTCAAATTCAAAGAAAAAATTAAAATTTGTTCTAAAAATCAAGTTGACTCTGGGTATATAGGTTTTGGATATTTAAATGCATGTGTTGCCAGTGATAATGAAAGAATTCAATTCTGCATTTAGAATAACCATTATGGAATACCATAGAAGAGACAAATCATTTCCTATTGAGCATGTGATATGAGGTTTACATGCACATACAGTGCTATGGAAATGAGTGTAAGGCCTGACTAGACAGAGCAGTACGCCAGAACAGTACACACCATTTTATAACAAGTAAGAAAAAGAATATGAAAATTTATCTCTATTGGACATGAATGAATGTACCATAGCATTGTTTCCTACACTGTAAGTGATTTTTTCTGTGTTGACTTGTGTATAGTTCCAAGACTGAAAAGACAAAAGACCTGTGGCTTTGCTTTGTGCCAATGACAGGCCTGCACCCCCTTAGTTTTCCAGGATATCTAAAGAGATGGAGTAAAAAGCATCCATATCCCTTCTCAGAATTTGATTAATCATTTTATACTTCCATGGACTTTAAAATCAACTTCTTAGGAAATGTCTAATGAGATATTTAAGCCATGGTTACACATTTTCAAGATCATTAAGCAAAGCTTCCAGGAAAAAAGAAAAAAAAAAAAAAGAAACAGGGAAGCCATACTACAACTATGTTAAACATTCTATAAGGCTGATTAAAACTTCATTGATTGTGGAATGTAGGAATGTTTCAAGTCCATGACCAATTTATCTTAGGCTATCTTAACTCCCCAATAACCATTTATTGTGGTCTTCTATGGGTGACCTGATATCCTTATGATTATTAAATAAAGCCTTTTGTACCAAGAAGTTCCTAGCTTCCATCAACCAAAGATAGAGTATCTGAGGCCTAGATCAGAATTTCCCTCACTCTAACCTGTCAACCTAATGTTTCCACCAATGGATTTGAAAAATATCTTGATTTATGATTTTCTTTGTTCTGTAGAATCTTCAAGAGACTGTTTTCATGTTGAATCATAGTACTTAGGGTAACTCCAGTCTGTGTTCCTGGCCATTGTCAGTCACATTTGGTCCCAGAATAAATTCTCTCTTATTTACTTTGAGAGAGATCTGTGTACTTTTTTTTTTTTTAAATCTTGTTACCTGCAGAATTAGTGTTTGGGGTATAAACACATATTTAGATTTAAAAGTCTTCATATGATTACTTGAAAAAAATCAAACCTAGTTCCAGTTTGTATGTGGGCTGAACCGCTGAATGTTTAAGCACCTCTGAAAGTCATCTTGCTGAGTCATCCTTTCTCTGAAACCCAAGGGAGGTAATTAAGAAGTTGGGAAGAAGACAGAGAGCCAATGACTGAATATACCACAGGAAGGAGATCAGAAGCAGGACCCAATGTCAAAAACTACTCCAGTGTGAGTTAGGTTGTCTTAATACTGATTATGTTTGCAAACCTAGAAGATAGAAGGCCAATGCAAGAGGGTCATAATTTCATAGCTAGCCTAGGCTATGAAATGAGTATGAGATCAGCTACAGAGACTCTATCACAAGAAAACAGAACAGAATGGGCTGGAGAGATGGATCAGAGGTTAAGACTCTGCCTTGGCAAGTAGAAGGACCTGAGTTCAGATTCCAGGTCCCATGTAAAAACACCAGGCATATAGTCTGGCAGATAAAAAGTAGCCATTTTGCAAATGGGTGATAGATCCGTCCCTCACTGTGGTTTCCTACTTTTAGTACATCTACCTTTGAATGTGCTCTTATAACAAGACTCTAGATTAACAGCTTTTTGTCTCTGGCCAGGGGGTGACATAAAATGCCCATCAGGATGGAGTGAAGGGCATTGCAGGAGCAGCAAAACTGCAAAAGAAAATCAACAAACCACAATCCAGAACTTCAGAGACTTTATATCAACCACCTAGAACTAAGCCAGCCTAATCTCTCCCCATCCTGAAGCTCAGGGACATTTGTGGAAGAGGGTGCGGTAAGAGTGTAAGAGCGAAAGGATGGGAGGAGCAATGATTTGCAAGATACTCCACACAAGTTAGGGCCGAAGCAATCATAATTGGACTTTGCATGCCCTGTGCAATGTCCAACACACTATTGACCTCATAAAGTCTAGCATCTGCTAAAGGCACCAAGATCCTTGGAGGCAAGGGATTGGCAGCCACAGCAGTGTTCCTATACTTAAGGGGAACATGAGAAAGGGTTCAAGGAATGGCCACTGGGTCCTTGTACGTCATCGGAGAGGAGGGCTTAGAGGAGAATCAGGCATGCACAAGAAAGGACACTCTGGGAATTGGGGCGGGAGGCACTGGGAGATGGGGAGGGAAGGGTGAGGGGAGGGGGAGCAGGGGGTTCGGGGGGAGGAGGAGGGAGGGAGGGAACTGGTGTACCTATTAAGTTTGTATGAGCTGACATAATAAAAAATGTAAAATTAAAAAAAAAAAAAGAAATGACAGTGGACTTCATTTCTAACCCTGGTGGGTGGAGCTTGAGAAATCCCAGAGTGAAGCAAAAAGGCAGTAGAAGCAATCTAAGCAATCCAGGATGATTCCTGAAGTCACCCTTGGCCTTCAACAGGGACACAATGCCCTCTGATACACACACACACACACACACACACACACGCACGCACGCACGCACGCAAGCACGCGCGTGCAAAAAAAATTAAAAAAAGAATTAAAAAAAGAACAGAAAAAAACAAATAATAATGATAATGATCATAATTTTCAGATACTTCTGTAACACTAAATACTGCTTTGATGTACTAATGATGTGACTTCGTTTTACAACTGCAAGCAAAAAGGTAGGATTAGCTAAGAAATGGTAAAAAAAAATTAGAAAAAAAAACCCAAAGCAAAACACAGCAGCAACAGCAAAACCATTGTCTCCTAAATAGAAATGGATTTGGAAATATTTGCCTTTTCCTTTAGCTTATTCATCTTTTAGACCACCTCTACCTACTAGAATGTTTTGCAGTGATGGGTGTGCGCTATGGATACATTATTCATTGAGGCAGCCATTAGAAATTACTGAACACTGAACACATAGCTGGTGTGACAGAAGAATGGAAGTTTTAACTGAATTGATTTTTATTTATTTATATGTTTTTGTATGTATTTGTTGACAATCTCAGACATAAATACAATGTTTTTATAGTTCATTTAAATGTCAAATACAACATGAATCAGAAACTACCATACTGACCAGCACTTTTTTTTTTTTTTTACAAAGAGCTCAGTATTTCTTTCTTTCTTTTTTTAAATTTTTTTATTTGTTTCTGCTCATACAAACATAATAGGAACTCCTGTCCCCTCCCTCCCTCCACCCCTCCCTGGGCCTCCCTGTTCCCTCCCCACTTAAGAGCTCAGTATTTCTATAGTACAAATTGGCATTCCTGTTGGTAATATGGAAATCCGAAATTGGAAATGCTTCAAAGTCTGAGTGCTGACATCTAACCTCAACTTTGACCTACATAAATTTAGATTCACATTTGAAATTCTTAAAAGCACCATAGGGTGCATATGAGACACAAATGAAATTGTGTGTTTTGGATTTGAATTCCTTTCCTTAAGCTTCTTACTATACATATGAAAATGTTCCATAGTAAAAAAAAAATGGCAATTGAAAAATGTCTAGTCTCAAACATTTCAGATAAGGGATGTTTTATTTGGAAGGTATATAGGTTTTTTTCTTAAAAGCAAATTTTCTAATTTACTTTTACTACTTTTACTAATTTCTTACCACTCTTTACCACTATACTGCAGAGAACACAGAATTTTCTGTTTAAACTTTGCGTATGCGCTTTTTCCGTTGTTATTCCAAGTAATTTACCTCTCCATCTGCAGCATGATATGTCACAGAGGTCATGACTCAGTTGGGAAGGAAGCAGAAGTGCTCGGTGGTGCTCAGCTGCCATTTCAGACCTGGTGGTCATCCTGTTCCAGCTACTGGACCAGACACGTCTAGTCGGCAGAGAGGCCAGCAAACTCCATGTTTTCTGGCATGCCCCCCCCCTGGGTTCTCTGTCCTTTTCCTAAGGAGAATCAGGGAGATGAGAATTTCTCTTGTTTCACACAGCGTGGCGTTCTGGCATGGCACTCACGTTGAAGCAGCATATGTGCTGTGGGAGCTGTCTTTCAAGGAACTACAGATGGGCCAATGCTGGGGGAGGACTTATCTTTCTCAGATACAATTCTTTACTCTGCCACAAAAATGCTGGCTCCTTTTGCTGTAATTTGCTTGAGAGATTTAACATCACTTCCAACACAGAGCCAGGTGTTTAGCATCTACAGGTTGCTTTCATTTCACATCCTTCTGGTTTTATTTATGTTCCTTAAGCAAACTAGAAGGACCCTTAGGGATACTGCGATGCTCTTTCTTCATCTCACACACACCTGTGCCTGAGAACCCAGCAAGGGAAACGCCTGTTTGGGAGACAGTTTCACGGAATGTTAAGAGTTTGGGACTTAGTGGATCAGTTCTTGAGACTGATTTATAAGTACAACCATTTGATTACATTTTCTTGAACATGAAATCATGATCTATTTGATCGATCAATAGTTCATTAATATTTATCCAAATCTCCTTAAGAAATTGGAAACTACCACTGGATTTTTTTTAAAGTTCCTTCATTGAGGCAAGACCATACTACAAAGCCAGTCTGGCCTTGAATTTCCAACCTCCTGAGTGCTGGAAATACAGTCTGTACTATCATACCCTGCTAAAACATTTGTTCTGTGTTTTTTTCCACATCACCAGTCCTGTAGTGAATTCATCCTGCATGTATGTGAGATGTACAAGCAATTTGGTAGAACTGTAGTTCTTGCTTGCTGTGGCCAGGACTCTTGCTCAATGGTGGGGAGCAAATTCAGCAGGCATGTCTTCAATGCCTTAGATGGTCCATCATCTTAAAGTTGATTCATTACATCCAGTAATGATAACTGCTCATTAGGTGTGTAGGGCGCTGCTCAGACAATCCTACGACACTCTGTTAAACAGTCATGAGCATGTTAAACAGTCATGAGCACCAGGAGCTATTCTTTCGGGGACTGAGCATCCTTCTGAACATCCTGTGATTTCTTTCAGCAGACCACGTTATCTTTGCGCTTACCAACCACCTCAGCCCATGCTTGGCTACTGGATTTTCTTCCAAGTTCATTCCATCTGTTTTCCTATTTTCTCTCTGTTTCCTTCCTTGTTCTTCGTCATGTTATTTGGTTCACTCTCCAGCCTGAATCTGTGTTCCTCATTATATATTACATCCTGACCCAGTTATAGAGTCAGCTGATTTGCGAGATATTCTCCGACTTCCTGCCTGCCTTTCTATAGCTTCCCCGGGCTCTTTGTCATAGAAAGACATTCTATCTATACTTCCAATTCCCATAAATATTTCCCTAAAATATGGATAAAGAGGAATATGATTACACTGTAATTCTGCTTTCTTATTGTGCCCACCCCTTAATGCCGACCTGGAGGAGAGAAAGCTAGATTTAGGGTCATTTTAGTAAGATTCCTAGGATTTGGACATGTGAAATTTATGTTGAATAGATGATAATGAAGCTTCTGACTTGTATACATCTTCATACATTTTTCTCCAAGCACTTTCATCATTCCATGTGAGCCTCTTAAGCTGGATTAAAGAAATCACTAGATTGCAGAGAAGGTACAGCCTGAAACAGCAATAATTCAGGTCTTTGTACTTTTGAGTTCTGAGGTTTCTCAGTGGCTTCTCCACATAGCATTTCTGCAAACTAGGTACTTCTGCTGCTTTCCTTGTTTAAGATCATATCTTTAGAATCCACCTCAACATCTAACTCAGGAATCTCTGACTCATATACTGCTTATATCTCTGCCTACTCACATCCATCTGTGGTTGCTGAATGACACCAGGTAGACAATCACTCATTCAACTTGTACATGGCACTGGCCTGAAAAGCATCATGTAGTCCCTTCTGTTGAGGAAGGGTGTTGCACCAGGGAACAGCATAATCTACATTGCATACCCTGGTGGGTGATGGCATTGAGTTATCTTGGCGAGTCTTAGTTTTGGCTCAGTAGACTCAAAGACCACTGAGGAACTTGTACAAAGAGTAACTCTCAGGTTCCAAATAACCCGAAATTCTTATGAGATATACACAGATATCATCATGTTTTAAAAGCTCTTTGAGCAATTTTGATAAATAGTGACTAGCCTGCCCCGATGGAGAAGGCCAGAGCTTGGTGGCCCATGCATTTAACTGGAGGCAGAACTGCCATGTGTGTGATATTGGCCATTCGAAATTTGAGTTTTGGTTGAGTTCTATATGTACACAACAGGAATAAAAACTGGCTTCACAGAATGCTATAGAATCAGGAGGAAGTGTATGTGAGAGTAATTTATGAGTGGAAAAGTGCTAAATAATACAAGTGCTTTTGGCTATTACCACATTCTTTTTTTGTCCAACAAAAGAACTTGCAGCCAAGTTGCATATATCAGCATTAGAGTGCTTTTCCAATGCTAGCCAAAAATCCTCTACCCGTGTCTAGGGAGATGAATGGTACTAATAATTCTAAGCTCACCTGGTGTTGCTGTGGGCTCCAGCTTGAATGCACCTCACCTTCCAACACTATTTCTGAAGGCTAGCTAAGATACTGGCCTTACTGACACCACAGAGTGAGAGTTGCAAAGGTTAATTACAATTGGATACTCTTATGGCATTTCTAATGCCCTGCTGTTACGTGTCACCTAGCGTCACCTTGTTCTTTCTCATGGAGCAGGAAAGAGGATCACCTCCATGACCTTTGCTTTTTTCCCCATTATTTTAGAAGCAAATACATTTTAGCTTCTTAGATTAGACAACTAGAAGGTTGTGAAAACATTGTCCCAATTCCTTTGTTGGCTGAAGCATGCAGGATCCTGCTTAGATGCTTACATATTTGAGAATAACACGAACGAGGCTGCTATTTAACTTGATGACAAAACTAGTCAAGGGTCCTGAGTTGCTTTTCTCAGCTGCGAAAGCTGTAGAAAGGAGAGAGAGGGGCCTGATGGTATAACCTAGGATGGCAAAGCTTGATGTTGAAGGACATGCTAGGTTTGCAAGTGTACACAAATGTCCTAGTATTAGAAAAGAGATGTCACAGATCACTGAAAAGTTATGGCAAGACACAAATCTTAGCAGTTTTCTTTTCTTCTAGTTATTTGTATGTCTTTCTGATTACTAAATTATAGTGCAGAAAGTCAATGACACATAAAGATATAATATATTTGAAAATACCTTATAATTAGAGATCACTTTAGAGTTTTAGTGCTTTTTAAAAATATTTTTCCTTTTCTAAAGAAATTCTACTTATAGCAGGATTTTTCATGATTTTCTTTAAATAATAAATCATTATGGACATTTTTACAATGCAAAAATCACACATGTCTATTTTCTTCTTTTTTATATTCTTTTTTTATTTATTCAATTGTGTGTGTGTGTGTGTGTGTGTGTGTGCGTGTATGTGTATGTGTAGAACCAAGGATGAATTCGGGAACCATTGTGGACTGCTTCTACCTCGTCTTTTGCTCTGCCCAGGGATTCACAGGCCCCTCCTACCAGGACCAGAAACGCTGCCCCCCCCCCTGCTTCCGCCCGGCATTTGTACGTGGAATCTGGGATCTGAACTCAGGACCTTCTGCTTGCAAGGCAGAGACCTAACCCCTGAGCCATCTCTCCAGCCCTCTTTTTTCTTCTTTTTATATGCACACTTACATATGCATATATACACAGTAGCATGTGGTATGTGCTAGTTTTTAATGAGAACTATTTTGAAACAAGATTGCTTTTTGCTAGTATTCTCCCCAGAATTCTTTGGCTTTCAGGCTTCACGTGAAGCATCTCTGTGCTGGCACTTTTCAAGTTTGTATCATAATAATTCCACAGAGCGTATATGACAAGCATCCTCCTCTGGTTCTCATCATGGAAAAACAAGAAAAGGCAAGAGTATTTCACTCCTAGTGATGTTAGCCATAAAGCAAGTCTACAAGAAGTTCTGTCCTTCCTGCTCAGATCTGGCAGCTGTGAAAAGAGTCACTGTGGTAGTGCTAGGTGAGGAATGGCCAGTGTCCCGAATAGTCCTGTCTGCTAGCAGATGATCAGCAGCCACAGGTTTGAGGAAGGTCAGCTACTTTTAGTAGCTTTTAGTACTTTAGTAGCCAAGTTAAGGTCCTACACGAACAGACAGAGCTAGGCAGAAATAGAATTGCCATCTAGAGTCAAGTTAGCTTATCAGTTGGGTTAGCTTCTGCCTTTCTACATGGGAGTAACTTGACAAAGATTTTAACAATCAAACATTTAGTTTTATTCTTGAAAGTGTTTAGAAAATTCACATTTTCTAGCATGGAATATTTGCCTCACCATGGACACCTCTGAGCAGCCTTGGAAAAGGTATTGGGATGAAAATCCCTGATACCAAAGTCCATTCCCTGTGAGCTTCTGGGATATGCACTGCCATGACGTGCCTCAACTACTGATATGAATTGCTTAGGAAAGTTGAAACATCAAACGGTGGAAAAATAAGTCCTAGTGACATGTACTGGATCTATCTTATGACATTATCATTAACTATTACAATTTAAGGTTAAATGTCCCTTGGTAGTCAAATATCATGGTACTCATTCTTAGTCTCTTGAACCTGAAACAGTCTAGAATAGACTAAGGATAATCTGGCGAATCCCTTGTATATTATATGTAGAAAACTGAGGACTCAGGAAGGAAAGTGAGTGTCTACATTTCATTAGGAAGTGGTGGTTCTATGGTATAGTTTGAGGTCAGGAAATGAGACATTTCCAGTTCTGTTGTTTCTATTTAGAATTGCATCGGATATCATTATCTTCAGCTTCCATACAAATTTTAGGATTGTTTGTCCAGTTACATGAAAAATATCATTAGAATTTTTTTGATGGGGATGACACTGAGTAAGTAGATTGCTTTTGATGGGATAAACATTTTGACAATATTAATTATCAACCCAGAAGTATGGAAGGTCATTTCATCATCCAATGTCTTCTTTCTTTCTTTTTCTTTTGTATCTTGAAGTTTCCCTAATGGAATTTTATTTTCCTCTTTGGTGAGGTTTATTTCTCAGATTTTTTTGAGGCTATTTTGTATGATGTATTTTTCTAATTCCTGTCTCAGTCAGGATGAGTCAGACTCATAAGACAATAAAGGAACTGGGCAAGTCCACAATAGAAACATTCATTGACTACTATATAAAATATTGATAGAAGATGCATTGGCATATCTAAAGGCTACTGATTTTTTATTACTAATATTGCTTCTATTTTTATTACCATGTTCATTTATTGCCAGTTTCATTAATGAATACAGTTAATTTAAATAATCTTTACTATACATTATCTGATGTCATCCCCGGTCCTTCTTCCATCAAAAACCTCCTTTTTTTTTAATCAGTCTCTTTGCTATATTCATATCTTTTTGCTTGTCTGTCCACTGAGCTTCACCAGAGTTGCCTATACTGGCATATATCTGGACAGTTGCTGGAGTGTATATGATTTGTCAGAATATGGTAGCTTCCCTACCCTTCCCACATGCAGCGTTGCCCTCAATAATTTTTAGGGAGTTGTGGTACCTCATGGAACTTTGCCTTTAAGTGTCAGTAGGCTGAATCTTGTGTGGGTCCTGCAAAATAAACACAGAAATAAGCCCAAAGGATAGCAGCAAAGTTATTAATTTCTGAATGTTTTTTCTGTATCTTGATATTTAACCAAAAACATTTTCAGCTCCTGAGTTTTATTTTTTCCAGTACAGCCTATGGTGTACATTAAATAGGCAAATGGTACTTGCACAGAATAATCCTGTATACCAGTGGAATGTAATAGAAAACCTAGAGTTAAACCCACACATATCAGTACACCTATTTTTTTTTGATGACGCTTTAAAAAACAAGCACAGAAAAGCATATAGCTTCTTCACTAAATGATGATGGCATACTATATATTCACCTAGTGAAAAATGAAATTATATCCATATCTCTCAACTTGCACAAAAATCAATTGAAACTAGATAAAAGACTTTAATTGAAGATCAGAAATGGTAAAAGTTCTAGAGGAAAAGAGGGAAAACACCTCAGACAGCAAATTTCTACATGAAGTCCTAGAATCGATAGATGGGATATGTGAAAGTGAGAAGCTCTACACAGCAAAAGAAACTATCAAATGAGTGAACAGACTGCCCCAGAGTGGCAGAAGATCTTTGTAGCTACATTTCAGACAAGGAATTAAGTTCTAGAATACATAAAGAACTGTAAAAATTAAACACCAGAAAACCAAAATGCCAGTCAATATATAGGTCAATGATTTGAACAGATCTCAAAAGAAGTACAAATGGTCAATAAATTTTAAAAATAGATTTCAATATGTCTAGCCATGAGAGAAATGCAATTGGAAACTACTTGGAAGATCCATTCCATCACAGTCACGATGGCCATTCAAGGACACGAATGGCAACAAATACTGACAGGGATATGGGGAGAAAGGTCTCTTATCCACTGTGGGTGGAATTATAAGTTAATACAGCCACTATGGAAATTAGTGCAGAAGCTATGCAAAAGTCTGAAGTAAGTTATTATATGGGCCATATAAACCTCTCCTGCACATATATGCAAAGGACAATATTCTACTACAGAGATACTGGTATATTCATATTTATTGCTGTTCTTTCACAATAGCCAAGAAATGAAATCAGCCTAGTTATCCATCAATACCTGAATGAATAAAAAATGTGTTATATATACACTGAAATACAATGGAAAAGCATTAGACTTAGAGGATAAATGCTGTATGCTCTCTCTCACAGGCAGATCCCTGCCTCGATCTATTATATATGTATATATCCAGGTGGGAGTAAATATGGGAAAGGTCAGAAAATTAGAAAGGGATTCAGAGGACTGGAAGGAAAAGAGATTTTAAGGAAAGGGGTAGTGAGAAGCAACAGAAAAAAGTAGAAGGGGGTATTGGGGATGAAAGAATGTAGGAAAGAAGGGAAGACAGGGGAGGAGGGACAAGTGGAAGTAAGAAAATAAACCAAAATGAGTTTGTGTGAAAGCCCCATATGGAAACTTGTTGCTGTGTAAGCTAATTTAAAAAGCAAATAAAAGTTAGAGAAACCAAGAAAGAAAAGAAATGTGATTTTTTTAAAAAAGGAATTAAAAAGAAGAACAACAACAAAATGAAACTTTCTAAGTGCTGGTTCCTGGTTTCTACTTCACTGTGTTGCTTTCATCTCCAGCTTGGCCTCTGTCTGGCTACTTGCCCCGATGCTTTTATCACATAACTATGTAAGATGGCTTTCATTAAGAAAATTAAGTTAATAAGCTGGTCTTGGTAGCTCAAACCTATCATCCAAGCTACTCAAGAGATGGAACTAGGGAGATCAGAAGTACTGGGCTACTGAGGATTCTTGGCTGTCCTGGGTAGCAGAGGGAGGCTGACTCATAAAATAAGGGGCTGAGAATGTAGCTCAATGGGTAGAACACTTTTCTATCCTGTGTAAGGTTCAATCAGTGAACATAAAATAAGTAAATAAAAGTTAAAGTGAAAATTAAATTATCAAGAATCCCAGTAATAGTATTATTTCTATGACTAATAATGATATTTGAATTTCTTCCAAACTTTTTCTTTGTGATTATGGTTATTGATTGCATAACATATTTTGTTCAAGTGGAATCATAGTCATACTTGTTCTTTAACTTATTCTTACTTACATTTTATCACCATATCACCAATTCTGACATCAGTAAATTCTAACATTTGTGTTTTCATAAACTGCATGCAGTATATCCTATTTTAAGGATAAATTATACTCTTAGATACATTAAGTATCCTAGTGCTGCATTTTAAAAAATTATTTCCAGTTTTATCACATACTCATTTATTTCCTAAGGACAGATTCTAACAATTAGAATGGCGAGCTCACAGAATATGTGTACTTTTTCAGATTTATATATATAACTGAAATGCTCTTTGGTATGGTTAGAACACCTTGAACTCTCTCACCATTATATAGAGACCGTTCTTTATTCTCCTCCCCCATTCACATATAGCAAACACTAATGTTTCCATCTGTCTTTTGAAGTCTGATAGGTAAACCATTTCACGATTTTTCTGCTTTAATTTGCATTCTTTGATAGGGGTAGAGATCGTTAAACTCTTTTTTCCTGCAAGTTCATTGACCAGTGTATAAAACAAACAATTTTTTGAAGTGATAGGCTCAGGTTTTTTGTGATTCATTAGCCTTCATGGACCAATGAAAGTACGTTGAAAGGATGAGGTAACCAACTCTCTGGACCTGGTACATACCAACTGGACATTACATGCTGAATTTCTTGTCAAGTTTCCCTGGACTAAAACAGACTAACCAGAAACAAATGAGTCATATGATCACCAAGGTGCCTTTGTATTCCTGAAGTTGTGTGGGCACTGATTTAATCCATCTGACTTATACAATACTGTGCTACATTATTGTTTTTTTTAAAATATTCTTTCCTGTGCAATAACAATTATGTCTTAAAACTTTCCCAAGCATTATGAAAGCCCCTGTGATACTGTTTCTTTCTGTGGCAGTAATAACTCTTTGGGTGGGGTCTTTTTCAGTTTATCCTGTTATAATCACGTGACTTCTTCCCTCTTTGTCAACCACAGCCAATTTTAGTTGATCAAGCTTTTCTTATATATTTTAAATTATGTTCATGCAAAATAATACCTTTCTAGTTTGGCCCACATATCACAATCTACCAAATAGTCATAATGGAGGCAAACACGTTACACATGCCTATTTATTTGCTTGTGTCTACATGATACAAACAAATCAGTGACCCAAATAGAAGCTGTTGTAAATTTTTCTGGGAACAGGATTCCTTCTCTCCAGAGAACCTTCCTTTGGAAGTTAAGGTCGTCCCCTGTCGAGTTTCTAGCACCCAGCAGATGGCTCCCCTCCTCCGTTTCTGCAAAGGAATTGTAAGATTATCTTTATTTCAGTTTATTTTATGTGGACTCATCAACATTAGGAAATTATGCTCACTTTGGTAACAAGGGAAGTCTTTTAATTATTTTGAAAGCACCTAACCATCAGTATCTAGCTAATAAATATTGCTCATAGAGTTCAACTGAGTTTGCAGTGGAGATTAGAAAAAGGGTGGGGTGAGATCTTCAAGATCTTCAAGGGACCTATCTACTTCCTGCCTTTATATCCTAATTTGTTAAATTGGACAATACAAAATAATATGTAAGCAATAAACGAAAATACATTAAGAATGTAGATGGTTATGATTGAGCTTCCAGTTCCACATGGCCAATAACAAATGATAAAGCTGAAAAAGAGCAGTTTTGGCCATCTTCTATGAGAATAAGTTAGTGGTGTGTGCACACAGAACCTTGGCCCACGGGCTGTCTCCACTGTGGGTACACAGAGACCCAGCCCACAAGAGACCATCCCACTTGGGAGCACACAGATGGCCAATGACCTGTGAGGATGCAGAGCTCCAGCCCAGGGAGGCCATCCACATTGTGTGCACATGGAGTAGCCACATGAGATATCTTCATGTTGTGAGTACACAGATATGGAATTAAGGTTTTTGACAGACATGTGGTAGTCAGGCTATTAATCATTCAGCTGTCTACAAGTCAGAACACTGAATATAGAAATAGTTTCAGCTCCTCTCTGCTACCATCTGATGCACATGGGCCACAGCAGCCACATATGTAGTAGTCTCTAACGGCAGGAGCTATGAAAGTCTTAAACCGAAAAAATAACAATGACAACAAAAAACACTTCACAATTTTGCATTTGTCAGTGGCTTCCTAGAAGACAAAGAGAGCAATAAAATTAGGCAAATTGAATGAACTTTGTGGAAATCCAAAATTTTTTTGTGGGAACTGACAAGATGGCTCAGGAGTTAAGACTCTGCCTCACAAGCAGAAGGTCCTGAGTTAGGATAACAGGCCTCACATAAAAACGCCAGGCAGAAATGGTGGGAGACTGTACTTCTGACCCTGGTGAGCTGAGCCTGGGAAATCCTGAGTGAAGAAAAATGAGGTAGAAGCAATCTAGGATGACTTTCTGAAGTAACCCTTTATCCTTCACAGGAACACATAGTACCTTCTGATGCACACACACACACACACACACACACACACACACACACACACACACACAATAAAAATAAAATAAAAAAGGTAAAATATTTTTGGATCAAAAGACACTAGTAATAGAACAGTGACAATGTAGGCCCACAAAATGAGAGAAAGCAATTTTCTTTTTCTTTTTTTAAATAATGTATTTATTTATTTATTTATTTTTCCTGCTCATACAAACGTAATAGGTACCACGGTCCCCTCCCTCCTACCTCCCCTCTTTTCCCCTTCCTTTCCCCCCTCCCCCCCTCCCTGGAGCATCCTTTAATGTGTAGGTCAAACTTTCCTCTGGTTCCTCCTCTCTGATGAGGTGTAAGGACTCAGTGGCATTTCCTAGAACTCGAGAAGGCAGTTTTCAAATGATTTATTTCATGAAAGGTTAATGTTCAAAATATATAGGTAATTATTTTCATAATATATAACATAAATAGTATAATATATACTATAAATAATCTAATATATAAAAAGCTAATATAAATATACATAAAATTTGATAATAATAACACATATGAAGACAACCTGATTCAAAATGGGCAAAAAACTTGATAAGCTATGTCTCCAAAAGTATATAAAAAATAGCTACTGATTTTAGGAAAAACTGTTCAACATTACTAATTATTAAAGTGATGTAGTGAGAACTACTTTGATAAGCCCTCTCAGCTACTCCTTTGTACTCATACTCTACAAAACTTCTAGACAATTTGAAATGTGAATGAAGATGTGGAAAAACTGGAGCCCTGTACTCCATTGGTGGCATGAGACGTTACTTTCTATAACTTGCCTCGGGAGACTTAGCACCTCTACCTTAATGTCTTTCAGTTAGCTTTCTCAGTGTCCAGGGCCCTGCCTTTTGAAAATCCCACCATCTGTCCTCACTGCCACATAAGGGATGATACTCCCAACCCATTAAACTTTGGGGAGCACATTCAACCCAAGAATAACCTTAGGCAAGTCAGTTGGTCTTTGACCTTTATATTTCACATCAATAAAATGACATAAATGTTTCAAAGAAAATGGTAAAGGTGCTCATGTTCATGTAGCATGTATTTTGCCACATTGTAAAGCTTGGGATAAAAAAGTAATGTGCTATGGGATGATAGAGAGAAGCTAAACACAACAGATTCAGCGTGAGCAAGTCACACACACAATGAAGGCCATTTGTGAAAGTAGATAGAAAAAGATTAACAGGAAGGAAAGAAAAAGTACGTTTGCTAATTATATGCAATTCTGCTATGCTTTTATTTTGTCACAGGAATTTTGTATGTCCCATGAAAGAAATTACAGTATTTCCCTAATAGCTTAGGGTAAGCTAAATGTCGTGTTTGGGAGTTTTATCTTTATGTTCTATGTAATACTGGAAAAAAATGACTTCTCGTTTAGCTAAATCTTCCTTTCTGAAAGTGAGACTTACTGGTGGAGAAACATCCAGCATGAAATATATCTTCCATAGTAGCCCACAAATAAAATGTGCTGAGATCTAACCATATATGGATCCCATCAATGTTTCTGTAGCATGAGCTGTATGTCAGGTGATGTGTAAATCATGAGTGAAGAGCAGGAGAGATCCTATTGAGAACTCTGATAATCTTCTGGACCCTAGCTCTGATCTAATGGAGGGGTAAGGAGAATAAGAGCTCTGAGTGGTCATTGGGAATCCAACAGAGCAGCCTTTGGGTACCAAGGGTGTGAGAACAACATGCCCCATTTTCCGCAGGTACACTCAACTGATGAGTAAATTTACTTCTGCTCACAGACTTTGCACTGTTATGTACTAGATTCCAAAGGGATGGGAGGAAAGCACACACTTTGCTCTTACGGATATACTATAGTGGGCTGAATATCCACGTTCCCCCCTCTCACTCACAATCCTGTTAGAGCCCTAAACTCTACAGTGATGATACTTAGAAAGGGGGACTTTGGGAACTAATTATGATGGTAGGATATCATGTGGGAGTTAGTGTTCTTGTTTGGACAGGAAGAGGTTGGATCATACTCTCTCTCTCTCTCTCATCTTCCTTCTTTCTCTCTTCATTCCCTCTCCCTTCTCTCTTTCTTTCATTTTCCTCATATTTTTTGCTATGTAGAAACAGCCTAAATCCTGCTGTCTGTGAGAAAGTCTAACCAGGACCCAATGTATCTTTCATTCACTTCTGGTATTTTATTAAATGTCATGTCTGTTAAGTAGATATCATGTCCATTTTATGAAGAGGAAACTGAGGCTCAGGGAAGCTCCATAATATCCCATGCTCAAAGAACGAGTCTTTCATGTCTAAGCACCAAAGGCAGGCAGATTTCTGCACTGGTTATTCTTTTCTGTTGCTGTGAGACAACAGTCAAACTCAGGTAACTTAAAAGGAGAAAGAAGGAGATTTATTGAGCTTACAGTTCCAGAGAGGAGAACCAGTTCTTCACATAAGTCACTGCAGACATGGAAACTGAGAGCTGCTGTAAGCTCAAGAGCAGACTCACTCACTCAAGCAGGGTGGGGCGAACCAACCTTAAGGTTCACCCCCTGTGACTGTCTTATTCCAGTAAGGCTCTGCCATGACTTTCCCAAATGACCAAAGATTCAAATACATGAGCCTGTGGAGGACTACTCACATTTCAAACCATGATGATAATGTTAATCCTAGGAACCCATTCATCATGCCAGCTTGCTTTAACTTTGGAACTCTTAGTTATTCAGACAAAAGCGGGTGACTTGTTTTTGTATGGTATTCAAGCAGAGAACACATTTTTTTTCATGAAAAGAGTTATCTTGATCCAAAGCCTTGTTCTAAATTGCCCGTCTTCTGACCTTGTGGCCCAGGATTCTATATGGGGACCATGTCATGTGAATGTGTTTCCATCAATGTAATGGTAACAGTAAAAGTTTCTTGAATATATAATGATGAAAGATCAAATGCATAATGGACTCATGGTATTTTTGGTATCATTTTCCTGTGTTATATCATGTGATGCATTGAATTTTTTCTTCACAACAAGTTCCCATTTGAATGTGTATGCCATTACCACAAGGGCTGCCTGACATACCTAGGCTCAGTGATTTGACTCTGCATGTTTTCAGAGTTTTCTGCTCGTAAAGGATTGAACTGCTTAATTATAAAAAACAAAGACTTGTAATATTTTTCAACCATCATTCTTTAGCAAGAAAGTATCAAATTACTATATCCTTGGATTTTAATTGTGCTAGAATATTTGATTTTTAAAATTACTGTTTGGGTTGCTGACTTGAGTTTCATAAAAAAATCATTATTTGAATTTTGCCTTGGGATTAAAACAGAATTTCCAAACATTTCTGAAATGACCCTAAACATAGTTATGCCAATTTGTACTATTGATTTATGCAGAGAAGCAATATCAGCATTGACAATTTTAAAATCAAAATATTGATAAGCTCTGAAAATGTTGAAGATGCTGTATGTACTGCAGCATCAAATATTCCACCAATAATTATTTATGTAAAAATGCATAAGCACATTCATTTCATTGCTACACAAATTTACTTGTGCCTTTTGTAAATGGTAAAATTTTATATTCAAAGAATTTTTTTGGAAATCTATTTTTTGTACTTATGAAGGATTCTCAGGTGAGAAGCAGGTGCCCATGGAAAAATGTTAAAAAGCCCTGTTTTGTTGGGCATTTAGTGTTGTGTGTGGTTTTAGTGTGGACTAGATTTAGAATCACTTGGGAAGCACACCTCTGGGACAGTCTATGAGGGTATTTCCAGAGAGGCTTAGCTCTTTGTATGTGGGCAACATTGTCTAATAGACAATGAAGAGATAGAGGAAAGCAGCATGCATGCTTCTACCTTTACTGTTTCCTGAACAAGTTTTATTGCTGCTACCATCATCTCCTCCAATGAGGTTACAATTCATTTTTTATATATATGCCAAGGTAGACTCAATATCAGTGACTCCCTAGGGATCTTCTAGGCTTTCAGTATTGGAAGGGCTACTAAGGTGTTCAAGAAGCTACTGAGCTCTCTGTATCTCCAGTTTATCTCCAGGTAAGCACTGTTGTACTATCCAGCCCCTATTGTGTAAGACAATATGATATGCTCCCTTTTAACACACACACACACACACACACACACACACACACACACACACACAGCATGCTTTCCTCCACATGTTTTGTTGATTCTGTTCCCTTAGCGAACTTTGATGAGTACACACAAGAGAAGAATAACCTGATAGTTTGAAACCTTCACACTAGCAATACTATGAAGTTACACTTTGTATACCATGATGCCATCATGACTTCTGCGTGGCTTTAATTTCTTTCTCTTCAATTAAGAAATTTCATTTTATGCAAACATTAGTAATTGTCCCTTCTCCTCCCTCTCTAACCTTCTCTCTTTCCCTGTCTTCTCCCACCTTCTTTTCCCTTTACAAATCCATCTCTCTTCCTTCCACCCTTGTGCCTGTCTGCTTGTGTGGGCCACCAGATTCCCTTTGGTTTGTCTTCTCTGGTGAGGGTTCAGGTCTCTGTGGCAGTTTAAATGGCTCTTCCTTGATAGACCCACAGAGAGGGATGTGTAGACCTCACTTGTGTAGACATGGTACCTAAGGTTCCCATTGTGAGTAGTTATTACTGCTGAGTGCCTTGTTGGTCCATCGGGGAATGTTTATATGTTAGCCATTGTGCAGGTCTGATGAGGGTAGGTCTCATTGCAGTGAGATCCTGGATGCAGGCCCTGGGATCTGTCTCAAGTGACCTGGACAGCAGCGAACCTTTTCACCTTCAGGCTCTTACAATCTTACTTCTTCCTCTTCTGCAAAATACCCTGAGTCTGGGAGGAGGTTTGGCTGGCCTGATTCTGGCTGAGCATTTTAAGGTCATCGATACTCCCATTCTGGTTGTTTGTTGCTGTCTATTTTATAGCTCTTCCATTAAAATAGGCTGCCTTTTGCTTGTGTGTTGAGATCTTTTCTTATCAAAAGATGTGAGAGGTGTTTAGATGGTGGTGTGTTATCAGCTGTTTATGGTTAGTATTAAGACATCTAATCCTGTCTAGTGTCAATTTTTCCCTTCGCTGTTGTTTAGACTGGTTTAATTACTGGGCATGTGTTCCCAAAGGTCTTAAATTTCTAAGTTTTTTCTGCTCCATTTTTATGTCTGGCTTAGCTCAGAGGATAGACTAAAAGACTTCTGTTCTTTGAGTCATGTGCCTCAAGTCACTACTGTTTTATTCTGGACAGTCAACCAAGACAGTTTGCTATGGATTTCTGCTTTGTTTTCCTGCAGGGCTTTCAGAATCCAGCTCCCCATACCCTTACAGGCTATGTAGCACTTTGCCTTCCTCATTCTTAGCTAAAAGTAAGTTCTGTTGTTTTTTCCTAGCTAGCACAAAGTTTCCCCAGCACTTTTGTATTGACTAAATATTCATTAGTACAGAAAATCATAATAAAAAGCTGTGTATAAGATACAATATTATGTACTGGAGTAAAAATAATGAAATGGCCCAAACAACAACTTATAACCCAATGAGCTTATAGGTAGAAGTTATGGAGGAAGTCAGTGTGAAAATAGACAAGAGAAGTTATCATTTGGATCTTAAAGAGAATGTAAGAAAACATCAAAGTAGAAACACAAAGGACATATGACTAGATTTTCAACACTTGAGAAAGATGAGTATGAGGATAGGATAGCCCACGAAGGACCTAGAAATTCAAGCAATTGTAGTGATAGTTGAGAATTGAATGGAGCAAGGGGACATTAGAAAAGTGGCAGAGGGAAAACAGCAATAATAATAACAAACATACCAGGTCTTAGGAATCATGTGAATGACTCTTTCCTTGTCTCTGAAACAAGATTTATAGAACTCCAGATTAGTGGAACAATTTTAGTTATTTTGAGATGGTAGCTAAACAATGACTGGAATGGGTTCATGGGATTTAGAAAATCTCTCTGGATACTATGAAGAAAGGCATTGTTTGAGGAGAGAATAGAGATTTGAGGCTGTTTAATTTGCCTGCAAACATTTTGTATTCCAAGGAGATAACTGCAGTACTGATGAAGGACAATAAGGGTGAAAATAGGTGAGAATACTCAAATTCAATGTATATTTAAAGGAGAGAAATGTACGATTGGTAAATATGCATACTGTTAACATAATTCATGCATACTGTTAGCGCCTTACCATATTTCACTTTGTATGAAGAAGCGATCATTGAGGGTGATCCCTGAGGTAATTTGTAATTTTTTTTAGGAAATGCTGATAACATCACTAACGGTATTAAAATTTGAAGATAACAAAGTTTCTTGTTCAATGTTGACATTATCTTGCCCACAAAAAAATGATTGTAAGACACGTGGTTTACTTAAGGTTTGCTTTAGTGAGGGTGTTGCAGTTCACCTGCATGGTTGCTGATAAATGATCATCAAACGGCTAAAGGGAACAAGGGGTTTATTTTCTTATGATAGTCGGTTACAGTTCACAGTCCAGCTTGAGAGGAGAGCATGCACCAACACCAGGGCCAAGGAAACTGTCCATACCATCACTACATAAAGGCTGAGAGAGGAATGATCCTAACTTGCCAGGCCAGTATGTCTGGCCAAGTATACACAAGGATGCCGACTCTCTCAACCATCTCTCTGTATTTTATACCAGGGCCAAATCCCATCCACTTGGGCCTTCCCCACAGCCAAACAATCTCCTGCAGGTTTGCTCTGAGCTTAACCCAACCACTAATTCTCCACAAATGTGTCAGAGCACAAACCCTCAACTGTCAAGTTGACACCTGTGCCTAACTGTGGCAGAGGGATTTTGGACAGAGACAGAGAACACTTGCGGCTCTCTGTTTTTCACCGCTTAGCTTCTCATGCACTGCTGTGGTAGATTCAAGTGTCAACTGACAGTTGCAGGTTGAATTTGGGGCACAGCTAAGAAGAACTGGTAGGGCAAGCCCTTGAACAAGCCTGCTGGCAATTATTTAGTTGATGTGGAAGACTCGGTCTGCGGCGGGTGGCATTTCCCAGTGGTAGAACAGATAAAAGGAAGTGCAAGAGCGGGAAGGGACTTGTCTTCTTCGGTCAGTATTGACTTGTTGTGTTGAGTCTAGTACTGGTCTGCTGTTGCCTTTCTCTGCTGTTGCCACTGCTCCTGACTGATGTTGGAACCCAACCTCTTGGGATTTGCTGCTGTTCATTGCTGACATCAGAGCCTGCCCAGCCTCTTTGGTCCTTTTGTGTGACTGAGGTTCAAACCTTTAGTCTTTTGAGATATTCAGTTCAACATGAAGTGGGATAGTGGTGGGCCAGATATTATCTCCTGGGCATGACAAAAGTAAGGTACACATGATTTCAGGACAGACATATAGGCTTTCACAAGAACTCCATGGGAATTGTCTTGTCAGCATCCCACCACGAAAGTGGGTTTACCACTTATCGATGATACTTGCTGAAGTATGAATCACGTCAGGAATATGACATCAAAGGCAAAGCAGATGAAGCACAGTGGGCCATACAAGTGAAAAGATTTGAGAATAGGAGGGAGTCTGGCGAGGATATGAAGCGTTATAAGGGGAAAAGGAGAAAGGATAGAAATGGGGATTAAGAAGCGAGAAAAAGAAATAAAAATATTAAAAAATAAAGAGACATTCGGTTTAAAAACTCAACAGCTGTAGGCAGCTGTTGTGGACTACTCTGATTTTATTTTGTGAGTTAACCTAGTAAGTTCATATATTCATTCTGTCAGTTCTATTCCTGTAGAGCATCTTGACTAATACAACTTCCAGCTGGATCTCTGATACATGGGAGTGAGGATTGGACTGGATGCATTTGCCTATGTGGAGGACCTGGTCGCCAGAGCTGCTTTCAACTCAGTGGTTAGTGTTGCCACCAGAGACTGCTCATTAACATCAGCTACATGGTCTATGTATTCCAGTGTTAGTCTATCCAACAAAGTCTAATGACTATCAAGGTTTGAAATGGAAGGCTTGTCCTCCACGGGCAGGCCATTTCTATCTTTTTTTGTAGAGAGATCCTGCCAACATCAAGTGCCCTCCTCCAGCAAGTTTCCAGTTCTTTCCCAGACTTTTCCAAATGATAACATCAATTAAAGATTCAAACACATGAGTCTGTGGCAAACAGCTCACATTCAAACCATGACAATTGGTATTAGCTATTACTATCATTTGTTTTCCTTTATATTCCTTTTACTCTAGATTGAATTTTTTTATTTCTCTGCTTTTACAAGCATATTGGTTATTCATCCTAGCTTCCCTCCCCCCTTCCATCCCCTCTCTTCCCTTCACCATTCCTTCCCACTTCCTGTGGACCCTGGAGTTCACTCTGGCCTGTCTACCCCTGTAGGTACTCAGACTCCGTGGTATATCAAGCTACCTCTCTTTAGGCTACCCCACTTCACTAATCCAGCTTTAGAACCAAAGAGTTCCACTGTAAGTGCTCATTCTATGGGTATAATAACAGCTAACAACAGAAGTACTTTGATGTACTGTCTTCCTATCTATAGATTTATTGGCTGTCTTCCCTACTGATTTTTTTCCTTAATTTTTAAAATGGGTTCTTGCTCTACTTTATAGTAACAGGGATGCGTACCCTTCTGCCAAGTAGGTCTTGATTCCAATCAGAGAGCTGTTGGTTGTCTCCTTGATAGTCATTCCACTATTATACTGGTGGTCACCTGCTGCCATGGTGATTTATATTGCAGCTTACAGATCTCATGCCGTTGATGGGGTTTATGATTATTTCTCTCCTCCAGCATCTTCTACAGTATTCCTTAGTACTGTGTAAGCTATCCAGCAAGGAGAAAGTCCTCAGACCAGTTCTAGTTGATATATTTTGCCCATTTTCTGTGATCCATTTGTGTTGCATTTTCAGTAATAGGGTCTTACTGATAGATTTTAGAGAGCAATGGCAAAAGCCTATAATGTTTGGGGGCCTTTAAGACCTCTTTGACCAACATTTTATCAGGAATTTCCACATTCCTGTTAGTTCTAGTACAATTTGTCCCTTGGTTCTAAGTGGATCAGCTCAAGACTATTTTCCCCTGTTTTCCTCACTCTATGCTCCTCTGCATAGGGACTGCCCATTCCTATCTCCCATGTTCCTCCCAGCTCCTAAAGAGCCATCTCTATGTCTTATGCTGATGACTCCATGTTTGTGTAATGCGCATGAACCAAAAGACATCTCTCTAAAGACCATCAGCACTGCTTTTTGTGCCAACAACTTCTTAGCCCTCTTGTCAAGGTCATTCATGACAATGCAAGCATTTTGGAGGGATTCCTACCCACAGTCCGTTCCAGCCCCATTACCCAAATACCCATGAGTTTCTTCTTCAGAAAACTGGCATGGTTGCTGCATGGCTGTCTGGGACCTCATGTCTTTCTTCACTGGCACTCCAAGTGAGTGGCTAAGGTCAACTTAGTGCTGAGTAGGGTACTCACTAGCATGTCCTTTCTATGTGTCCATGCCCAGCATGTGGGGCATTAATCTGACTTACCACCTGGAGAGAATTTTCAAGTATTGTGATGTCAAGAAGGTAGCAAAGCCGTCATTAGGAGGCCCCCTAAAAGGCAGCATTGGGATTACACAAAAGACCAGATGTTGTCTCCTGAAACTTTAGCAGTGACGCCCGAGTCTTCTTCCACCTTGATGCCAGAACAGACATTTCCCTCAGCAATGAGTTTACCAACTTTGTTTCTTCATATGGCAATGAATTGGGCAACAGAAATAGAGTGGTGATTTTATTTTTTTTTATTTTTATTTTTTTTAAAATTTTTATTATTATTATTATTTATTCAATTGTGCGTGTGTGTGTATGCATGTGTGCGCATGTGTGTATGTGTGTGTGTAGAACCACGGACGAATTCGCGAACCACCATGGACTGCCTCCATCTCTTTCTGCCCCGGGATTCACAGGCTCCGCCCTACCAGAACCAGAAGCGCAGGCCGTCCCCGCTTCCGCCTGGCGTCTATACGTGGGATCTGGGATCCGAACTCAGGACCTTCCACCTGCAAGGCGGAGGCTTAACCCCTGAGCCACTTCTCCAGCCCGAGTGGTGATTTTATTATGGTCCACTTGTCCTTCTATGAGTGAGAGTCTGGGGACCATCAACTCCATCAAGAATGTGAGAAGAAGAAAAATGCCTTAACTTAGTCTCCAACACAAAAAGAATGTCCGTTCCCCACAATTTGTATCCTAAACCCTTGTGCGTATCACCCGTATATGATAGGGCCACTGCACATAGGAACTCACTGAACTGTTCTTACCTGTACAAAACCTGCACAAGATTGGATTTATCAACATTTTTTCAAGAAAGAGAAAAGATCTCTCTCTCATAGACTTTTGAGGATTACTGCTGGCTATGGGAAGGGGAGCCTCTTTCTTTGGAAAGGTACCCACTGATATATTGCCCCTATGCCAGCAAATGTCCAAGCACATACAGATGTAGGTAACCATTATGAAACTCAGTGGACTACACACACACACACACACACACACACACACACACACACACACACACAGTAGGAGTGAGAATAGTTAGGAAGAAGAAAGATTTTAGTGGGAAGAGGAGAGAATTGGATTGTGTAATGTGCAGTGAAAATGACTTAAATTCATTGTATGCATATATAGAGTTGTCAAAGAATAAAAAAGAAATTATAAATAAAAATTGAAAGAACCATTTGTAGTATGGATAGATTGGACAAGATTAGAGAAAGTCTTGCTTATTTTTCCTTCTGTTAACTTTGCTCTTGACTTTGTTTTATTTCCTACCACACACTGTAAACTTCTAATAAGGGGCACCTGTGATTTTGCAAAATTAGCTGCATTAGAAGTAGGGCAGGATTTGAAAAGCTGGTCATTTATCTGTTTTTCAAAATCCCTTGTAGAAAACTTCATTTGGAGGAGTCTGTGGCTGAAAGTCAGCTACATAAAATTGTGATTACCATCAGCAAATGAACAGCTCTGTACATAGCACATATTTCAACACATTTTCAACAATTCATTGTTGAAACACAGACAAGAAATGAAGAGAACAGTTGATCTTCTGATGTTTAGGGGGTCAGGAAGAATAGATGATGCTTTTATAATTTGAGCATAAAGCCTACTTTTCTTCAGTTGGGGAGCAGCTGACGGTAAGTCATGTGCCCTTGCTGGTCCTGTGCTGTCTCATTTTAGTCCTGACTTTATGAATGAGTGCATATCTAGAGCAAGATGAATATTCTGCAACTGAATTCAATGGCTCCTCCTCTTGTTTGTCCTTTCATTGTTTCTTCTGAATTTTATGGTATTCTCTAATTCTGATATCCTATTTCTTGGGTCTCTTGTGTGATACAAGTCCAAACTTTAATCATTAATTTTTAATTTGGTGTTTTAGCTTTTCCCCTTATGTTAGAATGTTATAATTAGCGCAGCATTCATTATATACCTGACTCCACTCTGGTTCACGCTTTGTGAAGAATGTGATGCCAAGTGTCTTGGGTATGGAGAGATGGATGACTATGATTAGGGGCATGGAAATAAGAATTTTTTTTTACTCCTTTCCCACTTATGTTGGAAGATGATTTGAATTACTGAAACTAATTTCTCTGTGCCACCCCTATAATTTATTGTACTTCATTCTCTGCCCTAATAGGAGAACACTCCCTGACCCTCTTGGCACCACATGTGGGTTCTCCAACTTGATCTGGCCAGGGAATGTAAGCAGATAAGATGAGCTGTGTACAAATAGAACTCTAAGAGCATTTCATGGGTTATCTAGCAATATTTTATTCTTTTCATGAAATGAGGAGATGGTGCTCATTCTTCAGTTTGGATCACATATTCTTAGTGGTAAAATTGATTCTTGGGAGCAAGCCTAAAAGCTGTATACATAGAATGAACACATATAAAAAGTGGACTCCATCTTTAGGGCAGAAAAGAATGTACAGAGGAGCCATGGAACTAGACAACCACAGTTGATATGTGATGTGAGTGAGTGTATAGTGTATAGAATTATAGTGTATAGGATTTGAAGTTTATGGGTTGTTTCTTATTGGTTTGGGAAGTTGACTGTGGAGTGTTTGGTGCTTTATACCCACACTAGCCTTAGACCTGTGCTTTCTGATTTCCATCCTACCCAAGTGACTATGGTCTCACAGTAGGAGCCTTGGCTCAGCTTGGATTCTTTTCTCAATTTTTGCTCCATATTTCATGTGCAATCAAGAATCTGGTCTTGTTGGACCCACACAGATCCAGAATCTTTCAGGCATAAGTTGGTCATGTTTGGTCTAAGCCTTTCATTGCAAACCTCATTTCTATTTTTCTCTATGATAGTGGTTTTAAAGGTTGATCTTTAGATCAGTTCATGCAAATGAAGTATAAAGGAAGCTATCAAGGTTCTGGGTATATTTTTCCTCTTTTGAACTGGACTTGGCATAAATGAAATTCTTTCTCCTTATTCTCTGCCTTTCTTCTAAGGATGCTGTGAGTGATGATCTGAAATACAGACTTACATATATATATATAAAGTATGGGAATTTCTCAGTTCAAACTTTGAGATATTTAAATGCTTTCATTATTAAAATTATTATGAAGTTGACAGACAAACATATTTCTATCAGATACAAGCTAGCTTCAGTATTAAGATTTTCCAACTACTTCTGCCCATATTTTCTTATTTCCAAGTTTCCTGTTCTTTCTACAATTCTACTATGTTTGGTTCTTATGTCTTGCCAACAGTGTGTGTGTGTGTGTGTGTGTGTTCGTGTGTGTATGTGTGTGTACACGCGGATGGCACATGCATGTTTATCTTGTCTCTCCATTGATTTTATATTTTGAAAGACTGGATTGTCTATTTATCATTTGGAGTCTTCCATAGAATGACTTTCTCAAAAGAAGGCAGTGAAGTTTTTGTTAAATACCTGCATTAAGTTTGCTTCACAAAGTCAACCTGAGAATATCCAAGCTGAGAATATTGGAGTCTATTACTAGCTATACTACCAGGGTCTCCTAAGAAACTGAAATCAATCAGCTGTCTTTTCTTAACATTTCTATTTATTTATTTATTTATTTATTTATTTTAGGGCTGTACAGATGTTTTCATATCATTCTTACCCTTCATTATTAACTTCGTCCCAATCCCTATTCCTCCCCATTTCCTCCCCCTTTTCCTCCTCACCTATCTCCCTTCTGCTCTCATGTCCTTCTATGCATCTGTCGTTCACTTAGTCCCATCTAAGTTCCTGTTAATAACATAACTTCTGTGGGGTATGAATCAACAGGAATGAACACAAAAATACACAATGCAGTTTTTAGAAAGGTGAAACTAAAACTCTTTGGGTGAAAATTGAGTTCTCTTCATGTGTTTGCCCATTTAACCTCTTAGTTGTATGTTTTTAGTGATTTCCTTGGTCTGTTGATATTTGAAACATTAACATAATTATCTATCTTAACATATTGTATTTACCACCTGCTGGGGAGAGTACACTGAAACTATGGCTAGTTGCTCATTAACAGTGTTGACCCAATTACATGTTATGTATTCCAGAGACAAATAACTGTAATTGCAACTCAAAAGTGATTCATAAACATGAAGAATCTCGGTTTTTTTGAAATGCAAATTGGAATGCACTATTTGAGTTTTCCACATAAATACAGGTTTAGATGAAACAAAATCATCCGACCAAATAAAATAAAAATTCAATCTAAGAGAGGCCATTTGGAATCAATTGGTACCGAGCTCACTCTGCTTTGAAAGATCAAAAACACTTTCATTGCTGGGTGCAGAAATTAAACAAGTTAGCAACAATGAAAGCCAGACATCTGGTAAGTGACATCTACCCTGGCTATCAGCAGGTAGTGATTTTCTTTTGGAACCATTCAGCTTATTGTCTGTTGCCTGGACAATGGAAGTCTGACTGAACATTGATATAATCAGCCTGGGGGTTTTAAAGTTCCATTGAAGAGATGGAAAACTAGGTAGATCTGTGCAGAAAAAGAACCATTATATAAACGTGTGTGTTGAC
Organism: Typhlomys cinereus; assembly: GCA_023101885.1. Taxonomy (NCBI): domain Eukaryota; kingdom Metazoa; phylum Chordata; class Mammalia; order Rodentia; family Platacanthomyidae; genus Typhlomys; species Typhlomys cinereus. The sequence continues at coordinate 9,611,262 of JALPQD010000014.1, forward strand.
ATAAATAATAATCGTGCCTGCACCTATCGGATGGAGGGGAACTGTATAAACAGAAGCAAATGTAGTGTGATACATTTGTAGAGCTCAGGGATATTCTTTTGCCCAGACAATTACTATGATAAAAATTAGGCAAAAATAGCTCAGAGATCCAGAAGAGACAGCTCTGAGAAAGAAAAGCTGTGGCAAAGTCAAAATGTTAAAACAAGAGACATTTCTTCAATATCAGCAGACAGCTCCACAAATCCAGCTCCCCTTTCTTTCTTTTGTTGCCAGAGGGGAAAAAAAAATACCACTGGAGGAACTGGTCAGGGGATGAAGAAAACAACTAAAGGGATAATCAGAGCTTGAAATTTATTGTCTAGAAAGCCAATCTCCAAGATTTCTTAGAAGTTTCAGTCCAACAAGTATTGAAGACAGTAGTGATGTCTCTTGTTTAACAAGGCAATGTAGTTGATATTGTATTTTCCACTTAAAATGTTGAAAACCGTGGACTGGAGAGATGGCTTAGGAGTTAAACCCTTGTCTTGCAAGCAAAAGGTCCTGGTTCTGTTTCCACTTAAAAAAATGCCAGGCAGAAATGGCGGTGGCCTGTATTTCTGACCTTGGAACTTTGAGACTGAGAAACTCCAGAGCATAGCAAAGAGGTCAAACAATCCAAGGGGATTACTGAATTCCTGAAGTATCCCTTGGGACTCCACAGACAGACAGACAGACAGACAGACAGACACACACACATTCACACACACACAATAAATACATACATTCATAAATACATACATACATACATACATAAATAAAACACCCTGCACATAAATGAAATGTTAAAAAATCACCAAAGCTAGATCTGGTGCCCTAAATCTCCGAGTCACTGCTTTGAATGCTGGAAATGCTGGAGGGGGATGTCAGTTATAGATATCCTCACACATTAACACAAAAATATAGATAACAAGGTGTCATGATAAAGCATGCAAGAAAACCAGTTCTAGGACCAGTGTTATCTGTTGAAAGATTAGCAGCGGCCCTAATGTGGCTCTGACACAGGCTTTCTGAACTCCCAGGGTCTCAGTTTCTTGTTTTCAAAGTCCTGTGCTGTGATCGACAGGCGGATGTGAGCATCAAGGATGACTTGCCTCTGTAAAGCGCTCTTACAATGGAAGTGTGCGTGCTGCTTGTGGGGAGTCTGCAGTGGGTCAATTGATTCTGGCAGGGGACCTAAGCTGGGAGCCCCATGAAACACTGCAACAGGACCAGGGTGCCTGACTGCCCAGAATGTGCTGAGTTGGGGAGTTAATCTGAGCCCTTGGATCAATTGTAATTGACTTATGTCAGGCAGATTTTGCCATTTCTGCAGGAGCCTTTGATGGAAAGTCACTGGGACATTCTGTAGCAGTTTCTTGCTGTGTACAATACTGAGGAAAAGATTTCTTTGTTCGCCATTGTTCCCAAACTCTCAATGTCTGTTTTCTAGAATGAGTCTCCCCCAACTTTTCTCTGATGTTGTTGAGATATTTCCATATATTTGTTTAAAAGTATTTAACCATACTGGCGTCTTAACTCTCTGCAACTCTGAATAAGTACTACATACAACCTTGGTGATGGAAGGTTCAGGAAAGAGAGAGTCAGAGTTCTGTCCATTCTAGCACAGGAGTAAAGAAAGCAGGGGCATAGGGCAGAAGGATGATGACAAGGATGCAGCAAACAGAAATGGCAAAGTTTTCCTTTCCACTGTGTTCATTTATAACATTCTTTGTTATCCAAATTTAGCACAGTTCTGTCCATCTTCGGGACCAGAAGTTAATGCAGGCTCACGTAAAAACATTCTTTGACTAACTGTGGGTCACACAATGCTCCTTTCTCCCTCTTAAATGGTGCTTTGTCTTTGTGGTTAGATAGTTACCTGTTCTTTCTACACACTTAGTGTAAATGATAGAGTCATAAGATAAAGAAAAGACCTGGTGCATATTAATGGCATCACAGTGGCAGGTGTTTATTTCCCCACTTTCTGATTTTTGATTTAATTCTCTCTTTATCTCTATTATCTCTGCATCTCTCTTTTATGCACCCCCCATACTCACACACACATTCACTGGAGGGTGCTGTGCATACCTCTTGGTTTTATCCTGAAGATTTTCTTTCTTGGGACTGCCATCACTGCTTCACGCAGAATTTCTTAATGTAGAAATACTCATTTTTACTACTTCTGAATATACTGAGATTGTGATTACAATGAAAAGTTGGGTAATATGGAGCAGTAATCATTGCTATCTCTGACAAATCAATCTCAGAATTAATCTTCAGAATGTTCTTTCATCTGCCAAAAATCTAAGATTTAATAATTTGAAGTAATAAAAACAAGTTCTTTATGATAAACCAGAAACCAACCCAAGACAAATTCTGCAACTTTTGTTAAATTGATGAACTTCTCTGAATAGAGCTTTAGTTGTTTGTAGCAGACAGAGAAGGTGGATGAAGTATATCTTGACATGTCACATCAAGGCTCAAACAAGAATATAACAATTAAACCTAATTCTTTATATCCAGAGATGGTGAGAATCATGGTTAGTATGCATATGTATGTGTGCATGCGCGTGGCAGAGTCACTATAAGTGTGCATATGTGTGTGTGCATGTACATGAGAGAATCATGATGAGCGTGCATGAACCTGAGCGAATCACAATGCATGTGCATACATGTGTGTGAATGTCCATGAAGTTAGGTGACCAGTAAGCTTTATATCTTTCTATAGCTCTTTATAGAGAGCCATTTTACTGAGTGTCTAACTTGACCCCTCTAGTAACTGTAGGAAGACAATCAAGCTAGTGAAAATGTGTTATAAAATCATAATGATTTTGATAATTTGTGAAAGAAAAGACAAGTGTATAAGAGCGGTTCACTTGTAATTCACAATTGTATCCTTAGCCAGAGTATTCCAAGAGTTCAATGAGCATCATTCACTTCAACTTTGAATCTTTGTAATTTATGTATCGCCACTGAGGTAGCAAGAGCCAGGTTTAACCACTGAGACCCTGTAGAATTATTAAAGAAAGTGTACATTTGTCATTTTGGATTTCAGGCACACAGCCTGTCTGTGATTAAAGACCTCACACTGGGCAGTGAAGTAATGAGATGGAGAAAGTCCAGGAGAAACTCTGAGAATGTGGCTGTTGCTTTCCTAAATATACAGTGTTTAATAATAAGAAAAAAGTATCATTTCAAGATGAAAGGCAAGCATAACAAATACGAAAGCATGGGTGTATGAAGGGGAAGAGACCTGTTCTTTGGAGTGGAGATCAGTTGTGAGAGGAAGTGCATGCTTTTGAGAGTATGCAGCCTGGGTGCATATGTATGATGCATGGGTGCATGAACTATCCATATACAGTGGCCCATTTGTTGCCATTCTTTCATCCCAGGATACAGATATCCCTGCAGCCCTCTTTTCCTTGGAGTTTGCCCTTTTAGAAGTAAGTGGTTTCCCTTTCTGCTCATAAGAGTGCAATCAAACGAGTCTTGTACTTGGCATAGGGAAATGAAAGTTTCGAGTGTCAGGTCTCATAATGGGAAATTGATCAAGATGGGTCGCGGGCTGAATATTTGTCCATTTTTTAGCTGCAGTGTAGAAATCATGGTTTATGACATTTTGCAAATATAACAACTAGGGCTTGAGTCTTCAGAGTTTAGGGAAATTGGTCTGTGGTTTTAATTCTGTTCTGCTTTCTAATGTTTTGATGCAAAGGTTATGCCTTGTTTTAAAGATAAATTGGAAGAAGTTCAATTGGAATGAAATTATCTCACACTTAAATGTATGATCAGACTTACTAAAACCACTGTCTGAGACTAATCTTTATTGAAATAATTCATTGGAAACAATTTATTTTTTCCATAGTTCTTGCTCTACTCAATTTATCTGTCATCAAGTAATTGTACCGCCTTGTGCTTTTCTGGAGACTTCCCCTATTCTACATCATGTACTTTCAGAAGCACGAATATTTCCTTATTTATCATATCTTAAAGAAACAAGATCTTAAATTTTTATACCTTTTATCACTTTAATATTTTATTATTTTGTTTTTATTACAGTGACTTCCTCCTAATTTTTCTCTATAGTTTCCTGTGTTGTATTTTTCTTCCTTTTTCATCATAAAAAAGCTTGTGAGCTTCTTTTTGCTGAACTTAGATTCAGAATGAAACTTAACTTTTCTATGCTTCAATTATAATGCTTGACTGTCTAAGTAGTGTATGAATATAGTGCAGATTCTCTTAAACAAAGTTACCCAGGAACATGCATTTACTCTGGTTTCCTGTAGGTAATATATGTTTGTGCTATTTTTTTCTTATTGTCAGATGATGTAATAATTATGACAGGTAATTTTACAGGTATGTGTAAAAAAAAGCTGGAAGAATATCTGGGCATGTAATGTTCATACCAATACAGTTATTTTTTCTTCTCAATGTTTTTGAGAAGATGCTGACACTGACTTTAAGACTTATTCAGAGGATTGGAGAAATATCCTAGTGGGTAACTGGTAAATCTGGTAACTTGAGTTTGGTCCTAGGAAACCCACATGATAGAAAGAGGCAGATGACTTCTGAAAGTTGTCCTTTGGCCTTTAGTCTTGAGCCATGGTATGTACATACATCTTTAGCTCTCTCTCCTCTTCTCTTCTCCCACTTTGTCCTCTCTCTTCTCTCTTCCCCTCAAGTAAATGAAATTTTTATAAAATTCTCACTCAAAACAAGAAGAAGCTTTTGTCAGATTTGCAAATCACTATCTATTCCTTTTTACATTTTTCAGTACTTTCTAATGTTCATTCCCTGTTTCATCTTGTTACCATAAATATCTAAAGTCCACAAAATCGGTTAGAGGTAACAGTGAATACAGGCTTATGGGAAACTTTGAAGGCTCACCTTAAATATTTGCTCTGTCATTGGGTTAGTTAGCCTACACATTGCTAATAAATTTGTGACCAAGTGGCTCAAGAGAATGAGGGATTTATTTTGGCTTATGAATTTTGGTTATAGTTACTTGTCCAGCTTGAAAGGAGAGTTCATACCAATACCAAAAGCTGACTATACCACATCCATAAGACCACAAAGAGAGACTGACAACCTCACTTTCCAGACCAGCATGTCTAGTCAAGTATACAGAAGAATGCCAAATTTCTTAACCAGTTCCCTTCATCTTATTCACCTGCCTAGAGCCTAGACCTACCCACCAAGGGTTTGTCACTCCCTGTCAATCAGAAAATCTCCTGTAGGTTAGCCTAGAGCTCAATTAACTATCAATTCTTCACAACTGTGCTCAGAACTCAAACATTCAAATGTCAAGTTGACAAAGGAATCCAACTTTGACACATGTTGATTGCCTAAGTTATATAATATCATTTATTAGACAGATTATTTCAATAATTTCTAATGTTTTTGTGCCTCCAAGTTATTAGCTTTCATCTGGTTCTTCTCTATTTTCTTCTTTCCCCTCCCCCTCCCCCTCTTCCTCCTTCTCCTTCTCTTTCTTCTCTGTCTGTGTGTGTGTGTGTGTGTGTGTGTGTGTGTGTGTGTGTGTGTAACAGAGGGCACTGTGTGTCTGTCAAGGCCAAAGGGTGAGGTCAAGAATCATTTTGAATTGCTCTGCCTCCTTTTTTCCTTTGCTATGGGATTTTTTCAAAGCTCTGCCTTCCAGCAGGAAGTGTAGGCCCCTGCCACTTCTGCCTGTGGGATCTGAACTTGGATACTGCTACTTTCATAGCAGAGACTTAACCCCTGAGTCATCTTTCCAGCCCTCATCTGGTTTTTCTTTAAGCCCACCATTGAGATGTAAATAACTGTCTGAAGTTGTCAGTACTTACATGCTGAATATTAATATTCCCTCAAGGACTAGCAAGAATCTTAGATGAAACAACTGAACACTACATCTACATAATACATATATACTATAGCAGATATCTGACTCCATGACCAACACAAGTATGACAAAGGGAACCCTGTGATCCACACATGCAGAGGGATGGATAGAAGGGTGGGTATGATACTGCAAGATTGAAAAGGAAGGGGAGGGTGACAGAGTGAGTGTGTGAATGGAAAGGGTAGGAGAGGAGAGGTGTGGATGGGAAGGCCTTTTGAACAGTGACATAAACCCATTTTATTTGTAAATGAGGAATGAAAATTCTCAATTGAAAAAAAAAAGAAAATGGATTAGTGATGATACTGTCTGCAAGTTTAAAAGACGTTGGCAGAACACAACGCCTTAATTCATCACTACTTTTCAGAATGCCTTTAGAAGAGTATTCGTCTCCCTTCTACTACAACTGGAGAAGAGGCGTCACAGCAAAAAATGGAGGCTTTGGGTTCCACTGTTTCTTGAATGACACCTCAATTAATGTGCTTTGTAGCTTTACATCTACCTTTGCTTCTCAAGGGCCATGAGCCATCAATACTTAGGATAATTAGGTGTTAATTAACTTTCATGTATAAATTGGTATGTTTCTGAGCTTTTTTTATACACCTTCTTGGGACTCAATGTTCTTGAAGTCAGTAAATTGTTTCTTGACTGTTTTTGTTTACAAACTTAAGCTGTTATTTTTCCTTTCTTTCCATGACACTTTTGATCTTTAGTCTTAGCAAATCATGTACTGTTTCTTGGAGTGCTCAGAATTGGGAAAAATAAAAACCTCTTTGTTTTGCTTTGCCATCTTCATCCAGAAGTCCAAAGATGCATTTTGTTTTAATCAAGTTATCTGTTTCCTAAAGTTGAATTTGAATAATGCTATGAGCATTGTTCCTAATGTAGTTTTATCTCCCTACTAATTACTGTCAATTCCATTCATATTCTCTTTTTATATTTTCTGACTGTCTTGCTTTCTAAAGTCCTGGTGAATCTTTGTTTCAAAATCATCTTTATGGATAACTTACTGATATGTGGAGAGAGGCTACATTGTGGTTTAATGGAGATATTTTCAAACTATTGATTTTTTTTTAGAAGATTGTGTGAGGTGACTGGGTGCAAAACTAAAACTGGGATTGCTAACCTTGGATTTTCTTTTAAGAGAAAACCTTTAATTGCACATTAAAAAATGTCTACTCTCATCATCTGAGGTATACTATAGGCATAAAGCTGACCACAAAGGGATTGTTTGATGAGATATTCAGCCAAGTGCTGCTCTGGAAACTTATTCTCCTGACTGCCATATTCCTTTTTTTTTTTTATTCTTTTTTTAAATTTCTTCCACTCATACAAAGTTGGTAAGTGCCCTGTTCCCCTCCCTCCCTTCACTCCTCCCTGGATCCCCTTGCTGTCTTCCCCCTTTTCTCCTTCCTTTCCCCCCTCCATCCCTTTCTCCCAGTGCCCCCCCCCCCCCCCCCCCGTTTCTGGAGCATCCTTTAGTGTGCATGTCAAACTTCCCTCTGGGTCCGCCTCTCTGATGATGTATAAGGACTCAGTAGCATTGCCTAGAGTACATTTTTGTGTTTCCCTTTAGTATAGGAACATTATCGTGGCTGTTAATCCCTTGCTTCTAAGGATCCTAGTGCCTGTGATCCATGCTAGACTTTGAGGGGTCAATGATATGTTGATCATTGCGCAGGTCATGCAAAGTCTTATTATGATTACTTTGGGCCTAACTTGTGTGGAGTATCTTGCATATCATTACTCCTCCCATCCTTATGCTCTTACAATTTTACTGCCCCCCTCTTCTGCAAATTTCCCTGAGCTTCAGGATGGGGAGAGATTAGGCTGGTGTGGTTCCAGGTGGTTGATATAGAGTCTTTGATGTTCTGAATTATGGTTTATTGATTTTTTTTTTCAGTTTTGCTGTTCCTGCAATGTCCTTGGCTCCATCCTGATGGGTACTGGATGTCACCCCCTGGCCAGAGACAAAAAGCTGTTAAAATAGAGTCTTATATAAGAGTAGATTCAAAGGTAGATGGAATAAGAGAAGTAGACTGCGGTGAGGGGGGTCAGTCTCCCATTTGCAAAATGGTTACCTTCTATCTGCCAGACTGTATGCCCTCCTTTTCTGGTAAGATCACACCCCATCAGTTGCAAGTGATCAGGAAGGGAAGTCTGTGAACTTAACCAGATGTCTCATTACTTACTTGCAGTCCTTGATGGCGGCCCATTATCTCTGCTGTAGCATGATCCCCTTTCTCCTTGTTTCTGGTGGGCCCTCCTTCTCTTTCTCTCCTGTTTATAATCTTTGCAATTACTGTAAGTATTACAGAGATTTATCTTTAAGTGCAACACAAACTTTTTCCTGTCTTGTGTAATGTAACAGTGAGGATGTGTTGAACAGAATTTTGAATATCACACCTGATCACTCTTACACTGCATTTGGAATTTGCTGACTTTCGGTCCAGAGAAGCAGTTGAGGTGCTCCATAGACACGTGGTTGGAGAAGACAGAACTAGAGCCCAGGTTTTAGCTGCTCTTCAAGGATGTGTGGTATCTAAAGTGGGGCTTGTTTAGAGTAGAGTGAGTAGTAGGAACACTTCTGTAATTAAGGGCATGTTAAGGTAAGCAGAGCTCGGATTAATATGAAGAAACAGTAGCAGTAGCTCCCAGTGAGTCCACCAAAAGCTCAAAGGAAGGTAACCAAGGAAAGAAATTTGGAAATCCAAAGTAGCCTTGGTAATAACCTTGGACAGAGGGCCAACAGTGCACAAAGTCTTTCCAAGTAATTTAGTAATTTAGTAATTTAGCTTTAGATCCTCTGTGCGTTTAGAAAACAGCTGTCCTCATCATCCACTGAGGCAGAGATGAGTTCACTTCTTCGATTTTGACTCTTGGGTTCAACGTTTGAAACAATAGTTTCACTCTCTTAAACTTTACATCGAACCTTAAGTCATATGAGAGAGGAATCTTGCTGGACTGTTCTGCTCATCCTCAAATATTTCCAGCTGTCAGGCTTTCATCTCTCTTAGCTCAGTCTCCCTAGCTCTGCCTGTGGGTGGGTGAAGCTGACAAAGGTTGTGACTTGCTTGGCCATGTGGGGCCGCTTGGAGTTGTATGGGGACAGCAGCCCCGCTGTACATCGATGCAGCATGCGCTACCCTTTCCTAGTTCTTGAGTAACTAGGTTATGCTTTGCTTCCAGCTAAACTTCACTGCCTTAAATGTCTGATTCTCATGGAGGAATAGAATTCCTTGTCCCTGGGTTACACTCTAGGAGTTCACAGTGTCTGCTCTGGACTTTTTACACTGAATACACCCTGCTCAAAACTTGGTCCTCTGCATGGACTCAACTCTGTCCTGCTCAGTAACGGTGGACACCCTGCATCATAAAACCATTCTGCAAACTTTTCTTACCTGCTGTTTCTCTCTTTCAGATCTTATCATATAACTTCTTTTCTTCTCATATCTCTAATTTTAATGTTTAATATAAAGATCACATTTTCTGCGGCAGCATCACTCGTTTCCTTGTGATACCTTTTCCTGTGCTTCAGGCTTAGCGTCCATCTAGTTCTGGGAGCAAAGCTTCTTTTTTAAACATGAGCATTTAATTCATGAAATAAATGCAAAGGCATGAGTAGATTTCATGCTTGTCATATTCGATCATGTAATCCCTCAGGACAGGACAGTGTCCCTTCATCTTCAGACAGGATGAATAGCATTTACTTATTTGTTTCATTTCAGGTATCCCCAGAGCAATAAGCTACGGAAAGTGCTCTATAACAGCAAAGTCCTCTAAAATGAAGGAATTACTACCGTGTTTCCCTGACCAAATCACATTCTTAATATAATTCTCATGTTTCAGCTTTTCTAGAATAAAAATGCATACATATAGGAAAGATAGGTAAAATGGAGTCCAGAAGTTGTACAGGAAGAATGCCTTTTGCTTGTTTTTAAATGGATTTCTTTGTCTTGGACTGAAATTTTGAACTTGGAGCTTTTTGCTTTAGGAGATTCATTGGCTTCTTCATCCATATGTATGACCATAGTACCAGAAATAAATGCTGGCATTTGTTTGTTGGAGAGACTGGGTCTCTTTGACAGCATGCCTGAATATTAATGAAAAAGGATAATAAACAGGTTCTTGTCTAAAAGTAATCTTTCTTTTTAATAATTAGATGGCCAAATATGTTTAGTGTCATTGGAAAATTACTATGTTAAATAATATTTAAAATCAAATCATGACTTTCATATATTACATATACGCATAGACAATTCTATGTATAAAAACCAAAAGACCTAGGAATAAATTTGACCTTGCAGTAAGGATTGTATCCATGGGTGAAAGTAACTGAAAAGATACACTGTTTTCATGACCAAAGGGATCAATGTTGTTAAAATATCCATAATTCACAAAGAAATTTACAAACTCAATTAAATTTCTATTAGATTATCAGTATCATTCCTAAAATTCACAAGGACAGACAGACAGACAGACACACAGACACACACACGCACACACACACACACACACTACACATCCTACAATAGTCACAACGACTCTAAGTTAAAAGAACAAAGCTGGAGGCAGTCTGCTAGGTGACTTCAAAATGCCCCACAAAGCCATCATAATCAAACAGCACAATAGTGATTTAAGACAGACATATACATCAGTGTTAACAGTACAGAACCTCTAGAAATAAATCTAAGCATCTTCAGTTAACTGACCTCTTGCAATGATGCTAAGGAAATATGGCAAAACTACACTCTGCCTGAAACTTGGTCTTTTGAGTGGCTTCGCTGAGATTTTTTTCATTAAATGGTAATAAAAAATGGATATCTATATACAGATAATAAAAATAAATCTATTTTTCATTTGCTATAAAATGCAGCTCACACTGGATTAAGACTAAATATGAGATCTGAAACTAAAAGAAGAAAACATAGGAGATAAGTTTTAGGTAGTGGAACAGATAAAAAGGCTTTTGGATAAGACCCTAAGATTAATAAATAAATGAGGTTGCATCACAATGAAAACCTTGTTCAAAGCAAGGAAACAACAGAATAGAAGGAGATATTTGATAGCCGTTCACCAAGGGACTGACTTCCAGATTATACAAGTCTTAAATCACATAATAGAGATTTAACAGTCTGATTAAAACTAGGTAATAGGTTGTGCTCCTGTCACTGTAGTGAATTTCCGCATTATGGGGGATTATTCCCAGAAGTGGTACAGCAGGGTCATATGACATTTCAATCTTTAACTTTTTTAGAAATCACCATACTGATCTCTAGAGTGATTGTATAAGTCTGCATTCCCACCAGCAATGTATGAGAATTCTATTTTCTCTACGTCCTTTCCAGCATTTGGTGTTGTTTGTATTGTGGATTTTTGCCATCCTGACCAGGTTGATATGATATCTCAGGGTAGTTTTTATTTGCATTTCCCATTTGCTAGGGATGTGGAGCATTCTTAAAGGTATTTGTTAGACATTTCAATTTCGTTCCTGGAAAAGTTTCTTTTGAGTTCTGAGGCTCATTTTTTAATTGGGCCATTTATCTCTTTGGCTTTTTAAGTTCTTTGTACACTCTGGATAATAGAGCTCTATTAGATATGTGGTTAGTGAAGATTTTCTCCCATTCTGTGGGTTACCTTTTTGTTTGGGTTACAATCTCTTTATCTGAACAGAAGCTCTTTAATTTCATAAGATCCCATTTGTTGAGTGTTGGTATTGCAGCACTATTAACAATAGAAAATTCATGGAATCAACCTATAGAGTGGAATACTACTCAGCCATCAAAAAAGATGAATTAATGAAATTTGCTGGGAAATTGATGGAATTGGAATTACAAAAGATTATATTGAGAGAGATATTCCAGACACAGAAAGTTAGACACCTTATAAAAGTAAATCTCTGTAATACCTACTGTAATCACAAAGGATTAAAAGCATGAGGGAAGGAGAAGGAAGCCCCCCAATAAAAAGGAGGTAGAAAATCACATTTCAGTGAAAAAATAGTAGTGAAACGTCTGGTGCAACAAACTCTCACTTCCCTTCCTGGTCACTTGGGACTGAACAGGTTTGATTTCACCAATCAGGGAGAATATAGGGACTGGCAGATAGACAGTAACCATCTAGCAAATGGGACACTTATCCCCCCCCATTGTTGTGTCCTACTCCTATTCCATCTACCTTTGAGTCTTCTCTTATATTAAGATCTTCATTTAAGCAGTCTTTTGTCTTTGTTTATGAGGTGACTTTCGATACCAATCAGGGTGCAGCCAAGGGCAGTGTAGGAAAAGCGAAACTAAAAGCAACAAACTGTAATTCAGAACACCACAAACCTACATTAATCACCTGGAACCAGACCAGATAAATCTCTCCCCATCTTAAAGCTCAGGGAACCCTGCAGAAGAGGGGGCAGCAAGATTGTAAGAACCTAAAGATGGGGAGGACCAATGATATGCAAGATACTCCACACGAGTTAGAGTTGCAGCAGCCAGAACTGGATTTTACCTGACCTGCACGATGGTTGACATGCCAATCACCCCCCAAAGTCTAGCATGGATCACAGGGGAGAAGCCTCCAGGTAGTAAGATCTTTAGAGCATGGGATTATCAGTCATAATAGTGTTCCTATACTAATGGGCAGCCCAAGAAGGGGCTTCTGGCTATGCTTCTGAATCCTGAACCCTCACTAAGGTGGAGGACTCATAGGGAGGTTTGGCATTCACAAAAAAGGATGCTCCTTGGAAAGGGAGGGGAGGAAGGAAGGGGGAGGCACTGGGAAAGGGCTTGAAAGGAAGGGGGGAAGGGGAGAGAGTGCAAGGGGGATGACTGGGGAGGGGAGGAGGGAAGGAAAGGATTGGGTACCTATTGAACTTGTATGATTAGAGAAAAAAAATAAAATGTGGGCGAAAAAAACTAAGTAATATAGGGCTAGGGAGAGAGGTCAGGAGTTAAAGCCTTTGTCATGCAAGCAAATAGATCTCTAGATCCCATGTAAAAGTACCAGGCAGAAATGGCCACTTATGGGCCTGGAATATAGAACCTGGGGAAAGTCCAGGTCAAAGCAATAGGGAGGTAGAACAATCCAGGATGATTCCCAAACTCACCCTTGGCCTCCACTGGTATACACACTAAGTGCCTTCTGGTTAAAACATACAACCTGAACATAAACACATACACTGAGAGAGACACACATACACAAGTGCAAAATAAAACAAAATTAGGCAACGAACCTTGCTAGACCCTTTACAAAGAAAGCATATAAATGGCCAGTAGGTGTAAGAAAAAAAATGCTCACATTCATTAATTATTAGGAAATACATCTCTTGTATGAAATGACAGGATAAAACTGAAGTTCATAAATGACAGATTATTTTCTGGAAACTTTAAGACTGTTTCTGTCGTTTTAGATCATGAGACCTAGTTGAGGAAATTAGATTTATACATATACTAGCTTGTTCCACAGACTATCATTATAAATAATTTAAAGCAGTGGAACACAAAATGAGCATTATCAGTTCAGCTCAAATATGTGTGTTGCACATAGTAGCTAAGGCTACGGAAATGAATGGCTTAATTATATACACTGGTATGCAGAACCAATACTGAGAGAGGCAAGTCATTAGCATGTGCAAGTATGGACATGGAAGTAGAAAACTGGCTCTTCTTCAGTTTCTAGTACTTACAGAATATAGCACCAGTGTTAGAAACTTAAGAGTCATGTGTTTCGTTTTTTCACACTGAAACAATGTTACTGGCCGCATCATAAGATTGTTCCTTAAAGGAACTATATGTAAAGCATTTGGAACTGTGTCTAACTTTTAGGAAGCTATAAGGGTTTCTTCTTAGAATTACTGTAAAGTTTTAGGCTAGTCATGCCCCAAATGGGTTTTGAGTTTTAAAAACTAATATATTGGAATATAAGAAGAAAATCCTCAAACTTTTTGTATGGAGTGATACATCAAATATGAAGTCAAGTTTCATGAATGTTTGTGAGTGAGCTGAAACTAGTATCTCCATTCAGTCATGGGAGAGATGTACAAGAATATAAAGGAGGAATTGAGAAGACTGAGGTGTGGTGTTTGTTTCCCATGTATTGAGTATAGATGTGTTAGTACTAGATAATTGGATTTAAAATATTTAACCTGGAAATTTTCTTTGAAAGTTCTTGACATTTCAGGTAAAAGAACAGTTACAAGAATAGTACAAAGATTCCATATGTCTTTGGCAAATTTGTCCATACTTTTGTTTTAGCAACTGGGTTCATATATGGAATGTTCTGTGATCTTCTATTGCCTTCCGGTGTTTCATTCCCCGTCTTGGTAACTTCATTCTTCTCCTCTGGTCTACCTCCCACCACCAGGTCCTCTTGCTGGTCTGCGTGAGCCTTCTGTTATTTGCAGTTGTGACTTCCAAGCCATGCCCAGAAGATCCTGTTTCATAGGATTTCTCTTCATCCTTTGGCTCTTTCTGCTCGCTTTTGCATGATGCTTCCTGGGTCTTGCAGTGGAAATTCTAGCTGGCTTCTGAAGGTCTGAGCACTCAGCAGTCACTCGCTCTCAGCCACACTACTTGTGGCTGGTCACCTTCCACAAAAAGAAATTTCTTTGATCCAGGTTGAATATAGTACTAGTCTATGAGTACAGACATGAATATTTAGGTAGAAGGAAACATCAATAGTACATTCTTCCTTAAGGTTTGTAACATCTCTAGTTATAGCAGACTTTTGATTTAGATTGACGGCACCAGATATATGTATTTCCTCCCATAGAGTAGGCCTGGGGTCTAATTGGAAAGTGGTTGATTAACCACAAAACGTTCTTGCTTTCTGCTGCGTCATTGGGCACGTCTTTCGTGGCAGGTCAGAATCGTGCCACATAGGGTTGGGGAAAGGCCTTTTATAACTTGTCTCTCCAAGCAGGCTATGTAGCACCTTGCTATCTCTGAGACTTAGCTAAGAGGAAACATGTTATTTCCATCTTGATTTCAGGGAGTAGTGTCTTCATCAATAAGGTCTGACCATTTAGTGGTCAGGATTGACAAATTGTTTTGGGCGACTGTCAGAGATGTCTGAAAACAATGCATAGGAGATATCCTACACCTGGTAATAGGATTTATGTTTGAAAGTCTATGGCTTCTAGAAGAAGTACACAGCAGTATCAGCTCATGAAGGTTATCATTTTAACATTAGTTTATGTAGCAACTCGTTTCCATTTTTTTCTTTTTATCCTTGGTTTTGATTAACCTTCTCACCAATCTGCACTTTCCTCTATCCCTTCACCCTCATCCTCATTTAAAAGTGTTTGGTCCTAACATTCACCACTCTACTTTCATACTAATGTGTTTTGTTCTCCCCTAAAAACCCTTCATGTTACTTCCCCCTCCATGGCTCTGTTTTGTTCCCTGGCCTTTACACAACATACTCATCCAACCAAGTAACTGGCTTACAGTTATGCAAAGGGCCAGAATGAAGAAAAACACAGATCAAATCAACTTGAAGTTAGGATCTTCATACGAGAGATAAGAGTCAATGTTTGTCTTTCTGGGTCTGGATTTCCTCCCTCAATATATATTTTTTCCAGTTCTATCTACTTTTTTTGCAAGTTTCAATTTTCTTTGGTGTCGAGCAGAATTCTACTGTGTATATGTACCACACATTCATTATCCATTCATCAGTTGATGGATGTCTAGGACTGATTCCATTTTCTAGCTATTGCCCTTCACCAGTTGTTGACATCTTTCCCTAAACTGCTTTATTGCTTTGTGTGTATGTATGTTTGTATCTTTATAAGTCATTTAAAATAAATTGAAGGCATTGTGCCCTGTTATCCTTAAATATGTCACTGTATAGTAATAGAAGAACAAAGACATGCTTTCTAATAGCATTACAATGAGCAAACTAAAGAAAATGGAACATGGATATTAGTATTAGGACTGTTATCCAGTCCAGGACTGTGCATTCTTTTAAGTTGTCCTGTCTCTCTTGTGTCCTTGGGTCTGAAATAATTCCTTAGCCTTGTTTTGTTTTTCTTTACTCTGACCATTTGGATGAGTAGTGGTCAGTAATTTGGTAGAATAACTCTGAATTTCTACTTCCTGTGCTCAGACAAAGATCCCATAGCAATGGCCACATGTGACTTCAGCATACCATGTCTTCAGATCACTTTGTTGTGCGCTGGTGATGCTACGTGCGATCTCTTGATTAAGGTGATACCTAATCAATTCCTCCACAATGAAGTTACCATTTTCCTGTTATGACTAAATAAGTAATTTGGGAGACTTCTACCTACTATGTAGCAGAAGTGAAAACTACATTACAAGTCCCCAATGCTCTAACTTACTATGGTATTTTCCTGACCTTCATCAATGTTTTCTAATGGACCATTTGAGTGTTCAGTGAGAAAAATGACTTTAAATTGTCTTCCTTTGGTTAAATCAACAATTCTTAATGTGGCAACAGTGAACACTTCTCTACTGACAAGTTTTTTTCAATGCACATTATAATGTAATTATGGGAAGTACAAGTTTCAATAAATTTTTGTAATTGTGATATTGGTTAGTCTATGCTTAAGTGTTGAAATAGATTCAGGACTAATTTATTTGGGATAACCTGAAAATGATGTCTTCAGCACCAAGGAACTTACTGAACTAAATAAAATTTAATCAGAAAACTAGGTATAACCTGTAAGGGGATGACTGTTACCTTGGAATACAGCGAGGACTTTAAGTTCTAGAGTTAGTTAGGTTTCCAGAAGATCCTGCATGTGAAAACTGTTTAACTAAACAACTTACAAGCAAAGAAAATTCAAGTTTGGAGTATTCACCTTTTTAGGATGCTACCAATGCAGTTGAAATTTGATTGTATCAAATTTTATCACACAATGATTCATAGATGACTTTATGGCAAAAACACTTAGATGGCAAAAACACTTAGACTTGTCTTGCTTATAAAAACTGCAAAAGAAATCAACAAATCACAATCCAGAACTTCAGAGACTCTATATTAACCACCTAGAACTAGGCCAGACTAATCTCTCCCCATCCTGAAGCTCAGGGAAATTTGCGGAAGAGGGGGCGGTAAGATTGTAAGAGCATAAGGATGGGAGGAGCAATGATATGCAAGATACTCCACACAAGTTAGGGCCGAAGCAATCATAATTGGACTTTGCACGCTCTGTACAATGTCCAACACACTATTGACCCCACAAAGTCTAGCAGTTGCTAAAGGCGCCAAGATCCTTGGAGGCAAGGGATTGAGAGCTACAGTAGTGTTCCTATGCTTAAGGGGAACACAGGAAAGGATTCAGGGAAATGCCACTGGGTCTTTGTATGTCATCGGAGAGGAGAGCCCAGAGGAGAGACTGGCAGGCACATTAAAGTATTCTCCGGGGATCGGGAGGGGGGGAGGCACTGGGGATGGTGAGGGAGAGGTGAGGGGAGGGGGAGCAGGGGGGTTGGGGGGGAGGAGGAGGGAGGGAGGGAACTGGTGTACCTACTAAGTTTGTATGAGCGGAAATAATATTAAAAATGTTTAAAAAAGACTTCTCTTGCTTATAGATATTATATATGCCTGTTTTTAAGGGACATATGTTCTGGATTGGTTGACATTTTTGGTGGTGACAAATGGCTATTTTTTAATGGTGTCACATAGCATGCTACTAAGCAGAAAAATAAAAATTTGGGTCAAATCTTCTGAGTAAGACAACTTAAAAATAAGAAGAAATTAATAATCAAGGAGAACAAGAAACTTCTCTAACCCAAACCAGGCAAATTAAAAGCACAAAATTCCAGCCAGCGTCAACTTGGACTAGAGCTCAACTGTTTTTGTTGGTGGAGTAGCATTTCAACTGTTTTTTATTGCTATGTCACTTTTCCACATATTATTCAAACACAGAAAAATTTCAACGCATGATCTAGTTGAATGTTTGAGTGCCTCATGAACACCTTTGTCTACATATAAAAATGGTAGAGCTTTTGTAAGAGCAGCTGATTGACATCAGATTGAAACAGAAATCTGTTAAGTGATGAATTGGTGGATAACACTGGGAAAGGAAGAAGAGAAAAGTTGGATTTATTAAATGTAGCCAATTATGAACTTTCTCATATATACTTTTAAGCTATTTTTTGTAAAGCTATGGAGGCTTTGAAACAGAAATAAATGAACAGATATTTAAGACACTGCTTCACAATGTATATAACCAAAATCTGAAAAAAAAGGCTGCAAGGAAACATTTAGTCAAGTTGACATTTAGTCAAGTGGTTTGATTCATAATATAACAAAATTTTGACTTGCATATTTAATGAAAATGTATCCTTTTAATGCATTTGGACTGTTTTGTAAGTTAACATTTTAAAGCAGTAATATGTCATAGGATCATATTAAACAGTTTTTACTGACGTTGAAGACCAGTTGCCCAGTACAGGGTGTTAGGTCAGCAGGGAATGGGAAGCTGACTCTATGTGGGTATGACGTGGAGGTCTATAAATGAAGAACTGACAAGACAGGGAGACTTAAGAAATAGAAGTTTATGTAGATTTGAGAGCCTGGTGCCAAGGAAGCTATAGTTTAGCTTTAAGATAGGAAAACATTAGAACAAAAGAGAGAGCTTAAGATCAGAGAGGATCAGGAAAGAGCCACCACGACAGCCTTGTGGGAGGAGGAAGAGAGGAAGGAACAGATAGAGAGACCGGAGACCTTCTAGAGCAGGTAAGTAACAATCTTTTATAGTTTGAAGCATTGAGAAAGGTTATCCTGGGAGTTACTAGGGAAATGGAGGTGTGGTCTTTACAAAATGATCACTGGCTAAGGTAGAGGCTTTTTAAAATGGTGGCTGTGGCTAACAGAGGGGCTATTAATTTAGGTGTGACTGTCAGGAAGACTAAAGAGAGGAATGTGCCCATATTAAACAGAAAGGAGCCAGATTTGGGAACTAGCCTCTTTCCATCAGGCTAAGAATGACTACATGTAGATCAGATGTCCTCGAATAAAGTTGAGGGGGAGTCAATTCATAAACTCCCTGTTGCAGTCAGCCTGCATGGTTGATGATAAATGACCATCAAATGTTGTAAGGGAACAAGGAGTTTATTCTCTTATGATTTCTGGTTACAGTTCTTAGACCAGCTTTACGGGAAAGCATGCACCAACACCAGGGCCGAGGGAACTGGCCACACCATCACTGCATAATGGCTGAGAGATGGACAATCCTTACTTGGCAGACCAGCATGTCTGGCCAAGTATACAGAAGGATGCCAACTCTCTCAACCAGCTCTCTATGATTTATCCAGGGCATAATCCCACCCACTATGGGCTGGGTTTTTCCTCATCAGCTGGACAATCTCCTTCAGATTTGCTGTGGGCTTAACTCAACCATCAACTCTCTACAAATGTGCCCAGAGCTCAAACCTCAACAGTCAAATTGACACCTGTGCCTAACACTCTCCACTCTCTGCTCTGTCTCAATTGGACCACAAGAAGCCAAATCTTTAAGGAAATAGAATTCAAAACTTCTATTGTCTTTGCCTATTGGTGAACAATGGGATGCACACAAGGCATCTAGAGGACTTGTCACACCAAGAGGCACACTCAAAAGCAAATGGCTATTGTAAACAGTGTATGCTAAATCCCTGAGAGACAGGGCAGGAGAAAGCAGACAGTTCAGAGAAAGAGCAGATTTTCAATGATCAGAAAGCCTGTGGCATTTCCAACTTTACGCCATGCTGTTCTCAACTTGGTTCCAATTCTTTTGCATCCAAAGTTTGTGTGCAACTTGCTATTTTGGCCTGGAGCTAGGGATGTCTTAGGCTGTCTAGCAAGCACCTTTCCATTCTCAAGCTCAGTTGAAATCTCCATCATCAGAAAGCCTTGATCGACACTGTAAGGAGTAATGTTGCCAAAATCCATCTTTTTTTATTTTAGGTGTTTGTTTTCATTGCACTGTTCGTAATGGCTCTCTGTGTATTAATTTTCCCCTTTGTTTCCTTCCACCTTCCCATAGTTTCATGATCAGAGTGTGATAATGTAACATCTGTCTCTTTTCTTTTGTGCATTATTTTATATAGAGAGGTATACCTAGCAAAAAGTGCATTGTTTGGTTTAAAGTAGCAATTATTCACCAACTAAATGTGGCAAAATTGTAATTGGATGGTGGAACACAGTTAGAACATGGATACATTGAAAACAGAGAAGTTGAGGATTTCAAGCACTGGGAAAACAACAGGTCCAGCCCAACACTCAAAAGAGTAGCTTGGGATGTGTGTGGAAGACACATAAATCCAATTCTGCTTGAGGGGAGCTTCAGTTGTCTAGGGTTCCTGCAGAATTTGAAACAGGAAGCTCCAGACAGCGTGTGGGAGGTTTTGAAAACAAGCCCAAGCATATCACCAGGCAATATAGACTTTATCCTATGTGTGGCCAATAGGGGATGTCCCCACAGCATTGAATGAAGGACCACACTACAGCTCCTTATATTTTATGGATTCCATATTGAATTCTGTGGGTAGACATAAACATCTTTCTATAGGGTTTTGCTTATTGGTCTATAATAGGGTCCACACAAGGTGCCTACAGAGAGTGTTAGAAGACACTTGGGACAGTGGGAAAGAGACATGATCACTCCAAATTACAGCCCTGTTTTTAGGGAGTCCTTGAATTCCCTGGATAGAGTGCAATTGTGTAGTGTATTTTGAATTCTTATGGGGTTTCTTTTCTTCTAAATATAACCCCCCTTTAAAACAAAGCTTCATCTTTTGACTTTAAGAAATATAGTAGTGACTAATCCTTTAAAAGCTTAGAATCTTTCACTTTCCTGAGATGGCACACAAGTTAGAGTTAAGATTGTAGAATGAAGAAGGTGGACAGAACATTTTCAGTGCTGATTTTTTCCTGTAAACTGAGCTTCATCCTTGGTATTTAGTTCAATCTTGTCACAGAAGAAGCTATGTAAGAGATAAGGATTATCCCTATTTGGTACTCAGATATAGTGTATCTATATCCTATATGCAAAGCCTATGGTGTAATTCATGTATAATTATGATAGCATTAGCAATACTTGCAAGACTTCTGGTGATAGTTATGGTGGACATTATCTCTAAACCTGTCAAAAATAGGAAATGTTGTTCTAAAGCCAGATCTCTAGTTACTAAAATGTTTGTATGTAGTTTTAATCTCGAATTCAAGATTTCCCCATTAACCCTTCTGGTTCCAAACAGCATTTCTCAGATTATTTGTTGTGAAAACTGAAAGTAGATTGATCTGTATGTTAGAATTTTTTTTTTTCTTTTAAGAACTTGCATCAGGGCAGAACTGCTTGACTTTAGTTGATCAGTTCTCTGTACCTATCCCTGGAGAGAAGTGGTAAGTGGCCTTCAGTGTGCAACCTTCTTTATCATGAGGATATGACTGCTTAGATATTTTCCCTTGTTTGATTCTACAGTTTTGTTGTGGGGATTGGAGCTGGAGTTGGGGGATCCTGTATCTTTCTGAATTCTTTCAACAATGTATGAGAAAGCCTCTCTCTGGCATGGGAGCTGAAAGCAGATGACCCAAAAGGTCTTTTCAACTTCCAAATTCTGTGACTTAATGGATTCTGTAGATTCTCACTGATAATAGCTGCTTAAGGACATTGACATCATCCACTTATACATGTTAGCAAGTCTGTACATTTTAAAGCTTATAAATATTTCACTAAACATGCCAGAATTCCATCTCTCCATCCCTGCTTAGATCATCCTTAGGTAATGGTCCCTTTAAGGTCCCCGTGACTTTTATGCAGAAACAGGTATCCTATGAGTAAAGAATGCTGTCTTTCAAACTCAGGGCAATGCAACCTTTACTCAAATCTTCTCTGACTTTGTATTCTTTGACAAATTGATGCTGAATTTTAAAATTTCATGTTCTCATCCACGTTACAGTTTGTTACAGCTCATGAAGTGCTATCTGTTAAATGGGAGAAAGACATACCTAAACTGTGGGCCACAAACGACCTCTGAACCTGAACTCCTTCCTCACATGGTCTATAGCTTCCAAAAGACTAGACTTGCTTCCAAAATTGTACATCAGTTGGAAAACACAAAGACATGTCGTAAACTTCATGGATGTCCTGAAGGTTAGCCTGGAATGTGGCCACTATTTGGCACCTAGTGTAACATTTGCAGTTGCCATTTTGTCCTGTTTCCCTCATTACTTTCCACTGACTGTTGCTGATTTCACTAGAACACAAGTGAGTATTTTTTATAATTGTATTTATTGTTTATATTGCCATCTTATTACTTGATTCCATGCCAGCTGGTAGTAGCACTTCAACATTCATACACTTGTTGATTTAAATTTTAAGTAACAAAGCTAAAATGAGCTATTCCAGGAGAGTTTACTACCTGCCAGACCTGGGACGAAAATGTTGCTTAATACCATACATCTCTGTCAATGGCATGAGATAGGTATAACTGTTGTCCATATCTTAAAGCTGAGTTCACTGGACCAGAGGAAGTTAGATGGTTTTCCCAATGGCAGATGTTTCCAAGTATGGATTGGGCTGGGTAATTTAGTAGAGTGCTATCCTCTGAAATACTGGAATTTAACCATGTCTGTGAGATTTTCTCCAAGTCAGATGACCTGAGTGAAGGGACAGGTGGCAAATGCATGTCACCTTGAGTCTCCCAGTAGATGAGTTGTTAATTGCTGATGCTGTTAACTGTTGATGTTCTTTCCATTAAACTTGTATGGGGATTCAAGACTGATTTCATGTAGCATTAGAGCATTAGAGTTCCACATACTCTGGAACAATCACATGAGAGGAAAACCACTTAGTCACCCCTAGCGTGGGTGTAAGTTGTGGTACATGTTACCACACCTTGACTTCATAGCCACATAACTTCTTCCCTGAAAACCAAATAACTAGATATCCAGTAATCTATTGAACTTATGGACTTCTTGGATATCAAATGGACACAAATATGAAATGTGTTTTTCTGTAATTCTTATGTGCATAAATGTATTTTTGCATGCACATCTGTGTGTGTGTGTGTGTGTGTGTGTGTGTGTGTGTGTGTGTGTATCAGAAGTCACTGTGTGTGCCTGTGGAGGCTCAAGGGAGACTTCAGGCAACATTCATGATTGTTCTACCTCCTCTTTGTTTTGTTCTGAAGTTTCCCAGGCTCTGCCTTCCGGGGCCAGAAATACAGGTGGCCACCATTTTTACCTGGTGATTTTTAATGGGATCCAAGATTAGAACTTAGACCTTGTGCTTGCAAGGCTGAGGTTTAACCTTGAGCCATCCTTCCAGTCCCAGCATAAATATATATATATATATATATACATATATATATGCTTTTGTTGATTATAACACTCCAATTTGTTGAAAAATGATTTATACCCTTTACTTCTCCTTCAAATCCTGATACCCACTCAGTCACTATGCCCTATCAATTTTTATCTTCTTTTTTTAATTTAATACATTTTTATTATTATTTCAGCTCATACAAACTTAATAGGTACACCAGTTCCCGCCCTCCCTCTTCCTCTCCCCAAACCCCCTACCCCCCTCCCCTCACCCTTCCCTCCCCATCCCCCAGTGCCTCCCGCCCCAATTCCCAGAGAGTCCTTTCTTGTGCACGCCTGACTCTCCTCTGGGCCCTCCTCTCCGATGACGTACAAGGACCCAGTGGCATTTCCTTGAACCCTTTCCCGTGTTCCCCTTAACCATAGGAACACTACTGTGGCTGCCAATCCCTTGCCTCCAAGGATCTTGGTGCATTTAGCAGATGCTAGACTTTGTGAGGTCAATAATGTGTTGGACATTGCTCAGGGCATGCAAAGTCCAATTATGATTGCTTCAGCCCTAACTTGTGTGGAGTATCTTACATATCATTGCTCCTCCCATCCTTTTGCTCTTACACTCTTACTGCCTCCTCTTCCGCAAATGTCCCTGAGCTTCAGGATGGGGAGAGATTAGTCTGGCCTAGTTCTAGGTGGTTGGTATAGAGTCTCTGAAGTTCTGGATTGTGGTTTGTTGATTTTCTTTTGCAATTTTGCTGCTCCTGCAATTCCCTTCACTCCATCCTGCTGGGCACTGTATGTTACCCCCTGGCCAGAGACAAAAAGCTGTTAAACTGGAGTCTTATTATAAGAGCACATTCAAGGGTAGATGTAATAAAAGTAGGAAACCTCAGTGAGGGAGGGGTCAATCACCCATTTGCAAAATGGTTACTTTTTATCTGCCAGATTATATGCCCTCCCCTTCTGTTGAGATCATACTCCCTTAGTTGTAAATGATCAAGAATGAACGTCTGTGAAATTAACCAGGTGTCACATTACTTACTTGCAGTCCTTGATGGAGGCCTATTTTCTCTACTGTAACATGGATCACTTCTCTCCTTGTTTCAGGTATGGCCCTCCAACCCCATCCCTCCTGTTCATAATTCTTGCAATTACTGTAGATAATACTTAGATTTACCTATGAGTGTCTCAAGGTGGGCCGGGTGGGTTTGGTACTAGGATCCACCTATTAGGGAGTACATATGGCACTTAATTTTCTGGGTTTGGGATACTTCACTTAATATAATTGTTTCTAATGACATCCATTTCCCGGCAAATTCCAGTAATTCATCCTTTTTGATAGCTGAGTAGTACTCCATTGTATAGATGTACCACTGTTTCCTTATCCACTCGTCCACTGTTGGACATTTGGGTTGATTCCATGACTTTGCTATTGTAAACAGTGCTGCTATGAACATGGTCGTGCTTGTGCTTATTGAGGTGAACCTCTGCTGTATGCGGGGGTTATTCCCAAAAGTGGAATAGCAGGGTCATATGGCATTTCAATCTTTACTTTCTTTAAGAATCTCCAGACGGCTCGCCAGAGTGGCTGTATGAGCCTGCATCTCCACCAGCAATGTAGGAGAGTTCCCCTCTCTCCACATCCTCTCCAGCATTTGGTGTTGTTTGTATTGTGGATTTTTGCCATCCTGACCGGGGTGAGATGATATCTCAGGGAAGTTTTGATTTGCATTTCCCTGATGGCTAAGGAAGTGGAGCATTTTTTCAGATATTTGTTAGACATTTTAATTTCATCCCTGGTAAAGTTTCTTTGAAGTTCCAGGGCCCATTTTTTAATTGGGCCATTGGTTTCCTTGGTGTTTAGTTTTCTAAGTTCTTTGTGCACTCTGGACAGCAGAGCTCTATCAGACGTGTGGTTAGTGAAGATTTTCTCCAATTCTGTGGGTTGCCTTTGAGCTCGTGTGACAATCTCTTTATCTGAACAGAAGCTCTTTAATTTCACAAGATTCCAACTGTTGAGAATTGGTAGCAGTGACTGTGCCATTGGATGTCTGTTTAGGAAATGTTGTCCTAGCCCAATCAGCTCGAGGGAGTCCCTATCCTTTCAACTATGGTTTTTATAGTCTCTGGCCTGATATCAAGGTCCTTGATCCATTTGGAATTAAGTCTTGTACAGGTGACAAGTATGGGTCCAGCTTTAATCTTCTGCATGTGGAGATCCAGTTTTGCCAGCACCATTTGTTGAAGATGCTGTTCTTTTTCCATTGGATTCTTTGGGCCCATTTGTCAAAGACCAAATGGCTATAATTTTGTGGGCTTATATCTGGGTCTTCAATCCTTATGCATTGATCTGTGTGTCTATTTTGGAGCCAGTACCAGGCTGTCCTTATAACTATGGATTTGTAGTATAGACTTAGGTTTGGTATGGTAATACCTCCAGCAGTGTTTTTGTTACTCAGGATTGTCTTTGCTATCCTGGGTCTTTTGTGCCTCCATATGAACTTTGAGATTGTTTGGTCAACTTCTTTGAAGAATTGCTTTGGGATTTTAATTGGAATAGCATTGAATTTGTATATTGCGTTTGGTAGGATGGTCATTTTTACGATGTTGATTCTGCCAATCCAGGAACATGGGAGGTCTTTCCACCTTCTGGTGTCTTCTGCTATTTCTTTCTTTTGGGTTTTAAAGTTTTCATTATAAAGGTCTTTTACCTCCTTGGCTAGGTTTATACCAAGGTATTTCATTTTTTTAGGGGCTATAGTAAATGGGATTGTTTCTCTCAAGGCTTTTTCACTTCTTTCATTCTGAGCATATAGGAAGGCCTCTGATTTTTGCACATTTATTTTGTATCCTGCCACCCTGCTGAACTTCTCAATTAGTTCCAGGAGCTTCCTGGTGGAGTTTTTGGGATCCCTCAGGTATAAGATCATGGCATCTGCAAATAGGGATAGCTTGACTTCTTCCTTGCTGATTTGAATCCCTCTTATTTCCCTTTCTTGTCTTATGGCTTCAGCTAAGACTTCAAGTACAATTTTGAATAGAAGTAGTGAGAGTGGACAGCCTTGTCTAGTTCCTGATCGAAGTGGGAATGCTTCCAATTGTTCCCCATTGAGCATAATCCTTGCTGTGGGCTTGTTGTATACAGCTTTTATTATAATGATAAAGGTTCCTTCCATTCCTACTGTCTCTAGTGTTTTGATCATAAAAGGCTGTTGGATCTTGTCAAAGGCTTTTTCTGCATCTAGTGAGAGTATCATGTGGTCTTGGACTTTGGATTGGTTTACATGATGAATTACATTTATTGATTTGCGTATGTTGAACCAACCTTGTGTGCCGGGGATGAAGCCTACTTGGTCCCCGTGAATGATCTTTTTAATGTGTTTTTGAATCCGATTTGCTAAGACTTTGTTAAGAATCTTTGCGTCTGTGTTCATCAGAGAGATCGGCCTATAGTTTTCTTTTTTAAGTGAATCTTTATTAGGTTTTGGGATTAAAACGATATTAGCTTCGTAGAAGGAAGTAGTGCTCCTTCCTTTGCTATTTTTATCTTCTAAAATGCTCTCATATTGGATCATTTCTTTCCCTCATTTTTGAGTGTTTCTTGCTTACTTTATGTTGCAGTTGTTGATAAATGACTATCACACAGCTTAAAGGAACAATGGGTTTATTTCCTTATGATAGTCCAGTTACAGTTCTCAGTCCAGCTTGACAGGAGAGCATGCACCAACACCACGGCTGAGGGAACTAGCCACATCATCACCACATAATGGTTGAGAAACGGACAATTCTTTCTTGGCAGACCAGTGGCCAAGTGTACATAAGGATGCCAACTTCCTCAACCAGCTGTCTGTATTTTATTCACCTGTTCAGGGCCTACTCCCACCTACCATGGGCTGGGTTTGCGCCATCAATTAGACAATCTCTTTCAGGTTTGCTCTGGATCCAGCTCAACCACTAATTCTCCACAAATGTGCCCAGAGCTCAAACCCTCAACTGTCAAGTTGACACCTGTGCCTAACTATGACACTCTGTAAATTCATTCTGTTCCATGGTTAACACTCAGCAAATTGGCTTCACCCACAGGACCAAATCTAAACCTACACTGCACCTCTCCCCACTTTGTTCAAACCCAGCCCTGCCCCACTTCTCACATCACTTCACTCCATTTGCCATGCCAGTTGAGGAATCTTCCTAAGAGCTGTCACGTCATGTCTCATTTGAATTTACATCCTGGAGTAAGTCACACATTTTGCAACAAGCCACTCCATCTATCCCGGAAGGTCTCTTCATTATATTTTCTCCTTATAATTGTTACTCATCTTTTAAGACCCAACTAAGTAGGCTATTTCTATAAATAACTTTGAAACTACTTTCACTTATTAATCTCATTTTCATTCACAATTTAATTTGTATTGATTTATTAATTCACTCAACAGTTATTTTAATACTTAATTCCTATGAAGAATTATGTTATCCTGATCAGAAATGAGTAAAATAATTATATAAGTATAAAACAGCTCCTTCTGTGATGCAAAGTTGTTTGTTTAATAAAATAGTTTTCCTTAAATTGAAAAGCAGCAACAGCAAAACTTGTATATTGTTCTGCTTAAATTTAAAGTATTTCCCATGAGATAACCCAGAAGATTCAAAAGAGTACATGCAAAAGACTTTTTAAGATCTCTTCTGATTTAGATAACCAACTCTTATTGAATTTTCCAACTTCACAATAAAATGTTTGGAGAGTAATCTAGAATCTCTTGATATTAGACTCTGTTCTCAATTATCTTCATTGTAATCCCAACTTCTGACCTTCAGTTTCCTTGGATGTGAAGAAGTCTGAGGATGGCATTTTCTGGTTCTTTAAAGTCTCCACTGAATCAATCATTTCTAGAATGCTTTGGAACCCCCATCATAAAGAGTAGTTGCTATTTCTCTTTGCCTCTATGAATGAATGAAGGAAAGACTCTTTTGACACCCCTCTCAGGGCTGTTTTACTATCCTCTTTGAAGAAGAAAACTAAACAATATGCCTCAAAAACCAGTCATGATCCCACCAGCCCCATCAGTGACTTTCCAATGAAAATATCTTTATGTAACTTGTCTCTTCCTCCTTTAAAGACATCGTTGTGGCCTCATGCCATCAAAAATCATTTTAGGTCTCTCCATTCTCTATCTTTCATCCTGATCTGTACATCTTTTCATAAGGCATTATGTAAATAAGCTCAAGATCTGTCTAATTTGTGTAGTCCATTTACTAAAGCATTCTGGCTAAGCAGGACAGCAGTCATCTATAGCCTTTCCTCCTGGACACATGCTCATTCAAACACCCGTCAATATTGATGGGAAGAGAGCTTCTTTGAGAAGAATGGAACAAATTTTGAAAATCATTGAGGGCAATCAGTGGGACCACGCAGTGGTTGGAAATGGCTTTTTATGCCTGAAGGAGATGAGAAATCTTCCTAAGAGCTGTCAGATGATGGATAATTTGAAACCCCTTGAAATTATTTATTGGAAACTGCTACTAAAAACTCAGCCACAGTTTTCAACTTGACAAGATGGGGCTGTTTCATATTTTAAACATTCAAAGGAAACCACAGGAAAGCTGTCATTAAGAGATCAGTGAATCAAGCCAATGAGTGAGATAATTGTTCACTAAAGAAGAGACAGTTGAATTTTTAATGTCTCATCAGTAATAGAGGGATGTGGAGGGGTGTATTGTTGACTCATTCCTGAATGAGCTGCCTGGAGAAGCCAGGGCTTTTGGGTGATATAAAGCAGAAGAAAAATATCTTTGGGAATCTGAGAAAAATAAAATGAAACAATCCTGGATTCCTCTTCGGATGTCAGTGTCAGATACAGCTGTTGATAACTGGTTGGTATTTATTTCCCTATTCTGAACAAAGTGAAGAGTTGTTTGGGAGAAATCCTGTTTAAGAGGCTGTCTTAGAAGATGCTGAGAGATGCTAATGAAGGAACTACGGTCGTTTGAATGGAACCAGAGGCGACTCAGACTGTTGAAATAATAAAATAAAATGGCAGCAGTAAAAACCGTCACCAAAGCAAGAGGAACCTTGGGCCGTGGTGCCAATGCTGCTGAGCCTAGGGCAGTCAATCCCCCCTCCCTGTCTGCAGAGGTCTTCAGGGCCAGCACTGGTGCCATCAAAAGAGTGATCTCATTATCCCCATGTGAGTTAAGAACTAATGGAGGAGAAAGAGAGTCATTTTTTGATGCACAGTTTCCCTTGAATCTAGGTAAATTTCTCTGGAGTATGTGCCTCATGCAAATGACTGCACTGTATGCTCCAAGCTGTCTTACTCGTTTGGACCCAGAAAGAACTGGAAAACTGTAAGTTAGCTTGCAAGGGTTGAGTGAGTCTTTAGTGTTGAGCTTACTACAAGCTACTATGGCCCGAGTTTCCCCAAGTTGGGGATAAGGGGAAAAAAGAAAGAGCAAAATTTCATTGCATTCTGCTGTATTCTGGAAACAACTAGTTTAATCACAACATAAAGAACCACTGAAGGTCACGCCAGGTTTTTCTGAGAGATGTTGTTTGATGCAGAAATATTTGGTGGTCAGGATATTGACCCCAGACCTTTAAAACTAGGACAGACTGTCTTTAAATACATTTTTTGGCATATTACTAGCATAGGATGTTCCTTTGGAGTTACTTCCTACAATCTTAGGTTTTTTAAAAAATTTTTTTATTATTTATTCAATCGTGTGTGCGTGCGTGCGTGTGTGTGTGTGTGTGTGTGTGTGTGTGTGTGTGTGTGTGTGTGTGTAGAACCATGGACGAATTCGGGAACCACCATGGACGACTCCACCTCCTCCTTGTTTATTCTGCCCTGGGATTCACAGGCTCCACCCTACCAGGATCAGAAACACAGGCTGCCCCTGCTTCCGCCCAGTGTCTATACGTGGGGTCTAGGATCTGAATTCAGGACCTTCCGCCTGCAAGGCAGAGGCTTAACTCCTGAGCCACCTCTCCAGCCCCCAATCTTAGGGTTTTTGTGTAAGCCCCTCTGTCCCTCCCATGTCTCTTCTGTCTCTCATCCCCTCATTCCCAGCTATGTATTTTCCCCAGTTGTTCCCTCCCTCACCCTTGTCCTGGGATCCTAAATCTCCCCTTTTAAAGGTTTCACCAAATCGTCCCTTCCCGTATTCCCACACATAGGTCTTTTTTGAATTTTCTGGCTCTTACAGTGCTTCCAATTCAAATACATGGACAAGGATATCAATTCAGTCATCCACATATTAGAGAGAACATGAGGAGCTTAATTTTCTGTGTCTGAAATATATCACATATTAAAGTTTCCGGCTTCCATCCAATCACCAGAAAATTCCATAATCTCATCCTTTCTGATGGTTGTGTATATGTACCACATTTTCATTATCCATTCCTCTGTTGATGGGCATGTTGGCTGAATGGGCAGTCCCTATTCAGAGGAGCAAAGAATGAGGAAAACGGGGAAAAAAAGCCTTGAGCTGATCCACTTAGAACCCAGGGACAAACTTATACTAGAAGTAAAAGGAGTGTGGCAATTCCTGATAAAATGTTGGTAAGAGAGAGAGGTTTAAAAGGCCCCCAAACATTATAGACTTTTGCCATTGTTCCTAGTTGTTCTTCAAAAACTGTTGGTAAGACCCTGTTACTGAAGATGCAACACAAATGGATCACAGAACATGGGTAAAATATATCAACTGGAACTGGCTGAGAACGTTCTCCTTACTGGATAGCTTACATAGTACTAAGGAATACTGTAGAAGCTCCTGGTGGAGAGAAATAATCACAAACCCCAAACTGCATGAGATCTGTAGGTTGCAATATAAATCACCATGGCAACGGGTGACCACCAGTGTAATGGTGGCATGAGTATCAAGGAGACAACCAACAGCTTTCTGATTGGACTCAAGACCCGCTTGGAGAATGGTACCCATCCCTGTTACTGTAAACTAGAACAAGAACATAAAAAAGGAAGGAAATAGATCAATAAGGAAGACAGCCAATAAATCTATAAGTAGGAAGACAGTACATCAAACTGTTCTGTAAGTAGCTGTTGTTATACCCATAGAATGGGAACTTTGGGTATAAAGTTCCAGTGAGGTGGCCTGAAGAGAGGTAACTAGATATACCTTGTGAGGCCTGAGCCCCCACAAGAGTAAACATGCTAGAGTGAACCCTGGAGTCCACACAGGTAGAAGGGTGAGAGAGAGTGGGAGGGAATAGTGAAGGGAAGGGAGAGGGTGGGAAAGAGGAGTAGAGAAGAGAATCTGGGATGAATACACAATATACTTGCAAATGTAGAAAAAATACAAATAATAAAAAATTTAAAAAAACAGGACAGCCTATAAAATCATAGCACATCTTGGATCATTTAGTGAACTTGGATTCTCTCCCAGTTTATTCCATGTGTTTAGAACACTCATTGCTGACTGCTATTGTATGTATTTGTTAAAAAAAAATCCTTGAGGGAAAAATCATCTGTTGCTGCTGCAAGCTGCCTCCGTCCCTGGCTGACTTGGAGCTTCCTCTTTTCCACCTCCTCAGTTGCTGTTCCCGCTGCCTTTGGAGTCTGGTCTCTGGGCCTTGCTGCTGTTCGCTGTTCATCGCTGACGTCGGAACCCAGCTGTTCTTCACCGATGTCTGAACCCAGCGTCTTCGACCCTTCAGAAGAGCGGAGGCTTGAGACCTTCTTGGGATCTTTGGGCTTTGTGGAACATTCCAGCCAGGAAGTGAACATAAAAAAGGAAGGATTTTGATACAGAGTATAGTATATGATTGCATGGGATATGTCTTCTCCTGTTAGTGAGTATAGTTGAGTACCACTCAAGACTCAGGTCATATTATTTATTCCATTACATTTCAGATTTGGACATTGTTGCAAGGTGAACAAAGGTTGGCTTGATGTTTAATGTCACAGAGTTACGTGAGTTTGTGAGAGGAGTCTTCCGGGAGACCAGAGTCTGGTTGGAAGGCTAGTGTATTAGTCAGGGTTCTCTGAAGAAAAAGAATCTATAGAATATAATATCTGTGTGTGTGTGTGTGTGTGTGTGTGTGTGTGTGTGTGTGTGTGTGTGTATATATAAACAAGTTTATTAAAAACTCATAGTAAAAATAGTGTCCTTCAAGGTAGCCGCCTGGAGCAGCCTCCTTCCTGGCTGGAATGTTCCACAAAGCCCAAAGATCCCAAGAAGGTCTCAAGCCTCCGCTCTTCTGAAGGGTCGAAGACGCTGGGTTCTGACATCGGTGAAGAACAGCTGAGCTCCGACGTCAGCGATGAACAGCGAACAGCATCAAGGCCCAGAGACCAGACTCCAAAGGCAGCGGGAACAGCAACGAGGAGGTGGAAAAGAGGAAGCTCCAAGTCAGCCAGGGACGGAGGCAGCTAGCAGCAGCAACAAAGAAGACCACGATGCTCCAAGGCAAACAACATGCACGCAGAGTGAACTCCACAGCAGCAAGTCGACACCGGATCAAGGAAGAGCAAGTCCCTCCTTGCACCTCCTATTATCCGGTCCACCACTGGAAAGTACAACCCACTATGGGCTGGGTTCTCCACCGCAATCAGTCAAGTATCTACAGCTTGTTCAGGGTCCATTCCAACCATTAACCTTCCACAGCTGCCCCCAAACAGTCTGCAGCTGTGGAGTTGACATGGAAATGCAACCATAACAGCTAGCTTTGAAGTTATGGACAGATAGCACTGATGGCAGATGCACAATATAGGTAAGGCCCGAAGCTTCATTTTGAATGCCCTGTAACAAAAATATCTGAGAGGTTAGAGAGGTAGCTCAGTGGTTAAGCTTCTGTCTCACAAGCAGAAGGATCTGAGTTGGTATTTCAGATCTCACATAAAACTGCCTGGATGAAATGGTGGAGACCTGCACTTCCTATCCTGGAAGACAGAATCCTGGGAAACCCTAGACCAAAGACAACAGAAGGTAGAGCAATCCAGGATAATTTGTGATTTCACTTTTGAGCCTCCATGGGCACAAGCGATGCCCTCTGATACTCACAGACATATACATACACACACACACACACACAAACAGACACACACACAAATAATAATAAATTTATCATAATAATAAAATTAAGAAAAATGTTTGTGTAAGGGACCTGATAGAGAGCACTGAAAGTAGGGCTGAAGAGAAGGCTCAAAGGTTAAATTCTTTGCCTTAAAAGCAAAAAGACAGTTTTGATATCAGATCCCACATAGTAAAGCCAGTCAGAAATGGTAGTGACTTTCACTTTTAGCCATGGAAGGCAGAGCCTGGAAAACCCCAGAGCAAACTAATAAGGAGGTAGAGCAATCCAGATTAATTCCAAAGTCACCCTTAGACCTCTACAGGCACACAAACTGAAGTGTACACACACACACACACACACTCACACATACACACACGCACACACACTCACACATACAAATAAAAAAAAGAGTGCTGCAACTGGAGATGCTACCTGCCTGGTTCCTAACCAAATATGGTTTATAGAGAGCTCTTCTCAAGCCCTGATGAATCAGAGAGCTCAGAGTCTGGGGGGGGCAATGACTGGATAAGTGGGACACAATTCTGAGGGATGCCTATGTGCAATAATTGACCCAAATGCCAGGAAAACAGCAAAACTTAATACCTCTCCTTTCCCATAGACGGTACTAGATAGTAGTTAATGGCACATGATCCAAAGTCAGGCTACCCGAGCTAATCACGTCTCTCTTACTATCCTCTGTGCCATGGGTATGACCTGTCTTTGCACCTTCTACACATGTGAGAGAAAATAGTACTTGTTTCGTGGAATTGACTGAAAATGTGTGTGTTTGTGTACATGTGTCCATGCATATAGAGTTTAGAATACTTCTAGTAAGCAGAGACTACTGTACTAACACTAGATACTGTTTTTATTCTATCCTATGGTACCTGTGAACATGTAATTTAAAACTTTTTTCATGACATCTCACTAGAAATGCCACCAAAAGACCAAGTGAGGGCTTTTTCTCGGGATAAAATGTTTTGCATGATGATGATTTCTTTTAGTGGTTGCAGGTTTTGTTCAGTTTCACTGCCACAGAATGTAGGGGTACCTTTATTCATCAAGAGCAATGCTTATCCCATCAACTGTCTGACATTATTCTTGCCACTTAACGATCTGGATCTGGAAGTGGTAGCCTCTCCTTATACTGTAGAGTACAGACGTGAGGAAATGGGGAGCAAACACAGGAGAAGGAAAAGGACTCCATCTGGATCAGCTTTTCCAGATTGCCAGCAAGTTAAGGGTCAGTGAAGAGTACATGATAGGTTAAAGGCATGCATTAGGAGCTTGTAGAAGAAATGCAAGTGTTCAGAACAGCAAGAAGCAATGGTTTAGAAGATCCATCAATCTCCTGCATGGTTAGGTTGAGGTTTCAGGCTCTGGAAAGGTGAAGGTGAGGATTTGAAGCTGTTTGGACTGTAGGAAGCTGGTGTTGGCATTTGTCTTTATGTCCTGCTGCCTGTGTTTTACCTTGCTCAGCAAATTTTCTCAGGGGTCATAGGAGAGCTGTGCATTTGCATTGTCACTGAAGATTTTACTGGTAGTTCTCCTCTTCTTTCTACAGTAACGGGTGTCCTCTTCTTTTTAAGAAATCTTGACTAAGAAGATACACATATGTAATAGTAGTTACTCTGCATTGGATTGCTTATAAATTTGTGACCAAATGGCTTAAGGGAACAAAGAAATTTATTTTGGATTATGATTCTTGGTTATAGTATCTTGCCTACCTTGGCAGGAGAAACCACACCAACATCAGAAGGCAAGGAAACTGGCCATACCATATGTATACATCCACAGAAATGCTGAGAAAGAGACAGTCCTTATTTGACACACCAGCATGTCTGACCAAGTATATCAAAGGATGGCAACTTCCTTAACTAGGTCATTCAATTTTATTCGTCTGCCTGGAGTCTAGTCCCACTTAGGTCTCCTGAGCCTCTCTGTAATCAATTAATCAGACAATCTTCTGTAGTTTTGCTCAGGGCTCAACTCAACTCTCAATTCTTCACAACTGTGCCTAAAGTTTCAGTTTTCAATTGTCAATTTGACAAATATATCTAACTATGACAACATGTAATGTGTCATCAGAAACATATCAAATACCTGTTTATGCAGAGTGGTACATCTTTATGAAGAGAATCATCTACAAAGCAAGAACAGTGAGAAATAGAGCAGTCAGCCCCTGGGAACTGCCTCACAGTTCTTTCAGTCATTTCCACCCAGGGTAAGCAAACACCATTAAGACTCTGTCACCTGCTTTGGCATTTAAATTATTGTGATTACATAATCTGTGTAGTTTTTTTTTTTTGGTTCACAATGACATGTGTCTATGTCGTCACATGGAGAGGTGGTTTGCTGCTGCATGAATGTCTCCTATTCCTCTCTGTAATACCCCCACAACTTAGAAATCCTTCTGCAGATTCCAATATGGAGCCACTATGAAAAATGTTGTGCTAGTGCACACATTTTGCTTATACATTTGCATTTCTGTTGACTTGTAGGATAAGCACAAGTTTAGCTCTAGTGAAGTGTGCCAGTTTCCAAAGTGTGTGACAACATACACTTCCCCAAGGATGTGTGAGAGTGCCAGTTCTCCTTAGGCTTATAGCTTCTTTTAAAAAATTCTCTTGAAGAGAGGACAGAGGGAGGAAAGGGGGAAGAGAGGATGGGATGGTGGGAGAAAGGGCAACATGGGGGGAACAGAAGGAGAAAAGGGAGGAAGGATAGGAAGGGGGAAGGAAGGGGATGTGGATATCTACTCATTGAGTTTGTATAACTTGTAAAAAATTTTAAAAAAGATACTGGTCAACTCTGAAAAATGTTGAAGATGCTTTTACTCCTGAAGTAGCATATATTCAGCCAGGATTTCATTCTTTATGCAAAAATAAAAAAATCATGAATTAGTATGCAAAAATGTTCTTGAATCTTCACACATAAACACAAGGAATTTATGTCATTTTTACCCCTTATTATTCAACCTCATCCTGCCTTCTTTTCCCTCCATAATCCTTCTTCCCAACAAGTCTCCCTCCTACTTTCCTGTCATTTTGCATGTGTAGCCCATTGAGTTCCATCTGGGTTGCCTGTATGGACAGCCTCTAGTTCTTTGTTTGATGTATTAGCCATTCTAATACTAGCTGTTCTTATTCATATTACAATCTCCTGAAGACTGGCTTCTTGGATGCAGCTGATGCTTAGAGCTGCCAAAATTACAAGATTTTTTTTAACTGAGATTAGACCTCATTTCAACGATTCCAATGGCAATTGAAGAGATTATCTGGATCAATAATATATTTGCAACATAAAGACCAACCCTGAATCTGGATAGAACCTCCCAGTAGTAGGCCAGATAAAAAGGAGAACTCACAAGACATAAAGGCTCTCTCTCTCTCTGACTCTCTTGCCCTGTGCTGAAAGTTCATCTTCCTTCCATGATGATGAAAATAACCTGAGCTACCTCCAGACTCTGCAGCCTACCACACTTTTTCCATCATAATAGACTGTATCTCTTCTATCTAACTGTAAGCCAAATTACAGTTAGAGCCTTTCTCCTTTAAGTTGCTTGGGTCTCAGTGTTGTCTCATAGCAGTAGAGAGAGTAACTGCAACAGTGGGCCAAATATTTTAGATGAAGTCTCCTCATTAAATGTTCTCTCATCTAGCAAAGCTCCTGTTGTTTTTTAAATACAATTTTTATTAGTATTATTTAAGAGTCTTGGCCAGGGTTACCTGGATCAGATGACAGAAGGCTTTAA
Organism: Typhlomys cinereus; assembly: GCA_023101885.1. Lineage (NCBI taxonomy): Eukaryota > Metazoa > Chordata > Mammalia > Rodentia > Platacanthomyidae > Typhlomys > Typhlomys cinereus. The sequence continues at coordinate 9,648,207 of JALPQD010000014.1, forward strand.
TTGACAACCAAACAAAACTATACTCTGGAATTATCCCAAACCTAGTGGCCTGGAATTTCTGTACTTTTAAATTCTAATATATAATTATAATCATTATCATTGTACCTACAAATTGAAAAAGTCAATAATAGCATGTCTATCTTTCCTGAATAATTGAGTTTTCTGTAGGAATTTTGTGGCAACACATCTATTAATAAGGAAGAGTCATGTCAAATGTGAAGATTTGGAAAAGAGTGTTTAATTGGTACTGTTGTCTTAGTACTAGGAGAGTTATCAAAAGTGGCAAAGTAGCAAGTTGAAGTTGTATGATTTTGAGCTATTCACTTATATAGCCATCCTAAAAGAACAGGAATTAGTCTTCTGTCATTCTACCCAGCAAGGGGAGGGGGAAGGATGGAGGAGCATGTTGAAAATATATGCTAAGGAGAATATTTTCCCATTAAAACCTCATAAGTATTTATTGTTCTCAACTTTGCTATGAAACTTGTGACAAGGATAGTGTGTTTAGAATAATGATTTAAATTTTAAAGACTTGCTGATGAAAGACAGAGAGAGAGAAAGAGAGAGAGAGAGAGAGAGAGAAGGCCCGTGTGTGTTGAGGTCAGAAGGCAACTTTTGGAAGTTAATTCTCTTCTTCTACTATATGGTCCCTGGAAATCAAATTCAGGTTGTCAGGTTTCTGTGCATAGCCCTCTCTCTCTCTCTCTCTCTCTCTCTCTCTCTCTCTCTCTCTTACTCTCTCTTTCTCTCTCCGTCTTTCATAAGCAAGTCTTTAAAATTTAAATCATTATTCTAAACGCCCTAAGCCATCTCAACAGCCCTGCCTTTACCTTTAAAGTGAGTGCCGTACACATGTTGGAATCAGTTGTTAGAACTCACATCTGCTACCATCTCAGCATCCTCTGGGAACATGCATTGGTATGCTTTCTGTCACCGTAACAAAACACAAGCTGCTGGCTAGAATGACAGAAAGCTAATTCCTTTCCTTTTAGGGCAGATTTCTGTTGAAAATCCCAATGAACAGGCCATCATAGATGTAACAAAACCCTTGAAAGGTGAACTTTTGAATGAACCAGCTGGAGCCTGGAAGGCAGAGTCAATGATCACTTTGCAATGACTGGATAGGTCCATATACTGACTGCCAGGTAAGGATGGCAGAGTGTGATTATTAGTCTCAGCTGCTTACTTGACACTTGCGAGAGGTGGGCTTCTAGGCACGCCTATGAACACTTATCTAGTTGAGCAGCTACCATGGTAGCTGCATCATTCTCTAAGCTATATAAGAAAGTAAGCTGTCCCGGTTGAATGTGAGTTGTCCCCCATAGGCTCCTGTATTTGAATCCTTAGTTGATGTTTGGGGAGATTATGGCAACTTCAGGAGGCAGAGGTGGACCTTGAGGTTGGTTAGACCTGCTCTGCTTCTGCTAGTAGTCTGCTGGAGTCTGAAGCTGGCTCTCTGGGCCTCCATGTTGTCTTAGTGATCCGAGCTGCCTCCAGCTTCTGCTGTTTGCAATGCTTTTCTTCCCTTCTGGAACCATAAGCCAAATAAATCTCCCTTAAATTTGTTTGGGTATTGTCTCGTTGCAGCAGAGACCAGTAAAGGTGACAGGAGCTGACCTGGTAAGTTGACTTGCCTGCACTAGTTCTTTCTCTCTGCTTTTGACTTTGGATGTGATGTGGCCAGTTGCCTTTGCTCTTGATAGTATAATGCTTTTTGCCACGGGGGACTGTAACTGGAATCACACACTGAACAAAACGCTGTCTCCTCCTCAGTTGCTCAGATTGGGTTTTATTGTAGAAACAAGTCATGAAATCAAGCACAAAGATGCTTCGTTGAGAGTAAGCTGTCAAGAAGACCAGTATAAAGATGGAGCTATAAAAACAAAGGGTTACATTACTTAAGCATACCCCAGAATCCATTAGAAAGACCAATGTCATTGAAAATGAGAAAAATTCCACCCAGGAGACAGGTGCTTAAATTACCTTGATAAATAGTTGAAAGGAGTCTTTTAAGTGCATTTGAGTTATAGTAACTATGAAAGATGACTTACTGACGCAGGCAGGTTTAAAAATCTCATGTTGTTTTAATAAGAATGTTAATGTATTTGCCCTCTTCTTACCTAGGAGAGGTGAATCTTTATAAAATATTTCTTTAATCATGCTAATTTCCAACCAAAACCTTTGGTTTCTATCTGTGCTTAGAGCTGCCAATTTTTTTTTTTTTTTTTACCAATAACTGCCTTATATTTTAAACTTTACAACAGGATCACCAAGGCTTTCAGGAAATACTCATGGACAGTAAGGTCAGGGATTTGTCCACAGCAGCTGGGATTGCGCCCCTCCCCCCACCCCGCTCCATCACCGAGAGACATAGAAGGGATCTGCATCTTGGGAACCAACAGATGAGACTCAGCACTGAATAACCCAAAGGAAAGTAAGCAAACAGAAAAATCTGTGGGAGGAAAAGGCCAAAGAAAGTGGCCTTTGTTCTAGGAAAGCCTCCTGTCTTCACAGTATAGGGATTCATGTTTAAAGAGGAAGTGAGTTCTGAGGAAAATACTTGAAATACTCTCTCAGGGGGAGAAAGCAATTCTTCACCCCCGGGGCCAGTCCCTGGGCTGCCAGCTTGGCTCTGGCTCTGACTTGAGACTGAAGCGACAGCTCCTCCTCCGGTGTCAAGGCCACGTGCTTGCTCTTCGCGGCTGGGATGTTGGTCCACACGCGTACAGCATTCTGCAGGACTCTGCCACGGGTGTCCTGCAGGGCCACAGGCTCCGTCTCAAGGAACCGGGTTGCGGTGCTCTGGTCTTCCTCATTCATCAGCAGATTGTCCAGGAACATCCAGAAGAGGGGCTGCTGGCTGCTTGGGCTTGGCTGCGCGTACTGCAGGATCCGGTAGAGCTGAAACAGGTACCAGCCAGGACAGTGTTCACGGGAGGAGCCCGGGGTTTCGTGGAGCCAAACACAAGGTCAAAGAGGCCCCACTTCTCCACATTTTTCCGCACCACGTAGGTCACGTCATCCAGAAACTTCAGTTTTCCTCCCTCGGAATCGGAATCACTTTCCAAAAAGCCCAGACCCCTCAGATCTTCCTTAATGTTCCAGAACAAGGTTAACACCCGAACTGCCTCTCTCTTCCACACAGGCAGGGTTTTGTGTATTTCCAGAGGCTTTATCAACTCGTGGTTCCGTGAGGCCTTCAGTCTCAACTTGCGGTCGTGGAAGAGCTTCAGGCGGTGACGCCAGCGTTTCCTCCTCTGCAGCAGCCCGCTGCGTGGGAAAGGCAGGCACAAGAAACACACCCAGCAACTCATGCCTTGCATGAGCTCCGAGGTCCCTGGGCCCACCGGGGAATCCACGCATTCGGAGCAGTAGCACCGGGTGCAGTCGGGCCTCTCACAGATGAACAGCGTGTCCCCCCAGCCGCAGATGGAGCAGTAACGCTGGCATCCGTCGTCGTCATACACGAAAAGGCTCGCCAGGAATTTGTCCTTGCAGGGGGCGCACATTCCTCCCTCGAACATGGGGTGCTCCGTGTACACCCGGAGGCCCCCGCAACAGAGGCAAATTGTTTCTATGTCCCGCTGGTTCACCTTGACTTCGTAGTCGATGCCATCTTTGCCCGAAGGAGGGAAGATGCGGGCACCTCTGCCCGTAGGAGGGAAGATGCCGGAGTCCACCGGCCCTTCCTGTGTGTTGTACTTTGTCTTCAGACTGAGGTCAGTCCACTTTTCCTCCAGATGATCCTTGGAGTCAGAGCTGGAGCTGTCCGCGGTCTCCAGGTTCTGGGGTCCAAGAGAGAAGGCAGCGCTGGGATCTGTAGATGACTCCAAGGAGCCCATGGTGTCTGCCTGCATGGAAGGATCCGCGTGCAGAGCTGCCAAAATTATAAGGTTTTTTTTAAAACTGAGATTAGACCTCATTTCAATAATTCCAATGGCAATGTGGGCAAATTTCAGGAAAGCAAGACATAGTATGGTCAAAGATTTTCCCCTATTTTGTGCCATAAGTGATGTGAAACAATACCAAGATGCCATCCATATTGTTAACAACTGCTCTCTGGGAACATGATTTCAAGATGGCTGGAAAAAAATTCCTTCTCACTTACCCTCATTCTCCTTCCCACTCTTTACCCCTTTCCTTCCTCAGCCAGTTAGCCATAGTCATTCGCTCCTGGGAGTCAGGAACTGTATAACAGCTGTGGATTCCCATGGCATTGTGTGAATGAGAAAACTAGACCAGAATGAGAAAACTAGAACCTTTATTCAGGGAGGAGAGGTAGAGATTCAAAATATCCAAAGACTTATATTGAAAGGAGGCCAAGGTTGTGTCATTAATCATTTCTTTGGTGGACCTATCAGTCTCGTGCATGAAGAGAACTGGCAACTAGTTCCTATATAGTCTGAGTTCTCCACTCACATTTTTTGATTTGCTTCATTTTCTGGAAGTGCTGGAGGAAAGAACAATGGCTAAGATATATTTTATTTTATAAAAGAACACACTTCAATAGAGAAATTAGGCCACATCATGAACTGCCTGTAAGTAGCAAGACATCTCATCAGATGGGGGAGATTCAACATGCTTCTAAACAGATACTCTGGAGGGTGTGAGGAAGCAGGGGAGGGGAACCAAGAAAGGGAGAGGGGGATAGAGGGGAGAAGGTACCTACCCATTGAGCTTGTATAACTAGGTTAAACAAAGAAAGAAAGAAAGAAAGAAAGAAAGAAAGAAAGAAGAAAGAAAGAAAGAAAAGAAAGAAGAAAGAAAGAAAGAAAGAAAGAGAAGGAAGGAAGGAAGAAAAGAGAAGGAAGGAAGGAAGGAAGAAAGAAAAGAGTAACCTTTCCATGGTAAAGGAGTTTGAGAAAGGAACAAAGGCATTGGTGCTGTCTTCCTGTGAATCAAGTTAGAATTTTCAAATATTCTACAAAGACAATAGATGTTCAGGTAAGGTTTTTTGACTTCTGGGCATAAAAAAATGATTGTGACAGTGTCAGAAGATAATGCATTATCACAAAGAAATGCTTATCTCGAATTGCTGGTTTGCTAATATAGTTCTAATTGTAAGGGCTTACATGATGTACATGTTAAGTGTAAGAAGCATTGTAGGAAGCATCATAAGGAGATCCGAGAACAGGAATTACCAGAAAGCCAGCATTGTACAGGCAATGTTGGAGGTTAGGTCTGCTTTGCGGAATGCTGTGTGGTGCCTTGCAGCAGAAACTTAGGCATTTTCCTATTTTGTCTATGTAGAGATGTCTGTATGCACATATGTATGCATGTAGTTTAGTGTAGTTCCTGAACAAGACAAAGGAAAAAGATGAAGAAATTCATTAAAATAATAAGCAGATGCTCCTTAAGAACTCCTGCTAATTTAATGATGAGATAAAACCACTGCACATGACTCCTTTTGTTCCAATGGGCATTAAGTCACTAACAATAAAGTCTAGATTCCCACATTTCCCTTAATGTTGGGTATAATTTTAAAATGCTACTTTCAAAAGCAACATCTCATCAATATTCCTAAAAAGCACTGGTTAGAATCTTGGCTAGTTCCTGGTGAACAATAGGTACTAAATAGGGTTTGTGGATACAATACTGGCCCAGCTGAGAACTATAATCACTTACTTGAAGCCTAGTTAGGAGACGAATTACCTAAAAATGAGAAGTTGTCCCTCATGGCCAACACTAGGACCAAATAGTCATATCTGGGCATCTCTCTTGTTTATGATTTCAGTTCAATTACTTTTGATAACAGAGCACAACATCTGATTGATATGCCCATGTTGGTATCATTCAACTACCAAAGGATCTTTGATCACTTATTATCTTCAAACCTGCTTCTTCCTTTATCCTAAGATAATGTTTCTCAACTCCAATGTGAATGAGTCACTTGGGAGACTTCACCAAAATGTAGATTCTGACTCAGTAACTGCATAACAGGGTCTAAGGCAGCACTGCCATCAAAATTCCAGGTTATGTACTTTGCTGGTCTGCAGATCATACATGGAGTCAAAAGGGTTCTGAGACACATCAGCGTGTGTATGCTTGCAGTCTCAGACTAGTATGATACATTCTATGCCCGAAGCTCTCTTTTTTACATCTATATTTTTATTCTTTTAGTATTTTAATGAGTGAATGTAGTGAATTTATGATATATTTGCAACTTAATCCCCAATCCAATTCCCCTTCTTCTTCCCTGCCAGACTCCCCCCTATCTTCTTGTCATTTTGTATGTGTAAACTACTGAGTTTCATCTGGATTGTCTTTGATGGTGTGTGCCTGAGTACTTGCTGGAGCATGAATCATTTATCAGAAGGTATATCACTGGAGAAAGCATTTTCCTTCCCCCCTCCCCATCAGCATTAACTTTCATCAATCCCTCCACCCCACACCCTATTCAAAGTCTATTAACCCTCAATAGTCTCTCAAGGAATTGTGGAGCCTCTTGAGATCTTTCCCCTTCCATGGTGAAATGTTGTCAGGCTAAGTCGTGTAAAAGTCTTGTGATAGAACAGATAGGTTCAACGAGTTCATGAGTGCAACAGTCCTGGCATGTCCTCAAGATAATGTGTAGCCCCGCCCCTATCCTCTTCAGACTCTTACAATCTTACCACAATCTGTTCCATAATGTTCCCTTTGCCTTGGAGTGGGGGTGGCTTAAACATCCCATTTAGGGAAAAGCAGTCCATGGTCCTTATGTTTTATACTTTGGCCATTTGTGATTTTCTGTAATAAATACCTTCTATTTCAGGAGAAAACTTCTTAGCTGTATCCAACCTATGGTTATAATGACAAGTGTTTAAAAGGTAGTTTGATATAGAGTCTTTATAGCCAAACCTTAATAACTTGTACCCCTGCCCCCTGAGCATATGTCTTTCCCTCTCATAGGTTCTTGTCCTGTTTATTGTAGCAGAAATGTGATCCTTGCTGAAAAGCGGGCCCTAGATCCATTATTTTACTATAATAGTACAAAAAGCAAAATCACTAAAAACTTCTTTCCTCTAAAATACAATTCCCAGTACAAATGGAAAAATATTCCAAAACCTCTGGATGCATAAGAGGCCTCAGACTTTCATTTTTGAAACTGTTAGCATATTTAGTATGAAAGAATGCCAAAGACTGTCACATATGCATCTATAAATGCATATTTACACACATATATGCACATAAAGTGGTACATGTAAATATTTACATTTAGTACATAAAAACTTTTACTGTTAAAAATAAGCACAGCAATTTTTTATTGATAAATTTTCATATAAAAACAAAATGAGTTTATGTTCTTGCCTCATCCCCTCCTCTTCCACCACTCTCTTGCCCACCCTCCCTTCCCTTCAACAATCTAGCCACCCTCCCACCCTACCAGTCCTTTACATGTATATATTATAGGCTCCCTTTGCGGTACCTGTGCTAGTAAGGAACCAGGTCTCTGTGGTAGTATATGTGGCACTTCAGTGGACACTTTCAAGGTGTTTCAAAGACTGCATATATCATTTCCTAGTGCACTCTAGGTAGTTTAATTGGAGATGAATTAAAACTTTCTAATAATTATCTACATTCTCCACCTTATAGAAATTAGAGACTTAATTTGGAAATGGATTTAAAAGACTGCATTGGAATTTTTTTATCATATGAGGCCAATAACATATGCCATTTTGCTTGTTTCTGTGGATGATTCTCTTATTCACTTTTTATTTTGCCTTCCTTCATCTCTTCCAGTTACTCATGAATTTTTGGATGACAAGTAACACTTTCATTAGTCTTATTTTCATTCAAGAACACATTCATGGAAGTACTTACTCTACCACTCCAAAAGTTCAGTTGTTTTATATCACATTCCTAGAAGGAAAGCTTTTACTGCCACAAGTCTTTATACAGATGTACAACTAAGATTCTTTCCTTGAGAAAAAAGTAAGAAAAAAATCCTCCCATGACTCACTCCATTTCCTGATTGTGAATACATTCATCTATGACTGTTAAAACTCTACGTGATCAGGAGAGAAGGCTCAAGGCAGTAGGATCCTTAGAGGCAAGGGATTAAGTCATAATAGAGTTCCCATGCTAATGGGCAGTCCAAAAAGGGGCTCTGGGTTATGCCATTGAGTCCTTACCCATCACTAGGGTGGAAGACTCAGGAGGTTTGGCATTCACACAGGAGGATGCTCCAGGGGATGGGAGGGAGGAAGGGGGAGGCACTGGGAGAGGAGGAGGGAGGGAGTGGGTGTGAGAGGAAGGGGAAAGGGGGAGAGTGCAAGGGGGGAATGACTGGGGAGGGGAGGAGGGAGGGAGAGGACAGGGTACCTATTAAGCTTGTATGATAAGGAAAAAAATGGAATGTCAGAGAAAAAACTCTTTGTGATCAATAAAGATCCCCATTAAGTTTATTAATTTCTTTGAGCCCTAGACTCTGACATTGGATTTACCCAACTCTGGTAGAAACTCTCATGACGTCATTCAGAGATGTCGGTAAGCAGGTTTTGTTTAATGAGAAGATATACCAAGGGAGGTGGGCAATTTCCTTTCTTGTAAATGCTTTCTAGTTCCTGCCAAGAAGAAAACAAAACAACTACAAAAATTGGATCTTTCCTTTGTCTGGCTGAGGTGATTCTGAGATAGCACTACAGGGTAAGGACATTGCTGCCTCATGTCACACATTGGTCAGAAACAAGAACTGGAGATTAAACTTGCTTCACTGTTTTAGATGAGTTCCAACCCTCAGGTAAGTAGATTATTGTCCTTCCAAGCTTTATCCATCTGTCTTTGGATAATTAAGAGTTTGAAATAAATGTTTTATGCTATTTTTTTATTTATTCAATTGTGTGAGTGTGCGCGTGTGTGTGTGTGTGTGTGTGTGTGTAGAACTATGGGTGAATTCGGGAACCACCATGAACGCCTCCACCTCCTCCTTGTTTACTCTGCCCCGGGATTCACAGGCTCCGCCCTACCAGGACCAGAAACGCAGGCCGCCCCCGCTTCTGCCCGGTGTCTATACGTGGGATCTAGGATCCGAACTCAGGATCTTCCGACTGCAAGGCAGAGGCTTAATCCCTGAGCCACCTCTCCAGCCCCTGCATTGTTTATTTTAAATAGAAGTTGTTCTTCATGTTATTGAATAGTGATATCTATCTATCTATCTATCTATCTATCTATCTATCTATCTATCTATCTATCCATCTATCTATCAGGACGTCTATAATTGAAAGATGATTGTGATGATAGCCATCTCTTGATTCTTTGTTAGACATTTCTCACATTTAGAAACAATGTTGAGTTTGAAGGAACTTGTTTAAGATTTTGCTCATAAACACAACTCCCTACAGAAAAATGGGATAAAAATAATCATTCTATAATGATTTTAGCTGTCTATTCTAAGACATGCACAGCAGGTCTTCAAATTCGCTGTCATAATAAAAGTATTTTACTTTTGGGACATTAGTACCATCATGTCAAAACAGATTGTAGCTTCCCCACATGGATGTTCAGAGATCTCAGAAAAACAGGTTGAGCAATTCACTGCAGGGCAGTATTTTGGAGTCTGGCTGAACTAGGCTCTCCTCTTCAACACTGGTGATAGCTAGTTAGAGAATGTGGGTGCCCCTTTAAAAGCTGCTTTCTCTAACAGGTGTTGTTTACTGGAGTTTGGATGCAAAGCTCCATCCAGGAAGTGGCATCTTTATGTTTCAACCTATTGCGTGGGACCTGAAAGATAGATTGTATGGGGACATCGATTGCTGGGAGCTGTCATTAGGTCTTTGGACAGCCTCAGGATTTAGGGCCTGAACCCTTGGCAAGATGAATAATACCCTTGCAATATAAAAAGATTGCAATCTCTCTGTATACTCCACATTTCCCCGTCTCTTACTAATGTGTAAGGTGCATGCCAAGCTTCTGACAGGGAAAAGCTGGGGGATAATAAAAGGGAACAAAAATCGTAGCAGTAATAATTCCTCCATGTCTGTCAGGCCTGTTTAATGGTGGTGTTTACTTAAATTTCATTTCCGGAAGTCAATTGTTTTAATTTAATTTATTGAAATGCCCCCACAGGATGCAGCGTGTGCCATGCTGGAAGAGGTGTCTCATAAATTTGAGGATGGCTTTTATACGCAGCATTCTGCCTCTGACATTTCAAATCTCAGTGCAGACACAGAAGGAAGTTCAGTTTCTCAAACAAAAATGAAAATTTCTCATGCCTTGCTTTGTTTTTGTTGCTTAAAGTGAGAGGAGAGAATAAACTATAAGGGGCCTACTGTTTAAATATGAAAGTCCATTCTTTCAAACCTCAGCTACCTGTGTTCTCTCTATGCTTGTGTCCCTTTTATTTAAAACCCAAAGTACAATATCCAAAGTATACAATCTAGCCAACAGGTAGAAATTATTTATATTGTGAAATCATTGCTAATGGCATGTTGAACTTCATCATTTAATATTACTTTAAAATATTTATTGGTTAAGAGGCACTATTTTCTCTAACTTTCTCTCAGAGGATCTGGAAACTCAACCAGCTATTATTTATGACCTTCATTTGAATATACTCTCCTTTAAGATTCTGGCACTCTGAAATCAAGTTTTGGCTGTTTATTCAGAGGTGTGGTAAAATATATAGTGAGAAAAGTATTTTAGGGAGAATGAGATGGTTTAATGAGTGTTCTCTTTGATGCTTAGCTATCATGATTCATGGGAAGCTTAATCTTTCCTTCACCCCTTTATTGCCTGCAATATTTTTCCCTCAGTTCTGATTAAATATGATGGATCAAACATGACCGTTCATCTTTCTGTCCTCTTAAATTTTCCTAAAATTAGTTAAGGAATTAAAAGAGACTGATACTTTGAAAGACAAAGAGAATTCAAGAAAAGACCAAAAGTATCCACATCTTGTAAGCAGTTCATGAGGTGTGGAAAAGGATTTAGTAGAACTTGAAAGGGAAGGTTTGTAAGCAAGCAGTGGGGAAGACAGTAAAGATCTTGATTGTTAATGTGGATCCTAAAAGAAAATCACAGAAATTCACACTGTTAACTGTTCCTGAAAGTGAGGGAAACAGCAAAGTTGAAAAACAAGATTTTTATCACTTTAATTGATTGATTAATTGCTTAATTAATTAACCTCACATGTTTTTCTTCCCACTGGGAAAGTTCTCTGCTAGTTTTAACAGGTAGAGATCTATCCTCTGAAGGAGGTCACCTAGTCTCTTGGAAACACATCACATCAGTAGAGGTATCGTAGTGATAAATATAGAATGATGTTAGACTATTGTTTGGAGCCTTAAATTGCACAAGTCACTTCACTGACTAGACTCTACTATTCAGGGAAGTTGTACTAATTCCTATCTGTTGGAAACTGGAATACTTTTTCAGGACTCTAATACAAGAGGAAATCATTATTGAAAGAGCTGATGACTATTCTATCTCTGGATGACCCAACTCTTTCACGTGAAGAGAGAGCCAAGGATCATCAATCACTCTTGTATCCAAGCCAGCACTACATATGGTAAATGAAAGATTCACAGAGACAAACACAGAGGAACAACCTCATTAGCATAGTCAGAGAAACAGGGGAAAGGTATTTGTCTGTGATAGCTAGACTGAATGCTACTTAAAAGGTACTTTCAGAGAAAACAGAAGATTAAACATGAAAATTAAAGATAGGGTAGAATGAATGAAATTCCCTGTATAAATGAAATATAAAGTTGAGACAATCTCTTAGCAATGGCATCAATAAAACTGATAAAGTCATATATCAAAAGAAAAGGAGAGAAGTGCATAGGGCTATTCTAATAGGCCAACTATGTGACACATAGGATTCTGAAAACAGGTCAAAACTGACAGGGGAAATGATAAATTCTGTAAGAAAAACTTATAAGATCCAGGTATCTACGTTTGGACATTGAAAGGACCACCATGTACTCAGGAAAGTCATGAAAATGACTCTGCATTAATCAAAATTTCATTGGTGTGTAGGATATTTTTCAGAAACAATTTAAACAATTAAGGTTTCATTTTGGTTCCTGATATTAGAAGTACAATGCATCCTTGTAGGGAAGGTGTGACAGGGTCAAATATCAAAGAATAGGAAGCAGAGAAAGAACATCTGTGCTTCAGGATTTCCTTAGTTTCCCCTTACACACTGCCTTGGTCCCCAGCCTCTGGAGTGGTATTCCCCTCGTTCCTGGTGGCTCTACCTTCTTAATCAATCCTCTCTAGCCTCTTCTCCTCCAGACACAGAGAATTTTGCTTCACTAGGTACTTCTTAGTCCAATCAAGTTGACTATCAACTGTAATTTTTGTATCACCCTTTTACCTCCACATGCATATGCATTCATATGCATGAAACACATGCACCCCATACATGCAAATATGTGCATACACATGCATAAATACACATCCAAGCACATGTAAAAATGAAAATGAAAAAAAAAGTTTGCATCCTACACAGACATATAACAAGGCTACATCTTACGGGAATTTTAAACAATGGGAGACAACTTTAAAAAGACTCCCAAAACTTCAAGAGATAAAACAAAAACTATAGCTATAATTAAAAAAATATATAAAGTACCTCACAGAAGGGAAGGTGGTGGGATATAACAGGATGGATGAGGGGAAGGGAGGGTAAGGAGAAGTGTATGGACTGGGAGGGTGGGAGAGGAGGGAAGTGGTGGGGAAGGGAACTGGGCAAAGATGTAAATCCAGTTTGTTTGTAAATAAATAAATGACTTAAAATATAATTGTTCAGTGTTTTCAGATACCGTTTAATTTATTTCTTCATAAGCTGTGCTGCTTCAGAGACCCATCCTTCTTTAAATTAGTAATCAAATAGAGAGATGGTTTATTGGGTTAAGCTATATGCCATGCCAGTTTGAGGACTGTGAATTTGATCCCATTGGAAAGAAATAACTGACCTATGCTGTTCTGTGACCTCTGCATGTACGCCACAGCAAATGCATGGACATACTTGCACAAACATACATGTATACACACAATAAAGAAATGAAATTAAAAAATATATAAAGTACCTCAATGATAATTTTAGTCACATAGAGGACAGAAAACAAAGAAAATTCTTTCAAATGCAATAGGAATAATAATTTAACCTAGACATCTGGTTTCCCAAATCACCAATAAGTGTGACAGTAGGAAAAATAGGTATGCTTTAAAAATGAAGGTTCTTTTTTCACATAAATTTCTCTTTATAGAAAACATATGTTAACAGATAATTTTAACATAATGTCAAACATAATAAATATAGAATTGACTTTATTAAAAATCTATAGCATGCTTTCCAGCAAGGACTGAATGTCCATTGTCAATTCTATGCAGGACAAAGCATACGTTTACAATGATCAGTTTTCTAAAAGTGCTGTTTTTATTGCTGGTAAGAAGAAACTTATTCTTGTGCTTTATTTTCAACAAAACATCTTTACATTCATTCCCTTATTACAGAGCCAGATGCTTGTGTAACTAAAAATATACATCTGAAACCTTTATATCCTTTCAAATAGTTCTAGCATTTCAGCTTTTTTCTTTTTAATTAATTTTTTTCTACTTTTACAAGCATGTTGAATATTCTTCCCAGCTTCCCTCCCTCCTCCCTTCTTCCCTCCCTTTTTCCTTCCCTTCACCATTCTGTCCCACTCTTTTGCCGGGATACTTCTATGAACTTTAGGATTCATTCTGGCTGTCTACTCGTATGTTGGTTCAGGCCTCTGTCATGTAACAAGTTACCTCTCTCCAGGCCACCCCACTGGTATGTGCATTTCCCTTAACTCATCCAGCTTTAGATCCAAAGGTTTCCACTGTGAATTCCTATTCTACGGATAACAGCTGTCTACATAGCAGTTAGATGTACTGTCTTCCTACCTATAGGTTTATTGATATCTTCCCTATTAATCTATTTCCTTCTCTTTTTTAGGTTCTTGTTCTAGTTTACAGTAACAGGGATGGGTACCATTCTGACAAGCAGGTCTTGAGTCCAATCGGAAAGACTCATGCTACTATTACGCTGGTGGTCACCTGTCACGTGGTGATTTATGTTGCAACTTACAGAGCTCATGCTGTTGATGGCGATTGTGAAAGAGTAGGAAGTACACTTGAATACTTACATTTCAGCTTTATAAAGGAGGAGGGAGGGCTGGAGAGGTGGCTCAGGGGTTAAGCTTCCGCCTTGCAGGCGGCAAGGTCCTGAGTTCGGATCCCAGATCCCACGTATAGACGCCAGGCGGAAGTAGGGGCGGCCTGCGCTTCTGGTCCTGGTAGGGTGGAGCCTGTGAATCCCGGGGCAGAAGGAGGTGGAGGCGTCCATGGTGGTTCGCGAATTCGTCCATGGTTCTACACACACAGACACACACGCGCGCACGCACATACACACGCACATGCGCACAGTTGAATAAATAATAATAATAAAAAATTAAAAAAAAAAAAAAAAGGAGGAGGGAGGATGGGGAATCCAAACAAACAGCTCAGACCACCAACTTTACTCTCCTCTCTCATAAATGGTCACCTGGTGAAACCATAGCAGAGCCTTACTTCTCTTATCTAAATATTATTCTAAGGTCTGTGTGGAGCTACGACATAGTGAAGTCTTGTGAAGGGGCAATCTCAGAAAGTATCTAGTTCTACTTTCTGGTGAGAAGTAAAAGCAAAAGAGTCACTACATTCTTGTGGGAGAATGTTTTTTGTTTTAACTGAGATGTGAAATTTTGATGTGTATACTTATAAAAATATTTAAATTTGCACATCTAAGGAACGTCATCTTTGTCCACTTGAGAATTTTATAGGTGAAAAGATCATCTACAAATTCTTTTTTGATTTAAAAGCTACTAGAGGGCTGGAGAGGTGGCTCAGGGGTTAAGCCTCCGCCTTGCAGGCGGAAGGTCCCGAGTTCGGATCCCAGATCCCACGTATAGACGCCAGACGGAAGCGGGGGCGGCCTGCGCTTCTGGTCCTGGTAGGGCGGAGCCTGTGAATCCCGGGGCAGAAGGAGGTGGAGGCGTCCATGGTGGTTCGCGAATTCGTCCGTGGTTCTACACACACATACACACACACACAGACACGCGCGTGCACATACACACAGTTGAATTAATAATAATAAAAAAAAAAAAAGCTACTAGAGTGGTTGGTATCCATTATGCATTGTAAACACCAGAAACACAATTTTATTAGTCTTTTTATCTCAGAGACACATACATGGGAGAAATAGTTAAGGAGGAATGATTCATTTTGGCTGTTGTTTTCAGAGACGTCTCTCCATTGTTGCTGGTTCTGTTGCGTCTAAGCCTGGGTGAGGAAAGGTACAGAAAGGCATTGCTGTTTCTTTCATTGCAGTCAGGAAGCAGAGAGGAAGCAGGAAGGAGTCATGGACAAGATACCTTAAAAGACAAGTCTCCAGTTGACCACTGCTTATAGCTGAGTCCCATACCTTACTACTTCCATCACTTCAGTAAACTGCATCCCACTGGGAACCAGGCCTCTAATACATGTGTTTGTGCTGGACACTTTTCATTAAATCCATATCAATCAGCACTGCTGATTTCTTTCAGATGAAAAATGGAATATTTTCAAAACTATGAAATAATAGCTTTTAATGCTATGAAAAAAGAACAAAGCCATGATAGAACAGTACAGCCCAACTTCCTTCTTATTAATTCTAATCCAATTAATTTAGGTTTAGTTTCCTCGGCTGCAGCTGGCATTGTGTAGTGGTGGCTGTGGAGTTAATTGCAATAGGTAGTTTACCTTCTACCCTGAACTTGGTCCTTTGTGGGCTTCCAGAGGGTCCATGCTAGCACAGAAAAGCACCCTTTCATATCTTTCTTAGAGACATTAGCAATCCTGAGGGCTAAGGATAGCAGGTCACTGTGTCTGAGTTCTCAGTGTGGCTTCATTGGTTCTCCAGCCCATTTCCTTTGAAGCATTATCTTTAGCATCACAGGCAACTTTCTTTTTGTGTCCACTTGAAGTCAAAACAGAAGACTTGTGAAGTTGTTCAGGAATTCAAGACTTCACTTTGAAAACAGAAGGACATTTCTGGATATCATGTAAAAATGCTGGGGGAAATTAGTGGTGGCCTACATTTCCAGCCTTGGAAGGCAGAGCCTGGAAAACCCCAGAATGAAAAAAATGAGATAAAAGAACAATCCAGGATAATTTCCAATGTTACTCTTGGTCCTTCACAGGCATGCACACTCAACTGCCATCTTGTACAATGTTTGTATAAACACAAATAGACAAATAAATAAATAAAATTAAAAAAAATCAAAGCTGAGTACATCTTCATGTATTACCAAATAAAAACTGTGTGGTAAAGACAACACATAAGATAGCTGGAAAAGAAAGCTAACTGCTAATAGCAATGTTTCAGTATCTGTAATGTAAAGAAACTTTTGAATTTTGCAAGGTATTCAAACACACCCTTTTATTTGACCCTTAATATAGGACTGTGAAATAGAAAGTCAGCACTTTTCCAGTTTAGTAAGTTAGAAAATTTTAATGCTAATTAGAGGTCTGTCTTGGGACTTTGGATTCTCACAGGAGAATGTTTATGTACTTTCATTGAAATGCTGAGAAAGGATTTAATATGCACCTTTGAGACCTTCATCTCCTTTATCTTTACCTCTATCTTGTAAGGAGTATTTCCCTGAGTTATACTATCCTTAATCAGTAGCTTAATGGCCACTGTCACTTTAAAGGTAATGCTCAGAATATGTAGGGAACATATTTCTCTTATGATTTCTCTATGTCTGCTTTCTGTGGAAATCTCCTTTGAGACTTTCCAATATTCTTGTGTTTCTCCTAATGTAATGCCCCACTGATGTTCTGTGTAGACTTTAAATATGGGGTGCTCAAGAAAGTCACTTCTCCCCAGGAATATGGTAACTCTTTTAATTTTACATTTCACCAAAAAAGTTGAGCTAGCTAATTTGCAAGATTGGTTCTTCACAAGTATTCTCTGTTTCATAGTTTTTTTTAAGACAGCAGACTAATGGGGTTGCAATGTTTAGATAAAAGGGAATAATTATCTACTATGGTTTCTGAAAGTGGTCATTTATGAGATAGAATGGAAGAAGCTACAACAATTTTTCATGAAATAAAATATGTGTCAATACAAGCCATTTTATACTTACTAGGTGCCAACCAATTATTGGGTGCATATTATAGATACTTGCTTGCTTTTATAGCTCCTTAATTTCCTTATCCATTCTTTAAAATACAAAAAGGGTTGTATGTGTGAATGACAGCATGAAAGAAAGCCAAATGAGTTGTATGGAACACTATGAGATTGAAAAGCAAAACAGCCCCACTGTGTCTATCCATCTGCTAATCAAGTAATAGGGGCTAACAGACTAATGAGGTTCCTATGTGTCCCTTTCAATAGTGTGAGAGTGGACGACTAGAAGCAGAATTGTTAGAATGAAGAATATTCATTCATACTGAAATACTGATAAAATTGTGAAAGGTTGTCCTAATTTTCATTTCCATAAATACTTGGGGTGTATTTTGGGGCAATACTATTTCTCTCTGGTTACATTTCATAATCTAATCAACAGTGCAATCTTTACATCTATATCAAGTTGTTAGATAAAATTGACATCATTTTAATATTTTCAAATGTAATGATGTACAAATTTTTATTATATGTGTTGACTACTGCATTTATTTTTGTGAAAATCCTTTGTGTAGTTTATCTATTTTTGCATTGAGTAATTTAGCTTTGTGTTCCTAATTTCTGAAAGTTCTTTGTAGAATAAAAGCCTTAGAATTTTTTCTGTTGTATGTCAGAAATATTCCATATATTTATTATGGACTTGTCCTTACAATTTTCTTCAATACTTTTGTGATAGATTTTTAGAATTAGCCTACAGATTGAGGGCTTTCATCATGAAATTACCCTAGGAATATTTTCCTGCTTGTCACCCTCATTGTTCTCCCAGCCCTTTGTTTGTCCTGCATGCGGTCCCCTGCTTGTTCCTTCTCGTTTTATAGCTTGCCTTCTATTTTATGCTGAATGCGGTTTTCCAGTGCTTTAAACTATCTTTCTAACCTGCAGTATTGAATTAATTTTGCCAGGTATTTTGAGGATATGGGAGACAAACCTTTTGTATATGTTGCAGGTACACAATAGAATGCTTTGATTTATGTGAACATTATAAAATAATGATAAAATCAAGCTAATTACCATAATACCACCTAAAAGTATTCTCTTTCTCTGTCTCTCTGTCTCTGTCTCTTTTGAGATTTACTTTCTTGGTATCATGGCTTGTCACCACCAGGCTCATGTGTTTGGATCTTTAGCAAGGTTAATGCTTGAGAAGGTCTTGGAAACTTCAGGAGGTTTAGCCTTGCTAAAAGAAGTCATGTCACAGACATGATGTCACAGGTGGCTGGCCTTCATGTTTGGTAGTCCAGCTCTGCTTCCATTTGCCGTTTGTGCAATCTGCCTCCATGATGACAAGCTGTGGTCTGAATGGGTCTTCTGTAGCTTCTGCCACATGCCATGACTTTTCTTCCACAATGGACTATAAGCTAAATAAATCTCCCTTTCTACCTTCATGTCTGAGAGTTAGTGTTTTCTCACAGCAGCAGAAATAAAAGCAACTGTAATGCTTAGCAAACTTCACATATACAGTATCTTATTATGAATCATAGCTACTCTGTCAGGTCTTAATCACTTCTTTGTCTTATAATTGGAGGTTTTGTAGTCTTTTGCCAAATTCCCCCTTTGACTGTATTTTCAGTCGTCTAATAACTGCCTTCCTATTTTTGTTATTATTAACTGGACTTTTTTTCTTTTCTTTTTTTTATTAATACATTTTTTATTATTATTTCAGCTCATACAAACTTAATAGATACACCAGTTCCCTCCCTCCCTCCCCCCCCAACCCCTGCTCCTCCTCCCCATCCCCCTCCCTTCCCATCCCTCAGTGCCTCCTGCCCCAATTCCCAGAGAGTCCTTTCTTGTGCATGCCTGATTTTCCTCTGGGCCCTCCTCTCCTATGACGTACAAGGATCCAGTGGCCTTTCCCTGAACCCTTTCCCGTGTTCCCCTTAGATATAGGAACACTGCTGTGGCTGCCAATCCCTTGCCTCCAAAGATCTTGGTGCCTTTAGCAGATGCTAGACTTTGTGGGGTCAATAGTGTGTTGGACAATGCACAGGGCATGTAAAGTCCAATTATGATTGCTTCAGCCCTAACTTGTATGGAGTAACTTACATATCATTGCTCCTCCCATCCTTTTGCTCTTACACTCTTACCGCCCCCTCTTCCCCAAATGTCCCTGAGCTTCAGGATGGGGAGAGATTAAGCTGGCCTAGTTCTAGGTGGTTGATATAGAGTCTCTGAAGTTCTGGATTGTGGTTTGTTGGTTTTCTTTTGCAGTTTTGCTGCTCCTGCAATGCCCTTCACTCCATCTTGGTGGGCATTGTATGTTACCCCTGGCCAGAGAAAAAAGCTGTTAAACTAGAGTCTTGTGATAAAAGCACATTCAAAGGTAGATGTAATAAAAGTGGGAAAACACAGTAGAGGGAGGGGTCTAACACCAATTTGCACAATGGTTACTTTTTATCTGCTAGACTATATGCCCTCCTCTTCTGGTGAGATCATACCCCCTCAGTAGTAAATGATCAGGAACAAAAGTCTGTGAACTTAATCAGATGTCTCATTACTTATTTGAGTCCTTGATGGAGGCCTATTTTCTCTGCTGTAACATGGTCCCTTCTCTCCTTGTTTCTGTTGTGGCCTTCCTACCCCATCCCTCCTGTTCATAATCCTTGTAATTACTGTCTCTAGGTGGGCTGGGTGGGTTTGGTACTAGGAGCCATCTATTAGGGAGTACATATGGCACTTAATTTTCTGGGTCTGGGATACTTCACTTAATATAATTGTTTCTAATGACATCCATTTCCTGGCCAATTCCAGTAATTCATCATTTTTGATGGCTGAGTAGTACTCTATTGTATAGATGTACCACATTTTCCTGATCCACTCGTCAACTGTTGGACATTTGGGTTGATTCCATGACTTTGCTATTGTAAACAGTGCTGCTATGAACATGGTCGTGCTTGTGCTATCGAGATGAACCTCTGCTGTATGGGGGGTTATTCCCAAAAGTGGAATAGCAGGGTCATATGGCATTTCAATCTTTAATTTCTTTAAGAATCTCCAGACGGCTCGCCAGAGTGGCTGTATGGGCCTGCATTCCCACCAGCAATGTAGAAGAGTTCCCCTCTCTCCACATCCTCTCCAGCATTTGTCGTTGTTTGTATTGTGGATTTTTGCCATCCTGACCGGGGTGAGATGATATCTCAGGGAAGTTTTGATTTGCATTTCCCTGATGGCGAAGGAAGTGGAGCATTTTTTAAGATATTTGTTAGAAATTTTAATTTCATCCCTGGTAAAGTTTCTTTTAAGTTCCAGGGCCCATTTTTTAATTGGGCCATTGGTTTCTTTGGTGTTTAGTTTTCTAAGTTCTTTGTGCACTCTGGACAATAGAGCTCTATCAGATATGTGGTTAGTGAAGATTTTCTCCCATTCTGTGGGTTGCCTTTGAGCTCGTGTTACAATCTCTTTATCTGAACAGAAGCTCTTTAATTTCACAAGATCCCAACTGTTGAGAGTTGGTAGCAGTGACTGTGCCATTGGATGTCTGTTTAGGAAATGTTGGCCTAGCCCAATCAAAAATCTTTTTGGGCTAGAATTATTGATGAAATTGACTCATACAGTATTTCTCTTTCTGGGTCTGGTTTATTTCTCTTAATATATTGTCCTATAGATTTATCCATGTTGTGGATTTTTCAGAGTTATCTTTCAAAAGTCTGAATATGTTATTATATAATATGCACATACACATACATACATGTACATGCAGATGTACATTTTTCCCCATTTCTTTCCCACACAATTCTGCAATTTCCTCATATTGGTTATTTTGGAGAATGTAAAATACTGAAGTTAAGGAATTTCTTTGCAAAAATTCTTTTAAAAATCCTTTAAAAATTCCTTTGGAATATTCCAAGAAGTTAGATGACTGTATTCGGTGTGGCTCTAGTTTCAGTTTTTGAGGGATTTTAGCAATATGTTCAACGTTGGTTGTGCCAATTGTATTCCCACCAACAGTATGCAAATATTCTCCCTTTCCCACACTCTTTCTGTCTTTTGCTTTTTGAAAGCAGTCGTCTTGAGAAATTGGGAAGTCGCATCTCCTTGTGGCACTGATTAACATTTCCATGATTTGCAATGCTGAGCTTCTTTCGCCAGACCTTTTGGGCATTTGAGTTTGCATAGCCCTATGGGGATCTGTGTGCTGTCATTTCGGAATTATCTGTTCAGACAATTTAACTCTTCTTAAAACTGAAGTTAGTTTCCTTAGGTATTTTGGATATTCACTCTAGATCAGACATGAAGGTTTAGAAGTGTTTTTTCTCATTTTGTAAGCTGCCTCATCATTTCATCCATTCTTTTGACACATAGGATTTTTTTTAAATTTAATCTCATTTGTTTGTTTTTGCTTTTGTCATTGCTTTTATTTTAATTCTGAAGAAACAACAAACTAATAGCAACAAAAAAAAGCATTTCTGAGACCAATTTGAGGAGTTTCCCTCTGTTCCCTTATGGGTACCATGCTTAATTAATTTTTAGTTGATTTTTGTGTATGTTAAAAGAAAAGTGATTTCTTTCCTTACATATGGATATCTGACTTTCTTGGTACTATTTATTAAGAGACTTTATTTTTCTGATTATGTATTCATAGCATTTCATTCAAAATAAGGTGAAAGTATATACATGACTTTATTTCTGTGTTCTCTATCTATTTGTTTCATTGGTCAATATGTCTCTTTTTAGGTCACTACCATGATTTTTCATCATGACATGATACCTCTAGGTCTGATATGCTTTTTGAAATTTTTATTCTTTAGAATTTCATATGCAAATACAGTATGAAAATATTTTAAAATATTTTTAGACCTTGATTCCCAGTACCATACCCCTCATTTTCCCATTATATACTTTGGTATTTCTTACTAGTCTCCATTCTATTTTCACAATTTTTTGCATTTGTTGCCCAATGATTTTCATCTGAGTTGCCTTTGATGGCATATGATTGAGTATGAGCATGAATCATATATCAGAATGTATGTCATTGAGCAAAATATCTTCCTTTCCCCCTGTCAGCATTAAGCAAGAGTCTTGGGACCTCTTGAGAGATCTTTCCCTGTCCATGT
Organism: Typhlomys cinereus; assembly: GCA_023101885.1. NCBI lineage: Eukaryota > Metazoa > Chordata > Mammalia > Rodentia > Platacanthomyidae > Typhlomys > Typhlomys cinereus. Next base: position 9,670,419 of record JALPQD010000014.1, read on the forward strand.
GAAGTGTTGATAGGCCAAGTATTGTGAAAGTTCCTATGAAAATACACATAGCTGCAGTGAGTTCATGGGTGAACAGTCCTGTCATGTTTAATCTTGTCTGGCTACACCCCTTCCCTGCTACAGGTTCTTAACTTCTTACTGTCGCTTCTTCTACTATATCCCCTGAGGTTTGGGATAGAACTAATGTTCTTTAGCGATATCAATCATTCAAGAAAAAGAAATAAAATCCATTAAAATTAGAACGGAGAAAGACAAAAGGCCTTAATTTTCAGATGATCTAACCTTATATAGATAATACAAAGCCTGATTGAGAAACCATTAGAAAAATAAATCAAATAAAGTGTTAGGATAAAAAATCAGCACAAAATAAGTATTTCCAGAAGCCATCAGCGAACTGTCTCTAAAACAAATCAAGGAATCAATAAAATTTACAATAGCATGAAAAGCAAAATAAGCAGAAATAAATTTGACCAAATATGTATAATTTTATGTATATATACATATATATTTATACTGAAAGCTATAAGATATTTATCAAAAGAGTTATAGATGTAGTTCTTTTTCTTGCCTATTGTACTGGCTCAACTGTAGGAACTCTGCTGTACAGAAATGATCTGAGAAGAGTTGATACTCTTATTTCTGATTCTAAACCAACAACTTCCCATTCTCATTGCTGTGCATAATAGCTGCAGCCTTGTTAGATAAAAAGTTTAGGTGTTGAAGTTCTTTTTATCAATACCTTGCTTGTTGTGAGTTTTCATTATGAATGGATATTAAAATGCCTTTCACCCTGCAGTGAGATCATTTACATGGTGTGTGTCCTGTACTCCATCATGGAAGTAGATCACATTTTATTATTTACATTGAAACATTTGTGAATTGCATGGATAAATATTGCTGCATTATGGTATATGGTCTCCTTTATTTGCTGTCGGATTTGTTTTATGAAACTTTGTCAAGGATATTTGGGTATATGTTTATCAAAGGTTTTGGTTGATTTTTTTTCACTTCATGTCCTTGCTCAGCTTTGTTTCAGGGAAATAACAGAGATAAAAATAAGTTCAGATTCTCTGTCCTTTTGAATTTTTGAAAGAGTTTGTGAAAGTGGACAGCAGTTTTTCTTGTACATCCGGTGGAATCCAAGTCATGATTCCATGACATGCTTCTGAACTTTTTCTCTGGTGACATGTCATTTGCTTGCAATTCAATTTACTTACTTATTTAACCTCTGAGATTTTAATGTCTTCATAATTCAGTCTTAGTAGATTGTACCTCATCCCATTTGATATCCAATTGCATGGAATTTTCCATTCATCACTTTCTTTCTATATGTCCTTCTAAATGGAATGAAATCTCTTGTACATAGTATATTTTAGAATAAGTCAAAAATCTACTCAGCTACTTTGGATTCCATTGGAGAAACATTTGTTTCCACTTAAAGTCATTATTTTTATTCTGTTTTATTTTGTGCACATGCATGCCCACTTGTGTGTGTGTGTGTGTGTGTGTGTGTGTGTGTGTGTGTGTGTGTGTTAGAAGGCACTGAGTGTGCCTGTGGAGGCCCAAAAGGCAACTTTGGGAATTCTCCTTGATTGCTCTACCTCTTTTTTGTTTCATTCTGAGGTTTTCCGGGTTTTACCTTCTAGGATCAGAAACACAAATTGCCACCTTTCTGACTCACATTTTCACATAGGATGTAGGATCTGAACACAGGTCCTTCTGCTTTCAAGTAAGAATCTTAACCCCTGAGCCACTTTCCCTGACCCCAAAGTCATAATTTCTAGAAAACATTTTCTTTTATTTTGTTAATTGATTTGTGGGCCTTTTTCACTTCTCATGTGATGTATTGTATGAATCATCGGTACTTTGGGGCATTATACTGCTTCCCATCTCTTCGTTTTGTTTTTTTTTTTGTGCATACCTATAGCTTTTCCACTTACTAACCACCATGAGTTTCTCAGAAACGTTTATTATGATACCTGTATAAATGCTAAAAAATCTTTCCCTCACTAAAACTATGAAAAAAGCAAGCTTTTGTTACAGTGTTTTCATTGCTATTTTTGTAATGTCACCTCTAATGTATTTGAAAACCTCAAGTTGTTTTTGTTGGAGAGATGAGGTTGGGCTGATTTCATCTTCCTTTGATCATTATATAGTAAAAATAATGTAACAATATCACAAATGTAGGATTCATTTTACTGAATTAAAAATACCTTTATGATATAAATTTCTGAATATATTCTGGACCATTTGTGGACAAATTTTTCATACTCCAATAGTATTAAAATTCTGAACAATTTGGAGCATGTTGTTTGAGGCAACCTGTATCCATATTCCCTAGCCATAGCCACTTCTATTTGGCTCAGGATAAATGGTCTCTCACCCCTTTAAAAATTCTGTTCAATTTATCTTTTTGAGTAAGCATTAATCTCTTTTGAATTACCTTAACTGCAAAAAATTACTTTTGGTTAACATTAGTTTAACATACTCATTTGTAAATGATTTTTCTGGTTTTCATTGCATTTTGATGTACGATAGGATCAATATTTCAAGTCCTTCCCTTGCTTCACTTTTCCTATGCAAGACTGGTAGGCAAGGATGTGTTCGAAGGTGTGCAGAATTCTGTCAGGATTTGGTGCCAATATTAGGCTGTCTGCTGTCTTCACCAAATGAATTTCAGCCTTTTCCAAGCTAGGAATAATTAGTGCCTCTTTAATGATGATGAAATTGGAGCTGCAGGAGGTTAAGTAACTTGCCCAAGGCTGCACATCTTTTAAAGAACAGAGCTCTAGTTTTTGCCCACTGAATGTAGAAATGTTTAGTGTGATTGGTAAGTAGAACTAAATTCATTTGCTACTGAATAAGAAATTATGTTTTAGTAATAATCCCTTAACCTTATATATTATTTATAATTTTATAAATAATTATTGTAAGTTTATAAAATCACAAATAATGCTTATATCATCGTTTTCTTTCACATGCCTCTTCTACCCTGAAGGAAGAAATCAAAAACTAGAGAGATCTCAGAACTCAAGGAGATAGAGCAACCTAATAATTGGACCATCATCAGAAGATGATGATGTGATCTCGTCCTCTTTCTAGGAGGGCTTTCCCTGTGCATCTTTTCCTAAGAGGTATCTATAGTCTTTCCTTCATTCGGAGGAATATGACAAGTTTTCCACAAAGACAGTCAACATATTTTGGTTGAAACTTCACCCTGTCAGAGAGGCTGCTTGGTACCATTAGAGCTTTTAAGCAAGGATGAGATAATCACAATAATTATCTTCCATTAGCGAAATGATCTGGCACCAGACTCTTTTTCCGGTTCTCACATCCTCTCTTTGAGGGCGGAGAGCATCTAAAATGGTCTTCCAGCACATTGTGATGGAAAATAATCAGAAGTATAAAATGAGCCAGAGAAGAGGCGAATTAATCAAAGAATTGAGTGGTTAAAGATTCAAGATCAAGAAAAGTCTGATAATGTAGGTTAAAATAATTTAGAATTTGTTCATCCAATAGGGGAGTCTTCCATTAGCATGCTTACAGCAGCACATCAATAAGGCACAAAACATTTCAACTCTCCAATTCAGTATTTATCCATCTAATTCATCCCTTATTTAGTGAAGTAAATAAGGCTTATCAAATACTGATTGCTTTAATTTAAGGTTTAACTCACACCCAGAAAGATCTCTGTTTCTGTGTGAAATTAAAAAAGAATTCTACAACCTATTGCTTAGATATTTCTCTCTTATTTCAAAACCTAATTAGACATGGAAATTTGAGATTATTTTTAGTGGGTGGCTCTCTTCTCTAGTCACCAATTTTATTACCACTGAGCAAACACCAATGTAAACATTATTTTGTATGCATGTAATGTCTCTGAAGATCATTCATAGAAAGTCAGAACTCATACTTGCCCTATAAGTATTTATAGTGGGAAGGAAAAATACTAATAAAACTGACCTAAGAAAGTGCAGTTGGTATAGTTCCTACAACACATACAGTTAGGACGTTAGGAAAGAAAGGGACTATATATTTATTAGGCCCATTAGATTGCATGTTCCATGATATTTTATCCACTACCCTATGCCCTAGTATCAAATGCAATAGTTAGTACATAGGTGGGCTTCCGTAACATTTAATTGCAATTTATTTAATTGAAATAAATGTTGAGGTTCAGAATGTAATGAGGACCTAGCTCTAGAAGTTGATTTTAACATACTAAGTCTCAAACTTTATTGAGCTTTGATGTCATCCGCAGGGCTTTTAAAAAGTGTTGTTTGTATGCCCTTCCTAGCTACTCAGAATTAATTGATATCAGATGGACTCTTGACAACCGAATTTTTAAAAGTTCTCTAGGCGATTTTAATGTTCATCTACTTTTCATGACCATTGTTTTAATAAAATTAAGAGTAGTCCAACTGTGAACAAATAATAATCCCGCCTTATGAGCTTACTAAGCAATCAATCAAGTTCGTAGACATTTACTTAACATCTCTGATGTATGAGAGCTTCTACCTCTCTCTGAGTAATGTGGAGGACATAGGAAATGGCTCAGGGAGCTTCTTATCAATCTTGAAAATAAATGAAACACTAACAAGTGATGTAATTTAAGTAACTAAGTGACAATATGAAGCATGATAGAATATAATTAGTATATGGCTTACAAGGAAAAACAATTTTTCTCCCATTTTCATGTGTTGGTGTGGGAGTACATGGTATTTGCATATGTATGGATGCATATATGTATGCACGTGGATATGCATATGTGCATGTGTGTGGTGTTACATGGTTGACATTGGGAATCATCTTTGAATGCTTTTTTGCCTTGATCTTCTGAGTCTATATCCCTAATTAAATCCAGAGCTCTCCACTGGGGATAAACTGCATAGCCAGTTTGCTCAGGGAATTTCCAGGTTCTCCCTTCTGGGGCTGGAATTATGAGTGATCATAACAGTGGAAATTTTACATAGGATCTGGAGATTTAAACTCTGGTCCTAGTGTTTCTGTGGCAAACACTCTCCCTGCTAAACCACTTCCCCAACCACAGCAACAATAGGAAAGAAATTTTCCTGTGTGAAACTGCTAGAGAAGATTTCATGGAGAAAGTTGTGTGAGCTCTGTCTTGAACAAAGTGTAGTAAGAAGAAAATATTCTAGAAGGATAGAGTTCAATTTAGAGGCATCCCAAGGATGGTCTCAGAAAGGATAAACTTTCAAAACATTCCTAGATCGATAATTCAAGATTCTCATTTTATATATAGACTAAACATCATTTCATGTTTCCAAAGCATCGTCAATGTCAATGATGAGCAAAGTAATGTTTCTTATACAAACGGAAGCTTTATTAAAATCTGCTATCCAATTAGCTGGAAATTTTCAATTTCATCTTCATATATTAGAGTCAAGAAAATATTCAAAGGAACAAAGACAAAAAGCACTTTCTGGGAGAGGTGAGTATGGAGTATGTGAAGAATAGAAGGTTGGAATGAGGTCAAGGGCCAAGGAGACAGATTTCCTTGGTTGGAAGTGTGGACATGACTGGGTCTAGCAGGGAAAACGTGATAGTGAAGGCCCCACCATCATGTTCTCTGTCTTCCCTGATGGCCGTTAGCTGTCAGGCAAATTTTACCCCAAGGGTCAATGTGGCTTAATTATTGCCTTTGTTAAAGTCTGGATGACTTGCTATTTATTTTTAATAAGCATGCCATTCATTATGTCTCTTACTGAAATGTCAAGATGGTGAGGGGGGAGGGGAAGCTCGCCTTATTTCTCTCTCCCATCATTACTGTCAAACAGACAATATCAGAACCTTGTTTCTTGCCCATTGGTTTTGACAGTCTATTTTTGACGAAAGAGAGAAAAATCCATCTGGAGGTGGAGGAGGAGGACATTAATTCCAATCTTAAACAAAAAAAAAAACAAAACAGGCTTAATATAGAAGAGTTGAAAAGAAGTAGAAAACAATGAGGGCAGGACTATCCTCAGGGTCCCTCAGGGTCTGCTAATTTAGGCACTTGCCTCCAGGGACCCTGAATTTATAAGCAGATGGGGAAAAAGTGGTGGATTAGCTAATTAGCACCAAAAAGCATACACCATTTCTATGAAGTCCAGTAAATAATTTGAATTGTTCTTTCTGTAAGTAGGATGCTAGGTAGGCCTGCCTTTGTTACCTATTTCACTCTTTGTTTGCAGGCCTTTCTTTGGAGACATGTTTTCATATCCATCGTTACGTAGTATGACAGAATTTGAATTGAGAGTGTAGTGAATGGAGTTCCAGTCCATACAGTCTTTAGGAGGAAATGAGTTAGAATTGAGGTGTTCTGGTACAGGACGATTGATGGCCTTTTATTTTTGATCACTGTGAAGAGCCATAATGAAAATAGTTTCGTGTCTGAGGCCAGGTACAGTCTGTCACATGTAGCGGGCTTTGTTGGGGGCAGAAAAGTGCCTTTGCTGGGGACACAAATTCTACCTGCTTTCTGTGTGCAGAGAAACATTTGCTACGTTTGCAAGTGTAGGAGTCCCAGGCAGGAGAGGAAGAGAAGGGGTGTCCTCAGGTGCAGAATACCTCCTTTTTGTTCCATGCTCTGCTAATTCCTTTCCCTTTATCCACAAAGAGAAGTAGAGCTCTCTAACACATTTGTGAAGGAGACACGTGAGAACTTTCTTTCCTCTGTTTCAGTTGACCTTTCCTACTGTTGGAGATTGATGTCAATTCAACATAGATTAAAATAAAAATAGCTACCATTCAACTGAGTGCATCCATATCCTTGACCTTGTCTAAATGCTATAAATACATTATTCATGTTGTTCTCCTTAAGTTTCAACAAAGAACTTTTTTTTCATTAGACATATGAAGACTTTGAGGCACAGACTAAAGGAACACCAAGTTCATGGAACCCATGCAGAACTCATGTGCATTGAGTCCACCATATGTCTCCATATTCTTCACTCCTAATTGTAATGGTTTGTTTTCAGGTCACATGGACTAGGCAGGTATCTTCTTAAATTTCAATAAAATATTTTTAAAATATGCTTTTTATTTTAAGTTTACATGTGGCAATTGTGCACATTTTGGGTTACCGTGAGAAAACTCCATTATGTATAAATATAAGGGCTCCTGACCCTTATCAGATAAGGGCTCCTGGTCTATTTATCACCTCAGACTCATATCGTTCCTTTGAGTTCTAAACATTCAGAAGTCCTTCTATCTCTCATGAAATTTTAAATTAATTATTGTCAACCAATTATCTTACCATGCTATTAATATGTAATCCTGAAGATTTTCCATCTTATATAGTTGCATTACTGAAATCATCAACCATTTTTTCCCTCGTATTATCCACCTATTTGGTAACCACTATTCTATTCTAAATGTCTTGCAGAACCACATTTTAGCTTCCAAATGTAAGTGAAGACAAGTAGCATTTGCCTCTGTCCATTTGACTTATTTAATGTGATGTCTTCCATCCATATTGCCATAAAGGACAAAATTTCATTTGTTTTTGTGCATATGTAATGTTTTCTTAATTCCTCTATTTGAGGACACAGAGGTTGATTCCATATCTTGTTCATTGTAATTAGTGACATGCTAAATATGCAAATATGTTCTATTGACTTGTTGATTTCCCATATTCTCAGAGTGGGATTGGTAGTATGATAGTTACATGCTATGATAGTTATATTCTATAACTTTAGAAGAAATTTCAGTCTGTTTTATACATAGCTATTGCAATAATTTACATTACCACCACATTATGAGAGTACTTCTTTCTCCACATTCTAGCTAGCATCTATTTATTTTTTAAATATTTTTAATGAAAAGCATTCCCTGACAATTAGTAATGTTGAGAGTTGCTGATACATTTGTTGACTATTTGTATGTTCTCTTTTGACAACTATCTGTTCATGTACTACCCCGATCTCTTTTTGTGCATGTGCATGTGTGTGTGTGTGTGTGTGTGTGTGTGTGTGTGTGTGTGTGTGTGTATAAGGGGGTACTTTAGTATGGGTGCATGTGTGCCTGTGGAAGTCCAATAGTCACACATCCATGGGGATCTTTCTGGATTGCTCTGCCTCTTAGTTGAGATAGAAGGACTTCTGAATGTTTGAGCGTTCCCAGGCTCTGCCTTCCAGGATTGGAACTGTAGGTTACCACCATTCTGACTGCCATTTTTATCTGATGTCTGAGGAGCCTGAACTCATTGTTTTGCTTGCTGGGCAAAGGGTTGAATCCCTGAGCCATCTCCCCAGCCCCATTTCCTGAACTTAAATCAATGTTTTCTTTTGTCAAGTTGTTTGAGCTCCTTATGTGTTTTGGATATTTACTTTTTGTAAAATAGTCTGGAAATATTTTATCTTATTCTATAGGTTGTTTTCTCCCATTGCTGACTGTCCCTTTTGCTGTACAGACACTTTTTGGTTTGCTGCACAGGCTATAAACTTTCACTTTATTGTCCATAGTTTGGGGACTACATTAAAAAAAAACCTTGCCTATGCAAATGTTCAAAATATTTCTTCACATTTTTCTAATATTTCCATTTTTAAAATGGATTTTAAAAATCTTATATTTAAGCTTTTTATGAACTGAGTGACTTGTTATATAGCATGACAAATAAGTGTCTAGTGTCTTTTGAGTCTGAACATTGTTTCTTCAGCATGGTTTATTAAAGAGATAGTCCTTTCTTCAATGTATGTTTTTTTCTGTCTTTGTAAAATGTCAATCTGTTGACATATGCCAATCTATTTATGGACTCTGTCTTCTGTTCTGTGTGTCTTTTTGGTGCTAGCACTATTCTTTGAAGGTTACTGCCATTTCATAGTATATTTCAGTCATGTATTACAGTGCCTCAAAGGGCATCCTTTCGCTCTGGACTGTTTGTGATATTTGGGCAAAGGATTTGGGACCTTCAAACATGTTAGGGATTTTTTTTATTTTTTAAATAAATAATGTCATTGATATTTTAGTAGGAGTTGCACTGGATATTCAGATTGCTTTGGACAGTGTGGACTTTTTAAGATAATCCTTTCAATCTGTTAATGTGGGGTATCTATCTGGGTTTTTTGCCCTCTTTGATGACTTTTCATAATTGTTTCATAATTGTCATTGTGGAACTCATTAGTTACAACTAATTTATTAATTAATTGTAAGACTCTGTCTCACAAGCAGAAGGTCCTGAGTTCAGATCCCAGGTCAAATGTAAAAATTCCAGGTGGAAATTACAGCGGCCTGCACTTCTGGCCCTAGTGAGCAGACCTGGGACGTGCCAGAACAAAGCAAGAAGGGGGTAAAAGCAATCCAAGATGATTCCGGAAGTCACTCTTAGTCCTTCACAGGACTACACAGTGCCCTCTGACACACACACACACACACACACACACACACACACACACACACACACACAATAAAATAAAAAACTCATTAATTGCCTTCATCAAATTTATTCCCATATATTTTCATATTGTTGTAGCCTTTGTGAAAAAGATTGATTTTTCGGTTTTTCTCAACAGTTTTGTTATTGATACACAAAAAGACATTATCCTTTGCATGCATAGTTTTACTGTATTTTTAAATTGTTTTTGCATTTTCCTTGTGGAGACTTTAGTTTTTTTTAACATGCAACTGCATATCTTTGCAAACAGAGACAATTTAAACTTTAGTTTTCCTCTTTGCACATTCTTTATTTCTTCATCTTATATTATTGCTTTTGGTAAGATTTCCAGTACAACATTGAATAAGAATGATTAAAACAGATATTCTTGTTTTATTCATGAGCTCAAAATAAGTAATTTTAGTTTTATTTCCTCAGTATGATGTAGAATGGGGCCTTTTCATATATATCCCTAGTTTTGCTGAAGTACATTCTTTTTATACTTCATTTCTTAAGGACAAAGAGACGTAGAATTTTACTAGACACTTTTCCTGCATATAGTAGCACAATCATAAGGTTTTTAGCTTTTATTTTTGTTGCTATTAAGTATTATGCTTATTAACTTGAATGTGTCAAACCATCTTTGCATTCTCTGATAAGGACTATAATATTTCATGTTCTAATTACTTCAGCTTGCTAGTATGTTATCAAGATTTTTTATATATTAGTCATACTTGTCAACAAATTTCTTTTTTCACTTAATTTTTGTCTGGTTTTAGTAATAGGACAATATTAAATGTGTAGAATAAGTTTGAAAGAGCTCCTTTCCTTTCAATAATTTGCACAATTTTAGAAAAAATGATGTTAGTTCTTCCTTTAATATTTGGTAAAATTCAGTGATAGAGCAATCTAGTCCTAAATTTGAATTCGTTAAGATTCATTATTCCTGATTTTAATTTATTGAGTTGTTATTGATCTAATCAACTTTGCTATTTCCTCATTGCTTATTTTCAGTAGGCTATGTATTCCAAACTTTATGTATTTCTTTTGGATTTTCTAACTGGTGGCAAATTGTGATTTATAGTAGTGCCTAATCCTTCAGTGGTATCTGTATCTTCATCATCGATTATTTTGGTGCTGTCTCTCTGTCTCTGTCACTCTGTCTTTTTCTCTCTTCCCTTTTTCTCTTTTCCATCCTTCCTCTTCCTCCTTTTCTATCTGACAAGTGTTTATTACTTTTTTCATGAAGAACCAACCCTTCATTGATTTTGATATAATTTGTCATCACTACCTTATTTATATTCTCAGTCTTCTATATTTTTCCTTTTATTTAATTTCATAATTTGAGCCATCTGGTCCATATTTGGAATCATTTTTCTGTAGAAACTCTATTGCTATAAGGTGTACTTTTTGCCCCACTCTCTTTTTTTTTTCTTTTTTTTCACTTTTTAATTTTTTAAATTTATTTACCCACTCATACAAAATTAATAGGTACCACAGTCCCCTCCCTCCCTCTATCCTTTCCTGGTCCCCCTTGCTCCCTCCCCCCTTTTTTCCTTCCTTTCACCCCCCTTCCTCCCTTTCTCCTAGTGCTTCTCTCTTCCCCTTCCCCAATCCCTGGAGAATCCTTTAGTGTGAATGTCAAACTTCCCTCTGGGTCCTCCTCTCTGATGAGGTGTAAGGACTCAGTAGCATTGCCTGGAGCCCTTTCTTGTGTTCCCTTTTAGTATGGGAACACTATTGTGGCTGTTAATCCCTTGCCTCTAAGGATCTAGTGCCTGTGATCCATGCTAGACTTTGGGAGGTCATTGATATGTCAATAATTGCTCAGATCATGCAAAGTCCTATTATGGTTACTTTGGCCCTAACTTGTGTGGAGGATCTTGTATATCGTTGCTCCTCCCCATCTTTAGGCTCTTACAATCTCACCAGCCCCTCTTCCACAATTTTCCCTGAACTTTAGGATGGGGAGAGATCAGGAACAGCAAAACTGAAAACAACAACAAACTGTAACACAGAACATTAATCACATGGAACCAGACCTGCCCCACTCTCTTATACCTTGTCAGTTTCATTTCCATGAGTCACATAATTTTTAAATTTCTCTTTTCATTTCTTTATTGAACTACTATTCAAGAAAATGTTGCTTACTTTCCATTATGTGTGCACAGTTTCCCTAGTTGTTGTTGATTTCTGGTTTGTTATATTGTGCTCAGAGAATATATTGGGTACAAATTACTGAAACATTTTTGTGGCCTAACATATTTACTATCCTAGAGAACATTCTAAGTGACATCAAGAAGCATATGCTTTTGCTGTTGCTGGATGAAATGCTGTGTGTTTGGTCTACTTATTTGACAGTACAATTAAATCTTCAGTTAATTTACTTCTTAATTTTTTAAAGCTTTATTGATTTTCTTTTGTTTATATGGCTTGTCCATTGATAAAAATGGGCTGTTGAAATCCCCTGTTATTATTGGATCAGAGTTTGCAATAGTTCATATATTTGATAATACTTGCTTTACACAATTGAGTATCCCAGCATCAGAAGCGTATATGTTTTTAATGATTATTTATTCTTGTTTTAAATGATTCCTTTACATTTGCATAGTAATCTTCTTTGTGTTTTTGCATTTTTTGTTTTTCCAATTTTGTTTTAAAGTCCATTTTATCTGTTTTAATTAAGCTAATATTTTATTGTTTTATTTGAATTGTAAGTCCTTTTCATCTTTTTATGTCATAGTGAAGTGAATTTTCTATAGACAGTGTATCGTGTGTGTGAGAGAAAGAGAAAGAGAGAGAGAGAGAGAAATTTATACCATGTAATCAAAAAATTTAGCACATTTCCACTTTACATTGCTATTGACAAGTAAGGACATTTTCCTACTATAGTTTTTTTTTTTTTTTTTTTGGTAGATAGACTATATGTTCTATTTCTCTGCTCATATTTGTAGTTTGGGAGTTTCCTGAATTGACAGTCTGGTTCTCTTCTCAGATCTCCTCTGCTGACTTGTGTACTTCTGTATGTTCCCGCAGATGCTCTTCTAATCCTGTAGTTTTTTTCTGTAGGTTTGCCTTAAGCATTAGAGTGCTGAAGTGATGGCTATGTACTCTCTGTTTTTGCTTTTCAGTGAAAGTCTATATTATTCCATTTTTGGAAGGCTTCTTTTCTGGATATCATGCTTTGGTGATGTTTTTTTCTTTTAGTACTTTCAACTTATCATCCTGTCCTCTTCTGGCTTAAAAGATTTCTGCTGAGATGTTTAATATCTATGTGTGATCATTAATTGAACAAGGGTTAGGAATTGTAGTTTACAGGGTATTCTTTGTAAATGGCTTGATACTTTTCACTTGCTGAATTCTTTCTTCTGTGTTTCTGAATAATTTGACTAATATTTTCTTGAAAACAGATCTTTTATTCTTAAGATCTATTCAGGACCTTTTGAAATTCCTCTACCTCAATATCCACATATTTTCAATATTTGGAAAATTCTCAGACATTAGTTTCTTGAATAGATTTTCTTGGATCTTTTTCTTCTTCTTATGATACACTCACAATGAAATTTGATCACTTAGTGGTATTCCCCAAGTCTTAGAATCTTTTTTATGTTATTATATATTTTTCTTTAAGTATAACTGAGTTGTTTTAAATGATTTGCCTTCAAGTCAGGAATTATTTCTTCTCCATGATTAATTCCATGCTTGAAGATCTCAACTCATTAATTGTATATTTATTAAACTAGTTAAACTCCTGAGTCCTGCAGTTTTAGATGGATTCTTTGTTTTTTATCTCTTTTTTAACTGAATTTCTCATTCATATGAATTATCCTCCTAATTTTAGAGACTTGTTTGTCTATACTCCCTTATGTCTCACTGAGATCTTTAAAATCATTCTACTGAATGCTTTTTTTCAGGAAATTTGTCAGTTTTCTTTTTCTGGGCTTTGTTTTCAAGGAGTTATTTTGTTCCTTTAGAGGAATCAAGTTACTTTATTTGTCTCCAAGCTCCTCTTACTACTTTGGTAGTTGTGCACCTGGTGGAGTAGTTGTTTCTGTCAATTTATGCAGTCTCTTTTATAATAAAATACTTTTTATCTTTGGTTCCAAGTGGGTTCATCTAAATGTCGACATGTATCTTTGTTTTGCAACTATATAACTGGGATGAATATATGACCAAAACAAGTTAGGAAACAACTCATACCACTGTCAGGAGCCAAAGGAGAATTGAGCTTACCACATCCATAAAAAAAGCTGAAAGAAAAGCTGAAATATTTTCTACCTTGTTAGTCTACCAAATTCCAGCCAGATTTCTTTCCATCTTTATCAATCTTCTCAGTGAGTGTTCCCATGCACTCTGGATCAGGTATTAGATAATCTCTATAGTCTTGCTTAGCGACTTGCCTTAACTAAGTAATTCTTCATATTGTTGCCTAAAAATTCAGTTTTCAATTGTGAAGTTGTTACCTGCAAGTAATTAATTGCTATGATACATAATAATAATTTTCTACTCTTGTATGGCTCTTTGCAAGTCAGTAAAAGTCAGATGTTGCAAAGCTCAACACTCACATCAGAGGGGTTTAATACAACATAGGTGCTTTGTTTCACTTAATGTGTTTTAGGTGGCAGAAAATTCTATTTCTCACAATCGCATCATCTATGCTTCTGCAACATCCATCACTTTCTGCAATGAATAGCCTTCTCACTCTCTGCAGTAGGTTAGGAGAGTAACCATGAGGCTCTCACCAACTTTGTTCAGAAGTGATTTATGCTGATATGTTTAATATCTATGTGTGATCATTAATTGAACAAGGGTTAGGAATTGTTGGGGTTCCAAGTGTCGCTTGAATGTGTGATGTTTCTCTGCTACTGAATTTCATAAATTTTGATGCATTTTCATACATACCAATTTGTTTTATGTGTATTCAACCCTTTTATGAAGACAAAGTAAATATTTTTATCTCAATTTTATGGATAGAGAAGTTAAGTTAGAAAAAGCACAGGAAGTTAAACTTGGAAGAGATCAAGAGCAATAGGTCTTAAAACAATTTGTAGCCTAAAATTGGCTTCAATTGCAAATTTGTGGCAAATAATCTGATCTTTTAGATCTCACTTCATTCATCTCTGTGGTGTGAAAACATCCTTTCTATTTACAATTGTCAAGATTAAACAAAAAGTCTGTACTAGTTGGATATGCAGGTGTCAACTTGACAGTCGAAGGCTGAGCTCTGGGTACATCTATGAAGAATCAGCAGTTAAGATGAGCTCTAAGCAAGCCTTTGAGAGAGCAACTGATTGACGTGAGAAGATCCACCCCATGGTGGATAGGAGCATTCCCTGGGCATATAGATAAGATGGAAGGAATTAGTGATTGATGCATTTCAGCATACTTGAACAGACTCCAGTCTGGCAAGTGAGGTCTGTTCCTTTCTCAAAAATCCTTGTGTAAATGCTGTGGCCAGTTCTCTCTGCTCTTGGTGTTGGTGTAAACTTTCTTGGCAAGCTAGATTATGAGCTGTAATCAAGAATCATGAGCAAGAATAAAAACCTCTTGTTCCCCTAGCTGTTTGGCTGTGTATGAATTTATGGACATCATGCAGACAAATTGCAATCGAGTTCACAAAGACCATTTCATTATACTGAATCCATTGAATTAAATGAAATAGATATCGTTCTCAGAGCTTCATAGTTGTTGGGCACAAATCTGAGGTGTGTGTTAGCATGTGAGGCAAGTGTCCTCTCTCACCATCATCATTTGCTATGTTGGAAACAATCCAAAGGAAGTCGGAGAGATCATGTATACAAAGGACAGAGAGGAGGTTTGCAGGCATGAAATAAGAGGAAATGGTATAGTATGTGGTTGCTCTTTACAAAATGAGGCAATGATTTAGATCTGTATGGCTCAAGACAATGAAGAATGCAGAGAAATAAATTGGCTGACCCGTCTGCTCTGGCACAGGTTCTGTTGTCTCCTAAGATGAGGTCTATCCAGGGGGACACTATTCAGCCTTCTTCTGTAGAAGATCTTTTGTAGAAGATCTCAGGATCATTATGTTTTCTCATATCTTGCATTTGTTTTCCAATGTTTCTTCTAGTTGTGTTCCCACCCCCCTCTCTGTGTGAGTTACAAGAAGGCACTTGAGTATGTGCCAACTGGGGCCCAAGGCTAACATCAGTAATTATTCTGGATTACTTTATCTTCTTGTTGCTTTGCTGTGGGGTTTCCTAGTCTCAGCCTTCCAGAGCCAGAATTATAGACTCCCACTATATCTACCTGACATGTTTACATGGGATTTGAGAATCTGAACCCAGGTTCTTTGCTTGGAAAGCAAAGACTTTAACCCATGAACCACCTCCCAGCCCTTCCCCTGCCTCCCCTCCCCTGTCTTCTAAGTTTCCTCCTCAACAATGGTTGGCTTTTTTTTCCTATCAGAATGCCTGGCATAAATTGCCTAAGGAAAAAAAGGTTGGTGAAGTTGTTCATGTCATGGTGGTCCAAGAGACAGAAAAGGCAAATGCTGGCACTGGTACTTCCTGAATTTTGCCCTATATCTTGCAAGGCTTTCAGCCCAGAAGATGTTATTTTCTATATTCAGGTTGGAGCCTTTCTCAGTTAATCCTCTGGCAAACTGTCACAGATATACTCATATTTGTGCCTCCATTTACTGGTCAGGTTGATAATGAAGATGAACCATTGTGTATCTCTACTGAGCATTTCTGTGGAAAGCACTGTAGATCTGCACATTACCTCCCTCTCTTACACCCCACTCCCTGTGCTCCATTAATCTTAGTAATTAGCAAGGTCATCCATTCTGAGGTCATGCTGCAGGGAGTGAAATAATTTTGTGGTCCTCCTTTCCCTCAATGCTGCCAATTTCTGTAAAATTTTCCTCCTCTTTATTACATTTCTACCATAATTATCTGGTCTCCACTTGGCAAAGCCACTCACTGATTCGAACCTGGGGAATAACATTTATTTTCTATTAGAATCCCTGCCTCCACTCTGATCACATATTTCCCACCTCCACAATCTAGCCATAAGGAACTTTTTAGGTGCAAATCTCTCTCCTGTTCAGTCACAGACATTCAATGGCATCCCAATGTTTTTTCCATTGAAAAGTTTGGTTGTTGTCATTAGACTGTCTTATGTCAGCCCCAGCTTTTCCTTAATCTGGATTCTGAGCATGCTTTAAATCTCAACATTCACTGTGGTGGCTGGAAACATTTGCCATTTCCAGAACCCTAACATCTATTTCATGACTTTGTGACTTTATTCATCCTCAGTACTTTTTTTTCAAAGGTCTTTTTCTCCAACTTTGAGCTCCTAGTTGACATTTAAGAACCAGTGCAAAACTGACCTGATTCCTGTTTGTTGTAAAGTCCTCCTCTATTTCCTTCAAGCACCCATTTATCATGCATCATATTTTTTTTAGGAACAAGGTGTTTTATTTTGGCTTACAGTTGAAGTTCTTAGACCAGCAAGGCAATAAAGTTCATAGTAACACAAGAGACCAAGGGAACTGGCCATATAACATATTAATTGATGAACGGTGGACAACCTTTACTTGTCATACCACTATGTATGGCAAAGCATATAGAAGAACTAACTTCCTTAACCAACTCCGTCCATCTTATCATTTACCCAAGGATGTGTTCACCTCACTATGGGCTAGAATTTCTATATCAGTTGGACAATTGCCTGTTATAGTTTCTCACATTCAATACTGCTACTTGTCATAATCACACTTTAAATTTTTCTATAGTAAGTAGATGTCACCATTAGATATGGGACTCCACTTGGCAATTAAAGGATCAAACTGTGTAGAATTAGTAATTAAGTTCATCTCTGATGCACTATAATTTTGGGTATACTTCTCTTTATATCCTATTGACTAGTAGATAGATTTTTATCTACTAGATGAAGCAAAAAAAAGCATATTCAGTTCTCTTTGGGTTCTGAGATGCTAAAGAAATAAAGGATGTAACAGATAATTTTTTCTACTTGAGAACCTGAATGTGCCTTAATTAGGTTATAATAACATTTGGTGTTTAGTAGCTACGCTTACGAATTGATACTCTTTGCCTCTCTCACTCATAACTCCAAAGTCACTCCATCTTTCTCCTTTCATCCTGCCTTTTTGCTTTACTGCCAACATTCCTGTGGCAACTGCTTACTTAAAGCTCTTGTTAGCTGTGGATTCTGCTGTCTTCTGGCTTGTGATCACCATCTGTGCTTGGGGTTTTTCCCTCATTAAGTTTCTATTTTTTGCATACCTGCCTCTGCCTCCCACACTAAAAGACTTTATTAATGGTATCCATACATCCTTTTTAAAACTGACTAGTCCTATCTCATACCATACAGTGTAGATATTCCTTAGTTCAATCATTTATAGGTAGGATGACGAGGTCTCAGGGTAGGAACCATGCAAACTGTATATAATTTTGTATTCTTCAATATAGACATTGTGAGCTAACTAGAACTACTGTGATTACAAATATGCCTGCCATCCATGTGTATTTTAGTAAACAAGAGTTGAATGAATTATTTAATTCTGAAGAAAATAATCAGAGAAGGGTGGAGGCAGGAGAGCACTGGAAACCACGCACCACTGGTCAGTTGGTTCAGAAAAGGAGCAACCAGAAGCCAAATCACATTTCTCAGTCTACTTTTTTAATAGGATTTCATTGACCAGTCTTATATAACCCTATACTACCAGGCATGTTGAAAATGACTGTATTGACTGATAGTATTTTGAAAACTTTGGACGGAAGCTCGTCTTTTCCCCCACAATGCCAATAATTTAACAAACTTGTCTCCATGGCCATGTTGCCTGCAACATAAATTATTTTTAGAAAATATATATAATATTAGTAGAGCAGCTTCATTATCCAGGTCTTCTAATCCTTGATTGTTCTTTTTGCAGCACTAATTTGAGCAAAGAAAGGGCAGCTAGCTCACAGATGTGAAAGTGGGGTTGTTGCTGACACAGAGGAAAAGGTGGGGTGACCCAGCATTACTAATTGGTTGCCTGTCTGAGGATGTCAATGTGTTTCAGGTCTTGTTGCATGATCTGGCATAATTGGACAATTGAGGCAATTATTTGAGGCATTGGTTTCAAAACAACTTTTCCTTTCTAATTTTCATTCTTTTCAGGTACACATATTCATGTGTGTCTCTGAGTTGACAGAGCCAGTTGATTGGAAATGTGGACTGTAAGATAAAGTGCTGAATTTATTTCGAACCACTCTTACATTTTTGGTTTTGGATAAACTCCATCTTTCTTGCCCATGTCATCCAGATGCCTTAGACCTGTAAAGTGTGGAGGTATTCACTTCCGGTTGCTGAAATCTTGATCTCATTTCTATATATTTTACAAGATAATCACAGGACAATCATGTGGATGGGATGTTCCACAGATACATGCTGTCATGATTTGAATATGAGTTATTCCCCACAGGCCCATGTGTTTGAATCTTTAATTGTTTGGGAAGGTCATGATACCTTTACAAGTTGGAGCTTTTCTGGAGGAAGGCAGTCATGGGGAGTGTACTTTGAGGTTGATTACCACTACCCTACATCTGATAGAGGTCTGCTCTTGCACTTGGCAGTTTTGCAGCTCTCAGTCTCCTTCAGTGATGTCTCACAGCAACACAAAGAATAACAAGTACATACGCCATACTCCAAGTCTGACCTATGGTAGTTCTAAAAACTCTGAATGTAGAATGGACACTTATGGACAGGAAATGCATGTGGTAGGAAAAACAGCATTGGGAATTGGAGTCAGATTTGCCACATGTGATGAAAGCAATTTGAACATTTCCCTATGTCTGTCGAAGACTTCTGAATTCCAGTATCTAGAAGTAAAGCTTTCAACTCCAGATGTTAACATCTAACTTTTGTCAACATAGCACATTTCAAGAAGAGACAGATAATAGTCCCATCTTCTTTATTTTCTACATTGACTGATGGGAGTTCTATTTTACAATAAAGCATGGTTTGGAATTTGGTGCAAAGAAAGGAAGAAAAGGCATGGGGATTATTTCTCTTAGCTTACATCATTCAAATGAGTTTTTTAGAATAAAACATTACAGAATGAATCTGTTGCCCTATCTGTGTGCTGACTTGTGGCTTCCTTTCTCCCAAACTTTATTTTGAAGTCCCAATACCCTGTACCTCAAACTGTGACTATATTCAAGTAAGCTCTTTAAAGAGAGGATTAGTAAAAATGGGTCCCCTGTGGCAGGGACTTGGTGCAGCATGACTAATATCCTTACAAGTAATAGATACACCAGAAATACATGCATGCAGAGCAAAAACATGTGAAGACTCAGCAAGAAGATGAATGTAATGGTTTGAATGTGAGCTGTTTCCCCACCGGCTTCTGTTTGTCTTAGCTGATATTAATGTTTAGGAAGGTCAGAGTGCCTCCAAGAGATGGATCCTGGCAAAGGAAAACATGTCACAGGGGGTTTTCCTTTTTATTTTTTCTTTTTGTAGGCTAGTCCTACTTGCAGTTAGCTCTTGATTCCTGTGCCTCTATAATGAAAGGCTGTTACCTAAACCTGACTTCTAGCTTCTGCCTCCAAGCTATGTCTTCACTATCCACCTTAATGGAACGTATTTCACTGCTGGAACTGTAAGCCAAATAACTCTGTTTCCCTTAAGTTGTGTCTGATTACTGTCTCACAGTAGTAGAAAGAAAAGTAACTGTAATAGTGACCAACTGTACTGTTAGAGAGGAGAGAGACCTCAAGAGATACACAGCTGGATAACACCTTGATAATAGATTTCCAACCTCTAGAACAGTGAGATAATAGATTTCTGTGTTTTCAAGCATCTCATTTGTGCTATTGTGATAGGGTATCCTGAGTAGACTAAAACACTATTGTTCAAGAGAACTGCTGTAATGATGGTTTCAGTTCAGTAACGTAGGAACAGAATGTACATCAAGCTGATGTTTGGTTTTCCCAGAACCTGGAGCCTCAGTCAGGTGGCTGAGGCTCTAAAGCCTTCTGCAGCTAAGCAAAACTTACCCGGATGTTGGCGTTCTTCCTGACTTGGCTATTATCCATAAGTCATCATTTCAAGAAACTTAAGAAGAAGCAGGTAACATGGCAAGAGGGAGTCACACAGGAAACAGTAATAATGTAACAGAGCGGTAGAAAGCTCCCTTTGGGGAGCTCTGGAAACATGGAAGGGTATTCTATTATCCTTAGTGTGTTGGCACTTGGGTCTACAAGATTTACAAATACCTATTACAACGATCCCACACGGTATTATTTATTTAAGTTTCCTGCTCATTCCACCCATCTTTGAAAAAGTTTGAAGAGTTTTTGAAATGTGTCATTTTTTTTTCTTAAGGTTTCCCCAAGTCCAAATATAACATTTCCAAGTGATTGATCTTCTAACTATCATAATCTCTTCACATAGCATAATTGTTCTGCACTTAAACCAAATCTCCTCTGCTTTAATGATTAGATCTTTTCACCCCCCTTTAATTTATAAGCAAAATTGATTCTGCAGATCGATATTCCCAGGGGCAGCAGAATCGGGGTTGCTGCTGGAGTCTGAGAAGGACCGTCTGAATGCTAATTGTTGCTTCTGCTGTCTCCCAGAGCAAGATGTTGCTCTGAGTTCAGAGTCAAACTCTGGCTACACGTCAAAATCTATAGCAATGTAACAGAGTCATTTTTCTCCAGACCCCAAATAAAAGGAGATTAATCACATTTGTCTTCCTCACCACCTTTTCAAGAGGATTTTTTTTTTTGGTTTGTTTTAAAAAGCCTCCTGAAGACTTCACTTTTGAGGGCCATAGAGTGTGATAAAGGATGATGGACGGGCCTGAAAAATGCTTGTGATGATGCATATGCTGAGGATTTTTTCGGTGTAATACTAATCATTCCCCCTGCTCAGATCTGCCTAACAAAGCAAATTGGAACGTGAAAGCAGTGACTTGGAGCAGAGCTGATCAAGGCCTGGCCCCAGAATAGCCTCAGTAGCTCCTGAGACCTGAACTGAAATTCATATTCTTAGGCGATATAAAATTTGGGGGTAGAGTTTGGTCATCTGTTTTGACAGACCTGTAGCTGATTCTGATTTAGCTTGAGAACTGTTGTTTTAACAATTCAGCTGGGAAAATTGTTTTCTTGAACTTTCAGAGGAGTCGTTTCCATACTCATTTACTCCCCTTTCCTAAATTTTCCTGACACCCAAAAGATTCAGGCCCTTATATTCTCCCTTCTCCTGACAGGATTTAAATAAGATTTCTTGCTCGGACTTTTAACATTCATCTCACTACTGTTTTTCATCTACCTCCTTCACTGCTAATACAAACAGAACTACTTAAGTTCAGCAATTAAGGACTAAAATTTTCATATAGATGATGTTATGTCTCTGATTGCATTTAATCTCCTCAATGCCTATTATTAAGGTTGAGCACTTAGGACTCTACATGTAAACGTGGACAGATGCTCAGCTAACACTTTGCAAACTGCATTCTGTTGTAGCTGAAAACAACCTGTGTTACAGATGTAGATCCCAGTTCCACCAATTACAAGCCTTACACAAAGATCACTCACAGGTTTTTTTTTAAATTATATTTATTTCCCAATCATACAAGTTTACTAATAGGTATCCCAGTCCCCTTCCTCCCTCCACCCCTCCCCAGTCCCCCTTGCACCCTCCCCCCCTTTTCTCCTTCCTTTCACTCCCTTCTTCACAAGCTTTCTGCTAAGCCACAGGGAGAAATGCTCCCTACTAGGCCTGGAAGTCTAGTTACTGGGTGAGCAGGGTCAACTACAGTGTATGGAAGCCTATGTTGAAAATATGTCTTTTGAGCTGATACAAGGTGTCTGGCGCTGTCGTGATCAGAATAAGGCCTGCAGAAGCAGGTGTAAGGACAGTCTGCAGCCACCTGAGTATTCTCAGAGCTATTGTAAAGAATCCATAGCAGCTAGCAGTCATGGGAGCTACCTGTTAAATAAGAGCATGCATGCTTGGTTAATAGTTTCTCATGAAGGCTACCAGACTTAAAGAAATTTAGTTGCCATTTAATCAACTGAACTGACTCCTTCCTAGAATTTCACACACTCTTAGTAAAGGAAAATCACTAAAGGGTGTTCATAACAGATGTTTAACAAAGGCTCAAAACTAAACTAATGTTCAGTGGTGTGTAATAATGCTCACCTTTGTCAAAGATTCTGGGAAGAGCTGGATTCATCAATAGTTTCAATTTGCAATATGTATTCATAAATCATACTTTTTAGATAAATTATAGAACTCTTGTCAACTTGGTCTGTTCCTCCAGCAAGGGGGGGAGAACATAACTTTAAGAATTTTAATTTAGTTTCCTATTACTCCCGTGACAAAGTTATTTCAAGTTAAAGATGTAATTGATTGGGGAATAGGACATGAATATTTAACAAAGGTTTATGTATGCAATGGTGCAAACAGGTGTGCAAAGTTATGGCACATAATGTATGTATGTCAGTGGACAGAATTGGGAGATTTTGAATTCATTGGATGCAAGGATTCTTAGTAGGGTGACGTAACTCTGATGCTTTCCATGTATGTGATAGGACTTTTGTGCTCCGTTGATTTTGTTTTCTTCTAGTATGAACTTGAAAGATGTCTTCCAAATCCTGGTGGCTAGAGTCAAATAGAATGATGGCTACAAGGCTGATCTTTGGAGGAAAATCTGTAGAAAGCGTCGCTTCTCTAGATCCATCTCTCAAATGAGGAGTTCTATAACTTGGACACATGTGGTTGGACCGGTCCTCAACTGTCATTTGAGAAGACCAAGTGAGAAACTGATAAGGGTCGGGTTATTTGTTTGAGCGGCAGTCCCAATTCTTGACAATCACATTGCAAAAATCTGGTCAAAGACCCAGATGTCATTATCAATTTTCTCCTGACAAAATAAATTCTTATTTGATCCTCTTCAATTAAGTGGAGGTGTTCTGTGTCCCTGTGATTAATCACAAGGCCTTAGTGGTGGTGGTGGTGGGGCATTAGCAAATAGGGTGGTTAGTTTTATTTGTAGATATTTAATTATCATTTACAATTTGATTTTAATCACACTTCTCAGTAAATTATAATTTACCTAAATCTATAAACATAGTCACATTTTTATTTTTATGGTTGTCTCTATTTTACAATTTAGTTTGATTTCTTTTCTTCAATACCTATACAAACATCAATAGCCTACCTAGTCTTTCTCCAGTAACCCACCAGATAATTAGAACTCTTATATTTGTCTTATGCATTTGCCTAAATCACAAAAATATTATGATTTTCTCCATTTCTGAGTCTTTGTTTGGATTTAAACAATGTTTCTAGGTGTTAAACTCTTAAGTCCTATACAAATAATAAGAAAGTAGAGTGAATAAAGTTTTATCATTTAGACAGCGTTTTCTTCCTGCACCTTACTCAGTAATATTCCACCAAGATCTCACAGTTAATGGTTTTGATTCCTTCTGCCAGTGGCTGCATAATATTCCATGGTGGGATGATGGTATAGATTGTTAGTCATACATTTACTTCCAAGTAAATGATGTATTACGCTTTCCAACAACTTTGCAATTTTTTCCAGAAGAATTTTGGGATCTTAGACTAAATATCGTTGCTGTGGTTGGACAGATGCTTTTTAAATTATTTTTTACCAAAATCATAGCAATTGAAGGTCTATAAATTCTGAAAACCTGTTTTTCCTATATCTTTAAAATATCAGGTATGGTAGAGTCTTCTAATTTTTCAGTCTTGTGCAAATGATTCATTATTTACTTTGCAGTTTTCATATGCATGAGCAACTTTGAATATATTTGTTGAATTTTTGTTTATATACTGTCCATTTTCCTGCTTTGGCTATATAGTTTTTCTCGATAATTCATAATTTTTGAAATATTAATGGGACCATCCCTCACTGTTTCATCTAGACTACATTTTCCCTCATATGTTGATGAGAGAATGATGGAAATAGTGTGCTGTTTAGTTATGATATCTGTCTTTTTATAGTGGTGTTTCCTTTGGGTAATCTTTTTTAATAAGTAAATACTCTCCATTTTATATTTTCTTGAAGCATTTTGTTCTTTCAAAATCAGTGCTTAAAGGATATAATTTTGTTTACTCTGCTTTCTTTATTGCTTGCAAGGTACATAGGTGTGTAATATCTAGAAGCATTGTGTGAGAAAGCCATTCTGGATGCTGAATCCAAGCCTCTCTAGTGTATCATAACAGATTCATAAGGGCTGCCTACTTTCTTGGTGGTTATCATCTTCTTACCAAAACAATTTTTAAAAACACATTTTATAATAAGCCCATCTTCAGCAAATATTAGAGAGTATGGGAAATCAAAGCCCCATGAAAACCCTGTGATGACACTGCTAGAAATGCAAGGGAAACAAGTTAATTACAATATTTACAAAACATTAGGAAGTGTTCTAATGTAAGCAGAACTTTTTATTTGGATCCATATTTTTGGACAGGTATCCTTGATGGTGGACTAGCCCTGACTATTTTATTCCTTCGTACTGAGGTAGTATACATGGCATAATGAGGACTAGTTTTTTGGCTACTGACTTCTTCCTGTTCCAAACCCCCAAGACAATGGTGCTCACGCCGTCCTGCATGTTAAAACAGTTTTGTTCTTATCTCTTTTTGTTGTTGTCACAGTGCATTGTACATGCCTGT
Source organism: Typhlomys cinereus (assembly GCA_023101885.1). Lineage (NCBI taxonomy): Eukaryota > Metazoa > Chordata > Mammalia > Rodentia > Platacanthomyidae > Typhlomys > Typhlomys cinereus. Next base: position 9,695,476 of record JALPQD010000014.1, read on the forward strand.
ATTTCCACATTTAGCCTGGGTCTGATGTTCAATACTGACAAAAAGATGGATGGGTGAGCAAGAGAAAGAGCCTTGAATCTTTCTATCGGGTTTTAATTTTTTTCTTGGATCTACTCTTCATCTATTTGGAGAGTTTTAGCTTTGGGTCTATATTGCATTCCCTTGCTGTATGCCTTCCAGCCATCTATAGTTGTTTTTTTTTTCCTTCTGCTAATTTGGTTTGGGCTAATTTAAATCCAGATCAGAAAGATCTTGCATTAAATAAGCCTCCAGGGTGTCAATAAACATCAGGTAGCTGTAAAGTATCTCCTAGCTATTAATTTGCATTCTGAAAGTCTTCCAATTTCTTTTTCTTTCTACTTATCCTTCCTCCTGAATATCTCCTTTCTCCTCCTCCTCATATCCAAATACATTAGTTTCTGGACAGTTGCTGGCATTATGTTCTGTTAGTTCTGTGAATTTCCTCGGGGTTTGCTCTTGTTAGCATCAAAGATTCTTTCCCTTGAAAGAAAAACATCTTAATAGGTTATGGATTTTAATGTGGGCACAGAGACTAGGAGGGAATTGGAGGGTTTTTTTGGGTAAGATCACACTGTATCAAAGGACAGTGAGTATGTATCTGTGAGCTACCTAACAGAAATCATCGATTGGGGTTTGCATTCTTTAGTCCCTTCTTATTATTGTCAAAGTATTTAAAAATATTTTATTCTAATCTTCTTTTTTGACACGCATGAGTGTAGCTGTCTGTAGAAGAGGTCACGTGTGTGATTATTGAGACCTAAGGATGACTTCAGGAATTAACTCTGGTTTGCTGTATCTTACCGTTTTGCTATGGGGTTTCTCAGTCTTTGCCTCTCAGGGTCTGAAATTTAGGTCCCACCATTTCTTTCCTCTTGACATTTTTACATGAGATCTGGGATCTGAGCTCTGGTTCTTTTGATGGCAAAGCAAATATTTTAACCCCTCAGCCATCTCTCCCAGTCCTCTAATCTCCACTTAAAAACAAATAAAAACATCTTTCAAACCCTAATGATTTCCACCATGAAAAGTCTCTTTGCCACAGAATTTAGGCTCTCAGGTTCCATTCTGATCAGATCTATACAGTAACATTGGGTTCTTAATCCTCAGAAAAGGGTAACTTGATGCATGGGAGAATGTAAAGAATGATAGGTGTACATAAAACAGAACATCTGTTGCAAGTTATACATCTGTTCCTCATGTTTGTGTAACTCTTTTGGTCCTAAGAAAGAGAAACAGGGTAAAGCTAACTTGGATGCACAGAGAGACCTATAGGACTTTAGTTCTCTAACCATGTTGGAAAGGCAAATAATCAGGCATGCCTCAGCACAACTAGACACAGGGTCTGGACACTACACACACTTCTTTCCTTTCTCTGTGTGCCGACTTTCTCGACACACATTTTTCTCCCCAGATTGGAAATGTGGCCTCTGGAAGCTGTTATATTTTGTTTCTTACTTTTCCATTCACAGGAGTTACCTTTTTTTGTTTCAAATTTTACAATCTTTCACCCATTTTCAGTAAGGAACCAGGCCTGGCTCCAGTAACAGTCACCACTGACACCGTCTATAAAATCAAAACTTAACCACAGGTTAAGTTAATAAAGTTAACTTATAATAAGTTAAGTTAATAAAGAAGTTTGCCTTTTTCAAAGAAGAGCTTTTAAGAAAATAATCTGTACAAAGAACAGTTACAAAGGTACGAAAAATACATTTTTGTTTGCATATATCACATTCATTTTATTTATTTTCCATTTTGTTTACTGATGATTTTGCATTTTGACAATTAATTTGCATATAATGCAATGTTTACTTTCTCCTTTGTATGTATGTATACATGTGTACAAGAGGGCACTTGACTGACTGTGTGTTAGCAGTGAGAATCATCTTGTATCTCTTTTCTTCCTTATTGCTTTGATCTAGGATTTCCCAGGTTCTGCCTTCAAAGGCAGGAATTTCAGGCCTCTGCCATATCCATCTAACATTTTTCCATGAGATTCAGGGATCTAAACTTCAGTTCCTTTTGTTAATGAGGCAAAGACTTTAATCCTTGAGCCATCTCTCAGCCCTCCTGTACTTTTTCTGTCCTCTACTTTCAAACCACTTTCCTTATAAGTCTTTCTCCCATTTTCATGTCACTTTGTTTTTTATTTTTTTTATGTACCACTGGGTTTATCCTGGACCTTTTGTGTGATCTTGGGTTTGGACTATCCCATATGGGTACACAACTGGTAACTTTGCTCTCCTGTCTCCTGAGCTTGCTATTCTTTCCATCTGTCACATGGATTTTTCTTCATTTCATGGCTAACCATTGGTCATATAGGCTCACCATAAGCTCAATATCCTCAATTCTTTTTGTTGTAGATATATGATTACCATGGCTCTTTTTTTTTGGATGATGCTACTTTACAATCCTTTTCTCTGTCTTCTGGCTCTTGCATTCTTTCTGTCCCCTCTTTCACAAAATTCCCTGTCTTTAGGGATAGTGTATGTGGCATGTTGGGGACTGGATTGTCAACCTTCACTTAACCTCATCATCTTGTGCATCTATGGCTCTCTCTATTCACTTCTGGTCATTCATTTCTGCATTCATTCTGGTTCCTTTGCTTATTCCTGAATACAGTTTCTATATTCTTTCTGTTCTCTCTTCTATAATGTTCCCTTATCCTTGAGGGGAGAGGAGTAAATGTCCCACCCAGGACAAAGTGCTACACAATCATCTCTTCTCTGTCAATCACCATCCATTCAAAAAAGAAACTTCTGTTGTGAAACCTGATAACTGTGCCAATCAAAGGATTTAAAGGTAAATAATCAAACATCAGTTTGGTACCATGTTCACCTAGTAAAACAATATTAGTAGGTTTTCCTCTAAGGCCTATAACCTCCCCTTCTACATGTTTTTAACCAAGTTTAAAGTATCAGATATGAGTTCCTTCCTGTGGAGCAGAACCTTAAGTTCAGTTGAAAAGTGGTTGGTTACTCCCATAACATTCATGTCACTATTGCACCAATGACCACATCTTGCTGGTTCTTGTTGTAGCTCATGGTATTCATAGCTGGGTAAAACTTGTGATGCTTTTTTTTTTTTAACCCCAGCAGTCTGTATAGTATTTTCTTCTGCTATGCAATTTACCTAGCAAGGATTTGCAGTGGAGTGTGCAAGAGTGAAGGGGAGAGGCTGATTATCTATAAGTCTGTAAAAAGTAGCAATGGATTGGTTCTCGGTAGACTGGATAGCTTCTAGGCTAGTTATGACTTGATTTATCCAAGTTCTATACTGGAAGTTTGTGATTTCTTCAGCAGTAGATTTTTATTATCAGGTTCTGGTGGAAGACCAAGAACAATGGCAATGGGTTATACTTATCAAGGGACCTTTGGAATTTCCCTCACCAACAACTCACATTAGATATCCAAACACGTGATACTGTTAGTTCTGTTTAATAAAATATGGCTTTTGAGAGGTGTAACTCTAGAAAAATAGTTCTTAAATTTTGTTTTCTTTCTTATTTTTTAATGGAAGCACTGGAGATTGAACTCAGGGCTTTTTTCATGTTAGGCAAGTAAGCCCTCATTAACTACAGCCACAACATTATTTTTTTTAATTTTGGGGACAAAGTCATGCTCTGTAGCCCTATCTAGCCTCAAACTTGTGATTGCCTAATTAAATGTTGGGATTACTGGCAAGTGCCACCACATTTGGCTGAAAATTACTTCTTACTTTGGGTAAGGAGATTTCTCAAAGGTGAAAATTCTAGTTTGAGTATCTCAGAACCTCATTTTTTCTCCAAAGGTTGAGTTTGAGTTCCCTCTGTCTCTTTCTTTCTCTGTCTCTCTTTCTCTGTCTCTGTCTCTGTTCTCTCTCTCTCTCTCTCTCTCTCCTCTCTCTCTCTCTTGTCTGTCTCTCTCTCTCCCTCTCTCAAATTGCAATGCCAGGTCTAAAGCTTGTGTTCATTAACCCTTGGACTTGATTTGGTGTTTTAACATTTGAATGACATAGTCCTTCAGAAACGTATGCAAGAACACTGCACTGTAAAGTCCCAATATTCATAGAATATGACTATGAGTTCTGATATTTGTCAAGTCAGTCTGTGTGAAGAATTTGTAGTGTAGTGTGCAAGAATGAAGGAATAGGCTAACTATCTGCAAGTCTGTAAATGTACTGGCTAGAAATAGCTATGGATTGGTTATTTATGTAATGGTCCTCATCCCAGCTACACAAGTGCTTTCCCATATGTTTGCAATGAGTCAAATTTAATAGACATTAATTTTGAACTTCTGTTTTATTACATGAGAAAGCAATGAAGCAACTTCCAGTGGTGGTGACAGTTGGTGCTTTTGGTTAGAAAAGATTTAGGAATATGTCCATATAAAGGAGGAGCATGTCCCAGTATGTCCCAATCCACGTGAAAGGACCTGGAATTGAGAAAAACCCATGGACTCTTGCAGACAGAAAGAAGAAAATAATTAATCAATTGCTAGGTTATTGTGATCCTAAAGCTTGTGCAGCTCTGTTGGCTTAAATATCTTCATAGCACTGAATTAAATCTTGTGAGAAAATTGAGGACTAATTCCACTGTTTTTTGTCACAGCCTCTTAGAATCACAAGACTTCATGCTTATCTTGTCAGTGGACTTCACATTATAATTTGCATCAGAGCAAGGTAAGGAGGAACTTGTTGAAGGAACAAATTCTTGAATCACTCCCTACTTTTAGGCTTCAAATTGAATAGCAATAGTTTTGTGAGTCCTAAGAATTTGCCTCATGAATTCCTTATAATGTCATTCCCTAGTGGGTATCCAGTCTCTTTTGATATCAAGTTTAGTGAAGTCATGCTATTAGATTACAAAATCATAGAGTTTATTATCAGGTAATTCTAGTTATTTGTGATATACTAAATTGTCTCAGTATGGACCCTTTTCCTATCCTACATACTGTCAAAGCAAGTATGCTTTGTCGTCTTGTAGACTTTTAGATATTTCAAAATTCCAATCATAAACCACTAGGATCACATTTATCAGATGTTGTAGTCATTGTTCAGAGAATATGTTTCTCATGTTTTGATTTCTACACTATTCTTTGAACTAGTTCTAGTTATTCAAGAATGTATTAAACAGACAGAATAATCTATATGTAGCCTAACTCCTGGTGAAGTATCCCATCTGTGGAATATGTGTATGAGGAGCATGCTTGGGAGACAAAACATATGTACATAAATTTCAAACTGGAGGTCAAGAGGATCTTTCCACTGAATTTTTCTGAAAATAGCATTTTCTTTAAGGGAAAAAATTAAACCACTTTTGATTCACTGCTGTGAATCCTTTCTCTCAATTTGCATGTGTTTTTGTTTTTCCAATTTAAATGAAATGACAATTGAAAAAACAGACGTATTTTGATTACTTTCAACATTCTTTTCCAGAAATACTTTTCTTGGTTTCAACCAGAACCGCCTAACACTTTTAAATTTGATTATAAATGAAATAATTTTCCTGTGTACTTACAACATGTGTTATAGAACTCATCCGAAATTGATCATTTAGAGTACAGAAATTCTTCTGCTTAGTTTCTGGATTATGCTGAACTCTAACAAACTTTGGAATATTTTGATAACTCTTCTTTCAATTCCCACTTTTCCCAGGCCAAAGAACCACTGAAAGGCTGTTTGTATATGTATATCATGAGGGCTAAAACAAAGTTTGTCCATTTTTCCCATCACCATGTCCCTGGGGCCTTACTGAATATTCAGTGGATAATGAGATGTCATTGTTTAATGTTATTATAATCATTGCTAATATTAGTAAAAAGCTTGCAATTAAATAATGACTTGGGTAAAGATGAGAATTACTTTGAACATTATCTACTATCATTTTAAAATTTACTTATTCAAGTTGTTTGTGCCAAATGTTATGATTATGTAACTTTACATACATATGTAATGTTGAATATTACATGTATGTTCATCTATATTTCTCATGCAAAATATATTTACATATGTAATTTTATAGGCAACATGTGAAAAATTTGTATTTATTAGAAAGAGAGAGAGACAGAAAGACAGAGAATAAGTATATGTACCATGTGGGAAATTCCAGGTGTCAAACTCAGGTAGCCAGGGTTTTAAACAGACACATTACCCATTGAGCTATCTTACTGGCCCATGTGACAAATTTGTATGTTGGTCTGGCCTGTGTATACATGTAGGAATATATGCAAATTTGACTTATGGTAATTGAATTTGATTTAGTTTAGAGGAAGACTATAGTTGAGGCTATTGTTAATTTTAATTATCCTTATTATTAGGTAATTCATTCTAATCATTTAAAGAAAATTGTGCTACATATGTAGTCTCCTCCACAAGGTTCCTCTTAGGTAAGAGAGACTAACAGCAAATGCAAGAAAATTGTTTTTCTTTAAACTTGCTGTTGACATTTCCTGATTCACATGTGAGAAACTCCTTCTCAGAGCTATGTTTAGGATGCTTTATTTCTCAGATGTGTATTTTCTCTTCAAGGAGCACAAATGTTATGATATCAGGAGTTCATTTTTAGTGGGTTTGTGGTTAATATTCTTTCAAGCATTTTGGCAAAGAGAGAATATAAATGCCTTTCTGAATGTGTCATAGCTCCATCTTGAACTTTTTTGTAAGTAAGTGAGGAAAATAACTTCTCTTCTTCGTTAAATATTCAGTGGGCAAATACTAATCTGAAAGAAAATTGAAATTCTCTATGTGGCACACTCAATAAATGACAGTTTAGATTATATTAGAAATATTATAATTCTCTTCAGGTCAGTTAACTAAGTTAAAAATAGAAATCTAAAATGAAGCTTAAAGATTGCATTAAGATTTACTACATGTACCTTGATCCCTGGGCGACGTAGGGCTCCTAGCTTAGGAGGACAGCCTCTCCTGTTGATCTACGTAGCCACAGTTTTACATTCTCTGCCAGTCATTTACCTTTTCAATCTGACTCTGTGGCCTCTCAATTGAGTGAGGCCCTTTAGGAGATTTCTGAAGATCCGGATGTGAATCTAGCAGGCTTCATACCTAAATGGATTTTCCTGGTGTGGTAGATTTCCTTAATTGAAGAGGCAGCCAAGAGCAAGGTGCTCACCATGGTGCTGAAGGACTCTTGCCTGAGTTGTCCTTTCTGGGCTCCTCAATTCTGAGTCATTGCAGGGCTAGAAAGCTTTCTTTAAAAAGGTTGAGATAATTCTCTGAGCAGGATTCTGTTCTCAAATAATTCCTTTTTTTGTTTCCTTATCTATCCGAATAAGACATCCTTCAGGGCTCCTTAACATTTGAAAGACATGTTTGTTTTACTTGTTTTCTTATCTGTGGTTTGCTAGTAAAAGCCCTTGTTGGAGAGAAGTGATTCACATTACCACTAATTGCTTTGCTTCATGTTCCTTTTTCCCCTGCTGCTGTCCTAGGGAAGACCATGTGATTGAGTTCTCATCTCCAGGGACCCTCTGCTTATATCACCTGGGGGCCAGAAATTACATCATGGCCTATGATTTCCTTATTAATTTATTATAAGCAGAATCAAGCAGAAATGCATCGAGTCCCAAGAATAAGCTTGGATGTTCTTGGAAGAAGATGATGTCTTTGTCTATTTTCTGTTATTGTGAGTTAACTATCAAGAAGTGAGTAAAAGCTTATTTGATTCCAAGTTCAGATATCTATAAAGTTCTAGATGAGGTGGCTGCATCTGATAGGATCTTTATTGCTGGGATAGACTGCAGATTCCCAAGTCAGTTTAGGATAAGTTTAGGTAAGATGGAATCTCCTGGCAAAAGTCTCTTCCCCTCTTCTTATAAAGTTAGGATCCTACTATTTCTTTAGGTCCCTGCCATTCAATTCTACAGTCAGATCAAGAGTCTACATTCTTAGCATCTCACAGTAAGGACTGTATTTCAATCACAGTAGAAGTTTGGTCAAGAGAGAAATACTTTCCTGCTAATCTGCCTATGCTTTTCCACAATCTGCTCCAATGGGACTCTCTTTTCAACCCTATACATTTATTGGTGATCCAAAAATGATAACCTCACTCCCTTTTCAATATCAGTTTTCATTACCTATCCTGTTCTGTGAGATACCCCAGCAAAAAGTAGCCTAAGGGAAAAGAGGCCTATTTTGGCTCACAGTTACAGGGTATAGTCCATCACAGAGGAATGTCAAGATAATAGGGACTTGAGGCAGCTGCTTGTATTATATCTGCAGTCAAGAAGCAAAGATACTCATGGTCATCTAATTTCTTCTTTTCCATGCAGCCCAGATATTGGGCCCAGGGATTGGTACTGTCCAGTTTTAGAATGGCTCTTCTGACATCAATTAACCTAGTCAAATTGCCTCTGGGAGTCAACCTAATTAAGATAATGATTTACGGGTTTGGTTGGAGGTTTGACTTCTAAGTGATTCCAGAAATACTCCAATTGATAATCAATGCTGTTGCAGGGTTCTGTTTAAGTTTCTCATGCTAGAAAAGGATTCAAACCAGTCTCTCATTGTCTTTCTTAGGGTTCTTCTAATCTGTGGGCTTAAAGATATATTTACTGAACTAAACACAGCTATTTTTTTTTTTTTTTTTTTGCTCAGTGTCTAGTGCTGCCTTTGTTCTACAATGGTTGGGTGAAGGACATGGAATAGAGACATGGAGTCCAATGGACACTTGTCAGAATTTATACTCTGGTTTTATCAAAAATATTTGCTGGCTCCCAAGTCAGTCTAAATGAAAAATATTTGAGATAAAATGATAGCAACAGTTATGTTTGCTGGTGATACTGATCAAAAGTACTGTATTTTTAATTTATTAAAGTAGAAAGATATGGTTTCAGCCAAAGATACAATGGAAGAATGTGAGATCCTGTGACTTGTGGCATCATGTAATTGCTGGTAGACAGTTGTCTATTTCCTTAATAGTGTTGTTAGATAATATTATCAGCAGTTCTCAAAGATCTCAGTATCTCAATTTCTCAATATTCTCAATATCTCAAATTCTCCAAGTTTGCTGCATTGCATCTCCTTAGTACATGATGAAATGTTAGTTCTGTTCTTGTATTTGGTAAGGTTTCTGCTTGCAACTCTGGCAATTTGAGCTGGTTCCCTGGAAGTTCACATGGTGGAAGGAGAGAACTGATGCATGAAAGTAATCATCTGACCTCTGACCTCCACCCTGTGCCATGGTGGACAATGTGCACAATCTTTTAATCTAAATAAATAAAAAAAAGTAAAGGTAAATAAATGTGTATCTAAATAAGAACAATAATAAAAAGCTTCCGTTCCTTCTAGAAACATTAAAAAATGTTTTAAGTTCCGAAGTCCTTTCTGTGCCTATTGAATCAGAAAATCTGTGAAACAAAGAGTGCTTTGAAAAATACATTGATCGTAAAAGAATTTTGTGGGCTTTATGGAGTTGCACATTTTTGTTACAAGTCGAATCAGTCTTGAGGATAAAGAAGTAATAAGCAGGGTGGACAATATCAGGATAGAATTTCTTTTCCCTTCTGGTATCCAAGAAACTAATAGACAAGGATGCTTAACATGAAGTAGTAGCATGCAGGCAGAATAGAGTCGTGGATTCTAGGATACATTCTGAACAGGAAGGAAAAGGAGGTGATGTTGATCAATCTAGAAGTTGCTGCAGTACAAATTATTGTGTATAAACAGCTTGCCATGGTCTTGCAGAGTTTCAATTTGAGATTAACATTGGGAGACCTGTTGATGACTTTTGACAAGTGTTGAGCTATGAATATGTGTGTGTGTGTGTGTGTGTGTGTGTGTGTGTGTGTGTGTGTGAGAGAGAGAGAGAGAGAGAGAGAGAGAGAGAGAGAGAGAGAGAGAGAGAGAGAGCACTGCTGTGCCTATGGAAGCCCCAGGGTGATTTTGGATACCATCCTAGATTATTCTACTTTCTTTGGCCTTGCTCTCTGGAGTTCTTCTGGTTCTTCCTTCCAAGACTGGAAGTACAGGTTGCTGCCATCTCCACTCAGCACTTTTCCCTGAGATATGGGATCCAAACTCAGGTCCTTCTATTTGCCAGGCAGATGCTTCACCCCTGAGCCACTTCTTTAACCAGAACTATAGATGGCAATTCCTATTTTGTCAAGAACTGAAAAGCTGGAAGAGAATCCAAACATTATGTAAGATAAGTAATCAGGAAGAGGTGAGATGAGACCTCAGCCCCAGGTGTTGCCATGTTTATGCTCCTTCTGTTAGAACATATGCTTTCCCAGGGTGGGGGCAATGGAGGATTCTCAGACCTTACCAAGGTCACCTGTTAAAAACACCGTTGCTGTGCTTCCCTGCATTAGTCTGGCTGGGCTGGGTTTCCTGGGTCTGTTGCTGAAAGCACAGTGATTAGACAGCCCAATGTTAGGCAATAAGCACAGCAGGGCATATGCTGCACATGGGTTTGTGGGAGAACAATGTGTTCCTCATCATTGTATGGAGGGAGTGCTTTGCTAGCTTTCCTGTCCTGTGGAGACCAAGGAGCGTGGGAGCCTGGGGGGAAATTACTTCCTGGCATCATAGACTTAATGTATTCCTTTGGACTGTGGTTTTGTAGGGAGCACACCCAGCTCGCCCAGAGCGTTGATCAGAATCACTGCAGGAGTATAAAGAGGGGGAAGCTTGGCAAAACATTTTTAAAAATTCAGCATTCCTATTGTTATTGGAAAGCAAATTACTGAAATTATCCCTTGATAGAATCTTCTTCAGGGAAATGCAAACAGTCGACCATGAAAGCATGGAGCCAGAAAAAATTTAGAAATAAAATTGGGAGAAGCACTGAAGTGAATTGTGAACTTCTAGAGGATTCAAAGACCTGCTTGGGGACATGATATCTTGAAGTGTCTGGCACTCTACCATGTACATAGAAGATGCTCAGTCTATGCACACAGAATGAAAGAATGACAAACTCGTCAAAGGGTGTTAATTGTAATGAGGCTGGAAAGAGAGTTCTCAGCACAGGAAGTCTCTTTACAAGACTATTTCAGCAGATATCAAGGTACTTTATTATTTTTGTGGATAAACAGGTGTACTACAGACATCCACGAAGTCTTCCTTTGCCCATGATCTATTACTTCATGGGTGAATGTCTCTCTTTCCCTTCTCACTTGCCCTGGTAATTCTATAAATGCAGGTCACTTTCACAAGTTGATATGTATGGTCCCTTTAATGAGTAGTGCCTTCTGTCAATGTCTTACAAACCCAGATGGCCCATCATCCAGCATGGAAAGTTAGTGCTCATAAGTAGCTCAATACTGGATCAGCCTGTGTGAAGACCTAGCATCCCCAGGCCAGGACCAAGCTGGAGAAATGAAAATATCATGTATCAGACTTTTACTAAAATTGTGCTGCTGGTGTGTATGAGGATATAAAAAATGATGAAGAAACTTGAAGAGGGCAAAAGAAAGATGAATTTAGAGCCCTATGGATTTGAAAGACTGGCTGTAGTCCAGGTTAGTTGGGTGTAAGTTGGATGATTGTTGCTAAAATTATTTAAGAAAAAAATGTGCAGTCTATAGAAAGAAAAGGCTCCAGATCTAACAGATACACATAAAAGTGAATCCAAATAAGATATCGATCTTATTTCCTGCTGACTTTCTTGGTGATAAGTCATTTCTTTTATTAAACCATTGCCTTTCCATGATGAATAAACTTTATTCCTTGACTGTGATGTCCAATACAAGTCTCACCCCAATGTGCAAAAGGAGGAAAAGCTAAGAGTAGGGCCACTTCTTCAAGCATTCGAGGTGAGTCAGGTCACAGTATCTTAAATATAATGAGAAGAGTTGGCTCCAGTGAGCAGCATCCAGTGTAGACAGGCTTTTCAAGGCAGCTGATGTTGAACACAAGGGCAGTCATTGTTGAGTGCCCTTTCGTAGCTGGAAGACCCTTTGCTTGCCCACACAGTTCTGAGAGCAGTGCACTTAGGAAAAGTAGATCTAGAGGTTTCAGAAAGTGTATCATGCTTGATCCAAGTAATGTTGATCAATCTTGTTTCCTTTTCTTGGGATCGACTTAGCTGTAGGCAGGCAATGTCGTTCTAGTCATTAACACCTGTGGAGAACCTTATTAGAAACTCCTGGGAAGACTTTCTTCATTTGCTTTGTTTAAATAAGAGAGGTAAATAATGCATGGAAACAGGTTTTTCTCTTTTTTTAGAATTGTTCACATGAAAGCTTTGCTTCGATGTCTGGCAGGTATTTGGTTGCTGTATCAGTTTCACATGGCTATTATAAGGATTTACAGATTTGGAACCTTAAAAAACAAATTTCTTCTCTCTCAGTTTTTGTAGACTGAATATACAAAATTTGCATCATTACAAATCAAAATAAGGGCCCTGCTTCCTCAGAGTCATAGAGAAGACCCTTGTCTCTTCCATCTTTCAGTGGCTAGCAGTACCCCTAGGTTTATGATCCTGTTACTGTAATCTAAGGTCAGTATTTTTATACTTCTGACCATTAATTTACACCTCTTTGCCTCCTTACAAGGATGCATGTGATTCCATCTAGGGGCAACTAGATAATCCAAGATAATCTCCCCATTCCAAGACTCTTTTGAAGACTTTTTTTTTGCCATATAAGGTAATATTCACAGGTGCCAGGTATTTTGAGGCAGATTTCTTTAGCTGTGTGGGGAAAAGATCATCATAGCAACTATGGTGAGTGGTCAACATTATATATACATACTTACTGTTTCTTGCACACATACACAATCGGATGTCTATCCAAAAACTCAGTGTACTGATCTTCTGAGTTAAGCAGCTCCATATATACCTATCTGTAGATTTCTTTTTTCTTTTCTATTTCATTATCAATGAAATATGTATGTGTATTTGTTTTTAGACATTTTCATCCATAGTCCCCTATCTCATCCTCCTTTTTTACCCACTGAGACCTTCTTTTTAGCACGATTCTCTCTTATGTTTATGTCCTTACATGTGTAAATCATACCTGCACTAGCATGTGCATAGCACACATTTGTACATGAGCAACATATCAGTGGGTTTACCACCTAGAAAGTGATTCCCTTTCCTCCCATGTAGCTTAGCTGTCAATAGTCCCTCAAGGAGGGGTGGGGCCTCTTGCCATACTAAAATATCAACAGGCCCAGTCTTGTACTGGTTTTGTGTAGATACGCACATTTTTAGTGGATTTGTGGATACAATGGCCATTTTATTTCCAAGAAATACTAGTTGATGACACTTTTTCCCACCCATTGGCTCTTAAATTATTTTCTGTACTTCTTCTGTAGCTTACCCAAAACTTGGAGGTAGGGAGAGATACAAATGTCCTTTTGAGGGCTAAACACTCTTATTCTCTGCACTTTGACTTGTTATGATTCTCTGTACTGATCAATGTACATTGGATAAGAAGCTTCTCAGGAGTCAGAGGGCTGCACTAATCTGTGGGTATAAAGATAAACATTTAGAAGACATGAAAAAACTGTTATCTACTTAGCAAAACAATAGTAATAGGTTCTTCTTTAGGGACTATGACCTTCCTTACACATGTTTTTAACCATGATTTACATTATGAGGCAGAGTTTTGTCCTATAGGCAGATCTTAAATTCGATTCAGCACTGGGCATATCTTTCCAAGGTGGTGTTATCGCAACTCACAAGGTTCACAGTTGGGTAAGATAGTCAATGACTTCTTTTTTAGTAGCCTGCAGAGTACCTTCTGATACTGTGAATGCTAGCTATCAGGGAGGAAGTTTCCAAGTCAGTTCCAACTTGATTTCTTCATATGCTATCACTGGAGTATGTATTATCTTTAGCAGTGGGATCATACCATCAGGTTCTGATGAGCAACTAAGTTGAGCATCTAAGAGCAATGACAGTAGCTTACCTAGTTTGACCAACAGCCTGTAGAGAGGTATCCCACACATGGGACTGGTATTATGACTTCTTGGAGGAGAAGCTCAAGAGAGCTTATGCTATATCTTTTCTCCCTACTGACTGTGTACCACTGTGTGGTGTACCTTCATTATAATGTTTTTTTGAGTTACATTTTAATAAATTTCTTGAACTAAAGTCTCAGTTCCTTAAAGAGAGGTTATCATGTTTCTACTGCTTTAACCTGCAACACTCACTCCAAGATTCAAAAATGCTGAATTCAACATGTAAATAAAACCATGCAGTATCTGGCTTATTTTACTTCATAGAATGTTCTCTAGACCTAGTTGCATTGTTATATCATGCACTGTATCTCATTGATTATACATGACATGTTCAACATGGCAGTTTCCTTATCTATTCATTTGGTTAACATTCAACTTATTTTTTTATTACCTTTGTCATAGCAAACATTGCTATATAACCATAGGAACAAATATCCCATTGATATTCAAATTCCATGTATTTTGGGTATATACCCAGAGGTGGAGCTGGTGATATTATTTAAACACAATAAAACTTTAGTTACGAAGAAAATGTTCAGAACATCTACTAAACAACATAGGGTTTGTAGTTAGTAACAACATATTGTATACTTTGAAAATTGCTATGTGGATTTTAATGTTCCCACTCACCCACAAATGAGTATATGAATAGAATGTTATTTAGCTTGATTCAGTCATATGGTAATGTGCACATATGACACAAGTTTTATTTCACATTATGAAGTCTATACTCTTTAGTTTGTAATTAAAAATAAAATCTTAAAAAGACTGCTGAGAGTGCTTTACAGACTCAACTGCCTCCAAAACTGCTCGTTGTCTGCCATGGTTAACCCTACCATATTCTTCCACTTTGCCATCCATGGCAAGCTCTTGGGCTATATTTTCTTCCAGTTGTTGACATACAAAAGTCCAAAGACAGAAGAAAACTTTGGTTTTAAGGGATCCTCCTTTCACAGTTGTCCCAGGATTCATGTGTCATTATGGTGACTGGTAATGGCACTGGTGACAAATCCATCCACGGGAAGAAATATGAAGATAAGAACTTCTTCCCGAAGCATACAGACTCTAGAATCTTGTCCATGGCATATGTGGGATGAAACACAAGTGGATCTGAATTATCATCTGTGCTGTCAAGGCTGATTGATTGGATGGTAGGCATGTGCTGCTTGGAATGGTGAAGGATGGTGTGAACATTATGTAAACCACTGAGTGCTTTGGTTTCAGTAATGGCAAGACCAGCAAGAAAATCACCATTACTTATTGTCGACAACTTAAATGCATTTGACTTGTGCATTCATGACCATCAGATCATTTCTTCTGCAGCTCAGGAGAGTTCCCTTCCATCTCATCTGCTCCCAATATCTTATAATCTCTATGCTCTTATTGCAGTTCTTCAGTTTCCAAATTTTGCTAATTCTTCTCCAAGTCTAGCTTATGAGTATGAATAAAAGTGGAAGAATAAAAAAGGATTTTGAGAATATGTAGTGGTATCTTGTAAGTGAAATACTTGATGAACTGAACTGAATGGAAAGTTTTCTCAGCTAGGCTTTCACTTCCTCTCATGGAAAGACTTTTCTTGAGGTGGTTGGTGGGCAGCATGGTGCTCAACCGGGACTCCCACTGGATAGAAGCCAAGACAGAAAGGTTTTACAATAAGTTGGAACAGTGTTGCCTGTTATACTGACAGAGAGTTCGGCATTAAATAGAGGGCGTGTAAAACGTGAGTCTGGTGCTTTAAACAGCATGTTTTGCTTGAGCTCAGAAACTCAAGAGTTTCCTTCAATGGTTGACTCCACAAGGGATTATCTTAATTTTGTATGCAAGCTGTTATGTTGAAGCAGTGAAAAGTGCTTGCTCTGAAATTAAAAGGCATTGCTCTTCCATGAACTTATAGCTATTATCAAATTTTTTGTCTATATTTCATCCACCCTAAGATATATTAAGATTTTATATCTGTGAATTCTGGATATATCTTAATAGAAAAAATGGCATTAACATGGAGTGCTTGTATTTGGGACTGGACATCACAATCTGCAGAATGTAGTATATGAGATCTGGGAGAAAATTCTAAAGACAACGATGCATCAGTTTCTGAGCAGAAAAGGGGGAATTATGGTGTGATTGACAAGTATCAGAATATGAGATAGTGATGGAGTTTAGTTTTCTTTCTTATGGATGCCTGGAGTGGTGCATGGAGATCATGTAGGTGAATTAAGGAGAAGTCCTCTGCAAGCACTGAATTCTACTCTTGCCTAGTAAGAAAGTGTGTTTGTTGATCGGCAGAATGATTTCTGAAATGATACATTCAGTAATGGTGCATCTAATATGAATGTTTTTGTGGATTCATGAAATTGGCAGCAGAATGCCTTAGTGATATAAGATGAATGAAATGAAATTATTCTTAAGTCCTCATTTCTTTACTCTTTAGCCAAGTTAACACTCTGAGGTAGCTTTTCCCCCTTTTCTCTTTACTTAAGATTTTTATATTCACATATTTTGTTCATTGATATTCCATTTCATTCCTTAAAAAAAGAAGGCAGTAATATTGGTGGGCACTGTATGTTTGGCAGCTCTAATCTTAGTATTGAAGTCTCAGCTGCAAGTACTCGGATTTTTACATCTGAGAGCTGCTCAGCTATGTAACTAGAGTCAGTTAGAAGATGTCTATTACTCTGGCCTTGATGTGGCTGGGCACTAGCAGAGCAAAGGATTTCTAAAACCTTCTGGCAGTCTACTTCTGGCCATGTGGAATCTATTTTTACTCTGCTGTGTTGCAGAGGTATCCATCTCTTGATTTGTCCTGATATGAAAGAACTCTGACAGCTTGCTGGGGAAGACCCTGAAAGTATGAAGTGAAAAAAATTAGGGACCCTGTCACCTCTATGATCCTGCTATGATTGTCAGATTTCTCAGAAAAAAAAGAGGTACTATTGAGGTACTATTACACTAGTCCAGGGATATTTCTTTCCATATTTTACTGTTGAAATCTTGTTATCTTGTAATCTTTCCATCATATTGAAAGGAGGAATTCTGGTTCCAAAACAGGAATTCAGAACACTGTAAAACACACCAATTCTACAGATGTAAATTAATGGGTCAGCAGTATCAGTATCTCTGGGAGCTTCTTAGAAGGGCCTAATTCATACCTCCCAAGTCAGACACTGAGATGAGGCCCATTTCTTTGTCATTAATGGAGCTCCAGGTTCTGATACTTGCTTCTGGTATACCAGATGTCTGGATGGTTTAAAAGAAAACAAAGCGGAGTTCCTGGTTTTGTCTTCAACAGTTCTGTGATCTGAGCCCTGGAACAAGGCTGTGGTTTCTCCTACTGTCTTGTTATGACCATGTGTACTTTAGCTTTTCTTAGTCTCTGAGTTTCTTCCTGTGTAAAGCAAAAAAATATTGAATAGGTCTTCTCATTTTTAATGATAATTTTTATGCCTTTTCCAATTTTTAAAATTGCATTTGGTGCTCTGTAAAATGTTTCAGCAGTGCTGGGGATTGAACTCAGGTCCTATGCTTGCGTGTCAAATCCTTTACTGGTAAAGTCACTCCCCAGACCTTCAGGATTCTTTGTCACTGCTGAGAAATGGAAGGACTATCTTCTTTTTGTAACGGTGCAGCAAGAGTGAGTCCAAACAGATTTCTCTGCTTAATGAGAAAGAGTAAGTGAAACAATGAGAGCTCAAGCCTTCTTTGCTATTTAACAATCACTTTAATATAGCTTTTGCTGCTCTTAACTAAGTCTTAATAACTCTGTAGCTCTAAGATCTTCAACAGTATACATAAGAAATCAAATAAGGGATTTAATTATATATTATCATAGAATACACAATGTGTTTAATCATATTCACCTTCTCTTTTATGGTGTGGAAAGACTAAATGTTTTTAAAAAATCAAATAATTTGAAATTTCTAATTTTGTGTAGAAATTTAACCAAGAGACAGCTTTCCATATCTATTGCAGTTATCAGAAGAAATAAGACACTTAATATATGCTACATTTTCTTTCTTTTTCATCTCAAATATTTTTTGTTTTGGATAATTTCATATATGTAAGCAATATATTGTAGTCATTCCTTAAACCTCTCTTCTCCCTCTCTCCTTCTGCTGATCTTCTTCCCAACTATTCCCCTTCCTGCTTTCATGACTTTTTTGTTTGTTTTGTGATTCACTGAGTTTAATTAGAGTTGCTCACATGAGCCTGGGTAGGGGTTTACTTACTGAAGAATGAACAGCTTATCAATGTCTATACTACTTAAGAGATAACAGCTCTTTCTCTGGCAAGTATTGATTTACCAATTGCTCCTCTGATAAGGATGAGGCCTTGTGAATCCCTCCAACACCTATAATGGCATGTTATGTGCCCAATATGCACAGTTGCTGTGTTTTTATGATTGTATTGGCCAGTCATACAAATAACATTTCACAGCATTATTTTCCGTTCTCTGACTCTTGCATTCTTCCCAACTTCCATGATATTCCCTGAGCCTTAAATGGTGTGATGTAGATGTCTCCTTTAGAATGCACACAGCAGTTACTTCTCAGCAGTTTGACCAGTGGCAAGTCTGTGCATTAACCACCACCCACTGCAAAAAGAAACTTTACTAAATGGCTAAACCCAAGAGCAGCAAATGTCTAGGGAGACAAACATAAATATTTAGGAGGCAGTTTAACTACATGCCTATTTAGAAGATTAATATTAGCAGATTCCCCAGGGCCTTGTGAAATTTCACAACTATAGCTTTTGATCAGTTTTTAAAATTCAAAGACTATATTCCCTCCCATAGTACAGGTCTCATATCCATTCAGAAAGTAATCAGTTACTTTTAAACTGCAATGCCTCTTTCACACCCATAATCATATCTTACCTTGTAGATTGGTATAGTAGCACGTGGGGTTTACGGATGGATAAGTTTGTTGTTAACGTTTGTCCCCCAGAAGCTTGCATATCACCTTAACATTGTGCATGCTAGGCAGCCAGGGGGAAGATTCAGCTCAATTCCAGCTAAAGTTCTCTGTTCTCTTTTACCAAAGCATGTGGTGTCTTCAGTCACAGGAAATTGCCTTCTAGTTCTTGAGGGTAACCAAGGGTAATGGCAATAGTGTACATTGCTTCGGGATTACCTGGGGCTTTTGTAGCTGACAAATTACAGGAAGGATCCTGAACCTAGTAAAGGAATTTGTCATTTGAAAGTCCATGGTTTGTAGAAGACCATTATTCAACTCTGCAAGACACCTCTTCTCAAACTCTTTTTATTTTATATTTCAGGTAACATGTAAAGCAATAGTATTCTACATGAATTTTTCATAATCCTTAGTTTTGGTGAATCCTTCTCTCCTTCCCTACTCTTCTATTAACATACCTAGTATTTCTATCCTCTTCTTTCAGATTATGTATATTTTACTCTCCCTTATCTCCTCACTTGAGATTTCTTTTTAATAACCCCCAATAACTTCTTTCTTGTTTCTTATCTTCTGAGATTCTCCAGTTGAAAGAGAGAAATTTAAAATTCAAACTAGGATCTGAAGATGAGAGAGAACATAGCTGTGTTTGTCTTCCTGGGCCTGGATTACCTCACTCAATGTAATATTTTTGGCTCTATCTGTTTTCTTGCAAATTTCCTGCTTTGATGTTGCTTCAGTACTGAATAAAATTCTGTTACATATATATAACACATTGTCATTATCCATTTATTTGTTGATGGGCATCTAGGCTGATTCCATTTCCTAGATATTGTGAATAGTGCAGCAATGAACGTGGATATGTAGGTTTCTCTGTGATAAGATACATAGTCCTTTGGATATATACCTAGGAATTGGTACCTGGGTCATATGGCAGTTCTATTTTCTGCTTTTTGAGAAACCTCTGCACTGATTTTCAACAGTGGCTTTACCAGGGTATACTCCCACCAACAGTTAATAGGGGTTTCTCTTTTTCTACATCCTTGCCAGTATTTGTGGTAATTTGTTTTCTTCATGATGGTCATTCTGACTGGGATGAGAGGGAATCACAAAACAGTTTTAATTTGCATGGCTAATGTTTAATGACTAGTTATGTTGAACACTTTTCAAAATGTTTTTCTAACTATTTACATTTCTTCCTATGAGAACACATTGTTCAGTTCCATAGCCCATTTTTTTAATTGGGTAGTTTGTTTTCTCAATATTTAGGTTTCTTTTAAAATTTTTTTGACCAGGTAAGTTCCACCAGCCCCCAGGTGTACCCGCTTATCCCAGCTCCCGCCAACAGCCAGCCTGAGCAACACCCAGGCTGCCCTGAGCTTCAGCAGGCCACGCCCCAGATCCCAGGTGAAGAGCTCTGCCACCGCCATCAGTCCCTCTGCCCCTCAGAATTCAACAGAGTCCAAAGGAAACTTAAGCAAAGCTCTAGGGGACAAAGGCCATACATCTGAAGTCCTTTAAAGTCATCTGATTATATGGAAGTGACTCTTCATATCCAGCCCAAAGATAAGTAAATCCCCCTTCTTACCATCCTGCTCCTTTCAATTTTAATCAATGTAGATTAACTTTACATATAGTCACCCCCAAAACATATACAACTTCAGGGACTATACCACTCACTATCACATGTCACCAAGGTACTAAATCATAAAAGTGAACTACCATACTAATATTCACCCCATCTACTAAATCTGACTTAATTGATGTACTAACAGTCTAATAACATCATCTGGGAAATAACAATAACAACAGACAAATGTACCCAAGTCCAAGGCAATCACTAGTAGTGACTGCCCGAGAGTATTAATACTAGGTCAATTAGTTCAGTAAAAAACACACAGAAGCTGAAAGGTCTTAAGAGACAAAACAACGATGCCCAAGTCAAAGCATATATCAATGGGAAACAAAACCCAAAAAGACAAATCTTCCACAGAAAGAATTAACCCCATAATGATAGATTCTAACCAAAACAAATTCACAGAAAATAGCCAAGAAAGTCAGACCCAAGATAACGACTTTCAAAGCATGATCATTACCATGATCAATACTATGAAAGAGGAAATCTGGGAGGAGTTAAATAACCACATCTACCACTTTGAATAGGAATACAACAGACACTTGGAGGAGTTGAGAAAAACAGTGCAAGAAACAAAAACTGGCATAGAGCAGTTAAAACAGACTCAAGCAGAGTTTAAAATTGAGCTAAAAGACAAGTTATCTTCAACCCAGAACTCCACAGAGAGTCTTATCAGCAGAACCAATGAAGAAGAAAATAGAATTTCAGATCTTGAAGACAAAGCGAGAGTATTAACGAGCTCAATGGAAGAGGTTATTAAAGGCAAAAAGATACTTGAGAGGAATATTCAGGAGTTATGGGACACCCTGAAGAAGCCTAACATGAGTATTCATGGAATACCAGAGCAAGAATCCATAATACCACACCTGAGGAAAATTTTCAAATTATCATAAATGAAAACTTTCCTCATCTAAAGAATGAGAGGCCCATCCAAATACAAGAGGCATTCCGCACCCCAAACAGATATGACCAAAATAGAAACTCGCTAATAGTACGGCAAATAATAGTCAAAACAATCCACATTCAAGACAAAGAAAAAGAGCTGAGAGCTTCAAGGGAAAAAAAAACAAGTCACTTTTAAAGGTAAACCTATTAAAATAACAAATGACTTCTCAATGGGAACAGTAAAAGCAAGAAGAGCTTGGAGAGCTTGTACTTCAAGTATTAAATGAGAGAACTAGGCCAGCCTAATCTCTCCCCATCCTGAAGCTCAGGGAAATTTGCGGAAGAGGAGGCAGTAAGAGTGTGAGAGCACAAGGATGGGAGGAGCAATGATATGCAAGATACTCCATACAAGTTAGGGCCAACATACTATTGACCCCACAAAGTCTAGCATTTGCTAAAAGCACCAAGATCCTTGGAGGCAAGGGATTGACAGCCACAGTAGTGTTCCTATGCTTAAGGGAAACACAGGAAAGGGTCCAGGGAAATGCCGCTGGGTCCTTGTACGTCATTGGAGAAGAGGACCCAGAGGAGAGTTTGGATTCTCTGGGGATTGGGGGAGGGGAGGCACTGGGAGGTGGGGAGGGAGGGGTGTGGGGAGGGAGAGCAGGGGGTTCGGGGAGAGGAGGAGGTTGGGAGGGAACCGGTGTACCTATTAAGTTTGTATGAGCGGAGATAATAAAAAATGTTTAGAAAAAGTATTAAATGAGCAAAAATGTCAACTGATATACCCGGCAAAACTATCTGTCATAATCGAGGGGGAAAGAAAAGTTTTCAGCACAAAGACAACTTGATGGCTTATATGTCTACCAAACTAGGCCTTCAAAAAATGCTAGAAATGATACTCAAGCTTGAAGAAAAGAACAAGCACATCCAGGAGGACACTAGGGAAGTATAATAACACCAAAACCTACCCATAATGAAAGAAGTGAAAAAGTACTGAGAGAAAAAATCCCATTTACTATAGCCCCTAAAAAAATGAAATACCTTGGTATAAACCTAACCAAGGAAGTAAGAGACCTTTACAATGAAAACTATAAATCTTAAAGAAAGAAATCACAGAAGACAGCAGAAGGTGGAAAGACCTTCCATGTTCCTGGATTTGCAGAATCAATATCATAAAAATGACCATCCTACCAAAGGCAATATACAGATTCAATGTTATACCAATTAAAATCCCAAAGCAATTCTTTAAAGAAATTGACCAAACCATCTTAAAATTCATATGGAGGAACAAAAGACCCAGGATAGCATAAACAATCCTGAGTAACAAAAACGCTGCTGGAGGTATCACCATACCAAACCCTAATCTATACTACAAATACATAGTTATAAAAACACCTTGGTACTGGCTCCAAAATAGACACATGGATGAATGGATAAGGGTTGAAGACTCAGATGTAAGCTCACCCAATTACAGCCATTTGATTTTTGACAAAGGGGCATAAAAAATCCAATGGGAAAAAAAAAAACCCAGCATCTTCAACAAATGGTGCAGCAAAACTGGTTGTCCACATGCAGAAGATTAAAACTCGACCTGTATTTGTCACCATGTACAAGATTTAATTCCAAATGGATCAAGGACCTCAATCTAAGGCCAGAGACTATAAAAACCTAAGTTGAAAGGGTAGGGAACTCCCTCGAGCTGATTGGACTAGGCCAACAGTTCCTAAAAGGAAATCCAATAGCATAGTCACTATAACCAACACTTATGAAATTAAAGAGCTTCTGTTCAGATAAAGAGATTACAACTCAAGCACAAAGGCAACCCACAGAATGGGAGAAAATCTTCACTAACCACATATCTGATTGAGCTCTATTATCGAGAGTGCATTAAGAACTTAGAAAACTAAACACCAAGGACACAAATGGCCCAATTAAAAAATGGGCCTTGGAACTTAAAAGAAACTTTACCAGGGATGAATTTGAAATGTTTAACAAATATCTTAAAAAATGCTCCACATCCTTAGCCATCAGGGAAATGCAAATCAAAACTTCCCTGGGTCACCGGTCAGGATGGCAAAAATCTACAATACAAACAACACCAAATGCTGGAGAGGATGTGGAGAGAAGGGAACTCTCCTACACTACTGATGGGAATGTAGGCTTATACAACTATAATAGAAAATATTATATGGAGTGAAGTATCCCAGACACAGAAAATTTATCACCATATGTACTCCCTAATAGGTGGATTCCAGTACCAAATTCACTTAGAGACATACTCAAAGATGGATCTCTGTAATGCCTACAGTAATTGCAAAGATTATAAACAAAAGGTAGGGGAAGGAGGGCCCCGCCAGCAATGGGGAGCTTGGGGATCATGCTACAGCAGAGAAAATAGGCCAACATCAAAGACTGCAAGTAAGTAATAACATATCTGGTTAGCTCACAGACTTTCTCTCCTGGTCACTTGCAACTGTTGGGGTGTGATCTCACCAGGAAGGGAGGGCATACAGTCTGGCAGATAGAAGGTAACCATCTTGCAAATGGGAGACTGACCCCCCCACACTCATTGTGGTCTCGTACTCTTATTCCATCTGCCTTTGAATCTACTCTTATAATAAGACTCTATTTTAATAGCCTTTTATCTCTGGCCAGGGGGTGACATCCAATACCCATCAGGATGGAGCTAAGGGTGGTGCAGGAGCAGCAAAACTGAAAAAAAAAATCAACAAACCACAGTTCAGAACATCAGAGACTCTTTATCAACCACCTGGAACCAGGCCAGCCTAATCTCTCCCCATCCTAAAGCTCAGGGAAATGTGTGGAAGAGGGGGTGGTAAGATTGTAAGAACCTAAAGATGGGGAGGAGTTACGACATGCAAGATACTCCACACAAGTTAGGGCCGAAGTAATGATAATAGGACTTTGTATGACCTGTGCAATGACCAACATATCATTGACCCCCCCCCCAAAGTCTAGCATGGATCACAGGCACTAAGATCCTTAGAGGCAAGGGATTAACAGCCACAATAGTGTTCCCATACTAAAGGGGAACAAAAAAAAAGTACTCTAGGCAATGCTACTGAGTTCTTATACATCATCAGAGAGGAGGAACCAGAGGGAAGTTTGACATGCACAGTAAAAGATGCTCTAGGGAAGGGGGGGCAATGGGAGTAAGGGAGGGGGGAAAGGAAGGGGAAAAGGGGGAAGGGAGCAAGGGGATCCAAGGAAGGGTGGAGAGAGGGAGGGGAATCGGGTACCTATCAAGCTTGTATGAGTGGAAAAGATAAATATTTTTAAAATTTTTCTTTGAGTATTCTAGATATTAATCTTATGTCTAGATATTGTCTTTGAATATTCTAGATATTATTTTATTATTAATATTAATTTATTTCAACTATTATAGATATAATATACTTAGATATTACATACAGCTGACAAACATTTTCTCATATCTTTAAGTTTCTTCACTTGATTGACAATTTCCTTTGCTGTGTAGAAACTTTCTAATTTTATGAGATCCTATTTATCAATTGCTATCAGAGTCCTTTTAGAAAGCCCTATCTATTCCAATATCTTGTAGTTTATATCCTACTTTTTCTTCTAGCAGTTTCCAGCTTTACATTGAAATCCTTGATTAATTTGTAGCCAATATTTTTACACGGGGCAGTAGATTGGGATCTAGTTTCATTCCTCCACATGTTGATATCCAGTTTTTCTAGCACCATTTGTAGAAGATGCTACTTTATATCCAGTGTGAATTTTTGGACTTTCTGTCAAA
Organism: Typhlomys cinereus; assembly: GCA_023101885.1. Lineage (NCBI taxonomy): Eukaryota > Metazoa > Chordata > Mammalia > Rodentia > Platacanthomyidae > Typhlomys > Typhlomys cinereus. Next base: position 9,720,605 of record JALPQD010000014.1, read on the forward strand.
AATCATCTGGCTGTGTTTTCATGGCATATATTCAGGCCCTCTATACCATTTCATTGTTCTATATGTGTGTTTATGTGTCAGTATTGTGCTGTTTTTACTACTGTGGCTCTGTACTTAAACTTGAAATCAGGTATGCTGAGCCCTAATGTATCATTTGTCTTACTCAGTATTGATTTGGGTACTCTGGAGTCCTTTGTTCAGCTCAAAATTCTATCTTTTGGAAATTTATCATGTTAAAAACTGTTCTTTGCTGAGAACCAGTTAAAATTCTTTTAGGTGACATGCTGATCCTTATTCTGTGGAGTGTGACTATTTTCTTTGAAGTCATTTTTATTCTGGGAGCGTCTGAGAATGTTTGCCTATTTGTTGCCAGAACTTCAGGATATACCACAGCCCCAGCATTTCTTGCTGAAACTCCTGAAACTCAAACTTGCTGAAGCTCAAATTATATATATCATTCAAATAGGGTAACTATAAATCTATGTGTATCAATAAGAGGTCTAAATTTGCTTAATTTTTTCTATCAATGAGCAAGAAACTTCTTTTGGTATTTATGTAGTTTATTTTCTTATTTTTTTAATTTTTTTTACTCAATTGTGCGCGTGTATGTGTGTGTGTATGTATGTGTGTGTAGAACCACGGACGAATTCGGGAACCACCATGGACGCCTCCACCTCCTCCTTGTTTACTCTGCCCCGGGATTCACAGGCTTCACCCTACCAGGACCGGAAACGCAGGCCGACCCCGCTTCTGCCCGGGGTCTATACGTGGGGTCTAGGATCCGAACTCAGGACCTACTGCCTGCAAGGCAGAGGCTTAAGCCCTGAGCCACCTCCCCAGCCTCGTAGTTTATTTTCTTAATGAAGTCTTTTTTCCATGGAATTTTACAGTTCTTAATACCAAAACTTTCTAGAAGGTCTTCTGGTTTCATTCGTTTACCAGTCCTCTGAGATGGGTGGGGCTATGTGCATGTGATTAATCTGCCCGCGATACCTCAGAATAGAACAAACCAAAAAGTAGATCTGCAGTTGTTTTTTTTTTAACCTTCTTTCCAGACCCAAAACTCTTTTCACAGAGGGGAAGCTTCCCTAAAACTCAAGCTTGCTGGGGAAGCTGCCTTGGTATTTGCATGAGTTTCTATGTTCCTGGAAGGTGCTGACATGGTGTTAAAATTGGAGTTTAATCAATCAACCAATTAGTATTTATTGAGTGCCTGCTGGGTTCAAGGGTTGTAATGCATTCTGGGAAATAAGTAAGAAGAAAAAGAATAAACCCAATCACGTTGCAGTGAAAGAAGAAAATCTGGCACCCATAGCTGGTTTATCATCGGAAGCATCAGTGGAAGAGACAGGGTCAGCACAAGCTCAGGGCTTTGTGATTATTGGGCAATCAGGAGAGTTGGGAAATTTTCAGCTTCTTGGAATGTCTACCATTATTCCAAGTCTTACTATGCTTCCAGCAGAATCTCACTTCTTAAATTATTTTTTTATTGTAACATCTGTTCACATTTTATGAACAGCCTAATGTTTCATTCTAATTGTAAGGAAATTGAGAAGTATAGACGAACAAATTGTATATCCAGGACCATTGCTCCATATTCTCTCTCTTCTGAACTGGCAATTCCTGAATTTGTTCACCAATATGTAGCATTTAGTTTTACAACAGTCTATCCCCATTTTGTAAGGATAAACCAAGTCACTGATGACACTAGGATGGGGATTAAGCCTAGGAAATTCAATAACAGGTCTGAGCAAGGTATGGCTCATGAAACTGATCTCTAGGGCAGGCTTCTTCACATTTATACTACTCCTGCGGCAGTAGGTCTGCAATCATTTGAATGTCAAGAACAGGGGTCTAAATGCCATAAGATTTCATTTGAGGGATTTAAGGTTTTTTTTAGGCAAAGGTCAGTGTCCCTGGCAAGAGCAGACTTTCTCCCTGAAACAGTTATGCTGATATTTGTTCAGTTATGTGCTAAGGATTGAAACACACAAGACATTAAAAAGAGCAGTTGAGAATCTTTTGCTGTCCTTACAGATCCTTCCCTTACCCCTGAGTGCTTCTTCCCTCCCAGCACTGACTTGTTTCTTGATAGGAGAAAGGCATAGCCTTTGGCAGCAAGGACTGAGTTGGAACAGTGCCAGCCTGGCCAAGCAGACTTTCCAGGTACCGAGGAGTCATTCTGTAGTTTTACTGATGGTGTCGCCTTCAACTTGGGAAGTTACCACTGTCAGGTGACATAGCAATTAAAGCCATTTCAGAAAGCTTTCTTTATCCTTTCCTGGGGGTGGCTGTTTGGGAGGACTGCTGAGTGTAGCTTTGATGGAGAGCAATGAAACTCCATAAACAAAGAGACTTACTTTCTTTGTAAACTGCAAATGTCAGCACAGCCCTAAAGAATGAGGCAGAGGAGGAAGTTAGTTACAAGCAATACTCTTTGCTTAAGGACCAGGGTACCAAGGAAACATTTGAAATGCTTGCTTTAGGTTTATATGTAGATAAACTTGAAAAAAAAAGAGGAAAGCCTTTTGAACTCGGAACTTCAAATGCCTGATACAATATCAAAGAAAGACCTAGGAGTAAGGAGATGATTGCTGTTCACAACACTTCTTACTAACAAAGCAATGTTTAACGCCCAGGACACACAGGTAAAGTCCCAACTGGAAATTTTCCAATGTATTAGCACTCCTTTTCAAGTACACTTTGATAAATTACATTTTAATACCTAGCATGAGGATAAACGGACAATAAACATGCAAGAAACATTTATTGATAGACCAGTCTCATTTGTGCATCTTGAAGACTCATCAGAATTCTCATTTTTCTGGGCATAGGGAAATGGCTCAGCAGATAAAGATGCGTGTGCCCAAACCTGGCGACCTGTGCTCTGGACCCCACATAGCTTTAGCATGACTGCTCTCGCCACCCTTCTCTGCAAAATAATAAACAAAAATTATAAAAAATTAATTATAATCTTCTATGTCCTTGGTATTTTATTACATTTAGCCTGACCTTAAGATTTTTGAACAATTAAGCCACAGTAGCTATTCAATTAAGAGAAATAATCATTCATACTGCTCTATGCCTAAAACGTCATGATTAAGTGGTTATAATATGTATATCCTACAAATAAAAATTCTGAAAAATGGGTTTAGAATTGTTTTTAATTCTTCCTCCTTCCCTCCCTCCCTCCCTCCTTCTCTTCCTCCCTCTTTCCTTCCTTTCTTCCCTCCTTCCTTCCTTCTTTCCTCCCTCTTTTCTTCCTTCCTTCCTTCCTTCCTTCCTTCCTTCCTTCCTTCCTTCCTTCCTTCCTTTCTCTTTCTTTCTTTCTTTCTTTCTTTCTTTCTTTCTTTCTTTCTTTCTTTCTTTCTTTCTTTCTTTCTTTCTTTCTTTCTTTCTTTTTCTTCTGCTAGTCTACTACACAGCTATACCTGTTCCTTACAAGTGGATTTTACATATGTGTGGTAACTCTGGTGGTGCAAGTTTCACCATTGGCATTCCAAAGATATATAACTGTTTATTAGAACCTTAGATTTCTCATTTCAATTATCTTAAAGAGTAGATACATTAAAGGCCCATGGAAAGTAGCAACTAAGAAATTAACACAAGGAGTGAAAATTCATATCCAAATAGAAAGGGTGCAGCTGCAAAATCAGAAAACTGTCTTATTGACATATTGGAATCCAAGACCTGTGAAGGCCAGTGGCTTGTTCATGCATACCAGTGAGCAGCAGGTATGCATGAAAATGCTACCCAGTATTGTAGAACAAGAGTTTGTTTTGCATGTGTTTCTGGAGCAGTAGTGGTATCTAAGTATGTGAAAAGAACTTGATGTCCATGTATGTGAGAAAGTGAAAAAGATAAGTAAGGTGAGGGAGTGGATGTAGAATAAGTATTGGGAATAATTGTGAACCACTTGCCCCTCATTGTCAAAGGGATGTGCTTCATAGAGGCTGTTTGGGCCTCTATCCAGCACAGGTGCTCAGTCTAGCTGAGTATAATTCTCCTCATCAGGAGAGGACACGTTGTCATAGAAATAAAAGCAACAGTGAGCCTCAGTCAGTGGAGATGACTAGAGTTCTTGCAGAGTTTCATTTCTTGAGTCCTTCATCCTGACAGATACCAGCAGGCAAGGCTAAGTGCACTGTTGGCTTCATCCCTTCTGCCCTGAGCTGTCACTCTGGTCTGACATGGCATCCTTGAACCAGATAAACTAGCTCACTGTCTCTCTTGCATGTGTGCAGCATCTTGTCGTACACTCTTCATTTTTTGGCCAATAGAATCATAAGAAGAAAAATGATCCCTGAATATATTCAGAGGAATGATGGAGAAATCTTCCCAGCACAAGCATTTCTCTGTTCCACTTCTTTATTTCATATCCACCAACCAAACCTTTCTGTATGGGCTGTTACAGACACTTTTATTCTACCACTCTCTATCTCATTTACACATTAACACCAACACCTTTCTTTGTCTCTCTTCTTATCTGACATCAGGTCCTTCCTGTTCACCACCTTGCCAAAAGTATTCATCAGATCCTCCAAATCAAATTTCTTTTCTTTCCAATCTTTTCTTGCCATTAACTTTGACTGTGAGATTACCCAAGCTGAACACAGGTTTCGTCTTCACAATCCCTAACAGTGCTATAAAAATAAAAAGCAAAACTTTCCTTTCTGTCATGATGACTTTCGTCATCTTTTGTCCCTGGAATAGCATCTTACCTAGCTTCTCCTCTGAAGTTCTTATTTGGAAATGCTGCTTCAAGTAGCTTATGCTGACTCAGGTCATCCGTTGTCTGCATTTTTGTGCTCCCATAATGGACCTCTTTGTTTTGCTTGGATTAAGTCAGAATTCTCAACATGTTCTAAAAATTCCTGGACTGACTGATGGGTATCTGACTAGAAGCACTGTCTGTGTTTCCTACTGGAGATGCGATTCCTGTCCCTGCCTTCTTCAGCCCAAGCTTTCAGGACACAGTCTCTGTGGGGGCTGGTTATAGACTGGTGTACACGGATAGAATGTCTTCAGGGAACTCCAATTGATGCTATTTTGTGCTTGGTTTCATTGTACATGGTATGAAGAAGTTATTTCTGAATAAGGATTATTTTAGGGTATTGTTTTGTCTTCATAATGTAATAGAAAGGCCTTGATTTTAATAGTTAAGGTAATTGCAGGAAGAAACCTATCATTCCATTTCAAGCAAACTCATGTATATTGTACTTTTAATGATGAAAGCAACTGTAGGTCACCTAGCATGAGAAATTCTGCTTGAAAGAGTACTCTGATAGGAATCATCTATATTATAGCATTGATCTTACTGAAGTTTCATGAGGATATGAACTAGGGACCAGCTCAAGGAGATCTTTCTAACCCACTGGAAAATTTACTTTGACATTCAAAAGTCAAATTCATTGAGGTGTAATTCATATAGTGCAAAAATTGTCTTTTTAGTTATATAGGACCATGAATTTTGAGATATATATATATTTTTTATGAATACCTACCACAACCAAGACACAGAGTAGTTCCGTTATTCAGAAAAGCTCCCTCATATGTCTGGAGGTGTCCTCTTGATCATAAGTCTCTCCTTATGTATTAAGAACCTGGCAATCACTAATCATTTTGTCTGTTTTTATAGTGTTACCTTTTGTATAACATCATATAAATGGGAAAATTTGATCTGTATCTTTGGATTTAAGGTGTTTCCAGTTAGCACAATGCATTTAAGAAGCATCCATATATTCATGCATCTGTTTAAGATTTATTTTTATTTCATTATACACATCTGATGTTTCATTAATGTGCGCATGAGCATACCATAGTGTGATTTTCCCTTTTCTAGCTGATAGGCACATATCTGTCTATCTATCTATCTATCTATCTATCTATCTATCTATCTATCTATCTATAATATATGTATACACAGTGTGTATATACTATATGCATATGTATTGTATAGTATATTCTAAACTGTGAGCCCTGCCTTTTGGTGCTCATATCTTTGATTTATCTCCTTCGCATCAGTTGTTTCCAGCCAATATGATAGGGTAAAGATAATGCATTCGTGATTTTCTTGTTTCAATTATAGACTTCTTGCTGGCTTGACACAGTCAGCCATGTTGTACAACGTCATATGGCAAAGACCTAGGGGTGTATCTAAGAGACAGAAGGCAGCCTCAGCTAGCAGATGGGTCAATCCTGAGAATCACAATCATACACAAGCCTGACCATGAATTCTGCTCACTGTCTGAGTGAGTTTGGAAACAGATCTTCTCCAGTGAAGCCTCCAAATGTGACTACAGCCCAGCCAACACTACCACAGACATATGAGAATGTAAACAGCTGAGCTCAGAACCTGAGGCACCCAATCTATGAGATAACAAATGTATTCTCTAAACATGGTTATGCAACATGGGTACATTCCAATTTTGCTTGGTTTAAATGCTTGAAATCAGAAAAGTAAACAAGTTAAGAAAGGGGGAGGGCTGGCGTGAAGTTCAGAAGAATTTTATTAGTAGAGTCGGTGGGCTCAGGATCATTGCCAGCCATGATGAGGCCCTGAAATGGGAAAGTGATAGGGAGAGATAGCATTGGGCCTTGGAGGTGGCCATAGGCAGCTGCAATGGGAATTGGAATGGAGAGGACCCTATAATTCCCAAAACAGAAAGAGATTTTGATTCAGAGTTTGGGACTTTGGAGTGACCTATCCTAGAAGTTAGTAAGATATTGATAAAGATGAATTTTAATTCAAAACTGTCTATCAACATCAAAGGGGAGTAAGAGAACTCTAGGAGTGTCAAAGGTCACAGAAGAGCACTGTCAATATCAACTGTCTGACCAGGAGAGGCTGAGATTGGAGTGGCCTGATTTCTGAAAGAGAGACAGAGAGAAAAATAACTGGAATCTGTGAGCTAACAATGAATAGGGCACCTTTAATCATCGCAATTAGAGTCACTAGCCTGTATCTTCCTATCTCCTAGGTAAGAGCCTAGGAATAGAATTGCTGAGTCATGGTCAATGTCCCATACTGTTTTCTAGAAAGACTGCATCATTTTATCTCTCCACCAGGAACCTGTGAGTTCTAGTTGCCCCGTGAAACTATGCATTATTATCATTATTATCATGTGTAAACTGGACTTTAATCGTAAGTCTTTCATCTTTTGCATCTCTTTAGCTTAATGTTTGACTTTTGATTGCATGTTGGTAAACAGTTGAAAGGATATATTCAATTACTTTGTCCAAACACTTTTATAAAGACACTAAAAGTCTTTTATCCTTTATGTTTAGGGCACAAGGGTTAGAAATGTGGCATTTCCAATTTTTCTTTGTGTACTATGCAGACATATTGACTCCTTTACAGGAATTGGTCTCAATTGTGGTTTCAGACAAATCAGGTTCTCTGGGGGAAAAGACCCAGAATCCTATGTATTTGCAGCTCATCTGGCAGGGAACAGATTTAAACAAGATATGCAGCACTGATGTCTGGGTCATACTCTTAGGAAGGCTAGGGTAATTGATCTGGGGCGTGGCTGGGTCCTCAAGGTTTCTAAAGCTCCCCAGGTGATTTTAACTATGCAGCCCAGAAGTTTTATAGCCAGGCCCCAGAAACTGGTCTCATTATCTTGCTCACAAAAGGCTTTTTAGGAACTGAAAACCCATGGTTGAAAGAGTCACACCTCTAAGACTGTATTGGAAGCAGGTGGAGAAATCTGCAATTCAGATATTATGACCTCATTTTTCAGGCCATGGAACTTGGTGCTAATTACATTTGTGTGATGCAGGAACATCAGTTATACACCTGCCCCCAGATTGTTTTTCCTCCTCTTCACTGCAGTGTAACTCGTGTTATCATTGTCAGAGACCCACAGGCTGGTTAATATGAAGGGGGCCACAGATGCAAAAGGATGGTAGCTAGGGAGTTGCTGTCAGAAGCATCCCACGCCCTCCTGCCTTGTCTTGTCCTTGGCCCTGACTTTGTGTTTGAAGGCTTGCCTCCATATCCTGCTCTGTTGTTTTGATTTTAGAAATCAACAGTGCTTCCTACAGCAATTAATGGCGTTTATGTTGGTAGTGGGAAATGAATGGTGTTGCATTGTTGTGAAATGCAGAGTAAGGATAAAAAAAAAACACTTAGTTTTGTAATGTGTAAACACATCTCCTGGTGGAAATTGACTTGCTCCCTTTCAGCTGGTTTTATATAAAGCTGCTTCCCAAGCCTGTTCAATGGGTTACAACTGACAGAGAGGAACCAAGAACTGTAACCACTTTGCTGAGGCATGGCAAAGCTGTGAGCTGGCAGAATGAGACAACAGGACACTGCTCACCGCAGGGCTTCATGCCTTTAATATTCAGAGTGGACATGCCTCTGCACTGGCCTCCTGAGCATCTCACATTCATTTATTTCATCACTAAGCCTGCTTTGGTGACTCAACTACTTTGGGTTTACTTTTCATTTCTCTGTAATTGCTGTTCTTGACTCAATCCCTTGTCATTGCTGCTGTTTCCTGTCACACCTAGAGGTTCCACCTACATTGACATTGACCAATCACAAAGCAATATCATAGCATAATCTAGTATTTCTGCTGCAAATAGCTGGAGCGCGAGCTTCTTATCTTTTTCTATTTGACATAAGCTTGTTCAAAGACAGTCTTTTGAATTGGAGTTGTATCAATTAAACCTCAATGGCTTCACCAAATAAATGCTTCTTTTGCACTTTTCTGGATAGATAGCTTGTTGATTCAGAGCTTTGCTTTATCTGCTTCTGAATTCAGAATCACGGGGCAATCACTTTTAGTAGCCATGGTGGAGGGGAGAAGTATAGAAAAAAATTGGATCAGCTTGGTCATGGAATCTCATCTTTCATTGGCTAACACAAATCATAAGGTCGTGCTGCTTCTAGCAGGGCAGAGACATGTAATCTAACCAAAGACCAAAGAGAAGGATAGAAATATTTGAAGAAAGGAAAGAAAACCTGCATTAAGTGCTGTAATTGTTTATCCACATGAATTTTTAAAGTGATCAAAGGGAAAATATATCCAGTTCTGGAAGCAGCACTTTTCAATGGAAGGTCACGAAACATTCTCAAAGATGACTGCTACTAACAAGGACCCTGTGTGACTTTGGAGAATATTTACATATTGAACCCTCTTAAGTTTACACCAAAGTATTACACTGCTGGGTGTTCCCCATAAGACAACTTTCAAATCTGTATGTGATCAATGAAGTAATTAGGGCACATAGGGGGCAAGGGATTTCTGAGTTTCACACAGGGAGACACAGACACAACTGAAAATAGACTTATTTCTGCCTCTGGGTCCAATCGTCTCGATGGTGTTCCCTATCATTTGTCATAATCTATTGATTGCTAGGAAAGTTGTGTTTTTTTTTTAAAGCTGATCTTTCTGTTTTCTATTTGTAGTTGTGGGTTCACACTACCTGAATTTTGAAGAGATTTGTCTTCTAGTATTCTTTGTGACTGCTCTCTGGTGGATATGATCCAGTTAACTTTCTTGGCTTATTTATGGCTTCTAAATGTCAATTTAGGATACAGGAAGTTTTTTTTCCCCCACCAGTTTTGTTTGCTGGATGAATTGGGTTTGATCGACATACAGACTTGGCATACACAGTCTGGAAGCTTGTAAAAAAAAATGCCCCTCCCCCCACCCACACCATTGCCCCCAGGGGAAATGAATTCACCCCAATCAGAAGATAGGATTAGTCAGGCTTGACCTACTAAATTGAATCAGACAGTTATATAGCATCAGATGTTCCCAGCATTGACCTTTTTAATGAGAAATGGATCTATTAGATCTGTTTTACTCTGCTGTAAAATATTTTATGAATTTGAACAGGACTTCCCATCATTTAGATAGATATCAGGATCTGAGGACGGGTTAGGCTGAGACCAAGTAAAATTAGCTTTTGATGGCCTGGCCAGGTGGAACATGTTTAATTTGTTAACTTGCTGACCCTCTTTCTTCTATAAGCCAAAAGGCTCAAAAGACCAGACACCAGTGAATACCTTTTATAACGAGCAGAATAAGACCAAAGCAACCCAGCAGAAGTTCTTTGGAAAAATCGCATCAAGTATGCAGTCTCTCCTGCTGGGGGCAGACAAAGCATCTGAGTCTCTTTGCTTTCGGGTCACATCCACAACTCCTGTCCTTAAATGCAGCTTCGGGGCCTGACAACTGGAGTTGACTAGTTAAGTGGATCTTAAGTTCCATCTTTAAAATCACCCAGCTGTTCTCTTTTCTCAAAAATAAAACCGTCCCAGCTGGTGGGTAGGAGTTTCCCACTGTGACCCAGGAAGTTAGGCCTGGAGACAGGTGTGGGTGGGAAGATGTAGGGAAAAGGGGGGGCAGGCAGGGGAAGCAGGTGCCCAGTCTCCCAGAGTCAACATTCTCCCATCTACTGAAGCTCAGTGACAGGGGCTGTTCGTGTCGAGGGTTAGTTACTCTGAAAGGAAGCTGATGCCTGGCTGTGCTCTGCCGGCACATGGGAGCGAAGTGGGAAGTCACAATGGAATTACTGAATGGTGAAGCTGGATGGGGTGTGTCAGGCTGAGGTCAGCTACGTTAGAGCGGCTCCACGGGCATCCACATTTAGTCCAAGGACATATAACTAATGAAAGTCCAGCTACTCTGCCTCTAACCAGTGTTTTTGTCTGGTAGTTCCTGAGGCTGCGGTACAGAGAGACGCGACCTAGACACTGGTACTAACACACCTCATGGTGTTACTGGGAGAAAAGTGTGATAATATAAGCAATACATCTTTAAAGAATGTTTTCAAGACCAACACCCCTATCTGCTGTAACACTGAATGTGCTGAATGCATCCAAAAGTCACTTGACCTGTGTGTTTCCTTGGTGTCATGTCTGTAAAACAGTTAAACGTTCATACATGTGTGGGGGATTGTAAGTAGTAAACAGCATGACTAAACAAAAGCATAATACTTAGCAGACATGTGCTCATGGATTTGGGCTGCTCATGCATTACACACTCAGTACCTCTGCCCCTCTGCTGGAGCATTGGTCTCCCTGGCTCACATCTTTAGCACATTTTGTTTTAGATGGAGCTTACGTGAGTCCCCTTTGCATCCCCTATGTCTCTTTGGCGGTGCCCTCATCTTAGAGGGAGGTCTCTCTTGCTTAGTGTGTCCATGGGTCTTATGAAGACAAAATGAAGTGCTGTGTACAAAAGCTCTGTCTGTAACGAACCAGGCATCAAAAGTCTGGTTCTGATGTTGCTGAGTAGAGTAAGGCTCACCAGTGAGTCAGGCTGTCTCTGCCATGTTACAGAAGCATCCACAGAGTCCAACTGTAAACTCACTAGGCAGTTTCTTCAGTCAAATCTTACAAGTGGAAGAAGGAAACAGCAAAGAAGGCTTTCATACCTCTCTCTACCCATTCTCACTTTTCCCCATCCTGCCTCTCCACAGAAGCTGGGGTTCCCACCTGTATTGGTCAATGCCCATGCCAAATTGCCCTGCAAGGTCGTTCTAACCTGTAAACTTCAGGTAATCGTTTCTCACCCATATGCGAGGAGGTAGCTGCATTCCATGACACAGAACAACAAGAAAATAACCTGTTGCTCGTACTCAGAAGTGGAATTTTCTCTTTCTGTCTTGTGCAGGCGGAACTTCTCTTAGGTTGAAAGCAGCCTGGGGCTATTGGCTGACTTTGCAGTTGGAGCAATAGTGGTTGAGGCAGAATAGACCTAGATGCTATGACTACACATGGACGCTTAGATGTTCCTTTCACATGGAAGGCTTGATTGACTCTTTTGAGTTTTCTTTGGCCAGAGACTTTATTGGTCACAATCATCACGAGATGCCCCCAAAATAATAAGTATGCTTCGAGGATCCAGCATGGGAGTGGGAGACATTGATGAGGCTGATGCGAGGAGGGAGGCACACAAGCCATTTTCATATCACTGGCAGGAATATCATGGCTGGCTCTGGCATGGGGAAGAAGTGTAGCTGGGAAAGCATCTGGGGCCCTGTACAGTGCATCTGTTTGGGTACTTTTGTTTCTGGCAGATGAGCTCTGCCTATAGGCAGGAGGGTCTCACTCCTGTGGCTTTTTCCTCCTCAAAACTGAAGAACTTCTAAACGCCATGTAGTAAATGCCCGAGGAGCACTTCTCCAAGCCAAAACAAACCCACAAATGAAAAAAAGAAAAGGAAAAAACAAAGAAAACAACAAATCAACAAGGCAGCTAAATCCAACTCTATGCACGTAAACCCATTGTGACTTTTTGGGGTTTTGCTTTCTGCAGTTTTGGTTCCATGCGGTCAACCACTCTCCAAAAAGATTACATTGAAAAATTCCAAAAAATAGATAATTCATAAGATTTCCCTGATTTATAGTGCATTGGTTCTATGTCATTAATTATTAATCTCTTACTCTGCTTGATTTATAAACTAAACTTTGTTGTATATAGGGAGAAAAATATAGTGTTTGGCACATTCATGATTTTCAGACAGTTACTGGGGATCTTGTACAGAAGTTCGACCCAGTGTTTCAGTCTGTTGTTTTATTCATTCATGCATTTATTTATTATCTGTCTCTCATAAGTGTTAAGATGTATGAGGCATAAAATACATAAGTCATTACCTCTTGTCCTTGGTTTCAGGGAGTTCAGCAGCAGAGGGTAAAGCCCACACATGGTCCAATAGACAAAAGGAATAAGTGTCTTGACACTTCGGAGGTGCCATAATGGAGAAAGGGATCGGTTGGTAATACATTGTGTGTATGTGTGTGTGTCTATTAGGTGTATATGGATGCAACGTGTATTCCTGTGCACTTACATGAGTATACAAGTGTCTAAAAGGACAACACTGAGTGTTGGTCCTTAGAAATATTGTTTGTTTTTTTGACACAGCATCTCTAATTTACCTAGAGCTTACTAAGTAAGCTATTAAGTGACTTAGCAAGCTCAGGGTATCTATCTACCCAGGACAGTGATTATAAACCCATGCCGCCACACTTGGAATTTTTTTACGTGGGTTCTGAAGACTGGATTTGCTTTATGGAGTGCTCTATCTCTCTAGGCCAAGAAATACATTTTTAAGTATGCACATATGATACTCAAGTTTTAAATGTTTACAGCATTCCCAGGAAGATATCTGGCTTGATTTAATAAACAGATAAATTACTGACTAGTTCCTGGCGCTATTGTGAAAACATAGTAGCAGTGAGACTCCTGGGCCTTGCAAGCCAGCTTCTCTTTTTAAGCCTCAGTACTGCTTCTCTCACCAAGAGTTTAGGGTTAGAGTAGCAAGATCTTCAGGGAGACAGCTTTGCGGCAGAGAGAGAAGCATGTCACATGGCCCTAGACGTGACTCAGCAAGAGGCAAACATGCATACCAGGTTTGACGCAGCAATCAGCAAGCTGAAGTCCTGTTCAGAGATGCTCTGAGTGTGGCACGTGCCTGCTTTATGATGAGAAAACTATCCCATTCCAGGGGTGCGCAGCTGAGCTTATGGCATAAAGAATGACCACGCCACCTGGCTCAAGGCCATCTCCCATTTGGTTGAGTCCTGGGGATGGGGGTTTTTGATTGCAACAGACATCCCATCTGGTTTCGACAGCAATTTTAAGAGCATTGTATATAAGTTATACTTACTAAGGCGTGGCAAGAGTAGATTTCTGCAAGTCAGCTGCAGTGGCTATCAGGCACTGTGACCTCAGGCTGTTGTTGCCTATACTACTATTCTGAGAGGTGACAGCAGGGATACAAGCACAGCTCTGTGTGATTCCTAGTGAGGTGACCAGGAACAGGAGACTGGATTAAAGACCTAAGAGCCTCTTTATGACTTGTGCCACCTCACAGCCAAACTCCAAGAACAGCCATTCTCCCTTACTGTAGAGCAAGCAGTACTAAGATGTTCTTTTTAAGCACAGCATTTAGACACTGACTGGTAGATTTGCTACCATTTGGCCCTGTGTCATGTCCACAGTAATTGTACTGCTTGCTATTAAAGGTATTCATCATTTCAATTCAACACACACTTATCATGGTCAACTATGTCCTAGGACTGTGCTAGAGTAGCAAATAGGATGTCTGACCAGACAATAAGAAGATGGAAATCCCTTGCAGCTAGTGCGTCTTGGTGTCACAGTTACTCTTTCTGCTGCTGTGAGGTAACACTTAGACCAAACCGCTTAAGGGGAGAAAAGGAAGATTCATTTGGCTTATGGTTCTAGAGGGGAAGATATAGTCCATTATGGTGGGAAGGTCATGGTAGGTAGCAGAATCTGTAGGAAGTTCAGATCTCTGCAGACATCATCATGGATGTTGACAGAGCACATCAGATTGCAAGAGCAGACTGCTTGAGGAAACAGGGAAGAGCTAACCAAGCTCAACCCACTCTCCTCCCCCCCTCCCGTGATGTACCTTTCTTCAGCAAGGTTCCACCTCATAAAAGTGTCATGAACTTCCCAAACATTAACATGAGTTAAAGAAGCAAACACATGAGACTGTGGGGGACAACTCACATTCAAACCATGACATTTGAAAGGTCATGGCCTGGGTATGATCTTTGTCCTGAAGGAGGTTGATGTCCTTCATGATGAATGGAAGATAGTGCTAGCACAAGGTCCTCATTTCTTGCTGACACGGATCTTTCTAATGGTCTAATTGAAATCTCTCTCTCTCATATGCAAGCATGAGTGTGAGTGTATGTACATCTATGTGAGCACGTGGAGGCCAGAATATAGAGTTGGGTGTTGTCTTCTGTCACCAGCCAGACCCAGTGAGCCTCTCATCTCTGTTCCTACAGGCATGTGAAAAACACTTTGTTACTTGGGATCCGAACTCTAGTCCACATGATTTCTCAGCAAGTTCTCTTTCATACTGGGCCATCTCTTCAACCACTTAAGTAAATGTTTGATGCTGTATTTTGCTTGGCTTCTGATTCATCCTAGTTCCCTTGTTTCCACAGTTGTCGTTAAGATTTGATGTAAATCGTTAGTTCAGTAGTAATTGTAAACATAATAGTTGATGGTAAAGCACGTAATGTAGATTTGTTGTTATCAGACATTGATGTTCAGACTATTTGCTTCTATTGCTTTCAGAAGAGACAACATTAAACAATTAACACTGAGAATCTACTTTAAATTTCAACTACTGCTTGCTTTGAAAGCTTCTTTGTTTTGTGTTCCTCCTTGGTAAGGGTCAAGAGACTTTGCTCAGATAATCTGGATATCACAGATTTTATTCATTGGAAGTTCTGCTATGATCACAGTATAATAATGAGAAAGATTTGATATTAAGATATAATGAACCACACATCTCATCTTAAATAAAATAATTCTAGAGGACAAACTAGTAGTTGGTAGTTTTACTGTGAACTTTTAGTAAAAGAAAATTCTCTGACACTTAATTGAAACCATAGTATGTAGCAGTCACCATTCTAACAGTTTGGTACACAATCTCTAATTGAATCTTCATAATACTTGTTCAAAAAACTATTGACCCATTTTACAGATGAAGACATAGGAATTCAGGTGCCATCTGCTCAAAGCTCTGTAGTCAGGAAGTGGTGGGCTCTGATTTTGCCTAAGCATTCTGTCCACAGAGATTGTGCCACTAACTGGACCTTTCTAAGTGTCTCTGAACACTGGTGTCTGAGGTTTTCCTGAAACAGAGCGATGAGATTCTGAGGTTCCCTGAACCTCTCTGTATTTATCTCCCAGGGTTGCCATGACAAATCACTTAGTAGCTTAAAACTACAAAGGAGAGTTAGACACCCCAAATCAAAGTGTTGACATGGCTCCCCTTCTCAAAGTTTTATGGAAAAATAATTCATTGCCTCTTAGAGCTGGGTTCCTTGGCTGGTGGCACCTGCACACCAACCTCAGCTACACAAGCCTTTTCTGCTTCCTCTTTGTTCATAGGAGGACAACAGCATTAGATGGAGGCACACTGACACCCTAGCTGACCTTAATCAATTCCAATTAAGACTCTGATGCTACATAAGGCCACACCCTCTGAGCTTCCAAGTGGACATGAATTGGGGTGAGTATTAGTCAACCCACACATTCATACTTAAGATTTATTCTTTTGGGTACAAAATTGCTTTGTTCATATTTCTCTCTTTCTTTCTCTCTCTTTTTCTGAGAGATAGATCTATGTATATTTCATATATACATGAAAGAGAAAGAGAGAGGGAGATAAAGAGGTATTATATGTATATGCTCTCTGTGTGTGTGTGTGTGTGTGTGTGTGTGCATATATGTGTGTACGTTCAGGTGCACATGTGCTCCAGCCTCTGTGTGATCTGAGCACAATCTCAGGTATCATTTCTTTCCTTCCACCTTCTTTTGGATAGTATCTCTTTTGGTGGTTGGTACTGCATCTACTAGGCTAGCTGACCTGCAATCTTCCAGGGACTTGCCCATCTCTCCTTCAAAATCCTGCCACAGACACACAGTGATTATGAACATGTGGTACCACAGCCTGATTTATGTGGGTTCTGGAGATTCATACTTAGGTCCTCACATTTTCGTGGCAAGTACTTTAACCACAGTGCCATCCCTCTAAAATTCATTCCTTCTTTAACAATGAAATACACTCAGGAAAGATAAGAATATGGATATGTTTAGAATTGTTTACCCTGAGTCAGAGACAAACCAGGATTCCCGGAAAAATACAGAAATGAAGAGCAGGCAAAGCAAGAGCAGAAGAGAGGGAAAAACTAACTATACTTCTTTTCTCAGTCTGGCTTGTGGGTAGATACAGATACTGAAATTAAGGCTTCTCATATGCTAGGTGAGTATTGATCACAATTTCAGTTAGGTTTAAGTTTAGAAAAAAGGCTTATTGAGAATGCATCCTTCTGAGAAGCTTGCATAGAAGGGGAGAGAAGATAGTCAAATATCCAGTGAAAATTCTACCTACCAGTTTGCTAACATGAACTTCAAATTGCACAGGGCCTGTAGAATTTTTTGAAATTGTATGCAGAAGTACAGATTGTAAATTTCACTTTCAACAATAAAAACAATTTCAGATTGCACAGAAAGCAAACTGCCATCACCAAAGTGCTTCACAATCGTCAAGTCCAACGCCCCTTCATTTTAGGGAATGTGAAAACTGTCTCTTGGTTACTTTTAAACCCAAAAATGTCAGTGTTCATGAATCCATCTGGCCTTCTGCATGAATATTTTTGTAGAGCATTTTGGGGAGAGAGTACAGAATGACTAAGAAGGAATAGTGCTGAACATGAAGCTAAAACCATCTCCCACTGAGATCTCAGTGACCGTAGGCAAGTCTTTCACGTCTCGTTGCCTGGTTTTCTCTGCGAACCTATTTACCTCTCAGGGATGATGTGGGTATCCCAAGATGGAGATAGGCAGGCTGGAGGCCAGTAGGAGCAAAAAATATTTATGTAATTCTGTGCTATGTGTGCTAGTGGGAGCTGTGATTTTCTTTCTAAATAGGTGAACATTCATGAATCTCCAACAAGCAGTTTGAAATATTTTTTATTTGTATATTAAAAAAATTATCCAAAAACCCTTCTCTCTACTTTAGATCAAAAGAGTCTCCCAAGCTATCACCTAGAAAATATTTGGACTGTAACTACAGCTTCAGAATATGTGGTGTCAGGAGCAGCTCAACATAAAATCGATTTTAAGTTTAAATTTAAATTTTAAAGATGTTATATTCAAGGACAGAAGGATAGTGAGTGAGGACATCACACAGGTTAAGCTGAATCAAAAGAATTACATTAAATTGTGCATTCGTCCATGTGATAGTTAATCTTGACTGCTAAGGAATTAAACTAACTGAACCTGAAATTAAACTAACAGGTCAGTCTGTAAGACCACTTGAAGGGATTATGAGAAATAAGTTATTTAAAATACAATAACTCACTTTAAATGTGGGTGGCTCCTTCCAGGGGCAGACGAGATAAAAGGACATGCATGAAAGAAGAGCTCTCTCTTGCCCTGTGCTGGAAATTCATCTTTCCTATTGCTGCTCTTCTTCACTGACATCAGAACTCACATCAGTTCCAACACAAATGAAGACCAGAGACTCAGTGAAACCCCTGGCCTTCAGCAACAGGGTGGGATTACTGAGATATTCAGCTTCTAAACTACTACAGGCAACCATTGTTGGACTACCTAGACCTTATCATGTATGCCAATACAGTAAATTCCCCTTGCTATGTTCATTCTGAGAGTTGTGTTCTTCAGAGAATACTGACTAATAAAATCCAGCATTTTATTAGTTGCCTGTAGTAGTTTAGAAGCTGAATATCTCAGTAATCCCACCCTGTTGCCGAAGGTCTAACAAATATCTGAAAAAATGCTCCACTTCCTTAGCCATCAGGGAAATGCAAATCAAAACTTCCCTGAGATATCATCTCACCCCGGTCAGGATGGCAAAAATCCACAATTCAAACAACAACAAATGTTGGAAAGGATGTGGAGAGAGGGGAACTCTCCTACATTGCTGGTGGGAATGCAGGCTCATACAACCACTCTGGCGAGCCGTCTGGAGATTCTTAAAGAAATTAAAGGTTGAAATGCCATATGACCCTGCTATTCCACTTTTGGGAATAACCCCCCATACAGCAGAGGTTCACCTCGATAGCACAAGCACGACCATGTTCATAGCAGCACTGTTTACAATAGCAAAGTCATGGAATCAGCCCAAATGTCCAACAGTTAACGAGTGGATAAGGAAACGGTGGTACATCTATACAATGGAGTACTACTCAGCCATCAAAAATGATGAATTACTGGAATTTGCCAGGAAATGGATGGCATTAGAAACAATTATATTAAGTGAAGTATCCCAGACCCAGAAAATTAAGTGCCGTATGTACTCCCTAATAGGTGGCTCCTAGTACCAAACCCACCCAGCCCACCTAGAGACATTAATTGCAAGGATTCTGAACAGGAGGGATGGGGTAGGAGGGCCACACCAGAAACAAGGAGAGAAGGGACCATGTTACAGCAGGGAAAATAGGCCTCCACCAAGGACCCAAATAAGTAATGAGACATCTGATTAAGTTCACAGACTTTTGTTCCTGATCATTTACTACTGAGGGTGTGTGATCTCACCAGAAGAGGAGGGCATATAGACTGGCAGATAAAAAGTAACCATTTTGTAAATGGGTGATAGACCCCTCCCTTAGTATGGTTTCCCACTTTTATTACATCTACCTTTGAATGTGCTTTTATCACAAGACTCTAACAGCTTTTTGTCTCTGGCCAGGGGGTAACATACAATGCCCACCAGGATGGAGTGAAGGGCATTGCAGGAGCAGCAAAACTGCAAAAGAAAATCAACAAACCACAATCCAGAACTTCAGAGACTCTATATCAACCACCTAGAACTAGGCTAGCTTAGTCTCTCCCCATCTTGAAGCTCAGGGAAATTTGCGGAAGATGGGGCGGTAAGAGTGTAAGAGCAAAAGGATGGGAGGAGCAATGATATATAAGATATACTCTATACTAGTTAGGGCTGAAGCAATCATAATTGGACTTTGCACGCCCTGCGCATTGTCCAACCCACTGTGGACCTCACAAAGTCTAGCATCTGCTAAAGGCACTAAGAGCCTTGGAGGTAAAGGATTGGCAGCCACAGCAGTGTTCCTATACCTAAGGGGAACACGGGAAAGGGTTCAGGGAAAGGCCACTGGGTCCTTGTACGTCATCGGAGAGGAGGGCCCAGAGGAAAATCAGACATGCACAAGAAAGGACTCTCTGGGAATTGGGGCGGGAGGCACTGGGGGATGGGGAGGGAGAGGGGTGGGGAGGGGGTGCAGGGAGTACGGGGGGAGGAGGAGGAAGGGAGGGAACTGGTGTACCTAATAAGTTTGTATGAGCTGAAATAAAAAAAAAGAGGAAAAAAAATTCTTAATAAAATATATAGAATAAATATATAAAAAAAATCCGCATTTTTGTTCATCTACTTAGTAGTTATTTAGTTATTTAATGAGGAGGCACATGTGCCTTCTGGGAATTGAGTCATAAGGCTTGGTGGCAAGCTCCTCTGACTGCTGAACCTTCTTGTCAGTCCCAGCATGAATTCTAATGTTCTGTACTAAACCTGAGCCCTAATCCCTTCTCACAACCTTCATCACTACCAGCTTGTAGCACACCATCAATCCTCACTTGTATGTGACAAATTGAAATTTGAACCAACAGCTGCTGATTATACATATGTGCTATAGTTTGCCTGGATGGTTGCTGACAAATTCACGGCCAAAGGACTTACAGGGGCAACAGGGAGCTTCATTCTGGCTCACAATTCTTGGTTACAGTTCCTTGTCCAGCTTGGCAGGAGAGCTCACAGAGAGCTCACAGCAACACTAGGGCAGAGGGAACTGACCACAATAAATCCATCATGACTGCTGAGAAGGACAGTTGCCAGGCACTTGAAAGACCAGTATGTCTGCCTAAATCTATGGAAGGTTGCCATCTTTCTTATGCAACTCCTTCCATTTTATTTACCTGCCCAGGGACTACTGCCAACTACCACAGGATGGGTCTTCCCTGTTAGTCAGATTATCTCTGGAAGGTTGCTCAAGGCTTAACTACAAGTTTCTTACAATTGTGCCCAGAGTTCAGAGCCTTTGGTTACCAAGTTGACATCAGTATGACATCTAACCATGACACCATGTATGAGGGCCTTGTGGGACATTTAAATGTGTGTTCACAGTGGATGATCATCCTGTCAAGATAAATGAAATAGCCATCACCTCAGAAATTTATCAATTGTTTTGGAAATCTTCAAAATCCTCTTTATTAGCTATGCTGAGGAACATAACTGATTGTGTTCTACCATAGACTAACTATAGAGCATTAAAAGTTATTTATTTCATCCAATTGCATCTCTGTTCTCATTAATCTCTATGTATCCTTTCTTTATTCCTAAATTCTCTTAGCCATTATTCTACTTCTACTATATCAACCTTTGGATCAACCTTTGGGAGACCATAGGGTTAGGGCTATACAGGTGAAGGAGAGTGACTCTATCAGTGGGTCTGTCCAAAGAACTTAATCTGCCACAAAGGCCTGAGGTTTACAGAAGCAGACAGGCAGGAGGGTGGGAGGGAAAGAGATGGATTAATGAAGTAGGGAGAGGATGGGAAAGGAAAGGGGGAAAAGATGAGGGCAGGAACAATCACTTTTTTGCTTATAAAAGTAGAAAAAATGAAATAAAATAGAAAAAATCAATATTTTAGTTTTTAATCTAAATAAAAACATGTAGTGCTTGTCTTTCCATACTAATTTCATTTAATGTAATGTCTTCTAGTTCCATCTATGTTGCTATTCTACTAAAATTATTCTACTGCACATACATGCTACATTTACTGATGTGACTTGAATCTGTCTCTTCCTTTCCTATATCTTTGAAACTACTAGCCTTTTCCATTTTTTCTACCCTTGTCTATCCTCCAGCTTCTAATCTCTGTTTTGTTCCAAGTTAACTTTTTAAACTGTTGGTTTATGATCTGCCATCAGAGACTTCAGTGACTTTTCACACCACCCAGAACAAAAGTAGAGTGACTGTAGCACAGTATGTAGTACTTTACATGATTTGATCTTCTTTCCTGCCAAGTCTAGCAACTTGCACATCATACTTTAAACATGATCTGGATGCCTTCATCTCAGGGCTCTTCCCTTTTACTATTAACATCACTCTTCTTGACAACCAAAGGTACTTCCTGAAGGATCAGATCCTTCTTGCAAACAGTACCTTCCATACATGTTTTCATTATTTTACTCTGAATCAGTTTTTATCCCCAACAAAAGTTCCTTCAGAACACAATGTGTTTGTTGTTTTCAGTGTCTTTCTTTAGTCACAAAAAAATGCACATTTCTAAGACAGAGTACAGGACTAATTCTTTGATCTCTGTACCTACATTGCTTACCTAGAATTTCACCTAACAAATGGTAGGAAGTTCATAACCATTTGCTAACCAAATGACATCCCTTTCTTTAAACCTAATAGGAGGTGATCATAAGACCTCTTTATGATTTTACACAGGGCTCTGTGTCGGTATATGGGACCCTAGAAATGGAAGTCCTATTTAGACAGAGAGGTGCTTCATCCAGATGTGAGATGTATTACTATATTCAACATATGGTCTGTTCCTCCACTGTGCATTTTAAATCATTTTCTTTTCTCTTCAGTTTGGTTTTGCTAAGGCCAAAACCTCCCTTACTCAGGGCAGGTGGAATGTGAGAATCACTGCTTTGTGAATGTACCCTAACTTTTAGAGAATAATGACAATAGTCAAGTAAACTTCACTTGGTTAAATGTACACCAGTTACTGAGGTTCTCATTAGTTCATGATCTCTTTTTGCTATTGTACTGTATCCATGACAGGGACATGTTGTGTCATAGTTAGACACATGTGTCAACTTGACAGTTGAAGGGTTGAACTCTGGGCACACTTGTACAGAATTAGTAGTTAAATTAATCCCAGAGCAAACTTGCAGAGATTATCTAATTGGCAAAACCAAGCCCAAAGTGGATGGGACTAATCTTTGAGCAGATGGATAAAATTCATCTGCCTGGTTAAGGAAGTTGACATTTTTCTGCATAATTGAACAGAGATGCTCTCTGGCAAGGGAAGTTTACCCCTCTCTCCTGTGTCCTGTGAACATGATATGTTCGATTCCTTTGGCCCTGTTGTTGGTACGGACTCTCTTAGCAAACTGAAGTAAGAACTGTAACAAGACAATCGGAAGCCAAGAATAAGCCCCCATATTCTCCCTTAAACTGCTTCTTAGTGCTGCTTTCCATTTTCTCCAAGTTCCCATTTAGTCCTCAAGTGTGCCTAGTGGTAATCACTTATCTGCCTATTTATTGGTCTCAATGTCCTACCAACTATCTTCTCATTATCTCTACAGGAAAAGAAATAGTTGTTCACTTTATGCCAAAATGGCACGATAGTCCAGCTTTTTTATTATTGCTTTCTTTGCTACTTACTTGGTATGTGCTAATGAAATCTTTATTTCTGTGAATAGTTATCATTTTAAGTTTTCCAAGCTTGAAATTTTTCACTTTAAGACTTAATGAATTCTAGTCCCCAAATTATAATTAAAATATACAATTCTTCTGAACTGGTTAAGAAATCAATGAATAAATATTTACTGAGTATCAGTCAGATAGCATATATAGTTCTAGATTTTAAAGAAATACATTGTAATAATAAACTTCCTATTCAACCAATAGATTCTTCAAGAAATAATGGATCATATTCTTTTAAAATAAGAAAATCACTAGGTTGTCCAAAAATTCACTTGGATTTATCTAAAATGGAAAAAAGAAAAACAACTCTTGATAATCCGTGAGATCCTTGAATTTTGAAAGTTTACTTGATTCTGCACTGCTGATTGAAAAAAGGTATGATTCTACCTTGTAGAGTTGATATGAAGACAAGAAAGGTAATGCATACAGAGCTCTAAGCAAAACAAACCTGTATAATAAGTACTCATTAAATGCTATCACTAATAACTTTTGTTGGTGCTCTCAATTTCTTCATCTCTTACAAAGGCAAAAATGTGTTTCTTTTAATATTTGCCTTCTTCCTCTATTTGTTGTTAACAAAATATTTTTCTTAACTAAAGTTCCAAGTAAATCATCACTTATTTATGGTTTCATGGGGAAATTTATGGTAAAGATGATAACATTACCATCCTGTATCTGTCATTCATCCACGTATCTAATCCATATACTTACAATACAAGGATTTGAACCCAGGGCTCTGCTCATGCTAGGAAAGAGCTCTACCACTGATCTACAATGATGCCCTTTTAAGCATTTCTTTTTTTATTGTTCTACTTTTTATTATTGTTCTACATTTTCAAGCATATGAGTGCTCATCCCTGCTTCCCTCTACTCCTCCAATCCTATCTACTCCTTTCCTTTCATCAATTCTTTCCACTCCCTTCCATTCTTCTGTCTGAATGCTTCTATGAACCCCTGGATTCCCTCTGATTCGTCTGATCCTGTGGGGGTTCAGGCCTGTGTTATACCAAGTTGTCTCTCTTCAGGCCACCCTGCTGATAGGGGCATTTCTCTTCACTCATCCAGCTTTAGTCCCCAAGGTTTCCATTGTATGCTCTTGTCTCTCTTGAGTTCCTAGATAGTCTATAGAGACATGTTGGTATGTCAGTTTCACTGTAGTGAGTTCCTTGATGCAACAGCCCTGCCTTGAGTGGAATGTCTTGCTCAATGGTGAACCTTCCCTTCTTTAGGTTCTTACAATCTCACCGCCACCTCTTCTATGAGGTTCCTAAAGCGTTAGGGTGGGGAGAGATTAGGTTGTCCTGATTCTGGGTTATCCCTGCTGCGTTGCTGGTACTCTGCATTATGGCTGTACACCGCTGTCCACTTCTCTTCTACTGCCCTTGGCTATATCCTGTCAGGGTGTTGAGAGCCTCTATAGCTGTTGTAGAAGAAGACTTCTAGGTTGAATGTTAAGTGTTCTTCCAATCTGTGGGTATAATAACAGGTATTTATTTTACAGAGAAATTTGGCATATTACCTTCCTACTTATATGTTAATTGGCTGTTTTTCCTACTGATCTATTTCATTCCATTTTTTATATTCTTGTTATAGTTTATAGTAACAGGAATTTTCTTCTGACAAGCAGATCTTGAGTTCAATCTTAAAGCTGTTGGTTGTCTCCTTGATACTCATGCCAATATCACAGCTGCTGTTATAGTGATTTTAATTGCAATTTGCAGATTTCATGGGTCGATGAGGTCAGTGATTACTTCTCTCTCCTAGCAGCTTCTACATTATTTCTTGGTTCTGTGTAAACTCTACAGAAAGGAGGAAGTTTTCGGATCAGTTCTAGTTGATGCATTTTGCCTATATTCTATGATCCATATGTGTTACATGTTCAGTAATAGAGTCGTACTGAAAGTATTTTGGAGAGTAACCAAGAGCAATGGCAACAGCCTATAATGTTTGGGGGCCTTCGAGACCTCTCTGCCAATATTTTATCAGGATTGTCACATTCCTAATACTTCTAATATAATTTTGTCACTGCATTCTAAGTGGATCAGCTCAGGACTTTTTTCCATTTTCCTCACTCTGTTCCATGGCATAAGGATTGCCCATTCTCGTTCCTTTTTTTAAAAGATATATTTTTGACATATTATTAGCATAGGAGTCTCCTTTGGGATTATTGCCCACAATCTTAAGATTTTCTATAAGTCCCTCTGTTCTTCCTATCTCTCATCCCCTGATTTTCAGCTACATATTTTTCTTAATTATTTCTTCCCTAACTCTACTTTGTCATGGTATACTAAATCTCTTTGAAAGGTTTGACCCTACCCATCCCTTCCTACCTTCTCACTCTTTTTTGTCTTCAAATTTTCTTCCATCTCTTACTGCAATTCCAGTCCAAATTAATTGACAAGGATATCAGTGCTAGCATCCATATATAAGAGAGAACATGTGTTGCTTAACTTTCTTTGTCTGAAATACCTTGTTCAGTATTAAACTTTCCAGTTCCATTCATTTACCATCAAATTCCACAATTCTCATCCTTTCTGAGTAATATTCCATTGTGTTCATGTAACACATTTTCATTACCCATTCCTCAGTTGATGGGCATGTTGACTGAGTCCATTTTTTTTCACTATGACCAGCTATACTACTCCTGAGTATATTCCCAAAAGATTCTACATTTTATTAAACATTTGTTTAACAATTTTTAGACAGGGTCTCACTAAGTTGCTAAGTTTGGTTTTGAACTTAAAAATCCTTCTATTGATATTTCACTAACAGCTGGATTATAGGAGGGTAGCACCATGCTGGGATTATAAGAGGGTGTAAATGAGAAAAAAATTAAACCTGACAAAAATGTGGTAGTTTTTGTGCAAATGAGTTTGTATTAAATAGCAGTAATAAGTACTTCCTTTGAATTTTCAGATAGGAGGGTTGAATGGTATAATATGGAATTGAGTCATTAATAGGGTCTAGTATTTTCTTCCTTTTTGGTTTAAGATATGTTACCAAGTTACAGAAAATTATATATAGATTACCTTGATTCTAGATGTACATGAGTCATGGGCCAAAGTTTATCATAGTCCTTTGTCTAAAGATGCAAACGAGAAGCCACTATATTGAGACTTAGACATGCTGAAGTTTTTCTGACTAATGATAGGCACACTGTAAG
This sequence comes from Typhlomys cinereus, assembly GCA_023101885.1. Lineage (NCBI taxonomy): Eukaryota > Metazoa > Chordata > Mammalia > Rodentia > Platacanthomyidae > Typhlomys > Typhlomys cinereus. Next base: position 9,746,765 of record JALPQD010000014.1, read on the forward strand.
TACAGCACTCTGGTGGCTTTTGATAAGTCTTATTTAAAGGTTATATTGTCTTCATTCAGCTTCCAGCCTCTGTTCTCTAGCTAAGAAGAAAAATCTCATGCATTTACTTAATTTTCTCTAGCAGAGGAGGAAAATCTCATCCATTTAGTTAACTAGTTAATAAAATTCTACATTCACAGGGTTTCATGGTTGGCAATAGTGCAAAGCCTCTTGTGTATGAACCCTATCCTCCATTCATTTTCATGTATGTGCTTATATATGTAGAATATTGTAGTGTGTGTGTGTGTGTGTGTGTGTGTGTGTGTGTGTGTGCGTGCGTGTGTGTGTGTGTGTGTTATACCTGTGGAGGACCAAGGGTAAATTAGGAATAATCTTAGATAGTTCTACCTCCCTATTGTGTTGTTCTGGGGTTTCCCAGGCTCTGCCTTCCAAAACTTGAATTTTAGGCTGATACAATTTCTGCTTGGAATTTTTATGTGAGATCTGGCATCTGAACTCAGGCCCTTTTGCTTTTGAGGCAAAGACTTTAACTTCTGAGCAATCTCTTTACTCCCCACCCTCCACTCTTACAGAGTTGATGGAACATACCCACTCCTTGAGTATTAACATGAGTTAGAGATCAATATTCATTGACTATTTTCTTTTATCCTGGAGAGAAGTGAAAATTTCTGTTCAAGAAGAGAGACCCAGTGTCTCAAGAGATAACAACACAGGCATCATACTCTTCAATTTCCATGTTCCAAAATTTAACTGACAAAAGCCTATCCAAGATGCTTCTTTTGCTTACTATTTGATAGTTCCTAGGCACAAGCAATAACAAGAGGCTTATTATGTGGTGGACAGATAGAATAATGATTGAAACTATTCAAAATTAAGTAGGCGGACAATGTTGCACTCAAAGTTACAAATCTTAGCTTCAAGTCTTAGCTTTTCACCGTGATTAGTTATATGGCTCTGGACAATTAACTTACATCTTAGAGAAGCAACATTCCAATTTCTACATAGACATACAATTCTTAAAATGATCATTAGAGTGGCCTACCTCACAAAGTATAAATTATAAAAATTGCTGTAATGATAATGATCTGTCCTGCAGGCAAGACTTAAATTCAGCACCAAGGAGACCTCTGGATGCCTGACTGAAGAATGTGAAACATTTTTCTTCTTTCTTGTGGTATAAGTGTGGTTTATTGAAATATGCTTTCTCGATTGATGAGTTCTTTAATTTATTCACAACTGACTGTGAGACAATATGATAAACACTAGAGATTCAACAGTGAACAGATCATTTGGCACCTTTGTTTTTAAGAAGCGTTAGACTTAAAATGGTCAGCACTCCTAAACTGTATCAAATATACTTTGAACATTGAGTCATTTCAATGAAAAAATACATACTGAAACTATTAAGGAAGGAATTTTTATATTATTGGATCATTCACCATATAACTTACAGAGGCCTGAAACTCCACTAGAGTAGGTGATTCAGAGGGAATTCTGGGGCCCATATCAGCTGATGAATAGGAGGGTAGGTGAAAAAATGTTAGATATACCAAGAGAAGGGAGGGAGGGAGGAAAGGGAGAGGAGAGGAGGGTAAGAGAGTAAGTGAAGAAGGGGGTGAAGAGGTGGCAAGCATACCTACTCATTAAGCTCGAATAACTAGGAAACATTAATAAAACTCTATCCATTCACTAGAGCACAGCATCATCTCAAGCATTCCCAAGAAACTCGCAACATTATTTAGAGTCCAGAGGGAAAGACAGAGACCTGCACATTGACACCCTGGTGTTCTGATGTGGAGGGGGAAATATCACACTGTAGAAAAATCTCTATTTTTATGGTTCAAAGACTGATATTTTTCAAGTTATAGCCAATTTCTATAATTATTTTAAACCTATAAGTATATGTATGTACTTTCATTTTAAAGATGTTAAAATTTCAGCTGAAGTTGCTTAAACATTTAACTTTTACATATAGATATGACAGTAGAGAAAAAATTCTTTACCTGTGGAAGACTCTTTTTGTATAATTCAGAGAATCTGTGTTGGTTACAAATGCTGATTGTATTTGGACCCAAGGACTCAATAAATATTTGATGAAAGAATGAATGAATATGAAGCAAGATTCCTTGGTCTTCCCAGATGTTGTACACACATTTAAAATGTGTTTTTGATCTTTCATAGCAGCTTCTGAGTTATGTGGTTTGGTTTCGAACTAAGTCAGAAGGAAAAGGCTCAGCGATGTCAGGGGGCTAGAGAAACCTCACATGTTTGGAAAGTAGTCTTTAGGAAGTTTTTGAGCTAGTGGTTAAACTGTTGGTAACCTTAAACTCAATACCATGAAGGTATGCACAGCACAAAAATGAACAGATGCTCAAATATACACTATTTATAACACTCGCTTACAAGAATATTGTTGACTTAAAGTAAGATGGCTTTCCTCACTGGACTGACATGACCAACACAACTTTTCAGAAGGAATGCACAGCAAATGGTGAAACAGAACTTCAATTATTGAGAAAAAACAAGTGACTACATTTATTAATTAGTCTGAAAATGTTTGTTATACTTTCTGATAAGCCTATGCTTGGATTTTCATATTCAAGTTAAGTGTAGTAGGGATTAACTTGGAAAAAACATAATAAAACAAAAAATGTTTGCCCTGAAATCTTAAAAAGGATTGAATGTTCCTAAAAGACTAGAAAGGTGTCAAGGCAAGGTGGAGTTGATATTTTGTGAATACATCTAGACACTCTAGAAGTATTATCTTTCCCAGAATTCTGTCTGTATCAGATCAAATATGTATTTTTCAAAATTACCATAAGGTTAGTTATGTTGAAGGCAGGACTGTAGCAACTAAGCATGAGCAGTATGTTTTTCGGAGTCTCAAGATATGTCAACATATCATAGATAAACAATTATACATCAGTCTAAAAAGTGAATGAATACATCATTTGCCAAAAGCTGAACTACTTGAATGATAGTAATGACTAATTACTGAACATATTACATTATTTTAAATGTACTCTAATATATAGAAATTCGACACTTTCTCTAAATTGTATCCTTTTTCTGAATCAGATTATACATTTTAAAGACATATAGTTAAATATGAATGGCACCAATTTTTCTGATAAAATTTTCTTGCCTTAGATATTCAACTATTGAATATACTAAATTTCTCATTGTTCATATGGATGGTAGCAAATCCTAGCATTTGAATGATTGGGACAGAAAGACTGTCATGATTTTGAGGTCAAACTGGGCTACACTACACAGTGAGACACTTTCAAAAAACCATACAGTACATACAAAAGGATGATGATCTCTTTCATTTCAATGAAAAATTTAGGACGCTATGAAGAAGAGTTACTGATTGAAACTGAATTTACAATTTCTATTTCAATATGTTTATTCTTAGCAGTGTAATCAATGCAAATATATTTTGGGGTGAATTCCCATCTTGATATATAAGGTGTATCATCATTTGCCCTATGCAGGCAATTGGTGGTAGGGTGTAACCTTTGAGAAATTACCATAATCTTGATGTCATGATACTTTCTGTGAAGAATTACTGTAGGTTTCTCTGTTAATTCTATACCCACTGGAGTGGTTTCACCAATGATCAGCATCATCAAAAATTAACATCTGTAATTCTTTCTCTTATTTCTGTGTTCTTCTTCTTCCCTTTTTCCATTTATCTTTTTGATGATATATTTTTGTTTTAATCATTTGACACATCATTAAGAGGTTTGCTTAGAACATGTGCTAGGAACCTTCACACCTTGAGAAAATTATCAGGCCTGCACAAGATTAGGATGGTCAACATTTCATCATTGAGGAGAATGGGGCTCCTCCTTTAGGTATGTTTTCAGTTAAAGGTTGTTAGGAGAAAGGTTTTCATGTTCTTCAGAGGATCCACCACCGATAAGTTGCTATTTCTCCAATAAAATAACCTCTTACCCAGGAAATTCCCGTTGAATTCATTGGTTCACACAAAAAAAGAAAATTTGAAGGGAGGGAGACTTGTTGGGAAGAAGGTTTCAGTGGGAGACCGAGGAAATGAGAAAGAGGGGATAGGAGTGAAAATGACTAAAATCAATTACACACATGTATAAAACTATCAAACAATGAAATAGTTGAAAACCAATATGGAAATTCCCAATGTCACCATCACAACATTGTCTCTCTTAGTTTATTTTCCTACTGCTATGGCAAAGGCAACTCAAGGAGAGAGTGTTTATTCTTGTTCACAGCTCATGGTGAAGAAGTGACTCATGAGGAGCTTGAAGCAGGGGGTCACAGTCAGGAAGCAGAGATATGCATGTGGATGCTCAGTTCTTCTTTCTAAACATACAGTGCATGATGCAGCCCAGGGTATCGCCAACAACGGGCATGTCTTCCCCTTCAATTAAGATTGTCAAGATAATACCTCATGACATGCTCAGAGGACCCTTTCCCAGGTGATGTCAGATTTATCAAGCTCATTTCAATAACTATCACATCATTTAATCTCTAGTCTATATTAAAATTTTCCCAGTTGCTCCCTCCTTACAATTGATCCATGCTTTTGCTACAGTAGTGTATAATGAAAGATCACAGATTTGTGTGTTTTTGTTGAATGTTACAATTGAGAAACAAGTTCAGAATTACACTCACATTTTCAATCACATGAGAGCTTGCATTTACACCCTCAGATGACTGATTCTCAGGTAATGTTCAGAAGACCCTCAGTGATCACAGTGAAGAGAGATAGGTGCACAATGGGCTTCTCTAGCTTGTGTCACATTCTACCATGCTATATTTTTTAAGTAAGCCTTGATCAAGAGAGAATTAGGAAGCAGAATCCTCTACTTCCTCACACAAGATACAGGATGGATACTTTGTCATGCTTAAGAGAGGTAGAATGTGGGAACGCCACAAGATGCCTGAAGCCCTACAAGAGTAGACAAGCCAGAGGGAATGTCCATAAATGCAGATAGGCAGTAGGGTGTGAGGGAGTAGGATGGATTGATGAAGGAAAGGGAAGGGGATGGGAGGGAGCAGAGATAAGTACTCAATATACTGGTAAAACTAGAAAAATAAAATAATTTACAAAAAGAAAACAAAATGACATAAATATGGAAGGAAGACTTGTAAGTGTAGGGAATTAGCAGGTGCAGGGGATGGAGATAAGAAAAAGTAGAGGGGAAATAAACTGAATGTATTATATACATATATGAAATTGTCAAGAGTAATATTTATCAATAAATAAAATTATAAAACAAAAACAAAACAAAAAAAGAAAGATAGAATGAATGCAGAGAAAATATTGCAAGTGGGAATTCCCAGTTGAAGTTTTTCAGAGTCATGAAGAAAATGCAAACAATTATTTCAGATATTTTCAGCATTGGCTATTCTCAAATAGATCTTCTAGGCCTTAAATGACCACTGTATTTCAGTGGCATATACATCTTTTTTTTGCTTTTATTATTATTATTATTTCCGCTCATACAAACTTAACAGGTACACAGATCCCCTCCCTCCCTCCACCTTCCCCCGACCTCCCTGCTCCCCCCTCTCCTCTCTCCTCCCTCCCCATCCTCTAGTGCCTCTCCCCCAATCCCCAGAGCATCCTTTACTGTGCATGCCAAACTCTCCTCTAGGTTGTCTTCTCCAATGAGGTGCAAGAACCCAGTGGCATATCCCAGAACCCTTTCCTGTGTTCCCCTTAAACTTAGGAACACTACTGTGACTGTCAGTCCCTAGCCTCCAAGGATCCTAGTGCCTTTAGTCCATGCTGGACTTTGTGGGGTCAATAATGTGTTGGACATAGCGCAGGTCATGTAAAGTCCTATTATGATCGCTTCGGTCCTAACTTGTGTGGAGTATCTTGCATATCATTACTCTTCACATCCTTGTGCTCTTACAATCTTACTATCCTGATGGGTATTGAAATTCACCCCCTGGCCAGAGATAAAAACCTGTTAAATTAGAGTCTTACGATAAGAGTATATTCAAAGGTAGATGGGATAAAAGTAGGAGACCACGATGAGAGAGGGGTCAATCACATTTGCAAAATGGTTACTTTCTATCAGGTAGCCTATATGCCCACCCCCTTCTAGTAAGATCGTACCCCATCAGTTGCATATGATCAGGAAGGAAAGTCTGTGAACTTAACCAGATGTCTCATTACTTACTTGCAGTCCTTGATGGTGGCATATGTTCTCTGCTGTAACATAGTCCCCTCTCTCCTTGTTTCTGGTGGGGCCCTCCTTCCCCATCCCTCCTGTTTATAATCTTTACAATTACTGTAGATATTACAGAGATTTGTCTTTGAGTGTCTCTAAGTGGGTTTGGTACTAGGATCCACCTATTAGGGAGTACAGATGGTGCTTAATTTTCCATGTTTGGGATACTTCTCAGTGGCATATACATCTTAAAGAACAGGGTCTTGTTCTTTATTTTTTCATACTTATTTACTAGTGAATCTTGCTCATTGACAATTTCATACATGTATACAAAGCATCCTGATTCCTTTCCTCTCCATTTTTCTTAGCTCCCTACTTACCACCGCTCTTTCTTCCTTTTGAATCTTTCCTCCATATTCGTGTCCCTTTGTTTTATATTGTGTTCCACTGGGATTAAACAGGGCCTTTTTTTATGATCTGGGATTAAAATCTTCTCTAGTAGGCTCCTCTGTAGTTACACAACTGCTTATTTTTGTTCCCCTGTTCTACTTCACATCTGTTATTTACTCATTACTCATCAGTACTGTGTAGGGTCACATGGGTTTCTCATCAGTACACAGCTGCTCATAGTCCAGGGAGGTACATTGAGACTTAGTTAGCACTTCTGTTTTGGGCTCATCACACTATATATGTGTTGATTCTGGAGGCTGGCACTTCATAATCCTTTTCCCTGTCTCCTGGCTATTTTTTTTTCTCCCTGTTCTGCAGATATCTTTGAGCCTGTGGGACAGTATATAAGCCTTGCTGAGTCCCAAGTACTCAACCTTAACTTGTTCTTATGTCTTGTAACCCTTGTTATCGACATTTCCCTTGGTCATGGTGAAAGGGTCTCTGCTTCAAAGTCAAGGGTAGTATTTGTATTCCTTTCCACTTCTGTGAGGTTCCCTGTTCTTTTAGGGGAGAAGGTTACACATCCTACCCAGGGCTAAGCATGTCACAATCATCTGTTTTCTGTCAGCCTTGTCTATTGCAAAAAGCAGCTTCTGAGATGAAGGATGAAATCTGCACTGATAGAGAGGTTTCAAGATAGTCAATTTGTTACTGTGTTCTTTCAGTAAAACAATAGTATAGGTTCTCTCCTAGGGCCTATGACCTTTAGTGTGACTTACAATGGTTTTATCTTTTCTATGTGAGAATCCCTGGGCTGTTCTGACGTACCAATGGCATCTGTGAGATCACTTGGGGTCTTACCACCTTAATGGTAACAAACTTTCCAAGTCGTGAGTTTCAATGTCTCCACAACTTATTCAATCTTGGGACAGAGTAACAAGTCAAAGAAGTGGATGTTTTGAAAGCCCCTGGAAAGTTTTCTAACCCTGATTATTTATTATTTCTCAGAGTTTTTTTTAATCTCTTAGCATGTTTTTAAAATTGTTTTAAATGAACGATACCATGTCATCTCAGTGGTTTTCACTTCACTCATCAATGGAGTGAATGCAATCTGCGGCTACATACCAAGGACACTTATGATCACAAGTCTCAGTCTCCCTGTGAGCAGCTTAATTATTCTGGTGAAGTTGTGATTCCCCCGATAGCTCTTCAAAGCAGAGGGATGAATTACTCTTGAATCAATCCTGCTGCCGACTCACTTATGTCTCACTAGTCATCTTATGTGCTTTTCTCTATTTCTCTATAAAGGATTTTTTTATTTTTTAATGTTGTATACATGAATATTCTGATTTTGTAATATTTCCAACATTGTTTCCAAATCCTACCCTCCATCCTTTCCTTCTTATAACCCTTCATCTCCTATTTTTAAATCTTTTTGTTGTGTAGCCCACTGTATTTCATCTAGTATGTGATAATTTATGCCTGACTTGTTTCATACTCCAGGAACCATCCCAGATCAGTGGATACACCATTGAAGAATCCTCCTTCACTTCTCCATCGGAATTAGTCATCATTAGAGGTGTGGAGCTTCTCAGAGAGCTTTCTAATGTTATGGTGAGACGTTGATAAGATAAAGCCCATGTAATTCTTGGGTAAGTATACTTACCTTCCATGAAATCTTATATATCACAATTACGTCATGTCTAGGAGATAATGCATGGCCCACCACCCTCCAATCTCCTTACAATATTAATGTTCCCTCTTCTGTAATGGTCTCTGCATCTTGAGGTGCGAGTGGGTGATGCTTATATGTCCTATTTAGGGACAAACAGTTCACAGACCCTTATTTTCTGCACTTTGGCAAGTCGTGCTTTTCCATAAAAAATAGCTCCTGTTGTAGAAGAAGGCTACTAGATTGAGTGCTGACTGTTCTTCCAATCTATGGGTATAATAACAGATATTTATGGAGCAATTTGGTGTATGTCTTCCTAGCTAAAGTTTCATAGTTTATTCTTCCCTTGTGACCTATTCCCTTCCTTTTTATAAATTCTTGTTCTAGCTATCAATAACAGGAATGTATTCCATTTTGGCAAGCATGATTTAAATCTAATCCGAAACCTGTTAGTTGTGTCCTTGATACTCATGCCACCATTATACTGGTGGTCACCTGCTGCATGGTGATTTTTATTGTAACCTGCAGATCTCACAGGTTGATGAGACCTTTGATTATGTTTCTCCCCAGCAGCTTCTACAGTATTCTTTGGTTCTGTGTAAGCTATCCAACAAAGAGAAAGTCCTCACACCAGTTCCAGTTGATCTATTTTGCCCATGTTCTATGATCCATATGTGATACATCTTCAGTAACAGAGTCTAACTGTCAGTTTTTTAAGGAAACCAAGAGCAATGGCAAAAGCCTATGATGTTTGGGGAACGTTGGAGACATCTCTTACTAAAAACTTATAAGGAAGTGCATATCCTTGCTACTTCTAGTATACTTTTAATTGTCTCTGGGTTCTAAGTGGACTAATTCAGGGCACATTTTGGTTTTTCCCTGTTTTCCTTTCTCTGTGTACCTCTGCATTGTCCATCCTTGGTCCTTTTGAAAAAGAAATGTTTTGCATATTAATAATGTAGGAGGTTCTTTTGGGGTCGCATCCCACAATCTTAGGGTTTTTCTTTAAGTCATTCCATCCATCCTATATCCCATCCTCTCATGGCTTCCCTAGGCAAAATTTCCTATTTTTCCTTCCCTCACCCTACTTGCCATGATATCCAATATCACCTTTTCCAAATGTATCACCCTAACTGTCCCTTCTCTCTTTTCCACTCATCGATCCCTTTCTAACTTTCTGAATCTTACAGTAATTCCAAACTGAATACTTCAGTAAGGAGATTACTAGCACCCACATATAAAAAAATATCTTTATGTCTAAAATAACTCACTCTTTTCCTGTTCCAACATTTACCAGCAAATTCCAAAATCTCATCCTTCCTGATGGCTAAATAGTATTCCATATGTATATACAACACATTTTCATTATCCATTTCTCTGTTGATGGGCATGTTGACTGATTCCATTTTATCACTATTGTAAATACAGCTCCAATGAATATGGATTAATAAGTGTCTTTGTAATAAAACGTAGAGTCTTTTGGGAATAATTCTGGAAGTAGTATAGCTGGGTCATGTAGTAGTTCCATTTTTTACTCTCTGAAGAACCTTCACACTGATCTCCAAAGTGATTGTACTAGTTTACACTTCCACCAGTAATGAATAAGTGTTTCCCTTTCTCCATGTCTTCACCAGTATTCTCTGTTATTAGTGTTCTTGATCTTTGCCATTTTGCCTAGGATAAGATGATATGAAAGGGTAGTTTAATTTGCATTTCTCTGATGACCAGGGAAATTGAGCATCTTTGATTTCTTTGTGAGTGAAGTCCCTGTTTAGTTTCTGGGCCTTTTAAAAAATTGGGATGTTTGTTTTCATGGTGTTTAAGTTTTTGAGTTTTGTATACTCTGGAGCTTAGTCTTTTGTCAGATTCATAGCCAGCAACAATTTCCTCCAGTTCTGTAGGTTTTCTTCTTGCACAATTGACAGTTTCTTTCACAGAATAGAACTTTTTAATTTCATGAATCCCATTCCATTTGTTGATTATTGGTCTTAGTTCCCGGGTATTTGGGGTTCTTTTTAGAAAATCTTTATCTAGGCCTATCAATTCAAGTGCACTCCCTACTCTTTCTTCTTTCAGGTTTCAAGTTTAACGTTGAGGTCTCTGATCCATTTGGGGTTGATTTTTGTGTAAGGAGAAAGGCAACAGTCAACTTTCATGCTTCTACATGTAGATGTCCAATTTTCCTGATACCACCTGTTGAAGATGCTGGCTTTTCCCCAGTGTGTATGATTGGTACCTTTGTCAAACATGAAGTGGATATGGTTTCTCTGTTATAATCCATTGGTTGTGTCTGATTTTGTGATTGTACTAAGTTTTTTTTTCTATAGCTTTCTACTATAGTTTGAAATCAGGTATAGTGATACCTCCAGCAGTATTTACATTGCTCAAAATTGTTTTGGCTAATCAGGACTTTTGTCTTTTTATATGAATTTTGAGATTTTTTTTCTGTTATGTGAAGAATTGCATTGGGATTTTTGATTAGGGTTTTATTGAATCTGTATATTGCCTTTGATAAAATGGTTGTTTTCACAATATTGATCATGCTGATCTGTGAGCATAGATGGTTTTTTCGCTTTCTTTAATTTCTTTCAGCGATGTTTTGTAATTTTCATTGTATGTGTCTTTTACTTCCTTAGCTAAGTTTATTCAAAGGTATTTTACTTTCTTTGAGGCTGTTTTGAATGGGATTGATTTGTATGTTGATTTTTGTACCCTGCCACTTTGTTGAAAGCACTCATTTATTCAAGTAGTTTCTTGGTGAAGTCGTGTGGTTCTCTCAAGTATAGAATCATGTCATCTGCAAATAGGGATACTTTAACTTCTTCCTTTCATATTTGTATTCCTTTTACCTCCCTGTATTGCTGTATTGCTCTAGCTAGGATTATAAGCACAATATTGAACAGGAGAAATGATTGATAGTCTTGTTTCATTCCTGATCTAAGAGAGAATGCTTCAAGTGTTTTTCTGTTTAGAATGATGTTTGCCTTAAGCTTGTCATAGATAGCATTTGTTATGTTAAAATACATCCCTCTCATCCTTGTTTTTTCCAAAACTTTTATCATGAAGGGATGTTGAAGTTTGTCAAAGGACTTTTCTGCATTTATTGACAGGATCATATGATATTTGTTTTTGATCTGTTAATATGATGAGTCACTTTTAATTGATTTACATATATTAAACCATCATTTCTGGAATGAATCCAACATGGTCATGATGTATGATCTTTGGGTTATGATTTTGGATTAGGTTTGAAAGTATTTTGTTGAGGATTTTTGCAACTGTTCATTATTGATTGATATTGGCCTATAATTCTTTTTCTTTGTCGTGTCTTTGGTTTTGGAAAAAGAGTGATACTGGTTTCACAGAAGAGTTTGGGAATATTTCTTTCTTCTCCATTTTATGGAATAATTTGAAAAATAGTAGTGTTGGTTCTTCTTTGATGGTCAGGTAGACTTATGCACTCAGGATTCATCTGGTCTTGTGTTTGGATCCATTTGTTATTTGTATTGCCTCTGTAGTATTTGTTTGATGAATTTGGGTATTCCTGTGTTTGATGAATATATGTTTAGGAGTATAAGATCCTCCACCTGGAATGTTCCCTCAACTAGGACATAGTATCCATTTGTATCTCTTATGGTTTGCTTTAGTTTGAAGTCTATTTTGTCTGATACTAAAATGGCAACTCCTGCCTGTGTCTTCTTTCCATTTGCTTAGAATATCTTTGAGTATCCTTTCACCCTGAGAAAGTTTCTATCTTTCATGATGAGGTGTGTTTTTTGGAGGCAGAGAATTGATGGGTCTTAGTGTTTGATCTAAGCTATCAGGCTGTGTCTCTTAATTGGGAAGTTGAGCCTATTGACATTTAAAGTTATCATTGAAACTTGTTTAATAGTTCCTGATATTTTGTTTATCTTATGGTGTTTGAATTTTGTATTCTTTCATTCAGAACTTATACTGGTATAATTTGTTCTCTTTAGTCTCTTTGATGTATTTATCCTTCTCTTCTATCTTACACATTCCTTCCAGTATTCTCTATTACCCTGGCTTAGTGGCCAGATACGTTAGACTGTTTCTGTCATGGAATGTTTTTCTTTCTCCTTCTGTTATGACCAACAGTTTTGCTGGATATAATAACCTCGACTGGCATTTGTGGTTCATTCAAAACTTGTATTATATCTCTCCAAGCCCTTCTGGCTTTTAATATTTGTACTGAAAAGTCAGCTATCATTTTGATAAGCTTGTCTCTGTATGTGACTTGTTCCTTCTGTCTTGCAGCTCTTAAAAGCTTGTCTCTAATGTTCATATTTGGTTTGCAACCTATCCTATATTGTGAGGTAGTTCTCTTTTTTTGTCCTGGTATTTGGTATTCTGTATGCCTCTTGAATAAGGACGGGTATCTCTTTGTTTAGGTCAGGATTATTTTCTGCTATTATACTATTAATTATGCATGAGGATCTTCCTCATATGTGTCTGTTTTTGAGATACCCATGATCCATATATTGGCCTTTTGATGGCATCCCAGAGTTCCAGTATGCTCTCTTCAAGTGTGCTTTTCAATTTATCAGTTTCTGTGTGTCTAAAGAAGTGCTCTGGTACTGAAGACTTTAGGTTTTCTCTCTCTGTGCAGAGGAAGAATTTGATATATTCCTTGCCTTACTTCAAAAATTACTGCATATACAGATGAGAGTGATTATTTATTAGATTCACAGATATAAACAATACTTCATTCAAGCCAATATATAAATCTCCTAAGATAATGCAGAATATAATTTACTTGGTAAAATAATGACTCTTTTAATTAGTACTGCCTTGCACTAGAAAAAGGGATATTGGGCTTACTGTTGTTGTATTCCTTTGTTAATTTTATCTTCACCAGGGAAATATTTTACCTTCCTTTTAAAAATATTATATTTATTAATTTGCGAGGAAGATACAGAGGTAGAGACAGAAAGAAACAAAAAGGAATCATATCTGCATGCCATGACACAATGATGGTGGTTAGTGGACAAATTTTCGTCTATGTTGTGGGCTTCCAGGGATTCAAATAGGTCGACAGCCAGATTTGTAGACTGTCGTCTTTCCTGCTAAGCAAATCTCACTAGCCTTCCTTGTCTTCTTTTAATAATCTCGTTGCTTTGTATTGTAAAGGACTATCAGTGTATTTGGATGATTGCTGTGATGAAAGAGTTAACTGAACGAGAAGCTGATGAAGTGAGAAGCTGGCAGCAGATGGTGTTGTCAAATAGAGGTCTAATTGCATTTAAAAAATCTCTTCAAAATAGTTTCCCAAGCTTTAGGTAACTTAGATGACATTTAGCGGGCTCTGGAAATCACTTAAATGGGTACAGAAATAAAAGAATTACAGAGGAAAATGTCACCATCTGAATTCGTCTTGAGTCTTATTGAGTTGAGACATCTGAGCTCTGGTTAATACTTAGCAGCTATTTACAGCTCACAGAAAAGAATGTGTCATTGTTGCATTAAGGTGAGCTCATTTGGAGGGCAAAATCCTTTTTGTCTGTCTGGAGAGTTAATGTTCTAAAATATAAAGTCTGTGGGAAACAAAGAAATAGAAATTATCTTAAGCTCAATTATAGAATAACCCATTGTGGTTTTGGGGAACAGTAATTAATGCACTTAAAAACTGCAGGAAAAATAACCTATTTTTTCCATTGTATAATTGTCACTGTGGCTGAATGGGGCACAGTAAGAATGAAATGTAAAGTATTTTCATTGTGTCTGGAAGCATGGTACATATCTATGGGATGCCTAAGATTTTGAGATTTGGGGGCATAGTATAGGTGGAATACTCGAGAGGAATTCCCACAAAAATGTAGAGTGAGGATGTAGCTGTAAAATAAACACAAAGTTCTTATTTTACATCTTAGGAAAAAGAGCCCCACAGATAAGCAAGAGTTGAGACTCTGACCTGCAAAATCTAAAATAGTTCATGGTCAAGTTCATCAGAGAGTGGAGCAAAGAGACCAGTTATCACATTACAGCCATGAGCATAAATCAAGCTTGTAATACAATATTCTACGTGTGCAGGATATACATCAATGGAGGCCTGGTTTAGAGTTTAACAATTTAGGATTCAAAGCTATCTTTGTTTTCTATGAATTTAAGTAAACTTAACTTTTTATTCTTCATTTGGTCAGGTATACAATGTCTCCCAGGTTCCTAGGCCTTTTGCACAAAGATAGAATTATGAACTGCTACAGAGTCATAGATTTTCTCTAAATACTTGGGTGTACTTCTGTGACTTTTTAGTTATGGCTTGCTATTCAGTTTATATGATTTACCAATTTCTCTATAAACATAGTTTCAGGATTGCTGGATCTCTAGGTTCTTTCTGCTTTTAGGAAAGCCTTTTCAAGATGAAGAATATATTTTTAATGATTTCCTAATTGTGATTCTTAAACCAACAGAATCAGTAACACATGAGAATATATTAGAAATACAGGTTACTGAGCTCAGTTCTGCATCTGCTGAGTTAGAAGATACATTAGGCACTTAAATACTGACTATCTAGACTGTTTGGTTTCCAGTGTTTTATATATCTCAGTAAATGGATCAGAATAGCTTATCTAGGTGCAAGACATTTTGCCATCAAAATCTATAGAGATATGTTCAGATTTTAGGATGTGCAAGACACAGCTACTTGTCCTTCCCTCCAAAATGTCTTTACTGACACAGACCAGCCTATTTCCCAAGAGATACTGCTGGAATGGCCTTTTGCTTCACAGGACCGTCATCTCCTATCAGCTGGCCTGTCCTACTAGGATATTTATGAAATTGCTGGTTTATGTTTATTTAGCATCTCTCAGCATTAAGTCCTCACCTGATATATAACTACATTGTCCTTTAGAGGTACTATGATTTGGACTCCACAGACTAAATTCTAGCATTAACCAGATAGCAACTGACATGAGCTGAGAAATAGTGATCATGGTGAACTTTCCACCTCTTCCATGGGAAACCATCTGTGGTCAGTTCTAAGGTTCTGATGTCCACCATAGTTTTCAAACTTTGTTGCCTCTTGAAAGTACTAAACTTTCTGTGAAATAAGGAAGCCAGTATGAACTATGACAACTTTTTCTATCGCCCTTTGCAGGTTTAAAAAGATAATAATAATTTCCTGGATAAGCAAGAGGGAGCACTCCTGTACCCTACAGTTTACCCGCTGGTGGACCATTTGCTCCCTGACAGGTGCTTAGGTGCTAGTGCAGGCCCCTAAATGGGACCCAGATGATTGCACAGCCAGGAAGGCATGGGATAGGGAGGAAAATGGGCTAGAGGGGAGAATGGGCAGGATGGGATGCAGGGGTAGGTAGTAGGTTATGAAAACACATACATTTTTGTTACTATAATTAAAAATAATAAACAAAATATATAATTTTCTGTAATGTTCAATATCCTGATGGTTTCCCTAATGAAATTTTTCAATGAATTGTAGAGAAAAAAAGGTTATGAGTTCTTTTGAACTCTTTTCTATTTGTTTGTGTATATGTGGGTGGGGATGTGTCTCTAAGAATGTGCTTTTGTGTATGTGCCTGTGGAAGCCTAAAATGATACCAGGAGCCATCCTGGATTGCTTTATTCTCCTTATTGTTTTGAGGTGGGGTTTCCCAATCTTTGTCTTCCAAGGCCAGAATTTCAGGCCTCTGAAATATCCACCCTAATTTTTTTGATAGAATCTGGGGATCTGAATTCAGGTTCTTTTGTTTATGAGGTAAGGCTTTAACCCCTTAGTTATCCATTTTCCCATATCTCTTTTGAACTCTTAAGGAGAGGAAAGAGTAGCTCACACATGGTAAATTTACTCCAAGAGTTCTTTTTTCTTAGTTTGGCATTCTTACTGCATATTATGTTATAATATGCATGGTATCTCAGTTTCATTTATACTAGGCCACTGTTGAATGCAGCCTTCAGCTACTCAACTAAGTATATAATTACTGCAGCCATATTGATATTCTCACCTCAAGTTTGAAACAGCTTTATCTTCCTCTGTTTGCTATCCTTAAAATAATCCATTTTCTTGCATGTTCTCTGGATTGCCAAATTAACAATATTCTGCCCCTTGCTTTCTGTGACTAAGCCTTTTCCTCCAGGGTCTGTGTCTTCCCTTTATCTCCTGTGGTTTCTTAGTTTTGTCTTTATATTCAGATGGAGCATGATGAAATTGAATCCTTTTTCTGAAACAGACTTCACAACCTGAGTTATCATAAGGTTCTTCATTAAGCTAAATTCTGCTTTAATGTATGGGAAGAAAAGTTGCTGCTTATGCTGGGGAGTCCTGGCAGATGTGAAGTGTGAGGGTACTATAAAAGTCACCACTATCTTCCAATCCTTCATTTTAATTCTTTTCAGTCTGCACTTTCCTATGAGTGCTTTAACTTCTTGAAAGAGACCTGCTGAATTCATCTGACATATTTTTGCAAGCCTATGATCAAGCACAGAGTTTGATTTTCAACTATCTTTGCCCTGCAGCTGCGTCAGATAAGAGATTATTTTTGTACAGCAATAGAGTTCCTAATTTTTATTTTATTTTATTTTTGGTCTGTGCCTTGAGCCAATAATATAGTATTTAGATCTTGTCATACTATTTCTTCAAGTTGTTCAAATCTGAAGCATTCCCCCTGGCTCTCTAGTCCTTGAGTTTTCTCAGGTTCTTCATTTGGCTTTTATAATAGAAGGAATGTGGTTCTCTCCATCTTTGTCTTGGTTAGATTCATCATTTTAAATGACCACAGAAGATAACTTTTAATTTTTCATAGCATGTCCTGCATCATCAGATTTATGATCATCATTTCCCCACGGCCCTATTTTCTCTTTTCTCCACGGCCGTATTGTATCTATCAATCAGGTCACTTAATTGCAAGAACCATGAATCAATATAAGCAAGCAGAGGCCCTGAAAAGTTTAACTCAAAGATCCTGGGAAGCTCATAGACTCTCTGGAAGGTTTGGGGGATCAGGTTTAGTAAATCACAGCTAATGATTTGAAAGGCTGGTATTACCTCTGACATGTGACTTCTCTTGTTGACACCGGAGCACTGTTACAGTATCGCTTCTGCTACTATGCTGGCAAAGTGGTTCTCAGTTACAAAGTGAAATGTTGCAAGGTGCTGATGCATGTCCGGACTGGGCTCATGATTTGAGAAATAAATAAAAGCCAAAAATTAGAAAAGCCAGGAACAGAGAAATAATGTGAATTGGTTAAGTCGGCCTTAAGTAAAATCGTGACTTTAGTAACATAGAATCTACATAGTGTATCGATAGAAAAGCAATATAAAGATGTTTTGTAAGTTTTCAAGATCAAAATATCTCCATGTCTGACATACAGAGTGTGCATTTCCTGTCATTGAAGTTGTCAAGAGATGCAGATAACTCAAATAAGGACCCAAGAAAAGGCCACATAGAGAGAGGTTCAGGACACATATTTTGGGTATTAGATAAGTTGTTGACATAATTAGACAAAGGCATCAACTGGGAAGTTGAAGACTTCTACTTTAGCACATTTGTTAATAATTAATAATTAAGCCTTAAACAAGCCTGGAGGAGATTGTCTAATTAAGGAGGGGTGATCCAGCCCATTGGGGGTGGGACCATCCTCTGAGCAATTGGTTAAAATTGAGGGAATTGACTAAGTAAGCTGGCACTCCTCAGTGCTACTGAACAGATATGCTGGTCTGACAAGTGAGAATTGTCCCTCTCAGGAGTCCTGTGGATTTGGCGTGGCCAGTTCCTTTAGTGCTTGATGTGGGTGTGAGCTCTCTTCCCAAACTGGACAAGTAACTGTTACCAAAAATTGCAAACCATAATAAAACCCCTTGTTCCCTTAGGCTATTTGGTCATGAATTTATCAGCAACTACGCAGAGTAGTTACAAGAGTTGGTTATGGAATCGCTATTCTACCACAACACAGGACCATCCCAGCACATAGACACTGACAAGAGCTTACCAACTAATTGCTTATGTCTAGACCCAGCACACCATTTGTGTGGTTGGTATGGCTTACATTGGTTGCTTTTGCTGTAGTACTGAAAAAGCATGTGCCTGATGGCCATCAACCCATACAGAGAACTGGGAACTAATGGATGGTTCTGGTTGCCATTTCTCATTCAATACCAAATAAAACAATGCACCACAAAAACTCAGGAACTCTGGTCACAGGTTCAAAACTGTGTTTGAAATTGTCATTGGTGGGATACCAATATCATAGGATGGCTGTAGCAAGGGCTACTGCTCTCAGTAGTGGTCTTTAAAGTGTCATCTAACATCTGCAGAGGGCACCAGAGAAAGTGTTTGCTCAGTGTGGTGACTTTGCTGCTGTGATAAGTTTGCCTAGATGCTTCCTCAGAGAAGCACACCAAGATGTCTCAGCATTTATCAGATGAAACTACCTCTTGCATATGAATTTGAGAACTACATGTTATGTGGCCATACTCCTTTCCAGAACACATTTGAGTGAAAAAACTGGTTTGCTAATAGTAAGCCAACAAAATAATCTTGAAAATTTTTGTGCTGTTACCAGGAAATTTGTGTTAATTTTTACAGCTTTCAGGAGACACCAAGATCTTTCATTGAGTTACATTTCTCATTTTGGCTATACACATATATAAAATGTATACTTATATTTATATTTGTATATCCATATTTGGACAGAAGACTTTACTAATCTCAAAAATCTTGGCTTAAATTTATACTACACATCTAATCTAATATCTGTAATATACTAGATAATATTGTGTTGCATTCATGTTTTCAAAGGCCTAATTAACATTTTATGTCTCTATGCAAGTGTATAGGATTTTTAAGGAAGAAGAATCATAATCACTGATTTTTCTTCCATTTTGGAAATTTATTAAAATAAGTTTCATTCTGTACTTGAAAATTGGAATAATAATTTAGAGTAGTATGGTTAACAGGTGAAAGAGACTGGCTAAAATGTAGGTTCTGCTATTTATTTGTTGTATAGCTTTGGTTAAGAATGCCACTACCTGGAGGATCTTTGATTCTAAGATGTGGTTGGATAATTTTTCCTCTTTAAGGTTATTGAGTGGACTAAAATTATTTTTGGGTTCCCTACCAGAGTATTGTTGTGCATGTGACTAATATTATATTAGCACGTATAAGTTGTAAACCATACTTCTCATTCTACAGGAGATTAATTTATGAGCCAGAATGATAAAATAAGTGACCTAGAAGTAGATTTGGAACTGAACTCTAACTAGTCAGAATTTCATGAAAGTCCAAGGAGAAGAAGTCAATGTTGCATTGTGAAAGAAGAGATGAATCATGCCATGGTTCTCCTGAGGTGGAAGAAACTTTCAAAATTCCAACAGAGCTTCCTAACAAACGTCTTCTAGTGGGCTTCAAAGAATGGATTTGATACTTTATATGTAAGCTCTGGTTCTAGAATTTCCAGTTAGTAATCAAGAAATTTAATTTTAATTAATTAGTTATCTTTATGTGTATACAGGCATGCATGCATGTTTGTGGGTACATGTATTTGTACAGTCAGTCATGTGTGAATCAAAGGTCAATATCAGGTGTCTTCTTCTATTCTTCTCCACCTTATTTACTTTGTGTGTGTGTTTTCATATCAGTGGGCATTTGAGTGTGTGCTTGTGGAGACTCAAGGATGATGCTGGGAATCATCCTGGATTGCTCTACCATCTTTTTGCTTTTTTCTACAGTTTCCTGGATTCCACCTTCCAGGACCAGAAGTACAGGCCACCTGCTATTTCCAAAAGATGTTTTTACATTGGATCTGAGCTCATGTTCTTCTGTTTGCCAGGCAAAAGCTTTAACCCCTAAGCTATCTCTCCAGTAACTCCACTTAGTATTTTGAGACAGTTCCCTCACTGAATCTGAAGCTCATTGATTTGGATAAACTGTCTGACTACCAAACCCAAGGGATCATCCTGTGTCTCTCTCCCCAGTGGTAGGATTTCAGGTGTGTGCTTTTGTGCTACGTTTTTTATGTGGATGCTTAGATTCTCATGCTTGCAGGCATGAGCATTATCAACTGAGCTGTCTCCCTAGACTTGATGCAGAAATTTTGGGAAACCTAAGTTTGCTTTTTAAAGATTGCTTGCTTGATTTTTTTTTTTGGTGTGTGTATATATATGCAACAGTATACATGTGGAAGACAGAAGCTAATATTGGGAAGTCTGTTCTCTTCTTCCACCTTTGCATGTGTTCTGGAGACTTGTGTAGCAAGTGCCTTCACCCACTAAACCATGAGAATGGGCCCATGAGTTTACTTTTTAAAGCAAGGAATAATCTTTATACCATGGAATTCACATCTTTTGTGTGTATATGTCAGTTAATTCTGGGTACATAAAGTAATTTGTGTTATTACTACACCCAGTGTTAGAATAGCTCCATCAGCTCTCCAAGATCTGTCCTGTCCAGTAATTCATAGATTCACACTTTGCATTTCTCACGCCCAGCCTCGGGCAGTCACCAGTCTTCTTTCTCTCTTGATAGATTGGCTTGTCTGGGTATTTAATGTAAATGCATCTGTGTATGATGTGGCCTTTTGCAACTGGTTTCTTCCATTTCACACTGTGTTTATGAAACTCATCCATGTGGTAGTATGTTTAGCATTTGGTTGCTTATAATCATGGACTCAGTTTGCTGTCAACATAGGGTCTACTGATGTGTTAGGGAAATGGGGGCCAAAAAATGACTTCACCTTCTTCAAATTTGCCACCTGACAAGCTACAGAGCTACCCACAGAGCAGCTTCCCATAGGGAATTCGCCAAGGTTGAGTCCTCTGGCTCTCTTCCCAGGCTGCGGGAGGAAATGTTTACATCCTTGTCTCTAGTGATTATGCCACTAAATGGTTGGAAAATTGCCCAAGTAGGAGGAGGCAGCTCAGATTCCTACAGCTTAATAACAGCCTTGGCATGCACTTTGGTGAAGGGCAGTGACACACCTGCCACTGGATGGGGGGCATCTAGGGGCAGGAGTGAGTTGCTTCACGGGGAGACTCTGGAATAGGTTGTGTAAGTGCCCTGCTGGAGGTGATGGTGGCAGGGGGCAGGTGTGTTTTCTGGCTGTGTTAGTTGTGAGAATGAAGTAGCTCAGCATTGTGATAGTATAGGCATATGTTATTTATTGCAGGCCTGGAAGTCAAGCAGAATGGGTTTGACTGTGTGACTCTGGGTCAGTTGCGAAGCTTTGCAGATCTTTGGGTGCCAAGCATGTGACTCTCAAGTCATCTGCTGGTGGATTCCTAGAGTTTGAATCTCAAGTCTGCAGCTTGTAGAGCTGTGAGAGTTAAATAAGATATCACAAAGAAAAAAAAGTGTTTCCCACTAAGAAATACTCGGCACATGTAAGCTATTAATTTTAACTCCTTCATAACTGATTGTCAGGCCTAATCTTGTGTCTTGTTGATCCATGTATCTTAAGCGATGATAAGTGATTTTAATTAATAAAATATTGCTTTTTAAAATTATTTAAGGGATCTACAGAAAGAACATTTTGCCTTTGTGATAACTTCCTTTCTTTCTTCACTTATTTTTCCCTTTCTCTCCCTTTCTCATCTTTTTCTTCTTGATCCCTTCTTTTTGATATTAATGAAATTATGTAAATATAATTCCAATAAATAATGCTTATTCTGCTTATTACAGATTGCTGTCACAGCAAAACCCAGTTGATGTACCAAGTTGGGGCTTCTAGCCACTTCCCTCCCCCACTGTCCAGTATCTGCTTGACTCCTGTCACATACATGTGTCATGTGATATGAAGCTTCCCTCCACAGCAAGGAAGTTACATAAAGACTAGTTCCTTCTCCCTGTGGCTTTTCAACAGAGACCCCTCACCTCCACCACCATGCTGTTTGTTACCTATGGCCTTTGAAGCTATCTGTTCCTACATTCCTAGTTAAGCCATAAATCCTGTCTGAATGCTTTCACAACTTTAGGCCAAACTGTACCCCAAAGCTTTATATTGTCATAAAGACTCCTATTATCACACACCTCTTGCTTTCTCTTTTTCTAACAAGCACAAAATGTTTTTTTTGTGAACTTATACTGTATTTTTTACTCACAGAAGTTCTGGAGAGAGCTATCATCATTATCCTCATTGGACAGTAAGGTATAATGTCATCTGCAAGAAGTCACATTGATGACAAATGATGTTTACTACCTGCATTGTTAAACATTGGCAATTGGATGCATGGACATAATGCTGCCTTATTTCTTGGGGCTGGAAGTCTGAAATCTGTTTGTCTCCTACCTTCGCATGGTTGCAGACTTGTTTTACTGGGATTACCGCTACAGCACTACATTCTCAGCCTTTGTCCGTGGCGCCAGTCCCTGTGAGTGTCTTCCTAGCTGTATGCCTGAAGGTCCCTTTCCTTTACTCTCACTAAACACGAGTCATTGGAGAAGGGGTAAACAAAACACTAGATACATTTGAGAGGAACTTAGTGCTAATCCAAGAAGTAGAAAATACCAGACAGAGCCAGAGAACATTTCAGAAGCTTTCAGCCACTTGTCTTATAAGCCACTCAGAGGAAAATTCTGAATTTACTTACTTATGTGGGACTGAGTGGAGACAGGAAGGGAGGGAACTAAATAGTCTCAGTGGGTATATCTAGAAGCACCTAGAAGAGCTAAAGCCAGGAGAGACCAGGAGAAGTTGCAGCAGACAGGTTGTCAGATGTGGGAGCTCATAACTTGTTTTGGAATGAGAACAAAATTTGACCTTCCAACAATGAATCCTTAAAGAGTATGGGTGGTGGCAATTGTCTAATGGGGGAATTTAATAAAGGGCAATGTATTTAAAAATAAAACAATCGAACCAAGCATCACCAGATAAAATAAAATAAAATAAATAGGATTTGAATTGAATAGGCCAAGAATAATAACTAAGAGGGGTTTAGAGAACAGCTGGGTATCGCATAAGGTTTGTGAAGCCTTAAAGAGTGAAGGGACAAAGTGGGAAGTTCACAGAAGGGACAAAAGATTCAGATTGCCCCTGCAAGGTTAGATGGGAAGACCCAGGGAGTAAAACAAGGAAAGAAAGAAAGGAATGCAAAATATCCCTGGCATTCCTGGGAAGCTACACAATAGAGCAGGGACCACAGGAGCCATGATCGTGTTCTCTTACTGTGCAGGACGGTACCAGAATTTAGCAGTGTTCCCTAAAATAAGCCAAGGACAGAGAAAGGAAACTGAAGTTTTAGCATAGTACCAAGGCATGAAAGAACAGGTCCTTGGACCTCTATCGCAGGTGCATGGAAGATGGCTGCTCGCTGGGATTTGACTTCCTGATAATTCAAATTATCTGGATGTGCTCTGAACAGGATAGCTCAGCTTATCTTTACTGGTCATGGCTCAATGCCACAGCTGCTCTGTTCGACTTATTCCTTAGCAGACGGCCCTGTCTTAAGTGGTGCTCATAGTTAGTAGCTCTGTTTCTCTTTCTCCCATCTGCCCAAGTGCTGCCCCTGCTTTGTACTCATTGCTTCTTTGCAACTGCACTTTGGAGCTAACTGTCACTCACATAGTTGGAATCTTCAACACCCTCACACTGTGAACATTACATGTGGACAGTGGCTTTTCCCAGATATTCATAGGCTTATTGATAGAATATAGGAAGTCATGGAACCAAGAATGAGGGGATATGCATTCCTGTCTATACAGTAGATGGCTAGACATATAGTCCTGTTTTTAAGGACAGAGAAGAGCAGAAGCCATTGAGTTCTGTTTGTCTGTGTGTTCAGACATAATGTTGGTTAGTGATGAGTTTCTACTCATCATATTAGCACATGCAGGCAAGAGGTTATAACACTTGTACTTTTCCTCAGAGAATCTAATAAACTAGGGTACTTAACAACTGTATACATCAAACTAAAAAGATCAGGCAGGAAAAAAGGGAAATTGACAGATTACCTCTAGTCGGTATTCCAAAGATGAATTGGAATCTAGTCACATTGTGACTTCTCTACGGGCTGATGCAAAGGGTGGCTTGGGCAGTATGTGTGTGTGTGTGTGGGGGTTCTATCTAGATCTAAATCTAGAATTTAGATCAGAGCTTGTCTTCCAGCAGTCCTGGAGTGTGATTCTCAGTGCTAGTGCGCTCAGCACCTCCAAAGGACCGCTCTTCCCAACGGCCCCAGATGACTGCAGGGAGCTTGTGAATGGTTCTGCTATAATTAGCCCAGCTGACATCTCTCAAGTCCTTACTGCTGCCAAGAAGCTTCTTCCCAAGCCTTCAACCGAAGAGACCCTGTGCCACCCCCTTTCAATGATGGAGAGCTTATTTATGAGCTCGGATACCTTCCTGATAGTCTTCTTCAAGTAAAAATAAGGAAGGAAGGGAGGAAGGAAGGAAGGAAGGAAGGAAGGAAGGAAGGAAGGAAGGAAGGAAGGAAAGAAGGAAGGAAAGAAGGAAGGAAAGAAGGAAGGAAAGAAGGAAGAAAGAGAGGGAGGGAGGGATGGAGGAAGGGAGGGAGGGAAGGAGGGAAAGAGGGAGGAAGGGAAGAGAGAATAAGAGAGGGAGGGAGGGATGGAGAAGAAGGAAGGAGGGAGGGAGGAAGGGAGGAAGGAAGGAGGGAATAAGAGAGGGAGGGAAAAAGAGGAGGGAGGGAGGGAAAAGGAGGGGGAGAGAGGAAGGGAGTGAGAGAGAGAGGGAGGGAAGGAGGGGGAGAGAGAGGGAGTGAGAGAGGGAGGGAGAGAGAGGGAGGGAGAGAAAGAGATAGTAAGGGAGGAAGGATTCGGGATGGAGAGCGCAAAGAGGGAGAGACTTCGAAAAGTTCGTCCTTTTGAAAATTTTGAGTCACAAAAACCACTCAAATACAGAGTTTGAAGCTCATTAAGCAGGGGATGTGTCCTCTTAGGCTGGCTAGAGGTTTTGCCCTGCACCTTTATAACTTCTCTGCTTGCTGCCTTCTCAGGAAGTCAAAACCCAGAGCTCTCCCTGTCTCCACTGTATTGCCTTATTATTTCCCTTATTTTTGACTTTTTTGTTTTTACATTTATTTTTATTATATATACATGTCATATTTGTCATTTACTCAGCACTTAGGAAGATGAGCTAAGACATAGTGCCTGTTCTTAGATTGTTCACATTAGTTTTCATGAACCAGAAATCTTCTTCATACACTACTGATATTCAGAAGGTGAGGAAAAGGTGTACCTCAAGACTCCGCTGCTCAAACTCCTTAACACTCACAGAGATTGATATTATATTTGTACTCAGGTTTTTAAAGTATGCTTTGCTACATTATAACTAAAATGTGGTCTCATATAAAAGTTGGAGTCAGAGAGAGTTCAGGTTAGACAATAGGCCCGTTATTTATGAGCTGTTAAGAGGTTCAGACTGTGGCCTGCACTAAGTTACTCTACATTGTGGACAACAGTGACTCTCAGGTGAGATTTGCCTATGATACTACATTTATAGGTAGCATTTCCTCCACTTTTGACTGCAGATGCAGGCAAAGAATGAGTGTGCATCTGATTTTGTCAGTTGATACCATTACCTGTCTACTACCACCCATAAAACACAGACTGACTAGGTGAAAAGGTAATTCCTATAAGCTTATGAGGCAGACTTAAAATATAAGAATACATGGGCATACTAAAGTCATATGTGGGACTGGAAAGAGAGATGTCTCAGGGTTAAGACTCTGCCTCACAAAGAGAAGGTCCTTTGTCAAAGACCAAATGGCTGTAACTTTGTGGGCTTATATCTGGGTCTTCAATCCTTATCCATTGATCTGTGTGTCTATTTTGGAGCCAGTACCAGGCTGTCTTTATAACTATGGATTTGTAGTATAGACTTAGATTTGGTATGGTAATACCTCCAGCTGTGTTTTTGTTATTCAGGATTGTTTTTGCTATCCTGGGTCTTTTGTGTCTCCATATGAACTTTGAGATTATTTGGTCAACTTCTTTAAAGAATTGCTTTGGGATTTTGATTGGTATAGCATTGAATCTGTATATTGCCTTTGGTAGGATGGTCATTTTTACAATGGTGATTCTGCCAATCCAGGAACAAGGGAGGTCTTTCCACCTTCTGGTGTCTTCTGCAATTTCTTTCTTTAGGGTTTTAAAGTTTTCATTGTAAAGGTCTTTTACCTCCTTAGTTAGGTTTATACCAAGGTATTTCATTTTTTTAGGGGCTATAGTAAATGGTATTGTTTCTCTCAAGGCTTTTTCACTTCTTTCATTCTGGGCATATAGGAAGGCCTCTGATTTTTGCACATTTATTTTGTATCCTGCCACCCTGCTGAACTTCTCAATTAGTTCCAGGAGCTTCCTGATGGAGTTTTTGGGAT
Source organism: Typhlomys cinereus (assembly GCA_023101885.1). Lineage (NCBI taxonomy): Eukaryota > Metazoa > Chordata > Mammalia > Rodentia > Platacanthomyidae > Typhlomys > Typhlomys cinereus. Next base: position 9,773,298 of record JALPQD010000014.1, read on the forward strand.
CACTCAGGTATAAGATCATGTCATCTGCAAATAGGGATAGCTTGACTTCTTCCTTGCCGATTTGAATCCCTCTTATGTCCCTTTCTTGTCTTATGGCTTCAGCTAAGACTTCAAGTACAATATTGAATAGAAGTGGTGAGAGTGGACAGCCTTGTCTAGTTCCTGATCGAAGTGGGAATGCTTCCAATTGTTCCCCATTGAGCATAATCCTTGCTGTGGGCTTGTTGTATACAGCTTTTATTATATTGATAAAGGTTCCTTCCATTCCTACTGTCTCTAGCGTTTTGATCATAAAAGGCTGTTGGATCTTGTCAAAAGCTTTTTCTGCATCTATCGAGAGTATCATGTGGTCTTGGACTTTGGACTGGTTTACATGATGAATTACATTTATTGATTTGCGTATGTTGAACCAACCTTGTGTGCCGGGGATGAAGCCTACTTGGTCCCCATGAATGGGGCCCAAAGAATCCAATGGAAAAAGAACAGGATCTTCAACAAATGGTGCTGGCAAAACTGGATCTCCACATGCAGAAGATTAAAGCTGGACCCGTACTTGTCACCATGTACAAGACTTAATTCCAAATGGATCAAGGACCTTGATATCAGGCCAGAGACTTTAAAAACCATAGTTGAAAGGATAGGGAACTCCCTCGAACTGATTGGGCTAGGCCAACACTTCCTAAACAGACATCCAATGGCACAATCACTGCTACCAACTCTCAACAGTTGGGATCTAGTGAAATTAAAGAGCTTCTGTTCAGATAAAGAGATTGTCACACGAGAAAATCTTCACTAACCACATATCTGACAGAGTTCTACTGTCCAGAGTGCACAAAGAACTTAGAAAATTAAACTCCAAGGAAAACACTGGCCCAATTAAAAAATGGGCCCTGGAACTTCAAAGAAACTTTACCAGGGATGAAATTAAAATGTCTAACAATTATCTTAAAAAATGCTCCACTTCCTTCGCCATCAGGGAAATGCAAATCAAAACTTCCCTGAGATATCATCTCACCCCGGTCAGGATGGCAAAAATCCACAATACAAACAACGACAAATGCTGGAGAGGATGTAGAGAGAGGGGAACTCTCCTACATTGTTGGTGGGAATGCAGGCTCATACAGCCACTCTGGCGAGCCGTCTGGAGATTCTTAAAGAAATTAAAGATTGAAATGCCATATGACCCTGCTATCCCACTTTTGGGAATAACCCCCCATGCAGCAGAGGTTCGTCTCGATAGCACAAGCTCGACCATGTTCATAGCAGCACTGTTTACAATAGCAAAGTCATGGAATCAACCTAAATGTCCAACAGTTGACGAGTGGATAAGGAAACAGTGGTACATCTATACAATGGAGTACTACTACTCAGCCATCAAAAATGATGAATTACTGGAATTTGCTGGGAAATGGATGTCATTAGAAAGAATTATATTAAGTGAAGTATCCCAAACCCAGAAAATTAAGCGCCGTATGTACTCCCTAATAGGTGGCTCCTAGTACCAAACTCACCCAGCCCACATTGAGACACTCAAAAGTAAACCTATGAAACACAGTAATTGCAAGGATTATGAACAAGAGAGATGGGTTAGGAGGGCCACACCAGAAACAAGGAGAGAGGAGACCATGTTACAGCAGAGAAAATAGGCCTCCATCAAGGTCTGCAAGTAAGTAATGAGAAACCTGGTTAAGTTCACAGACGTTCTTTCCTGATCTCACCAGAAGGGGAGGGCATATAGTCTAGCAGATAAAAAGTAATCATTTTGCAAATGGGTGATGGACCCCTCCCTCAGTGAGGTTTCCTACTCTTATTACATCTACCCTTGAATGTGCTATTACAACAAGACTCCAGTTTAACAGCTTTTTGTCTCTGGCCAGGGGGTGACATACAGTGCCCAGCAGAATGGAGTGAAGGGAATTGCAGGAGCAGCAAAACTGCAAAAGAAAATCAACAAACCACAATCCAGAACTTCAGAGACTATATCAATCACATAGAACTAGGACAGCCTAATCTCTCCCCATCCTGGAGCTCAGGGACATTTGCGGAAGAGGGGGCGGTAAGATTGTAAGAGCAAAAGGATGGGAGGAGCAACGATTTGCAAGATTCTCAACAATAGTTGGGGCCAAAGCAATCGTAATGGGACTTTGCATGCCCTGCGCAATGTCCAGCGCACTGTTGCCCTCATAAAGTCTAGCATCTGTTAAGGGCACCGAGACCCCTGGAGGCAAGGGATTGACAGCCATAGTAGTGATCTTATGCTTAAGGGGAACAAGAGAAAGGGCTTATGGAAATGCCACTGGGTCCTTATATGTCATCGGAGAGGAGGACCCAATGGAGAGTTAGGCGTATACAATAAAGGACTCTCTGGGAATTGGGGGGGAGGCACTGGGGGAAGGGGAGGGGGAGGAGGGGGGAGGGAGGGAACTGGTAAAAAATTTTAAAATGTATAATTAAATTTTTAATAAAAAAAAAAAAAAACAAAGAGAAGGTCCTGAGTTCAGATCCTAGATCCCACGTAAAAACATCAGTCTGCACTTCCAGCCCTCATGGGCTGAGCCTGGAGTATCCCAGAGTGAAGTAAAAAGGAGGTAGACATAATCTAGGATGATTCCCAAAGTCATTCTTGGCTCTCCACAGGGACATACAGCGCCCTCTGATACACACACACACACACACACACACACACACACACACACACACACAGACACACACACAAATAAGTAAATAAAGTTTTTTTTAAATGAAATCATAATGTGAAAACAAGCCCCAAGAACTTACAAACAAATCAGTGAGGAATGGTGCAAACCCTTACCTGCACCCCACGAACAGGAGGACGTGCAACTCTAACGTGGCAACATCCCACTAACGAGTTTCTGAAGGACTGACAGGAAGATACCTGACTGTCCCCGACTTCAGCTCAGCTGCATCGGCACTGTTCATGACCCCCAGTGTAACTGCCATGAGTCTCTCCATCCTTCTGTCTCCCCAGACCCAGACCTGCACTTCTTTACTGTGGATCTGCACCTCTGCAGTAGACTCACCGCCATACCAGGGTTAATCTCGGAAGTCTTCAGCTTGGCTCTGCTTGTCTCTAACAGCTCTCTAACAAAGTCCATTTATATCTTAATCTAATACGTACAAGTACATAAACACAGACATCATGCACGCATGCGCACGCGTACGCATCCCTTGTACTCATTAGCAAAGACTCTCTTTACATCCGTAACATCCGCATTAGTTCTCTTTCTCTGACTGCGGTAAGGCTTCTTTGAGCTCCTTGAACTTGTTGGCCTCCTTAAATCTTTGCAGTAGTTCCTTAATGTACTTGAAAGCATACATATATACATTTTTACCATGTGATGTGTGCTCTGGGACTTAATTTTGGCAATTAGAATTGGAACGAATGAACCCATAGCTCACTATCAAGGGAAATCAAGACTACTTATTAGTCAATAAATTCTGACATTGTGGAAAGACACAAACACGTCTCTGTGTTTCTGGTGTCCTGAGCTCAAAGCACCCCTGCAGTCTTGACCTCTTTGAGCCGCATTTTCCAGTAGTGTAAATTGAGAGAACTGACTGAACACTAAGCTGCAAGAGCAGACGGCAAGTCAGCAAGCATTTTGGCAAAGGCTCCTTCCCCTTTGTCCTCTTAGAAAAAGGAATGGCATTTTATCCAATCTCTTCGTGTTCAAAGATTTTTCTCTCAGTTTCAGATGTGAAAACGTGCAGAGAAAAGTCCTTAGTGATTAATATAACCTAGTAAATTGATAGCTGAATGAATGAATTCAGAACAGATCAAAGAGTAAGGAGCATGGGTAGGGAGCACTCTAAGGGAACTGTTGCTTTCCCCTACAGAGTCTTAAAGAAGCCTCCTTGAACCCTGGAAATCTAAACCCAGAAGGTCAGATAGTGCTGTCCATGTATCTTCTGCAGCTGAGCTGTGCCTAAAGCCGTGCCCAGTGCCAGTATGTGGATGAAGATATCCTGAGGATTTAACCTGATTTTCGGCATTTACTTATGTCTCTAGTGAACTGATTCTTTCTTATGCCAACCTACCTATGGTGTTATACTCAAAATGTTAGAAACTCTATAGGAAAAAATAGCATCTGCCATAGTTTTTCCAGAGGAGGGCTCATAAAATTATAATAAACACATGAAAATAAAAAATAAACAAATGCCTGTTTCCCTCTATGATTGAGAATACTAATTCTGTTTTCTCATCACTCTTCATCTATAGATCCAGCAGTATTTCAGGAGTAACCCGGCCTCATTGCCAGTTGCACATGAAGGAAAAAGAGAAAATTTCATTGTTCAGTCATATATTTCAAAGTTCTGTTAAAGTTAGTTTGGATGTACATTAGGCATGCTGACAATTATTTGGTGTCTGGATAGTCTTTTGATTAGTGTATGCTAATTGAATGAGATAAGGGTTTCGATTTTGATGCCTTTATGTGTGCTTAAAATCTTTGATCATCCTAAGGGGAGGTTGAAAAGAAGCCATAATCATGTATCAAAACTAAATTATAAAACTTATACTACATAGTGATTTATTCCTGTGATATTCCATATAATAGTAAAATGTGATTTATATAACTCATTCTTTGTTATTAATCTAGGCATGGCTTTGGAATTGGTAATTACAGTTACCAGGTACAAAGATGAGGTGGGAACCCCAAGATTCCAAGAGTGAATGTTTCTTAAAGTTGACACCAAGATACCTGACTCTCCTTGTCCTAGTTGTAACTCAGCTTTAAGAGGCTGGATATTACACATTACTTACTTTGTAAGTCATAAGGCTTTCTTTGCAGTTAATGGACCTCTCTAATGTGTGGTCCAAAAGCAGCATAGACACAGGGCTGTGCTTCAATAAAATCTATTTCTATCTATTTCTTAAAGCAAGCAATTGGCCTGATTTGATTAATGGGTCATTATTTAATCATCAGTGTTTTCCTTTTCTCTTTTTGCACGAGTGATCACTGTGGTTCCTTCTTCAACTTGTTTGTTTCTGAAACATATGTGGACTGAGCTCCCACTCACATCCATACTGGTTTATTTTGTGCTAGTATTTGTTACTTGAAGGCTACTGTCAACGAGTCCTCCACAAACAGCTGCCCTATCACTTTTTCACCATGGAGTATGGGAGGTTTCATGGAGATATGGGCCTACCTTGAGAGATGGTATGAGACTGGTGCTGAACTTGGGCTTATCTTGCTGGTGGGCCATTCATTCCCTGGGATTGTCTGGGCACACGCCAATACAGACAAACTGGACGAAGCCCATTGGACCACATTTGCAGAGGGTCATGGGAGTAAGAAGGAGACTATCTGATAAGGAAAATCTGTGAGGTATCATAGGAAGGGGAGAGTAAAAACGGTTTGGGTCTTAGGAAATAAGAACAGTCAAATTCATTGTATGTATTTGTATTCAAAAACTTCAATAAAAATAAGAAAGAACTTGCTGCTTACTTTAGTGGAGTCATGAAGGCTTCTATTGTTTCATCTAGGATTCATGGACCAGACTTGAGTCAAAGGTCTTAACCTAACAAGGAAAGTGCTGAAAGAACCATTATAAAGGTTCAGATTATGTGTTCTGAGCATAGGACAGGAAGAGAAAAAATTTAATTAGTGAGCTTTCAGAAGAACTTTCAGGAGAAGGGACATTTGTTCTGGTCTTCCAAGCATGAATGCATTTAATGAATGTCTGACATTAATATGCCCATATGTTTATTTCATAGATGTGTTTTTAATTAGAGTTAATGTAAGTTGTGTATATGTTTCTGTGATTTTATTTATAAGGTATATCTTTATAAGTTTGTAGACAGAAATTTATTGAGTGCTGCATACAAAATTCTGCCTTCTATCCATGTTAGACTGTTTGAAATAATTTTAACATAGATGATATATCTTTCTCATTATTTCCTACTTGTCCTGAGTTTTACTTGCTCTCTCTTTACTTTCTATCTACTTCTGTATTTTATTAATAGCTCTTTTACCTTTCTTGACAATTTATTATATATAAACATTTCAAAAAATTTTCACAGTCTTCCTGGGATTTGTATCACATGTATTCATTTATAACTTATCTTCACATGATATTATTTCATTTATGGTATAATAATCTTAAAATTTTTATTCCAATTTTATATTTCCTTACGTGTTGTCACATCTTGCATATATATATTGCTTATCAACAGAAATGTATAAATACACTCTAGTATATAATATTTTATATTATATACATGTTTCAAGTATATATACATATATATGTATACACATATGTATATCGGGTGTATATATTAATTATATATATTATTATGATTGGCTGCTTGTTAAGGTAGGTAGCTTTGACAGGTGTGATGATATTTCTGTATGTGAAATGCAGGGTGGGGAAGACTGCAGCCATGCTTTTAAATAGAATCATTGTTTGTAAATTGCCCTACTCTCTTGTATCTATATTACTTCTGTGGTTAGAATGAAGTTAACTCATGAGAAATCCCTCTCCTAGGCCCTCTCCTCAAGTAAATACATTGAGAGTAATGTAAGAACAGTAATTCTGGGGCTGGAGAGGTGGCTCAGGGATTAAACGTCCACCTTGCAGATGGAAGGTCCTGAGTTCGGATCCCAGATCCCACGTATAGACGCCAGGCGGAAGCGGGGGCGGCCTGTGCTTCTGGTCCTGGTAGGGCGGAGCCTGTGAATCCCGGGGCAGAAGGAGGTGGAGGCGTCCATGGTGGTTCGCGAGTTCGTCCGTGGTTCTACACACACACACACACACACACAGACACGCGCGTGCGCACATACACATGCACATGCGCACAGTTGAATAAATAATAAAAAAAGAACAGTAATTCTGATGTATCATATTAAACAGCATCAGAAATAAAATTTCGAGATTTCTTTTTTCTTGGGATTATTTAACTGAAATTTGTTAGGCTAGAATTATAATAAGCAAAATATAACAAAACATTGCTAGAATTCTTTGACTCATAAGTTAGTCTATAGCTAGTGTTATTCCCATACTTTTTATTCTTTTAGTGTTTCATGCATGACTATGTTGGATTTATGACATTTTTTCACACCTTAACCCAAATCCTATTCCCCTCCATTTTCTATTACAATCCTTCTTCCCTTTCACTCCGCCCTATTTTTATGCTTTTTCATATGTGTGTCTCATTAGATTTCATCTGGTTTGCCTTTGAAATACTGTGCCTGAGTACTTGCTGGAGCATGGAGCATGTCAGTGGTATACCATCAAGGAAAGCATCTTCCATCCACTACCCATCAGTATTAACCCTTATTAGTCTTTCAAGGAGATTTTGGAGTCTCTTGAGATCTTTCCATTTCCATGTTTTGTTAAAAGTTTCCATGACATGTTAATAGGACAAATCTTGAGCAGGTCTTAAGGAAATGTACATAGCTGCAGTCAATTAACTAACATTTACAATAGTCCTGTCATGTCTATAAAATAATTTCTGAATGGACCCCTTAATGCCCTTCAAGCTCTTAAAATCTTATTGTTTCCACTTCTGAGATATTTCCTGAGCTTTGGGGTAGTTATGGATGTAAACTTAAATGATCATGATCTATTCAGGGATAAATAGTCCACAGTAATTTTTGTACTTTGGCCAGTTGTGATTTTCTGTAATAGACAGCTTCCATTGCAGAAGGAAGCCTGTGCATTGAGTCCTGACTATTCCTTGAGCATACAGGTATTTGTTTAAAAGGAGCATTCATCTAGCATATTTATAGATAACCCTTAATAACTTGTATTAGCCCCGGTAGTCTATGTCCTCATAAGTTTACAGCACTGGGAATGTTATCTCTGCTGAAAAGCAGTCCTTAAATTAGATCAGAAGTGTGTTGGTTGACCTCTTAATATCCATGCCACTATTACACTGATGGTTGCCCCTTACAAGGGTGGTTGTTATTGCATTTTGTAGCTTTCATGGATTGATGAAACTATTAGGTTGTTTTTCTCCCCCAGCAGTTTGCATAGTACTTTCCAGTAGTATGAAAGCATTCCAGCAGGGAGGCAGCTTCTAAACTCATTCCAGCTGGCTTTTTTCTTAATGTTCTGTGGTCCATATATTGTTTATATCTTCAGCAATAGGGTCTTGCTGTTAGATTCTGGGATGCAACTAAGAACAGTGACAAAAGCATATAATGTTTTGGGGGCCTTTGAGACCTCTCTAACCAATAACGTATCTGAAAGTATCACATACCAGTGTGTATTGGTCCCTTTGTCAAAAATCAAGTTAATATAAGTGTGTGAGTTTATATCTGGATCTTCTCTCTAATCCATTGATTGATGTATATGTCTTTGTGCTAGTACAACTGTTTTTACTAATATGGCACTCTAGTATAGCTTGAAATCTGATATAGTGATATTTCCAGGAGTGATTTTATTGTTCAAGAATGCTTTGGCTAGTTAGGGCCTTTTGTGTTTCTACAATGTCATGATTTGAAATGTATCTCCCCTGGTCTCATATGTTTGGTAAGGGCATGACACTATTGAGAGGTGGAGCCTTGCTGCAGGAAGGTAGTCATGGGTGGGGGGGTGGGGAGCCGAACCCACCGTAACTTCTGGAGATGCCTGCTGCTCTCAGCCTTGAGGATGGGTGTGACTTTGTCTCGAACTTCTGCCAGCCAGCCATGCCACCTCTGCCATGAGAGACTGCATCTCCCCACTGGAACCATAAGCTGAATAAATCTCCCTTTCTCCCTTAAGTTGCTTGAATTTGGGTGTTCTTGCACATCAACACAAGAGTAACTAGTACACACATGAATTTTGAAATTGTTATTTCTCAACGTCTGCAAAGAATTGCCTTGGATTTTTGTTTGAGATTGCACTGAATGTGTATATTAACCTTGGTAGGATGGTGATTTTTACAATATCAGTTCTACAAATCCCTGATCGTGAGAGGTCTGTCCACCTTTTAGCATCCTGTTTAATTTCTTTCTTCACTCTTCCACAGCTTTCATTTTAAAGTATTTTTTATTTCCTTGGTTAAGCTTATTCCAAGATTTTTTTGAGGCTATGGTGAATGATATTGATTTTCTCGTTTATTTCTCAATTTGTTTGTCTCAGTTAAATAGGAAGGTTACTGATTTTTATATATTGATTTTGTAGCCTGGCATTGTACTAAAGTATTTATTAATTTAAGTCATTTCTTAATGGAACCATTGGGATCTCTCAAATATAGAATCATATTATTTGCAAATAGGTATATTCTAACTTCTTCCTGTCCAATTTCCATCCTTTTTCTCTCTTTTCCTTTCCTTATTGCTCAAGCTAGGGCTTGAAGCATGAAACTGAGTAGGAGTGATAAGAATTGACAGCCTTCTCTTGTTCCTGATCTAAATGGCAATTCCTTAATTTTTTCCCACATTTATAATGATGTTATTCTTTGGCTTGTTGCATATAGCCTTTATTAGGTTGAGATATGTTCCATCCATTTCTATTTTTACTAAAGCTTTTGTCATGAAAGAATGTTGAATTTTGTTAAAAGCCTTTTCTACATCTATTGAGAGGAGCATACTGCTTTTTGTCATTGAATCTGTTCATATGATGAATTTCATTTTTTGACTTACATATATTAAACCATCCTTGCATTTCTTCAATGAACCCAACTTAATCATGGTATGCCACTTTTTGATATGTTTTTGAATTTGGTTTATAAGGATTGTGTTGAGGATTGTTGCATCTGTAATTTTTAGTGAGATTGGCCCATTATTATCTTTTTGATGTGTTTTTGGTTTTGGAATCAGAGTAATAATGGCTTCGTTTATCAATATTACCTCAATTTATTTGGAAAATAACTTGAGGGGTAGTATCATTAACCCTTATGTGACTAATGTACATTAGTACATTAAGTGTATGGAGAGGGGCCAGTAAAGGTTCTGTGTGGCTGTCTGGGGATAGGTACATTTAAAAAAATTTTTTTTTTTATTTCAGCTCATACAAACTTATTAGGTACACCAGTTCCCTCCCTCCCTCCTCCTCCCCCCGTACTCCCTGCTCCCCCTCCCCACCGCTCTCCCTCCCCATCCCCCAGTGCCTCCCACTTATTAATAAAATAAGAAAAATCAACTATTTTATTCTTAAACTTTTCTGAAATACTTTAAAAATTTATATTGATTCCATTATTTGGAAGTTCTCGGGTAAAATGGTTCTTTAAAATTTCATTTGTTTAGAGATAGGCATGATGGCTTATCAGTTCCTCAGGAGGCTAAAGCATGGGGGGTTTGCTCCAAATTCAGTCCAGTTTGCGACACACAGTGAACTCTAGATTAGCACCAACTATAGTACAGATCCTTGTCTGAAGTGTTTTCTCCATTTATTTAAAAACAAATCCTTCAGTACTGAATAACATTTTCATTAAGAATGGAATTCTTTCAAGTTTAGCCATTATGTTGATTTCTAGCTTTTTTTTTTTTCAGTTCAAACTCATTTCCCTTTTATTAAAGTCCAAGTTATTATTACATGGTTTGATACACAAAGGAAAATTTGTTCAAATAAAACATTTCCAGGTGACTATTTAATAATCAAGTAGTAATACCAATAAATCCTTGAAAGCCCATCAAAGGAGTTTAGTTTACACTTTGTCAAGGCCCAGTTCCTCTGGAGTGGAGATTCCCAGTTCATTCAAAGTCGGTCTAAGTTCCTGGATGACATAGGGGTAGATTTCCTTATGAGGTCCTGCTTTGTCCTTAACAATCTCTAGAATACGAACGGCACTAGCAAAATCATTTAACCATCTGCACGCCCGCAAAGCAGCATCAACAATTTTGGGCTCTGGAACCAGATCATAGCCAACAAGAGTATTCATCCCTTTACGCAGTTCCCAGGCATCTATATCTGGCTTGTTGAAGTATGTCACCCATCGAGCATCAAACTCCTCGTCTGTCTCATGTGACCCATGAGAATAGCAGCGAGCTGAATGGATGGCGACGGCGGGGCTGGGGGCCGAGGCGGGGTGCAGGAGGCCTCGGGAGCCGGCTCGGGCGGCTGCCGCTACGGTGCAGCGACGGAGAGCGATTTCTAGCTTTTGATGACTTCTAGCTTCTGACAAAAGTTTGCTGCATTCTCACGTAGATGCTCTTCCACTATTAAGATGGGATTTCCTGAGGCTGGAGAGATGGCTCAGGGTTAAGAGTGTGTTTCGCAAGCAGAAGGTCCTGAGTTCAGATCCCAGGTCCCACATAAAAATCGCCAGGCAGAAAAGGCTGTGGCCTGCATTTCCAATGGCCCTGGTGGGCGAAGCCTGGGAAGTTCCAGAGTGAAGAAAGAAGGAGGTAGAAGCAATCCAGGATGATTCCTGAAGTCACCCTTGTTCCTCCACAGGGACACACAGTGCCCTCACAAACACACACACACACACACACACACACACACAGAGTAAATAAATAAAATATTAAAAAAGGTGGGATTTCCTGATGAACCTACCAAAAGATGAAAATACTGCAAGTCCAAAATGTATTTAATATTTCTAATATACACAAATCAGCTTTGTCTACCATACACTTGCAAAGAATACTTACATTAAAAATCAATGGGACAGAAGCATCTAACACAAAGCCAACTTAAAATAATGACCTGAAATTCCATGCAATCTTTTAGCATCTGCTCCTAAAGAAATTCTAGTGTTACAAAACCCATGTGATGAGAGACTGACTAGGTACCGTCTGCCTGACACTGCCTACATTAGGAATTCAGTCTCAATAATCTGGGAAGAAATTGAAAATATAATTTCAAGTGCTATTTGTACTGATTGTGCATTGTTTTGCATTGTGTAAAGTCAAGAAATCTCAAGCTGTATCATAAGTTGGGAAGTCCCTGTATTTGTTCTTTTTTGTTTTTGTTCTTCTGCTTGCCTGCCTGAATGTATTTTTTTTTCTTTTAGCTTTGCTTTCCAACAACTTCAGAAGATTGTTAAGTCTTTGTTTTGATGCTTGTCTGTATAGTAAGATTCTAGGAGAGGGTCATCCATGACCCCTTCAAATGTCTCTTCTTCCTTACGTTCTTTTCTTTTCTTCCAAGTGAATTATAGTGTTCCTTGGCATTTGAACGCTGTTCTACTCTCTATCTGTTTCCTCCTTCTTTAGCTTATGCACTTTGTTGTGAACTTGTACATTCTAATTCACCAACTCTAACTTTTATGCAAGGTTCAAGAACGAGCTTGTGAAATATATTCTAAATTTTGGTTCCTATCTTTTTCTAATGTCTAACATGTTTATTTTATTGTAGCTTTCATTTTTGATGAAATGTCCCTTTCATTCACCTTCAGGCCTCTTCTGGAGGTGCTGCATGTTTGATTCCAGACCACTGTAATAAAGTGAATAGCACAGTAAAGAGAATCACATAAATATTTGCTTGATATACGTATATTTATATATAATATAAAACATATTATGATGTGGTATATTGTGTAGCATTATGTTAACAACACAATATGCATTCCTTAAGTGAAGCATTACTTGTTCTAATAATGATAATGATAAGTGGAACTATTGGAGAAGTAGTGATAATAGTTTTGGTCAGTGCTTAATTGCTATAGATCTTTGATTTGTATGAAACAAAAAAAAAAACATAAAATAACCCAAAAAGTCATAGCAAAATAAAACTCCAAATTATTACTAAAACCCTTGAATAAGATGCAAAATAAAATGAAGTATGACTTTTATGCCATCCATGTTTTCGACTGTCTAAATACAATTGCTTATTCCTACAAGTTAACAATTGTTCTTTCATCTCTGAGAGTTCCAACACCTTTTTGTCTCTGAGTCTGATTCTTTTTATTTCTTTTTGTTCTTTACTGTAAGTTGTCTGTACATCTGTTTTAAATGTGTGCCTTGTTTCCTTTGATTGAGTTATAGATATTTTCTACAGTACATTGGAGTTGGAAGTAAGAAACTAGTATCTCTGGATTAGGCACACATGATATTCTATTGTGGGATAATGCAGCCCTTGGTTCATGCTAGTGGTTACAGATGTACATGATTATACCCAGCTTTTTTTCATAAATACTAGGGATCAGAACTCAGGTTTTTATGTTTGCATAGCAAGCTCTAGCAACTGAACCACCACTTTTTAACTATAGCTGTAAATGGGGATAAATTTTTGTCCTGTGGACATACTATTCGATATCCAGAAGTATACCTTACAAATTTTGATTGAGAGTGGAACAGGATCTACATTTATAGCTTTTCTACAAAAGTGATCTCTCCTTTATCCCAAACTCTTACCATTACCCCTAATTTTCTTGGCCTTCTTATGTTGCTTCTAAGGCTTTTGAAAAAAAATATTTCAAGGGATATTCATGAGAAAAATCTTCAAGTGACTAACTACAAGTTTTATGTTTGAAACTTGAAATCCAGGGTCTCCGTGCCTTCCTCTTCTCCCATATTCTGTGTATAACTGTTGTGCCAGATCTCTTTTGTTCAATCACAGGCAAGCTGGTTCCCAAGTCTCCTCATAGTCAGGCTAACTGGTCAGTGTACAATCTAGTTTTCTGGTGTGTACCAGTTACTCTTTCTGTTGCTATGAGATAACACTTGGACTCAAGCAACTTAAAGGGAGATTTATTCAGTATATGGTTCCAGAAGGATAATATAGTCCTTTATGGTGGAAAAAGCATGGCTGACTACCTGGCAGAAACTTGAGGTGGTTTAGCTCACATCCAACATGGAGGCTGAGAGGACAAGCTGTGAACTGCAACAAGAGACTAGCAGAAGCTAACTTTCCTCAAGGCAAGTCCCCTGTGACATATCTTCCTCATGCAAGACTCCACTTCCTAAAGGTATCATGACCTTCCAAAATAGCAACTTAAGATTCAAACAAATGAATCTATGGAGCACAACTTATAGTCAACCATGACATAGTGTGTTCAAGAAAACATGTAATTTAATGGATTAAGTAACCCTTTTTTTTTCATTTGGTGAGTGTGCCAGTTAGTTTCAGCTATAAACTTGACACTTGAGCAGTGAGCTTCTAAACATATCTCTGAAGAATTATTTAGTTAAGGCAGACTCCTGGATAAGATTGCAAGAGATTGTCTTGACTGTAAAATGAACGTGGGAAGATCCATCTTATAGTGCATAGGGCCATTTTTTGGACAGGTGGGTAAAGATGGGGAAAGATGGTTTGTATTTGGCTAGTTGACTTGTTAGAAAGCAAATAGGCTGCCATGATTCTCACTCTAGATTCCTGCTGTGCATACGGTGTGGTCAGTTCCCTTTGCCTCTGCTGTTAACTCTCTTACAATAATGGACTGTAACATGAAGTCATAAGTCAGTAAAATCCCTTTGTTTCCCTAAATAATTTGGGCTAGATATTTATTACATGGGATATAGGAAAAAGACACATTGATACCAGAGTTGTGGGGTATTGCAGTGAGTGACAACAATGGAATTAATGCTCTTCCTGACTCTCTATGTGCTAAGCAAAGGCAACAGTTTCTATTGTTGTGGGATGACATTCTTTTCCTGAAGATTACCTTCTGCTTTATATAGTTCAGACAGCAGTGTGAGAATGAGATCATTTTCTATGACTTCACTGGAATATCCAGTTTATATAAGAATCCAAGCTATAATATATTGTGAATTTATGTGAAATTATGCTGTCATATTATCTCCTAGCACATTTGATTGAGCGCTCTCAGGGACTTAAAAAATTTGGCTTCCTTAAACATCTGAAAACTCAGGTCTTTGACACTTTCTAGCTTAGTGATCTTTAAGCAAGTCTCTGAATCTCTTTAATTTTCAACTTCCTCTGTAAAATGCAGATGTCATACTGAAGGTTTATGTGGGTACCATCTGTTCTAAGGTCAGTGATGTTGAGTGAGTCTCCCACATAATTATACCAGAGGTATTGATTTTGTCAGGATTCTCTAGAAGAGCAGAACCAATAGATTATGTGGTGTGTGTGTGTGTGTGTGTGTGTGTCTGTGTAAAATTAACTCACGAAATAAAATCAGTCTAGTAATAGTAGCCTGCAACTTTGTAGCAATTAGTTCTTGAGCTGGGATAGCTAGAAGATCAAAGGATCCATGATGTTGAGCTTCAGTCATGCTGGAGGGCTGAAGAGGCTGGGCTCTAATAATGGTGAGAACTGTAACAATGTCAAAAAGGCTGAACTCTACAATCAACCAACAATAGCAGCAGCAGCAGCAGCAACACCTGAGTAGGGGACTAAACACTGCTAGTCCTTACAGTGCAAAAGGGGGCAAGTCCTTCACCTTTTACTTCTTTCTATCCAGTCCTTCACTGTAAAGCACCACCCGCTATGGACTGTGTCTTCCATATCAATTAAACAATCACCTGCAGGCTTGTTCAAGGGCTTTCCCTAACTTTTAATTCTTCACAGATGTTCTTCAAACAGCCTGCAACTATCAAGTTGACACCTGAATCTAACTATCACAAGTCTCCTCACCTAATAAGAAACAACTAAAAGCAGTCAAGTTTATGCACTTTGACACTGACTTATAAACAAGTATAACAGTGCACTTTAGTATAAAATTTGATCTTATTTTTGAAGGAAGCTGGAATTAAAACAAAGCATGGAATGGTGTTTTTCATCAAGTTCTGATGAAAGATTGTATAGTCTTTTGAAGAACTAATTGAACTACTTCAGTATATGCTATGTAAGTCACATACTATTGATAGTTTACTTACATTATTATAATAATTAGTCTATGTGTGAAAGAGATGGGACTACTAAACAGTTGTGGATTGGGTTCATTTAAGTATGCAAAAGAGTAAGATTCAAAGCCTTGAGGCTGGAAACATAACTTAGCATATAAAGTGCTTGCTGTACAACATGAGGATTAGAGTTCAGATACTCAAAACACATATAAATCTCCATGGATATGTCAACCCTTCTGCAATTCCAGTGCTCAGAAGGCAGATTCAGGGCATTTCTCCCAGAACAAGCTGACTAGCCAGGCTAGACACATTCAGTAAGCTCTAGGATCAACAACAGGCTTTTTCTAAATGAATAAAGTTGGAGAGTGATTGAGGAAGACACCTGACATCAAACTTAACCTCTATGCAGATGAAATGCACCACTCATACTTGTGTCCAAAATATGAGAACATGCATATGTACATGTATACCCAACATATATATACATACACATGCAAAGAAAGAGTCAAGGATTCAGTTTTAATATTTCTACCCTTTCTAAAAAATTATTTTTCAACACTTAAATTTGCATGTATTTATTTGGCATATTGTCATAGTCTTTATTCTATATGATAGGATAGAATATATGCATGCATAGATATATCTATGACCTTGACATTTACCACAAGTAGAGCTTTTTTCTTAATATACCAAACTTATTAATAGGACAGTCAATGAGCAAGTCAAGTAATGGCACTGCCCTGAGGTAAAGAGAAGGTTCATTTCTGCTGTAGCTGTACAAGATTCAAGTAGAAAAAGTAGCAGAACAAGTGAAAGGGACTCTGATTGAGATGGGTGGCTCATGAGGTGAGCAAAGTCACATCATCAATAAGCATGCTTAAATGCAGAAACCAAGATATTGGAGAATTTGAAACAGAGATAGTGAGCTCAGAGGTGTAATGGCTAGTAATAAATCTGGAAAACAAGAATTTCAAGTTGTAGGCATTATGAATCGACAGTTACAGAAAATTGATGCTTACACCAGGGGCAATGAAACTGAAGTCATAACTGGAACAAGCTCTTGGTCAATAAGCTGTTAATGATGGAGTTGGTTCCCAGACTGAGTGGGTGAAGTTAACTAGGTTAAAGAGGTATATAAAAATGGAGATGTTCTAGTGGTGTATATTTTGCTTAAGTTCTTGTTTTACTAGCAATCATCTTCTTAAGGAATTGGAGTAAAGTGTTGAACAGGAAAGGACACTGGTTCTGGAGCCGCCTGGGATAAAAGCTTTAATCTTTTCCTGTCATGTTTGGTGGTTAGTGTGGATTATCAACTGAGCTGGATCTGAAGTGTACCGAGACAAGCCTATGAGTACTAAAGTGAGGAGTTTTCTTGATGAGGTTAACTGAACTGGGAAGACCCAGCCTAAAGTAGGCAACATATTCCAGGGTTGACCCAGTTACAGCAGTCCATGAGACAAACTTCATTTTTTTGTCTGCTTGATATCTCCTCTGCTGGAGAACTTTTCTACTCCATTGTTGTTGTTGTTGTTGCTGCTGCTGCTGCTGCTGCTGCTGCCACCATCACTGCCAACATCTGAATCCAGCTTCTTTGACTTTCCAATGTGAAAAAAGACAGCTGTGTCTCCTACAGAACTCCAGGCCTCCAGCGCTGGACTCTGATGGCTGAGGCATCCAGCTTGTAGATGGAGCTGTTCCCAGGTTCTTAGCCTCTCTAGGGTGAAGACAACCTTTGCTGGACTACAAAGACCCTATCAAATAGGCCAATCCAATAAATCACTTTTTAAACATATGTTCATTCAACCAGTTCTATCCTCTAGAGGACCCTAGTTAATATACAATGTGACCTCAGCAAGTCATTTTATGATGCCATGTCTCAGTTTCTCCACATGTAAAATGGGATCATATTATCACACATTCTAAGGGGATCTTCTTTTTGAGATAAAAGAATTAAAGTAGAAAAATATTTGATAATGTTGGTTATTCATATTAACCCACTTGTGATTGTTAGTTCCTAGGGAATACGGTTATCATAAGTTTACAAAGAACTTATTATCTGTGTTCTCTATGTTGCTACTGAAGACCAAGAGTGACAGACAGCCTGCCTGAATCTCTCTGTATATAATAATACAAAGTGAATTCTTGATTTCTTTTTTACTTGAAAAGTGATGACTACAATTGCACAATCATAATTTCATCATTATTCACCAAAACTTGTCAGCAGCTTCAGTCTGTAATGTGGAATGATAAAGGTGTTACTAAAAATAACATACATTCTCCAAGGATGGGTACTATATCTGTCTTAATTGTCATTGTAACTCAGCACCTAGAACAGTGTCAGGTTCAGTGAAGAAGTTTAATAAAGATTTGTTAAAAGAATGACTTAATGTGTATATTCGTCAATATACTAAAACCCGAGGGTCGAATGCAATGATAGTCATTTGGATACATAACTTCTAGGCTGTTCATTAAAGTCATACACCTGTCGCACCCTACATTAGACCTCTGAGAAAAAAAAATGAGAAGTGGTGTGGATTTGAGTGAATGACTAGCAAAGTTCTGAAATTCTGAGACTGGTATACAAAAGAAGATATGTCATCTTGGTGAGCCAGACTTTTTTCAGAAGAAGCATTATCCATCTGGAATTACAACTAAAATCCATACTCAGCAGTATTTAGGAATGAAGAATTTTCTTTCCAATGTAATTGTCTTCTTCATGATTTAGATGATTTATGAATGAAGGAGCATGCTGGTCCCTGGCAGGTTGCTGGTCTGATCCATTCTTGGGAATTAAATAGGATCAGTTCAATTTGTGAATCTGATGACTAGATTGATTAGACAGTAAATGATCAGGCCAAATATAAATTGCCACTTGGCATCAATGAATATGACCATTTAAAATGGAATTGACCTCAAAATGCTCGATATAATACTTAGTATAGCTACAGATCTAATAGTTATTATCTAGAGTAGTGATTCTCAAACTGTGAGCATACTAAACTAATGTGGAACTTTCATCAGAACACACTTCTGAGCATCATCTTCAGAATGCTGGGCTGTAGGGCTGGGTAACTAGAATGTCTAACACATTCCCAAATGTTGCCCACACAGTTGTCTCAGAAAGAACATGCTCACAGTCCCTCATCTACAGAAGCAGGCTTTATGTTAATTATGTTTAGCATATTAAAGAGCCAAAGGTTGTAAGATTTTCTTCAGGCAAA
Source organism: Typhlomys cinereus (assembly GCA_023101885.1). Taxonomy (NCBI): domain Eukaryota; kingdom Metazoa; phylum Chordata; class Mammalia; order Rodentia; family Platacanthomyidae; genus Typhlomys; species Typhlomys cinereus. The sequence goes on from JALPQD010000014.1 coordinate 9,792,163, forward strand.
CAGACAGGAACCAGGATTATATTTATAGACCAAGGATTAGGGAATATGAAATATTCTTACAACAATATCTTACCTATCAGCTAGCAAAATGTCTCAATTACACCCCAAAATTCTTATTTGACTATCAGAAATTCTTGTTGATTGAACATAAGGCAGATTGCAGATAATGGTGTCATGGTTTGAATTTGAGTTGTTCCTCCACAGACTCGTGTTTGTATCCTTAGCTGGTGCTAATGTTTGGGAAAGTTGTAGCACCTTTAAGAGGTAACGTCTTGCTGGAGGAAGGCACATCACAGGGCATGGGCTTTGAGGTTTGAAAATCCAGCCCTGCTTCCTCTAACTTGCCTTGCTCTATGTTTCCTGATGGCTGTGGCGACCTGACCAGACTTTCTGTTTCTGTCTTCAGTCATGCTTTCTGCTGTGTGATTTCTTCCATAATAGATTATATCTCTCTGGAACTGTAAGCCTCACAAATACCCATTTGTCCCCTAAGTTACGTATGAGTATTATCTAATAACAAAAGAGATGTAACTGTGGCAGATGGTTGATCAAATGGTCCATCTCCTCTGTCAACTTGAAACAATTTGGAACCCAGGAGAAGGTCCTGTGAACTTGCCTGTGAAAGCAAAGAGCTCTTTTTTAAAAAAAATATATTTTGCTTATTTATGAGAGACAGAGAGAGAGAGAGAAACGGAGAGACAGGATGTATGGGAATACGCATGCCAGCACTGTGTGTGTAGGTCCGAGGCAATGTTTTGAAAGCTGGTGCTCTATTTCACCATGTGGTCTACACGGGCCAAACTCAGGTTGCTGGATTTGTGTGCAAAAGCCTTTACCTACCGAACCATTTTGGAACCCCTAAGGAAGACTATTTAATCAACTTAATTAATGGGTGACCCTGAACCCATTGTGGGAACCTCCATTCCCTGGGTTAGGGCCCTGGGCTGAACAGAATGCCTGTAGACTAGAAGCAAGTAAGTATTCGTTACTTCTTTGCTTGTTCTTCTTGATGGAGGATGTTCTTGCCATGATGGCAAAAGTGACTTTAAATCATGAGACCAATAAGTCCTTTAGCCCACTTACTGTATTTATCTGTGTATTTTATCACAAGAGCAGAGAAGAAAATGAAACATTTGGCAAATGAAATTTTCCATACGATGCAAGTTACTGACAAAGAAAAGTCCAGTTTAGTGAAATGAGCAATAGTGAGTACAATAGTTCTCATTACCCCTGTGGGAAAAAATTCTATCACACCCCACAACTACCTAAAAACTGCGGATGGTTCCAAACCCCTCATGTACTTATCTTTTTCCTATACACCTATATCTAAGATAAAAATTAAACCATAAGCTATTGATAGCAATAGTAAAATAGAAAAGTTATAACTATTCATTTCAATAAAAGCTACATAAATAAAAACTACATGAATAACATTTTAATAAATGCTATATTAAATATATGTTTCAATGAAAGCTATCTCTCAGAACATCTTACTGTCTGGTTCTCACTGTGTTTCTGATGACATAAAGTGATACAATATTTCATGATGGGATGAAGAGAAGTGAATGATGCAGGCATTGTGACATAGCATTGAGCCACTGTTGACCTTTTGGTACATCACAAAGAAAAACTACTGAACCATGGTGATGCTTGTTGATTGTAAGTAAGTAATACTGCAGAAAGTGAAGTTGAAGATAAAAAGCACTATTCAGTAAGCATCAAAACAATGCACACATGGTAACATGACAGAGTTCGCTAGTTGTACACTAGTTGTTCACTAGTTATTTAAAAACTTGTAGGCTAGTCCATAACCATTTGCCCTGAAACCAAAGCAGCATGTTCCAAGCATACGCAGTAACAAATATTACCTTAATGCCATGCATCGTTGGAGTCAAATTGAGCGGTGCCATTTTGCATAATACAGAAGCAAGTGAATGTTAGAGATTCAACTCAGGGATGCTTTGTGGAGGAAATGACGTCGACTTTCACCTAAAATCACTTACCAACAGTATCCAATAGATCCTATGATAAAGGTTAATTAAGATGCTAATAGGTTGACACACTTTGTAAGCCGGTTAACAGTATACAAAATTTGGGTGTAACTAGCTGGTATCTGTTCCTCCTTATGAATGCTGTGTTCATACAGCTGGGACAAAGTCCAAAGGACTAAGAGAAATTAATTAACTCAATTTTCAAGGCCTCGTTATGTGGTCTCCGGTTGGGGAACAGGACAAACCTTATGGATATAAATGTGTATATACAAAAGATTATGATGATCGTTAAAAAGACTATCCATTTCCACATCATCAAAGCTCTGATTATATAAATTGTTAGGTGCAAATGGAAAGCAGGGCAGGAATGTTATACTGGCTAAGGGGAATGTAAAGTGTCTTTGCCAATTCTGTATCCTTGACCTAATGCTTTAAAATTCACCTGTGGTGATAAAGAAAAGCTTAAATTCTGAGTTCTTACTCTAAAGCTTAAGATTTCTTTGATATTTTTAACCACTGTGCCTTGTAATAAACATATTGGTGAAGATATACATAAACATATGTATATAATCCTGTGTAATCAGAAGTACAAGTGGGATTAGGACCATTTACCATTATCTATAACAATTCATTAGTAAAATATTTGCTTCCTATTCCAATGATTTTATGCTCTGCTGGTTTAGATGCTTTAGATATAGAAGAAATATTTTCACCTGGAGACACAACAATGATTCCATTGTACTAGATTTTTAAACTACCATCCAGCCACCCTGTATTCCTTTTATTTCTGTGTCCACAGACAGATGAGTGTTGGCTGGTCCAATACCAAGTGAGAAACTAGATTTCTTTGTAATAGAGGTAAGAGGGAATATGAGTATAATACAGGAGCTTCTTGTATTATAGGATGACTGCTTCCAAGGATTAGGGTTAATGAATAGCTACAACAGCCATTGTATGTCTACTAATGACTGTGACCCTTCAGAAGTAAAGGCATTCTCTAAGTATTAATTTCCTATTACAGTAGCCAAGTTGCCACACATCAGGAAAAGAAAACATAAAGAGTTAAGTGATTCTGAGGAATATTTAGATGGGTTTTGTCTATATATGGAAGAATTATGAACATTAGAAAGATTATGGTTTTATTATATCTTTACAGATAAAGTATGGCTCAAGGAACGGTTTTAGGTATAAGACTTGCAAAGGTAGACTTGTGAAGGTTAATTTTTTTGTGTGAGGTGAATAGATTAAGGGATGCCCAGCCAGCTGGTGAAACATTATTTCCAGGTGTGTCTACTGAGGCATTTTTGGAAGAAGAGATTATACTTTGAATTACCCAACTGAGTGAAACTTGTTACTCTCATCAAGGTGGGTAGACATTGTCAATCTCTTGAGGGATTGGATAGAATAAAAATTCTGAGGAGTTTTTTCTTTCTTCTGGAGTTAGAACATCCATCTTCTTGTGTCCCCCTAGTAATAATGACATCTCTGGCTCTCAGATGTTTGAATTCAGACTGGGACTGCCAGTGTTGGCAAACTCAGAGCTTTGGCCTTGTGTTTGAACTACATCACTGGCTTCATTATCGTCTGTGTTACTGTGGTAACAGTAGCAGAGTAGGATAGTAGAGTAACAGAAGCAGCGTAGGATGAGAAAGATTGACTTTGACTCCCAGTTTTATAAGGGTTCAGTCTGTTGTGTCAGACAAGGAAATAGTTCATGGCAGTGGGGACTTGTGGTGCATGGTATTCACTTCGCACCACACCAGGAAGACAGGAACCATGGGCCAGGCTTCAGCCTTCAAAGGCCCATTCTCAATAATTCACTTCTACCAAAGAGGTTGTGCTCACTTCTTAATGGTCCCATAGCCTCTGCCAGATGATGCAGCCAGCCGGGGAGAAGTGTTCAGAGCATAAATTGTGATAGTGTTGAAGGTGAGCATTTTAGACTCAAACCATGACGCTGACAATCAGCTTGCTGAGAGAAGATTGGGGTACTGGCTAGCTTTCATAATTGTTTGAGCATATCTTTATTTTTAAAACAACTATATTCTCTTTTTTTCTGGAGGATCTTCGCTAATATAGTTGTATAGCCAGGCGAGAAAATGTGGGATAAGACAGACAAGCAAGATTGGCACAACAACACTGTAGTATGTACTCAGATGATTGCAAGTTTAAAGGCTAGTCCTTATCTACTGTACAATCTTTCAAAAGGAACACACTCCAGATGAATGGGAAGTGCTCCTCAATGTAATAAAGTAATGCTTTAGTGGGGCCATATTGGGTAAAATTGAAAATCCATTAGATAATAGTAGCAGATAGTTAAGGAATAGGGTACCAAATCCTTTCCTGGTTTTCAAAATCAAAATATGGTTCACTGAGGACCTTTAATCTTTATTACAGCATGGTTTAGTGGAGGAATTGTGAGATTAGAGTCTGTAGTATAGAATCTGTATGTACAGAGTACCTAACAGAATGTCCAACATTGTCAGAGTTTAATAATAGTCAAAGCCAACTTAATCATGTTATCCTCCTCAGAGCCAGATGACATCAGCTTAGGAGAGTTCAAATGATTCATGAAAACATAGACAGAGTGACTAATTATCATTGATCTTATTAATTTTGGTTTTTAGCCAATTTGTTCTTACTGATTATCCCAGATGGCATGCTCAGTTGACTTCACTCTATTCTGAATTAATATGCACAGTTTAACCCTGTTATCAGTTTACTACAACATTTTGTATCCATGTGACTGAACATATTCCCAGTGAAGATATGGCAAATCAAATCCTTCTTTCTTGTACCTCAGTACAATTAAGGATCCTTGTACTATTAAGGATACTGAACACATCATTCTCTCTGGTCACGTGCTTATACTCCTTCACACCAGATATTTTCAGTGACATTACAATAGTAGCCTGTATCTCCATTCATATGATAAAGGCTAAGTGTGAGAGAGTTTCTGAAGTCTGCTCATAGAAGTCATCTTCCCCTCCCCAGGCTACAGCACCATCTATTACCCTGGGGAAGGTGGTAAAAAGGAAACAAATGATAATGGCAAAATGCTAATGACTCAAACTAGCTGAAAATGATGATGTAGCACTTGGAGCTTTCCAGTGCTTGGATGAGCAGGGACTATGTTAGCTTGATATATAAATGTGCCTTAGAGAAGTCTTGCAGGATCATTTGTCTCTCAGTAATCTAGAGAATTCATTAGCATATGGCGGCCTTCTCCAGTGACAATTACCTGAAGATGCATGTGGACCGCCTTTATGCAGATATTGCAATGTAATTGTGCTTAAGGGGGCATTTTGGTAAACAAGGCAAACCCATTATTTTTATTCATCTACAATTGCAAATTAATTGAACAATTAGTAGTAACAGCTTGAATGAATGTAATGGGGCACCTTGAATCTCAAATTACTGTACTCACAAAATATGAGTACTGATCCTCTGCTAGTGAAAGAAACATGTCCCTGGAGTAGCCACAACAGCTGTTGAGCATTGACAGAAACATTTCTGACTGAAGTCTAAGGAAATATAATGGCCTAAATAGCCCAAATGAGAAAATTCATCAAGAGAGATACTACTATTCTCTGTGTGACTGTTGGATGGCTAGCTAAATAGAGAATAAACAAGTGAATCTATTTGTGGATCACAAAATGAATTTGGCATTATTAGGTAGATTAGATTTACCTTTAGTTTTAACAGAACATAATAGAATTGATTTGAATACTGTATTTAATGTCTATGCATTCATTTATAAATGGAATATTTATTGCTTTAATGTTTGAGGGGATGAAAGAGAATGATGGCCCGAGTTTCCTTATTAAAATAATGGTCACTGCAAGAATTCTTTCCAGATATTTGGTTGCAAACTCATCACAAGATTGCCAGCTGTACTGTGCTATGACTGGAATAGCTCTTAAGATCCAGAATTCCTGGGAGATTGTCTTGCCTCTTTTCATCATGTTTACAGTATAGAAAAAGAGAAATATTGACAAATGCCATTAAATTTATGCATCCATTCTGAACACATTCCATGCTTTAGTGTACACAGGTATGACATACACCACTCTGGACTTCGACAAATTTGGAAAATATTTTTAATGTAATTGCATTATATTGTAGTACTTAGGGATATAAGAAATATCTAAGTTTTATGAATAATTGGCTATTTCTCCAATGAAATGAATAAGTATCACCATTAGCACCTCTTATGGTTGCATTTTGGTGTCAACTTGACAGTTGGATACTGTTTGGGGCACAGCTATGGAAGGTTAATGGTTGCAATGGTCCCTGAACAGGTCTTCAGGTACTTGACTGATTGCTGTGGAGAACCCAGCCGACAGTGGGTGGTGCTTTCCAATGGTGCACCAGATAATAGGAGGTGCCAGGAGGAGGGACTTCTTCTTCCCTTATTTTGTGTCAACTTGCTGTGCAGTCCACTCTGTGCGCGTCATTCACTTTTAGAGCATCGTGGCCTTTGTTGCTGCTGCTGCTATCTCTGTCCTTGGCTGACTTGGAGCTTCATCTTTTCCACCACGTTGTTGTTCCCACTGCATTTGGAGCCTGGTCTCTAGGCCTTGCTGCAGTTCACTGTTCATCGCTGATGTCGGAGCCCAGCTGTTTTTCACTGAGGTCAGAACCCAGTGCCTTTGACCCTCCAGAGAAGTAAAGACTTGAGACCTTTTCGGGATCTTTTTGCTTTGTGAACATTCTAGTAAAGAAGGAAGAAGCTGCGGGCAGCCATTTCTAAGGACACTATTTTTATTGTGATATGTATATGTGTATATGTGTATATATATGTATATATATATATGTTGCAGTCAACCTGCAACATTGCTGATAAATGACTATCAAATGGCTTAAGGGAACAAGGGTTTATTCTCTTATGATTCCTGGTTACAGTTCTTAGTCCAGCTTGACGGGAGTGCATGCACCAACACCAGGGCTTAGGGACTGGCCACACCATCACTGCATAATGGCTGAGAGATGGACAATCCTTACTTGCCAGACCAGCATGTCTGACCAAGTGAATAGAAGGATGCCAACTCTCTCAACCAGCTCTCTGTGATTTATCCAGGGCCTAATCCCACCTACCATGGGCTGGGTTTCCCCAGCAGCTAGACAATCTCCTTCAGGAGACCCAGCCTGGGTCTCCTGGGCTTAACTCTGGGCTTAGCTCAACCATCAACTCTCACAACTGTGCCCAGAGCTCAAACCCTCAACAGTCAAGTTGACACCTGTGCTTAACTGTGACGCTCCACCCCTTGTCAACTTGACACAAAACAATGGCACTTTTAAACCGTAACCTTTCCTTGTCCCCACAGATGTTAAAAGTTATCTTTAAAAATATAAATACGTTTCATGGACAAATTTGAAATGTTCTCTCATTAAAAGGTCAGTTCCAACATTTTAAAAGCTCAAAGTTCTTTTTTTTTATAATTTCATTCTTTTTTTATTCAATTGTGTGTGTGTGTGTGTGCATATGTATGTGTGTGTACGTGTGTGTGTAGAACCACAGGCGAATTCGGGAACCACCATGAACGCCTCCACCTCCTTGTTTACTCTGCTTCGGGATTCACAGGCTCCGCCCTACCAGGACCAGAAATGCAGGCCGCCCACGCTTCGGCCCGGTGTCTATATGTGGGGTCTAGGATCCGAACTCAGGACCTTCCGCCTGCAAGGCAGAGGCTTAACCCCTGAGCCACCTTTCCAGCCCCAAAAGCTCAAAGTTCTTAACCTTCTTAAATTAGAAATAAGTTAAATACTTTAAAATGATAAAACATTAAAACAAAAGGATTTTGATACAATAAGAAAACATTTAAATTAAGATCAAAGTCCAGCAAATTACCGCATCTGTACTTCAATGTCCATCTTCTATTTCTCATCATGTAATCGTGGTGGCTCAAAAATTTCAGGAATTCTCAGTCCCTGTTTGCAGCTCAAAATTGCAAAAGCAAAGCGCCTTTGAACCAGGCTGAATCTCCACTCGCAGCAGTCCTCAGCATACATACCACAGTTCTGTCATCTCCAATACTATGGGTTCGCCTCTGCAGCTATAAGTTTCACCTTCTCTTGCAGGACTTTGCGCCTGCCAATCAGTGCCAAGCTTTTGCTGCTTTCCATGAACCCCTCAAATCATTCACCAAAACCAGTACCACTGGGGGATGCTGCCCAACTCCAAAGTGAGTTTAAAACATAGCTTAGTCCATGTGAGCCACAGCTATACAAAGTTTTATGGGCTGATGCTGGAAAAACCTCTATTAGGCAGCCAAACATCCAAAGAGCGAGAAATGACTTTAACTTGGGCTTTCAGCCCCTGAAAGAATTTGAGTTTCCAAGCCACAAACTTGCCATACGGTAGTTTTCACATCTTCCACCGTCCTAGTGTAAGGCACTAGGTTTTCCTTCACTGATACTCATTTCTCCAACAGCAGCAGATATTTTGCTGCCTGCCCTTTGCACATCCAAACCTTTAAGGCTGCCAACACAGCTCTCCTCTGTCAAGGAAACCAGTTTATCATCTTTAAATTCAGCTTTACCAAAGTCCTTGTTCCCCTCATCACAAATTGGGCCCAAACAATCTCTCTCATCAATTGACCCACTAAACTCTGAAGAACAGTATTTGTAAATCCATAAAGTGAAATTTCTCAAGCATTTCCAACTTTGTCCAGCAGAACCCTTCAAAAGCCACAAAATCCACATAGTCAGATTTACCAGCAACACCACACTTCCTGGGTAGCAAATTCTGTTGTAGTCAACCTGCAACATTGCTGATAAATGACTGTCAAACGGCTTAAGGGAACAAGGGTTTATTCTCTTATGATTCCTGGTTACAGTTCTTACCAGCTTGACAGGAGAGCATGCACCAACACCAGGGCTGAGGGAACTGGCCACACCATCACTGCATAATGGCTGAGAGATGGACAATCCTCATGTCTGGCCAAGTGAACAGAAGGATGCCAACTCTCTCAACCAGCTCTCTGTGATTTGTCCAGGGCCTAATCCCACCCACCATGGACTGGGTCTTCCCCAGCAGCTAGACAATCTCATTCAGGTTTGCTGTGGGCTTAACTCAACCATCAACTCTCACAACTGTGCCCAGAGCTCAAACCCTCAACAGTCAAGTTGACACCTGTGCTTAACTATGACAATATATGTAACATTCTATAGATTCTGTTTCTTCAGAGAACCCTGGCTATAATACTGGGAGTGGTTCTAGAGGAACTGAATTGTATTGAATTTGCTTACAGTCCTACACACTTGAATAATGCTATAAAGTATTGTGGAAACATAGCTAAAATACAGAAGATAATTATGTTAGCTTAAGACTTTGAAGTAAGTTGTGATATTATAGGAATCCATAAGAAATAATGGCTATTCTTCTCTTAATTTCCTTGAGCCTGTGACTTTCTTATTTTGCCCAAATATTTTCTAACTCTTTTTTTCATTTTTATAAATTATCCATTTGTCTTTTTTTCTCCAATACAAAATATTATAATATTTCTCACTGACTTAAAAAAATTCATCCATTCAGGGGTAGAGAGATGGCTCCGGGGTTAAGACTCTGCCTTGAAGTCAGAAGGTCCTGAGTTCAGATCCCAGGTCCCATGTAAAAATGACAAGCAGAAACTTCAGTAGTCTGCACTTCCAGCTTTGATGGGCAGAGCCTTGGAAATCCCAGAATGAAGGAAGAAGGAGATAGAAGTGATCCAGAATGATTGACAAAGTCACTCTTGGTCTTCCACAAGGATGCAGTGCCCCATGATACACACACGCGCGCGCGCGCGCACACACACACACACACACACACACACACACACACACACAGTAAATAAATAAATAAAATTTAAAAATCTATCCATGTAATGCATCATATCTTTTTGATTTTATGGAAAGATAATCTTTTCTTTCCTCAGTCTCACACCTATTATAAAACCTTCATGATGTCCTATTTGTTGATTATTGGTCTTAGTTCCTGGCAATTTGCTGTTCTGTTTAGAAAATCTTTATCTAGGCGTGTCAATTCAAGTGTATTTCCTACTCTTTCTTCTAACAATCAATTTTTTATTCTTCTACATGTAGATGTCCACTTTTCCCAACACCACTTATAGAAGATGCTGTCTTTTCCCCAGTGTGCATGTTTGGCACTTTTGTCAAAAATTAAGTGGCTATATGTGTGGGAGTTTGTCTATCATTGGTGGATGAATCTGTTTTTGTACTGATTACCAAGCTTTTTTTTAAACTATAGTTCTGTAGTATAGTTTGAAATCTGGTACAGTGATACCTCCTCCAACAGTCTTCTTATTACCCCAAATTGTTTTGTCTAATCCTAGTTTTTTGTTGTTGTTGTTGTTTTCCTATGTGAATTTTGAGATTTTTTTTCAGTTTCTGTGATGAATTGCACTGGTATTTTAATTAAAATTGCAATGAATCTGTATATTGCTTTGGATAGGATAGTCCTTTTCTCAATATTGATCCTATGCATCCATGAGAAAGAAAGGACTTTCCACCTTCTAGTATTTTCTTTTATTTCTTTCAGCAGTGTTTTATAATTTCCATTATACAGGTCTTTTACTTCCTTGGTTAAATTTATTCCAAGTTCTTTTATTTTCTTTGTTGCTATGGTGAATGGGATTGATTCTTTCATTTCTTTCTCAACTTATTTGTCTTTGATACACAAGAATACTACTGTTTTTATATGTCGATTTTGTTGCCTCCACTCTATTGAAATTGATTATTAATTCAAGGAATTTCTTGGTGAAGTTGTGTGGTTTTCTCAAGTATAGAGTCATAGCATCTGCAAATAGGGATACTTTAACGTCTTCATTACCTATCTGTATCACTTTTATTTCCTTCTCTTGCCTTATTGCTCTAGCTAGGACTTCAAGTATAATATTGAACAGGAGTGTTAAAGCTTCTGTTCTGTAAAAGAATATGTTAATTGTGGAAAAAGACATCCCACAGAATGGGAGAAAATCTTTGTAGCTATGAATCTGACAAAGGATTAATTTCCAGGGTATATAAAGAGCTCAAAAACTAAAACCCAAGACAGCAAACATTTCAATTAAAAAACGGGCCCTGGAACTAAACAGGGACTTCACTCAAAAAGAAATTTGAAACGTTAAACAAATACCTTAAAAGATTCTCAACATTCCTGATCATCAGAGAAATACAGATTAAAACTACCCTGTGATGCAATCTTAACCCAGTCAGAATAACTAAGAACAAGAACATAAAAAATAAAATATGAGGAGGTTGTGGATAAAAAGACACACTGCTGATGTGCTTGTAAACTGGTACACCCTCTGTGGAGATCAATGTGGATGTTCCTCAGAAAGTTCCTCCATATGCCCCAGCTATACCACTCCTAGGAATATTCCCACAATACTTTACATCTTACTACAAAAATACTTGTTCATCTGTGTTCATTGTAGCTCTATTCACAACAAAAAAAAAAGGATCAGCCAACATGCCCTTCAGCACAGGAATGAATAATGAAAATGTGGTACATATACACAATGGAGTATTACTCAGCCATCAGAAAAGATGAGAGTATGGAATTTGCTGGTAATGGATGGAATTGGAAAGTTTAATACTGAGTGGCATATCTCAGACACAGAAAGTTAAGCACCACATCTTCTATCTTATATATGGATGATTGAACTGAAATCCTTGTCAATATATTTGGATTGGAATTATTGTAAGAACCAGAAAATTTGAAAATTAACAATGAGTGGGAAGGTAGGAAGGGATGGTTAGGGTGAAACCTTTCAAATACTTTTAAAATTTTTTTATTATTTATTCAATTGTGCGTGAATGCATGTGTGAGCGTGTGTGTATGGACGCCTCCACCTCCTCATTTACTCTGCCCCAGGATTCACAGGCTCTGCCCTACCAGGACCAGAAACGCAGGCCACCCCCGCTTCCGCCCGGAGTCTGTATGTGGGGTCTAGGATCTGAACTCAGGACCTTCTGCCTGCACTTCTCCAGCCTGGGTGAAACCTTTTAAAGGGAAGATTTATGATACCATGACCAGTAGTGAGAGGTAGGGAATACATAGTGGGGAATGAGGAGATAGGAGATAGGAGGGATGGAGGGACTTGTAGAAAAACCCTAAGATTGTGGAGAGTAACCCCAAAGGAATCTCTTATGATAGCAATATGTCAAAAATGTCTTTTAAAGAAAAGAGCAAGAATGGGCAGTCAATATGCAGAGGAACATAGAGTGTGGAAACAGAAAACAACCTTGAGCTGATCCACTTAGAACTCAGTGACAAAACTGTACTAGAAGTGACAGGAATGTGATACTTCCTGATAAAATGTTGGTCAGAGAGGTCTCAAAGACCCCCAAACATTATAGGCTTTTGCCATTGTTCTTGACTGTTCTCTAAAATATTGTTAGAAGACTATGTTACTGAAGATACAACGCATATGGATTATAGAACATAGGAAAAATACATTAACTAGAACTGGTCTGAAAGCTTCCTCCATGCTGTATAACTTATATGAAAGAATATCGTAGATGTTACTGGGTAGAGAAATAATCACAGGCCCTATCAATTCATGATATCTGTAAACTGCAATAAAAATCACCATAGCAACAGGTGACCATCAGTGTAATGGTGGCATGAGTATCAAATAGACAACCAATAGCTTTCTGCTTGAACTCAAGACCTGCTTGTCAGAATGAAAGACATTCTTGTTACTATAAACTAAAATGAGAACCTAAAAAAAGGGAAGGAAATAGATCAAAACAGTACAGCCAATGAACTTAGAAGTGGAAGATAGTACATCTAACTTCTCTGTAAATAGCTGTTATTATACCCATAAATTGGAAGAACACTTAACATTCAGCCTAGATGTCTTCTCCTACAACAGATATAGAGAATTTCAACACCCTAACAAGATGCAGCCTAGAGCAATACAAGAGCAGTGAAATGAAAAGCAATGGCCAGCCATAGTGTAGAGTACCAGTGACTCAGCAAGGCTCACTCAGAATCAGGCCAACCTGATCTCTCCTCATCCTAAGGTTTTGTGACCCTTGAGGAAGAGGGGTGGTAAGATTACAAAACCCTAAAGATGGGACGGTTCACCATCAGACAAGACATTCAACTCAATGCAGGACTGCTATATCTAAGAACTCACTGTGAGACTTATCCTTCCTAGACCTGCATAATGACTGACATACCAACATGCCTCCGTAGAACTACCTAGGAGCTTAAGAAAGATAAGAATATGCAGTGGAAACCTTGGGGATTAAAGCTGAATGAATAAAGGGAAATGCCACTATCGATGGAGTAGCCCAAAGAGAGGCAATTTAGTATGCCACAGAGGTCTGAAATCCCACAAGAGTAGACAATTCAGAGGGAACCATGGTATCCATAGAAAGATACAGGAGTAGAATGAGTGGGAAGGATTAGTGAAGGGAAGGTAAGGATTGGGAGGGAGGGGGAATGGAGGGAATCAGATGAGTATTCAATATGTCTGTAAAAGTAGAAAAATAAAATAAGATAAATATAATAAAAAATCTTCACAACATTCCTTTGATTCCCAGTAAGACCCATAATATCCAATATCAAAACCAGACTGGTAGAAGATCATCTCAGACTTTATCATAAGCATTTCTTCACACAAAAAGAATTCCAGGCAGCTTGTTCAATTGCCATTAAGTAGAAATTTCTACTTAAATATTGTCTCTGAAGCCTTAGCTCATATTGCTTCCCACCATTTAAAATATCCACCCTCTCATAATTCACTTATCTCACACAAATCTAATGTCACTTTTAATCTTCCACATACATCCATATCAATTGTTTTCTGTAACTCACTTGCCTAGCAGGGCAAGAGGCTAAGTAGCTAGAAATTAAAGGATTCAACATAGCATGGAATTTTCATCAGCAGTCTGGTCATGCTTAGAGGTTAAAAAAATAGAATTCAGAAAATACTGTACCAAGAGCCCTAGGATACTATCTAGAGTACCCTGTGGATACAATCTTGGACTAGGGGCTATGTACAGGTAGACCAAACATTTCAAGGTACAAGTAGCTCTCAGGTTAAAGGCAAGATTAACCTGAGATAATATGCTTCTTTCTGCTGCCAGAAAACTGAGTGTATTTTCCTGGAAGAAAGATGTTCTTAAACAAGGCTCATCTTAATTTTCCTACAAAAATAGGCTAAAGATTTATCAAAAGCAACTAGAAGAAAACATGGAAACAAGAGCCATAAGTGTTCTCTGTGTTGAAGTTGTCACAGATAGCTTTTATAACAACTAAAATAATATACTTAATAAAGCACACAGGGACATTTCTTAGTAAAATCAGTCATTTACTAGGGAAGAAATTTAAACCTTGTATCTAATAACAAAAACATGTTAAGAAAATATGAAAATGCAGAATTACATTTGTGAAATCTTTAACTATAAAGATTAAGGCCATTTGTTTTCTCCAAAAAAACTTTCTTTGAAAGAAATGTTTTTAAAATGAATTTGAATGTGAACAGCAAGTAAACAACACAGGATTTAGATTTAGGAAGAAAGTCTAAGCAAGGTTGGAGACCAGCATCTTGGACTGAAACAGAAGGACAAAAACTGACAGGAAACCTTTACACAACTTCTGTGACTCATCTTATTATATGGAAGATTTTGGGAGGAGATAGAGGAAGAAGAAAAGCAAGAGGGAAACAAGAAGGGGGAATGAACAGAGAACTTACAACTATAAAAGAAATTAAAGAGTCAAATAAGAAAAAGTATATTCATGATAATCCTATGCTACTCTGTAGTAAATAAAACTTGCGAAAGTAATAGAAGCACTTTTATGCTTCATGAAAACAAAGCATTTTAAGGACAGAAGAAGAGGGAGATTGTATGAGAGCTCTAGATTGGCCTCTATTATGATGAGGCACAAAGAGGATTTAAAACCGACAGAAAGCATCATGATATAAACATGATTTTATCATGTAGAGGTAAACTATGAAAAGGAAAAATAAATAAGTACAGAAGATCAGGGTCAAGTTTTTGGTAGAAAAAGTTAACTCACAGGGGAGTTACTTTTTCATTTATTTGGTCCTTAGTTTACTTAAGACTTTGAGATAAAATTATTTTCACGTGATAAGGTAGTATACTTATTGCAGAAAATTTGATGAAAAGAATGCAACAGAATAAAAAACTCCTATTTCAACTATCTAGACTTAACTATTTGGCATATTCTCAAGTCATTTATGGAAAACACGTATAATTTTTGTAAACATTATTGAAACTATGCTATGTTAAACTTCTTAATGCCTAAAAATTTATTGTTGATATGCCTCCCTTCTATGTTATAAATCAAAAAATAAATTTTAATGTCATGACAATTTTCCCGTATTGAAGTGCTAAGATTTTATATAACTATTTCCCAGAGTTTGAATATTTAAGGTGTTACTAAATCCAGGATTATTATAAATGCTGTGGCAATGAATACCCTTTTACATAAACATTACATATCCTTTTACATAATCAGAGGTTATATAAATAATTGTGGTAATAATTGTCCTGTGCTCATTAAAATACTGATTATACCCTTATGATAGATACTTAAAAATAGAAGTGCTTACTCAAATTTATGAATCATTTTAAACTTCCAGATATATACAAATCATTACAAAATTGCTTTCTATGAAGTTTGGGTGAATAATGGTATACTATTAAGGTCCAAAGCAAGCATGTGATACAAATCGAGGGGCAGAGAAGTAAGGGGCAGAGGAGAAAGTGAGCATCAACGTTCTCATGAACAGAACCTGAGAATGGATACTGTTCCACTCAATGGCTATGCCCACAAAACCAATAAAAGAGGAAGAGGAGGCAAATTTCCCTTCGATTGCTGCTGCATTCTTAGAGAATACTCCTTAAGAACTGAAGCAAGTTAATTAAGATGCCAAGAAGGCTGGCACATCTTTGTACAGATCCTTATCTCTCAAGACATTCTTGTAACAACATGGGTTTTTTCTTGTCTACAAAGGCTGTGTTTATACTAGTGGCTCAGAGACCAATACCACAGTAGTGAAAAACAGTCTCTTCATCTGTCTGCTGAGTCCAAGGGCTATCATCCTTTAAGGATATCATGATTATTAGCAGAATTCAGAATTGCTTTACCTGAATTTTGGATTTTCAGAATCTGGTACCAGAAAAATAGGAAACAAAAAATAAAAAAGAATTATGAACAATGGTTCCAAATCAATGCTCCATGCACTTGTATCCTTAAAGTTTCCTAGAAACTTTAAATGACTGCATCCCAGGTCAATAGCCACAGGTTCTAATACCACAACAGCTTTGATTCTCCTTACAGATTCATGCAATAGTGTCTTGATTATGCTTTGCATTCAGGGCAAGAATGTGTTGGCCATTTGAAATTGACTAGTTCTTTCTATGACTATATTTCTTTCTAATGAAAAAATTGCCCTTCTGATTTTATGCATTGTGAAGTTGGTAAATACTGGGAATTATTTGAAGGGCATATTGATTTGTATGTATTAGATCTGAAAGCATAGTTTGTCCATAGGAAAAATACATAAAAGCATCTGCTTAAGAAAGAAAACTTTACTAATCCTGGAGTGATGTGTGTGTGTGTGTGTGTGTGTGTGTGTGTGTGTGTGTGTGTGTGTGTGTGGTTTAGAGTGGTTCATGAATGCTATAGCACATATGTAATAATCAGAGGACAACTTTGTAGAGTTGGTTCTCTCTTGACATCTTTACATAGGTTCTAGGGATCAAACTTCGATTGTATTGTATAGCAAGTGTTTTTATCTGCTGAGCTATTTCATTGACATTCATATATCCTTCTTTTGTTCCTGGATATTTGTAACTTTATCTGCTTATTAGTCATCTTTAAATGCAAATATTTTTCCTATGTCTTGAGAACTTAGAAATAATAGAAATATATTTCTTTGAGAGCTCACATTAAGAATTAAAGCATGTAGAATTAGAGAAAAAATATGAGAAGTTAACGATGAGACCCAACGTCTATCTGGACTTTAAAAAATGATTTAATTATCAAACTTGTTGTCATCTCCTCCATATCAACCACCTGGAACTAGGCCAGCCTAATCCTGAAGCTCAGGGAAATTTGCAAAAGAGGAGGGGTGGTAAGATTGTAAGAGCACAAAGATGGGAGGAGCTATGATATGCAAGATACTCCACACAAGTTAGGGCTGAAGCAATCATAATAGGACTTTGCATGACCTGAGCAATGATCAACACATTATTGACCCCTCAAAGTCTAGCATGGACTAAAGGCACTAGGATCCTTAGAAGCTAGGGATTAACAACCACAATAGTGTTCCTATACTTAAGGGGAACACAAGAAAGAGTTCTAGGAAATGCCATTGAGTCCTTACACCTCATCAGAGAGGAGGACCCAGAGGAAAGTTTGACATACACATTAAAGGATGCTCCAGGGATGGGGGAGGAGGCACTGGGAGATAGGGAGAGAGGGGGAGAAAGGAAGAGGAAAAGGGGGAAAGAAGCAAGGGCGTCTAGGGAGGGGTGGAGGGAGGGAGGGGACTGGTGTACCTATTAAGTTTGTATGAGCAGAAATAAAAAAAAAACTTGTCATCTCAAAAAAGAGATCACAGTTGTGGTAACGTTACCTGTGGAAGGGACTGAAAATGTGAATTTGAGTGTCTGATCAACATTGTGGTCCTGGACAGGGAAATATCCCTACCCGCACATTGTCTTACCTTAATGTCATTAAATATTCAAATTTGCAACTAAATATTATTGATTTGATTTTAGTCTCACAGTGAAAACCTTGCATCTGCTCCCCTCTGGCCCACAGGGAAATGCTGTACTTAGAAGAGAGCATATGGGTTGATGTCTCAGCAGTTTTGATTCCCCTTACGAATTAATAAACTAGTGTCTTGATTATACTTTGTATTCAGGGCAAGAATATGTTAGTTGGTATTTAAAATGGACTAGTCCTTTCTACTGTTATATTTCTTACTAATGAAGTGAAAATGAAAAATGAAATGAAAAAATTGTCCTTCTGATTTTATACATTGTGAGATGGATAAATACTTACAAGCACAGCCTTGAAATACTTACTTGGTCATCACAAGACAAAAAAAACACCTTGAGAAAGTTTGTTTGGGTATGTAAGATCCATTCTAAGGGCCTCCTCTGCCTGTCCTTTGAGAAAGTGCTCCCACGATTCTCCTTTTTCTAAGTGGATCTTTATGAACTGAATAATAAGGATCACCCAATTAGAAATAATTGCATAGTGTATGTTTTGTTTTTTCACTTTGTTTACAGTGTTTAAGGATATTTAAAAATGTCGAATGTGGAATACTATCATGTGTTCATAATTATAGGAATATATCACATTGCATGCTCAACTCAGTGTTTGGGTCCTCAGAATGATCACTAATAACTAAGAACCTCCCTGTCTCTCAGAATTTCTAAATCTTGGGGGCTGGAGAGGTGGCTCAGGGTTAAGCCTCTGCCTTGTAAGCAGAAGGTCCTGAGTTAGGATACCTAGACCCCACAGTATAGATAGATGCCAAGCAGAAGCGGGGGCGGCCTGCGTTTCTGGTCCTGGTAGGGCAGAGCCTGTGAATCCCTGGGCAGAGTAAACAAGGAGGAGGTGGAGGCGGTCCATGGTGGTTCCTGAATTCGTCCCTGGTTCTACACACACACTCATACATACACACACATATGCACACACACATACACTCACAATTGGATAAATAATAAAAAAAAATAAAAAAAAGAATTTCTAAATTTTTCCCGTGAAGTTGATCTTTTCTAAGCAAGAAAGGATTTGACATCTAGACTTAACCCACTAACACAGGCCCTTGCTCCTTTCTCTCTTTAGTCTTTCTTTTAGTTTTCATTATCTGGTGGTCTTCAGCTACTCTGATAGATGCCAGAGGATCAGACTTGACATACCATGAGTGGGAACTGTAGCACTGAGGTATTACATGAAACTCTTGATTTTTTTTTATTATTTATTCAACCGTGCAGCATGTGCGTATGTATGTGCGCACGCATGTGTGTGTGTGTGTGTGTGTGTGTGTGTATGTGTAGAACCACGGATGGATTCGGGAACCACCATGGACGCCTCCACCTCCTTCTGCCCAGGGATTCACAGGCTCTGCCCTACCAGGACCAGAAGCACAGGCCGTCCCTGCTTCCACCTGGCGTCTATACGTGGGATCTGGGATCCGAACTCAGGACCCTCCGCCTGCAAGGCAGAGGCTTAACCCCTGAACCACCTCTCCAGCCCATGAAACTCTTGATAAAGGAAGAGATGAGTGACCAAAAAAAGTCCTTGTGATGAGTTATGAAGACACTTCAAGCTTATTCTACAGTAACATGGAAGCTATTGAAGGATTTTGGAACAGAGGAAAGGCAACATCAACTTGATGTCTTTTAGCTTCATATGGAAAGTATTGGGGAGAGTGAAGAAGAAGGTTGTGACATTGTTTCAGGCAATAAAAGAATATGGGTAGGAGAAAAGGGAAGAGGCCAAAGAGAGTACAGCACTGATATATTATCATGCTTAAACAAGTGCCTGGTCACATGCCAATTAAGGAGACCTTTTTGAAACTTAGCAGGCCACACTCACTCATAAAAACATGAAAATAAGCAGAAAAATGATTAAGAAGAAGGACTTTAGTGGGAGGAGGGAGGTTGAGATGGGATGCTGTGGGGTGAAAACAATTTAACTTCACTGTTTATATGCATGGAACTGTCAAAGAATAAAAAAAGAAGAAGAAAATTTAATGTAGGGAGCAAGGAAAAATGAAATCTTTTGATTCACGCACTGCTGTTTAATTTAACTATTTGAGGAATAGTTGAAAGCTGAGATCAGTGAGAACCTAAGCATGATAGAGCATTTGCAACATCAAACACCCAGGCATGATAGCTGTGTTCAAAGTAACATCCGATCAGCCCAAGCTTGCTTTCAGCCCTTTGCTTTCTTTTGTCTTCTTTGCCACTTCAAAGCAGCAGCATGCAAATTCTACCACCTTCTTTATTACTTCTCCACAATCTTTTACTCCTTTTCAACACCGCTTTCCCACAACCCTAAGGCTTGTTGCCAGGTCATTGATTTGGGAGGAAAAGCTGTGATAATTCAATAGCATACATACTGATGCATATTTCTGCTTTCGAGAATTGCTTTTCAGGTAAGATTCTAGAAGAATCCAAATGCTTATTGGAGAAATGCAGATTATCAACAGCTTAGCTAAAAAAGATGTAATCTGGAGAAAAGGAGCCTTCCCCACAAATGTTATTGCTCACGTATCAGGTACTGCCCACTGACCATTTCCGCCTGCTTAAAAGAGCTCACACTTCAGACTGTACAACTCAGTCGCCATGGAAACACACCATTAATTTAGCTGATTTGAAATTTTTATTTAGTTTGTGCCTACTAATAATAGAATAACAATAATTTCAGCAGTTTCACAAATAACTTGCTAGATCAGAAAACTAACTAATTGGTTAATTCAAAATCTCAAGTGACTGTATTTAATAAGGGATAAATTTAATAATTTGGGGCCCTCTTCTGCTTTTTATAGTTACTTCCTTCTGCCATATCTGTGTGTAACAGTTTGACTCAGTTCTATAGCATCTAGTGTCAATTTTGATCAAGTCCCATATGAGATCTAAAGAGACCTAAGTGAAGTCTGGAATTAGCCCTATGAAAGAAGTCTGGGGTCCCTCCATCTGGTCTTAGTCTGCTGGGGCAGTAGTCTATCCATCCAGTCTTAGTCTGCCATGTGAAACTCTGCCAGGCGGCCTCTATGGTATGTCCCATCTTGTTTCAGTTCTATCCTTTGGTTCCCCTAATGTACTTGGAGGCTTGCCTTAAACACCAGTTCAATCGACTAAGGTCTTGTCAACATGCCTAGCACTTAACATCCTCTGTAATTTGGCAGCTGGATATTGCCTCCCTTAGTTCTATTCACTGACAGGGGTCTTGTTCCAAATTAAATGGACCACCCAAAACTCTGAGCCTGCCACCCAACTGACTTGTACACTGCTTTTGCCTGGTGGCTTTTGGCATTTATTCCTCTTTTGCAGATGGGACCCTCATTAACATCCAGGATACTTGGAACTAATACCCCTTCTGACAATGATGTGCATTGCCTGCTATTCCTAGGAAATGAGAAACCCTATAGCCAGCCAATGCACTTCTCTATCTCTGATTCTGCCCATTTTCAGCTCTTTATTCATAGTGGGTACCTTAATTTATATCTATTAAAGCTGAGATACTCTGCTATCCACAAAATGAATCACTATATTATTTATATTTGCTGCTTGTGTAAACTAGTTTTATTGACAATATTTAACCTCAACATGATTTAACATTTCTACGGTGGCTATATTATGTTCCCCGAGCATTTATTTTATATAATAAGGCTTGGGAGTTCAGAGTTCAATGTAACATGTCTGGATAACAATAGTTCACAAGTCAATATTGTGTGTGTGTGTGTGTGTGTGTGTGTGTGTGTGTGTGTGTGTACACACTCCCTTCTGAAGTTCATGTTAGAAGTACAACCAAAAAACAAATGGGACAGTTCAGTGGGTAAGGCGCCTGCATGTAAACTAGGTACTAACCTAACCTGAGTTCCACCCCCGGTATAGAGTTCACATGGTAGAAAGAGAAAGCTGACTTCCAAAAATTATCCTCTGACCATTGGAGCATCTCTCTCTCTCTCTCTTTCTGAAATGCATAAATAAAATATTTTTGAAAAGAAGTGTAGCCAAGATGAAATTTGATGAATCTTGAGAATTTAAATACAGGGAAAGAACACAGGGCTCTTAATAATAGTATGGGAGAAAGAATGAAGGAAGAGTATGCTCATTGTTTGAGATATGAAGTTTCTGGGGGGTGGGGAATAGACCCAACTCTTATGGAGTCTCTTACATATTTTCTTTTTTTTATAACATTTTTATTATTATTTCCGCTCATACAAACTTAATAGGTAGACTAGTTCCCTCCCCCCCTCCTCCTCCCCCCGAACCCCCTGCTCCCCCTCCCTCCCTCCCCATCTCCCAGTGCCTCCCGCCCAATTTCCAGAGAGTCCTTTATTGTGTATGCCTAACTCTCCTCTTGGTCCTCCTTTCCGATGACGTAAAAGGACCCAGTGGCATTTCCCTGAACCCTTTCTCGTGTTCCCCTTAAGCATAGGAACACTACTGTGGCCATCAATCCCTTGCCTCCAAGGATCTTGGTGCCTTTAGCTGATGCTAGACCTTGTGAGGTCAATAGTGTGACGGACATGGCGCAGGGCATGCAAAGTCCTATTATGATTGCTTCAGCCCTATCTAGTGTGGAGACTCTTCAAATCATTGCTCCCCCCATCCTTTTGCTCTTACAATCTTACCGCCCCCTCTTTCGCAAATGTCTCTGAGCTTCAGGATGGGGGGAGATTAGGCTGGCTTAGTTCTATGTGGATGATATAGAGTCTCTGAAGTTCTGGATTGTGGTTTGTTGATTTTCTTTTGCAGTTTTGCTGCTCCTGCAATGCCCTTCACTCCATTCTGATGGGCACTGTATGTCACCCCCTGGCCAGAGACAAAAAGCTGTTAAACTGGAGTCTTGTTATAATAGCACATTCAAGGGTAGATGTAATAAAAGCAGGAAACCTCAGTGAGGGAGGGATCAGTCACCCATTTGCAAAATGATCTCTTTTCATCTGCCAGACTATATGCCTTCCCCTTCTGGTGAGATCATACCCCCTCAGTTGTACATGATCAGGAACGAATGTCTGTGAACTTAACCAGGTGTCACATTACTTACTTGCATTCCTCTCTCCTTGTGTCTGGTGTGGCCCTCCAACCCCATCCCTCCTGTTCACAATCCTTGCAATTACCGTATTACATAGGTTTACCCTTGAGTGTCTCAATGTGGGCTGGGTGAGTTTGGTACTAGGAGCCACTTATTAGGGAGTACATACGGCGCTTAACTTTCTGGGATTGGGATACTTCACTTAATATAATTGTTTCTAATGACATCCATTTCCCAGTAAATTCCAGTAATTCATCATTTTTGATGAGTGAGTTGTACTCCATTGTATACATGTACCACAGTTTCCTTATCCACTCGTCAACTGTTGGACATTTAGGTTGATTCCATGACTTTGCTATTGTAAACAGTGCTGCTATGAACATAGTCGTGCTGGTGCTATCGAGGCGAACCTCTGCTGCATGGGGGGTTATTCCCAAAAGTGGAATAGCAGGGTCATATGGCATTTCAATCTTTAATTTCTTTAGGAATCTCCAGACGGCTTGCCAGAATGGCTGTATGAGCCTGCATTCCCACTAGCAATGAAGCAGAGTTCCCCTCTCTCCACATCCTCTCCAGCACTTGTTGTTGTTTGTATTGTGGATTTTTGCCATCCTGACCGGGGTGAGATGATATCTCAGGGAAGTTTTGATTTGCATTTCCCTGATGGCTAAAGAAGTGGAGCATTTTTTAAGATTTTTGTTAGACATTTTAATTTCATCTCTGGCAAAATTTCTTTTAAGTTCCAGGGCCCATTTTTTAATTGGGCCATTGGTTTCCTTGGTGTTTAATTTTCTAAGTTCTTTGTGCACTCTGGACTCTTACATATTTTCTTAATGTTGTTATCAAAGTCTTATAAGGAGTAACTTTGACTGGGGAGATAGTTCCGAGGTTAAAGTCTTTTCCTCACAAGCAGTAGGACCAGAGTTTGGAATCTGGAGATTCCACACAAGAAATCCTGGAAACAATATCACCCTGTAATTTTTGGCCCTGGGAAAACCCAGAGCAAAGCAGTAAGGAGGTAGATCAAATCAGGATGATTCTTGATGTCATCCTTGGGCATATCATCAGGTGTACATGCTCAGGTGCCCTCTAGTGTATATACACAACCATAAAGAAAGAAAAAAGATAGAGAAAATAGAAATGGGGCAACTTAAGAGAGGAAGAATTTATTTTGACTTACAGTTAGAGGCTGCAGTCCATCATGGAGAAGTTTCAATAGCAAGAATGTCAAGTGGCTAGTCACCCCGTGTCTGTGGCCATGAAGCAGAGAAAGGTGAGTTCTGGGGTTCAGATAGATTTTGCCTTTTATTTGGTCTGACACTTCATCCTATTGATGCGCTTCTCTCCTCACCAATGCTTTCTGAAAAGACCTTTACAGTCATGGAATCATGGTAGTTTCAAATCTTCTCAAGTCGAAGGTGAAAATTGATCATCATAGAAGACTTTCCTTGTGCAATCATTTGCATGAAAACAATGGGCACAGACACTTGTTGAGAGGAATGCAAAAACAAGGAGACAATCAATTGGCCTTCCTCACAACTGTTGAGGAGCATAAGCACTCAGCAAATGTTTAACATAGAAGAGTGTAGAATTGTAAAGTTCACAGCCGTTCGTTCCTGATCATTTACAACTAACGGGGTATGATCTCACCAGAAGGGGAGGGCATGTTGTCTGGCAGATAAAAAGTAACCATTTTGCAAATGGGTGATGGACCCCTCCCTCAGTGAGGTTTCCTACTCTTATTACATCTACCCTTGAATGTGCTATTACAACAAGACTCCAGTTTAACAGCTTTTTGTCTCTGGCCAGGGGGTGACATACAGTGCCCATCAGGATGAAGTGAAGGGCATTGCAGGAGCAGCAAAACTGCAAAAGAAAATCAACAAACCACAATCCAGAACTTCAGAGACTCTATATCAACCACCTAGAACTAGGCCAGACTAATCTCTCCCCATCTTGAAGCTCAGGGAAATTTGCGGAAGAGGGGGTGGTAAGAGTGTAAGAGCAAAAGGATGGGAGGAGCAATGATTTGCAAGATACTCCACACAAGTTAGGGCCGAAGCAATCATAATTGGACTTTGCATGCCCTGCGCAATGTCCAACACACTATTGACCTCACAAAGTCTAGCATCTGCTAAAGGCACCAAGATCCTTGGAGGCAAGGGATTGGGAGCCACAGTAGTGTTCGTATGCTTAAGGGGAACACGGGAAAGGGTTCAGGGAAATGCCACTGGGACCTTGTACATCATCAGAGAGGAGGGCCCAGAGGAGAGTCAGGGATGCATATTAAAGGACTCTCTGGGAATTGGGGCGGGAGGCACTGGGGGATAGGGAGGGAGGAGTGAGGGGAGGGGGATCAGGGGGTTCGGGGGGAGGAGGAGGGAGGGAGGAAACCGGTGTACTTATTAAGTTTGTATGAGCGGAAATAATAATAAAAATGTTAAAAAAGAGTGTAGAATTGTAGTCTCTTAATATTCACCAGTATGCAGAGAACAATGTTATGCTTAACTAAGAATTGCATTGATTTATATACCTGAGTTTCTAATTTTTAAACAAAAATGTACTTGATGAAATAAACAACAAAACTAAATAATATCTAATCATCTCTTGAGTGGAGGTTATACAGTGCTTTGGTGAATCAGTAAGGAGGTATAACATGTGCTAAGTGTATTTTCAAGTCATGCCATTCCTATTTGAGATCTAAAGTATGTCTATCCCTCTTTCTATGCCCTTTGCCCTCTTGCTCTCATGGTGACTTTATATATTAATGTCAAACAATAGATCAGACTAGCTTATTTTATGGTTGGAAGGCTCTCTTGAGTGTGTTGCGTTATCTCGTGGTTGTGAATCTTTTTGCCGTGATCTGTGATGTTTTGAACTTATTCCAGTAAGTATAATTCTGATCAAGTGGCCCTCTATTTATGTCAGGCATCCAGTAGTAGGTCACCATCTTGGAATCATATAGGCACTCTACATGGTTAGACTAATAAGGATTTTGCTATTGAACATTTTACAAGTCAGGTGTATAAGATTTTGATTATGAAGTAACCCCCTCATTGATACCAGTGGCATTGGCTCCATGTTAGTGAAACAGTTAACCCACTAAGTTGGTTTATACACTATCATCTCACACATTGTTGGTTAATACTTCCCTATGGTTTGAATGTAAAATGCCCCTAATTTTTCCTTCAGTTGCTTGTTCATTAAAGTACTCCTCTTTCTTTAGTGCAGAAGAGATAAGAATTGGATCTTAAGGAGTGATTGGATCGTAAAGGCATTGACTACAGCCCTAAATTAATCTACAAATGAATTCATACCTGAATGGACAATTAGGAGTTGGCACTAGTTAGGAGAAGTAGGACAATGTCCCTGGGTACATCTTTGTCTTCCCTGCTTCCTTTGCTTTCTGCCTGCCATGAGGTTCAATTAATGTTTATCCTGTGCTTTCCACCCACCATCTGATCATGCCTTTCCTGTTTAAAGGAACACCTATATCTCAGAAGTCACAAAATCAATATGGAAATGGAATTAAGACAAATAGTGCAGTTATGTATGGTCAGTCCTCTCTTGGATCCAGAGCAATGGGACAAACAGACCAAGGACTGAAACTTATGAAACTTTGAGCCAAAGTAATTATTTCCTTCTTTTAACATTTTAATTAAGTAAACTGCTTGATTAAACTGTTATAAGGTGAAATTTCAAGTAACATTTTACCTGCATCCAACTCAGAGAGAGTAGATATTGTTCATTTACACACATTCGTAGATATATACCATAGTAAAAGAAATGGAAAGACAAGACAGCAGATGTCAGACAGGTTTACATCCAAGTCTTGTACAGAAACATTTACAGTTTTCACTAGTGCGCTCAAAAAAAAAATAATTTGTGAAGAGATCATTCCAAAACAATGTCAATCAAAGTACACTTTTTCCACCTTATAACACAGCATCATTTTCTATGTTACGTGTACAATTCATTTTTCTTAAAAGTATTAGTCTATTGAAGAAAGTAAACATCTCAGCTAGGCAACATATGAAGTATACTTTTTGAAATTTGATGAATGAATCTAATTGAGATAGGAGCGGTGATTTGTTTAAAGTATAGGTAAATTATTCAAGAAGTATCTTTGAAGAAAAATAAGGTTTTCAAAAAATGTAAGATTTAGAGTTTTAGAAGAAAAAAGAGCTGTGAGGGAAAGTGGCTGAGAATTTATACCTCTTAAAATTTTTAGGATGGGAGGAGCAATGATTTGCAAGATACTCCACACAAGTTAGGGCCGAAGCAATCATAATTGGACTTTGCATGCCCTGCGCAATGTCCAACACACTATTGACCTCACAAAGTCTAGCATCTGCTAAAGGCACCAAGATCATTGGAGGCAAGGGATTGACAGCCACAGCAGTGTTCCTATACTTAAGGGGAACACAGGAAAGGGTAGGGAAATGCCACTGGGTCCTTGTACATCATTGGAAAGGAGGTCCCAGAGGAGAGTCAGGCATGCACAAGAAAGGACTCTCTGGGAATTGGGGCAGGAGACACTGGGGGATGGGGAGGGAGGAGTGAGGCGAGGGGGATCAGGGGGTTCGGGGGGAGGAGGAGGGAGGGAGGGAACTGGTGTACCTATTAAGTTTGTATGAGCTGAAATAATAATAAAAAATGTATTATAATAAAAAACCACATGAAACAACTACCTATCTAGGTCTCTATAAAACATCTGATAGACAGGAAATGGGCCTCATTGATCAGCAACTATTTTAGTGATACTATCTTTGAAGGTTCATTCTTTGGTTAGTTCCTCTAAAGGAATCATGATGTTAAAGAGTAATTGTTTAGTGCATATCAATAAAGTGCAAGATTCATTTCCATGTCAAAAAAATTTATACATACTTTAAAACTTACAGTTTTTTATACTAGGTTTTATGAATTTTGAAAATTATGTAGAATTGTGTAACTAGACTCCAATCATCATGTAAAAATTTTTTTTACTTTCAAGCCCACTTATGCTTTCCTCATAAAAAATCAATGTTCCAACTCTTGGAAAACTTGTTCTTTTCTATTTTGACTAATTATTCACTGATAGTACACTCAGAAGATAAAAATTAATACTTTGTTTTACAACTGAAGAAAAACTAAATTGGATTTTAATTTAGATAGATATAACTGCTAAAAAGACAGTCTACAGAAAGGAAAATTTTAAATGTTTCGTACATGAGCATAGTAAATATGATATTTTCACATCCTAACCCCCAGTCAATTCTTCCCTCCCCTTCCCACCACTGAAACCCTTCTTCCCTGCTGGTCTCTTTTCTTCTTCTTCTTCTTCTTCTTCCTCCTTCTTCTTCTTCTTCTTCTTCTTCTTCTTCTTCTTCTTTCTTCTTCTTCTTCTTCTTCTTCTTCTTCTTCTTCTTTTTCTTTCTTTTCTTCTTCTTCTTCTTCTTCGTCTTCTTCTTCTTCTCTCTTCTTCTTCTTCTTCTCTCTTCCTTCTTTCCTCTTCCTCCTCTTTTCCGCTTCTTCTTCTTTCTTTCCTCTTCCTCGCTTCTCTTCTCCTCTTCTTCTTCTCTCTTCTTCCTCCTCCGCCTCCTCTCTTCCCTCTTCCTTCTCCTCCTCCTCCTCCTTTTCCTCTTCCCTCCTCCTCTCCTCCTCCTTCCTCCTTCTCTTCCTCCTCTCCTCCGTCTCCCTTCTCTCTCTTCCTCTTCCTGTTGCTGCTCCTTGTTCTGTTTCTCTTCCTCCACGTCCTTCTTCTCCTTCTCTTCCTCCTACTTCTCCTCTTCTTCCTCTTCCTCCTCCTCTTCCTTTTCCTCCTCTTCTTCCTTCTCCTTCTTTGCATGAGTGGCCCCCTGAATTTCATCTGGGTTGCCTTTGATGCCATGTCCCTGAGTACTTGCTGGGGGATAAATTAAATGCTAGTAAGTATATCATTGAGGTAAATATCTCCTCCCCCAATCAGGATTGATACTCATCAATCTCTCAAGGAGGTATGGGATCATTTGTAATATTTGTCCTTTCATGGAAAAGTATTTTATCAGGCAAATCTCATGCAGGTCTAAGAAGGAAAATTTTAAAAATATATATATTTCAAGCACTAAACACCTAGTTTTCTAGCAAGCAATTTAAATAAAAATGTGATTTTGTGGAGAAGAAAAATGTATTTCTGATAAAGCATGTTTATGTGAATTCAGAATGAAAAATGTTAAAAGATATGAGTGCCTCATAATTAAAGTTTGTTTTTGAAGAGAAATGAGAAAAATGTTTGATCAATAAATTCAATGAATTGACTCATCTGAGATTAAAAATTTTCATAAACTTAACTTTCACCCAATATTCCTTAATATTCCATCTTGCTCTTCTACCTGCTTTATTGTGTACTAGTATTTATCTTTTATATTTATATATCTAATAATTATCTTGATTCTTGACTGACAATGAGTGTCAGACATAGATTTTAAATGCTCTCTCTTTATTGAATACATTTCCATATTTTACTTATGGCCAAATGCAAGTAAGTGTCTAGAGAGTAAAGGATCCCATTTTTGTACTTCTAGCACCTCATACTGTGCCTTAGTATACACTATTCTCCTCAACGTTTTTCCACGACATTATGGATGAAGTTGTAGGAGGAGAATGTTCCACGTCATTGAAGGAGTCCTTTGGAGTGCGATACCTCCTGCTCTGTGATCGACCTGATCACATGCAGAGCTCCACTCCTGGCTTCCTATAATCCGGAATTGCCACCAGAAGGCACTTATCCAGACAGACGAATGAAAGCAGGAAGAACCATATGAAGTCAACTATTTTTTTCTCTGCTTACTATTCCTTTCCATTGATCAGATGCAGAATTGTCCAAGACTCTTAAGATGGTGCTTCCTGGAGTCAGAAGGGTACTGGGTCTGCCAAGTATACCTTAGAGGAATCACAGGGACACAGCAACATAAGCATGGAAAATGGCCTTGTTATGCCAAGGCATTGTAATTTGGGGGTTGGTTTGTTATTACAGCTTAGCAATTTAATTTAAAAGTCTGGTAATTTTATTGTCTAAAGGAGGACTGCCTTCAGTCTGTTTAAAAAAGCACAACAAGCTTCAACAAACAACGGGAATAGACTGTTACAGCAAAGTGTCCTGGGACTAACCAAGTGAGATTTAGAAGCTCAGAAGTATAAAATTTCAACCAGATTATTCTATTCAAAAAGTAGATGAAAAAATGCACAGGAAAGGTTGACACAAACTGAGTAAATTCAAATTATAGCATTCTTTTATTATTTTTTTTTATTTCTTCCACTCATACAAAGTTGATAAGTACCCATTCCCCTCCCTCCCTCCACTCCTCCCTGGATCCCCTTGCTCCCTCCCCACCTTTCCCTTTCCTTTCCCCCTTCCCTCCCTTTCTCCCAGTGCCCCCTCTCCCCCGTTCCTGGAGTATCCTATAGTGTGCATGTAAGGTGCAGAGATAAGGCAATATCAAGATTACCATAATATCTATTAAAAAGAAACAGACAGTAAGAGCCAGTGAGTACTTGGGGACATGCAGTAGAGACAATATTGTTGAAACCTTGTAAAGAACATCTCTGATGGATCGATCAAATACCCTGCTGGCATATGCTGCCACATTTGGGAAATATGGTTAAGGTCAGCTTTCAAAGTTCTTTGCTTTGTTCCTTTAGTAATTGAAATTGAATAGAGAAAACAAAAACAGAAACAGACTGAAGCTGGACCATTTCAGAGCTGAGACCACCTTTTGATTCAGATGAATAATAATGGCCAGTTCCTTATACTTTGAGAAACTAAACCAGAAGAATGAGGATGGTGCCACTCTAGTCCATGTTTCATATAACATGTCAAGAAACAACTATATAAAATGGTTTGTGAGAAGTGGGAGTCTGTACTCAAGAAACTTTTCATATATTGTAGAGCAGATAGACCTGAGCACAGAGAGCCCAGGATGCAGCGCTGTAATACTACTAGGTGATTCTGGAAAGTCCAAAGCCTCAGGAGAGTGGTGCGCTCTAGGAAATACCACATTTAACCGGTTCTGAGACAGTTTACAAATGACCCTGGGAAATTGGCTTCATGGTCATGTTAGATTTCAAAAGGTGTTAAGACGGATATTTCCTGAAGAAGCACAGGAGCAATAGAAAACTCTCCGCAGAGTGGATTGTCTAAGTGTAGTTGACCTTGACTGTGTTGTTTCATGACCCTGGAAATCACAGGTTGAGGACTGAGTATCACAGCCATACTTGGAGAGCTGGCTTAATCGAACCACTTTGTGAATCGTGCCTCTGAAACAATATGGAGGCACAACCATAGGGAACAATAACATTATTAATTTACTAGCCGGTTTTGCCCATTGTTTTAAAATATTTGTAAACACACAGTATGTTGCATATGGCTTTACCAAGATAACAACCACAGCAGCAAACAACAAAACAATAAACATCTTTCTGTTCTGTTGCTGTGCCGAAATTAATAGAAAAAGGGTTTATTTGACTCACAACTGTGGGCATAGGGCATCATGGCACAGAAGCCACAGGGACAGGAGTTTAAGGAAACTTGTCACATGACATCCATGTCAACAGCAGAGACCAATGAGCATACTCAGGCTAATATTCAGCTCCTACTCTCCATTTTATGCATGATAAGATGTCCTGCTTGGGAAATGGTCCCTTGTTCAATAAAGATGAGTCTTTCCACATCAATTAAGGTAATCAGTACAAGTCTTCCTACCAAGTGATTCTACATGGTGTCCAACTAGAATGAGACTAACCATCCCAACTGAGTGAGGTGTGAATGGAATAAGGAAAAGGTGTTTGACTTCCAAAAAGAAGCTGGCTTGGAAAATCAAGTTTATGTGCCATTGTTTGTCTGAGAGGTTAGCCAAAACCAGACTGACCCATCTTAACCATAGAGGCAACCCTTTTCTTCTAGTTATCTCCAAGTTTTTATTTGTTTAATAAGAAGTTTTGAATTATTTAACCTATTTCATATGAATTATACTAATGTTCAGAATGCAAAGCCCGTTGATTAGGAGAGTGGGACAGTTAGAGTGAGAGAACAAGAAACTCACAAGAGCTATCAGGATCAAGGGGAAACTAGGAAAGAGATAACCATGTATGAATGAGCCAGATCATCCTGAAATTTTGAAAAGATACTACTTGAATCTGGCTTAAAAATAGGAATCAAAGAACTCTTATCACTACTTGTAATATGTGCATATATTCAGAAATATGTGACCATAAGTGAATAGGTTGATGAATTGTTTGTATATCCTAGGGCCCCAAGCATGATTCTTCCTAATCACTAACCCTCCTTCCCTAAGTTAGAACTATTCTAACTGTTAACGCAATTTAGTTTACTTATAATTTTATTTAAATGGAATCATAAAGCTTGTAGTCTTTTTTTGTTGGATTTTATTATTTTTCTTGTATTTTCTAAGAGTGGTTTTGCTATACACTGTAGCTTTTCCTTAATTGTCATATCTTAGCTAATTTAGACTAAAATAATTCACTCTGCTATTGATGAAAATATAATAATTTCCAGAATTTGACTTTCACAAAAGCGATGCTAAACATTTCCTGTACTTTTTTTTTTTTGGTGCATATGTATGGGAATTTTTCTTGGGTGCGATTCTGAGAATTAATTTTTGAAGGTCACTTTTTCATGAATGGAGAGCTAGAGAAAGAATTTCCTGGTGAAGATACATGTTGATAAAAACACATGACTTGTGAGTGTTTTAGGGTGGTCAGAATTCTGAGCATGTAGAATGTGCTAACAGGTAAGTACAGTTAGGGACATAAAATGAAAGATTTCAATGTCTTCCTATGAAATGAGAACTGTTTCTTCTAAGCAATGGGAGATCATCAAAGAAGGCTATGTAAGGAATGACATGGCAGACCTGTCCTTCATGAAGGGGTTTGTGAACGGTCTGTAGAGTAAGGTCATGGGGAAGAGTAAAGATTCTGAACTCAGGGATTGATAAAGATGACCTAGAGCAAACAGGACGTAGATTAGCTGAAGTTCTCAAAGACAAGGTTGACCTTTTGAGTGGCTCGGAGTTCTAAGTGATTTTGTTCCATTCTTCCCCTTCTTTTTTTAGCTGTTTTCGAATACCTTAATTTATTTCATCTTGTTAATATTTTTACTCCAATAATAACAACATCTGCTTGATTTTAAGTGAAGAGCAGGTGTGTGTGTTGGGGGGGAAGGATGGAAATTTTATCTTTGTAATGAGTGTCAGAGATAAGTAGTGGGGGAGGCTCCATAGAAACTACTGGGTTAAAATAGTTCTGTGAAAAAAATGCTATGAAAAAGGCATCAAAATTGTTTTTTGTGTATTTATGCATATATGAGGAGAGTCCTGTCACTATCCAGCGTTTGTTTAAAGTTTTTATATGAAAAGCTCCACAGTATAAGAACAATTTGCATGGAATCACATTAATTTGATCATCAGAAGACCAATTTAGCCTGATTGTTTTATGATGGTATTAGCACGCTGTTAAGGGGAACAGATGGGTCAACACGGAAATAGATAATTATGTGACAAAGAATGAGTTCTGTCAATCAGTTTCCTTCCAGCAGCACAGAAAAAAAAAAGCATTAGCTCCCCTCCCAACAAACAGGCTTGATATAGCCCGTGTTTTTCAGTAAGAGTCTGCGTCAGTTAATAGCTTTGGGGTTTGGGCTCAATTAGTTTTAATCTTTTGGTATGAGCCTGAAACCTAGGCTAAGGCAATCACAATAAATATTTGGTAGACGCCAGAAGAATAATTGTATTCCCTAGCTACAAGCAATTAAGCATCAGATGTATTCCTTGTAAACCTTTGCAAAGGCAATGAAAAACACGTTTTAAAAAACAAATAATTAAAAGGCTTCTTTCCTTTGGTGGCATTTAGGCAGAGGAAAATTAAAGCTTGTTTTACCTAGGAGGAAGAGAGATTTTTTTTTTCTGCTGTAAAAGTAATGATAGCTAGTATATTACCTACTGGTAATCTTTTAAAAATCATGCAGAGTGGGACAAATGCCAGAAAACAGGGGACAAAGGTTCCCAAATTAAAAATAAAATATAGACTACTAGGGGAGAAGTTTGTTTTCAATACTCTCTCATCATCTGGAATGTATTGGTAAGACCAGATTTAAAAGCAGTAAGTTATTTTCTGATTTTCTCAGTTTGCACTTTCCTGATTTCTTTCCTGGCCCTTCATTTCATCCTGTTTTGCAGATAGTGCTTATTTTGTTCTCGTCTTCTACTTACCAAAATATACCAATGCAGTCCAGCCTTTACTTTCTGTCACTATATGCAGTTGACTTATCATTAGTGCAGCTGACATTCAGTCAATATACTAAACACGACAACATCCACTGGTCTCCAAACTTATACCGTGTATGGTTTCAACAAACAACTGTGTATCAATAACCTTTGTATTTAAACATGGCACCCAGATTATTCTTCTGAGAGTCATGTATTGCATGAGAGAGAAGCACTTGAACATTATACTGTGTCATGAAACATCCTCCACATAGGCAATGTATCCAGCTCAAATCTTCCCACTCAGGCACGAATGTCTGAAACCCAGCAATTGCTATCCCCTCCCTTCTTTTAGTTCACTAGCCAATTAACTGCTACTTTCTAGGATTGTTTCCACTTGAAGCTACTTCTCTTTCTCTCCACTTCTACTGCTTTTGCCTCATGGTAGCCTTATGGTTGGCCAAAGCTACTGCTCATCCTCAGACATTATCTCCTAGTTGTGGAAAGTCACCTTCCCAATGGCAGCCAGATGGTCAATGTAAAACATTTATCTTGCTATGCTACTCTCTTCATAAGTACTGTGAGCATCCCTGTGTCCTCATGAGAGAAGAGCATCCATTCTTGGCTCCTGACTCTTTCTCCTAATTGAACTATCATCAGACCTGCACTATGGCTCCCATATCAACATTCCTCCTGTACAGTAGCGAGGCACTCAGGAGAAATAAATAATTAAATGTGTGGGGGGGAACTTCAAGGTGTAGGGCTAGACAAGTGAAGGGGAGTGCTCTTATAAGTGGAACCTGATCCCCCATTAGAACAGATAAGCCAAAAGGAACCCTGGGGCCTATGTAAGCAGTGAGACAGAAGGGTGGGAGAAAGAGGGATGGATTGGTTAAGAGAACAAAAGATGGGATACAATGGAAGAGAGGTGGAGGAGGGAAGGATGGGCAAAGACAAAACTCTATTCTTATAAAACTAGAAAAATTTTTAAAATTTAAAAAGATGGAAATAGTAGGCCATGTTCACGAGTAGAAAGAATCAATATTGTGAAAACAGCCAAGCTACCAAAACCTATCTGCAGATGCAGTAAAATCACCATAACATACCTATGTCGTTTATAGAAATGAGAGAAATCTCCAAATTCATATGGCATCACAAAAGATTAGACAAAGTACTCCTGAGCAAAAATGAATGCTGCTATTATATCACTGTACTAGATTTCAACTTATACTTGGCATATACACCAGTGTGCTATAACAGAGGACTTAGATATACTTGTACCACACCTGAATTTTGACATAGGAGACAAAGATACACATTGGAGAAAAAGCAGCCCTTGTAGCAAGGGGTGTGGGGGAAAACTGGATCTAGTCATGCAAAAGAATGAAAACACGGTTCTTATTCTCTACAGAAACCAACTGCAAATGAATCAGAAAGACCTGAAACCCTGAAAGTGTTAGGGGAAAATTAAGGAAAATAATACATTAAGACAGAGGAATAGAACTGAAATAGAACTTTCTAAATAAGATTCTAGTTGCTCTGGGAGCCGACAAAGGGGAATCTCATGAAATGAGAAATCACCTGCGTAGCCACAGCCTCAGTTGAGTGAAGAGACAGTGCACAGGCTGGGAGAAAATCTCTGTTAGCTGTACTTCTTTTATATCAAAAAATAAGTGGAGAAAACTGAAATTAAAAAAATAAATTAGGCAACTCAATCAGTGAATGAAATATACAATTATCAAATGGTGAAACAAACACAAATGGCCAATAAACAAATTAAAGTATGTTCAACCTTGCTCCCTATCAGAGAAATGAAAATTAAAACTAAGTTGAGCTTCTGTCTTGTCCCAATTGGAATGACAATCATTAGGAAAACAAATGACAGCAAAATTAATATAAATGGAGATAATTATATTAAGAGAATTCAACCAGTATCCGAAAGACAATTACGGTTTTTCTCAATTTTTTTCCAGATTTCACATAGATTTGTATAATATTTCATACAGTACTTTATATCTTACATAGATCACATTAATATATAATATGAAAATAGAAGTGGAATTGTCTAGGGGTACATAAACAAGTAATTGGAGAATGAATGGAAAAAGGGAAGGTTTGGGGGTATGGAGATAAATATTTTCAAGGAACAGAGCAGGACAGGGAATCTCTAAAAATCAAGTCCCCTGAACTACATTTTGTGATCTCTTTTGTCTGTTTTTTTATATTGTCAAATTTTAAAAAGTTGCTAATATACTGAGTCTTTACACCTCATTAGAGTGGAGGACGCAGAGGAAAGTTTGACATTCACACTAAAAGATGCTCCATGGATTGGGGGGGAAGAGGGAGGCATAGGGAGATAGGGAGGGAGGGGGTGAAAGGAAGGGAAAAGGAGGGAGGTAGCAAGGGGGACCTGGGAGGGGTGGAGAGAGGAAGGGGACCGGGGATACCTATAAAGTTTGTATGAGTGGGAAAAAAGTTGCCTAATAATTACTTTTCTATCTAAAAGAACTATAAATTTTAGATCTCTCTATGCATATATAATAAGCATTTTATTATGATTGAGCAGGCAAGATCTGACCTTATTAACTCTTATTAAGGTTTTTCCATTTAGCATACAAAATAATGGGTTTTAAAAATGTGTTCCTAAAAGTACACTGTATTTTTTTCATGTTTGGTTCTCTCTCTCTCTCTCTCTCTCTCTCTCTCTCTCTCTCTCTCTCTCTCTCTCATTTGTCCTCAATACTGCTGGTTCCCATTGGCTTTGATTGTGTGTGTGTGTGTGTGTGTGTGTGTGTGTGTGTGTGTGTGTAAGTCTAGATTCAAAATGAGATGTTTGTATTTTCTCTTCTCACAAGAGTCTGGAGAGTTATTCAAAGGAGTCTTTTTAATACATTATGGCTTGCAATAATATACTCCCGTTTTAAAGGAAAAGCCTATTAAGACAGTTTCAGATGATTTCTTAGCAGAAAAGTGGGGGTGGTGGCAGCAGCATAGGCAACAAGCTAATATCATAGGTGTGGTATGTGTGTGTGTGTGTGTGTGTGTGTGTGTGTGTGTGTACATGTGTATGGGAGTTTGAATATGTGTGCTTTGTATAAATGTGAGTGTGTGCATGTGTATTGAGTGTTTGTCAATGTGTATGTGATTGTGGGTATGTCCATGTGCATCTTCTTTTCTGTCACGCTGGCTCTTTGTGATGATGTAAGGTAGTGTGAGATATCGATAGATGCTCATTTGTTCTCATGGTCCTCTGCATATCCTATTCTCTTCCCAAATCCAAATCTTCACTCAAACACACATCTACTCCCTCAGGTACCTTTTTAAATGGTACTTGGGTAATGCTTGCAAAGCTTTACATGTCTATTCAATTGACCTGGAGTCCAGGTAAATTTCAATTTTATATGAAATATTTCACTTTTTCACATCAATCCCATATTTCATTAGTAGTTTAATCTTTATCTTCGATCTGTTTCAGATGAAAACTCAGAAAAACAAAATAAGTTATTCATAATAACAGAGCCCATAAGCAGCAAACTTGGGACTGCAAACAAGTGTCACCAGTGTCCTCCTTAGTTTTGGACAGACCAATTCTTTATTATTCTTCTTCTTCTTATTATTATTATTATCTTCCCACTCATACAAACTTAATAGGTACCCTGGTTCCATCCCTCCCTCCACTTTTCCCCAGACTCTCTTACTCCCTCCCCCCTTTTCCCTTCTTTCCACTCCCCTCCCTTTCTCCCAGTGCTTCCCTCTGCCCCCCCAATCCTTGGAGCATCCTTTAGTGTGAATGCCAAACTTCCTTCTGCATCCTCCACTCTAATGAGGTGTAAGGACTCAATAGCATTGCCTAGAGCCCTTTCTCATGCTCTCCTTTAGTAAGGGAACACTATTGTGACGGTTAATCCCTTGCCTCTAAGGATCCTAGTGCCTGTGATCCATGCTAGACTTTGGGGGGGTCATTGATATGTCAGTCATTGCATAGGTCATGCAAAGTCCTATTATGGTTACTTCAGCCCTAACTTGTGTGGAGTGTTTTGTGGTGTCTTGTGCATCATTGCTCTTCCCCATCTTTAGGCTCTTATAATCTTACTGCCCCCTCTTCTGCAAATTTCCCTGACTTTCTATCCATAATCTTTTTTTCTCAATTATTTCTCATGTATCCATTTCTTGTCCTTTCATGGGGTCACAGCAGAAACTTC
This sequence comes from Typhlomys cinereus, assembly GCA_023101885.1. NCBI lineage: Eukaryota > Metazoa > Chordata > Mammalia > Rodentia > Platacanthomyidae > Typhlomys > Typhlomys cinereus. The sequence continues at coordinate 9,830,363 of JALPQD010000014.1, forward strand.
AGAGAGAAGCTCTGTAGAGACAGAAGCTGGCTGAAGAATAGCATGATTATGACGTTTCTACAGATTCAATCTCCAAATTTCTCTGTCTATTTCCTTGTCTTCTGCCTTCTCATGGTTCCATTTATCCAGTGAGAATTAGGCAAATAGAGACTGAAAAATTAGCCTGGGCTTTTTCTTCCCCACTTTGCCTCTGCTCTGAGGCCTTGTCTAGCAGCCATAGCATCCCTCCATCCCTCCTTCCTTCCATCCCTATCCCTCTTTCCCTCATCCCGCCATCCCAGCAATCTCAAGGAGTTTATTTCTGTCTCACGTACCTTGTACTCTGGAGACAGCAGCAGCTTGACAGTGATGGTAGTTCCTAGAAAACTTATTCCCCTGGTTATTCTCCTTCCTTCACACTCCTGCTTATTAACCCCTCTGCAGTTGAAACTCCCAGAGTTCATTCTGATTTGGACATGGCTAAATTCAGTTGCCAATCAAATTTTCACAGTCATCTGTGGCACTAGCAAGTTCAGCTTTTTCTAGTTACCCTAAGTATATAATCCCAACTCCATTATTAATGGATGCCCCAAAGATGCCTCGTCGTTGGTGTTTCCTGCCCTGCTTTGTCTTGTATGTGATGCTGCTGCTTGCTGAGTCATCCCAGCTGCATACTCAGAAGTGACTCAGGCTTCTGCTGCTCTTTCATTTTCCCCAACCAACGTTAGTAAGTTGGGTGGTCTACAATGTCTTCTATGTGATTTAACCCATTTTTTCCTTTCTCTTTCTTCATGTCACAGTTTAAACTCCTTTTGTCTTGCATCTGGACAATTAAATTGCAACAGTCTCTTAATTGGTCTTTCGCCACAGTGTAGCTGTCAAAACAAGATTTCTTTTCAATTTAAAAATTCAATAATGCTTATTTTAGTAATTCGAATAGTATATTTACAAACCTAAAAATCCTTTCTCTTAATCCCCAATTACTCTATGTTAATTACGTCTGAGTTGATTTGAAATATGACATATGCATAGAAAACCTACAAGCTTATTTATAAATGTAGGATGCTGTAGAGGTAGTTTAATAATTTAAAATGCCATGTATACAACCCATTTATGAAAAACTTGGACTAAGGAGACATTTTGGTAGGTAAAATGCTTGTTCCACAAATATGAAGATCTGAGTTTGGATTCTTAGAATTATCTTGGCATGGCATCACACACCTATAATCTCAGCTCTGGCCGGGAAAGAGACAGGAGAATCCCACAGAAGTTTTAGGTACAAATTTTTATGTTGAAACAAGCATAGTAACGTTTGCTCAACAGGTCTAGTAACTTTTTTATATATCAATATATTTTTATTCTTTGATAGTTTCATACATTTATTTCATTTCCACTTCATATTACCAAATCTCATCTCACCTCCTTCTGTTCAGTACTTTCTTCTTCTCAATGACTCTTACTTCTTTTTCATAATTTTTTGTACATGTGACTTGCTCAATACTAGTTTTCATCTAGGTTACCTGTATTGGCTTGTGCCTGAGAACTTGCTGGAGTGTGGACAGTGTTTCAGTCTGTGTACCACTGAGGAACATATGGGATACTAACTTTTTGTTTGGCTGGTTTTGATCCCCTTTGCTGGATCCTTTCAAAGGAGAAGATTTCTCCGTATGAAAAAAAATCCTGGGTAAAGTTTGATAATTGAAAAAAAGGTAAATTAAGCTAGTTCTAGAGGTCATATATGATTTTATCTGGATTTCTCTTTGATTACTTGGTATGTTACAGGTGTAGGATGTCTCTAACTGAAAAAGCTGAGTAAATAAAAGAAGCCCCTGCAGAAAACCTGTCTGCTTCCAAACTCCTGTTGATGTCTTGAAAATTGATATGGAATGCATTTCATTATATTTCAGCTGAAAAAAGTAGGGAAGATAACCAACACTGTGTATACATTTATCACTTAATATTCACAGCTACATAGCTTAGATCAGTATCTACTACCAGCCAATGAGCTGAAGACCAAGTGCTGATCAAGCAGAGTGACACTCTAACTTTCTCTTATGCCACTGCAGTGACTGTAAAGGGCTCATCTTTTGTATGGTGCAGGCACAAAGTGTGAAAGTTTATCTATTACTGCCTCAATCCTCAAGTGACCATATAGATAAGAACACCTTTCTGACCTTGTTCAATAAATAATGTGAACAAAAAAAGTACTTTGTTCCATTAAGTCACTGAGATTTCAGAGTTAAGACATAATCCCAGCCTAGACTTGATTCTAATACAAAGAGATGGGACATGATGCAACAAATGAAGCTGAAGAAAAAAGCCCTTGAAAAGTCTGATAGGCTAAAAGTAGTTCAAGATGACCAAGATGTAGCTGATGGTCACTCCCGTAAGAAGCTTTTAGGGAGTAGTATAGGTACTATTAAGATAACTAGCATCATGCTTGTAATCTTCAAGTGTTTGAAAAACAACAACAACAAAAAACCCCAAAAAATTGTAATAGAGGAATCAAGTTGTTCTCAATACTGGAAATTTATGAGTTATAGGGATTCTCTTTAATAAAAACATATTTTTTCAATTTAAGTTATTCATAAACCTATATTTGACATGGCAAGAAGGGAACAACGGAAGCATCATGCTGAATCTTGATGCCAAAGAATCAGGGATGCTATAGAACAACAACATTCTTCACTACATAAAATGTGAGTCTATAAATCCTTCTATTGTTACAAATCTGCTCTTTCTTTACATTAGTACCTAAAATGTCGGTACTTGTATTTTAAATTGAGATATGATTTATGACTTACTCAGAGTGGTGCTTGGCTTGCAAGAACTTACCCTCAAGTTTCATGTGTCCCTTTGTGATGAGGATTGAACATGATTTGCTGTCATAAAACTAAATTATATTGGTGATGATTTGGCTAGAGTATGTTGGATAGCATATAACTAAAACAGTGCTTCCCAAATTTTTTCCAAAGATATTGTAACTGCTACATAAATCTCTGAGTATATCAATAAAAATGCTGATACCTTGAAAAATTGATTAATAGTGTAAATGGTTTGATAATAGATATTTGTATAGGCTCTTCAGGTTATACTGAATATTCCGAAGATTAGTCTATTTTGGGAACTGAGCTGTTTATTTATGTGGCTATTTCATTTTTTTAGAGTGTTTTCTTGCTTCTTTGACAGAAAAGGTTCCTATTCAAATTTCCTTGACTTTTGGGCAGCAAAGAGGAAAGACAATTTCTTATCAGCAGGGTGATGAGAAATGGGAGCAGAAAAAACGAAACAAAACATCATACTGGCTCCAGAATGGTGATGGGGATGGAACAAAATATTGAGCATCATAAGTTTCTTAGCCATGGGACCTCATCCTGTCTCCTAGCAAACTGGAGCTGGCAAACAAGACTGCAGGTTGCCACCAAAGCCATATCAGAACTCAATTGCTCTAGTATCTTCTTTCTGGGAATCAATTAAAGTGACAACAAGTAGACACATAGCCCAGACTGCATCCTCAGAGTAATACAGAGATTTCTTTATTTGTGTCTTAATCTGTGGCATGTGGCTCTCTGGAGCACCATGTTGGAGAAGGAACTGTGTATGATGAACAGACCATGCCAGAGAGATCTTGACTTAACAAATACTGACTTGTGCTTAAGCGCTCTCTTATGGTTTCTCCCTACACACTGCCTTCCATGCAGGCATTGCTGGGTATATCAAGACATTGAGTTGCTCTATAGAGCATTCAGTTATCATCAGTTGATTTCGACAAGTTGATGTAACAACTACACAGTCATTTGTTTCTGAAGATAAATGTCCTGACCTGTTTCTCTCTCTCTCTTCCATTTTCTCTCTTTTTTCTTACAATCATCACACTCTTTAATGAGACTAAAGACCTTGGTGTTCTGTATCTGAGTCAAAAAGGTAACTTTTTTTTTCATTTTTTATTATTATTTCCACTCATACAAACTTAATATGTACAACGGTTCCCTCCCTCCCTCTTCCTCCCCCCTACCCCCCTGCTCCCCCTCCCCTCACCCCTCCCTCCCTATCCCCCAGTGCCTTCCCCCCCAATCCCCGGAGAATCCTTTAATGTGCATGCCAGACTCTCCTCTGTGCCCTCCTCTCTGATGAGGTACAAGGACCCAGTGGCTTTTCCCTGAACCCTTTCCTGTGCTCCCCTTAAGCATAGGAACACTACTGTGGCTGTCAATCCCTTGCCTCCAAGGATCTTGGTGCTTTTAGCAAATGCTAGACTTTGTGGGGTCAATAGTGTGTGGGACATTGCACAGGGCATGTAAAGACCTATTATGATTGCTTCGGCCCTAACTTTTGTGGAGTATCTCACATATCATTGCTCCTCCCATCCTTGTGCTCTTACAATCTTACCGCCCCCTCTTCCACAAATTTCCCTGAGCTTCAGGATGGAGAGAGATTAGGCTGGCCTAGTCCTAGATGGTTGATATAGAGTCTCTGAAGTTCTGGATTATGGTTCGTTGATTTTCTTTTGCAGTTTTGCTGCTCCTGCAATGCCCTTCACTCCATCCTGATGGGTATTGTATTTCACACCTTGCAGTCCTTGATGGAGGCCTATTTTCTCTGCTGTAAGATGGTCCCCTCTCTCCTTGTTTCTGGTGGGGCCTTCCTACCCCATCCTTCCTGTTCATAATCCTTGCAATTACTGTAGGTATTACAGAGATTTATCACAAAGGTAACTTCAAATAATGTCCCTTCCCCATTTTCAGATATTTCCTTTAGGCTGTAGCTATGAGCTTGCATTTTCTTTCAGCTAACTGGCTTGAACTGAATCCTCCTGGCAACCTGCAAACAGTTTCAACTTCAGTTGACAGCATTCTTGGGAAGCAAATCCTTGTGGCCACTGAGATCTTTGAATTCATTGAATCTTTTTGTTATCTGCTGCCAGGACCAAAGGCTTAGCTGACAGATGTGTTGGACAAGGTTAATAAAAGCCCCTCATGTAAATCTAACATATCATTAGTCTAGGATAAGGTCAATGACTCAAGAATCTCTAAGTTGAAAATCAACTTAATGCAAACACCTTGACTTAGTCACACCTGTATCCTGAGCTGTTGTAGTTTTGTCTTCTTTCTAAGTGGATTTTCCCTCCATTTTCCATCTTTGTATACTTTCAGTGCCAAAGACAAAGCACATATCCATGGAAAGTCTTAGGTAAGAGTCCTTTAAATGAATAAATAGTTGATGAAAAATAAAATTCTCTGTTATGTTACCAAGAACCAGATTGAATGTAAGGAAGATACTTGTGGTACAAGCATTCATATATAGCCCATGCATACAGATGCTTGGTTGGGATAGTCCTGGCCTACTGCTTTAGTACTTCTGTTGAGGTACCTTCATTTGCTCAAGTATATGTTGAACAGAAAATAGAAGATTGCCTTATTCATAAACAATATTAGATGCTCTATTATTAACTATTTATTCTTGTATTGAATTCTAATCATCTTGGTCAGAAAAAGTTTTATTTTTTTCCCTAGTAAGTTAACAGGTTTCACATGGCCAGTGGAAGGAGGAAGGGAGATGAAGAGAGTGACTCTACCTGTCAGGAGCCTTCTTGAAAATGTCACTGTTGTAGCTTTGTTCCTTAAGGCAGTTAACCAAGGTAGGCATTCGGAATGGTTCAAACCAAAATTAGTACAATTTTTAAAGTTTTGGCTTTTCACTTGTATGAAAAGATAAATCATATCTGCATACAGTTAGGTAAATTAAGTGTCACTATATATATAATATTAATTCCCAGCTACTATGAATGCCTCATATCGAGGGTAGATGCATAGGAAATAGAATGTCCATGTTTTGAAAGAGTGAGACATAAAGAAAAGTCTTAATCTACTGTAGTTTCTAACAGCCATAATTAACCATCTTCTCTTTTATTCTTTCAAGTGACAGAAATCTGTTATATGAAGAGAAATTGCTATCACAAATTGAGTTTTTTTAAAAAAAGGTAAGTTATTCTTCTTCATTTCTTGAGGTTTTTGTGGGTTCAGTTCTCAATGGGTCCGATTTCCTATGTTTTTCCTTGTTTCTTCTCTAGAGTGGGAAGTGATATTGAAATGAAACATAAAACCAAAGTGATACTCAGACCACCAAGGAAGAATTCTGGTAGTCCTGTGTGCACTTAATCACTACTTGAATAATTACCAGTAGAAAATATTGAAGGATTGAATCCTAAGTACAGCACAAATTCAATTTCTCAAAGCCTTCCTAAACACCACCACCAGCTTCCAATCCCCTCTAAAAGTTTTGTCTAATGTGATTTGCTGCCAATGGAAACATATGATTACAGATAACAGACTCCTAAGCTGTCTTGCTCTAGATGGGAAGCAAAGGGAATTAAGAGCATATTTAGATTAAGACACATTTGAAGGACTGAGTGAAGGGAAAAAAGACTTTTTTTTTTACAAATACTTTTGAAGTTTGCAATTGTGGGAAAATAATAATATTTTTGCCTTCATCCTCTGTGTCAAAGAAATATTTTAACTTGGGGACAGATGATCCAAGGTATAATTTACGTAATTTACTCAAGGTGTCTGGAGTAGGTCCCTGTTTTCCTTGGCCAATACTGAGACAGAGTATATCTCTGCCTTCTCTCTGCTCATCTGAACCTCACCCTTCCTTCAAGGTCAAGCTTAAGTTCTGTGTTCCCCATTCTGCCTTGGCCTTCCTGGCATATACACAAAGCAGTGCCCTCTTGTTTTCATCATCTTTTATTTACAAGTGGAGAAGTGACTGCAGCTTTGCTTTATCTTGACAGCTTTATAAACAGCACAGAGCCTCCCTCTCTAACAGGGTTTAAATGGGACGCTACCCAGAGGCAGAACACTAGTGCTGAGCGCTTCTCCTGGCCACCTCCAGCCTAATGAGCCCTCGATTATTGTTTGACGTTATTGAATGTCAACAATAGCATGGCTCCCCTCTGGGAACTCAGTGAAAATGGTGAGAAATAGAAGATTAGAACTGAGGAAACACACAAAATAGCTTTTATTTATTGTTAGAGGGAAAGAAGCAGCTCAGCATCATCTCATTGCTCCTTTTCATCAAGTGTTGCCAACTTCTCGCTTATCTTCCTTGAGGGCAGCGGTTCTGTCTTTGCACAGTGTAATGCGGAAAAACAACAACTTTTATTTCAATAATGATATTAATAACAGAGTTAAACATCACTTATTTGCCAATTGTGTAAGAGGAAATAGAAGCTGCATTGATCTACTACTATCATTATTTTTGTGCAATGATTTTCTTTGACTCTGGGGTTGGGTAAACTTTTGGAGTAGGAAGTAGAAGAAAATCTGAATTTATTGAGCATTTCCTAGGGACTAAATCTGGAAGTAAATGCTTACTTTTTTTTGTTTTCTGAGAGGGAAATGTACCCTGTTAAAATTCAGGATTTATTATTATGCTTGGATTCAGATTGAGGGATTTTTTTTAAATTTTCTTTCTTTTTTGTGTGTGTGCATTCCAGAGGATACTTGTGTGTGTATGTGTATGTGAGTGTGTGTGTGTGTGTGTGTGCCTGTGAAGGCCAAAGGGTGACTCTGGGAATCAACTTGGATTGCTATACTTCCTACTGCTTTGCTTTGGGGTTTCCCTGGTTCTGCATTCCAGGGCTACCATTTTAGTTCTACAGTTTTACAACTCAGGGTCATTTTGCTTGTGAGCAGAGGCCTAAGATGTGGGGCTATTAGGAGGTGATTAAGCTACAGGTCCTTCTCCTTTGTGCATGGAATTAGGTGCCATTACGAAAGGGCCTGACATTGTGCTCCCTTACATCACTCAGCTACATGGGGACAAAGCATTCTTCTTTTCTAGAGAATTAAGGTTTCAAACCCAATCTTGGATGTGGAGTGTAGCGCTCAGCAGACACTGAATAGCCCACAAATTTTGTTCCAAACCTGCTGACATCCTGAAACATGAGAATATATTTCTGTTTTTCATAAACTATCCAGCCTGAGGTTCTTATCCTAGTAGCACAACACAGATTGTGTTGCTTCTTTATAACAATTGCTTGGTGAAGTAAGTATTTGCTATGCATGTTTCTTAGATGAGGGGATGGTCTAACCAGAGGCAAAGTAATATGCCTAGGAGCATATCTATGTGAGGAGTGGAGCTATAACTTAAATTGGCAGCAACCAGCCCAAAGCTTCCTATGAAAAGACAGAGGAGCACAATAATCCAGAAGAGGCAGTAAATGCCCATCTCTGTCTTTGCATTCATGGGGCATTTCTCATCCTGAGAGTGAGAGGGACTTCTTCACTAGGGTGGCAAGATAATGCAGGTTCGTGCTTCTTCTAGTGCCCCGTTTCTTAAGCTGAGGGGAACGTCTTCAACATAACCTCTTGGTTCCAGACCTCATAGCTCTCCCAGGCTCTGCCAAAAGCTTCTCTGAAGTCTTATTGGTTTATCTGTGAAGACCGGGACCCCGAGTTCCTCTTATTCCCACTGAGATCTGTCACTCTGCTGGCCTGTGCTGGGCCTGCTGGCCAGCACTGAGCAACTGAAATGCAATAACGATTTGTTTTGGCACACTTGGACATGCATGTATTTTAGATGAAGCAAGTTGAATTTCCATGTCTAACACTGAAATGAATGAAAGAAAAATAATCTCTAAACCCTGAAGTAAAGTGACTCTTTACTGCCTGAGACATTCTTTCATATTCTTTATTTCAGGTGCAAAATGATGGTTTAGAAAGATTAAAATATTTACTGGTTCCTTGCCTTCTATCGTTAACTTATAGGACCACCATGAGGGATATTTTACATACATTATGCAGAAAAAGGAGCTAAGAGGTTGCAAGGTTTTATTTTCTCTTTTTAAAAATTGTTAAATCCTAGTGTAAAAGGCAAATAATCCCAGATCTGGTCATTTAGAACTCTGCAGAGAATCTGTTTGTTCTGTCGAATCACACCGTGACTTCCTGTGGCTGTCACCACAAAGCAAGGTTGGAGGTCAGTTGTGCCACTGCTTGGAGTCAGGCTGCTTTGAGGGAGAATTCTAAGGTATTCTACCACAGAATTTTGGAATGTGTACCAGTATTTCCTCATCCTAAATTTAAGAAAGGTATAGCTAATTAATTCACATTCTTTTTTTGTTGTTATTGTTGAGTCAGAACATAATCACAAAATCCTCCCCACATAACATATAGGACATATAATTGATGTTTTGACAAATGCCAAGAAAGGAATGCTTAATATCTGTGACCAACAGCAGACTTCAAATAGAAGTAAAAAACTACAAGCACAAAATCAGAGAGAACATGAATTATCTTTTATTTCACAAATAAAAATTTCGTCATGAGGAACATATTCAAGTAATCTTTGTCTAGCACATAACTAGGGACTGGGAGCGAAGTCTAAATCCTCTGCACTTAAAATATATGATTCTGGAAAAGACATCTTTCCTTGTCTTTCATGGAGCCAAATGGGAAAATGAGTGAATCTACCTCAAGAGCAGGTGTATTGTGAAAACTGAACTGATTTACATAAAGTAGGGCTGTTCCTGACATAGGATAAGTGATAGTAGAAATGCTGGAAAACCTATTGAGAATCTAAAAAAAGTAATAACTGCTCTGTACAAACCATGGTGAAAGACTATGTTGTGCACTGCGCGGCTCTCAACCTTGCTTCTCCCTGCTCTCTGAGTCCTGGTGTTCTGTGTCCTCTTGTGGAGTTTTCAGTAATTCCAAAAGAATGACCCCCCTCAACCCTCCCACACTTCTATGATCTGTCATTTATTTTGCTTTCCCATGGCTTTAGCCAAACACATTCTTACTGTTGTGGTACTTTGGAAAATAATTCATGTCACCCCAGAACTTTTCAATGATGTTGATTTCCCAGTGCATTTAATCAGGTAGAGTTAAAGCCTCATTATACCATAAAACATCTGCAGCAAGGAGCTACCTTTAAATGCTCAAAATAATTCATTTCAAATTATGGGAGCCATTTGTGTTATATTAGTCAGCTATAATACTCCAGGGATATCTGGTTAGTCACTAATGAGCTAAACTATTCTTAAAGCAATTTATTAGCGAGAAAGAAGCAAAATAAAAAAAAGTCTTTCTATGATTTATGCCTTGAACGATTTATGTGATCTATGATTTATTCTTTACTTATATTCTTATTCTTTGTGACATGCACAACAAATTTTCAGATACCATATTTTTTAAATAAGTTTGGGAAAAAATTAAGAGGGGAAAAAACCCTCAAATTTTAGTACTGACCATTTTGAGAAAAGAGTCAAAGATGAAAAGTCATGATTTTTTCTGATGAAATTTGGAATTATCTCCTAACTTCTGTTCTATTTTTTAATAAATATTTTAAGATGATAGGTGGTCCCAGAGTTATGAAATGTCCTTACAGTATATAAAGAAATGCATATTCTCTGTGGTCATGACACATACTCTTCTCAATATTATGTTATAAAAGGACTTATATCTTTTTTAAATTGTGCTTTATTTTTTTAAGTCTACTTCTTCTTGATCATACTCCCTCCTATTTTCATGTCCTTTTCCATGTGTTGTTTACTGAGATTCATTTGGATTGCCCCTGATGATTTGGTCATGAGCACTTACTGGAGTATAAATCATGTATCAGCTGGCACGTTATTATTTTTTTTATTTATTCAATTGTGCGTGTGTGCTTGTGTGCGTGTGTGCAGGTGTGTGTGTGTGTGTGTGTGTGTGTGTGTGTGTGTGTGTGTGTGTGTAGAATCATGGACGAATTCGGGAACCACCATGGATGCCTCCACCTCCTCCTTGTTTACTCTGCCCGGGGATTCACAGGCTTCGCCCTACCAGGACCAGAAACGCAGGCCGCCCCCGCTTCCGCTTGGCGTTTTTACGTGGGATCTAGGATCCAAACTCAGGACCTTCCTCTCCAGCCCCCAGCTGGAAAATTATTAAGTAAAGTTTCTTCCCCCTAGCCAGCATTAACCATCAACAGTCTGTCTGGAGATCTTTCCCTATCCATGGTGAAATTTTAATAAGATAAATCTAATGCAGGTCTTGTGGAAGTACACATAGCTGCAGTGAGTTCATGGATGCAACAGCCCTGTCATGCCCAGAAGATACTATCTGGACACACCCTTTTCTTCCTTTAGGCGCCTTCATTTTTGCTGTGTCCCTCTTCTATGATGTTCAGTGACCCTTGGGATAGGGGAGTGGTTTAGATGTTTTATTTGGGGCTGAGCAGTTCATAGTCACTTATTTTCTAACTTTTTCCAATTTTAATTTTGTGTAATGATCACCTTCCATTTGTAAAGTAAACTTCTTAATTAAAAGCTGTGTGTTCTTCCAATTTAAGGGTATGATGATAAATGTACGAAAGGCAGTTTGATATTGTACATTCATAGATAAAATTTATATCCCTCTAGAGCCTATTTACTCCTTTTTCATAGGTTCCTTTCCTGCTCTATGGTACCAGGAGTGTGTTCACTGCTGAAAAGTTAGTCTTAAATCTATCCAGAAAGCAGTTGATTGTCCTTTATCATTCATGCTGCTATTGCACTGATGACCAATTTTTGCCAGGATGATGTTTCTTGTAGCTTTCAACTTTCACAGACTAAAGGGACAGTAGATTATTTTTTGTCCCCAAGCAGCTTGCATAGTACTTCCTATTGCTATGAAACTGGCTAGGTAGGAAGAAGCTTCTTGACTAATTCCATCTTATTTTTTACCCATTTCACGCAATGTGTGTAATGAAAAGGATTACATCTTTGTCATGGGTTGAAATGTGTCCCCCACAGACTCATGTTATTTGAGAAGGTCATGACACCTTTAGGATATGGAGCCTTGTGGAAGAAAGGCAGTCAAATGGTGTGGACCTTTTTCTGAGAGTGGTGTGCTTTTGCAGCTAGCAGTCTTGCAGCTGTTAACCTTCTGCATGAGTGTGACTTAACCTGCCTCCAGCTTCTGCTACCAGCTATGCTGCTTCTGTCATGAAAGACTATATCTCCCCCTAGAACCAAAAGTTGAATAAATCTTCTTTTCTTCATTAAGTTGCTTAACTTTGAGTATTGTCTCATGGCAACATAAAGTGACCAGTACAACCTTACATCTACTAAATATAGTTGTTTAAAGATAAAAATTGGAAGGATTAGAATGCAGAAATTTTTCTTTGGAAGTTTCTGGGAAAGGGCACCTATTCCAGTGTTTTTGCAAGCCATGTCCTCAAACTCAAAAGGTTTCAGCAGGTATGGCCTGACCCATGAGTTGTCTTTGTAAGGATAGGAGAATAAACTCCTCAAATATTTTTTAATTGAAACTCTACAGCATAAGAATATCTGCTATTTGCAACACACACAAAAAAAAAAACCTAAGCGAGGGTGGTTGTGAAAGTTCTGGATTGTCATCTGAAACCAACCATCATTCACATTAGCAGGTACTCTTTTTCATAATTAGACACAAGGAAATAGTATTCTTGATGTCAAAACATGATTCCACAGAACAAAAGCAGTCTGTGAGGATGAATGACTACATAATTACCAGCAAGCATTTATTTCCTCCATTCGACCTTTATTGGGGACTGTCTACTCACCTTTTGTGCATTTGTTATATATATGAAAGTGGCAAGTTTGAACCAAAAAATTGTAAACTTCAATATTTTTGCTCAGCCCTGAAGAGGCTTGTGACCTTATGATAAAACATTCCTCAGGTAACTACTGTTGATCCTCCTGCTGAAATTTAGAATGAAACATGCAGACTAAGCCCAAACCAAACCTCCATGGCCAAATTACAGACCCATGTATGTGGAAAATGAATGTTCATGCTCTGGGACACTGAAGAGGGCCAGGCAGTAGGATTATGCCAATATATAACTCACAGATAGATCTTTACCTTGAGGTATCTTGCTTAGAAGATACTTCTTTTAAAGGAAAGATTAGTTGCTTTATCCTCATATATTCTGAGTGTGATCTCTATTAAAGTTGGGAGGAGACTGAGCAGAACACATCATATCAGTGATTTTGCTAATTTGGGTCAAATGTTTAAATATTGATTCATTCTCAAATAGATATCATTCATTTGTGAATGAATAATAAAATAGAACATGATTTTGATGCAAAAATTATTGTGCCTTTTGTTCACTTGACTTATTTGATTCATCTAAGTTATCCCTTCTTGGCTAGTACTTGACTAGATACAGTGGTATAACATCAAGTATTTCAGAATGAGGAAAAATGAAGGTTAAATTCCTCTATAGGTCATATAAGCCTTCTCAGTAAGGTACTTGTATCATTGACAGTCACTTTTCTGATCTGTAAATGCAATGAAGCACCTCTAAGATATTTATTATAAGTCTGGGAAAGTAACACGGAAATTAAGTAAGATGTACAGAATAATATCTGTGAAAATTTTAATGACTGTACATTTACCATGTGCTCATCACAGTTATCATCATTTTATAGATATTTAAATTCAGATAATGGGGTTTAGACAACTTGTTCTTAGTTAAATATTAAGGAATGAATGATTACAATTTTAGCCTAGTTAGAATGAAAAGATTATGAGTACATAACCAGTTATATCCTTATAAAACGGAAAGAACTAAGTAAGTTAACATATTTTTTTAAACTTAGAAAATAGGCAAGCATGCAAATCAAATTCAACATGATAAATAGAAAATCCAAGAAGTTGGCTTCCTCCAGTCTCTGTATATTCCTTATGATGCCTTCACTCTGTGCACAAGGATAGCACACCAAAGGTTAGAGACAGAGAGTAGGAGTTGAAAGGCAAAACTTCTAAGACTAAGTAAGCCACTTTGAATGCAAGTCAGTGACTCACCGAAATAGTGTAGGACTGAGCTCATTTTTTCCCATTACAAAATACTTGGGTTGTTTTGCAGCTGTAAAACAATGTCATACCGAAACACCAGGAACAAAATAGGAGCATGCAGAGATCTCATGCCTCACAATGTATGTGCCTTATAGAATAGACATAGTTGGCAGAGAACAGGGGTAGATCAAAGAGGGAAGGATGAACCATCAAGTGGTTTGTAGACTCTTCACTGAAAAACAAAGATAGGGTAACAGGGTAGAGACCTTTTTCCAGACACTGAGAATCAAGTGCAGAGTTGCAGAGTGAGAATTCCCCAGTCACCCTAAGATGAAATTGCTGAGCTATAAAGCTGGGAGCAGCTTCTTACTGTTGAAAATGTTGGTGGTGAAGTTGTAATACCTGAAATTATGTCTGTAATCTTGAATATGCAGAGCCTAAGCTCTTTTCTTTATATATATATATATATATATATATATATATATATATATATATATATAAATGTGTGTGTGTGTGTGTGTGTGTGTGTATAAGAGGGCAGTTCAGTATGTGTGCCTGTGGAGGGTGACATCAGGAATCATCCAAGATTGCGGTACTTCCTTATTGCAAAGATCTTTCCTTACCACAGAACACTTAAACCCAGGTGTGCAGAATCTATCTGAAGTGAAGATAAAGCCCAAACCTAGGCTTCCAATATCATATTGATTATCACATTGATTGTCTAAGATAAGTGTAACTTTTGAGGAAAGCATTCATTTCTGTCTTTATTTTTTTATTATTAGAATATAATGCCTGACTTACAAAAAGATTATAATTTATAGAATACAAATAAGTAGGCAAATGTGACCTGTAATTTAGATCATAAAACAGTAGATAGAAACAAAACAACAGAAGATCTTTATGCTTGAATTAGCTGTTAAGAGACAAAATAACTATCATGTCTGTATACAGTTAATTACAGAGGTAAGCTATTTCCATGGGCATGTGGAAAATTTTAGAAGAAAAATGGAAAATAGATAAAAGATCCAAATAGAATTGCAAGAAACAAAAATTTAAGACTGCACAGAATTTGATAGATGTATTATAGACTGAGAAATGAAGAATGAAAGATCATTCATTGCACATGAAATTCTAGTAGAAAGTAATGCAACTAAAACAGACAGACAGAGAGGAAAAATAATCAAATGCTGAACAGAGAGCTTAACATCTGCAGGGGAACTGCACACACATGGGAAAAATGGAGTCCTTGAAAACTGAAGAAAGAATGGGACAGAAAATAAAAATTAAAGCCATAAGTGAAAATTTTTTCAATTTTGACTAAAGATATCAAACATTAGATGTGAGTTCAGTGATGATGATCCAGCAGAAAAACCTAAGTTAAAAATTGCATCAATATATTCTGTAAGCTACTGAAAACCAAAGATAAAAGGAAAAAAATTGTGACATCTTTCAGAACATATTTCATGAGCTTATAGGGAACATATCTCCCATAAACTAGTAGTCCATGAACTGACAATAATTTTTGCATTTTTAACAATTGCTGCATAAATGCCTATATATTTTTTCACTTGTTCTAAAAAGTCTAAAATATTTACTATCTGAAGGTCATAAGACAACTTGAGCAACACTTGAACTAAGATATTTAAAATAGTCATAACAAGAATTGCCCTAAAAGTTAGAGATGAAAAGAAAGTAGAAAAGCATCATTTAATGTGACAAACAAGGAAAACAAACAACAAAGAGTTTACTCAGCTCTGAGGTTTCAGCTCAATAATATTCAGAGATCTGGAAAAAACCAAATAAGCTATATTTGATTCCCCTTTTCAGAATTTGTTAAGTAGTCATAAAATTTATTTATGATGCTGATATGGGAGTTTATTGAGATAATATTAAGATAAAACTAGGCTGATTCTGCACATATATCTGAGATAATGGACCTAGAATAATTTTAATTACTTTCAACCAGCAAGAGTTACAAAGAAATAGAATCATCAGGTTCTTTTTACTTGAAAACTACAACTACATGTTTGGTAGAACTATTCAGAGTTATTGAATATGAATGTACCAAATGATATTAAGGTCTTTTCTAACTTGCAATTCATTTTAGACAATATCAGCAAATAGCAGTATCAGCTGGCTACACACTATGACAGGGTATGTCTATGTACTAGCCAGGGAAGATCAAAACAATCTGAGGACCAGGAGACTGTATGGCTATCAAAACTATATTCCTTTGCTTCGAATTTCATAGTATTTTTAAAATAAGAACACAGGATTCTTGTTATAGGAATAGGAATATCCAGTAGATCTTTGTTGAAAGTTTGTAAGGTTTTAGTACATGTTAGATGAGTATTTGCAGTTGTCTAATGAAGTTTTATATTCTTCAAACTAAGAGACAGGAAACAATAGACTTTGCGGCACTCTGCTGACATTTTATTTATGAAAGAAACAAAGCTAATAATGAAGGACATGTCTGCTAAAATAACTAGAAATTCTCAGCCTTGTGGCCATATTTTCCTTTGTATCACACTTTAATAATATATAAAAGTCTGGCTGAAAGATTTCCCCTGCTAGTATTGTATCTACAGCGACTGAAGTACAAAGGAGTCATAAAGAGAAATGCTTTTGATAGAACATTTGAGGGCTATTTGATGAGTCTGCCTAGGGAAGGAAATGCAAGACTTTTGGCAAAAGTGGATCTGTGATTATTGTGGACTTGTTTGTTTGTTTGTTTGTTTAACCTTGAAAAGTTAATAGATTTTTTTCTGTCTAAGAGGTATTAATTTTATATTCTGATTAAATTAGAATCTCCAGTGAAAGAGTTTGTTGTCATGATTATTTTTCACTTGTCCTGATTTATCTTTTTTCCCCATTATGAATGTGTGTGTGTGTGATTTCTTTTTCTTTTAACTTATTTATTAAATTGGGTCTTTGAAAATTTCACATATGTGTACAAAAAATACCAACTTTCATCAATTGAGTTTCAAATATTAATTTGGGTTGTCTTCAGTTATAGCAACTGAATTATATGCATCGAGTTTCTCACATTGATATTGATTCTCTCTATATTACTTTGTCTATTCTACTTTTGGAATGTCAGAGAATAGGGGGAAAATGCTCTGAAACACATGTTCCAATGGTAAAGGGCCACCTGTTCAGAACCTGAAGACAAAGATATGACTATATTTCTTATCCAATGAGGTCTTGTTTAATAAGAAAACTCATACTTGGAGGTTCCAATAGTCATTTTTATGGTAGTTTAGAATATCACCTTGTGGTCCCAAAAAATGCTTTAAGAAGAAAAAAATCAGAAAACCTAAGTACTGAGAAAATTCTTAATTTAGATGTCTTCTTTCTTAAAGAAGCTAGAGAAATTCCTGACATGGACAGGTAGACGAATCTATGGTAATATGACATTCAAATATTAGTGATATGTAAAGAAGATATAGATCATCTGATGGTGGCGATGGTGGCCCATCACATTGCTACAGTGTTAGAAGGATACTGAATATTTTCATATATACTGCTGTTATCAAGCACAACTCTAAAGAAGACTTAATTGTCTGTATTTCTTATAACATTTTGGGGCACGTGAGATAACATACAAGAAATTCACCTCAAATTATATAGTTTGGTACATTTTCATTATTGAGCATTTTGTGATAACCACTCAAGAAACAACCATTATTAATCAGCATTCTATACATACTCCTTTGTGCCCATTTCATCACTAAAATCCTTAATTCAATATGTGGCCCCATTCCTGTCCTAAATTAAAAATAAATGAAATCATAAAGTACCTTTTTGGGTTCAACTCCTTAATACATAATGTGTTTGTGAAATTTCTCTTTATTTCATGTTGCATAATGCTACATTTTTAATATACTACAATTCAAGATTTTTGATATTTGAGTTGCTTCTAGCTTATGACTGTTCCAAGTAGAATAACTAATACCATTTTTAACCTTTTTTAACCGAGGAATCTAGTGGGTATTTCAAGATCGTCAATGTGCATGTGATACAGTACAACATTGTTTCCTTTGACATATAATAATATGTTGTAAGTGTCACAGAATGTGGATAATACAAAGAGTGCATTTAGATCTTGGTTTCAGTTGTGACTTGTAAAGGACTTAGATGGGAATCTTGTCATTCCCCATCTTTACAGTGAGAAAAACTTCACAATTAGAATGTCATCCACTATTCTGAAATCCATTGGAAATCTAGAGGAAAACAGTCCCCTTAATGTCTAAACAGACACAATAAACCAGAGAGTCACTACTGAGACTTGTTTACCTGGTATAGAAGATATACCTTGATGGTGATTTTGATGACTAGTTAGAGACTGAATATAGTGTCTCCAATTCTTGGCAAAACACACAAAAGCTACAAAAAAACTACACTAAAATTTAGTGCTCTTACTTTAGTTATAAGAGGTACAGAAAAATGGCCATAGCACTGTAGGTTAATAATATACTTGTAATTATGGGAAATTTGAATCAACCAAAGTGTCTCTTAACAGATAAGTAAATGTCACACACATGCCGAAGGATACAATAATGAATGACTCTTGAATGATCATTACTAAATAAATGATCTCAAGGCTTCATTCTTTATTATTCTAGTTTTATAAAATTCTGCAAAAAGCAAAATTATAGAGAAGGAAAGCAATGTGGTAATTATCAGGACCATGGACAGGGAGAAGACGACTAAATGGCTCGTGGGACATTTTTTAAATTTTGGTGATGACAAGTTAGGGCCGAAGCAATCATAATTGGACTTTGCATGCCCTGCACAATGTCCAACACACTATTGACCTCACAAAGTCTGACTGCTAAAGGCACCAAGATCCTTGGAAGCAAGGGATTGACAGCCACAGTAGTGTTCCTATGCTTAAGGGGAACACCGGAAACGGTTCAGGGAAATGCCACTGGGTCCTTGTACATCATCAGAGAGGAGGGCCCAGAGGAGAGTCTGGCATGCACATTAAAGGACTCTCTGGGAATTGGGGGGAGGCACTGGGGGATGGGGAGGGCAGGGTGAGGGGAGGGGGAGGAGGGGGTTCGGAGGGGGAGGGAGGGAGGGAACTGGTCTACCTATTAAGTTTGTATGAGCGGAAATAATAATAAAAAATTTTAAAAATAAAAAAATAAATTTTGGTGATGAAGCTTTTCATAAAACTGCCAAGCCAAATAAATAAACCTATGAACTTGTCAATGTTTGTAGAGCTTTTCGGATAAAAATTAAACCTCATATAAATTTTTAAAATCATTTAGGAAGGTGGATTTAAGCATAGAAACTTTGAAAAAGGAATCTGTTGTGAACATGTGAAGGGAGTTCATTAAGGCAGGTGGAGAAATATTGATTTAAAGAACTGAAAATGAGTGTCAAATGAGAGACTGAAGGGGAAATGAACTGTTTTAAGCATAATTATTCAACCAATACTATTGTTTTTCCAAGGAATAGCAAAATTGAAACCACTATTCATATGTACTGAAACAGAGTAACTAATTAAATGGGTGGCAGAAGATAAGAGACAGTCCTCACTACTGAAGTTAAAAATTATGGATGGGCAATAGAGAGAGCTAGAACAGCTCCTGTGGTAATGGATAAGAGATTGAGACACTGATGCAAGCTTATATTTTTCTTAATGTAGATGTTATGGTTACATCTCCAATGCTTATAAATATGCTTGTTTCAGGCATAGTACACACATGTAACATGTTTTGTTTCTCACTACAGCTGATGGGGCTGAGAAATAATTGAGCTCCAGCAATAACAAACAATGCTGTAGATGACAAAATATTATATATAGAAATCCCTTAAGACTCTCCTGCAAACCCTAAAGTTAAGAAATGAATTTATTGAAGTTGCAGAATATGAAATCAATGCTTATAAAACCATACATTAGCAAGTCACTATCTGAAAAAGAAATTTAAAAATCACAATTTTAATATCACCACAAGGAATAAAACATTCTAGGTGTTGAGAAAAGGTGAAATATCAATGAAAGACATTTAAATCCAAATAAATTAAAAGATATTCCATGTTCATGGATTAGATATGTGAATTTGACAGTATTCAGCAGGACATTCAAAGCATATTCATCAAATTCTGGTGGCATTTTTTTATTGAATGGAGAAACAATCTAAAATTTATTTAGAAGCACAAAAGACTGAACAGTGAAACTATCAAGAAGAAAACAAAGCTGGTGGCCTCAAGCTTAATAATTTGATACAATGATTTTTGAAAATTGCTGTCAACAAGTTAGTACACACTGACACAAAAACCAATACAGAATCAAGAATCACATGCATTTCCAATTAGCCAATCACTGACAAGGATGACATGGATAAAAATTTCCTAAGAAAAGTGGATATTCTCCCTGCACAAGAATGAATTTAAACTCTGCTACAACCATGTACTCCAGCCCAAGCAGTAAGTTTATTTATTTGACTTGTGGTTCCACAGGGTTTATGATGCATTTATGGCAGAAATGTCACAGCAAGAAGCATGGCTAGAGGGACAGATATTGGGACAGTTCAGGTTACAAGAGATGTATGAAGGTATAGCAAGTAAGAACACACTGGGAGGAAGCAGAGCTAGGCCATCTTGCCTCAGGTCTCTTTGACATACCTACCTCCAGCAAGGCTCCACCTCTTAAAGATACCACAACCCTACTAAACATTACACCAGCAAGGGATGGAAACACATGAGTCTGTGGGTATGTGGATAGGGAGATGATAACTCACATTCAAACTAAGATAGACTTCTCTTTTATTTCATTCACAAAAATTAACTTGGTGTAAGTATCGAAGAACATACCAGTAAAAATCTGAAAATGATTTTCATATCTTACACTTGAAAGAACACTGAAATAATAAGCATGAAAAGTAAAAATAAATAAGCAGAACCTAAGGAAACTAAAAACCTTCTGCACGATGAAAGAATCAAATGACGAAATGGAAAAAGAACTTTTAGGGTAAGGGAACATACTTATAAACCATCTCTGCTGTGATGGTTTACATCAAAATATATAAGATTTCATACAGGCCTAATAACAACAAAAATCTGATAAAAATGGGCCAAGGTCTCCAATAGATAATGTCCCAAAGAAGATACATACATGGCCAGCAGGGTTTCCATGTGCCTGCTGGCCAAATTGTTAGCCATTAGGGAACTGAAAAGAAAACCACAATAATATATTGTTTCATAATGTTATGATGGCTATTCTCAAAAAATAAAGTAAGTGTGGTATCATTTATTGAAAATAAAATTGGTATAGCTATTTTAGAAAACATCTGAAAAAATAAATAGCAATGTAATTCTAGCAATCCCATTTCTGAGGTATGTATTCAAAAAAATACACAAAATCACTATGCCCAAGATGAGTTTTTCTGTGCCCATTGCAGTATTAATTGCATTAGCCTGTGCCCCAGATTACATTCAGATTCCTGTTCCCCAGTTTTCCCACAGAGTTTTCCAGGATGTCTGAGTAGGCAAGAGACCCCAATGCTGCTCTACTCTGCTTCTGATCCACAAGCTCCTGTCAACACATGTGGTTTCTGTAGACCAACTCTCTCTCTCGTTGCCCTGAACCTACTCTGCCTCCCTGGCCCAGACTGACTGAGATGCTGAATCCCTGCTCTCTGGTCCTCTTGCTCCTGGAAGCAGCCTGGCTTCTCTGCCCAGTCAATCACTCTGTACTCTGGACTCTTCAAAGTAAAAGAGATGATCCCCTCCACTCCAATCCCCATTTCATCCAATGTGTGTCACACCATTGTGACAGCTAGGCTGGAGATTACAGCTTGGTCAGCTAAAAATCTCTTGTCAAAAGACAATTACCCAATTATCCTCCTACCTCCACATGCCTGGGTTCCACTGCAAAAGCAGAAGTAATATGAACAGTTAAAATGGTACATCCTTCTCCTCAACGATGGTTCCCAAGGAGAACAACTTAGAAAATATTTAAGATGTAGAATTCAAAAAAGTGATTATAACATGTTCGGCACATTCAAGTTGTTTACAAAGGAGTAAATACCTGATGAACTTAAAGATGGCAGGAGCAAAAGTATTAAAGCCCAAGAAAACAAACAAGTGGCCAAATGAAAGAGTGACAATAATTTAGAATATGAAAGCAGAATTCAATAAAAAGATAAAAACATTGGAGAAACCCCAATCTGAAATGTGACAGAAAATTTAATAAATACATATAATCAATAAATACAAGAGACAAAACATGAAAGCAATCTAACTCTCAATTTTTTCCTTTTCCTTTTTTCCTCTCTTTCTGTTTCTTCTCTGGTATGCACGTGTGTATGTGTGGTATATGTATGCATGTGTGGGTACTTTATCACATTCCCATGAGACAAGGTCTGTTATTAAATCTGAAGTTTATTGTGTTGGCTACACTGGCTGTTCAGAGAGCTTCAGGGATCCAGCTGTCTTTGCCTTCAAGCACTATGGTTATAGGGGTTATAGGCACGCATGGCCACGCCAGGCTCTGTGACATGGGTGCTGATATGTGGTTATGCTTGCATGGCAAATACTTTACCCAACTTTTCATCCTCTCATCTGTAATGTTCTTAAGGCAAGGTGCTTATACTGAATATACTAAGGATTACTCTTACTAAGGGTAATTCTTTAAAAATCATAGACACAGAGAAACTTCTTTACTGATTTTTGAAGGGCTACAAGTATGAATGCTTATTCTGCGGAATATGAATAGTGATCCTTGCATTGAATTTCAAATTTCCTTCCTGTTCTTGCCTTTCTCTCTGAAGTCCACCCAGGATGGAATACTTACATTTGTTTATCTGTTATCACTACTTTGGAATTATTTATCCTCTGTAGAGACACCAAGATTGCAAGAGTGTAAGATGAAAATATTGCAAAAAAAATCACTTTAAAAAGTGTCTTTGAAGCAAGAAAGATGCATGACTCGATCACCAGAAAAGGTAATTAAGGATATTTCTTTACATGCAGTATAAAAGATGGTGGACATACCTTTGGTTAACATCAAGGAGAGCCTAAATGGGGGGAGGAGGGGTGTTTCATTCTTAGCAGATCTGAGCTAGATTGTGATTTGGATAAACACAAGTTACCCTCCAGTGTCCCCACATGTCACCTTTCTTGTTATTTGTCACTGAAGAACATTTATTATTGGGTCTTGGGAAAGTGATTGAGATCATTCAAATGAGAGCAGCCTGGGTCCATCTTTGCAGAACAGCAGAGCCAGGGCAGGAAGGCTTTTGCTGGATAACTGGTGGGCTGACATTTGTTGGCCACTGGGGAGTAGAAAGTTCAGACTCATGACACTAGGTGTGAGTCAACCTGGCAGCTTTGCCTCTAGAGGAAAAAGAATGTCATCCACCGTTCATACCAATATCATGTGTCCCATTCTGAGACAATTAAATAAAAAGCACATGATACTCTTTAGTTTTGTGCTGTGTAAAACTGAACCCAAAGGAAAAACAAGGGAGGCCACCTAGTTCTTGCTACTTGGTGCTACCATGAGAGCTGCCAGAGTCACGTGCCTGTTTTTTTATGAGGAAGAAGCAAATACAAAGTTTTCTTCAAATTCAACCCCAGGTGCTCAGAAGGTTCCATCCAATGGCTGCTGTTCTGCCACAGCTTGCTCAGCATTTAGATCTAGATCTTTGGGTAAAGCACTGAACATAGGGCCTGCAATCTGTTAATTTCTAAACAACCAAAGGAAAAGCACCCAAGCAAAAAACCCAAGCAAATAACGTGGCTAGATGGACCACATCTCCTCAACACACTTTATTGGAAGCAGATTTCTACATAAGCTTAGCCACAAAGAAAGCAGTGATAGGCCCTGCTCCTATAATTTATAATGCAAATCGGATGGAACACAATGAATTAATTAGCAAGCAGGGTCTGAATGTGCATTATGCAGACAGCAGTTAGTTGTAATGTGAATGAACTCAGTAACTGGCACCTTGGGAACAAGTGGGGGAAGTGTTTGGCAACACAGAGAAACAAGTGCACCTTGCCTGTGTCTCAGGGGAGAGATTGCCTGCTCAGTTGACTTCTGGCTTATCTTTTTATTGATGATTTTTTCTCTTTGATATTTTCATGCCTGTATACAAAAACTTCGTTACTTTCCTTGGATTTCTCTTTACCTTCCAATCTTCCTTACATAGTCTAGGGTTCTTTTATGCTTTATGTATACTGGATTTAACCAAGGCATTGGTTGGGATCCTCTCCTGGAACAGGGTCTGTCATCCGCTCTTGAAACTGTGGATTGCCCACTGTTCATTGGTGCTTGGCAGGACCCATGGGTTTCCCCAAGGTAGCTGTGTCTGTGTGAGATGGTAGAGAATAGAGAGTGCAGGAAGGCTCTGTGTTTACGGATCATTGAAGGGAAGTGTGGGCTTTGATTCTGGAACAGACTGCAGTTTTCATCTGGACATGCATTCCACAGTAGTAAAGTGCCCTTTCTATTCCATCTTTAATATCAGTCCCTTCCAAGTAACTGGTTATCTCACGGGCCCTATGCTCATTCCAGATGCACTTGCTCTTCCCAGGGTGACGAGCTGTTGTGATTAGCCAGTGCCTCTACTCTAGCTAGCACCTTTAAGGAAGACTTCTTCATTGGTGTATACATAGAAGCACTCATAGCTATTGAATGGTGGGGGCTTCAAAAATGGAGAAATTGAAGCTGCTACAGAAGAAGCAGGAAAAAAATACTCATGTTTTATAAAAAATGGGAAGGTGTGCGTGCAAGGACTGTAGATATGAAGTCCAGGAGCAGGGCCTATCACCACTGATTTTAGAATTTGCACTGCTGCTTACCAGTTGTGTGACATCTGACACATAATCCCTGGCTCTCAGTATGTAGTCTAAGATCCAAGAGAGGATGATAAAATTTCTTTTTAGAAGATGAAATCATTTTATTGGAAAACTGTCAATATTAGCCAGTGTGTACAAAGTATCTAAGCTCAGACCTGTCACAAAGAATTCTTTGGGACGTCCTCTCTGCTTTGAGATTCATCCTGTGTTCTCTGCACAGCTGCTGTAAACTCAGTGCTCTCTGTCATAAACCTCCATCAGCGTTTGCTTATTTCCCCTAAAATACATCCAAATCAAGACAGTGTCTACCACATAGCACTATAGCATCAGCAAGAGCAGCAGCCTCATTTCACTTAATACTCTGAATCCACTTGAAAAATGGAAGGAGAGTTGACTAAGGTTGTTCAACTGAAGTAACAGGAAGGCAAAACACATTCGTCCTTGTTGGTGACCCTTGCTCTGTGAGCGCCTTCATCTAAGGTGTGGGTTTGGGAGGGGCATGCAGACCAGGACATGTGTTTAAAAGACTCTTTGCACATCTGAGCATCTGCATGTGCTCTCTGCTTTTTCTTATCCAGGCAGTCTCCACACCACCTCCACTCTCAACTCTGCCAAAGCTTCCCAGTACTCCAGCAGCCCTGCGTGACTCCACAGAAGGAAGAGTGAAGAGAAACGGAACCAAGGGTGCAGATTAATGACATTCCTCACGCAGAAAGCACGTACATAGCAAGCAATGACAGAAAAATGGGATTTTTTTTTCTTTTTCTGGATTTTGAAACAAGATGAGTTACATAGAATGAGTGAAGATTTTATATTATATATTAAAAGAAAGACACTATATTAAAAATAAGCAAAATTCATTGTTCTTATTCCTCCTTCTCCTTTTCACTGCCATTCTCTATTTCATGTTGAAAATTTTGAGGGAATTAAAAATTTCAGATAATAATAAGGTCCAACATGATCATGATCCTCTCTCTTATCTGTCTCTCCACTTGTCTCTTTTTTCTTTATTCTCTCTCCCTACACACACACACATACACACACACACACACACACACACACACACACACACACATTTTCCCATTTTGGGCTATTGTCCGATCCACAGTTTGCTTTCTATTTTTCTCCATCCTTGCCAGGATTGCTTTCACCTGTCTGTGTTTTATAACTTGCTTCCCCTATCTGGAATATTTTTTCTTTTTTTTAAAGTCAAGTGGAAAAACTTACATTTTTCTGGTTGGATTTAAGACCCATTTTTCAGCAGGGATCACATTCCTGGCATTATAAACCAGAATAAGAACCATGAAGGGGAGGGAAAAGACTTTAGAAAATTTTTTACCCCTCTGTCTCCTGCTGTCATTCAGTTTTCAACTTAAATGCTATTTCCTCAGAGAGGTATCCCATAGCCACCACGGTGACATCCTCATTTTCCCAACCCCCTTGACGTCACACCTACCACATCTCTATAGCACTTCCTACTCCTTGAAGTGTGATATTACATACTACCTAATGTTCCATATTGGGACAGGTGCTCCAATGAAGACATAGATAACCTGTTGTAAAAAATATAGAGTTTTCTTAACACTTGTTAAGTGCTCAGTCAGACATTGTATATTATGACTTCCAGAGAAGAAAAATTTCCTAGAAAAAAAAACAAATGCATGATAGACCTTAAATCATAATAATGGCTTAAACATATGGCTCTATTAGGTTCAGTTTTTATGGTAAATAATTTATATCAATGCCTAGACATTACTGTCCCAGCAGAAGCATTTACTGCCAATCATACTGTATGGGTTCTCTACCTGCAAACAGCACTTGACTTGCAGCCCTTAATATTTTAACACTTTTTATAACATTGTCATTCTTTTGCTTCTACCTAAAACATGTGGAAATATAAAGAAAGAGCTATGGAGATATGAGCACAAGGATCTGAGTTTTATGCCCAGAACCTACTTTAAGAAATCAAGCATGATAGTGCTAGTAATACCAGCACAGGGACACATTGTGTCTGTACTGAATTGACAGACATTCTTGTTGTTTCCAAAACAACACAGTATAAGACTGCTATACTATACATTATTTACATGCTTTTATGTGTTATCAGTAACTTAGACATGATATAAAGTATGGTACAGGATATATGGACCTACAATACAATGTTACTTCATTTAAAGGTTTAAATCTATAGATTTAAATATCTGAGAGTGGTCCAAGATCCAGTGCCATATCAATATGGAAGGACAACTGTTCTTTCTATTAGCTTGGAAAACCATGAATTTTTTCATTGTGCCTGTCAGTACCCTGATTCCGCACATAGTAGACATAAACATAGGAATGACCCTCTGGTCAGACTTGATCTGAACCATTGATGGTATCTGGCAAGGAGAAGGACAGTAGCTGAGAGAGGGGACTCACGAGACATAGGGCTAGAAGAATCTAAGGTTGGACAGCAGAGCAGAGTGTGGAGCAACCAGATGGCTACTACTCATCACATGAGAACCTCCCTAGGTGACTTTTCCCTCTGAAAACAACTACCCTTGTAGTTTGGAAAGGTATAAGTTCTCCAAGACAGGCAACTTGTGTTCAGTTTTTCTATGAAGACACCATAGTATATAATTAACAACTTAAAGTTTCTCATGTGGGACACAATGCTGAATTATTTTCAGTCCATAAGCATCTTAGGACCATCTTTTATTCATCATGATTTATTTATTTGACTTTATTTTTTGCATGTGTGCAGGTACAGATGTATATGTGGAAGTGTGTGGTAGGTAGATATATGCATAAGAAGAGGGCACCACGTGTTCTTGGAGGGCCAGGGATGACTTTGGGAATCATTCTGAATTGCTCTACCTCCTGCTCTTTTTGCTCTGGCATTTCCTAACCCCACCTTCCAGGGCCAGAAGTACAGGCTATTCCCATTTCCTCCCAGCATTTTTATATGGGATCTAGGATCCATCTGCACTGAGGTCCTTTTGCTTGCAAAGCAAAAGCTTAACCCCTGAACCACCTCTCCAGCTCCAATTCACTCAGCTTTTTTTTTCTTTTCTTTTTTTTTTAAATTTTTTTTATTATTTATTCAATTGTGCGCATGTGCATGCGTGTGTGTGTGTGTGTGTGTGTGTGTGTGTGTGTGTGTGTGTGTGTAGAACCACGGACGAATTCGCGAACCACCATGGACGCCTCCACCTCCTCCTGCCCCGGGATTCACAGGCTCCGCCCTATCAGGACCAGAAGCGCAGGCCGCCCCCGCTTCCGCCTGGCGTCTATACGTGGGATCTGGGATCCAAACTCAGGACCCTCTGCCTGCAAGGCGGAGGCTTAACCCCTGAGCCACCTCTCCAGCCCTCACTCAGCTTTTAATAAAGGTGAGTTTGTACAAGGTATAGGCAAGAACCTTCAGGGGAATTAAAGATTAAAAAATCATTCCTGCCTTCAAGAAGTATAACATCTAGCATGGGCGATGAGACATGTACTAAGAATGTAAGTACTTAATAACATAGAGTTTATTAAAATAGGCAAAGAAATAATAATAAATGTTCTTGAAGACACGGAAAGCAAGGAGAACAGTTGTAATTGGGAAAGGCTCCCTTTGGCTGGTAGCATACCATGCATTTGATTCTTGAAACCAGGCACTTGGCTTTGCACTGAACTGAACTTGGAGAAAAGCTATGAGATTGAAGATGCAGCAAACAGGATTTGGAACTTTGGAGTGTGGTGCTCAGGGATGGGGCAGTGACTACCTTTTGGGTCTGGAAGTTGACTGTTACATGCCCGAGAATTTTGCAACAAGGTTGTCCCCTCTTTGACTGAAACTACCATGGGAGGAGTTTGCTATGGAAATTAGCAAAGACCTGCAGTTCAGGGTTTCTGCACCTCTGCCACAAAACCGTTGATGAAATTTTACTGACCTGCATATTCCTGGCAGGGTGAGGAAATAGGAAATTCTTGGTAGTTGCTGGCTTTCTCATTTGTGGGAAGCTGTATCCTTATGTATCTTCTGATTTGAATCTCAAAGACGAAGAGGTTAATGAGGGCTAGGCACCTCTTCAGCCTGCCCGCTCTTAGCTTTGGTGAGGGGCTGGGATGGGGGAGTGCTAATAAGCATCCATCTCTAGACTGTAATGAGGGGCTGCCCACCTCTCCACGGGAGTGCTGTGTTCCCTGCTATGAACGTTTTCTGAGGTGGTGAATAGAGCCCTGGGAGCTGGAGGAATTCTCCAGTCTTCCTCCTTTCAGCCTCTCTGTGGGACCCCAGGGCAAGTGATTAAATCCCTCAGCCTTTGAGAGTCTCCACCTGCAAATTAATCTCCCTCTCTGCTCCTTTCGTCCCTGCTAGGGATAATGTTTAGATTATCTGTAGGCCAAGCCAAGGCTGTCTACAGGTCTCAGGGAATAGTGCATTGTTAGAGTCTGGCACTAATTGCTCAGGAGGGGGAGAGACCTTGGAGATCTAGCTAACATGTGCAGCAGCATCCACTACCCAGTTTCAGTGTTGTCTAGAGAGGCAGATGGTGGTGCTATTTTGACTCCCTGAGCTTTTCAATGTGCTCCTGCCAGAGACCTAACTACTTCTTTTTTTGAACCTTATTGCTGAGCTCCCCTCTCTTCTAATCAGTGAGGACAGACAGGAACGTGTGTAAGGAGAATTTGAGAAGCCATGGAATGGAATTTCTTCCTTCTGTAACCTCCACAAAGAAGTTTCGAGAATAATCACATTCCTGTCCTACAACCCACCTCTTTCTTTTCTCTATGAAATTTTCAAGCAGTGTAAGTGAACTTTGAATCTTTGGAATGGTTCTTGATTTATTTTTTTAAATACTATGAGAAAGCAGGCAAGTTGTAGGTATTTTTTAAAAACAAATTTATTTATTTATTTATTTTTAAGTCTCTGTGTGTGTGTGTGTGTGTGTGTGTGTGTGTGTATGAGAGAGAGAGAGAAGGAGAGAGAGCACTGTGTGTCCCTGTGGAGGGTCAAGGGTGACTTCAGGAATCATCCTGGATTGCTTCTACCTCCTTTTTGCTTGGCTCTGGGATTTCCCAGGCTCTGCCCACCAGGACCAGCAGTGCAGGCCACCTCAGTTTCAGTCAGAACCTTAACCCTTGAGCTGTTTCTCCAGCCCGTTCTTGATTTCTTCATCCAAGCAGTCCATCTATTTCAGATATGTGGCATTCACACAATTGTCTCCTGTGGTATTCAGAAAAGATCAGGTGTTTAGAAGAAGTCAGAGTTGGGTTTACCTGTTAACTTTGCCTGTCATTTTCAGAGTGATATGAATCGAGTTGCTATCATGTTTCTGTCCCTGAGTTTCTCATCAGTAAAGAGAATGTGAGTGGTCTGTGGCCTTTGTCTATGAGCTTTTCTTCTGACCTCCACATCTGCTTCATAGCATAGGAGTATGAGAGTTTACCAGCATGCCCAGGTGGTTAGTTCAGCAGGTTTCTGGATGGGTTTGGCTTGAGTAATATCAATGCTAAGGCAGGAAGGTGCAGCCAGAAACTGCTTTGCCCCTCATCTCAGGAACTATCTCTGAAGAGCCAGGTTACTTACATGACTATGACATGTGCAGAGAGAAGGATCATCACTCCCAGGCCATGTAACCACATCTTTCCAGTTAGGCCCTGATTGAGTCCTTCTTCCAATACTTGTTCTGCCTCAGTTTGCTACCTCTATTCTCTTAGCTATAAATACCATAAGCAATTCTATACCCTTGCTAGATCCTGTTGTCATGGTTAGGCACAGGTGTCAACTTGAGAGTTGAGGATTTGAGCTCTGGGCACATTTGTGGAGAATTAGTAGTTGCGTTAAGCCCAGAGAAAACCTGAAGGAGATTGTTTAGCTGATGGGAAAGGCTCAGCCCATGATGGGTGGGACTAAGCCTTGAACAGATGAATAAAATACTGAGAGCTGGTTGAGGAAGTTGGCATCCTTTTGTATACATGGCCAGACATGACGGTCTGGCAGGTCAAGATCATCCTCCTCTTAGCATCACTATTTTCCAAATGACTCAACAAAGTCTGCAGAATGGTATTGGTGAGCCATAAAGTCAAAATCTTCAAATTTCAAAGTTTCTAACTTTGTCCAACAAAACCATTCAAAAGCCACAAAATCTACATAGTCAGATTTATTAGCAACACTCCTAGTATCAAATTCTAAGCATCAGAGGCTTAGGGGATAAGGAATTTATTTCCTTACTACAGTCTAGTTACAGTTCTCAGTCCAGCTTGATGGGAGAGAATGCACCAACACCAGGGCTGAGGGAATTGGCCACACCATCTCTATGTAATGGCTGAAAGAGGGACGATCCTTACTTGCCAGACTTTCCAACTTCCCCAATCAGCTCTCAGTATTTTATTCATCAGTTCAGGGCCTAGTCCCACCCACCATAGGCTGGGCCTTCCCCATTAGCTGTACAATCTCCTACAGGTTTGCTCTGGGCTTAACTCAACTACTAATTCTCCACAAATGTGCCCAGAGCTTAAACCCTCAACTGTCAAGTTGACACCTGTGCCTAACCATGACATCTGTCATAGTGTTGATGGTATAGCTGTTTGTAAAGGATGATTAGAGATCTAAAGATATCCCTAGGCAGTTCCTTTCTTTCAAGGGCTATGGCTCCGTGCACATCCTTAGTGTCTTCCTGGTCGGAAACCTTTTTACTCCAGCATGTTCAGTGGCGATGTTACCAACTTCTCCAAATTCTGCCCATCCCTAATAAGACTCTAGGATTTCTCTCCACTGCACTTTATACATGTATCTCTAATCACAGCCAGCATGTCTGCCATTTATAAACTATTTTTTCTTGCTAGTCTACAAGGTTTGTGTTTTCCCTTTAATCTTTTTTTTTTGTTTACTTCCAATACCAAAATGTTACTTTAACTGTTTCTTTCATGAAATACAAATACATTTCTTGGTATGTTTTAAGTATTTCTATGTTCTTAAATACTGATAGGATAGTGAAAGACAGCAAGTATGACTCTCCTAACCAAGTGCTGGTTGATTTAGCTAAAAAATATTGAAACACTTTGAAGAACATTTTGAACAACTGCCTTCTGTATTTTGGGATTTGTTTTCAGGGAAACTAAAACTACCTTATTGACATTAATTATATTAATCTCTTGAATACACGTATGAAGAATATTTGCTTTTACAAATTGATAATAGAAAAATATATTTTGATTTGTGACTTATGACTCATAATTTGTACATAAATTCATATATAGTATAGAACTGACACATTCTTTTTCAAGTAATTAACATATACATCTGTTGAATGATTGAATAAATATGTTTTGCATAAGCCTTTGGATGAATTACATGTTTGCAGCTATTCTACAGCTATTCCTACAGATTTCCAATTAATTTCTCTTCCTTTTCTCATAATTTCGTTGTTTTATTTTCAATTTGAAACAAATTTTACCCTTGGGCCATCTGCTTCTCTCTTTATTTCATTTTTAAAAGTATATTACCCATCATATGGCTCCTGGAAAACTTCCTTAAAGTGTGAGATGGCTCAGAGAAAGTGCTTGCCTTGAAAGCAAAAGGATTAGAGTTTGGATCCCCAGGTCACACATAAAAGGCTGGGTGGGTGTGGCAGCTCCCCTGTAATCCTTGGGACTCCCTAGAGCAAAATTCTTTTATTTTTTTAATAACTTTTTCATTATTATTTCTGCTCATACAAACTTAGTAGGTACACCGGTTCCCTCCCTCCCCCCCCCACCTCCCTGTTCTCCTTCCCCTCACCCTTCCATCCCCAACCCCTAGTGCCTCCCCCCCCAATCCCCAGAAATCCTTTAATGTGCATGCCAGACTCTCCTCTGGGCCCTCCTCTCTGATGACATACAAGGACCTAGTGGCATTTCCCTGAACCCTTTCCTGTGTTCCCCTTAAGCATAGGAACACTACTGTGGCTGTCAATCCCTTGCCTCCAAGGATCTTGGTGCCTTTGGCAAATGCTACACTTTGTGGGGTCAATAGTGTTGGACATTGCGCATGGCATGCAAAGTCCAATTATGATTGCTTCGGCCCTAACTTGTGTGGAGTATCTTGCAAATCATTGCTCCTCCCATCCTTGTGCTCTTACAATCTTACCGCCCCCTCTTCCGCAAATTTCCCTGAGCTTCAGGATGGGGAGAGATTAGTCTGGCCTCGTTTTAGGTGGTTGATATAGAGTCTCTGAAGTTCTGGATTGTGGTTTGTTGATTTTCTTTTGCAGTTTTGCTGCTCCTGCAATGCCATTCTGATGGGCACTGTATGTCACCCCCTGGCCAGAGACAAAAAGCTGTTAAACTGGAGTCTTGTTATAAGAGCACATTCAAAGGTAGATGTAATAAAAGTAGGAAACCACAGTGAGGGGGGTCAATCACCCATTTGCAAAATTCTTAACCAGACTAGCCTTTTAGGAAAGCTTCGGGTTTGATTAGAGACCCAACCTTAAAAAAATAAATTGCAAGAGCCATGAAGGAAAATTCTTTATATTAACTTTGATCTTACTCATATACCTGCACACATGTGAATACACATGCACACACTCACACATACACACATGCACACACACACACACACACAGACACACACACACTCTCTCACATGTGCTCTCCCGCCATACACTCAATCACATGAAAATAGGGGAAAAATAAATGTACCATTGCTCTGATTACGTTCGGCATAAAAAAAAATGACCAAATATTCCCCTGCTGTGGAACGAGGAAAGTCCATGCATCTTTCTCTGTGTTCTTCTCCAGCTCTCCTTCTTGCCTCTTCTCTGGTTCTCTCTTCTCTGCCACTCTCCTCTAGCATTTTCTTGCCACCATTTCACAGTGTGGTCCATATGTAGTTTGCTGAACATGATCTCCTGGGGATCATCAGAGCAGAAAGGGAACTTTGAGTTTGATGCAGAGTTTTAGTTGTTGTCGGTAGATGAACAACCTGAAAACAAGGGTAATGTAAACTCCCTAAACCTTACTAAAGAACTTAAAAAATTTCTTAGTCAGCTTAGGATACCACAGCAAAGTACCACTATCTGGGCAGTTCAAACAACAGACATCTACTTTTATAGTTCAAGACACAAGCAGTCTTGGTAATTGGTGAGAGTGCTCATCCTGATATGCACACATGGCCTTCTTGCTGCTGATCACATAGCCCTTCTTTATTTTATGGAGAGAGGGGGGAGAGAGAGAGAGAGAGAGAGAGAGAGAGAGAGAGAGCCAGAGCAAATGTATGTGTGCATAAGTGCTCTTTCATTTTCAATGAGGTCAGTGAGGTCATGTGTCCCATCACAGGAGCCCAACACTCATGACATAATATAGCTCTGATCCCCATCTAAAGCCCCCACTTCCTAGCACCGTCCCATTTGGGTAAGAGCCTCAAGCCCATGATTTGGAGAAGAACATAAACACTCTCAGCTCATAGCATCAGCAGAGTCAGCTTTGGGATTTCCTGATTCCCAGTGGAATACAAGTGGCAGCATTAATTTAATATTGGTCCTAGCAGAATCCGGCATTTATATTTGCTCTTGGTGTTAACCTCCCCAGAAACAGATCACCAGATTTTTTTGTGACAGTCTGGATATAGTGTTTTTTCTAGTATTTTGTATTCTGACCGTTCCAGTTTTCAGAACTGACTCTTGCAGAGATAACTTTCCCTGTGCATGAAGTGTTCTATTGGCTTAGGGAGCATTTTTTTCCCTTCACCTCACCAAATCTCAGACAGTTGAGAGAAATTTCCCTGGAGACATGGGACAACTTCTGTCAGCTAGTTTCATTTTCCCTAGGGTCTCAGAGCCAGGATCCCTTCTGCCGTCTGTTCTTTCTCACTGAACGTCCTTGCCAGGATTTATGACACAGTAAAGAGACAAAGAGCCACATCAACTATCCTGTGAAGGAAAATGAGATTCTGCTAAATTTAAGGAGACTTTTAATGAATGAAAGGATCAGCAGGTTAAATACTATGAAGAAGGATAATAGATTAATTTCAGAAACTATGGGAGTCTTCCTAATTACAGGTACAACAGGGTAGAAAGCTGAATCATTCTTTTATAGGCTATGACATAATTAAATGACTGTTCATTTTATAGATACAGGATGTCTTTGACATAGACACTGTACTGGGAAAACATCTACTCCTGGCCTTTAACTTCATATGGTCTCATTCTTGCCTAAACAGAGACAAATATAAACCCTTGAGAAAAAAAAATTAAAAACAAAAGCACACACATGCTGGTATAAAAAGGAAACCATAAAGAATGGATCATCTGCAAAGGGCACTGGTATAGGCTGGAAGAATCTTGGGAGCACTCTTCCCAACTCCTACTCTGTGGTATAACATACGTGTGACATATTCTTTGTTTTCTGACATGTAGCTTCAAGGTCCCTTTCCCAGCTCTCCCCTGCATTCCTTCTCTCTAATGCCCTAAGGAAGTGTTGGTGCCATTTCCCAAGATCTTTACACAGTTTAAGTCAGTGTACATGACATCACTGTAAATGTAGCATGTCATATTTCTACTTTCATAAGTCCTAGCTGGAAATCTTCCTCTTGGTGTCTCACAGACTTCTCCTAATCAGCCTGCCTCTTGGATTATTTTCTTAGTCATTTACATTGCAACCTTGATATTATCATTCATTTTTCCCCAGTTTTATTCCATATCTATTTCAATGTGTCATCAAATGCTGGAGATCCTATCTTTGACACAGTTTCCCATAAATCATGTGTGTTGTTCTCTTTCTCTCTCTCTCTCTCTCTCTTTCTCTCTCTCTCTGTTTATATCAACACCTACTTGATTATTTTCTTCTAGTGTTTTGATGGTACCTCTGGTTTTTAGAGTGTTTTCTTCTTTGTATTTTGCTCCTATTCCATTCTACATGATCCTTATATATTATTGTTATCCATCAATTACTAAACCTGCTTTTTGTGTTAGATACTGTAGAAAGCTGAATCATTCTTTTATAAGCCACGACATAATTAAATGACTGTTCATTTTATAGATACAGGATGTCTTTGACATGACACTGTGTCCTGGGAGAACATCTACTTCTGGCCTTTAACCTCATATAGTCTCATTCTTTCCCTTGCTATGACAAAATACCAAACACAAACAACTTAAAGAGGAAGAATCTCATTTTGAATCGAAGTTTCGGATGTTCCAGATAGTCGCTTGGCTCTGTGCTTCTGTCCCTGTGATGAGACAGCACATCAAGGGTATGGTAAAGAGAGCAGCTCATCCTGGTGGCTATGAAATAGAGAGGAAGAGGAAAAGACCAAAGACAAGACATGACCTTTGAGAACATATTCTAGTGACTCACTTCCTAAAACTATGTCCCATCTCCCAGTAGCCAATTCAGCTTTGAACTCATCCATTAATGATTCCACTAATGAGTCAGTACTTTTATTATCTAATAGTGCCATAAGGTATTTATTTGTAATATCAAAGGATGTAACTTCAAATAAAAATACTGCTATATACTGTTCACAGAAATATATTAGTTATATAAAAATGTAAATGAATACAGCTAAAACAATAGGAAAATACATATCATGGTTTGAAATGTGATTTGTCTCCCACGGGCTCATGTGTTTGAATCTTCTGATAGTTAGAAAGTTCATGAGACCTGTAAGAGATAGAGATTTGCTGGAGGAAGGAAGTCATAAGTTCCACCCTAGTTCCTAGAGCGTTCTACTCTTGCAGCTTGGAGTTTTGAAGGTTGCAGTCTCCTTGATTGATACGACTTAGGCCTCCTCCAGTTTATTCCAGTCAGCAGTGCCTTTCCTGACATGAAGGACTGCCTTTCCCCTCTGGAACTACAAGCAGATTAACCCTTTCTTTTCTCCCTTTAAGTAATTTGTGCCTTCAAGTGTGTCTCACAGCAACAGAGAAGAGTAGCCAGTACGATACACATCAAGGAGAAGTGATGGAATACCTTAATTTTAGACCAAATACAATTTTTATGCAAGCACATTCAGCACTTATCTGGGAACAGGCACTCCTTTTCAAAACAAGACACATGCAGAGACACTGGAGGGGTGTGGTGAAGACTGTAGTTGTTAGAATCAGAGGAACCGATTCCAATAAAAGCTCTAACACTTCTTAGCCATGTGAATATGGCAATTTAGGTGTTCCATGCTTATAAAATATTAATCATAGCCTATCTCATAGATATACAGGGAGGATGACCTTATAAAACATTTAACACAGAAGGGATAATAAATTATAGCATTCATCATTATAAAGCAGTAATCCTTAGTCTCTCTGCACAAAAGGAGACTGTTTTATCTGTTGCTTTGTTGAATTTCCACTACATTGATTGAATCTTGGCTTAACTGTGCTTGACTGGCAGTGCAGCTCATACAACATGCAACTGAACACTAGAGGGTCAGTTTGCCAGCTGCCCTATGCCTTGGAACCATTGCATAGGTTGGAACCTTATTAATTGTGAATCTATAACAAATGGCTTCTAGGTCATAGAAGTCAAACAATGCTAATAAAATAAATCTTGATTTTTAAAACTGTCTTATTTTTATCTTTGCTTTCATACTTTTCAAAGTTCTTAATTTGACATTTAGGAAGCTTCACCCTAAGGACTCATTTTGCCTTTGAAGTCTTGTGTCTCATGACCCTCCTTTCCCCAAGTTGATCTCTACAATGATTTTCAAAGAGCTCACCTAGCAATGGAAAGAGACAGAGATGGAGGTCAAGTCATTGTTTCTAAAGAGTTTTCTGAGTATATCGAATTATTTTGCTTCTTTATTATCTGTATTTCTACAGGAATTCAATATGCTTTGTTAATTATAGTATCTCTGGTGCCTGGGGTAGTAGCTAAGAAGTAATAAGTGCTCAGTAAATATCAGTTGGATGAATAAATGAATGATAAAATGATTCTGATGTTAACTGCACTTAAATCCAGTACATTTGACATGCTTTCTCACTATTAAATTCTAAAATTTGGAATTGTAGAAGTTATTGCATGATTCTTAATTTATGATGATATTTTATTCTTAATGATTAAACTTAACTCCTAAACTTTGCAGGTGTTATTAAATAATATTGCTATTAGATGTTCAGTCACTATTAACCTTCTAAAACAAGTTAAATAACTTGTATATGTAGCCGTCAAGAAATTTTTTTCTCACTACTCACTATACCATATGTTCTTCCTATCATAGTAGTTTCTAACATACTTTATTTATGGTCTATGCCCTTTGTTAAATTTTAAGGTCATACAAACAAAAGAGCCCATTTATTGTATGTTTGCATTTCTGAAAATGATTAGCACCAATAGGATAGCACTCCAGGATAGTGGGAGTGTCATGGTAAATTATGTTTCTGTACTGGAATTCCTTATGGTCTGCTTATGTTTCAAGGACCAGTTCAAGTTTTGCTTTCTTCATAAAACTTTTATCACCTGAGGTAATGTATTGTTCTGTAAATATTTATAGCTCTTTTGGTGTTTACCTTTAATGTTTTTAAAGTTCATTTATTTTTTTTATTTCCTTAACAAATGTTTGTGTTTTGTTATTATGTCTAGGAAATGTAGTATATGCCAGGGTTGTCAATGAAAAACAAGAAAACACTTGCATTCAATAACTGTGCAATGAAATTTTTCACTATGTACTACAACTCCTAGTACAGTGTGTTTATGTGTGCATGGAATGAGTGTGTATGTGTGTACACCCATATGTCTGTATGAATGTGTATGTGTGCATATGTGTGTGCAAATGTGTATGTGCATATGTGTATGCATGTCTATGCATGTACATAAGTGTCATGTGTTAGTGCATGTATACACATGTACATATGCATGTGTCAACATGTTTGTATTCATGTGTGCATATATGTGTGTGTGTTGTCTTCATATTAAACATACATATGTGTGCACATTCTGAGATGTTTGAGGCCAGGAATCCCTGTGAACTTTTTAGAGACACTGGCCTACAGGGCCAAGCAAACACTCAATACACATGATATACCAGTTACTTTTCTATGTTGCTGTGAGACAACACTCAAATACAACTTACGAGAGAAAAGGTGATTTATTCAGCTTACTGTTCAGAGGGGAGATAATGACCATGATGGCAGAAAAAGCAGGGCAGGAGGCAGAAGCTGGAGGCAGCTTAAGTCACAATCATCATAGAGGCTGAGAGCTACGAATTGCAAATTCAAGAGCAGACTAACTAACTGAAACAGGGTAGGACTAACCAGCCTCAAAGCCCATCCCCTGTGACATGCCTTCCTCCAGCAAGGTGCCACCTCCTAAAGTAGCTAAAATTTTCTCAAACGACCACTAAAGATTCAAACACATGAGTCTATAGGGGACAATTCAATTTCAAAATATAGCACATGTGATTAGTTGAACATATAGGAACATCCACATGACACAAATTTATTGTCTCTTATTAAAGCCTATCATCTGCCTTTTGCAGGGAAATGTGATTAGCACGTGACACTGATGCTGGGTTCGCTAACACAGGTCTGATAGTGGAAATGTCTTCACCTGTGAAGAAAACCCATAATAACCCATGCTCCACAGACCACTGAAATCTGTCATTTCACAAAATAATTAGCTGCAAGTGTAATGTGATAGGAAACATTTACCAGCGAGGTAGAGTAAGACTTTGTTAATTTGAAAAGCAAGGGAGCAGAGATAATGAGCTCTGAATTAATTGCGTTTGAGTTATCTGATATTTTTATTAAGGACATTTAGTCATTTAGGCAATACCAGTTGCTCTTTGGATATTTTTTTTCTCGTAGTCCTCTAAGGTATTACTGCCAAGGAATGATTTCATATAGTAATGTAATGAAGTCATTTAACTGTTTACCTTTGAAGCTGGACATATACCTAGTAATTTACCTGAGTTTTTACCAGGCAAGTCTTGTTTCCATCTGTCAGTTTTATTTGCTTTAATTCCTGTTTTGAATGACTTTAAATGTCCTTGATTTTCCCCAACATAATTCTTTCCTTTCTAACAACAGGGAGAATTGGCATCTTCCAAGCCAAGAGAGAACAAGGTTATCTGATTATTTGTTGCTTATATATAAAGTCATCTGAGTGTTTAATTTTATAGATGGTTTGTCCCTTTATTTTTCATGATAAATACTGTAAAAGACTAACCAATAAAAAGTGTGGAGTAATTCTGAGTCTATGACCATAGTAGAAAGTTCTGTTAGAAAAATTCTAATTCATTTTTGAAAGATGACATTCATAATGCAAAATTCAAGGTTGCATACAATGTTCTTTCAAATTGTCAAATCACCAAACACATTAGAATTCACAAGTCCACTGAAGTTAAAAAACTTTGCTTTGGTGTTTTGGTAGAGGCAAAAACCTAGTAGAATTTATAGTTAACTCATTTTACTTTGAAAAATCTGTTAATATTTTATAGATTAATAAGAACAGAGAGCTATACATGAAAGCTAGCAGCATAAAAATATAATCCAGAGCAATAAATATACTGCTAGTTACAGGTTAGTGGCGGTTTATAAGAACTTAGAAAGCAATCTTGATTACAAATGAGGGAAATACTGACTACAAAAATCAATGTTTGATATATGGTTGGTGACAAATATATGCCATTACAAAGTTATAGTTAGGTAAAACATTACCTTATAGGACATTAGGATGGTCTTCTTTTATTGAAGTATCTGTTAGCAGCACAGTTGACTTAAATAGACTGACTGTCTATGACTTATTTCTAAGTAGCCTTCTCAAAACAGTGTTAACATAGTGTGATAGAAGACTATTCTCTTAATCCAGTCCTATATTTCTAAAGAGAGAGTGCTTGATTATGTATACTGAGATATTTCCCGGAACTGAAAACCACCAATAATGTTCTTAATCTCTCATAGGTAGCATATGATGAAGTTAAAATAAAAAAATCAAAACAAAATTCAAGAATAAGAATAGAACATTGGCAAGGTAGGGAGGGGGTCAGTATCTGAGAAGGGACTTAAAGGCATTTGGTGTAGATACTAAGTTACTGCTTGGTTTTGCTGTTATTATAGACCGCTTAGTGACACTAACTTTCCAACCTCTATCATAACACTGATAGATTATAACATTAGGCCCATTTTACAGATGCAAGAAATTGAGATCAGACAGAACATGGCTCATGCTTATAAACTTGGCAACCTGTTTCAATTCGGGAAGCTCACATGGTATAAGAAAAGTTGTTTTCTGGCTTCCACCTATGTACCATGGATCACATGTGTTCTCTCTCTCTCTCTTTTAAATAAATAAATAAATAAATAAATAAATAAATAAATAGATAGATAGATAGATAGATAGATAGATAGATAGATAGATAAATAAAATATATAAAAAGAAACAAGTAACTTCACTGCTGGGAGAGTTCCTTGCTGCTTCCTATTGGTGGATATAATGGAATCTCAGGACAGGAAAGCTCAGTTTCAAATAATCAAGTAGGTCATAAGAACAGGAATTTTTTTCTTTTTTAAATTTTATTTATTCTAGTTTTGCAAGCATAATGAATGATTGTCCCTATAGCCCCTCATTTCTCCTCCACCCCTTCCTCTTTTCTTTCCCACCTTTCCTTCCCTTCACCAATCCCTCCCACTCCTGCCTGTCTGCTTGTGTGGGCTGAGGGTTCCCTATGGGTTGTTTGCTTTAGTGAGGGCTCAGACTTCTGGAAGATTAAATGGCTTTTCTTTGGGTAGACCCACTGATAGGGCCAATCCTCTTCACCTGTCTAACCCTAGCTTCTAAGGTTCCCTCTGCGTGCAATTATTTCTACTGAGATCCTCTCTAGTCTTGGAGGGATGTTGATATATGTCAGCCATTGTGCAGGTCTTGTGAGGATAAGTCTCACTGCAGTAAGTTCCTGGGTACAGTAGACCTGCCTTGAGTGGAATGTCTTGTCCATAGTGGACTCCCCATCTTTAGGCTCTTGCAATCTTACTGTTCCTCCTTCTGAAAGATTCCTTGAGCCTTAGGATGGGAAGAGGTTGTTTGACCTGATTCTGGCTGAATGTGTCAGAGTCATTGGAGCTCTGCACTCTGGTTGGTTGCTGCTGTCTATTTCATTGCCCTTGCATTGCACTAGGCTGTGTCTTGTTTGGGTGTTGAGATCTTTTCTTGTCTGAAGATAAAATGAGAGGTGTTTAGATGAAGATTCACTCTCTGGTGTTTGTGGTTAATATTGAGACCTCTGATCCTGTCTACTGTTATTTAGACTGGTTTATAGCACTGGACATGAGTTTCCTGTCATGGGGGGGAGTTAGAGGATAATAAGTAGGTTGTTGGTTACTTCGAGGTTAACCCCACTTTCTATTGTGTCCTATCGTAGAACAAGGGTATTTTAAGATAATGACAATCAATTTAGAAATCCCAGGGCAATGGCAAAACATTTGCTATTTTTTCTGTGGCTTTCTCAGTGGATATTTTAAATCACACTCTGAGTGTGCTCTCACTGTCACTGTCGAAACCGGGGGAAAGTTACCCATGGGCAGAATGTGATTCCCAGAGATCTGTTTTCCCAGGATGGAAGGCCCCTGAGGCTAGGATGGACTCTCTCTCCTCCTCCACAGATGATTTCAACCTGCCAGAAGCTTCTGTCATTGTTGTTCCAGAGAGCAAGGCAGCATGACTGATGTCCCTTGGGGATCCCTGCTCACTCGTGGGTTTCTTTCCTGATGCACCTGTGCCGGGTGCCACCTTGATTTTCAGACTTCAGCTGTCCTGTGCTTGCCAGCTACCAGGAATTTTTGTGTTTGTTCAAGCGGATCTTGAATTTACACCTTTACCTCCTAGCTCCTCACTTGCTCTTTCCAGGAGCAGTGAAGTATAGAAACAGCTGCCGGCAGACCCTGCTGTCCCTTGATGTGACTTGGTCATGGCCATGATCAGCTTAAAGAAGTTGCTATCAATGGGGGTCAGGCAAGTATTTTTTTTTCCATTGGATTCCTTCAGTCATGCTTCAATGCAGTTAGACACAATGCATGGCCCGTGGGCAGAGCTGTCAATGTGGATTGAGGGGCATGACAGATAGCTACCCACAGTCTGCTTTCCAACCACCAGAAAAGAAAACACTTGTTCTCACTACCTGTTTGATTGCTCTCATTGTGTTTGCATGTACCTCATAGCAGTGGGACAAATGTAACCAAGGCGATTCTTTTATATGTACTGACTTGGTAAGCAAGTCCTTTAGTGACTGTACCATGCATATATGTGAAGTGCAGGATACATTTTGCAGTGACTTGACATGGGCCTAGCTCATGCAGACTAGGAAACCCTTTATACTTAGGCTGTCCTTAATCTGTTTCCAGAAATAATTTGAATTGCTCCTAAAAAGTAAATAGTTGTTTTCCAAACCTACTCTTACAAATCTTACACAGAATCACCTGTGTTAATTTGCAGACAAACCAACTTTTTAAAAGATGGGGTAGCTTGTTGTAATTCAATTAGTTATTTTATCAGTCAGTAGAACATTCCTGTTAAAAATTTATATCCATGCTACTACAGACAATTGGAATGGAACCCTGTGATCCACATAAGCAGAGAGTCATGAGAACCACAGGGACAGGGACGGATTGAAGAAGGCAAGGGAGGATGGGAGAGGAAGAGGGATGGTAGGAGGCAATATGGACAACTTACTTTCTTTGTAAAAAAATTAAAATTCTTAATAAATAAAAAGCTGTGTATTTTGATTTACTTTGGTCTTTTCCAGTTAATATAGACTATTTGATATTTGAGAGCATTTTAGTGGCTTGTTTTCTTCTTGGACTTATTGTTTCACAACTAGTTTTGATTGTGCCCAACAAAGAGAACCAAGTATGATGTTTTTATAAGAACATTACAAATAATTTTCCTATAGGGCACACTGATGGTATATTAGGCACTGTGAAAAGAGTCTGACATTTATTTCAGTTAATTTTCATAAGAGTCTCAGGAAATAGCATTATTCTCATTTTAAGAGTAAAGAATACCATATGGTTACTTCTAGCTTCACAATTTTATGGCATCTCAACATCAAGCAGAGGCTAAGAAATAAAGAATTCATCAGTCTATTAAATTTAATTGAAACAAATTTGGACACATTCAATGTACATCGAATAATAAACATAATTATTACTTGACATAGGAGACAGCTCATTGGATGGAGAACACATTTTTTCTGAGCTAATAAAGTAATTGGATAAATACAAAATATCTGGCCCTCATCTTGCCTTTGATTTCAATGCCAAAGTGCCCCATGCACACTGGCCTGGGAGTGGGAGAACATTACAGGCACTCGGGCAGCTTGACTCTTCTTATCCCATCTGCTATCAGAAGTGCCCCTTTACCTCTTTTCTCAGCAAGCCTCAATTTATCTTTA
The DNA here is from genome assembly GCA_023101885.1 of Typhlomys cinereus. NCBI lineage: Eukaryota > Metazoa > Chordata > Mammalia > Rodentia > Platacanthomyidae > Typhlomys > Typhlomys cinereus. Next base: position 9,874,283 of record JALPQD010000014.1, read on the forward strand.
AGATGTAGTAGTTCTACCTCTAGGAACACTTAGCCAAATGAATCACTCTGTCTTAGGTGACAGTGTGCACAGACGACTAGTTAATAGAAGCTCTAGGTGATGAAGATGAATTGTAGATTTGTAGATGTAATCCAATCAGCAGATATTTGTGTCGTATCTACTGGGAGACACTATAAACATGGCAGACAAGGCGCCTGCCCCCGAATCCCACACAGTATACAGTACTGTATGGAGGTGAGTAGCCCGTGCATCTGGCCCTCTAGTCCACTTTTGCTACCTTGTAATAATTTCCTGAGTTGGTTGTGCCTTGCTCAGAGCTCCAGAGTTCTACTATCTTAGGCCATTACTTTCTCTGTATAACTTCTCAAAAGCAGCTTCATTCACCTACATTCCTATGTGTCATTTGGGGCTCATAATGCAGTTTGATTGTAAGAAAATCTTGCAATCTTTTGATTTTTATCTCCTCTCACCCCTCATTTCTTCTGGAAAAGATGAACTCCCTGCTTTTGCTGCCCCTAAAGCAGTTTATCATGCCTCTCAAAGACTTATGTAGAAATGGATATGAAAGATGCTTATTATTCATGTGCTTCTAGAACAATCACAGTCTTCATTAACTTTGCTACATTATGTTTTTCTATTTTTCATTACAAAAATGTCATAAGTTACTTAAGTTTATGATTCAGTGGCATTAAGTATGCTTGTGATGTTGCCTCAAAGAATCATCCTTCATCTATAAAAATTTTTCTTTATCTCAGAGTTTTATTCTGCACTCACTAAGCCATATTTCCCTATTTTCATCCCCCAGCACCCTGTCTAGGGATGCATTTTGGTGTGTATCTTGATTATGTTGCTGTGGGAAGATCAGAGCACCATGGGTGATCCATCCCTTGGCTGGGATCCTGGAATGTATAAATGGAGAAAGGGAACTGAGCAGAACATGCATTCATTGTTCTCTGCTTTTTTTCTATACTTTTTTATTTTTATAGTTTTTTCTCCCACATTTTATTTTTTTCCAAGTCATACAAACTCAGTAGATACCCCATCCTCTCCTTTCCCCCTCCCCTCTCCAGTCGTCCCCCCTTGCACTCTTCCCCTTCCCTCCTTTCTTTCACCCTTCCCTCTCTCCTCCTCTCCCAGTTCCTCCCTCTTCTTCTCATCCCCTGGAGCATCCTTTCATGTGAATGCCAAACTTCCCTCTGAGTCTTCTACCCTGGTGAAGGATCAGGACTCAGTGGCATAGTCTGGAACCCCTTCTTGGGCTCCATATTAGTATGGGAACTCTATTATGACTGATTAATCCCTTGCTTCTAAAGATCCTACTGCCTGGAGCCTTATCCCTTGTGATCCATGTCGTTGACATGTTAGTCATTGTGTAGGTCAGGCAAAGTGCAATTCTGGCTGCTGCAGCCCTAACTTGTATGGAGTATCTTGTATATCGTTGGTCCTCCCCATCTTTAGACTCTTACACTCTTGCCACCCTCTCTTCTACAAGATTCTTTGTGTTCTCTGCTTTTTGACTATGGATACAATGTAACCAGATGATTCAAGTTCCTGTTGCCTTGATGTTTCTACCGTGATGGACTGTATCCTTGAACTGTCAGTAAGAATGAACTCTTTTTCCCTGAATTTGCTTTTGTTATAGTATTTCATAGTAGCAACAGAAAAAATAACCACACCCTGTGGTGGTACCCTTTACACTGCTTTTTTATCTCTGTGAATGTGCAAATGATTGCAGTTACTACAAGTCGATTCACATGTAATTTATCTTTTCATCTCTGTCTCATTTAATTTAGCCTTATGCTTTTAGGTTTTATCCACGTTGTTGCATGAGTCAAATTTCACTTAATTTAAGGATGACTTACATTCCTTTAAACTGCATTCTACTTGACTTTAGGGGGTTATCATAATCCCCCACTGTGCAACATGACAATATGAGAAAGACGATACAGTGGGTCTTTCAAAATACAGAGCATCATTTCTTTACCAGGATTGGTTTTGTCTTCTGGTCTTCCCAGGGGACCTATCTAGAAATAATTGGATGTTAAACTAGGTAAGACATGGGTTAGAATCCAGCTGGATGGGGGTTGTTTTTGGCATCTAGGTGGTATAGACTAGAGAAGGCATTATCTAGTGCAAAAGTCAGCTTCTTACAAATGAATCTTCCAGTTCAACATGTGACTGGTACTGAGATGGAGAACCTCTGGAAGGATTTCAACTCTACAGAAAGACAAACTAACTTAGTTTGGGCAACATTCCAGTGAACAGCAGCTGCATATCTTGACCCCAAACCTTGTGCCTTTATCACTAGCTTTCCCAGGATGAGCTCTGTAGCTTCATAATAATTTCCAGAGTGCTTGCATGGACTTGAATAAAATGATCTATTTTAGAATAGGAGCTCTGCATATAGCATTTCCTGTGCTGAATCTATAAACTATACAACCCAATAATTGCTTTCTCCTCTACTTACACTGCAAGTGTTCTTAGGAATAATAAGTTGATATTTCCTAAGTTCCTTTGGAAAGGGCGCTAAAAACTTCTCTAAATTATTTTTATCACCTCTATAAAATGTGAAAGCGAAGTATCATTCTTTGTCAAAAGCAGTCCTTACCCTGATTTGCTTCAATTATAACCTCTGATTAGCTATTGAAACTCTGATTACAGGCTGACATCGTGCTATCCCAGGAATCATACCATTGAAACCTCTGAAATAATTGATTACAGCCTGAAAAATATGTGAACAGTTCTAGCTTGGAACAGAGCCTCAAAATCCTGCAAAAGATTGGCTGCTTAAACTCTCCTTGTTTTAAGTCTGAGGTCGATGCTATGACTTTAGATATTGACTCATACTGTCAATTTGATTTATTAACTTCCTAATTACTAAAAAGGATTTCTGAAGATTTATCACTGTGCATGAAAGAAACTATCATTTGAAAAGGAACCTATGTCATCTCCTGAATTTCCACACCATCGTCATGAAGGACTTACAGCATGATGACAGCTATCTGCCACTCATAAAAATCCTTTCACCTTTCATTGGTGATCCAGGTTAAGTCTTTTTTAAATGGCCTCCATATTAAGAGTTCATTGTCCACTCTAAATGCAGGAGATAAGTAAATGACAGTTCTGACTCATCTTAGAAGTTAGTAAGAAGAGACCACACATGACCTGGGTTCTGACCCCTGGACCGCTGGACCAAAGAAGACTATATTACTAATAAGAATTCAATTAAACATTATGTGCATGCTCAAGGAAGTTGATTTTAGGGAGTCTGTAAGGAAAAATGGTCAATAAGGACATCTTACCTCTGTCAGCTATAAAGTCTTGAATCATTACCAGAGAGAGATTGTTCTTTCTCATCATCCCTTGGGTATCTAAGGTTGCACCTTTATTTGCTCAAGCTGTGGTTACAGATTCCTTCTGTCCTAGGCCAGTAAGAATATAGACGGAGTCTGGAAGGTTAACACCTAGGGATTTTATTTTTGGAAGTTGTATTTGCAAAGCAAGTTGTGAGTCTCTCAAGGGGTGGTGTGGGGAACTCAGTGGATACCTGTGGAGGGACAAATTTCACCAGGACCCCTTTGGGTTCACTATTGTGCGAACACTTTTTTCTGGGAACACACTACACAGACAGATGACAGACCAAAGTAATTGTTATATCAAAGTACAACTTGACAACAAATGAGTTTTTTGGGGGCTGTTACTTTCAGGAGTGTGGCTGACGATTCTTTACAGGAGCAATTATAACCAAAAGGCAGCTGAACCAACATGGCTTGACTGATGCCTTCCCCATGGCTATATGGATGGAAATCCACCCCCACACCCATCAAAACCTTCCTCCAGTTACATACCCTAGTGCACTTCTTAGACCTGAAGGCCCTGAGGTCACATGTGGGGGCACATGTAAAGCTATTTTAGATCCTCTCTACCTCCTTTATCTGTGAGGGATCTTCAGCAGTGAATGGACAAGGTCATGATGGTTCCAAACAAAGATGGCGACTGACTGTTTTTAGGTAAACTATACAACTTTCACCTGTTGTGGTATATGAGTTCACATTTTCACATGGGACTTGTTGAAAATCTGAGCAAGAGTAGAGAGTGATCCTGAGAGCTGGAGATGGAGCTATTAAAAGATCTTCTCACTACAAGCTGTTATAACTATAGCAGGACATATTTGTTATCATTCAGTGTATAAAATTTTAATTAGATTTCATCCTTCTGAATGCTTACCTTGAGCTTTGTACAGTTATGGCTCTCAGCCTCTGCTTTGCTCTTCTCATCATCCATAGGGATATTATAAATTTTAATATAAAAGTCAATTCAGGGACTGGAGAGATGGCTCAGTACATAAGAGTGCTTGTTTCTCAATCATGTAGATCACAGTTGGGAGCCCAGCATCCATTTAAGCAGCCAAGTACACTGAAAAACTTCTGAAACCCTAGGTCCAAGGTGGGCAGAGATGGGAGAAATGGTAAGGTATTCAGGCTGCCAGTCTAGCCAATACATGAGCACCAGATTCAGGAAGAGACACTGCCTTAAAGGAGGTGGAATTGTGTTTACATACATGAGCATGCCTACGTGCACCTATGCAGATGCGAATGCACACACATTAATCAATTAATTAATATTTTTAAGAAAGGATTTCTTTTTTAAAACATTATTTATTTTTGTATGTCTCTCTCTCTCTCTCTCTCTCTCGTCTCTCTCTCTCTCTCTGTGTGTGTGTGTGTGTGTGTGTGTGTGTGTGTGTGTGTGTGTGTGTCTGTGTGTGTGTGTGAGACAGAGGGCACTGTGTGTTCCTCTGGAGGACCAAAGGTGACTTCAGGAATCATGTTGGATTGTTTCTACCTCCTTTACTTGCCTTGCTGTGGGATTTCATAGGCTTTACCCACCAGAGCCCAAAGTGCCATTTCTGTCTGGCATTTTTACATGGGATCTGTATCCAAACTCAGGACTTTCTGATGATGACTCAGTGTTTTAATGTCTGAGCCATTTCTCCAGTCCTCAATTAATCCTTTTAAAAGTAATCTCAAATGCAATGATTCTCACCTTTCTCTCTAAACTTAACCAATTGTACAACTAGAACCTGGAGTTTTCCAGCTGCCTCTTGATTGTAGGAACTTCAGATTCTCTTGGCATCTTAAGTGTAGTGTGCTTAAATTCACAATTACCGACCAAGTTCATCATGCTTTTTTTTAAAATTTCTTCCACTCATACAAAGTTGGTAAGTATTCCATTCCCCTCCTTCCCTCCACCCCTCCCTGGATCTCCTTGTTCCCTCCCCCTTTTCCCTTTCCTTTTCCCCCTTCTCATTTTCTCCCAGTGCTCCCTCTCCCTCATTCTTGGATCATCCTTTAGTGTGCATGTCAAACTTCCCTCCCTCTGGGTCCTCCTCTCTGATGAGGTGTAAGAACGCAGTGGCATTGCCTAGAACTCTTTTGTGTGTCCCCTTTAGTATAAGAACACTATAATCCCTCGTCTCTAAGAATCCTAGTGCCTGTGATCCATACTAGACTTTGGGGGTTCAATGATATGTTGGTAATTGCACAGGTCATGCAAAGTCTTGTTATGGTACTTCGGCCCTAACTTGTATGATAGGAGTATTTCCACTCACTCTGATGTCTACTTTTCCCCAGCCCTTTTAATTTAAAGTAGACACATCTTTATTCTCTTATATATTGGCTTATAATCTTGTTTTTTTTTTTTTTCAAATTCCCTGGATCTCCATTGTACATCTGTCATGGTTAGGCACAGGTGTCAACTTGACTGTTGAGCGTTTGAGCTCTGGGCACATTTGTGGAGAATTAGTGGTTGGGTTAAGCCCAGAGCAAACCTGCAGGAGATTGTCTAGCTGGTGGAGAAGGCCCAGCCTATGGTGGGTGGGATTAGGTCATAAACAGATGAATAAAATACTAAGAGCTGGTTGAGGAAGTTGGCATCCTTCTGTATATTTGGCTAGACATGCTGGTCGGGCAAGTAAGGAACTGTCCGTCTTTCAGCATTATGTGGTAAGGCCAGTTCCCTTGGCCCTGATGTTGGTGCATGCTCTCCCGTCAAACTGGACTGAGAACTGCAACCAGGAACTGTAAGAGAGAATAAACCCTTGTTCCCTTAAACCATTTGATGGTCATTTATCAGCAACAATGCAGGTGAACTGCGACAACATCCTTGCTACAGTCCTTCATTGCTTGATCCTATATGCATGTTAGTCTTAAACTCCTTCTTCTTATCCAGTCTACCTTGTAGATTTGAAAAAGCCTCTCAGATACCTCTTTGGAGGAGGTTTTTTTTTTTTTTTTTTTTTGCTTAATTGTGAAGATATATTTACATGCTACTAAGAACTGTGTTATGTGCCAATTCTAGCATAATAAAAACAGTTTTTGCTCTCATAAGTTACAGTGTTTAAGTGACAGACAATAAGTTTAATTTAATATGGCTTATAAACTGTAAGCAAGGAACATCCAATGGTGACTAGGACTCATGGTGGTGACATCTGAGTGGTGACCTCAGACTTGAGGAGTCCATGTACTCACTTTCTTTCTGTTAAGTATCTCTTATCTGAGATAAAGGCATTGGTTTTCGGGCTTTTGTGTTGTTCCTTTTGCAAATTCATGTACCTGCCCATATGTTGCTCTGGCATTCTGCTTTGCACTTCTGTCTCTATCTTTGTCCTAGGTTTGGCTTGAAACATCCTTGCTTCTTACACTCATCTCTTTCTATTAAAATCTTTTAGTGCAGAGATAAAATCATTTGTATTTCATGAAACATTCAGCAGTACTCTTGCTAGAAACCATCTCTTCTTTCTCTGAATCATTACTGAATTATTATTTTTGTGCTGTTCATCTAACACCTTATGCTCTAGAACATAGTCATTATGTGAGTGCAAGCTTTATTCCCCTGCCAAGTTTTGAAATGACAGCTTAATATTTGCTTATTTCCATAGATGCTGTTTGAAATGTATTGCCATCAGCATGATCAACATCACAACAGGTTATTAAGGGTGCTGTGAAAACAGTAGAAGTCAACATGGGGCAGAAAGATGAGAGTTCAAGGTATAGGATCAGAAAAGAAATGTATTGCAGCAGATGGATTAGGAGCTAAAAGTACCCTTTTCCCAATGTGGGAATAAATAGCAAAGCATCTACAATTGAAAGAAAGAAAAGAAAGGGAGGAAGGAAGCAAAGAAAGGAAAGAAGGAAGAAAGGGAGGCAGGGAAGGCAGGAGAGAGAGAAATGTCTTTTATTTGATTCCCCTGTATAGTAACTCAAGCATGAAAGACAGTCCCCAGTTAAATTAGCCAAGATTGTCGTCCTCATTATTATGGGAGAAAATCGAGCCATTAAAATAATTATTCTAAAATGCATATGTTGATGATAATAAGATATGTTTTATTGCTTCTCTCTTTCAGGTTTATTGAAGTCCCTTAAGATCCATTATCTTATTATGTCTTATTATATGGTTATAAGGTTGGGGTTAGGAAAATTATTCTTTTGCAATTGAAGAGATAAAGACAGTGAGTTGCATGAATTGTCCCAGACAGCCAGCATTAGAAATTAACAGCAGAAATTATCCCAGTCCTCAATGCTGTCAGTTACTGAACTAATAAATTTCTCTTTTGTAGTCCATCTTGAGTTGTGCCCAGCTCAATAGGAGCCAATAGGCTGGCATGTTTAACTCAATCTAAAGTGCTTCTTTTATATATGTATCTCCATGTATTTCTGTCCTTTTTAGAATGATTGCAAAGAAACAAGATACAAACGATACTACAAAAGCTCTTTGTCTCTAATAAACTGAAATCTAGAATTAAAAGCTCTAAGCCCAGTGAATTATTTTGCTTGAAATCCTTGAGTTCATATTAAGAGACAAGGATCTTTTCCAAGGAGAATGTAACCTGAAAGCCGCAGAGACAGTGTATTTGGATGTGAAGCATTTGTTTTTGCCTCCCACAAAAAAGGAAAGATATTGATAGAATTTATTGGTACAAACGAGCACTTCCTGTGCCTAAGTTATCACTTGTTTCTTCATTTCAACCTTCTAGCCTTTGTATCTCCTCCCTGATCTCGATCATCTTAGAAAAATCCAAGTGATGTCTTCCACTAGAAGTGGTTGGATTATAATCAGTGACAGTCTCATTCTACATTTTCAAGGTTAAAGAGAGGCTGGTTTGATCTATTACACTCCTGTGTGGGCCTTTCATTGCAGATCAACTCTTTCTGGTATCAGTCGAATTTTTGCTCGAGTTTTCTCCTCTCTTGAGGCTATTAACATATCATATATAGACAAGATCTCTCCTGGCTATTTCTGCCTTTTTCCCACCTGAAATCCTAATCTTTCATTTTTTGATATCACAATCACTTTCAAAGTAACAACCTGACATATTATAACCACTTGACATGCTTGAGAAAGATGGAATATATTTTTAGCTGCTAATTTCCTACAGCATTTGGAGAAATAGGTTTGGCAGACAGAAGGTTTATTCCTACTCTCAATAGACTGTAGAAGTGCAGCAAAATGAACTAGGCTTTTCTGGAAGAGTTGTTTTTCTTTTAATCACTATGTAATCTTAAGACTTTTGAATTACAACCAGTTTATCACAATCCGCAATGGAAAGAGATTTCAAAATGCGGATATACTTAGAAGAGTCTAGAAAGGGAGCTAGAATACATTTTGATCAGAGAGGTAAAAGATGTGAGGCTAGAATATTGTGGAATATTGCTGGATGAGCGTGGAATATTGTGCTTGTGGACAACCACAGTTCTTCTGAGTCCTCTGATCTTCAAGATTTGGCACATGTGCACTGCCCACGACCCACTGATACTATTTTCCATCTCTCGTTCTCTGGTTTCCAGAGCTGTGTGTCTAAGCAAACTGCTCTCTAACACTCACTCCTATTCTTGTCTGTTTGGACCTCACCATTCCCTCCTTTAGTAATGGCCTTTATGAAGCTTGGCATAAGCCACTTTCAGTGACCTATAAATCCCTCACTATGCAGGGACAGTATCTTCTGATACTCATTTGTATATGCCTCATGGCACCAAATGAAAGAGGCCTTTAAGAATGACATATAATCCCAAAAGACATGGGAAGACGAACGACAAAAGAACATGGGAAATAAGATAAATAAGGCTTTTATAAAAGAAAAGTCTTAGGGGAGGGGCAGGAATGGACACAGTGATGAGTGAGGTTAGCCTCCAGGTAACCAAACACTTGCTTACTAGCCCATGAAACCTCCCCCCTCCAATGACATGAAACATACGCCCAGTAATGTAAATGAGTCTAAACAACAGTGGAAGGGCAGAAAATAGACCCTAGACAGTATCAGATGTCTCAATACTAACCACAAACTCCTGATAGTAAACTACCATTTATGCAACTCTCATTATGTCTTTATATAAGAAAAGCTCTCAACATTCGAATAGGATGCAGCCTATTGCAATGGAAGAGCAGTAAAAGATATCAACAACCAATCAGAGTTCAGAGTATTGGAGACCCTGAAATGCTCAGCCTGAATTAGGCCAACTAAACCTCCTCCCAACCTAAAGCTAAGGGAATTTTGCAGGAGAGGGAGCAGTAAAGTTGTAAGAGCCTGAAGGTGAGGAGGGTCACGGTGGACAGGTCACATCAGTCATAATAGGACCGTTGCATCCAGGATCTTACCTCAATAGCTCTACAATAGCTGACATATCAACATTTCCACATGGACCAGTGAGGAATTCAGAAGAAATAAGTACACAGAGTGGGAATCTTAGGGACAAGTGTTAGGTGAAAGACAGCATCCCTATCTGTGGGTCTACCTAAGGAAGAGCCACTTAAACTGCCATAGGGGCCTGAGTCCCGACTAGAACAGACAATCCAAAGGGGGACTCAGTGGTCCACACAAGTAGATAGGTATGATGTTGGGAGAGAGAGAGATGGATTGGTAAAGAGAAAAAAGTGTAAGAGATGGGGGAGGGATGGGACAACCACTTATTATGTTTGTATAGAAGGATAATTCTTATTTTTTTAATTCTTTGATGTTCCCCGCCAGCTTGTCCGCCCGACTGGGACAGGACTCGTGCGCGGTCCTCGATCCCAGGTGAGGTCCCCCAGGCCCCAGGTCGCCCCCTGTCCCAAATCCTCCCACCAGGCAGCCCGGGCAACACTCAGGCTGCCTCTGGTTTGCCTGGGCCATGCCCGGGACCCCAGCCCCTTTGTTCCTCCCACCCACTTGCCCACCAGACCTGGAGAGGACTTGATCACGGTACTCCGTGCCTGGAACCTGGGTGGGCCACTAAGCCAAGTCCCAGGGGAAGAGTTCTGCCCTTCTGGCCCACCGGGGACCCTCGCTCATGGTCCACAGAGGACACACTGCTACTCAGAATTCAAGAGTCCAAAGGAAACTCAAGCAAAGCTCCAAGGGACAAAGGCCATACATCTGAAGTCCTCTAAAATCATCCTATCACATGGGAGAGATACTTCACATCCAGCCCAAAGATAAGTATTCTTCTTTCTAGTATTAATCACTGTAGATTAACTTTTCCATACAGCCACCCAAAAATATATACAACTCCAGGGATTATAACACTCACCCCAACATATCACCAAGCTACTAAATCGTAAAAGTGCACTACCATACTAATATTCAACCCCTGTCTACTTAACCTGACTTAACTGATGTACTAACAGACTAATAGCCTCATCTAGGAAATAATATTAACTACAGACAAATGTACCCAACTCCAAGGCAAGCACTAGTAACTGCCCGAGAGCAGTAATACCAGCTAAATCAGTTCTGTCAAAAACACACAGAAACTGAAAGGTCTTAAGAGACAAAACAACAATGCCCAGGTCAAAGTACAGATCCATGAGAAACAAAACTGAGGAAGACCAATCTCCCACCGAAAGAATTAACCCCATAATGATGGATTCCAACCAGAACAAATTCACAGATAATAGTCAAGAAAGCCAGACTCAAGATAATGACTTTCAAAGTATGATCATTACCATGATTAATACTATGAAAGAGGAAATCCAGGAGGAATTAAACAACCGCATCAACCACTTTGAGCAGGAACACAACAGACACCCAGAGGAGTTGAGAAAAACAGTTCAAGAAACAAAAATAGGCATAGAGCAGTTAAAACAGTCTCAGGCAGAGTTTAAAATTGAACTAAAAGACAAGTAATCTTCAACCAAGAACTCAACAGAGAGTCTTAGCAGCAGAACTAATGAAGCAGAAAATAGAATTTCAGATCTTGAAGACAAAGTGGGAGAATTAACCAACTCAATGGAAGAGGATGTTAAAGCCAAAAAGATACTTGAGAGGAATATTGAAGAAATATGGGACACTCTGAAGAAGCCTAACATGCACACTCATGGAATACCAGAGCAAGAATCCCAAAATACCACACCTGAGGAAATTTTTCAAATTATCTTCAAGGAAAACTTCCCTCAACTAAAGAATGAGAGGCACATCCAAATACAAGAGGTATTCCTCACCCCAAACAGATATGACCAAAATAGAAAATTGCCATGGCAAATAATAGTCAAAACACTCCACGTTCAAGACAAAGAAAAGGTGCCGAGAACTTCAAGAGAAAAAAAAAAGTCACTTTTAAAGATAAACCTATTAAAATAACAAATGACTTCTCAATGGAAACAGTAAAAGCAAGAATTGCTTGGAGAGATATACTTCAAGTATTAAATGGCAAAAATGTCAACCCAGACTGATATACCTGGCAAAACTATCCATCATGACCAAGGGAGAAAAAAAAAATTTCCAGCAAAAAGACAACTTGAAGGCTTATATGTCTATCAAACTAGGCCTTCAAAAAATATTAGAAATGATACTCAATACTGAAGAAAAAAAACACAAGCGTATCCAGGAGAACAGAATGGAAGTATAACACTACCAAAACCTAAAAGCCAAATAATACACTTATGAAAGCCACTAAACATAAAAAATGTCCAGAATTAAAAATAATTTCTGTATTATAACACTAAATGTCAATGGAATCAACTCACTGGTCAAGAGACACAGATTACAAATTTGGATTAAAAATGAAAACCCATTAATCTGCTGCCTTCAGGAAACTCATCTCACCACAAAAGATAGGTACATCCTAAAAATAAAAGGTCCACAATTCTGCAAGCTAATGGAACCAGGAAACAGGCAGGGATAGCCATTATGCTTTCAGACCAAATGGACTTCAAACCAAAAAAAAATTATAAGAGACACAGATGGATGCTACATTTTAGTCACAGTTAAAATTCACCAGGAAGATGTCACAATACTGAACACATATGCACCTAATATGGGCCCCTTCACATTCATTAAACAAACCCTACAGCATCAAAAGCGAGGAATCAACCCCAAAATGATAATTCTTGGGGATTTTAACACTGCCCTCTTTACATGGGATAGATCAACAGGCCAAAAGCTTTACAGAAACACTTTGAAACTTAATCAAACCCTGAAAGAAATAGACCTTACAGATCTCTATCGAACTTTTCACCCACGCACCAAAGAACACACATTTTTCTCAGCAGCACACAGAACTTTCTCCAAAATAGATCATATATTGGGCCACAAAACAAATCTCCACATATACAGGAAAGTTGAAATTCTAGCCTGAACTCTATTGTACCACCATAGTCTAAAGCTTGACATCCACAACACAATAAACAACAGAAAATACACTAACTCCTGGAAATTTAACACTATGATGCTGAAAGAGAATTGGATTCAGGAAGAAATTACAAAGGAAATTCAAGATTTCCTGAAAGTGAACGATAATGAAAATACAACTTATCAAAATCTTTGGGACACAATGAAAACTGTCCTAAGAAGTAACCTCATAGCACTTAATGTCTACATCAAAAAAATGGAAACATCACAAATGCAGCTTACAGCTTTAGAGACACTAGAGCAATCTGATCCCAAAAGCAGTAGAAGAGAGGAGATTAGCAAAATAAGGGGAGAAAAATCCAAAATTGAGATTAGGAAAATGATACAGAGAATCAACCAGTCAAAAAGCTGATTCTTTGAAAAAATCAATAAGATTGATACACCCTTAGCTAAATTAACCAAAAACAAGAGAGAAAAACCCAAATTAACAAAATTAGAAATGAACATGGAGTTATCACTACAGATACCCAAGAAACTCAGAGTATTATAACGTCATATTTCAAAAACTTATACTTGTGAAATTTGACAACACAGAAGAAGTGGATGAATTCTTAAGTAAGCACAACTTACCTAAATTGAATCAGGAAGTTGTGAATTATTTAAATAGTCCAATAATATATGAGCAAATTGATGAAGTAATCTCGAATCTTCCCACCAAGAAAGGTCCTGGACCAGATGGATTCAGCACAGAATTCTACCAGACATTTAAGGAGCTAATAACACCAATACTCCTTAAACTGTTCCATAAAATAGCAAAGGAAGGAACACTACCATATTCTTTCTACAAAGCTAATATCGTCTTAACTTCAAAACCTAATAAAGATACACTTAAAAAAGAAAACTGTAGGCCAGTGTCTTTGATGAATACAGATGCAAAGTCTTAGCAAATCGGATTCAAAAACATATAAAAAAGATCATTCACGGGGACCAAGTAGGCTTTATCCCTGGCACACAAGGTTGGTTCAACATATGCAAATCAATAAATGTAATCCAGTATATAAACCAGTCTAAAATCAAAAACCACATGACACTCTCAATAGATGCAGAAAAAGCTTTTGACAAGATCCAACAGCCTTTTATGACAAAAACTCTAGAGACAGTTGGAATGGAAGGAACCTTTATCAATATAATAAAAGCTGTATACAACAAGACCACAGCAAGGAGTATACTCAATGGAGAAAAACTTGAAGCATTCCTGCTTCAATCAGGATCTAGATAAGGCTGTCCACTTTCACCACTTCTATTCAATATTGTACTTGAAGTCTTAGCTGAAGCCATAAGACAAGAAAGGGAGATTAAAAGGATTCAAATCACCAAGGAAGAAGTCAAGTTATCGCTATTTGCAGATAACATGATCTTATACTTGAGTGATCCCAAAACCTCTATCAGGAAACTCCTGGAACTAATACAGAAGTTCAGCAGGGTGGCAGGATACAAAATAAATGTAAAAAAATCAGTGGCCTTCCTATATGCATAGAATGAAAGAAGTGAAAAAGCCCTGAGAGAAACAATCCCATTTACTCTAGCCCCTAAAAAAATGAAATACCTTGGTATAAACCTAACCAAGGAAGTGACATTTACAATGAAAACTTTAAAACCCTAAAGAAAGAAATTGCAGAAGACACCAGAAGGTGGAAAGACCTCCCTTGTTCCTGGATTGGCAGAATCAACACCATAAAAATGACCAGCTACCAAAGGTAATATATAGATTCAATGTTATACCAATTAAAATCCCAAAGCAATTCTTTAAAGAGGTTGACCAAACAATCTCAACGTTCATATGGAGGCACAAAAGACCCAGGATAGCAAAAACAATCTTGAGTAACAAAAACACTGCTGGAGGCATCACCATACCAAACCTTAGTCTATACTACAAATCCATAGTTATAAAAACAGCCTAGTTCTGGCTCCAAAATAGACACACAGATCAATGGTTAATGGTCGAAGATCCAGATATAAGCCCACACAACTACAGCCATTTAATCTTTGAAAAAGGAGCCCAAAAAATGCAATGGAAAAAGAAAGCATCTTCAACAAATGGTGCTTGCAAAACTGAATCTCCACATGCAGAAGATTAAAACTGGACCCATACTTGTCACCATGTACAAGACTTAATTCCAAATGGGTCAAGGACCTGAATATTAGGCTAGATACTATAAAAACCTTAGTTGAAAGGGTAGGGAACTCCCTCAAGATGATTGGGCTAGGCGAACAGTTCCTAATCGGACAACCAATAGTGCAGTCAATACATCCAACACTCAACAGATGGGATCTTGTGAAATTAAAGAGCTTCTGTTCAGATAAAGAGATTGCAACTCGAGCAAAAAGGCAATTCCCAGAAAGGGAGAAAATCTTCACTAACCATATATCTGATAGAGCTCATTATCCAGAGTGCACAAAGTATTTAGAAAACTAAACACCAAGGAAACAAATGGCCCATTTAAAAAATGGGCCTTGGAACTTAAACTTTACCAAGGATGAAATTAAAATGTCTAACAAATAACTTAAAAAATGCTCCACATCCTTAGCTATCAGGGAAATGCAAATCAACACCTCCCTGAGATATCATCTCATCCCGGTCAGGATGGTAAAAATCCACAATACAAACAACACCAACTGCTGGAGAGGATGTGGAGAGAGGGGACCTCTCCTACATTGCTGGTGGGAATGGCAGACTCATACAACCACTCTGTTCATCTGTCTGGCGATTCTTAAAGAAGTTAAAGACTGAAATGCCATATGACCCTACTATTCCACTTTTGGGAATAACCCTCCATACAGCAAAAATTCACCTTGATAGCACAAGCAGGACCACATTCATAGTAGCACTGTTTACAATAGCAAAGTCATGGAATCAACCCAAATGTCCAACAGTTGATGAGTGGATAAGGAAAATGTGGTACATTTATACAATGGAGTACTACTCAGCCATCAAAAATGATGAATTAATGCAATTTGCCAGACAATGGATGGAAATTAAAACAATTATATTGAGTGAAGTATCCCAGACACAGAAAATTAAGTGATGTATGTACTCCTGAATAGGTGGATCTTAGTACCAAACCCACTTAGAGACACACTCAAAGATAAATCTCTGTAATACCTACAGTAATTGCAAAGATTACAAACAGGAGAGAAGGGGAAGGAGAGCCCTACCAGAGACAAGAGAGAGGGGATCATGCTACAGCAGAGATAATAGGTCACTATCAAGGACTGTACGTAAGTAATGAGACATCTGGTTATACTCACAGACTTTCCTTCTTGGTCACTTGCACCTGATGGGGTATGATCTCATCGAAAGGGAGGGCATGCAGTCTGACAGAAAGAAGCTAACAATTTTGTAAATGGGAGACTGACACCCCCCCACCGCAGTCTCCTACTCTTATTCCATGTACCTTTCAATCTACTCTTATAATAAGACTATTCTCACTGCTTTTTGTCTCTAGCCAGGGGGTGAGATCCAATACCTATCAGGATGGAGTCAAGGGCATTGCAGGAGCAGCACAACTGAAAAAAAAAATCAACAAACCCTAATTCAGAACATCAGAGACCCTATATCAACCACCTGGAATCAGGCCTGCCTAATCTCTCCCCATTCTGAAGCTCAGGGAAATTTGCGGAAGAGGGGGTGGTAAGATTGTAAGAGCAAAAGGATGGGAGGAGTAATGATATGCAAGATACTCCACACAAGTTTGGGCTGAAGCAATTATAATAGGACTCTGCACGATCTGCACAATGACCAACATATCGTTGACCCCTCAAAGTCTAGCATGGATTAAAGGCACTAGGATCCTTAGAAGCAAAGGACTAACAGCCACAATAGTGTTCCTAGACTTAAGGGGAACACAAGAAAGAGTTCTAGGAAATGCCACTGAGTCCTTACACCTCATCAGAGAGGAGGACCCAGAGGAAAGTTTGACATACACATAAAAGGATACTCCAGGGATGGGGGGAGCACTGGAAGAAAGGGGGGGAAAGGAAGGGGAAAAGGGGAGTAGGAGCAGGGAGGTCCAGGGAGGAGTGGAAGGAGGGAGGGGACTTGGGGTACCTATTACATTCGTATGAGCAGAAAAAAAAATAAATATGAAAAAATTCTTTGATGTTAACATTTTACTTTTCAATTTTTTTTAACTGTACATATGGGCAAGTGTGCATTTTGTGTGTACCTGAGAGCACTTGAGTGTGTGTTCTGGTGGAGATCAGGAGTTACCTTTGGGAATAATCCTGGATTTCTCTACCTCCTTATTGCTTTGCTCTGGTTTATCCAGAGGAAGTCTGTATCATGTATTGTATCCCACTATATTACATACTTGCATATATAACATATATATATATATATATATATATATATGATTTAAGTGTCCATTAAAAATCCAGATTGTGCAACAAACCATAATTCAGAACATCAAGACCCTGCATTAATAACCTGAAACCAAACCAGCCAAATCTTTCCCCATCCTAAAGCTTATGCAAATTTTCAGAAGAGTGGGTGGTAAGATTATAAGAGCCTAAAGATGGAGATTAGCAACAATATGCAAGATACCTCACACAAGTTAGTGCCACAGCAACCATAACAGGACTTTGCATGACCTACGCAATGACTGACATCAATGATCTCCTAAAGTCTAGCATGGATCACAGGCACTAGGGTCCTTAGAAGCAAGGAATTAACAGTCACAGTAGTATTCCTATACTAAAGTGGGCTCTAGGCAATGCTACTGAGTCCTTGCACCTCATTAGAGTGGAGGACACTGAGGGAAATTTGACATTCACAATAGAGGATGCTCCAGGGATTGGGGGAGGGAGGGAGGCACTGGAGGAAAGGGGTGAAAGAAAGGGGAAAAGGGGGGAGGGAGCAAGGGAGACGGGGTACCTATTAAGTTTGTATGGTTGGGAAAAATAATTAATTAATTAATTAAAAAAATATCCAGGAGGAAAAAAAATCCAGATTGTGCATAAAAAAAGAATTCTTAAAAACAAAAAGAACAGAACATCATCTGCACCTATGTGCTGCTCTGTCCCATGCCTCTCAGGCTCTTGTCCCAGCTCATACTTCTGTTTAGCTACCAGTGCATCTTTTCTCCCATGTTATTAGAAACTAATAGTGAGTCTTAAGCTTGTATCTATTTCTAATGTTTTTAATTTTCAAAAATGAGGTTCTTATTCACTTCATTGATGTAAAGGAGTGCTTAGGGTTTCACTGCATGTGGGAGCTTCCCTATGGGGCCATTGAGAATCACTTTGGGAATCTGGCACTAAGACCAGTAAGTCACATCTATTCATACAAAGGATGCTAGATGATAGATATCTAGATATTAGATTATGTAAAAGAAAAGAAGAGTTCCACAGTGGAACAGATATAACATGGTTAAAGCCTAAACTGTCCATGGATTGGCCTGAAATTCAAGTAATTTAGAAAAACAACGGTTCATAAAATATAGAGTGTTGACTTTGAAGGCAGAACGTTCAGTGTTTGTACAAGTAACTTATCAGAGTTGCTCTGAGGCCAACCCATCTGATCTTTTGAAAACAAAATAGAATTTAGCCATATAGATACTCAATCCAAGGTTCATGATATTTAATGTATAACTATTACTCCCTCTCTGAGTGAGGAACATAAAGTCTGTATATGAATATAATCCTTGGATGATTCTAACAGTGTTGTGTGCTTATAGGAGTATGCATTTGGGACATACTAGTGTTATGTCTATAAGCCTCATCAGAATAACATTTATGTTACTACCTACCATACCATGGACATATTAAATGTTAAATGCCCTAATGCATATAAAGTGTTTGTAACAATGTCTGTCATAGGAGGATGCCCCATGAATGGTGGTTGTGGTTAAATTGGCCTAATCTTAAGCCTGATTAAAAAAAATTGAGCTAGTAACCAATTGGTGATTGTCTTTTAGTTTCTGTTCGATCTTTCTTTGAAAGAATTTAGGCAAATTGTTATAGTTTTGATACATAGATATAATCCTCTTGTAATTTCTGGTTAATTCCAGGTTGTATTTCCTTCACCTGGCTACATCTCTTAATAGAATTTCAGGAAGAAAAGCTACAAGTAATATTGCTTGTTGCATCTCTCATATAGCATTGTTACAAGCATCTTATTGTCTGCAAAAGGACTCTCAATATATGTATAAGGACACAAAAACTGTTCCTCTTGCCATCTCACATCTCTTTAAGATTTTATTTTATTTGGTTTTTAAATTTATTTATTTGTGTGTGTGTGTGTGTGTGTGTGTGTGTGTGTGTGTGTGTGTGTGTATGTGTGCATGTAGGTGTGTGTATATGTGTGTGTGTCTTGGTGGAATCATCCTGGATTGCTTCTACCTCCTTGCTTCACTCTGGGATTTCCCAGGCTCTGCCCCCCATGACCTGAAGTGCAGGTGGCCTTTTCTGCCTGGCGTTTTACATGAGACTTGAGATCTGAACTCAGGACTATCTGCTTGTGAGACAGCGTCTTAACCCCTAAACCATCTCTTCATCCCCTAGTTTTTAAAATTATCATTTTGTAGGGTAACAAGTACTTTATCTTCTTGTACAACAGTCTGGTTATAGTTCTTTATATATATTTTTTCTCCATTTTTTTAATGTTGCATGTAGATATAACGAATTCATATTTTCAATCTACACTCCCAATCCACCTTCTTTTGAAACTTTTTCACTTATGTGGCTCACTGTGTGTCATCTAGTTTGTCTTTGATGACATATGCTTGACCTACTTCATGCTCTAGTGAGTATACCATTGAGAAAAACATCTTTCTTTTCATTCCCATCAATATTAGTCCTTATCAGTCTCTCAGAGAGGTAGAGATCTTCTTGAAATCTTTCTGCTTTCATGATGAGATGTTGAGATAGGTACAATTTGCTAAGATGCAGAAAATAAGTGATTATGGATAGCTTGTCACCAAACAGAACATACATACCTCACCCACCCCTAACCCAAGGCTCAGCGAATATTGCAGAAGAGGGGATAATAAGATTGTGAAAGCCTGGAATGAGCAGAGATAGATATTATCGAGTTGCGATATATGAGATTTCATGGCAGATATGTACACTTATTCAAGAATTGCATGGTTTTTAAAATTATCTTATGAAGTAGCAGACTTCCTTATAGCATTTTTTACATACTTTGTTTCACCTGCCTGCTTCTCTCCCTACTTTCCATCTCTACTTAGATCCTTCTACCTCTGGTATGTATTCCCTCTTTCACTTTCCTGTCATATATGTTTTATTATCTTGTCCATTCCTTTCTTTTTAAAGTCTTATTCTCCTCCCCCCACCTCTCATGGGCCCTGCCTCTCTCTCTCTGTATAAGCTTCTTAGTACTCCCAACACGAATGAACATCTAGCTAGTTTAGGTATACTTTCAGGAGGGCACTTTGAGCTACTTTAATAGCTGGCTCTATACTATATATGCATCTTCCTACTAATAAGTTATTTTTAGTAGGGTTCAATTCTGCGAGATCTACATTCAGCAATAATTTTCTGGAAAATTAAAATACTTGTTCATGGATTCTTACCCTTACTAAATGTATGTTCATAAGTCTTTTTATAATAGCTTAGTTATCTAGTAACTTAATTATGAATTACTTGGGCTCTGAATGATTTTAATTTTATTCTAAAACGAGGAAGTATTTCCCTGAAAGAATTGATATTTACCTTGTTTTTCAGATGAAAACATATATAACCAGTAGTGAATGAATTTCATTTAAGATTCAAACTCAATACAGAGCTTGAAGATTCTATAATGTTGTAAATATGTCTCATTTAGTAAATGTATCCTTCCTGGCATTTTAAAGAGCCCCTAAGAAAAGGAGGAATTTGAAGGCCCGGGAAACGTTGACAGATCGTTTCAGTGAGCCAGATGGCATTATGTTCCCAACATGGAAAATCTTAGGAGAAACTTATTTTGCATACATATTAATGGAATAATTCCTAAGGTGATTCATTAAATCATAACAGGAAGAAATCCTGTACAACCTGCTAATACCATTTTGATATTTTTGTTTTTGACTTGCCACAGACTACTGAGGTTATTTTGGAAAAGGAAGCATAACATTACCATAGATCATAGATGGACTTAGTCAATCTTCAAACCTGGATACAATCTTCCTCTTCCTGTCCAATGTGAATCCTCATTTTGAGTCAGACTCCCCAATTCACACAGTCCGAATGTACTCTTCACTGTTCTCTCTTTTGGAACCTTTCTCCTCTTTATCCTCAGTCCGTGGAATTTATTATTATTATTATTATTATTATTATTATTATTTCTGCTCATACAAACTTAACAGGTACACCGATACCCTCCCTCCCTCCACTTCCCCCCAATCCCTCTGCTCTCCCCTCCCCTCCCCGCTCGCTCTCCATACCCCAGTGCCTACCCCCCCCAATCGCCAGAGCATCCTTTAATGTGCATGCCAAACTCTCCTCTGGGTCCTCCTCTCTGATGAGGTGCAAGGACACAAGGGCATTTCCCAGAACCCTTTCCTGTGTTCCCCTTAAGTTTAGGAACATTACTGTGACTGTCAGTCCCTAGCCTCCAAGGATCCTTTAGTCCATGCTGGACTTTGTGGGGTCAATAATGTGTTGGACATAGCGCAGGTCATGCAAAGTCATAGAATTTCTTCCTAAATAGTCCCCAATCCATTATAATTTTACTCTTTAGAGGACACTAGGATATCATAATTATTACATATTGCTATAACTTCTAGCCCCTGAAATGGGCACCTGGTATGGCCACTTAAATGTTCTCAGCAATCTGAGGACAATGTCTATGGTTTTCCTGTTTGCATTCCTTATAATATCCAATACATATCAAAATTCTCAACAAGATCTTGCTGATTATAACAGCCTTCTGTTGTAATGAGACAGAAAACCTCCCCTGCTGATGCATATTAACCTCAGCTCACATTATTGTGGGCCAAGCTCCCCACTATTAGATATCATAGTCTAGTTTCCAAGAACATTTCTCTACATTCCTGCAGTTATGTTGCAAAGCTATATTATCTCAACAAGAGAGTTGATCCAGTAGCTCAGGCTATTATTTAAGCAGTCATTAATTGAACAGTGAAGTATTCTGCTCACCTGTGATTGTATAGGGAACTATAAATATAGGTGCAGTTGTATAATTATCTCCACCAACGCTACCTTTCAAAATGGTTAATTATCAAAAACATATGAAATTCAAATGCTACTGTAGATGTTATTCAAAAGGACTCAAGCAGGTACTATAATTCTATTGAAAAAATCAACTGTGATTTCCTTTGCTCAGATTTATGCTGCCTGGCATGTTACTTTCCTGGCAACTTTTTACTCTAGCTTACTTCTCTTCAAAACTATATGATTGGACCTATAATTCAAATAACCATTTCTTGTTTTGCGTACTGATTTCTAGGAGTAGGATTCCTTGAATGATTCCTATGACTGAGTTCTCATATCTTTTACAACCACTACTTCAGAACATGGTTATCTAATGACTAGCTGTATGACTAGAAATACTTCTTGCCTTCTGTTTCTTGCAATTATAAAGTAGGGATAAAATAAAATTTACATGGTTGTGTTGAAAACTGAATAATGTCATGTTCTTGAACATGGTGTACTTTATCAGCAAAAAATCCTATTTTCTCATTCCTATTTTTCATCCTGAGCACCCCTTAACATATACCAAATTTGAATGCTAAATCCTGTTCCTTCACTCCTACCTCTAGGCTGTATCAAGGGTGTTGATCAAACAAACTTGACGTGTAGTACATCCTGCTAACACCATTTTGATATTCTACTTTTGGCCTGCCACAGACTACTGAGATTATTTTGGAAAAGGAAGCATAACATTGTCCTTAGAGCATAGAATGGCGAAGAACCAGAAGTGAGGTGTGGAAGTCAAAGGAGAATAAGATTGTTTTCCTGTTATGGTGGCACACGTCTGTAGGATATGCTGAAGAGGTGGAGGCAGGATGATCTGGAGTTCAAGACCAGCCTATGGTCAGCAGACTGCACAATGAATGACATATCAACATTCCCCCACGGATCAGTGACGAACTCAGGAGAAATAATTATACAGTGGGAACCTTAGAGACTAGGACTAGACGGGTAAAAGAGAGCATCCCTATGTGTGGATCTACCCAAGGAAGGACCACTTAAGTTGTCAAAGAGTCTAGCACAGACAACCTGTGCTAGACAAGCAGACAAGCAGACAGGCAGGAGGGCAAGAAGGAGAAAGATGGATTGGTGAAGGGAGGGGAGGGAGGAAGAGTAAGGAGGGGAGAAAGGAAGGGAAGGGACAATTTTTCATAAAAGAACAATTCTTCATAAAAAAAAGTGAAACCATCAACTCCACTCTTTTTAGATGTCACCAATTTCTGATACATTCAATCATCAGAGGTGGGACTACACAGTGGTTCTCTGTTTTGCATTGTCAAGTTACTGTAAAAGTTTAAACTAAACTGCTTTTAAGATAGACCTCGATGACCCATCTCTGCTTTGGCACAATACAAGTATTAAGCATTGTAAAAATACCACTGAAGTCATTAAAATAAAAAATGCTTGAAGTTTAGAAGGCAAAAAGGTTGAATAAAATTTAGATGTCATGATGATGAATTCCTTGATTTTGATGCCGGTTGCTTTACTTGGTTGTCTTTCTTCTTTAGAGGATTTATTCTCTCCAATTATGTGAAATGCCATCTCCATGTTATACCAATTGAATCGATCTTAGAATGAGTGCCCTGACATGCTTTTCCACCACCTTTACATATATGCTATGAACTGAACTCACTCTCAGCTCCTTCTTTGAGGTTTTCTCTTTTATACCATTCCTGTTGCTGAGCCTCTACTCCTTTGGTGTTCATCCCCATTTCTCTGTTATCTATCCCTCTTTTAGTTTCATAAACTTTACTGTAACCCTAACAATTGTTCTGTTCTGTGACCCAAATGATAGAAGGAACCAAAGGGACTTTATTGGCTCATGATTTGAGATTGCAGTTCATCATGACTGGAGATGTCACTCTGGCCTCAGGAGCCCAGGGAGTTGGTCACATGACTACAGCAAGAGAAGAGAGCAACCAGTGCTGCCTATTTGCTTTTTACTTGTCATTCTATCAAACTGTCAATAATCCTACTAACTCTTTCCATCTTATCTTTCCACCTGCCCTACCTATTACATCCACTATCGGTTGGGTCTTCGATTATGTGGTCAAGACAAATTCCTGTAAGTTTAACTAGAGGCCTGCTTTTACCAAACAATTACCTGTAGGTATACTCAGAGCCCACCTCCCAAATGTCAAGTTGGCAGCTGAGGCTCATTTCTAATAGCTATCATCTGATATTTCAACATTCATTATCCAAAAAGTATTTATTTTTAGTTTCTATAGACATAATGGTAGGAATAGACAAAGACGAGACTATGGATTCATTTTTAAATGTCCTACAGACTCAAATTTTGATCCCATTTGTGCACATTATTTTGGGGATACTAGAAACTTGAATTAGACTTTATGAAGGATGTACTTTCCTCAAGTAGATCACCCTAGGTATGCCCTTAGAATCTATACTTTGTTCCAGCATCTTCTTATTCATCTGATTTCTGACTTCTATGGGATGAATAGCTTCATTCAAGCACTGTTGGTCCTGTGATGCTCTCCCTCACAACAACAGAAAAGCAATGTAATCACATGACAGTGAGCTGGAACTATGGGAGTCAGGAGCCATAATAAACCTTCCTTTCTTGTAAATGGTTCCCTTTGGTATTTTGTCATATTGATAAGTCTGACACAGACAAATAACAGTTCCTCTTTCACATAACTGTCTGTTTAGAAAATTATTACACAAAACCATAATCTTCATCATTTTTCCCATCCTTATTATCTTTCTGTTTGTAATTTTAAAAATATCACTCAAAGCGGGTATTAACAACATTGAAAGAAACCTTATTTTCTGCCTGATGAGCTCTTGATATGAAATAGTGTTACTGAATACTGAGTATTGTAGATAGTCCTCCACCTAGAATCTGACCTTAACTTTTTCTACCTTAAGGACTTTTTCCTCCTGATTCTGTTAGGTTTTCTTCCTTATGTTTCATAAAGTGTCACTTCCAGTTTCATAAAGTGTCACTTCCTTCCTGAGTGCACTTGTACTTCTGATGGGTCTGTCCTTCAGCAGTGGCCCCAGTCAGCACTGACTGAACTAACTTCAGTCAACCTCAGCTCTTAATCCAACAGGACATTCTTTGAATCTTCCCTAAGACCAAAGGTAACCCTGAGAGTGAAGTTAAAGATAACTCTGAGAGTGAGCTTCCCCTTAGTGCTTCAGATACCCACAAGCTTAGGGAAGAGCCATTTTAATAAGCTTGGTCTCTAGTGATGCCATTTGAAGACTGCTTACTTTGTGGGTTTTCCACTGTGCAGAAAGCTTTTGCAAGAATGTAGGAAATACCACCTGTTGGGAAGGCTTCCTGGTCTGCAATAGAAACCTTCAGCTTCAAAGTATTCCTTCAGCTCATGAACAGTACTCCTGCAGCTTCGTGTGCTGTGATCCAGTGGCAAGGCTGACTCACAATGTCAGAGTTCTCTATCAAGTGAGATGAAATGTAAGCTACACCTTTATCCTTTCTGTCAGTTTTGGAGAAGTGAGAATTGAAGGGTTAGAGACCACTGGAAACCTCCAAATCTGAAGTGTTAGGGCAATGTTATCTAACTCCAACACGCAGGACAGCATTCAAAAGAGCATGTGTTCTGCTGAACTTAGGTGAGAGAGGAGATTCTCCTCCTATTCTTCATCTTCTTTCTTATCTCCTCCTTCATCTTATCTCCTCCTCCTCTCTTTGTCCCCCCTTCCTCTTTTTTCCATTCTTCTCCTTCTTCTTTTCTTTCTTTCCTAACAATTGCATAGACAAGCTGTTCACCACATTTCCGTGATTCCTATAGAGGGAGAGACCTCACTTTCTATTATGACTATAAAGTTATTTCATTGTCAGCACAAAATCTATTTAACCAGTTCCCAGGAATGGGCACTTAAGTTAGTTAAGTCTTTGCCACTGGAAAAGTAAATTATGATAAGATCTTGTAGTTTCATATGTGTGTGTGTAATTTCTTCTTACCATTGTGGAATGAATCCAGAATCCAATGATTCAGGGGAACAAAGAGATTTATTTAGAGGCATCCTGCACTTCCTGCCCTGGGAAATACCAGTCTGAAGCAAGAAAGAGGTAGAAGAAATCCAGGGATGATTGCTGAAGTCCCAAATAACCACTGGTCCTCCACAGGGACACATAGTGCCTTCACACACACACACACACACACACACACACAGAATTCTTTATGTGTGACTAAAGATTCAAATCTCAACTGTGAAGTTAACACCTGTGTCTAACTAGTATAATGTGGTATTATATATCCTTAAAGAATTCTTGTGCATTAAATATGCTTAGCTTCTTGCTTTTATTAGTTTCATGTATTTTCTGCTTTGGATTATGTGTTTCTCATCAGGTTGATACTTTAATTCTCATGCAGACACTTTGATTTTACATGAAGACTGTATACTCTTTTTTTTTTTTAAGCATTGAGACTTGTGCATCCCTGGGAATTCTAGCACATTGCCAAGATCCTAGCATCTGCCCTGTTTGTACATTTTGTTTCCTCTCACTTTGGGAAATTAGAGTTTTATAAATTAGAGTTTTCTTTCCATGTTGAAAAAATTGTCAGGACAGATAGGAAGAGATCCATAAAAATGAACTTTTGTAGATATTAGAATATACTATATGGTCTCCACAATAAAGTCAGGGTGGTTTTTGCTGATGATTGAGATGATGAATCAATGGATTTGAATACAAGTCTTTGAAGAAACAAGCTAATGTGGCATTTTTCTGTGACTAGGGCAGCATTAGATATTTTCAAAGAAAAGATGGACTCGAGTAAGTGAGGACAATTAGGTAGTCATTAGGAAAATATTTCTCTGTCTATTGAAATGTAAATGGATTAAAGCTCTCAATATCATAAAAGAAGTCAAAGAAAATGAGTAAATTTATAAACTAAGATCATTTGGTCTATAACTTATAATATAGAAGTATAAAGGAAATATTGAATATTTTTGATGAAATTCTGTAAGCTAAATCAAAAAGAGTTTTACTATCTATATGACATAGTTTATAACCTAGAAATGTAAAGAACCCTTCAAAATCAAGAAGGTGTGCAGAATTGATAGAAGAATGTATGAAATACATGAGTGAAGTGCAAAGAAAATAAGGAAGTCAAATATCTTTCAAGCACAAGAAAAAACTGATTATTTTTTAAATTAATTTTTATTTTTGTAGTTTTGCAAACCTCTTTCTGCCCTCCCTTTATCCTTCCTCTTTAACCCTCTTCTCCCTTCATTAGTCCATCCTTCTCTCTTTCACCCTCCTGCCTGGGCTGTCTGCTCTAGTAGGTGCTTAGGCTCTGTGGCAGATTAAGTGGCCCTTCCTTTGGTAGATCCACTGACAGGGGCACTCTCCTTCACCTGTCTAGCCCTGGCATCTAAGGTTCCGCCTGCATGTAAAAGTTCCTCACTAGTTTATGGGAGTATGTTCATATATCAGTCACGATGCAGGTTTGGTGAGGGTAAGTTTCAGTGCAGTGAGTTCCTGGATGCAGCAGCCCTGTCTTGAGTGGAATGTCCTGGAAGACCGTGGACCTCCCCGCCTTTAGGTTCTTACAGCCTTACCACTCCCTCGTCACCAAGATTCCCTGAGCCTTAAGATGGGAAGACATTGCTTTCCTGATTCTGGCTGAACGTTTTAGAATTGCCAGTACTCTGTACTCTGGCGGTGGTGTCTGTTTTACTGCTCTTGCACTGCAATAGACTGCCACTTGTTTGGGTGTTGAGATACCTTTTTTTCTAAAGATGAAATGAGAACTCTTTAGATGGATGTGTACTATCAGGTGTCATGGTTAGTACTGGGATGTCTGATCTTGACTACTGTCAATTTTCTCCCCCCCCCACTGTTTTTTTGACAGTAGGGAGTGGGGTTAGTCTTTCAAGTAACTAACCACCTACTTACTAGTTCCTAACTCCTACTTCCCAATGTCGGGGAAACATTCCCACCAATGAAAAATTGAACCTTACAAAGAAACAAACATCAAAATCCTATTAGAGGATAACATCACACTGGTGGGATCCAACTGACACAGTGTATTGTTGGTTCAGCTTTCATGCTTGGCTAGCAGAAATTTGGAACAGTACAGTTACCAAAGGCTAAAATCGGGTACTGTCTTAGAAAAAGGCTCACACATTCCCTCTTCATCCTGGAACTCTCTTTCTTTGAGTTGATCCTACGTGAAAACAGTCTAAAATTACAACCAATGGCAGCATGGTGAGAACATGAACAAGAGTACTGTGCTGCTTGCTGTGATGGTGAAGGTCTGGCGGGAGCATCAATGCACACCAGCATAACTCAATAAGCGAGATGAATGTAGTCAAAACATGATATCACTGAATAGGATAGAGCTTTAGAAAACAATGAGGAATCATCCCTCTGTGAGTGAAGAAAAAGTTATTTTTCCAAATGAAGAAAGCAATAGTATTACTATTTTTACACATAAGGAAGAGGATGAAATAAATTTGCATATTACAAAAAGACAAGTTTGCCTAAAAAGTGTAGAGTAGAAAATATAGAAAACACAATTAAATGTAATATGTATTCAGGTTTGATGTTGAATTATGTAAATGTTTATAAAATTTAAATGTGATTGAATAAAAAAGAGTAAGCTATAGATTGAACAAAAGAAGCCATCATAATAATAAGTCACTTAGAAAAAAAAGGCCCAATTTGTTTTAATTTCATATCATAGTGTTCTTATAAACCAAGCTTTTCAGAATAAAAAATGATACAATAAAACAAAATTTCTTCCTATCTTATTTTTAAGTGTGTATGCATGCATGCATATATGTATGTATGTATGTATGTATGTATGTATGTATCTATCTATCTATCTATCTATCATGTGTTCGTATGTGTGTGTGTGTGTGTGTGTGTGTGTGTGTGTGTGTGTATCACAAAGCACTGTGTGTCTCTGTAGAGGACCAAGAGAGACTTCGCGACTCATCCTGGATTGCTTCTACTTCCTTTTTGCTTGGCTCTGGGATTTTCCAGACTCTACTCACCAGGGCCCCAAGTACAGGCTGTACATAGGACTTGGATCTGAACTCAGGACCTTCCGCTTGGGAGCCAGAATCTTAATCCTTGAGCCATCTCTCTAACGCTAATAAAACAAAATTTCTATAGCCACCTTAAGATTATAAACATTAACAATTAAACAGATGTTTTATAAGGAAAAAAAGAATAAATTTAACTCTAAACATAAACTCATTATCTTTCAAAAGTATACATTTCCCTGCTTTCCCCCCAAAAAAAATCCCGTAAGCAAAAGTATTCAGTAGCAGTATCCAAATCTCATTTCTGATCCCATTTCCCACTAGAAGAAAATAGAGCTACTTGAAAATTGACAGATTCAGATTGTTTTAGTTATCTACTACTGTGTATAATAAATGGCCTCAAAATTCAGTGGCTTATAAAACATGAGCAGCAATATTTTTTAGTTTATGTAGTTGAAGTGAATCTCGAGTATGTTGGGCTTCTCTCTGCTTCCGTGTGGTGAGGCAACCACAGCTCACAGCCTGCGCGCCAGCACTAGATGAAGAAAGCTTACTCTTGTCTGCAAGGGTCACCAGAGGAGGACACACACTCTAGGACTGGAAGAGCAGGGCTTGCCCTTATGTCCTGGCAGTCAATGTGTCTTGGTGATATCTGCATGCACTGACTTCATAAATATTGGCTCAGGATCCTCAAATCATGCGTCATAGAAGACTGTGTGTCATGACTGTGTCTTACAAGTCACAAGGCATCATTGTCTTGCATTTTATTTGTTAGAAGTGACTCATTAAGGCCAACTCATATTCAGTGTGTGTAGACAGGGTTTCCTTCTAATAGGAGTAATTTCAAAGAAACTGTGAATATGTTCAGAACTCTAGGTAAACAGAAAAGCATGGGAGAATAGAGATACTGACAGGGAAAATAAGGTACTCATGTAGACATGGCAGAAAAACATAGAAATTTACTAAACATGTTCCTATTGATTATATTTGGATTATTTAGGCATGATATCACTCAATGATCAGTATCATCACTATAAGGTTTAAATTATAACATTTGGATAAATAGAGGCCTGTAAACCTATGGTGAGAGTCAAAAGATAAGGGAGGGCAAAGTCACAAAACTGTTAATTTTATATGATGACTAATTAATACATGTAGAAAAAAATAATAAAATTGAAATATTTTTTCTTTTTTCATTCTTTTTCCACTCATACAAAGTTAAGTAGCCCATTCCCCTTCCTCCCTCCTCACCCCCCTGGACCCCCTCACTCCCTTGCCCCCTTTCTCCTTCCTTTCCCCCCTCCAGCCCCTTCTCCCAATGGGCCCCCCCATTCCTGGAGCATCCTTTATTTGTTTGTTTGTTTGTTTATTTAATTGTGCATGTATGCGCGCGCGCACGCGTGTGCGTGTGTGTGTAGAACCACGGGCGAATTTGGGAACCACCATGGACTGCCTCCACCTCCTCCTTGTCTTACTCTGCCCCGTGATTCACAGGCTCCGCCCTACCAAGACCAGAAACGCAGGTCACCCCCGCTTCTGCCCTGCGTCTATACGTGGGGTCTAGGATCCAAACTCAGGACATTCTGCCTCTAAGGCAGAGGCTTAACCCCTGAGCCACCTCTCCAGCCCCTGGAGCATCCTTTAGTGTGTCTGTCAAACATCCCTCTGAGTCCTCATCTCTCATGAAATATCATTTTTTTCAAAATGCAGTGTAAGAAATTATTCATCAAGAACAAGCAGACACACCAAACCATTAGATTATTTTTGAAAAAGAGTATTTTTACATTATACCACATTATAACCTGTAAGATAACTTACTCATATATGAAGAGAAAGATGTAGCTTAGCCCAAAGTTATTAAGAAATCACTATTTTGCTGGAGTAGTCAAACATTGCCCTAAAATTCAGGGCTTCTTGAATATTCTATGACCTTTTTCAAATCTCTCAGTCCGAGTTCATGTAAGGTAACAAACATTTCTTACCACATATTCTTGATTCTGCTAGTTAACTCAAGTTCAAGCAAGTCTCTAATTCTGCTTTAATTCCACAGATAAATGCCTGTGCCCAGTTGTATTGATAAAATTCATTATTTGGTCGAAAGAATAAAAAGGAAAAAGTAAATGCAGACAAAATAGTCAAACAAATCCTGAATGTGAGACATTTGTAACAAAACTTCCCAAATTCTTCAAAATGCTCAATATTTTTTAAAAAAATCAGCATATGTGTGAATAGTGATGTTTGATCTATCACCAATGATTCAAGGGGTCATAAAATAATGGAATGTATTAACTTTGATAGGATCTTTGTTCAATAAAAGAAAAAAAGCTACAATAGAAACTAATAAGATGATTGAGGATATTTGAATACAAAATGAATGATAAATTATATCATGGAATTAATTATCTTATGTTTTATAATGGCATAGCACTTTGAATAATACTTTTATTCCTAAATGGTATGAGGTGAAATACTTAAAATAACATGATTGTAATTTACTTTTAAATTATCCAAAAGAACAAAGTGTTTAACCCTCACGAAAGTAGTTGAATCATATACAGGTGTTTGTTGTGCAATGTATGAAAATATTTTAATCATGGAAGATTGTAGATAATAAATCAGTACCAAATAGAAAGTACGGAATGAAGTGCATACTCACAAAGAGACTGATTTCGGAGAACAGTTTTGTAGAGCTAATTAAATTTGTGATTTTTTTTTCCAAGTGGACTTTATAAAGCCCATAATCAAAAACAAATAACAGGGACTGGAGAGGTGGCTCAGGGCTTAAGCCTCTGCCTTGTAGGCGGAAGGTCCTGAGTTCGGATCCTAGACCCCATGTATAGACGCCCAGAGGAAGTGGGGATGTCCTGCAGTTTGCTGGTCCTGGGGGCAGAGTAAACAAAGAAGAGGTGGAGGCGTCCGTGTTGGTTCCGGAATTCGCTGGTGGTTCTACACACACACAAGATACACACACACGCACACACACAATACAATACACACACACACACACACGCACGATTGAATAAATAAATAAATAAAAAATTAAAAAAAAAAACAAATAACAAACACGCGTGAGTGATCCCTCCATCAATGGAACAAATATTGTCACATGGAATGGCTTTCTGGAATGGCATGTTAATCTAGGTGGCTCAGGGGTTACGCCTCTGCCTTGCAGGCAGAAGGTTCTGAGGTCGGATCCTAGATCCCACGTATAGACGCCAGGTGGAAGCGGGGCGGCCTGCGTTTCTTGTCCTGGTAGGGCGGAGCCTGTGAATCCTGGGGCAGAGTAAACAAGGCGTCCGTGGTGGTTCCCGAATTCGCCCGTGGTTCTACACACATACGTACATACACACGCATACACACGCATACACGCACAATTGAATAAATAATAAATTTTAAATTAAAAAATAAAAAAATAAAAAAGATAGATGATATATGCATAGGTAGGTAAATAGACAAACCTACAGACAGAGAGAAAGAGAGTAAAATAAAGAGAGAGAAAGGAGGGGAGGAGAGAGTTTACAGGATTTTGATCCTATATCTCTATGCCTGTGTGAGTTCTTTGGTAATATGAAGCCCTGCAGAGAGCTTCTTTCAAGTTCAGACACTTGATCTCCTTGAAAAGAAGTCAAATTATATCCTCAGAAGTAATTTTCATTTAATATATATCCATCAATAGTTCCTTTCTCCTTGTCCTTCTGTCATTTAAATTGGATTTTACATTAAGTGTAAGAGATTTTTGTCTGAATTTAAAGTTTTCATTGAAGAAAAATACCATTAATTAATATCATGGAAAGGGAGAGAACCACTGTGGTTTGGATACAAGAGGAAGAAAATCATATTGCTCAAAAGGAAAAGAATAAAAGCCTTCATGGAGTGAACATTCATGGGTAAAAATTCCCTTACTCTAGTGGAATGAATGTATTTGCTAAAAAAAAAAAAATCCGTGATAATGGATGTGAAAACAGCTTGTAAGTTAATGGAGTCAATGACAATCCCACTCTTGATACTTCCCCATGTGTTCTTTCATTTCAAAGAAATGTAAATTTGAAAAAGTACACTTCAGTTTGTATCCACTATGGTCCACTTTGCCCAGGACCACACCAAATCTTTAAACTCCCTCTATTGGTTTAAGAGGTTTGATTTTGTGAGAACTTGTGTGGCCTCAGACCTCTGGGTAAAGTGGCTGAATTCATCATGATCTCTGTCTTTATGGATGCTCTAGGTGTTCTGCTGATGGTTATGGTGTATTTTGACAGGTTACATTTTCCTTCATTCAATTTCGACCAGTCTTCCTATTAAACTTTGGGGTTTATGACATTGTTTTTATTCCTAATGTACACGGAAAAAGAAATGTGTCATTAAAACAATATTCTTTGCTTCATCAACACAAAACTTACTGGTGACTGGAAAACAGTTCCTTCCTGAAGAACACTTGGATTAGGGGCTGTCATGCAACACTCTCAATAAACTAATAACAATTGATAAGCATATGATTTTTATGTGTTTTATGAGAGAACTCTAACACCTAATTCAATGAATCATTTGAAACTATCAATTTGATTTAATGCAAATAGTTTTAAGTATTATTTCTATACAAAAGATTATTGTGGAACAAAAGATAAGATTCACATGTGTTTAAATATAAAATATGAGACATGAACAGATTTCCAGGTGTAAAGCATGCTAACTTGATCTACACCCCTGACTCTCTGAAGTATACAATCTGTTAGAATTATATCAGCAAGAAAGCGAAAAACCCCATGGTAGGAGGTCTGCCCTCTTATTTCAGGAGCACATAGCAAAGCGCTCATGGGAATGTTCTGACTCAGCCAGCTTACAAGACACCTTGACATTGACCCAGTTCTCGAGACCTGCTGATGAGATGATGAGGGATTTCAGAAAGTTTTCTGTTTCCTCTTCTGTTTCACCTTTCTTCCAGGAGCTTTAGTTTTTCACTATTTATTATATCCTTTAAAGTAACTTACTGAGAGAAATCATTCCAGTTCATTTGAAGTGGATCTCATGTAATAGTACCTGAGGCGGGGGATATAAAATGCACACACTATCAACCAGAACGTAGAGAATCCAGAATCAGTGTCATAAAAGAATGGCTTTTTAGCCAGGATTCTCTAGAAGAATATAACCAGTAGAATAGAACTCTGTGTGCGTGTGCATGTGTGCGCGTGTGTGTGTGTGTGTGTGTATGTGTGTGTGTGTGTGTGTGTTTGTGTATGGAATTATTTGGATCCATTTGAGATATAGTCCAGGTAGTCCAACAATGGCTGCTGGTAGCCGCTCACTTCAGGAATTGAATATCTCAGCAGGCAATGGTAAAGGTCAGAGCATTCCTGGAGAGTCTCTGGACTTCAGTCATTGTGGAGGGTCAAAGAAAAATAGCAGAGAATGGCAGCAGCAAGGAAGATGAACTTGCCAGCACAGGGCAAGTGAGTGATCTCTTTTTCTTGCGCTTCTTTTCATCTGATCTGTCACTGGGAGGTACCAACCACATGTAAGGTGGGCCTTTGCTTGCAATATCTTAATGCAGATCATCTCTTCAAGTTTGCATCTGTCAGATAATGTGTTGAGTAGTCCCCGTTAAAGTGGAATTGACACAACAGAGATTAACTATCACAGACAGCATGGTGGAGGAATGAGACACTAGAATTCATAGATGATTCTCAGAGACAAATAGCCTTGCCAATGGTCACTAACCACAAAGGAATCCCTAATGCTAGGAGAAGGAATTTCAAAAAGTTTCAGTAATGAGGACTGTGAGCATAAGAAGAGTAATACATAAATGAAAAGAATAGAGAGAGAAAAATAAACTTCACACAAGTTTAATATAGAGTAGCGAACAATTTATTCTCAATGAGAGAAAAACAAAGTCCATCTTCCATCCTCTACCCGTCAGTCTATGAAGCTCTCCAGGGCCTCAAATTCCTCCCCTGACTTCCTTGCAGAATGGCAAACACACAGAACGTTGTTTACCATAAGCAGTCAATGACACCCCAAAGAGCAGTATCCCTGAACTTGCAACGCTGTCAGCTGAGAAAATGCTGAAGCGCTATTTGAAATCCAGAGTTCAGGGAGACAGCAACTGGGCCAGAACAAAATGAAGAGGAGCAGAAGTGCTTCAATCTGGGTCCCGCTAAATGCTTCCAACAAGGGCAGTGTGTCCTGGCATCACACTGGGGTCAGTAATTAGAACAGACATCTAGGACTCACAATCTCTCAATCTCCCTAAGGTGATAAAATAGGCCAAGGCAAGCATGGGTTCTGTCCTTGTGTCTAACTCTGTGGTACAAGACAATAAGCTTCCATGCAAAGTTAATGACAAAAGAGACTGTTACTATTACTAATAATGGCATTCATGTATTACTGACTCTGTGTCATGTGGTCTTAAAGTGTACTTGCATTAACTTCTATGATTCTCACTAAGCTCTTCGAGACAAGTGAATTTTCTCACTATATGGACAAAATGTAAAGTTCAAAGATTAGAAATAATTTACCCAAAGTCCAGGCTAAGTGATGGAGCCATGATTCTAGCTGCCAAGTTTGTGTTTTTAACATATTAGAGTGGCAGATCAGCAAGGTAGGAGTCAGTAGGAACTAAGCATCTTTAATTCTTGTCCTCACAGAAGTCTTTGATGAGCAGTGGCACAGATAAGCAACTCTCCAGACAAACACTATTCAGGAGATTACCTCCTTACAGGAAAAGCACTGGGTAGACGGGAAAAACCCCACTACCCATCATGTGGTCAGGGAAGAATTCCTCAGATCCCATAGTTTTTGACTTTGTGATGAGTGAGCCAAAGTTATCCCATAATAAAGTGGTCCTCACTCTGTGCAAGAACCATTTGTGAAAGTTATGTGTGTGTGTGTGTGTGTGTGTTATGTTTGTGAACTGACCTTTGTAAGTAGGTGTGGAGGACAAACACATCAAATGCTTTCCTCTATCACTATCCATTTAGTTTCTTTTTTAAAAAGATTTTATTTATTCATTATTTTGTTTATTTGTGTGTGTGTGTGTGTGTGTGTGTGTGTGTGTGTGTGTGTGTGTCCTTGTGGGGGACCAAGGGTGACTTTGGGAATCATACTGTGTTGCTTCTGTCTCCTTTTTGCTTGGATCTGGGATTTCCCAGGCTCTGCCCACAAGGGTCCCAAGTGCAGGTTGAAGTCTATTTCCACCTGGTGTTTTCATGTGAGAACTGGGATCTGAACTCTGGACCTTCTGCTTGTGTAGCAAAGTCTTGACCCTCAAGTTATCTCTCCAGCCCCCACCTCTTTTCTTGAAACGAGGTCTTTCTCACTGATCCTTAAGCTTACAATTTGCGCCAGACTGGCTGTCTACCAAGGCCCTAGGATTCACCTGTCTTTGCCTTCTCTGTACCAACATTACAGATGTGGGCCATTGTAGCTGGCTACAGTGCAAGTTTTAGAAAGATGATCCCAAAATACAGAACTGGGAAGAGGATCAGGCTGTCTCTGATGTATTCAGGATACTATTTGTTCAGATCATGTCCTAGAAATTGATGTGTGCTTCCATTTTCAGAAAAATCTCATTTATAAGAAATCTAAGCTTCAGCCATAGCAAAGGGCCATGTTTTACTGGAGTTGCATACTTTACAAAATGATTTGCAGCAAGGATATTTTTTGTTTAAATATGAAATTCTCCTTTAATATTAATTTTTCAATTTGATGTGTAGTTCCCATTGCAGTGGAAAGACATTCACTGTGGAATTTGAATTACTTATCAGCATGGCGCCCAGCAATCCAATAACATACATTAGTAATTCTAACGACAGTAAGACGTGTGATGCACGTTTTAAAGTGCTTCAGACTCAGAAAAGTTTAGAAAGTTGACTTAGTTGACAACAGCAGAGCACAAAAGAATCTTAATTACAGTATTGTCCATTCTCCAAGCTTTTCTCTCCACAACATAGCTTTCAGATACATTAGTTAAAGCATTCTTTAGTAGGAATCCTAACTTCTAATTTTTGATAGATTCTCCTCTAAAATAATCTAAAATCATAGACTATCATATTAGAGATAGTTTTAGTTTTTAACTGTTCTTGTTAATGTGCTCCTGTATTTGTGTGTTTGTGTGTGTGTGCGTGTGTGTGTGTTTACACCTGAACACTTGAAACTCACCAGTTTGCTAGACTTGCTGGTCATGAATCCTCCATATCTTCCTGACTTTGTCTCACAATGTTGAAATTACAGACAGAACATTGTATTCAACTTTGTTTTTGATTTTGCTTTTTTAACATGGGAACAAGAATCATTACACATTGAGACATCTTCTCAGCACCAACATCTTGATACTTTTTATTTTTGCATATGTGTGCGTGCGTGTGTGTGTGAGTGTGTGCATCAGAGGACATTGTGTGTGTTCATGGATGACCCTGGATTGTTCTACCTACTTTTGGCTTTCCTCTGCAATTTTCCAGGCTCTGCCTTCCAAAAGGGTAGGCTGGTACCATTTCTGTCCATTTTTTTTACTTGTGATCTGGTATCTGAATTTAGGTCCTTCTGCTAGAGAGGCAAAGGATTAACCT
Source organism: Typhlomys cinereus (assembly GCA_023101885.1). NCBI lineage: Eukaryota > Metazoa > Chordata > Mammalia > Rodentia > Platacanthomyidae > Typhlomys > Typhlomys cinereus. The sequence continues at coordinate 9,911,639 of JALPQD010000014.1, forward strand.
CTGGATCATCTCTCCAGCCCTGCTTTGCTACTTTTGATTTGCCCTAAGGGTTAACAATAGAAAGCCTACAAATTAGCTTTCAGTTCCTGCCTTGCTACCTTACTTAGCAGAACACTGGCTTTCTGAAGCATAAGCTGGTGAGTGGAAATTTCACTCAATAGCCCAATCCCTTTAACTCTAATTAAGCCTATTTCAAGCCTCTGTCTAAATTTGGAACTGACAACTTAATTAGTTGTCCAAGTAGAAGAATGTGGAGAATGCTCTCCTTGAGTGCAATCTTTTTGATATGAGTAAGAAAGGAAAATATCCAAATTAAGCTGCTCCTGTTGTATAAATATTTTTTCATGATATTCTCATTTACATTGGAGAGAATTGGAGATCATATTTCAGTTATTCATATTTTATCCAGCCAATTTTTTCCTTTGTGGTTGATTATTGACATTTTGTTTTAAACTCACTCAAGAACACATTCCCTTCACTTTATTCTCCTAGGAAATTCCCAAGAGACTTTGTCTTATTTCTGATAAGTTATGGTCACCCTGTCTATTAATATGGAGTTAATTTACTATACCTAGCAAAGTCCCTTGAGTTGGATCCTAGCTGACAAAGTTTAATGATCATCCTTTAGATGAGAGATTACTGGAGAGTTCTGTGTCTGCACATGTGCATATTTGTTAACTAAGTGACCTCTGTCCAGTAGGATCAACAGGTCAAGTCTCTAGGGAGGAATGAAGAAGATAATAGAACTTAATCTTCAGAGAACAAAGCTCCCATTCTTGGAGATGTATAAAGTAACTACTAGGCCCTTGTCTCTCCTATAAACTTGAGTTAGCTTTACTAACTGTGATAGTTAATCATGGTTATCAGTTTGACTGTACCTGGGATTAATTAACAGATCAGCTATTAGACCACTTGGAAAGATATATAAATTAAGATTTTGCAGCACAAAGACTAACCTCTAAATCTGGATGGAACCTTCTTATAGCAGACCAGATAAAAGAAATCACAAGACAGAAGAGCTCTGGTACTCTCTGCCCCTGTTCTGGCAAATTAATTTTCCCCCTACCTCCATCAGAATCTAGCTATAACTGAAGTCCTGAGACTCTCCAGGAATCCTTTGCCCTTTGTCACCAGATTAGGACTGCTTAGATATTCAACTCATGAATATATATATATATATATATATATATATATATATATATATATATATTCATTCTGTTGGTTTTGTTCTCTAGGGAATTCTGACTAATATAATAATGATGGGCTTTACATGGTGAGATCTCTGAGCAATATTTTTCCATGTCACCATTAAAAAGGACTTCAAAAATTACTGGATGCACTTACCATTGTTTATTGATGATTTTGCTGAAATTTGGGTTGCTAAGCTGCCCAAAGTCCTAGAGTTAGTTTCCTGTGACATATCCAGCTTCTTTCCACGTGTCTTGTGGAAGAGGTCTCTATCTCCCATCAATTGTGATGCTATTCTTTACCTCTTGGAGTCACAGAAGTTAGAAGCTTAGCTACACTCCATCATTACACCAATGACATGGATACACCAATGACATGGATTCACCAATATGATGAAAATATAAACAGGATGGGTTAAAATCCTGGACATAAAGCTTCCAGTACTTTTAGTTTAAGTATTTTAGTAGCTTTAAAGATGTATTATTAGGAGGGATTGTTTTCTTTGCATGGATAATATAGTATATAGAAATGAGAAGCCAGTTCTTCGGGACTTCAACACCGCCCTCTCAACATGGGATAGATCAACAGGTCAAAAGCTTAACAGAGACACTTTGGAACTTAATCAAACCCCGAAAGAAATGGACCTTACAGATCTCTATCGAACTTTTCACCCATGCACCAAAGAATACACATTTTTCTCAGCAGCAAACGGAACTTTCTCGAAAATATATCACATATTGGGCCACAAAATGAATCTACACATACACAAAAAAGTTGAAATTCTAACCTGTGCCCTATCACGGCCTAAAGCTGGATATCCACAACACAACAAACAACAGAAAATAGACTAACTCCTGGAAACTTAACAATATGATGCTGAATGAGAACTGGATTCAGGAAGAAATTAAAAAGGAAATTCAAGATTTCCTGAAAGCAAACAATAATGAAAATACAACTTACCAAAATCTCCGGGACACAATGAAAGCTGTCCTAAGAGGTAAGTTCATAGCTCTTAATGCCTACATCAAAAAAAATGGAAACATCAGAAATAAATAACAACGATGCAGCTTAAGGCTTTAGAGAAACTAGAGCAATCTGATCCCAAAAGTAGTAGAAGAGAAGAGATTAGGAAAATAAGGGGAGAAATATCTGAAATCGCGATTAGGAAAACGATAGAAAAAATCAACCAGTCACAAAGCTGGTTCTTTGAAAAAATCAATAAGATTGATACACCCCTAGCTAAATTAACCAAAAGCAAGAGAGAGAAAACCCAAATTAACAAAATTAGAAATGAACATGGAGTTATCACTACTGATACCCAAGAAATCCAGAGAATTATAACATCATATTTCAAAAATTTACACTCTGTGAAATTTGACAGCACAAAAGAGATGGATGAATTCCTAAGTAAACACAACTTACCTAAATTGAATCAGGAAGTTGTGAATTATTTAAACAGTCCTATAACATATGAGGAAATTGATGAACTAATCTCCAATCTTCCCACCAAAAAATGTCCTGGACCAGATGGATTCAGCACAGAGTTCTACCAGACATTTAAGGAGTTAATAATACCAATACTCCTTAAACTGTTCCATCAAATAGCAAAGGAAGGAACACTACCAAATTCCTTTTATGATGCTAATATCGTGCTAATCCCAAAACCTAATAATGATACACATAAAAAAGAAAAATATAGGCCAATCAATCTTTCTGATGAACACAGACACAAAGATTCTCAACAAAGTCTTAGGAAATCGGATTAAAAAACATATCAAAAAGATCATTCACAGGAACCAAGTAGGCTTCATCCCCAGCACACAAGGTTGGTTCAACATACGCAAATCAATAAATGTAATTCATCATGTAAACCAGTCCAAAGTCCAAGACCACATGATACTCTCGATAGATGCAGAAAAAGCCTTTGACAAGATCCAACAGCCTTTTATGATCAAAACGCTAGAGACAGTAGGAATGGAAGGAACCTTTATCAATATAATAAAAGCTGTATACAACAAGCCCACAGCAAGGATTATGCTCAATGGGGAACAAATGGAAGCATTCCCAAATCGATCAGGAACTAGACAAGGCTGTCCACTCTCACCACTTCTATTCAATATTGTACTTGAAGTCTCAGCTGAAGCCATAAGACAAGAAAGGGACATAAGAGGGATTCAAATCGGCAAGGAAGAAGTCAAGCTATCCCTATTTGCAGATGACATGGTCTTATACCTCACTGATCCCAAAAACTCCACCAGAAGTTCCTGGAATTAATTGAGAAGTTCAGCAGAGTGGCAGGATACAAAATAAATGCGCAAAAATCAGTGGCCTTCTTATATGCCCAGAATGAAAGAAGTGAAAAAGCCTTGAAAGAAACAATCCCATTTACTATAGCCCCTAAAAAAATGAAATATCTTAGTATAAACCTAACCAAGGAGGTAAAAGACCTTTACAATGAAAACTTTAAAACCCTAAAGAAAGAAATTGCAGAAGACACCAGAATGTGGAAAGACCTCCCATGTTCCTGGATTGGCAGAATCAACATCGTAAAAATGACCATCCTCCCAAAGGCAATATACAAATTCAATGCTATACCAATTAAAATCCCAAAGCAATTCTTCAAAGAAGTTGACCAAATAATCTCAAAATTCATATGGAGGCACAAAAGACCCAGGATAGCAAAGACAATCCTGAGTAACAAAAACACTGCTGGAGGTATTACCATACCAAACCTAAGTCTATATTACAAATCCATAGTTATAAAAACAGCCTGGTACTGCCTCCAAAATAGACACACAGATCAATGGATAAGGGTTGAAGACCCAGATATAAGCCCACAAAATTACAGGCATTTGGTCTTTGACAAAGGGGCCCAAAAAATACAATGGAAAAACAACAGTATCTTCAACAAATGGTGCTGGCAAAACTGGATCTCCACATGCAGAAGATTAAAGCTGGATGGACCCGTACTTGTCACCATGTACAAGAATTAATTCCAAATGGATCAAGAACCTTGATATAAGGCCAGAGACTATAAAAACTATAGTTGAAAGGACAGGGAACTCCCTCGAACTGATTGGGCTAGGCCAACACTTCCTAAACAGACATCTAATGGCACAGTCACTGCTACCAACTCTCAACAGTTGGGATCTTGTGAAATTAAAGAACTTCTGTTCAGATAAAGAGATTGTAACATGAGTTCAAAGGCAACCCACAGAATAGGAGAAAATCTTCACTAACTACATATCTGATAGAGCTCTACTTTCCAGAGTGCACAAAGAACTTAGAAAACTAAACTCCAAGGAAGCAATGGCCCAATTAAAAAATGGGCCCTGGAACTTAAAAGAAACTTTACCAGGGATGAAATTAAAATGTCTAACAAATATCTTAAAAAATGCTCCACTTCCTTAGCCATCAGGGAAATGCAAATCAAAACTTCCCTGAGATATCATCTCACCCCAGTCAGGATTGCAAAAATCCACAATACAAACAACAACAAATGTTGGAGAGGATGGAGAGAGGGGAACTCTCCTACATTGCTGGTGGGAATGCAGACTCATACAGCCACTCTGGCGAGCCGTCTGGAGATTCTTAAAGAAATTAAAGATTGAAATGCCATATGACCCTGCTATCCCACTTTTGAGAATAACCCCCCATGCAGCAGAGGTTTGCCTCGATAGCCCAAGCACGACCATGTTCATAGCAGCACTGTTTACAATAGCAAAGTCATGGAATCAACCAAAATGTCCAACAGTTGAAGAGTGGATAAGGAAAAGGTGGTACATCTATACAATGGAGTACTACTCAGCCATCAAAAATGATGAATTACTAGAATTTGCTGGGAAATGGATGTCATTAGAAACAATTATATTAAGTGAAGTATCCCAGACCCAGAAAATTAAGCGCCGTATGTACTCCCTAATAGGTGGCTCCTAGTACCAAACTCACCCAGTCCACATTGAGACACTCAAAGGTAAACCTATGAAATACAGTAATTGCAAGCATTCTGAACAGGAGGGATGGGGTAGGAGGGCCACACCAGAAACAAGGAGAGAGGGGACAATGTTACAGCAGAGAAAAAGGCCTCCATCAAGGAATGCAAGTAAGTGATGTGACATCTGGTTAAGTTCACAGACTTTCTTTCCTGATCATTTACAACTAAGTGGGTATGCTCTCACCAGAAGGGGAGGGCATATAGTCTGGCAGATAAAAAGTAATCATTTTGCAAATGGGTGATTGACCCCTCCCTCACTGAGGTTTCCTTCTCTTATTACATCTACCCTTGAATGTGCTATTATAACAAGACTCCAGTTTAACAGCTTTTTGTCTCTGACCAGGGGGTGACATACAGTGCCCATCACGATGGAGTGAAGGGCATTGCAGGAGCAGCAAAACTGCAAAAGAAAATCAACAAACCATAATCCAGAACTTCAGAGACTCTATATCAACCACATAGAACTTGGCCAGCCTAATCTCTCCCCATCCCGAAACTCAGGGACATTTGCGGAAGAGGGGGCGGTAAGATTGTGAGAGCAAAAGGATGGGAGGAGCAATGATTTACAAGATTCTCAACACTAGTTAGGGCCGAAGCAATCATAATTGGACTTTGCATGCCCTGCTCAATGTCCAACACACTATTGACCTCACAAAGTCTAGCATCAGCTAAAGGCACCAAGATCCTTGGAGGCAAGGGATTGACAGCCAAAATAGTGTTCCTATGCTTAAGGGGAACAGGAGAAAGGGTTCAGGGAAATGCCACTGGGTCCTTGTACGTCATCGCAGAGGAGGACCCAGTGGAGAGTTAAGCATACACCATAAAGGAATCTCTGGGAATTGTGGGGGGAGGCACTGGGGGATGGGGTAGGAGGGGAGGGGAAGCAAGGGGTTCGGGGGAAGGAGGAGGGAGGGAGGGAACTGGTCTACCTATTAAGTTTGAATGAGCGGAAATAATAATAATAATAAAAAAAAGAAATGAGAAGTCAGAAAGGCATGGAGAAGTGGCTCATTTATACAACTCTCCTGACTCCTAAGCTCAGTGGCATCACTGAGATTTCCCTCCTCCTTTTTCCTTTACAAGACCTTGACCATTTATCCATTTTATCAAGTCCTATGCATCAGAAAGCCACAGATTTCAAGTGATCTTTAGTACATGTTCTGTGGGATTTGTGTTTCAGTCTGGGAGGAACAACATCAGGGATACTGGACACATGGATCGCACGGGCCCTTACAGCAGCTCCTGGTGGCCGTTCTTCCCATCAGACTGCTCTGATTGCTAAGGAGCTGGCTCCATGCACTGCTGAGTGCATTAAAAAACTGATCCATTGTGTCAATTCCCCTTACCTTTGCATCCTCTCTACTTATTTGTTTGTTTATTTATTTGTCTAAATTGCTGTGAGTAGGGTTGGTTTTAGCAAAATTTTAAAGGTGGAAAAAATAAACCTATGTAAATCCTAGCTGTTACCTACCAAAACTACTACTCTCCCAAAGAAAGAGGATGGAATAAACAGGAGGAGCTGCCTTATATCCTTACCCTGGCTTATTGGGCCTGTCTCATCAGCAGTACGACTGCTAATGAGAATACAAGTCAGGTCAGAACTCTTAGTGACAAATGTGAATACTAAGTTCATCCACCTAACAGATATGGGTGGATTAACCACTCTGCAGCATCATTGTTCCCAGTGTTGAGGATTGGTGTTAATAACACAGTTTCCTCCTGTGAGGTTATAGTTTCCTAAAGGGGTCAATTATCATCAGAAGTGTAGTAAATGGATAATATATCTTGAGCAATTTCCCTGTGTTTCAACATAGCCATACAACTTCCAAAGGATGTGGGTCTTTGGATCAAGAATACCAGGGATACTGAGAAAAGGAAAAGAGGTGAAACATGTTGTATTGACAATATCTCCACAGAAATATAGCTCTACTGCTTCCAAATAAGAAGATTCACTCCTAATTAGACTTTGCTATTTCTACATGAAAGGATATCATATAACAAAGCTAAGTCTATGAAAGGAATCCTCATAAAAATAAAATTAAAAATTACAAAATATTTAATGAATGTGAAACTCATACATGGCACCAATAACTATGGTAGAGAAACCAGAGTTAATGGAGCAGAAAGAAAAGAAACTTTGAAAAGTATAATATATATCCTCAGGGAAATACAGTGCACATTTTGTAAAGAAGAGCCAGCTTGAGATATTAGATGTTCAAAAAATTATTATTAAAACAAAGGATTCAGAGAAACATATTACATAGCATAGCAGAAGTACTAAGAATTAATTAATTAATTAATTAATTAATTAAAAGGTTTAAAAAATCCTGTTGAGATTTCGTTCAAGATGAAAGATATTTTCAAGATAGACTAGGCAGGAAGTATTTGAAAAATTTAAGATTGCAGAACAAATTAGAATGAAGTATTCATCTAACAGGAAGTTTTATGGATATTTAAAAGGCTACTTGGGAGATAATCTGAAAAAATGATGACTGTTTTCTAGAACTAACAAAACACATAGCCACAGATTAAAAATAATTTTAGGATATAAAGCAGCACATAATAAAGAAATAGATAGATAGATAGATAGATAGATAGATAGATAGATAGATAGATAGATAAACCATGTTTCAGACATATCAGACTAAAGCAACACTGATGTTTCTGAGAAGAGCAGCAATGACTCATTAATGCACTAGGATTAGGGAGGACAGAAAGAGTCTCGAATTCAACTAAGCAATGAGGTCCATGTATTGTTGGAGGTAATGGGAGAAATGTTTCTGACTAAGAAAATATGTTTTTCATTGCTATGTTGAGATAGAAATTTTCTATCTTTGCACACAGAGACTCTTATTTTTAGAGCATATTCCTTAAACATAATATAAACTAGCCCATGAGGATGAAGATGTTATTAGAAACAATAATAAATTGCAGTATTAGAAGAAGATTGCAACTTGAGTAAGCACTCATCAAAATAAAATGCAGGTCGACACAATGTACAGTATCATATCATGTTCGCATTGGTGAGAGTAGAAACCGAAGCAAGAGAAAGGTTGATCAGTATTCTGTAATGTGAGAAAGAGGAAGATAAAACAGCAATCTAAACATTGAGCAGGATAAGGGACTTCTATGCATAATAAGTGAACTATAAACATCAAAAAATGTGATAAAAGGTCAATTAAAGCAATCAATGGAAAATAAAAGGAAGAAAGATGGGGACAGGTAAGGAAGGTGCATTTAGAAACAATAAAAAGGGCAATGGGAATAGGTACTTATTGATTATAATAAATAAAAACAGATTAAAGTCACAAATTTAAAAAGCAAACAAAATAAGATTTAAAAAATTCAGTGGCTAAAAGAAGGCTCAGTGCTTAAAGGTCTTTCTGCCAAGCACGATGATTTGGGTTTGGTCCTGCAATCCACATGGTATAATGAGAGCACTGGCTTGCACAAGTTGTCCCCCTCTGATTTAATACATACATGCATAGATTCATGTGCACACAGATGCTGAATAAATACCTATAAAAACCAATCCAGTTTTTCATTTTTTTATCTACAGTGAAAATACACTAAGACTGTAAAGAATGGCATGAGGAACTAGTAGGAAAATATGAAATGAAATGAATGTGATATAATTGCACAGCTCATGTATCTTTGCATATATTTGTACATAAAAATGAGATGTGACACAGTTCCTCTCTTGATGTATCAGATATACTACAAGAGAAGTGACTGCTGCTGATTCTGTTATAAGACAATTATTGAAACATTTTGCCCAGAATTCCAGGGAAATTATTTAAATCACCTTAAAGAGGTAGAACATACCATTCACTTTTAAGTCCAGTCCCCTCACAATGACTTCTTTGCAAAGTACACAGTGGAAAAGGGAAACGTGTGTATCCAGTGAGAAAACTTGACAAATTGTCCCACAATTAGGTAATGCAGGGCCTGGTTGGCAGATGTAAGCAGTACTCACATCAGTGGGCTTCCTCTGCCCAATCAACAACATCGGTCTCATCATAAGGGAAACATTAAATAATGTCCAGTTGAGTAACAATTCACAAAATACTTGAGCTGTGAAAGTTGTCAAAAATAATGAGAGTTTCAAAATCGTCACAGACAAGAGGAACCCGAGAGAACACAATACCTTGATGAAGTGTCGTACTATGGATAGGATCTTGGAACAAATGAAGGACATGGGTAAAGACAAGGAGACCTCAATAATGTGTATACTTTAGTTAATAACACTATGTTAATTAATCATATGATATTCATCAATTATAAAAATATTCTATATCAGTGTAGAATATAGATTTGCTGTGGAGAATACTGGACATGAGCTATCCTTGCTAGTTCTCAATAAATCTAAAGCTGTTCTAAATAGTTTTTAAAAATTATTTTTGAGTGCTGCAGAGATGGCTCAGGGGTTAAGATTCTGTCTTGGAAGCAGAAGGTCCTGAATTTAGCTCCAAGTCCCATGTAAAAACACCAGGTGGAAATGGTGGAGGCCTGTACTTCTGGCCATGGTGGGCAGAACCTGGGAAATACCAGAGTGAAACAAAAAAGAGAGAAGCAATCCAGGATGGTTCCAGAAGTCACCCTTGGTCCTCCACAGAGACACACAATGCCCTCTGACACACACATGCACACACACACACACACACACACGCTAAATAAATTTTAATAAAATAAGAATTATTTTTGAAATGCTAGCTAAAGGATCAACATCCTAAGTATAAGAAATTAATCGATAAAGCTCATGAAAGAGAAAAGTAAAGCCTTGTAACTTTGAGTTCACAAGGCTTTCTAGATATAAATACTTGTCACTAAGAAAAAAAGGGATCAGACCAAAATAAAAAAAAAAAGGTTTTGTGCTGCAACCAACTCATCAAGGAAGTTAAAAGATCATCCACAGAGCAAACGAGATGTTTGATGATAAGATTAGGTTCAGAACATAAAGAATTTATGAAGCACAGTATAGAAACTTAATCCAAGGAACAATGTGCTAAGGTTCCAGTAAGGTATCTTTTTGGCTAACATTCATATGCCAAGCATTAAGGAAATGCAAGTAATAACTACAACATTGCATATTGAACACATACATATATATACACTGGAAACTGCATACTGCTGGTGGAGTTGTAAGGGGATGCAGCCACTTTGGAAAGTTGGGCCAGTACTTCAAGATGTGAATGATTAACACCTGAAACAACTATTCATTTCCCCTTATACACAGAGAGGAATGAAAGCACATATGCATACAAAATGTGTATACATATGTTCCTCAGAGCATTATTCACAAGAACTAAAGTACACACACAGCTCAGGGGTCTTGCAAATGGAAGAATAGATAAGCATATGTGGTATATTTATGCAGTACAATAACAGAACTGAAATACTGTGCTGCAAACATAAATAGACTTCGAAAATGTTTTAGGCCAAAGAAGCTGGACACAGAATGTTTCACAATACATGACCATGACAAATCATTTTTACAAAGTGAGCAAGGCCACAGAGCCTGAAAGTGGAGAAATGTCTAGAGTAAAGTCTAGGTATGGGGCAGCGAATAGGCAAAAATGGAAAATAATGTATATTTCTCTTGAGACACAAAAATTGCTCTTCATGAGGGAGTTGAATGTTGGAGCCTATCAGAATTAATTGAAAACATAAGAATTTTGCACTTTAACAGTATGAATATGTGGTATGTCATTGCATTTCAAATGAATTTTTCTTTATTTCTTTTTAAGTTAGGTAAAGAAAAATTGAATCCCCAAATACTATGATTGGCTGAATGAAAAGGAGATACATTTCTGCCTTGACCATCATGAATGGTTCCTTAAACTCAAGCATAGTTTAGATAACAGAAAAATGTCAGTAGATTAAAAGAATTGGCACCATACACATTAGGGGTTTTGATCATAGTGCTATAAAAGTAGGAATTAATAGCAGCACATTTAATCTGTGAATAGAAACTATCTATTATAGTTCTCACAATAAACTATACTTCTATAAACCCATTGGTTGAAAAGAAAAATCAAGTGTATTGAAAACTCTAATAGTCAGATGGAGTGATAGCAGTGTGCTCAAATGTGTTCCATGCTCCTAGAAGGTATTTAGAGGGAAATGCAGAGTGATAATTGCATTTACCAGAAAGCTGGGCTACATGAGGCAAATATTCAATGTATTCAATGAGAAAACAAAGTAGAAAAAGAACATACTGATAGAAACAAGAAACAAAGTTTTAAAAAATGAGGCCAGAAATCAATTGAGCATTACAGGAAAATAGATAATTAAAAAGAAGCATATTTATTTTTTTTGAGAAAAAAAAACAGCTTATACCAGATAAAAACCTGTGGCTAAGCAGATGGATGCTAAGGAAAAATACATAATATGCAACTAAAAAAGAAAGTAAAAATTGTTTAAATATGCAGGCAGATTGCAGAAAGACACAAATCATAGTGAATAATTACATGGGACCATATCTGAAGACATTGTTAAAGAAATAAAATTTCTAGAAAGTTGCTAGGCCAAAAATAGCATAAGAAGATTCAGGAAATAGAGCAGAATCTACCCAGAAAGCTGAAAGGGCATAAGCAACACCTGCGCTTCCTTCTCATCACCCTACAACTTCTGGTTGAACATCTGGGCTGTCTAGTTAACTTGTGCGGTCTTCTGACGACAATTATTCAATGGCAAATATAATCATGATCATGAGTATAACTCAGAATAGGCATCCTATATATTTCTGGAGAGTTCACGATATTTGCTTTGTTGTTTATATCGACATTGCATTTTGACCTGGAGCTCTTTCTTTCTCTTTATCGAATCAAATTCTCAGTTCTAAGTATTTTGGATTTTTTTAGACTTTATTTATTTATTCACTTATTTATTTATTTTTGCATGTACATTTGTGTTTGTGTGTGTGAGAGTGTGTGTGTGTGTTAGAGGGCACCCTGTCCCTTTGGAGGACCAAGGATGACTTTGGGAACCATCCTGGATTGCTTCCACCTCCTTTTCACTTCACTCTAGCATTTCCTAGGCCCTCCCCACTAGGGCAGGAAGTGCAGGCCACTGCCCTTTCTGCCTGGCATTTTTACATGGGGCCTGGGATCCAAACTCAGGCCCTTCTGCTTGGGAGGCAGAGGTTTAACCCCTGACTCATCTCTCCAGCCTTCGAACTTTTATTTTTAAGACAAGATTTCATATTTTATGTAAGCTATCTGGAGTCAAAGTCACAACAAATTATGTAGCCAAGGATGAACTTGAATTTGAACTCCTCAGTGCACCAAAACAGCATGAGGATCAACCTCAGGACTTTCTGCGTTAGAAGCAATCACCCTACCAGATAGTTTTTCCAGCCTCGCTGTAGTTCTTGAATAGATCATGGTTCTTTACATGATTAGGTCTCCCTCGCTCCTTCCTGAAATGCCACTTTTAAATTTTCCATCTCCTCACCTTTGGTTTCTTATCCCTTAAAAATCAGCTCAAGGCCAATCTATTCTTGTTCCTGGTTTACACAATTCATCCTTAATCTGACTAAGCTTAACTTGTTTTTTATTCTTGATGTAATCTAAATGTAAGTAGCATTTGTTCTCATAAATATAAACTACCATCACATAGCAGAGATAAAACATTAGATACATTTACATATGCCAGCACATGCCTGAACACACATGTGCACTAACACATGTAATTTTGTGTGTGTATGTGTGTCCCAGAGATCAATTGTGTGTGCCTGTGGAGGGTAAAAGGTGAGTTGGAATCATCATGGATTGCTATACCTCCTTATTGTTTTGCTCTGGGGTTTCCCAGGTTCTGACTTTTAGGGCCAGAATTGCGGGTGATCGCCATATTCTCTTGACATTTTTACAAGGGATTGGAGAGGGATACAAACTCAGGGTCTTTTGCTTGAGAGGCAAATGCTTTAACCCCTGAACAGTTTCCCAGCTGAGATTATGGAATTTAAACTTGTGCATAACATTGCTTTTGAAGGTCCTGGGTTGTGCCGTATCTCAATATTAGACCTGAAGCAGTTATTGAAATACATTGGATTTTCTTGTCAGGTACAGTGATTCCTTTCTATGTGAGAACAAATGGTGGTTTATAAAAGCTTCATACTTTATTAGAAAAATTAACAGAAATTTATTTAAAATTATGTGTTTCTTAATCTGAAAAGAAACTTGATTAAACCTTTATTTCTGAACCACCAGGGAACTAAAATAAGTAGGCAAACAGTAAATTAGACTGCCTGCGTTGACAAATTATAAAATTTCAGAAAGTGGAAATAGTCACAGAAATCCTCAGCAGGGTATAGTAGAAAAAGAAAGTGAAGCACAGCTGAAAGTTTCCAAGATCACATCTTTTGCAAACAGGCAAGGAAGCAGAATGTACAGAGAGAATACTTGATGCTCAGGCCAGGAGACTGTAACAGCAAATACTCAGGGCCAAGCAGATCAGTGGCCAAGCAGACCTGTAAGTACATCTCTGTATGCCTCAGTGTGACTTCCTCATACTGCACTAGAGTCCTTAGGAATGACAGTTTCTACTTTGGAATAGAGTGCTTCTTCCATGTACGCAGGTACATGCCTGCATATATTTCCCATATTTTCCATAAATGTCCAGGCTTCCTTAGGTATAATTTGTAAGATACACACAATATGATTCAATCATTTATTTGAAAGTTCAATGAATTTTGAAAGCATTCAGGAATACATTGGGCTACAGAAAAATTCTACCTGTACAAAAAGTTCCCACAGGTCACATTATGCCTGACAAGTGGAGATAGGTCCATCATTTTATTTTTTTCTTTTTGTATGTTAGCATAGAATCTATAAACTACACAAGAAGCCAACATAAAGCTGATTTCAAATAAAGCTCACTAATCCCTGATGAAACTCAGAGATCCTGGGACAGTTGTACTTTGCGGGAAAGTGGGCTATGTTCAGCCACTGAGGAGCAGTCAAACCTTCGATGACCACACAGCCAGCAGTTAAACCTAGGGACATTTATTCTAGGGACATGGAAATTTGCTTTCATATTGAAGCCTGCAGTACACAGAACCAGATCAGAATCATTTCTGCTGTCCTCAATGTCTTCAAGAAATCAGTGACTAAACAAATTGGCATGTGAATATTATGGAATACTGCCCATTGATAAAAATGAAGTTATGATTGATATGTACAAAAGTGAATGATCACCGAAGGTTGACACAAGGAAAAAGTAGGTATAGTCTATAAGATTATTTACTGTATTATTCCATTTATGTAATTGAAGATAAAATTGTATAAATAGAAGGCAGATTAGTGGCTACAAAGTTCTTGGGACAGTTGTGGGGAGGATTTAGGGAGGGGGGTTTCTGAAACTTGATATGAAAGAGGCTCATCAGAAATTCCTGTGGATTTGTAGCTCTTCAGTGTTTTGACTGATGGTGTCACCCACTGATGGTGTCAAGTAAATAGGAGATCCAATTCTATAGAACTTCAGACTCATAAAAATGAATAAAAATGAAACAGCAAATTTCAGTAAAACCAATAGATTACTGTTAATATGTTGCCTGAGATACTTCTGTGGGATTTTTTTAAAAAAAGCATTGTCTTTTGAGGAGGCTGGTCAAAGTATGAAAAGAGCGTCTGTGTTACTTATCTATTTTTTTTGCAACTACATATGAACTGACAATGATCGCAATAAAAGGTACAATTAAGAAAGTAGGGTCTGGCCCGCCCACCAGGTGCCAGGTCCCAGGTCCCCAGGTGAGTCCGCCCAGCCCCCCAACCGGCTCCCCCGGTCTCCCAGTGGCACCCAGGCAGCCTTCCATTTCACCTGGGCCCCGCCCCAGTCCCTAGCCCCTTTCTTCCTAACGCCAGCGCCTCTGCTAGACAGGACCTGATCACATTCCTCCATCCCTGAAGCTTGGGTGGGCCCTAAGCCAAGTTCCTAGGTCCCGGGTGAAGAATTCTGCCATCAACATCAGACCCTTTGCCTCTCTGGCCAACCGGGGACCTACACACGCGGTCCAGGGAAGACACACTACTACTCAGAATTCAATAGAGTCCAAAGGAAACTCAAGCAAAACACTAAGGGACAAAGGCCATACATCTGGAGTCCTCTACAATCATCCTATTGTGTGAGAGAGATTCTTCACATGCAGCCCAAAGATAAGTAAATCTCCTTTGTTTCACCTTACTGCTCCTTTCTAGTATCGATTGCTGTAGATTAACTTCTCCATACAGCCACCCCAAAAACATATACAACTCCAGGGAGAACACCATTCACCCTCACATATCACCAGGATACTAAATTGCAAAAGTGCACTACCATACTAATATTCACCCCTTGTCTCCTTAACCTGACTTAACTGATATACTAACAGCCTAATAGCCTCATCTAGGAAATTACAATAACAATAGACAAACATACCCAATCCAAGATAAGCACTAGTAATAACTGGCAAAGGTAATAATACCAACTAAATCACTTCAGTGAAAAACATACAGAAACTGAAAGGTCCTAAGAAACAAAACAACAATGCCCAAGTCAATGTGCAGATCCATGAGAAACAAAACCCAAGAAGACCAATCTCCCACCGAAAGAATTAACCCATAATGATGGATTCCGACCAGAACAAATTCACAGAAAATAGCCAAGAAAGGCAGACCCAACACAATGACTTTCAGAGTATGATTAATACTATGAAAGAGGAAATCCGAGAAGAGTTAAACAACCGAATCAACCACTTTGAACAGGAACACAACAGGCACTTGGAGGAGTTGAGAAAAACAGTTCAAGAAACAAAAATAGGCATAGAGCAGTTAAAACAGTCTCAAGCAGAGTTTAAAATTGAACTAAAAGACAAGTTATCTTCAACCCAAAACTCAACAGAGAGTCTTAGCAGAACAAATGAAGCAGAAAATAGTATTTCAGATCTTGAAGACAAAGTGGGAAAATTAACCAGCTCAATGGAAGAGATTGTTAAAGCCAAAAAGATACTGGAGAGGAACATTCAAGAGATATGGGACACCCTGAAGAAGCCTAACATGTGCATTCATGGAATACCAGAACAAGAATCCCAAAATACCACACCTGAGGAAATATTTCAAATCATCATAAATGAAAATTTCCCAAAACTAAAGAATGAGAGGCCTATCCAAATACAAGAGGCATTTCGCACTCCAAACAGATATGACCAAAATAGAAAATCGCCATGGCAAATAATAGTCAAAACACTCCACATTCAAGACAGAGAAAAGGTGCTGAGAGCTTCAAGAGAAAAAAAGAAAGTCACTTTTAAAGGTAAACCTATTAGAATAACAAATGACTACTCACTGGAAACAGTAAAAGCAAGAAGAGCTTGGAGAGTTGTACTTCAAATATTAAATGAGCAAAAAAGCCAACCCAGACTGATATACCTGGCAAAACTATCTGTCATGATCGAGGGAGAAAGAAAAATTTTCCAGCACAAAGACAACTTGAAAGGACACATGTCTACCAAACCAGGCCTCCAAAAAATGCTAGAAATGATACTCAAGCTTGAAGAAAACAACAAGCGTATTCAGGAGGACAGAAGGAAAGTATAATACCACCAAAACATAAATATCAAACAATACGTTTAAAAAATCCACTAAACATAAAAAATGTCCAGAATTAAAAATAATTTCTCCATTATAACATTAAATGTCAATGGTATTAATTCACCAAATAAGAGACACAGATTACAAACTTGGATTAAAAACCACAATCCAACAATCTGCTGCCTTCAGGAAACCCATCTCACCACAAAAGATAGGCACATCCTAAAAATGAAAGGCTGGTCCAAAATCTTGCAAGCTAATGGAACCAGGAAACAGGCAGGGGTAGCAATTATGCTTTCAGACAAAGAGGACTTCAAAGCAAAGAAAATCATAAGAGACACAGATGGATACTACATTTTAGTCACAGGTACAATTCACCAGGAAGACTTCACAATACTAAACATATAGGAACCCAATACGGGCCCCGTCACATTCATTAAGAAAACCCTACAGCTTCTAAAGCAAGAAATCAACCCCCAAACTATAATTCTTGGGGACTTCAACACCGCCCTCTCAACATGGGATAGGTCAACAGGTCAAAAACTTAACAGAGACACTTTGGAACTTAATCAAACCCTAAAAGAAATGGCCCTTACAGATATTTATCAAACTTTTCATCCACGCACCAAAGAATACACATTTTTCTCAGCAGCAAACGGAACTTTCTCCAAAATAGATCACATATTGGGCCACAAAACAAATCTACACATATACAGAAAAGTTGAAATTCTAACCTGTTCCCTATAAGACCACCATGGCCTAAAGCTGGATATCCACAACAAACAAGAGAAAATACACTAACTCCTGGAAACATAACAATATGATGCTGAATGAGAACTGGATTCAGGAAGAAATTAAAAAGGAAATTCAAGATTTCCTGAAAGCAAACAATAATGAAAATACAACTTACCAAAATCTCCGGGACATAATGAAAGCTGTCCTAAGAGATAATAGCTCTTAATGCCTACATCAAAAAAATGAAACATCAGAAAAAAATAACTTAACAATGCAGCTTAAGGCTTTAGAGAAACTAGAGCAATCTGATCCCAAAAGTAGTAGAAGAGAGGAGATTAGCAAAATAAGGGGAGAAATATCTGAAATCGAGATTAGGAAAACGATAGAAAAAATCAACCAGTAAAAAGCTGGTTCTTTGAAAAAATCAATAAGATTGATATACCCCTAGCTAAATTAACCAAAAGCAAGAGAGAGAAAACCCAAATTAACAAAATTAGAAATGAAAATGGAGTTATCATTACTGATTCCCAAGAAACCCAGAGAATTATAATATCATATTTCAAAAACTAATACTCTGTGAAGTTTGACAACACAAAAGAGATGGATGAATTTCTAAGTAAACACAACTTACCTAAATTGAGTAAGGAAGTTGTGAATTATCTAAATAGTCCTATAACATATGAGGAAATTGAAGAAGTAATCTCAAAACTTCCCACCAAAAAAGGCCCTTGGACGAAATGGATTCAGCACAGAGTTCTACCAGACATTTAAGCAGTTAATAACACCAATAGTCCTTAAACTGTTCCATCAAATAGCAAAGGAAGGAACACTACCAAATTCCTTCTATGAAGCTAATATTGTTTTAATCCCAAAACCTAATAAAGATTCACTTAGAAAAGAAAACTATACGCCAATCTCTCTGATGAACACAGACGCAAAGATTCTCAACAAAGTCTTAGCAAATCGGATTAAAAAACATATCAAAAAGATCATTCACGGGGACCCAAGTGGGCTTCATCCCTGGCACACAAGGTTGGTTCAACATACGCAAATCAATAAATGTAATTCATCATGTAAACCAGTCCAAAGCCCAAGACCACATGATACTCTCAATAAATGCAGAAAAAGCTTTTGACAAGATCCAACAGCCTTTTATGATCAAAACACTACATACAGTAGGAATGGAAGGAACCTTTATCAATATAATAAAAGCTGTATACAACAAGCCCACAGCAAGGATTATGCTCAATGGGGAAAAACTGAAAGTATTCCCACTTCGATCAGAAGCTAGACAAGGCTGTCCACTCTCACCACTTCTATTCAATATTGTATTTGAAGTCTTAGCTGAAGCCATAAGACAAAAAAGGGACATAAGAGGGATTCAAATTGGCAAGGAAGAAGTCAAGCTATCCCTATTTGCAGATGACATGATCTTATACCTGAGTGATCCCAAAAACTCCACCAAGAAGCTCGTGGAATTAATTGAGAAGTTCAGCAGGGTGGCAGGTAACAAAATAAATGTACAAAAATCAGTGGCCTTCCTATATACACAGAATGAAAGTACTGAAAAAGCTCTGAGAGAAACAATCCCATTTACTATAGCCCCTAAAAAATGAAATGCCTTGGTATAAACCTAACCAAGGAGGTAAAAGACCTTTACAATGAAAACTTTAAAACCCTAAAGAAAGAAAGAGCAGAAGACACCAGAAGGTGGAAAGACCTCCCTTGTTCCTGGATTGGCAGAATCAACATCGTAAAAATGACCATCCTACCAAAGGCAATATACAAATGTAATGCTATACCAATTAAAATCGCAAAGCAATTCTTTAAAGAGGTTAACCAAACAATCTCAAAATTCATATGGAGGCACAAAAGACTCAGGATAGCAAAGACAATCCTGAGTAACAGAAGCACGGCTGGAGATATCACCATACCAAACCTTAGTCTATATTAAAAATCCATAGTTATAAAAATAGCCTGGTACTGGCTCCAAAATAGACACACAGATCAATGGATAAGGATTGAAGACCCAGATATAAGCCCACAAAGTTACAGCCATTTGGTCTTTGACAAAGGGGCCCAAAGAATCCAATGGAAAAAGAACAGTATCTTCAACAAATGGTGCTGGCAAAACTGGATCTCCACATGCAGAAGATTAAAGCTGGACCCATACTTGTCACCATGTACAAGACTTAATTCCAAATGGATCAAGGACCTTGATATAATGTCAGAGACTATAAAAACCATAGGTGAAAGGATAGGGAACTCCCTCGAGCTGATTGGGCTAGGCCAACATTTCCTAAACAGACATCCAATGGCACAGTCACTGCTACCAATTCTTAACAGTTGGCATCTGGTGAAATTAAAGAGCTTCTGTTCAGATAAAGAGATTGTAACACGAGCTCAAAGGCAACCCACAGAATGGGAGAAAATCTTCACTAACCACATATCTGATAGAGCTCTACTATCCAGAGTGTACAAAGAAATTAGAAAACTAAACACCAAGGAAACTAATCACCCAATTAAAAAATGGGCCCTGAAACTTAAGAGAAACTTTACCAGGGATGAAATTAAAATGTCTAACAAATATCTTAAAAAATGCTCCACTTCCTTAGACATCAGGGAAATGCTAATCAAAACTTCCCTGAGATATCATCTCATCCCAGTCAGGATAGCAAATATCCACAATACAAACAACAACAAATGTTGGAGAGGATGTGGAGAGAGGGGAACTCTCCTACATTGCTGGTGGGAATACAGGCTCATACAACCACTCTGGGGAGCTATTTGGAGATTCTTAAAGAAATTAAAGATTGAAATGCCATATGACCCTACTATTCCACTTCTGGGAATAACCCCACACACAGCAAAAATTCACCTTGATAGCACAAGCATAACCATGTTCATAGCAGCACTGTTTACAATAGTAAGATCATGGAATCAACCCAAATGGCCAACAGTTGACGAGTGGATAAGGAAACTGTGGTACATCTATACAATGGAGTACTACTCAGCCATCAAAAATGATGAATTACTGGAATTTGCCGGGAAATAGATGTCATTAGAAACAATTATATTAAGTGAAGTATCCCAAACCTAGAAAATTAAGCGCCATATGTACTCCCTAATAGGTGGCTCCTAATACCAAACCCACCCGGTCCACCTTGAGACACTCATAGGTAAATCTATGTATTACGTACAGTAATTGCAAGGATTATGAACAGGAGGGATGGGGTTGGAGGGCCACACCAGAAACAAGGAGAGAGGGGACCATGTTACAGTAGAGAAAGTAGGCCTCCATCAAGGACTGCAAGTTACTAATGAGACATCTGGTTAAGTTCACAGACTTTCTTTCCTGATCATTTACAACTGAGGGGGTATGATCTCACCAGAAGGGGAGGGCATATAGTCTGGCAGATAAAAAGTCACCATTTTGCAAATGGGTGATTGACTCCTCCCTCACTGTGGTTTCCTACTTTTATTACATCTACCTTTGAATGTGCTCTTATAACAAGACTCCAGTTTAACAGCTTTTTGTCTCTGGCAAGGGGGTGACATACAGTGCCCATCACGATGGAGTGAAGGGCATTGCAGGAGCAGCAAAACTGCAAAAGGAAATCAACAAACCATAATCCAGAACTTCAGAGACTCTATAACAACCACCTAGAACTAGGCCAGACTAATCTCTCTCCATCCTGAAGCTCAGGGAACTTTTCGGAAGAGGGGGCTGTAAGATTGTAAGAGCACAAGGATGGGAGGAGCAATGATATGCAAGATACTCCACACTAGTTAGTTTCAAAGCAATCATAATTGGACCTTGCATGCCACGCGCAATGTCCAATACACTATTGATCCCACGAAGTCTAGCATTTGCTAAAGGCACCAAGATCCTTGGAGGCAAGGGATTGACAGCCCCAGTACAGTTCCTCTGCTTACGGGGCACACAGGAAAGGGTTCAGGGAAATTCCACTGGGTCCATGTATGTCATTGGAGAGGAGGGCCCAGAGGAGAGTCTGGCATGCAAATTAAAGGATTCTCCAGGGTTGGGGGGGGATGCAGTGGGCGATGGGAAGGGAGGGATGATGGGAGGGGGAGTAGGGGGGTCAAGGGGAGGAGGAGGAAGAGAGTGAACCGGTGTACCTATTAAGTTTGTATGAGCGGAAATAATAGTAAAAAATGTTAAAAAAAAAAAAAAGAAAGTAGGGTCTGGGTCATCTACACTATTGAGGGTTCAGGACTCTGTAGCATACTTTGGGAGAAAGGGCAATAAAGGGATAGAAGGGGAAAGGGGAGGGAGTAATGGAAGGGGAAAGGATGGGGACGAAGGTAGTTACCCATTGAGCTTGTATGACTAGGTAAAAAATAAAATTATAAAAAAGAAGGTAAGGTCTGAGATCAGGTCCTCTTAAATCACTGCTGTGGAGAACAAGTCTGTATTGATTTTGTTTATTTGTTTGCTCATTTGATTGCTTTTAAAATTCCTTTGTGGTCCCTATAGTCAAGTCAACCCCAGACATCTTCCCCGGTACCTGGGAACCACTAAATTCTGTTACAGTAGTTTATGCCTTTTCTAGTTCCATACAAATTAGTCAATAGGACTCTGAACAGGCCAATACAAACTTGATCAACATCTATAATCTTCTCAACCTAGTTTGTTTCACTTAGCATAATGTTTTCAACATGGAGCTATATCTGTTTGTTTATTTTTATGTTTATATTTTTGAGGCATGATCCTACTCTGTCTGGTCTGTAAATAACTGGTCTGGAAATAACTATGTAGCCTAGGCTAGCCTCAAACTATTAGCAGTCCTCAATCTCAGCCTCTCAAGTACTGAAATTACTGGTGTAGGCCACTAGCATTGCCCAGTTTATCTCCACTCTGTAAATACATCCACAATTTGGCCCTTTTTTTTGTCAAGTTGTATTACATAAAATTGATATTCTGCAATATTATTTTAAATTGCCAGTGGATTTGTATTATTTCTAGCTTCTGGTGATTTAAATAAAACTGTTGAAAAAAATTCTGTCTTTAAGTGAACAACAGTTCTTACTTTTCACTGGTGAGGGCCTTGTTACTTAGGTCATATGGAAAGTTGTTAGACTTTCCTGTTAGTAACACGGGGCAATTGCAGTTCCTGTGCATCCAAACCAGCACTTTGTAGTCAGTTTTTACTTATTAATTTTTGTTGTTATAGTGTCTGCTTAGCTTCTACTGTATCCAAGCCCACGTCTGTCTAAAGTCTTTTAGAACAATGGAGGGGTCATTGATGCATAAAAGCCATGACTGGTGATCTGGTTCCTGCCAGAGATCTTTTTTCCTGCTTGAGTGACTTGCAGCCAGCTTAGATGTCCAGGAAATCTCCTCCAGATTGCTGGACTAACCTGGAGAAATCTCTTCCCCCAGCAGTCATTTCTGGTTTTTCTTTACTTTGAGGAGGGGGACCAGGAATCTGGCCAGGTTAAAGAGCTTTCTGAGACTTGATGAGCCTCTCTTCAAGATGAAATGCTTCATATTGCTACAAAAGAGAGGCACAGCTCAACACTCCCTTCGATTATACTGGGGACAAAATCTAGAGGGCTGTCATGTGATCCGTCAAAGCACCATTCAACAGCTTCTCAGAAGCTTTTATAATTTTACATAGTTTACAGTAGTTTCTATTATTATGCTGTTTAATTACAATGTTTTTTGTCATATTATGTTTTCTGTTGTTCACTTTCTTCATTGTTTACCTCAAAGTCCTCTACTTTATTTTTCAAGATCCAAGTCAAATTTAAACATTTCTCCCCGTCATTGCTCAGTATCACAGAAAGACTTCTCTCACATTCTTGTGAAGGCAGTGACCATATTAAGACATTGGTAATCCTGCTTTGTGTTACAGACATTCACTAAGAGGAATTGTTCCTTTGCATGTTAGTGAGAGATCCTCAAGCTATAAAAGCTATATTTCATTCCATAGGACATATTTTCAGTCTTTTTTTTTTATTAAAAATTTAATTATACATTTTAAAATTTTTTACCAGTTCCCTCCCTCCCCCGTCTTCCCCCTCCCCTTCCCCCAGTGCCTCCCCCCCAATTCCCAGAGAGTCCTTTATTGTGTGCGCCTAACTCTCCACTGTGTCCTCCTCTCCGATGACATATAAGGACCCAGTGGCATTTCCATAAGCCCTTTCTCTTGTTCCCCTTAAGCATAAGATCACTACTATGGCTGTCAATCCCTTGCCTCCAGGGGTCTCGGTGCCCTTAACAGATGCTAGACTTAATGAGGGCAACAGTGCGCTGGACATTGAGCAGGGCATGCAAAGTTCCATTATGATTGCTTTGGCCCCAACTATTGTTGAGAATCTTGCAAATCGTTGCTCCTCCCATCCTTTTGCTCTTACAATCTTACCGCCCCCTCTTCCGCAAATGTCCCTGAGCTCCAGGATAGGGAGAGATTAGGCTGTCCTAGTTCTATGTGATTGATATAGAGTCTCTGAAGTCCTGGATTGTGGTTTGTTGATTTTCTTTTGCAGTTTTGCTGCTCCTGCAATTCCCTTCACTCCATTCTGCTGGGCACTGTATGTCACCCCCTGGCCAGAGACAAAAAGCTGTTAAACTGGAGTCTTGTTGTAATAGCACATTCAAGGGTAGATGTAATAAGAGTAGGAAACCTCACTGAGGGAGGGGTCCATCACCCATTTGCAAAATGATTACTTTTTATCTCCTAGACTATATGCCCTCCCCTTCTGGTGAGATCAGGAAAGAAAGTCTGTGAACTTAACCAGGTTTCTCATTACTTACTTGCAGACCTTCATGGAGGCCTATTTTCTCTGCTGTAACATGGTCTCCTCTCTCCTTGTTTCTGGTGTGGCCCTCCTAACCCATCTCTCTTGTTCATAATCCTTGCAATTACTGTGTTACATAGGTTTACTTTTGAGTGTCCCAATGTGGGCTGGGTGAGTTTGGTACTAGGAGCCACCTATTAGGGAGTACATACGGCGCTTAATTTTCTGGGTTTGGGATATTTCACTTAATATAATTCTTTCTAATGACATCCATTTCCCAGCAAATTCCAGTAATTCATCATTTTTGATGGCTGAGTAGTACTCCATTGTATAGATGTACCACAGTTTCCTTATCCACTCGTCAACTGTTGGACATTTAGGTTGATTCCATGACTTTGCTATTGTAAACAGTGCTGCTATGAACAAGGTCGAGCTTGTGCTATCGAGGCGAACCTTTGCTGCTTGGGGGGTTATTCCCAAAAGTGGGATAGCAGGGTCATATGGCATTTCAATCTTTAATTTCTTTAAGAATCTCCAGACGGCTCGCCAGAGTGGCTGTATGAGCCTGCATTCCCACCAACAATGTAGGAGAGTTCCCCTCTCTCCACATCCTCTCCAGCATTTGTCGTTGTTTGTATTGTGGATTTTTGCCATCCTGACCGGGGTGAGATGATATCTCAGGGAAGTTTTGATTTGCATTTCCTTGATGGCGAAGGAAGTGGAGCATTTTTTAAGATAATTGTTAGACATTTTAATTTCATCCCTGGTAAAGTTTCTTTGAAGTTCTAGGGCCCATTTTTTAATTGGGCCAGTGTTTTCCTTGGAGTTTAATTTTCTAAGTTCTTTGTGCACTCTGGACAGTAGAGCTCTGTCAGATATGTGGTTAGTGAAGATTTTCTCCCATTCTGTGGGTTGCCTTTGAGCTCGTGTGACAATCTCTTTATCTGAACAGAAGCTCTTTAATTTCACAAGATCCCAACTGTTGAGAGTTGGTAGCAGTGACTGTGCCATTGGATGTCTGTTTAGGAAGTGTTGGCCTAGCCCAATCAGCTCGAGGGAGTTCCCTATCCTTTCAACTATGGTTTTTATAGTCTCTGGCCTGATATCAAGGTCCTTGATCCATTTGGAATTAAGTCTTGTACATGGTGACATGTACGGGTCCAGCTTTAATCTTCTGCATGTGGAGATCCAGTTTTGCCAGCACCATTTGTTGAAGATGCTGTTCTTTTTCCATTGGATTCTTTGGGCCCCTTTGTCAAAGACCAAATGGCTGTAACTTTGTGGGCTTATATCTGGGTCTTCAATCCTTATCCATTGATCTGTGTGTCTATTTTGGAGCCAGTACCAGGCTGTCTTTATAACTATGGATTTGTAGTATAGACTTAGGTTTGGTATGGTAATACCTCCAGCTGTGTTTTTGTTACTCAGGATTGTTTTTGCTATCCTGGGTCTTTTGTGCCTCCATATGAACTTTGAGATTGTTTGGTCAACTTCTTTGAAGAATTGCTTTGGGATTTTGATTGGTATAGCATTGAATCTGTATATTGCCTTTGGTAGGATGGTCATTTTTACAATGTTGATTCTGCCAATCCAGGAACAAGGGAGGTCTTTCCACCTTCTGGTGTCTTCTGCAATTTCTTTCTTTAGGGTTTTAAAGTTTTCATTGTAAAGGTCTTTTACCTCCTTAGTTAGGTTTATACCAAGGTATTTCATTTTTTTAGGGGTTATAGTAAATGGCATGGTTTCTCTCAAGGCTTTTTCACTTCTTTCATTCTGGGCATATAGGAAGGCCTCTGATTTTTGCACATTTATTTTGTATCCTGCCACCCTGCTGAACTTCTCAATTAGTTCCAGGAGCTTCCTGGTGGAGTTTTTGGGATCACTCAGGTATAAGATCATGTCATCTGCAAATAGAGATAGCTTGACTTCTTCCTTGCCAATTTGAATCCCTCTTATGTCCCTTTCTTATCTTATGGCTTCGGCTAAAACTTCAAGTACAATATTGAATAGAAGTGGTGAGAGTGGACAGCCTTGTCTTGTTCCTGATCGAAGTGGGAATGGTTCCAATTGTTCCCCATTGAGCATAATCCTTGCTGTGGGCTTGTTGTATACAGCTTTTATTATATTGATAAAGGTTCCTTCCATTCCTACTGTCTCTAGCGTTTTGATCATAAAAGGCTGTTGGATCTTGTCAAAAGCTTTTTCTGCATCTATCGAGAGTATCATGTGGTCTTGGACTTTGGACTGGTTTACATGATGAATTACATTTATTGATTTGCGTATGTTGAACCAACCTTGTGTGCCGGGGATGAAGCCTACTTGGTCCCCATGAATGATCTTTTTAATATGTTTTTGAATCCGATTTGCTAAGACTTTGTTGAGAATCTTTGCGTCTGTGTTCATCAGGGAGATCGGCCTATAGTTTTCTTTTTTAAGTGAATCTTTATTAGGTTTTGGGATTAAAACGATATTAGCTTCATAGAAGGAATTTGGTAGTGTTCCTTCTTTTGCTATTTGATGGAACAGTTTAAGGAGTATTGGTGTTATTAACTCCTTAAATGTCTTGTAGAACTCTGTGCTGAATCCATCTGGTCCAGGACATTTTTTGGTGGGAAGATTCGAGATTACTTCCTCAATTTCCTTATATGTTATAGGACTATTTAAATAATTCACAACTTCCTGATTCAATTTAGGTAAGTTGTGTTTACTTAGAAATTCATCCATCTCTTTTGTGTTGTCAAACTTCACAGAGTATAAGTTTTTGAAATATGATGTTATAATTCTCTGGATTTCTTGGGTATCCGTAGTGATAACTCCATGTTCATTTCTAATTTTGTTAATTTGGGTTTTCTCTCTCTTGCTTTTGGTTAGTTTAGCTAGGGGTGTATCAATCTTGTTGATTTTTTCAAAGAACCAGCTTTTTGATTGGTTGATTTTTTCTATCGTTTTCTTAGTCTCAATTTCAGATATTTCTCCCCTTATTTTGCTAATCTCTTCTCTTCTACTGCTTTTAGGATCAGATTGCTCTAGTTTCTCTAAAGCTTTAAGCTGGATTGTTAAGTTGTTTATTTCTGATGTTTCCATTTTTTTGACGTGGGCATTAAGAGCTATGAACTTACCTCTTAGAACAGCTTTCATTGTGTCCCAGAGATTTTGGTAAGTTGTATTTTCGTTATCATTCACTTTCAGGAAATCTTGAATTTCCTTTTTAATTTCTTCCTGAATCCAGTTCTCATTCAGCATCATAGTGTTAAGTTTCCAGGAGTTAGTGTATTTTCTCTTGTTTGATGTGTTGTGGATGTCCAGCTTTAGGCCGTGGTGGTCTGATAGGGCACAGGTTAGAATTTCAACTTTCTTGTATATGTGTAGATTCATTTTGTGGCCCAATATGTGATCTATTTTGGAGAAAGTTCCGTGTGCTGCTGAGAAAAATGTGTATTCTTTGGTGCGTGGGTGGAAAGTTTGATAGAGATCTGTGAGGTCCATTTCTTTCAGGGTTTGATTAAGTTCCAAAGTGTCTCTGTTAAGCTTTTGACCTGTTGATCTATCCCATGTAGAGAGGGCGGTGTTGAAGTCCCCAAGAATTATCGTTTGGGGGTTGATTTCTTGCTTTAGACGCTGTAGGGTTTTCTTAATGAATGTGGAGGGGCCCGTATTGGGTGCATATATGTTCAGTATTGTGAAATCTTCCTGGTGAATTGTACCTCTGACTAAAATGTAGTATCCATCCGTGTCTCTTATAATTTTTTTTGGTTTGAAATCCACTTTGTCTGATAGCATAATGGCTACCCCTGCCTGTTTTCTGCTTCCATTTGCTTGTAGAATTGTTGACCAGCCTTTTATTTTTAGAGCGTGCCTATCTTTTGTGGTGAGATGGGTTTCCTGCAGGCAACAGATTGATGGATTGTGATTTTTAATCCAAGTTTGTAATCTGTGTCTCTTGTTCGGTGAATTAAGTCCATTAACATTTAGTGTTATAATGGAGAAACTATTGTTAATTCCAGACATTTATTATGTTTAGTAGCTTTTATAAGTATATTGCTTCGCTTTTAATGGTGTTATATTTGCCTTCTGTTCTCCTGGATATGCCTGTTTTTTTCTTCACGCTTGAGTATCATTTCTAGCAGTTTTTGAAGGCCTGGTTTGGTGGCCATGTATCCCTTCAAGTTGTCTTTGTGCTGGAAAATTTTTCTTTCTCCCTCGATCATGACTGATAGTTTTGCAGGGTAAATCAGCCTGGGTTGACATTTTTGCTCATTCAATACTTGAAGTATGTCTCTCCAAGCTCTTCTTGCTTTTACTGTTTCGACTGAGAAGTCATTTGTTTTTTTAATAGGTTTGCCTTTAAAAGTGACTTGTTTTTTCTCCCTTGAAGCTCTCATCACCAGTTCTTTATCTTGAATGTGGAGTGTTTTAAATATTATTTGCCGCGGTGTGCTTCTATTTTGGTCGTATCTGTTTGGGGTGCGGAATGCCTCTTGTATATGAATGGGCCTCTCTTTTTTTAGATGAGGAAAGTTTTCCTTGATGATCGTTTGAAAAATTTCCTCAGGGGTGGTATTTTGAGATTCTTGCTCCGGTATTCCATGAATACGCATGTTAGGCTTCTTCAGGGTGTCCCATATCTCTTGGATATTTCTCTCAAGTATCTTTTTGGCTTTAACAACCTCTTCCATTGAGCTGGTTAGTACTCCCACTTTATCTTCAAGGTCTGAAATTCTGTTTTCTGCTTCATTAGTTCTGTTGATAAGACTCTCTGTGGCGTTCTGGGTTGAAGATAACTTGTCTTTTAGCTCAGTTTTAAACTCTGCTTGAGTTTGTTTTAACTGTTCTATGCCACTTTTTGTTTCTTGCACTGTTTTTCTCAACTCCTCCAGATGTCTGTTGTGTTCCTCTTCAAAGCGATTGATTCGATTATGTAATTCCTCCCGGATTTCCTCTTTCATAGTATTGAACATGGTAATGATCATATTTTGAAAGTCGTTATCCTGGGTCAGGCTTTCTTGGCCTTTTTCCGCGGGTTTGTTTTTGTTGGAGTCTAACATTATGGGATTAATTTCTTCAGTGGGAAATTTGTTTACTTGAGTGTTGCTTCTCATGGATTTGCACTTTGACTTTGGCATTGTCATTTTAACTCTTAAGATCTCTCAATTTCACTAAACTGAATTATTTGGCCTGGGGTACTGGTGGGCAGGGCCTGAACGGGGACTTACCTAGGGCGCGGGGTGAGGCCCGGGTGGACCGCGTGCGTGTCCTGACCGGCGGAGCGGGGTGGGGTGAAAAGGGATATTTTCAGTCTTATTTGTTAATTTGAGAGGAATAATATAGTATTTGTCCAACTAGTAACAATCTATGAAATCTCATTTTTAATATATCTTATAGATCATAATTACATTTATAAATCATAATCATAAATCATAAATATTTCATAGATTGTGTGTGTGTGTGTGTGTGTGTGTGTGTGTGTGTGTGTGTGTGGTAGGCCATATGCTTTGGAAAGCTATCTTAAGAGAAGGATCTCTGTGGCTAGTCTCCAGATCAACCTCAATTAACAGCAGTGGCTAATGTTTATTTTTTGTCCGGTGCCAGAATATTACAGAAAAGCCTTTCAGGCACATTATCACATTAATTCACATGTTCTCCCTCTGAAGCAGATACTGTTATTATTCCCATTGTTTGAACAAAACAGCAGGGCTAAGACGGGGCAACTAGCCCATCCCATGTTATACAATGAGCTGTGGAAAGTCTTAGACTTTACCCCAGGCTGTCTGACTTTGAAGTCACAGCATTTGTGAGATCTACGTGAGACTTATGCTACCTTTGGCTGCGTTTCCTTGAAGCTTGGTAACATACATGCAGTGAATCACTGCCTTTGTCTTTTACAACAAAATGATACATCCCTTGCCCACACACCAAACATGTGCAGGTATATTTTGTTAAACAGAAACTTTTTCTTTGATCCAAGAGTGTTGTGTGGTGATTGGAGGAAGATTCCCTTTCTCTTTTTCTACTTGTGCAAATTTGACAGACTCGGCCAGAACTGGAGATGAGTCATGATTAGCCCCGCCTGCCTGCCTGCCTGCCACGTTTATGTTAATGGCACACACTGATTGGAGTGCTGAGAAGCTGTGGGGAGTCTGTGTGTGCCATCAGGATTTCTTGGCTGTCCAATTTATAACCTTCTAGGAACTCAGATGAAAGTACAGCAGTCACAAAGTTCTTTTCTGCTGAAGAGATTTTCAAGAGAATAATTCACCTTTAGATTTCCATGCAGCTGTAGGTAGTAGCATCAATTAGCACTGGGGAATTCGTGCTGGACCTCATTTTCCCTCAATTATCTTTTGATAGATCTATATTAAATAACCAAATGAACTTTGAACAGGTGTGATTTAAAAATCCTTGGTGTCTCGATCTTGTGTTTTTGTTGAAAAAGTAGTATATATGTATGTATATTTTTTATTTTAGAGATTTCAATTATTTTCTATGGATTATATTATTCCAAGTATAACTGGAAATAAAATAAAGATAGACTGTCCCAGTTATTATTAGAGGTGATAATTTGCAGTCTAAGTGTGTTGCCATGGATACCTAAGAACCCCCCAAAGACTCAGGACTAGGAGTCAGGCCCTAATCCTGAGGTGCTTTTCAATAGCACCAGCTGTCCAGAGCCTGAAAGGCGTGGCAAATTACACCATTATTAGAATGAAATGGTATGGCTAAGCTAATTATTTGTGGGCTTTAGACACAGGTGTTCATAAAAGGCTGAACGTGCACTCCTAATCAAGTCTGATTGGGCCAGAACAACAGCCCAGCGTGGGACTATCAAAGAGTTGTTTATAGTGTCTTTCATTTAAATAATAAAAGAGGCCACTGTTGGCCTTCTGTTCAGCAGAGTTTTAAATGTTGCTGAGTTTCTCCTACCAGGTAATCATATTTCATGTTCCTGTTTGACTTCATTGAGTTTCGGAGTT
This sequence comes from Typhlomys cinereus, assembly GCA_023101885.1. Lineage (NCBI taxonomy): Eukaryota > Metazoa > Chordata > Mammalia > Rodentia > Platacanthomyidae > Typhlomys > Typhlomys cinereus. The sequence goes on from JALPQD010000014.1 coordinate 9,942,859, forward strand.
CTGTTTTCTAATATTTTCCTTGATGGTTATACAACGATTTGACACATTCTGTTGCTTTATGTCTTTGTGCTGAATGATTACCAATTTTCTGAATGGTAATTTCCAGAAAAACACTTGAGATAAAGTTCTACTCCTCTACTTTGTGAAGTTAACTTGCTTTCCTTAAAATGACAATTCTCCGTACTTCGTTATTTTATTTCTTGTGATATTTCCTAAGACTTTTTATTCCCACTGTGTATAAGGTAGGAACCTGATTTAAAGATATACCTTAAAATTTTCCTCATCTGAAGCTATTTTATTTATCTAATATTTGAATGATATCAGTTATTGAAATGTGTTTTGAATGCCAAATGTCATGTGGATCAAATAGAGGATGATGCTGTATTAGTTATGAAATACTTTGCTTACTGTAGCAAAACTGAATTTCCTAATGTGTGTTCAGATAATGAAAAGTACACTTCTTTAATACAATCCATAGAGAAGTTTGCATTCAATAGTTGCCAAACAGCATTCATGCATCTAATATTTTGCTTCCAAATGATAATGATATAAGTGCATTCATTACCCTGATATGATTTTAGAAAAAATTGATTTGTCTCTTTCAGTTTTACAAGACTAATGTAACTTTGATATTTCAGAAAGTGATAAGATTAAACCCGTCAGAATGCATCAGAGCTCATTTTGCTTTTTTTTCTCTGCACAGTTTTTGCATATGTACATAAAATTTTTGAGACAGGCATAATTGTATTTCTGTGGGAAAATAGCCTTATCTGTGATCAGATGAAAGCACATACCCAAGATGAAGGTAAATACCCAGTCTCTGAAGATGGAGCACTGACTGTCAGAGAGACAAAAGTGCAGGTCAATGTATTGGCCTAATAGATGGATTCTTTGATATAACTGAGAAAATTAAGTTTTGTTTAACTGTGGTATTTTTCTTCCCTATAGCTCCATTTTGCTGGAAATGGTCACGAGATCTCTATAGACAGTGACTGGCATCATTAATAATACCATATGCAAAGGCACAAAAGCAATACATATCTGCCCTGATCAGTAGGCTTTGCTCAAAGAAACAGGACACTCAGAGTGACTAGGATAGACCTTGACCATGATCACCTTGAACCTGAAGTAGTTGTTAGAATCATTCAGCAAATCTCAGGTTCTTTTTCCATAGCCAATTATCTGCTAAATGACCATTGGACTTATAGTTCAGAAGAAAGATTAGCCTTAAACATATTTAAGTAGATATCAACATCAGTTGTTCTTTTGCTTCTTTCTAAAATATGTTTTCCTGTTTTCATCTCTCATGGTCCAGAGTTCTAACTGATTTATCATCTCTGAGGAGCAAGGCTATGCCATTGAAAGCAGCATGCTCATCCATTACTCTGGGAGGAGAATAGCTGGTCAAGGGAATTCCAGGTATCTGACCATGAGTGGGGATTAAGTGAACAACTGGTCAAGACTGGTCAAGACTGCCAACTCCAATGTAGCAAGCAAGTCAACAGATTCTGTTGCTCGTGTTCATCATCAAGGGCCTACATCATAGATACCTGGTACTATGATCAGCACAATGGAGGAAAGTTTATGCCCTAGTAACACCTTATGTCTTACAAAGCATATGGCCATACAGTAACCATGCAAATGATAGTTTTATGGTTTGAATATGAGTTTCCCTCTATCATCTCATGTGTTTGAACCCTTGGCTATTATTAGTGTTTGGAAAGGTTGTGTCAATTTATGGGGTGGAGCATTGCTGGAGGAAGGATGCCACAGGGGACTGGCCTTGAGAATGGGAAGCTCTGCCCTGCTTCCTTTAGCAGTCTGCTATTGCAAATTATCTCTTGCCTCCTTTGCCCCTATAATGACTGTTGTAACTGAGCTTCCACCAGTTTCTTCTGCCCACCCATACCTCTTCTGCCATAATGAATTACATCTCCTCTCTGGAACCTTTTAAGCCAAATAAATCTCCTCTTTCTCCCTTAAGCTGGCTTTATGAATGTTGTCCCATAGCAACATACAATAGTAGCTGCAACAGGTAGTATACAAAATGTACCAAACAAAGAAGTATTTAAGGAGAAGAAATAACAGTCACTGTTGTACTCACTAAATGACGTACTCCAGGTAGAATCTAAAAAGCCCCAACTAGCTCAAGAAATAGATACTTAGCTGATTATTAAGAGAAAAATTCATGAAAAGACAGTAGGAAACACAAAGATTAGGTTAAGATAATGGACATGCACATATCCTTTCTTTTGTTTTGAAATTACTACATATTACAGAAATGTGGAAGGAAATGCTACATAGAGAATGAGGGAAGGGACTACCAAAAAATTCACCATAAGAAATATGCATAAAATAAACATGATAGTATAAGATGAAGTGCCTCAAATCTTCAGTGAAAATTGAAAGAAAACTATCAGATGAACTACAAAGCCCCTGAAGAAAACAATTAGTTAATATATTTCCACTAGTAATAAGGAGATTGAAAATATTCAATCAGGAAATTTGAGCTGTTAAAAAAATCTAGGTCATTTAGTACATCAGTAAAAAGAAGAGCAATGACAACTTTGATCAGTTAAGAATAGAGAAATATATATGAAAAGTATTATTAAATGTGACAAAAGAGTAAATATAACGCAAGTATAGAGAAAATACAAATCTATTAGAAAAAAAAGTAGACATACCTCCGTGTCTTAGAGTTTACTGACACAAATTCTTGGAAAGGTGGCAAAACTAACAAGACAAGTGTTGTGTATACAAATTTTGTATAAAAATCAGAAATGTACTAAGTAAAATAGCAAGTTAAATTCTACCACCCAGATTCACCAAAATTTACACTTTTGAGAATGTTTAATGTTGGCAATGAGATAAGCTTCCTAACACCTTCATTTACTGTTGGTGGAATTGAAAACACATTTTATAAAGAAGTCCCTACAGTGTCTGTCAGTTACAATGGCCACACCTTCAGACTCAGCTTTACCAAGTTCTATAGATTTACACCTCAAAAGAAATTATTGAGAATTCTCAGAATACTCATTGCTTCATCATTTGCGATGAAAAATTGAAAGTGAACTAAATGCTTACTAATAACAAAAGTTACTTATAAGGAAACAAAGCTAATCCCTACACGGCATTATTAGGGCAGTTTTAATGCTAGAAAACAGATATGGCTTTGTTGACTGTTGATTGGCATCTTATACACTTGAGACTCTCTTCCCTCCCCCCTCTTAGTTTCATTTTTCTTTATAAGCAGAGCAACAATAAATGTAGATATGCAGGTTTCTCTGGGTGTGATGTCCTAGCAATGCAAACCTATCCCTGGCAGTGGTGCTGGCAGATCATCTGGTACTTGTACTTTTAGTTATTTTGAGGAACTGTCACATGATTGTCCACACTGGCTGTACCATTATCATCCCTACTAGGAGTGTATAAGGCTCCTCTTTCTCCACTCCCTTGTTTTCTTCATGGTAGCCATTCTAACCAGGGGAAGATGGAATCTTGGTGCAGTTTTAATTAGCATTTTCCTAATGTCTAAAAGGATAATGACCATTTTTTCAAATGTATGTTTATTTTTCAGTTAATCAGATGATTTAACTTTTTGTGTTTAATTTTTTACAGTTCCTATGGAATGTTGAAAAGGCTTCTGACGCCTCTCCCAAACAAATGGGGGGATTATCAATCAATTAAGGAAAGTCAATGACTGTTAAAAAGTGGGCACTTTAGATTCTTGTAGAAGATTTTGATTTAAGTGAATCTCTATGTATTGCACTTAAAATTGGAAGAGAGATCTTTATTTTTGTCATGCCTTAGTGACTGATAAAATGGAAGAAATTAAAAAAATTGTATGCATAGGTCTTAGCATTCTATGTAGGTCTTTTAAAAGCTAGAAGTAGTTAGAATTTGAAAAGGTCTGCTGGTTAGTGATATAGAACTGGATATGTTACAGAACAAGTTCCTTAAGACAAATGGTCTTCCTAACAATAGAGCTATTTTTCCAGAAGAGTAAACTCCTGGGTCATTTATGTCTATGTGTCTGAAATTCCTGAGTTAATAATGAAATTGTGCGGATTGTTCAGCTTGGGCTACAGATTGTATTGTTAGTCAAATTTCAGCAACTGAATAGTTCTCTCCAGCTTGAATTCGAAGGTAGCTCATTACCATCTCAGGATGCAATTAATCCAAATCCACATCGTTGATTGCAGTGTTGTGATCATTCATTGAGCTTATGGCAAAGGCCAGTTCTGCTGTTATAAATATTAGGTATTTTTATTCTTCTACTGAATGGCCACTGTTGGGATTCTTGAATGTGTGGACACTAATTGAAAGAGTAGCTATCTCACATTGAAGCAATACAGAAAACACTAAGAAAATAACTGTGGTCAGTTTTCAGTTCACTTTGCAACATTAAATGCAAAGGTCACCAGCGTGAAGCCAGGTTCAGTGCCCTTTATAAAGCACATAAAACCAGTTCTCAAATATAGCTCCTACTACCTTAGCTGAAGTCCAGTTTACCCTGCAAAAGACCAGCTTTATATTTAAGGTTCTCTCTTTTATATCACTAACGGTTAAGCTCATGAGATGAGGAGTTTTTTGATCTTGAAGGTATCAACTAACTCTCTTGACTTTGTGAGCCAAATAAATGTTTACCACTTTTTTTTCTCTTTCAGATATGAAATTAAGAGGCTGGGGGAGAGGCGAACCATTTTAAGTTAGTCCCACTACAGGTTTTTGCACCTAAGACAGACACTCAATGGTTCCCTTCCCTGAACTACCAGAGAGATAATTTGTTAAGAAGAGAAAATGACAAACCAACACTGACCTTGGAAACTACCCGGGGTATGTTTCAGTTGGTCAAGGCCATCCCTGCTTAGGCTGAAGCTAACTACCATTGTGTTGTGTATTTAAACTATGACATTTGTGATTCTTATCGCTGAAAATGTTCTTAAGCAGTACATACTTTGCAGTTAAGCCACATATTGTATCATAAGATTGGGAAATAAGCACTCCTGTGATAATTCAAGGATTTCTCTATCACTTCTACTTTCACTAACGTAAATATGTAGTACCTATTAAACATCTACTATATGCCATGCACTGTGTTATTTTGCTTAATCTTCACATCGGTGCCCTTAGGCACTTTAAAGATCCCTTTGTTAAAAATGGATGAAATGGAAGCTGACTTTGGTCGCTGGACACCACGGCATTTTCCAATTCCTGCTACATTTCAGTCTTCTCTGTTATTGGCATACTATAAAATGTTGCTTTTATGACACTTAGGGTTCTTACAGAGGCAAAAGTCTTTGATTTTAGAACTATGTTTGGTCTTGCCCAAAAGCAAACTTTTGTTTTCCATTAATTACAACATTGTAATTACTTAGTTGGGATCCCCAGACTTCATTTAGGTAGAACTGTGAATAGATCTGATGTGACTTGTAGATCTGTGGAAGAGTGAAGGTCAAGAAACCTCTCTTCATTTAAGTGGGCGGATGCAAATATAAACTCTTTTTCTTCCCAATAAAAATAATTTCTGGGTCTTAAGATTTTTCACATGTATAATTTTTAAATTTCTTCATGGAAAATATGTCCTTTGAAGGGTTATAGGTTCCAGAATGAAACTGGATTTTATCTTTTCTCTTTTTCAATTCAGAAGTTAATTAGGTTTTTTTATTTCTCTCTGTGTAGTTAACATTAATATTTGACATGAGACAGACTTCTGGAAAAACCTGTTTTGGCAAACTATGTTTTGCGATTTTTCTACAGGCTAGAGTTTCTCATTATGGAGATGATACTATGCCCATTAATCAAGGGCAGCATGTGTGTTATATAAAATCATGTATACATAGCCGTGGGGACTTGGAAATAATTGCTGATGAACTTCAACCTCTCCAACAGAGCCCGGAACATTCCTCCTTGATACATCAGCATTGCCTCTTCCTCTCAGACCCCCATTTGAACACTCTTCACTTTTCTCCCAGGTTTTCAGTGTCAGGATGTTGAGACAGCAGCCACCAAGTCTGTGCTGCTCACTTATTGAAGCTGTGGATTTGCCACAGGGAAATTAGTCACAGGGCTATTGCATGTGAATGCAGTGTTAATTCCTCAAAGACCTGCTGCCTCCTGAGACCCTCTCCAGATGCTAATATTCACACCAAGAGCCTTGGCCCCAGATGGCTTTCACCTGCAGCCCTGACAGGCAGGAACTACCAGAATGAGATGTGGGTTTCCATAAAAATAGGAAGGGCACAAATGGTAAAACACAGAGAGCTAGCCAGAGCTATAAAAAATTTTTAAGTCACTTCCAGGCAGTTAAAACTAATTGCTGTGAACACAAAGCCCAGACAGAAGCCCCCTGTCCCTTCCCTTTTGGTAATTCGCTTGAGTGGACTTGAATCTTCTGCTAGTGCTCACACCTAAAATTAAATGACATAACGATCATTAATATTCATGCACGTTTCTAAACACAGGAGAAAAGTGCTGTGTGATGATGTGAAAAATATTCTCAGGCCATTTAAAATTGTACCTAGCTCTTTCCTTTGTTTTATGGGACACTCAGTGGAAATGCTTGCTAGTCTTAAGTCTGATTTCCTGCTAGTACTGGAGATGGTTTGTAGCTTGTTCATTTTATTTCCTTAAAAACACAAATGAAGGCTAGAGAGATGGCTCAGGGGTTAAATTCTTTTCTTCTCAAGCATAAAAATCTGAGTTTGGATCCCCAGATCCCATGTGAAAATGCCAGACATTAATGGTGGTAGCCTGAAATTCTGTTCCTGGAAGAAGGAACTAGAGAAACCCTATAGCAAAGCAGTAAGGAGGTTAGAGCAATCTAGGGTGATCCTTCTTGGACTTATACAGGGACACATAGTCAAGTTTCCTCTAGTACACACACAATAAAACACAAGTGAAAAGCTACTTTATTTGCCAGCACTGTGCATGATTCAGCAGGCTAGACATAAATCAAAAGGACTGCCTTTCTTGGTTGACGCTTGTTTTGGAACTAGTCTCTAGGTGAACTAACTGTGTGATTCCTTGTCTGCTTGTCTCATTTTTGCTGATGGTTCACTGTAGAGGACACTGATGTGTGCTGGATGTTATAAGACTCCCCATACCAAATTTTGCATTTCTTCTATTGTTTCTGAGTGATTCATAGCCTTTATTTTAAGAATATTGTGACTTTAAGCATTAGTTCGCATGCTTTCTGACTATGGAGATTCCCCCTGTGAATGAAAAAAAAATGAATTCACTCAGATTTAGATGCATCTTTTAGCTCCTATCGGTTGAGAATGAATGAATGAAAAATAAAAATTAGGAAGCATGTTAAAGAGAGCCTATAGTTAACTGAAAGTGCATCTCTCTGTATAAATGCCTATATAAAATCTGACATATATCCCAGGCACTTATTTGATCTCTAGACAGTGTGTTTTAGTACATCTATGTACAAGTTCCAATCTGCCTCTCTAATTTTATTTGACCTATCTGATGCAAATAATTTAGTTTCTACTGGACAGTTAGGAATGTCTGGTTCTGTGAGAACTACACCCACCACTCCTCCAGTCTTTACCTTCCCAAGTAGCTCTGGGACACTCATTAGCAATGACAGACTATAAAAGATGGTGACTCACCCATCACTCTCTCTCTTCTTCCTGCTCTTCTGCCATTCTGTCACACCATGGTGGCTCTGTCCTCTCTTAGCCATGTGCTTATGGTGCCTCTCTCCCTCTTCTTTCTGATCTTAAGTTATTACCTCTGCTCTAATGCTCTCCTTCCTTAAGGCTATGGCTTCCTCCTTGCCTCTCTTGGACAGAGTTTCTTCTTTTTTTCTCTCATTTTCAAGAAAATCCCTTCACGTACCTCTCTACTGCTTTCGGTCTTCAGCTCTGAAACACAAGAACCCAAAAGAAAGAAACCCTTCAAAATTTCAAGGAGTGGTCTGTCTTTTCTGTTGGTTAAAGAATAATAATATATATGGAGAAATTCGTGGGGTTCATGGACTGGGGCTTGTTACCCTCCAGTCTCCTGTGCTATCTTGACGTTTTCCTCAACATTTCCTGTTTTCCTCCTTGTAAAAACAAGCATGATTTGTACCTGCCATATTCATCTCACAGCTACAGGGACATGACATCCAGTAATGATGGCTAAAAGTAAAATTTGGAGAGTATAGAATCAGAATGCTATCCCCTACTAAGTTAAGCTTGACATTTTGTGCTTTGATAGATGATAAAGATCTCCGTATGGTCTTATATTGAACTAAGTAAGGAAATCTTTTAGAATTTGAGAATCAAAATATATCGTTGGTGCTGTAAAGATGGCTTAAGGGTTAAGACTCTGCCTTGCAAGCAGAAGGTCTTAAGTTCAGATCCCAAGTCCCACATAAAAACACCAGGAAGAAACAGTGTTAGCCTGCTGCTCATCTCACCCTAGTTGGCAGAGCCTGGGAAATCCCAGAGCTACACAAAACAGAGGTAGAAGCAATCCAGGATGATCCTGTGATCCTGAAGTCACTCTTGGACCTCCATAGAGACACACGGTGTCCTCTGATACACACACACACAGAGATACACACTGAAACCTCAAAGTGTTACCAGACCACAAGAGCTGGAGTTGTGTCTCTAGTTCTGTACTCACCTTCATTAAATTAATAAAAATTGAAATTGACTGTGAAAAGAATAAAAAGGGATTTTAATGCCTCTGGTTGGAAAGAAGCTTGTTTTAGTTTCGTTGTCTCCCCTTAAAAAGTCTGAGTGGAGTGGTAGATTTTAAACAAAAAGTTGGAGAAAACAGGAAATGTTCAGTCAAACGGTTCTGCTCCAGGTGGGGTCTGTCTATTATCCTGTAAGCTCTGCAGAGCTGTGTGAAATGTCTTTTGGGAGACAAATGCGTCCTCTGACTGGTACGAGTTTCTCTCTCTGATCTAAGCATGAGGCTCCCGGGGGCGTTTCAGTTCTGAGTTCATTCTTTTCATTGAACAGACACAGGACTGGTAGGGGAAGATATTGCTCTCAACTTTCGTTTCCCTATTTCTTATTTTACTGTCGACTTATAAGAGTACAGTGAAAGTGATGCTTTTTTTTTAACCTAAATTCACTAGACTCTAAGAGAAAGACAATTCATAAAGAAAGCAAGCACTCATTTTTCAATTTCTGAGTAATCAGAATAAACATTGACTATGTATGTTCTGTCAAGCCTAGTATTTGTCCATTAAGAATGAGATATGAGCAATTGCATGCTAAGTCTCTCTGTAGAATGGGCCGTGTTTATACTCAACATGACACATTACTCCTATTCTTTCTTGGCTTGAAATTTTCAAGGAATAGCCCCAAAATTGCAAATAGTAAGGTTTGCCCACATACTGTTTGTACAGCAAAACTTTAAACTTCAGGAATTTAAGATTAGGCTTGAGCTATTTGTATTTAGGGTATAAGTCATTATTTACAAGGAGAAGGAAATGACTTTCCTGTGGAAATGAAATAGTCCCCCTATTAAGTCCATTTTTAGTAAATAAACAGAAATGAATTGTAAATAAAATAAAAAACCCTGTGTTCTAGCAGATTTAGCTTAAATTACCTAGTCCTCACTTAGAAAACTTTGCCATTAATTGACAGTAGTTTATTAATGACTTTCTTGGACCAAAAAAGTATGTTGCGGATTCTTTATGGTGCATTGTTTGACTAAAATTTTCTACTAAAGTATCATTATTAATGAGGCTGCAGTATGGCAGAAAATGAGCATTATGTCAAGTAATGAGTAGATTTTCATATCCTTTCAAAGTTTTGCTTGTTCCGTGTGTATGTACACAAGTCTTTTCAGGCAGACACATACAATGGTGCACATGTAGAGGCCAGAAGACAACTTTTGAATGTCTGTTCTGTCTTGCATGGCAAACACTTTTACCTATTCAGCCATTTCTCCAGTAGCTGGAGAAGTTGTTTTTGGTGATAAATTGAATGGCGTTTTCTCACTGAAATGACATAGCTACTTTACAATTGATCTTCAAATGCCTTCACATTTGCAGTAAAACAGCTTGATAGTGTGACATTATAAAAGCAACACAAGATTACAGTTCACGGTGGTTTGGTGCAATGTGAATGTTGATGCTGCACAAAAATTGGAAACACCTGTACTCAAATGTAACAGGATAAACTCTGTGTCAGCACTGAGATGACAAGAGATTAAGGTGGGTAAGTATTTCATACTGCAGTTAAGAACATGCTTGAAGTAAATGAAACAACAGGAATTCTTAGCAAAACATTTAGAAGATGTAAAGGAAAAGCAAATGGAAACTTTATAATTCACGAATAATGTAAGCGGCAGGAACCAATAAATGAACTGAAGAGAACACAGGAGGAAGAGGAATGAATTGGTCGCCCTTAATTTATCTAATTTAAACAAAGATAGAATATTCAGAAAATGATGAAAGGAGCCTCAAAGATCCTTAAGATAACATAAAAATAATATTTATTTATGAGAAGTTATGAAGATGAAGAGAATGATGACATGGAAAATTTTAATTTATTTATGTGTGTGTGTAAGAAGAAGAGGAAAAGAAAGAGAGATAGAGAATGCATGCCATGGTACAAGGAATACAAGCGGTCAGAGGATAACTTTACTTTCACATGTACCTCTGGTTCATGTTCATATTTATGCCTGAACCTCTTAGCTATCTCACGAACCATAAAGTGAAATTTTATGCAACAGATAATGGTTGAAAACTCTCTAAATTTGGCAAGTGACTAGTTAAAGATTTCAGAAAGCTGAGCATAACTGGATTTTAATATTACTGACAATAAGAAAGTCAATGGGATAAATTTAAATCACATTCATAATATCAGTAAACAGCAGAAAGGGACCTCCTGTCTTTGATTTTTACACACACACACACACACACACACACACACACACACACACACTAGAAAGAAAGGAAAAAAGAGATAGAGAAAAAGAGAAAAAGAAAGAAAGAGTTTGGGAATTTTTAATTTATTACCTCACATTTTCAGTTTTCTTTTATAATTAAATACATAGAGGTTCAAATCCCAAATCAATATGTGTGATATTGTACTGAATTAGGAGAAGAAAGAAAGAAACAAGAGTCAAGAAACATAAGTTAATAATCTTTCCCTGAGTGACAGGCACATTGAAGGTCTAGAGATAATGAAGTACAAAATTTCCATCTGCTTTCTCTTTCAGAGTTTATCACCAAATTTCAAAGTCACTTACACAGATAGGATCAGAAATATGTGGCATGGACAATGCCTAAGATGCCATTATATTCTCCCATGAATAGTTTTTGATTTGAATGCTATCACCTTTTTATTTTTTTTTCAAATCTGGTTAACTCAAGTTCATTCCTTTATAAATAAATTATCCTAAAGAAAGCATTCTTCTCTTCCTCTAGTAAATCTTACTGTGCTCCTTGGGGGTGCTCTTGATGATTCCTCATTTTCTTACTCCATTAGCATACATGTTATCAGAACATTATACCATTAATCATGGAAAATAATCTTCAATAGACCAAGCAAGTGGAAAAGAGAAACTGTGGTTTACTTTAAAATCTCCCACCTTGTACACAGTGCCCTTGGTAAATTTTGGTGGAATCAGGACTAGGTGAATTATAGTTTAAAAATGTGGTAGAGGTCAAAGAGGAAAAATAAATGAGTTTATTATATATTTACGATATGGAATCCAGTTTTACTTCAATAGATTGCAGTAGACATGGTTCATTAGATGCTTTCCTATGAATGATCTCTCCTAAGAAGAATGACCCTACCTGTCTACTCCTGTGCATGCTCAGGCCTCCATGATGTATCAAGTTACCTCTCTTCGGGCAGCCCCACTGATATGTGCATTTAACTTCACTCATCCAGCTTTAGACCCAAAGATTTCCACTTATAAATATATTCAAATAGCTCTGAGAAGATGTAGATAAATGCCTAAAGACCTTTAAAAAAGAACACAATAAACTCAGGAAAGAATTCCAAGAATACATATGAACAAAACACAATTAGAATAAAAATAGATAACCTGGAAACAAATCTAGAAACACACACACAAAAAATCCAAAATGATCTACAATGATAAAAGGTGAAAGAAAAATATTTCATGATAAAAACCAACTAAAAGACATTATGGCCACTAACCAGGGCTTTTATTATTATGGCACTAAATGTGCAGGATGGAAGGCAAGGCACATCAAAGAAGCTAAAGGGAATAAGTAATATCAGCACAAGAGCTGTATGAGGGACTAAAACAGGCAAAAACCCCAAGATCAATAAAATGTTGGAAACTGTTAGACACCTATCAATAATAACTTTAAATGTCAATGGGATCAACTCACCAATCAAGAGATACAGGCTTATAACTTGGATCGAGCATAATGACCCATCAGTTCTCTGATTTCAAGAAACACACCTCACCTTGAAAGAGAAACACTTTCTCAGGGTAAAAAGATGGTCATAAGTACTCCAAGCAAATGGAAAGAGGAAATAAGCAGGAGTCACCATCTTACTATCAGATAAAACAGACTTTAAAATTCCAAATATACAATCTTAAATATATATGCACCAAACATGGAAGCACTCAAATTCACCAAACAAACACTGCAGGACACAAAGCAACTAATCAACTCAAACACAGTAGTAGTAGGAGATTTCAATACCCCTCTCACACCGTTGGACAGTTCAATATGACAAAAACTAAGCAGAGACATATTGGAGTTAAATGAAACCATAAATCAAGTTTAACTTATAGATACCTACAGAACATTTCATCCAAACAGTAAAGAATACACATTCTACTCAGAAGCTCATGCTATAGTGTCAAAAATATGCCATATGCTAGGAAACAAATCAAACCTCCATATATACAGAAAAATTGAAATAATTTACTGCATACTATCTGACTGTCATGAAATAATTGTAAACATCTATAACAAAGGAAAAAATAGAAACCACACAAACTCATGGAAACTAAATAATACATTTTAATAAGGAGTGGTGCAAAAATGAAATAAAACAGTAAATTAAGAATTTCCTTGAAGCTAATGAAAATGAAGACACAACACAGTTCTAACGGACAAGTTTGTATCACTATATGCATCACAAAAAGGAAAGATCCTGAGTAAATGGTTCAATGTTACACCTGAAAATCTTAAAAAAAGGAGCAAACCAACCCTAAAAGTAGGACACAGGAAGAAATATCTAAGATCCCAGCAGAAATCAATGAATCGGAACTGTAAAAGACATTACAAAAAATCAATGAAATGAAGAGCTGGATTTTTGAAAGATAAGCAAGATTGGCAAGATTTTGGTTAGCTTCACTAACCAAAAGAAGAAGAGGGGGAAATTACAACAGGTACTGGAGAATTCCAGAGAATTGTAAGGACATACTTTCAAAATTTATATTTTCTTAAATTGGACAATCTAAAGAAATGGATGAATTCCCATACATGTATAACCTACCAAAATTGACTCAAGATGAAATAGACATATTCCAATAACAAGAGATGAAATTGAAACAGTAATTATAAGGCTTTTAACTAAAAACACCCCAGGATCAGATGGATTCAGTTTAGAATTCTACCAGGCCTTTAGAGGAGAACTAACACCACTACTCCTCAAATTATTCCATAAAATAGAGGAGGAAGGAATACTACCAAATTCTTTCTATGAAGCCAATATAACTGATTCCAAAGCCAAAGACCCACCAAAGAAAGAGAATTATAGGCCAATTTCACTAATGAACATAGATGCAAAAAACCCTCAATAAAATACTAGCAAACCAAATTCAAAAACATACCTGAAGGATCATACACCATGATCAAATTGGGTTCAAACCAGGAATGCAAGGATGGTTTAACATATGTAAATCAATAAATGTGATACATCATATTAAAGACTCAGAAACGAAAATTATATGATCCTCTCAATCGATGCAGAAAAAGCATTTGACAAAATCCAACATCCCTTAATGATGAAAGTTTTGGAGAAAATATGAATGTAGTGGTCCTATCTCAACTTGATAAAGGGATATATGATAAGCCTAAAGCACGCATCATCTTAAATAGGGAAAAATTGAAACATTCCAACTTAGATCCAGAAGGAGACAAGGCTGTCCACTATTACCATGCCTGTTCAATATTGTGCTTAAAGTCCTACCAAGAGCAATAAGGCAAGAAAAACAATAAGGAAATAAAAGGAATACAGATAGGTAAGGTAGAAGTCAAAGTATCCTTATTTGCAGATGATATGGTTATACTTGAGCTATTCAAATGACTCCATTAAGAAACTACTTAGATAAATAAACAATTTCTGTAAAGAGGCAGGCTACAAAATGAATATACAAAAATCAGTATTTACCAGAGACAGACATGGATTCCTTGATCATGGAGTAGTAGGATCAATGTTCTGAAAATGACCATCCTACCCAAGGCACTATACAGATTCAATGCAATTCCAATTAAAATCCTAATGCAATTCTTCACAGAACTGGAAAAAAAATTCCAAAATTCTTATGATAGAACAAAAAGCCATGATTATCTAAAACAATTTTGAACAATAGGAAGACTGATGGATATATCATCATTCCATATTTCAAACTATATTACAGAGCTACAGTAATAAAAATAGCTTAGTACTAGCACAAAAACAGATACACTGACCGGTGGATCAGAACAGAAGACTTAGATATAAACTCCACACATGCAGGCACTTAATTTTTGATGAAGGTGACAAACATGCATGCTGGAGAAAAGACAGTATCTTCAACAAGTAATGCTAGGAAAACTGGACATCTATATGTAGGAAAATAAAAATTGACTGTTGCCTCTCTCCTTACACAAAAATCAACTTCAAATGGATCAAAAACCTCAATATTAGAACTGAAACTCTGATATTATCAGAAGAAAAATTAGGAAATTCACTTGAATAGGCCTAGGTAAAGACTTTCTAAGCAGAGCAACAAATGCCCAGGAACTAAGACCAATAATCAATAAATGGAACTTTATGAAAGTAAAAAGCTTCTGTTCTGCTAAAGAAAATTATGCAAAAAGACATCCCACAGAGTGGGAGAAAATCTTTTCTAGTTATGAATCTGACAAAGGACTAATCTGCAGAGAATACAAAGAGCTCTTAAAATTAAACACCAATATAGCAAAATTCCAATTAAAAAAATGGGTCCTGTAACTAAATGGGTCCTGTAACTAAACTGGTATTTCACTCAAGAAGAAATTGAAATGAGAAATAAATACCTTAAAAGAATCTAAATGTCCCTGATTATCAGATAAATGCAAATCAACACAACCGTGAGATACCATCTTACTCCAATCAGAATGGCTAAGATCAAAAACAAAAACAACAGAGATTACTGGCGAGGCTGTGGAGAAAAAGGGATACTTATTCACTGCTGGTGGGTGTGTAAGCTGGTACAGCCTCTGTGGAGATCAGTGTGGAGGTTCCTCAGAAAATTAAAAATGGAACTGCATATGACCCAGCTACTACTCCATGGGAAATTCCCAAAAGACTCTGCATCTTATTACAAAGACAATTATTCATCTATGTTCATTGCAGCTAAATTCACAATAGTAAAAGAAGGGAATTAGCCAACATGCGCATCAACAGAGGAATGGATAATGAAAATGTGGTACATCTACACAATGGAATGAATATTACTCAGTCATCAGAAAGGATTAAGATTATGGAATTTTTGAGTAAGTGGGTGGAATTAGAAACTTTAATACTGAGTGGGGTATCTCAGACATAGAAAGTTAAGCACCACATGTTCTCTCTTATATGCAGATGATTGAATTGATATCCTTGTCAGTGTATTTGAATTGGAAGTACTGTAAGAGCCAGAAAATTTGAAAGAGACCTATGAGTGTGAAAGTGGGAAGGGATGATTAGGGTGAATCCTTTTAAATGGGAGATTTAGGATCACAGGAGAAGCGTGAGGGAGGGAATAATTGGGGAAAAATGCATATCGGGGAATGAGAGGATGGGAGATAGGAGGGACATGGGAGACTGGAGGAACAGAGGGATTTATAGAAAAACCCTAAGATTGTGGGAAGTAGTCCCAAAGGAACATCCTTTTTTAATAACATGTAAAAAAGGGAAAACTGATAAGAAAAGGAACCAGAATGGTCAATCTCTATGCAGAGGAGCATAGAATGAAGACACCAGGGGGGGGGAAGTCTTGAGCTGATCCACTTAGACTCCAGGGACAAAATTATACTAGAAGTAGCAGAAATGTGGCACTAGCTGATAAAATGTTGGTCAGAGAAGTCATAAAGTCCCGTAAAGTCATAAAGTCCCCTAAACATTATAGGCTTTTGCCATTGCTCTTTGTTGCTCTTCAAAAACTGTCAGTAGGACCCTATTACTGAACATGTAACACAAATGGATCACAGAACATTGGTAAAATATATTAGCTGGAACTGGTCTGAGGACTTTCTCCTTGCTGGATAGCTTACACAATACCAAGGAATACTGTAGAAGCTGCTGGGGAAGAGAGAGAATCACAAGCCTCATTAACCATGTGAGTTCTGTAAGTTGCAATATAAATCACCATCAGTGTAATAGTGGCATGAGTACCAACGAGAAAACCAACAGCTTTCTGATTGATTCAAGACCCACTTGTCAATATGGTACCCATCCCTGTTACTGTAAACTAGAACAAGAACCTAAAGAAAAAGGAAAGAAATAAATCAATAGGGAAGATAGCCAACAAACCTAGGAAAAAATACTCCAAACTGCTCTGTAGATAGCTTTTACTATACCCATAGAATGTTAATTCATAATGGAAATCTTTGGCTCTAAAGCTAGATGAGTGAAGAGAAATGCACCTATCAGTGGGGTGACTCAAAGAAAGGTAACGATATACTATGGAAGCCTGAGGCCCCATAGGAGTGCACACGCTAGAGTGAACCCAGGGGTCCATAGAAGCATGCAGGCAGAAGGGTGAGTAGGAGTGCGAGGTAATGGTGAAGGAATGGGAGGGAGAAAGAAGAAGGGAGGAGGGAAGGAAGCTCTAATGAGTACTCAATATCCTTGTAGAAAAATAATAAAGAAATGTGTCCTTCTAGTTTTAGTTTTATTTTACTTGAACTGTAAAGTAACCAAACAACAGGTATAATGAATCTTTATGATACATAATTCAGATATTTTACATTTCTCCTGTCACATAATATTATTTACTCTTTTTCATTTTATATATAGTATCAAAAAGTTTTACTGTGAAATGAAGAACTGGGATAGAGCATAGTAAGGAATATGATGATATGATGACCCTTTCACCAGCCAACTAGTTTCTAATCCCCCTGGTTAGAAATACATGCCAGGTACTGTAAACCTGTCTATATAGTATTAGAAAGGAAGAAAATAGACACTAGATAGGATTAAATGTCTTAGTAGTAACCATAAATACCTCATAGTAAACCACTATTTAAACACTTCTCATTATATCTTTAGACAAGAGAAAAATCTCAACACTCAACCAAGATGCAGCCTTTTGCAATAGAAGATTAACAAAGTAGAAAAACAAAACTGACCAGAGTGCATTGCATCAGTGATCCTAAAAAGTTCGGCCCTAATCAATTCATCCAGATATCTTCCCATATTAAGTCTCAGGAAACTTTGCAAAAGAGTAGGTTTAAATAAGGTGGGTTTAGGTAAGGTGGGGAGGTACACTACAGGCCAGGTTACTCCAGTCAGGACAGGGATGCTAAATCCAGTAGCTCACTGCAATGAGATCTACTCACACCAAATGTACACAATGGCTGACATTCTATTATTCCTCTATGGATCAGCGAGGATCTCAGGAGAAACAACTAACACAGTAATCCTCAAGGCAGGTGCTAAACAGGTGAAGGAGAACATCCCTACCTATGTGTTTAATCATGGACAGGCCACTTATACCGCGACAGTGGCCTGGTGCCTTCTTAATACAAGAGTCTTTGGGAGCCC
Source organism: Typhlomys cinereus (assembly GCA_023101885.1). Classification (NCBI taxonomy): domain Eukaryota; kingdom Metazoa; phylum Chordata; class Mammalia; order Rodentia; family Platacanthomyidae; genus Typhlomys; species Typhlomys cinereus. The sequence goes on from JALPQD010000014.1 coordinate 9,960,807, forward strand.
TGAAGTCCTCACAAGCAGAGAGTCATGAGGTGGGGCCAAAAATTCTTAATAAAAAAAAGATAGTATCTAATTTTGCTTCCCAAATGTTTTCCATTTCTCTATATTTTCCTGTCTCCTCTGAACTGTTCTGCTCATATGACTTGTTTTGTTCAGTGAAGTGAATGGTGATAATGTCAGTGTTGAACAAGTGCTTTGCTGACCAGCACGCTGCACCTTCTTCTGTACAAATTATATCTTTAGACAAGTAGAGATAGAGACTGGGTTTCATTAAAATGGCTACTACATTCCTACTTGTAAAACATGCAAACAAAATAAACCTTTGCTACATTCAAGTGCTTAAATCTGAGAGCTGTTTATTACTACAGTATGACTTAGTTACTTCTGTTGTAGATGTTTGCTCTTGGTTTATTGTCACTTTCAATATAGTCAGTCATTGTTTTATTAGAGTATTGCCTTCAGCGTAATACAGAGATGGTCCACATAGATTTTTCTTGAGCATGAGCAGAATGGCTTTTTGAGAAGACAAGTTGCCTTCCAGGAATATTTTAAAGCAGAAAAATGACAGTAAGCCAGAATTGCTATGTAGTTACTTTATGACAGGGTATAGTTGACCTTTACTTTTCTTCCAGCCATTCAGATATTAAATATAATACATAGCAACAATATTAATTAATACAACACATATTCTTGGGGGACTTGTGGTACATATTGGGATTTGAAAAGACAGGTAAAGTCTGGGGAAAGACTCTTCAGTCTTTGTCAAGTAAAGAATGATAAATAATTTCTAGTTTGTGGGATATATGTAAATTTCTATGAATGTATGGAAAATATTGTTCTCTTCAATATTCTTCAACTACTTAATTTGGTCTAAACACTATAAAACATAGAACTTGAATAGATTCTCTATTGAGATGGTACTTTGTTGCTTTTGTTAAGTTCCATAGACTAAATTTTAAGTCACACCAGATGTGAGGAATGAATAATCCTTTAGAAATTATGAGTTTGAAAATTTTAAAATCTGACAAGAAAATGGCTGTTTTCTATATATTGATTAGTCCTTTATTTAGCAGTTAAGTTAGATCAGTTATAGTTTGCTCTTTTTTCAGAAAAAAAGGAAAGGGAATGCTGAGAATCTTGCCCTTGGTAAGTCTGCATATTGATTTTGGAGATAAACAGTATAGAATATGTATGCAATTAGAATAAATTGGGTAGTGCAGCAAATAAGAATAATAACTTTTTATATAGCTATAATATCCAGAGGACTAAAGTCATGAATATATTCAATCATTTATATTTCACATCTAGGTCCTCTCTTTTTTTAAGTATTAATTATATTTGACAATCATTCCTTTGGATTGCAAATACTTCCAACAGGTACCTCATCTCCTGATTAAAAATATTACTCATCCTATGTCTGCTACAGTGGTACTAATTCCTACACATTTAATAAGTCAACATTATGCATTATTATTAGTAGGAACCAAAATAAGATAAATGAAAAGCAAAATGTCATTTTTAAAGAGACATAAAAGAAATAGACAAAATACATGAAGTCATTTTGTCTTAATTATTATTTTTAAATGTTTTATTTATTCATTTATTTTATAGTGTGTGTGTGTGTATGTGTGTGTGTGTGTGTGTGTGTGTGCACGCACACGCATATGTGTACCAGAGGCTGCTGTGTGTCCCTGTGGAGGCCCAAGAGTGACTTTAGGAATCATCTCTCATTTCTGCCTGGCCTTTTTAAGTGTGACTTGGGGTCTAAACTGGGACCTTCTGCTTGGGAGACAGACTTTTAACCCATGAGCCATCTCTCCAGCCCAATAATTCTTTTAAAAACACTCTTTCATTTGGTTTTTAGGGAGTTAGTAGTCTTGACAATTTTTTTCACCACTACAGCTAGTGTACCAGCTAGTAAGATATGTGTACTTTAGACTGAGCATAGAAATTCAGTGTCATGCACAATATAGGTTCTTCTTTTTCTCATCATGGACTGCTTAAAAACTGAAAATTATTGTGAGAGGTTTTCATGTTAAAATATATCGTTTTTTACTTCTGTCTTCTTTTTATCATTGCAAAGTTGTATAGTGACTCTTAATAAGATGCATTTGTGGCTGGAGAGATGACTCAGAGGTTAAAGCTTTTGCCTTGCAAGCAAAAGAATCTAAGTTCAGATCCCCAGATCCCATGTAAAAATTCTGGCACAAAGGGCCTGTGTTTCTGGCCATGGAAGATGAAACTCTGGAAACCCCAGAGCAGAGTGAAAGGATGTAGAAAAATCCAGGATAATTCCAGAAGAAGTAACTGTTGGATCTCCACAGGCATACATAGTGCCCTCTGATACACACACACACACACACACACACACACACACACACACACGTGCAAAAAAAGAAAAAATACACAATACATGTCATATGTTTTTAATTGTAATTGGGAAATAAAACAGCTGTAAAAAATGAGGTAAACGATTAAGTAGAGACACCATCAGCTGACACTCAGCTCAGTAGTAGGGTAAATGTAACATGTACAAACCTGCGCTAGGTTCAATTTCTAGGTACCAGTTAGCTAGAGAAAAAGTGCTTATGCGACTAATAAAGCTAACCAAGCATGCTTTAGCTCACATATTATAATTTCATTTAACTTTCCTATTATTTGATGATTTCATATATTTACAGAGTGAATATTAGATGTTTTCACTACCTTCTCTTTTCCCGTGCCAGTTGACTTATTTTGTTAGGCTGATGAGGGGGAAATCTAGTGTTTCTTCTTTACTCCACATAATAATTGTATTAAAAGCACATTTTATGTTTTTCCACTGAATTTCCAACATGTGTCCCTCTTATCTAGTTATATTTACTGGAGCAAGGACTGTTTATCAGCCTAGCACTGTTCTGGGAAGTTTACCTGCAGTGATTCATTTTAATTTTGCAGCAAATGCATCTGTTAATCACACTTTCCATGATGAAAACATGTGTAAATGGAGAGAGACTATAACTTTTGAAAAGTCATGTAATAGCCAAGTTTGGATTTAATCCATAATGGCAATATCACAGAACATCAAAGGTGAATGTTCATGCAACAATGTGAATTAATACATGGAGGTAAATTAATGTTGTGGTTTAGCTCAATGTCTGACCATCTGATTTGGATTTTGTACTCTGTCTTCTTAGCAAAATTTTTATTCCTTTCTTCTTCTTGCTTTCATGAACTTCTGTGGGTACACATTCTGGTATACTTGAACTTAATCAGTCCACTTGATCATTTGGCGTATGTCAATAACATCAGAATCTGTCCTAAAAGTTGTTTGACGTATGGAACTTGCCAAGACTCCCAGAGAGTCCAAATTCTGTCATTTGTGTAATTTCAGCTGTTCTTACTAGATCTGGCTCTTTAAAACCTACTGAAGCAATACATTTTTAAAAAATATCATAGTGTGTGGGACAAAAGATAGAAAAGCTCCTACATTAAAGACATTTTCTTGGATCTAGGACAGGGGAACCAGAGAGACTAGTTATGAGTAAATTAGAATAGAAAAATGACAAGATGAAAGTAAAATGGATCTGCCAGGATGTGAAGATTGATCACAATAAGACACTGACAACAACAGAATAATCCAGTATGACACATAATAGAGCAATAGATGCTTGTTCTAAGGTGACGTCAATGAGAAGATAAAGCCAGGGGAAGGGTACAGGTGGAAGAGATGTTACAGAAGAGTCTGTAACACAGAAGACATAACAACTTTCCAAATCACTGATTTCTTTAGGATCAGTGAATTGCTATATGTTCTAGTTGACTTATTTTGTTAGGCTGATGAGGGGAGAAATCTAGTGTTTCTTCTTTACTCCACATAATAATTGTGTTAAAAGCACATTTTATGTTTTTCCACTGAGTTTTACTAGAAATCATTTTCTCCAAAAACAAACAAGGTACTTAGATTGCCATAGTCAAGATCTGACTCACCGATGGCTCACAGGCTGGCCCAAGAAGGTACTTTTTGAGTGTTGACTTAATCGACGTAGCTAAGATAGATTTATGTTTCCATTGGTTGTCTTATTATGGTCCCTTCATAGGGATGGACATGGGATAAATCTGCCTGCCTCTGGGAAGCTAAAGTAAAGCAGCAGCATTATTTTCTGAGTCTGGTATGTGAACTGTGCCAGGTCACACTTGATATACATAATTTGCCTTATAACTTTATGTTGATACGTGGTACACAGACAGATACCCATAGAAATGGGACTTCACATGACCTTGAGTATGGCAGAAACCTAAGGAGCAAAGGGGATCAGAGGGCTGCTTTTCTGGACTATAGAAGACTTGTGGGAAGAATATTCTGAACCATGAATATTAAATTTTCATCTCAGTGTCTGAAAGAAACCAGATCTCTCTAAGAGTGCCCTAAAAGAAGCTGTTATCTCCTATAATCTTCTAGTTGAGACTTTAGAAAAGAAATCTAAAGTCTAAAAATGTATGTGATTAAATTCACTGCAACATGAATAGTTGAGTAGGATATCAAATGTTAAAGTTTAGGCATTTGTCTGAAAACTAAGTTCACTTATGAATATTCCTGTGAATCTGAGGACAGCAAAGCACTGAGTTTTGCTCCATCTCTTTCATCAGCAGAAATGAATATCTGTGTTTGAGGTGCTAGCAATGGTCCCTCTGAATGTGTTTTCCTGGCAGGGGACACTGCAACGAAAGACTTCCACTGATTCTTGGCTAACAGTCCAGTAATTCATATTCTGGAGGTAACTGAACAAGGCTCAAAGTTTGGCCTCTGAGTAGGTGCAGCACACAAAGCTATAAAGTGTTTCCAGCTTATGTTCAGTGGCCTCAGAACATATCAATCAATACATTCTAAATGAATAAAAAAAGTGGGTTGAGATGCATCTGCTTAAACGGCTTATTAAGTAGTGATCATGAATTTTGCTTATTTACTTATTCATTGATTTAGTGTTATTGTGGTGTTGAGGTTGAACTTACAACCTCACACAGGCATGTTTTCTATCACTGAGCTATAGCCTGACCTTTGAATTCAAATCTAATTAAGTTACTAAGAGTTTCTGTAAGAGTTTTTTGGTTGACTGAATGCTGTATCTCAAAATCTCCTAAAGTTAGAATATCAGAACTCCAATGCTGCTTTGTGGAAGAAAACATTTGAAAGCTACATTTTTAAAATAAGATTTGTATATCCTCCTGTAATAGTTAGATACAGGTGTCAACTTGATTGTTGAAAGCTTGAGCTCTGGGCACATTTTTGGAGAATTAGTAATTGAGTTAAACCCAGAGTGAACCTGCAGGAGATTGTCTAGTTGATGGAGAAGACCCAACCCATGGTGTGTAGGACTAGTTTCTTTGGCTGGTAAATAAATTGGAGGGAATTGTTTGAGAAAGTCGGCATCCTTGTGTATACTTGACCAGACATTTTCCTTTTCTCAGCTGTTATGTGGAGATGGTGTGGCCAGTTTCTCCATACTTTGGTGATGGTGCATGCTCTCCTGATAAGCTGTACAGAGAACTATAACCAGACTATAATAAGAGAATGGACTCCTTATTCCTTAAGCAGTTTTGTTATGATTTTATCTGCAACATTCAGGTGAACTACAATATCCCTTCACTGTGTTCTGCAAGTTTTGGGAGACAAGTCTGAGACAAAAACAGAGTTTTTTTTTTTTTTTCAAGAAATCTCTATGTTGGGTTGGCACAGTGGCTCAGTGGGTAAAGGTGCCAGTGAACCAATCTGGTGACCTGAATTTGATCCCTGTAATCCATGTGGTAAAAGGAAAGAACAAAATTCTGAATGTTATCCTCTAACTTCCATGGGAAGAACCTGTTCTATCTCTGTCTCTGTCTCTTTCTTTCTCTCTCCTGTTTTTCCCTCTCACTCTCCCTCTCTTTCTCTTGCTTGCTTGCTCTTTCTTGCTCTCTCTGTCATAAGTAAATAATTTCTTTTAGAATAAAAATTCTCCATATCTGTCTCAGGGGCAAGGAATGACAGAAGTTTTGCCATGTCAAAGCTGGTACCTTCGATCCAGTAGATATGCTCGATTTGTAGGGAGTCAAATGCCAGGAGTTAGCCACTAAAAACAAAATGGATGAAATTAGGTTAATAGTCACAGAATTGCCAAGAAGAATAATTACTTACTGACAGTTTTTCAGCAAATAAATAAAGTATGCATTTAGATTATTAGTTTTTCAACTCCCAATGAATGAATGAAACAGCTTTTTTATTAACAACAATTGCCATAACATCCAGATGAACTACATATCCATCCAGAAGTGTCCTAGCTAAAGCTGGTCATTCCAATTCATCCCAGCTGACAATTTATAGACAATTGCAAATTCATAAAAGCAATGTTGATTATCAATTTATAAATGACAAAATTATAAAAACTAATAAATGTTAAAAATTCAAAAGATATAAAACTATGAAGGAAAGAACTCAGTAAAATTGAAAACCCAAGACACTTTAGAATAAATGACTTATTTATTCACAACATAAAAGAAAATCTAGTAGTGGAGGGATCTTTTGAAGAGCTAGTTCCCCATCACTAAAAGTAAGCCATCTATAAATGTTTATGTTATGAAATAACATGCCCTTAACAGATTGCCTTTTTATAAAGAGGCAAGTTCATGCCAATTAAGGACTAAACTTTATTCAATTAAATATTAACTAAAATCTGACATTAAACATTTTTGAGAATACCAAGGAACTATTGCAGATGTTTTTATTTTTGCACATATATGACAGACTAGTATGTATTTGTTCTAATTTTCTAAAATATTATATATCAATGAATTTTTACTTTTTTTAAACAACAGATACTTAAACATGAAAACCGAAAAGGTGCGTGCAATCTTTCTATAGTTTTAGAGTTTCATAGAAAGGATGAATGGTGGCATTGATTTGTAAGAGGATTCATTGGGGAAACACATTTTGTTTGTGTGTGTGTGTGTGTGTGTGTGTGTGTCAGAGTTCATATGTATCCATTTGGCAATGTGAATGTGTGAAGGCTAGAGGACAACTTTCAGGTTTAGATATCTCCTTGCTGCTGTGTAAGCCAGGTTAACTGGCCATCAAGCTGTTAGAGAGACTCTTGTCTTGGTCTCCTACTTCTGTTGTATACTTGGATTTAGTCACTACTATATCTACATGTAATTAAGGAAAATCAATTTTCTATAAAATGAAGACTTGTAGATGGAGAATTGGCTCAGATTTTAAAACCTTTGGCTCACAAGCAAAAAGGGTGTGAATTTAGATCTCAGATCCCATGTAAAAGTGCTAGGCAGAAATGAGTAACCTTGGAAGGCAGAGTCTAGACAAACCCAGAATAAAGCAATAAGGAAATAGATCAATCTAGGATGATTCACAATGTCACCCTTGGGTGTCTATGGGCATACACACTCTCAAAAGTGCCATTCAGTACAAATGCAAGCACACACCACACACACATGCACACTCACAAAATCAAACCAAATCAAATAAAAAGAAGACTTCAGAGCATTTCCCTAATATTTCTGCCATTTCACCAACATACCAGAATATGAAATGCAACTCTTGCTGACTTAATTTTAGCATACTGTTCCAAGGCCCACTTGTTAAGTACAGAGATTCATTTCAATCTTAAAACAGAGCCACTGGAATAACATTCTGATGAAATGCATGTCACCATTTTAAAAAATAATATACACATAACATCTCAAAGATAGAGATAAAAATACATTAGAGAAAACAAGTTTATGATTTATATAGCAACACCTTATTTTCCCTCTAAAGTGATTCTCTAATTTAGATAATTGCTGGGCTATTTAGAGTCACATATTTCTCACACTTTTTTTTGAAGTTTATCTAAGCACCATAAATTTTGTTAGAGTAAATTTATTCCATAGAATAAAGACAAGCTTAAATGTGTGTGTGTGTGTGTGTGTGTGTGTGTGTGTGTGTGTGTGTGTGTGTGATTGAAGCATGATTGGAGCTGCAAAAATAAGACTGAGTTTATATCAAAGAAGTAGGTGATGTTATGAACATTAATAACAACTATAGCTTTGCAGGCCAAGACAATGATATGGGTAACTGAATCTCATGCTTCAAAGCACAACATGATTGCTATGAGAGAGTCAGGGGAAAATGTCGTACTTCATGTAGAGCATTTGAATACTTACACCAAGGAAGGTGAAGAAAGATTCCATTTTTCTGGGACATGAAAGATTTTGTACAATGAACATCTCCTTGCATAAACCCATGACACTGATTCCACATTAAAATGTACCTGTCTTGGCTTTCAACTTACAGGCTATGTGGGACTATGTGTAAGATCTGTCAAATCTATAGTTATATGAGAAACAGCTCTCCTATGGCACACTGCGAAGGTAGACAGAACAAGGATCTGCACTATATGAAGGAGTGAAGGAACAGAAGGGAGGAAAGACCTAAGAAAGGGTAGAACAGAGGTCTAGGGGTACAAACAACTAAGGTTAAGTTATAAAAACACTGTATCTAACTACCTTCTAAGAATTTGTTATTATACTCTTATATTGGATGAGCAATACCACTCAACCAAGAAGTTTCTTTCTGCAATGGAAAGTGTTTTATTTATTTACCAGCTTCAAGGATTAGACAAAATACTGTACTTACTACTATGAAGTACTATGTATCACACTTTAGTTTTACAGAACGTTCTTTTGTTCTATGGTTCAATCACCCAGTTGTTTGTGAAGTATGTTCTGGGATCCATGGCCTCTGCAGGATGGGATAATGATTTAAATCTTAAACTGAAGTGTCAATTTGGAATGGGGTGAAAACTGTAGCTCAGTGGTAGAGCACTTGTTCAATTCTGAGTACTTCCAGCAAATGAATTCAAACACAAAAACCTCTGAAAACCTTTTGGGCTGTGTGATTGCTTAGTTTAAAGCACTCGCCATGCAAGCAAGAGGACTAGATTTAGGGCCCAGAAACCAGTAAATGCCAAGTTGGCATGGCATCTGGCCTGTAATTTCAGCCTTACAAGGTGGGCACAGGGGACCTCCAAGGCAAGTTGGCTAGCCAGACTAGCTGTATCAGCAAGCTCTAGGTTTGATTGAGATGCCCTGCCTTAGTAAATAAGATAGAGCAGAAGTGAAGAAGATTCCAAATCAACACTCACAATTCTCTATACACATACAGACACACCCACACCCACCCACACCCACACGCACATACACACACAGGAAACCACTCTCACACATGCACCTGCATATGTAAGGATACACATATATGCACATGTACATACCACACACACTTGCACACAAAAATGAAAATAAAACTTGAATTAGCACTAAGAGCTGCTTTGCTTCTAATACTTCTGTCTCTTTGAGTCCTCGTATATTATTTTAGAACCAACTATTTTCTAATTTTTTCACCCCTGATAGGTAAGAGATCCCTTTAGGACAGAGACAAGCTTCCATATTTGTACATCATTTCTTAATTCAGTACTTTGCTTTGTAAAAAGTCTTGCTGAATTTAAATCACTGTCTTTTAGAACTTATCTGTCTGAAATCTGAGTACCTGTAATAGTAAAAGTGACAGCAGGAGTCTTGTGTCTGATGATGCATGTGGCTCACCAGGAAAAACTACAAAATATGACAGTCTCCTCACCACATGAAAGGGCTGTGGAATATGTACTATTTTCTATTTTTTATGTTAAGGAAGAGAAGCTTGAGGCCATATGTGTTGACTCTAGAAGTCTCTGTGAGAACAACACACTTTTGCAGAAAGTTGCCTTGCATTTAAAAAAAAAGTTAGGGAAGTTCACTATAGCTTCTTTGTTCATCCTGGTCTCTAATGTCTTAATTAAAAGACCTACCACTTAAAATCTCAGCTTAGCACAATGTAAATGCCTTGACATTTTCTTTTTTTTTTTTTTTTTGTCCTCCAAGTGAATGTATGTGGTAGGTCCCAGCTTATCAGAGTTGTGCATAAGTCCCTGATATTGATCAAACTACATAACTCTTGAGGATTTTATTATTGGAGGAACTGGTTTAGACTCCTGGAGTGTTCATCATCCCTGAATTCTACAGAATAAACTAAAAATTGTATTAGTTTCCAAGATCTGAAATATGAAGTTAGTTGGTTTCTAATGTGCCTTTCTTAATTTATTCTGTTCACATATATCTCCCTTCTCTCAAGTCCTAAAGCATTTAATATTCTGTACCACATCATTTCTGACTTGATTATCTATACTGTATTTGGTAGTCTGCACTAATTGTTTCTCATATAAAAATCTCATTTCTGTAAATAGATTGTATAGTCCTTAGTGTAGGAAACACATCTTTTGTTTCATCACATTCTCTGAATATTAACTCCTTCTTATATTTGTTTCTTGGCATCCAAGTAAACTTCTGGCTGCTTCTTCCTCATTTCCACTTCTAATGAAGCTGTCTTCAGGGTTTATGAAAAAAAATTCTTACATGTTAGAAAATTTGGTTCTCATTTAAATCCTGAGAATTTCAACATTAATTTGTGTGGTGAGTATGCTGAGTTTCAAAACTGAAGAGATTCCCTCCTTCCAATGTATATGCACCTAGTGAAATCAGGACAAGGTGTGGAGTTGGGTTCTTCACCTTAAAACTTGTGTTTTAATCCTTTGCTCCATCTTTTTCATCTTTTTAAAAGCTATTTATTGGAGGAGGAACAGAGACAGAGAGAGAGAGAGAGAGAGAGAGAGAGAGAGAGAGAGAGAGAGAGAGAGAGAGAGAGAGGGAGATATTCCATAGAGAGAGAGAGAGAGAGATTCCATAATGTACATGTAGTGTTCAGAGGACAACATTTAGTAGTAAGTTCTCTCCTTTCACCATGTGGGTTTTTGTCAAACTCAGATGGCCAGGTTTTCAGGAAGACACCTTTATCTGCAGAGCCATCTGGGCAGCCACCCTTTTGCCCATTTTTATTATAAAAGAAAATAAAGACAAGACAAAGAAGAGAAACAAGATCTGGAATGTTGGGAAGTTTTTGCTGTGCAAATGCTCCTTGAATTATGATGTGGTTACCTCCTAATAAACCTACTGCAAGTCAAAGATACCCTGTCACAGTTACATTTAATTCTTTTGACCTACAAGATATATCCAAACAGTGTGCTACGGTTTCATTTCTTTGTAATTCAGACCACTCGCTAGTTGGGGATGTAGCTTGCTGCTAGTAACAAGCTTCTGTACCTTAGAATAAGATTTCACTAAAATCAATGATACTGTTCTCTCTGAATATGCAAGACATATATAAGCCATTTGTATTTCGAGTTGTGAATAAGGAAAAGTAGTGCTATAAAATGCTTGTAGACAAGTACTGAACAGTTAAAGAACACAAAAGGTAGGTATAAAGTACTGATGAGATTGTGCTGGAATTATCTGGAAGTAACTCTATTTATGCTTGAACAGCATAGATGTCTAGGATACAGCTGAACACTCTGTGAGACACAAAGGTTTCCTGAGAGAGGAACACCACACACGAAAATTATATGCCTTGAAGATCATAGTCTTTTCTCCTAAGTGTTTTTCAAGGACTAAATCAGTGCCATCCCACTTGTATTTATCCTGGACAAACCCTTTATTTCCTGGAGTTTCTCATCTCACAGCAAAATAGAAATAAACTTAGGATGGTAAAACTGTTGGGGATATTGCAGAGACAGGTTTAAAGGTTAGGATCAAGAATGGATTGCACAGTAAAAGATATGGTGGAAAAAGAACACACAAAGAATTTTAAAAACTCCATATAAAGAAGCATTAGCATAACTATGTTCACATACAAAAAATGAAGTTATATCGAAGAACTAAGTACACGCCCATATTTATTGCAGCAGGGTTCACAATAACCCAAATACAGAGTCAATCAAGGTGTCTGACAACATTGGAAGTTGTTAAAAATGTGGTATGTTTATACATGGGATATGTACTATCAGACCAAAAAATGAAATAATCTTTGCAAAAGCATGAATAGAACTGGAGAATATCCTATAAAATGAATAATCCAGCCAAAGGAAAACAAATATCATATATTCTCAGTTTTTTGTGGGAATAAAACAGGTAATTGTATAAAAATAAAGAGTAACACTGGTCAGGGAGGGAAGAGAGACAGAAAAGAGTCAGATAATGGTGTCTAAAAATCAGTTACAAAGATGGAACTAATTCTAGTGTTTTACAGCATGTTCCCCAATTCAACAAGAATTTAAGTACTGGGCACTGTTGAAGGTTGTAAAATGAAGACAGATAAGACAGCATGTCAGCTTCCATGCCATTGAGAGTTTATATTGATGAGGAAGATGTCTGTGAATCAGGAATTGCAATAAAACTAGGGGAAATGACACATGAAGTAAGAATATTGTGTGATGAAATGCACTGGGCACCTTGGAAGCCAAGCAAAGCAACAAGGTGGAGAAGAGGAAGGCTAATTCAATTCATTGGGTCTAATGTGGCCAAATGTCACATTAATTGAGTAATCAAAGTGAAGAGACTTCTTCTCACATTAACTTTTTTTTGCTGTTAACTATTTGACATGGTGGAAACTTTTAGGTCTGAGAAGGTACTATTAAAACGGTTTGAAATTTCCACAAAGATTCTGAACAAATTTCTGACCGAGTTGCATGTATTAAACTGTTTCTCACAGTAGCTCTAAAACTATCTCTGAAATCCTAGTAATAATGATTTCTTCAAGCATCAGGATTCTTTGTTCAGATTCATTATTAACTAGTGAGTTTAGCGTATTAATCTAGAAGTAGTATTCAACACAGCCAATAATTGTCTGAGTCCCAAGGAAAAGATGTGGCTTCCAGGCTCATTTGGGTAGAAATTTATGTGAGTGGATGGGTGGGCAAATTAACATGAAAGACATATGCAGCTCACTTCAGGTAAGGAGGAGTATTTGGACTTGTAGGGACACACACACACACACACACACACACACACACACACACACACACACACAATCTTACTATGTCAGTTCTACTAAGAAGTCTTCCTCGCCGGCCTTCTCACACTGATGAGGTCTGAATGCCACTAGGATATGCATGTGTCTATTGCATCTCTTGACTCTTCTTGTCTGCTCTTAAACCCTCCACTGTAACTTCTGGAATTCAACTCCACGTTTTGAAAAAAATTCCCTGTCTACCTGTGATAGTACAGGTGTCAACTGGACAGTCGAAGGCTGAGCTTTGGGCACATCTCTGAAGGAGAGATAAAACAAGCGCTACCTGCAGTCTAATTGATGGGAAAGTCCCAGTCCATGGTAGGTGGGACTGACTATTCCCTGGGCAAATGGATAAGATATGAGGAGCTGAGAAGATCAGTATATTCCATGAGCAGAAGCCCATTGCTGTTCTTTAGCTGGTTCAATGGGTTGGCATAGTTGGCATATCTGGACAGACATGATACCTGGTAAAAGAGAGTTTGATCTTCTTTTAGCAATGGATGTGGTGTGGCCAGTTTCTTTGGCTCCTGGTATTGGTATGAACTTTCCTGCCAAGGTGAACTAATGACTGTAACCAGAAAATCATAAGCCAGAATAAAATCCCTTGTTCCCTTTAGCCATTTTGCCATTAATTTATCAGCAACATACAGGGAACTGTAATATTACCCAATCATTCCTCTCCATTTTTCTAGTAAGGAGTTTCTCAACTTCCACACTCTTCACATTTTGGGTCAGGAAATCATTCATTGTGGGAGGCTGTTGTGTAATTATGGAGTATTCCACAGTAACTATTGCCTTTGTTGATGAGATGGCAGTCCATGTGTCCATCCTAGTCTTGAGATACTGCCAAAAATTCTAGAAGGAGGAGAAGTTCAATGGAGCAAAGCCATGGCCCATTAAAGTCTTCTAGGCTGCTGGATCTGGTGCAAGTCCAGTGATGTGGTTCTTACTGAAATCCTCTCAAGGCATGTTTGCCTTTGTCTCCAGGCCCTTGCCCCATTCCAATTCCTACAAGAGGGATTGAGATGGAGTGATGTGGAAATTCAATTTTTCTAATATTATCACAGCAGTCATTTTTCCCTCCTCCCATCCTCCCAAACATTTTTGACTTGAGTATGTCATCAGATTACATCACCCTCTGCTCCTCCTTGTGGTTTCGTTTACTGATTTTACATGATTCTTCTCTCACTTTTTATTTCCGCTCCTGAATCATTGCATTAATTGTTTTCAACATCAGCACACATAGGACAATTCCTCTGACACTCAGACCCTTATTGCCTTGTGTTCCTCTCCCCCAAAATCTTGTTCCCCACTTTCACCTTACCTCAGCCTTTCTGCGGATGTATTCAGACATTTTAATTACTCATGCCTGTAATTCCTCCCTTCATGAGTTAAATCTCATTAATCTCATTCAAATTCATTTGATCTCATTCCCTGAATTGGAACTGGTTCTCTGAAAAGTGCTTAAGATTTACTGGCAAATGCCAATGAAGAAAAATGGGAAGGAACGTGAAGGCTATGTAGAAACATCTGTGCACAGAGAACTCACCTTGGAAGAGAAGATGAAGGGTAGGAAGTTGGACAGGAAAAGTCTTACATGACAAGGAAGACCTCAGACTGTTTTGGTAGATTCCAGGGGATGTAATTTAACCAAACAAGCAGAAGATCCAGCATCCAACAAATCGATCTGCCTCAGTACCCCTCTTGTACACCAAGAACAAGAAACTGATGTTGGGAGGTTTGATCTGAGAAAAGAACAGTGATAGATCCCAGAATGCAGAAGCCAGTGCCATGTGATTCTATGACTTTTCCCATGCACCTAAATAAGGCTAGAGGAAAACACAAAGAGCAAAGCACAATTTCCTTTCCATCCTCACTTCATTCATGATCTTGCTTTCTACTTTATTTTTTAAGTTTTATTTGTGTGTGTGTGTGTGTGTATGTGTGTGTCTTAGAAGGTACTATGTGTCCCTTTTGGGGACCACAGGTGACTTTGAGAGCTATCCTGGATTCCTTCTACCTCTTTTATGTTTGTTCTCTGGCTTCTGCCTTCCAGAGCCAGAAGTGAAGACTGCCGCCATGTCTTCCTGGTGCTTTTATATGGGATTTGGAATCCAGACCTAAGTCCATCTGTTGCAAGGCAGAGTCTTAACCCCTGAGCCATCTCTCCAGCTTTATATGTTCAAACAATGATCACTATCTGGAGAGAAGCTGTCATGCTCCCATGGCCACAACATTCTGTATTTGTCTGTGTGTTGCTCTTCAAGGCCAGAACCTCTACTTGCATTCTTGATCCTATTCCTCTCTCTCTAGGTCTGTAGTTGCTGATTCTCCTGCCTCTTCTATAGTATCATTGTTGTCTTCTGTCTTGAAGAGTGTCTACCAGCATGCAAAATTCTGCTACTTTTCTCTTCATTCAGAAGCAAATTATAAGCCAAGTGTGATGTATCCTGTGCATATTTGCAACACTCAGAGGGCTGATGCAGGAGGATTGTCATGGCTTAGTGGTTAGTTTGAACTAAAGAATGAGACCTTATCACAAAAAATTAAATAAAAATAAAATTTAAAATGACAGGTGATATTCTTCTGTATCTACATTCATTCTTGTGATGATCCCATCTATTCTCTTTGTTTCAAGTTCTAGAGCAGGCTCTGTTTCATTTAATTATCATTGACTCCAAAGCAAGTACATCTAGCCTTACTGTGTATATTGAATTCCACATTTGCACGTGTAGCTGATGAATTAACACCTTGTATGTGTCTAGTAGACATCTCACACTCAAAAATGTCAGAAATGAAATCTTGATTTCTTTTTCAGAAAATAAATTCTGCATCATTGCAGTCAATACAAACTTCTTCCAAAAATACTTGGTCATTTTTTTGTTTTCATTGATTTAGCAAACCTAGCTGGCTAGCAAGTACCTGGGATTCTCTTGCATATGGATCCTCATGGCTGCAATGCATACCTCTGTGCTCAGTGTTTTACATGAGTGCCAAAGATCCAAACTGATTTCCATATGCTTGTGCAGCAATGACTTTGGTTACTGAGCCACCTTTCTTACCCAGATGCCATGCTTTTTGCATGCATGCAACTTGGAAGTCTGCTTCCCTAATTGAGTCTTCTGAAGGAAAGTGCTGCTACATCTCCTCCGGTCATAATGTAAGGAATCTGACACCTAAACTGCAAATTATTTTAAAATATGATATTTAAATTTTATCTGTTTGGAAGTGCTTAACCAAGGTAGATGTGCTGAGGTCTGTTCATAATTCATTACATACTATTTTCAAAAATAAGTGCTATACTTATACCTTTACCTGATTCACCTTACCTTCCACATGAACTTAATTTGCCTGTTTGAAGGATGAATATTTAAGTGTTTAGATAATTTAAAATATAAAAATACTCCTGATGCACTTTTCAGAGATATCTGCTTGGATTCTCGGTCACCCCTGACCCCTTGGGTAAGGTATGAGTGCACATGTGACAGGATTCCTTTGTCTGAAACAGAATGTGCTAGTGCAGCTCCATCAGTCACATAAATACAGGTTAACAATCCTGATTGATTTTTTAAGACAAAATGTCTGTTGCCATGGGGGCTAAGTCAACTGGACAAGAACATGCCCCAAGGGGTCAGGTGGAAGGAAACTGCTCCAGCTGGAAAGTCAGGCAGTAGGGAGTGTTGGGTTGAACATCAAGCCTTGAGCGAGCATCAGCAAGGTCTCTGGAACTTTAATGTAAGTTGTCTGGTTACTTAAGTGATGCAAAGGCCTCATTTCACTGCTCAGTCCTCAAGCAGCTGTTCTGCGCATTCAGCTTTCACTGACCATAGTGGACACCTGCGCCACAATTGATTTTCTGTGAAGTCTTTGGCTTGGAGTGGAAGAAAGCCACACAAGGTTCTTGTACCCTCTGAATCTGAACCTGGGGTTCTCTGTCCCAGCTCTTCTAGAATGCTGCATACTGGCCCAGCAAAGTCATGATTGTAGGCACACATTGCATCTTTTTAAATGCCTTTTGCTTATTTGGGAAAATGATTTCAATGCTCCTACAGCTATCCCAAAAGGTGATAATGTGAATTTCTTTTAAGCAGTATGTGATTACACTTACACATACAAGTGAAATAACCTCAAGTTTCCTTGGAAATGTGTGATATAAGTTGAAAAATCAAATACTAGGGACTCTGTAGTAACAGAGAAGTCCTTTCTATAGCCTTATACCCTTACTATTCAAGGAACAGAGAGAGGAGGGTGGGGCTGAGGATTTGTTCCATCTCATTTATTTTATAGCTCAAAAACCCATTGTTGGTTATTGACGTCTTGGATGAGAGGCAAAAGATGCGAACTTTGTTCTGGGCATTATCATGTTCTTCTCAGACAAGCTAGTGAAAATTAACTTCACTGAATTTTGGGTTGATGTTATATCAAACTTTAATCGTCATAGTAACAAAATTAAGAATACATTGAATAAACAAGAAATTGTGGACAGACTGGCTCTGATTCTTCCCCCTACTATTGGGACCAAGTTCTTTTATAAGCCGCAATCTCTAACTCTATCATCAGAATATCATAATGATTTCATTTAGCTGAGAAATTTTCATTTTCCAAAAGCTTGAAGAACATGAAGATAATAACTAATACTTCATAAACTCTTCACAAAATTAGTTTTATTGTTTTTAACAGATATATAACTAATTCAAATACTTAATAATGCAGAACTTACAGTCTTTTCCTTACACTATATTTACGTTCCTAACTCTAAACCGGATTTTTAAAATTACCATCGATCACACAATTTCCAACAATTAGAGTTAGAATAGAAAGTCATGTTCAAAATTTGCTATAACTCTATTCCATTTGCCTAAAATTATTTGAGATCATAAACCTAGGGTGACAAGCAGAAAGCAAAGAAATAATTTCCACATGGAATGCTCATTTTATACAAAACTCCAGAAGAAAACAATTTTCCCCACATAAGTGGCGGTACTTTTTCTGTTTACTAATTTTTAGGCATAAAATAATATTTTATTGTTGTATCTCATCCCAATTCATTCTACTGGATTTTTTGTTTTTGTTTTGTTTTTCCCTTTTTGTTGACTTGTTTGCTTATTTTTGAGACAGTTTCTCATATGGCCCAGGCTGGTCTCCAACATCTTCAACTTTCTATTTGCCAAAGCTATCCTTAGAACACCCGAACCTCGTGACTGCTTATCCTAAGTGCTGGCTTATAAGGCTCCTACCACACCTTGATCTCAAACTTGACAATGAAAGGAAATGTGAAAAAAAAGTGATACATGCCCATCCTACCTTCTAGCATTAAGCAAAATGAAGAATTTTTCTCTTTTTAAATTGTTCTGTTTTGACATCTGTGTGTACTTCCAAAGAGCTGTACAAGATTTGGCCTATCAATATTTCACCATGGAAAGCAGCAGATCTCCACAAGTGCCACTACTGTTTGTGACTTAAGGCTGAAGGATGGGGGAAATGGAGCTGCTATCCTCAGTGGTCTACCCACTGTAATACGATTGAGGCTCCAGTAAGAGCTGAGATACTTGCCATCAAAGGCAACTTAGAAGTAGCTCAATGTACTACATTAAAAAAGGCATGAAGTAGAAAAGAGATGGTACAGAAGAAGTTTTGTAGTAAGAAATGAATGGGCAAAAGGGCTGAAAATGACAATAATATAAATTAATTGCATTTGTATTTGAAACTGTAAAAGAATAAAAATAAATGTAAAATAAAGGACCACTCGAGCAATCAAGTAACCCTAGGTATGCTTTGAAGGGGAAGTATCAAGATTGTTAATTTATTGTCCTTTATTGATAAGAAATGTCAAGGTTGTAGAATATTTATGGCTGAGAGAGCTGAATAGAGAAGGTGCCTTATAATTACATTGAGACAAAGAATGTGAATCAGAAAATTTGATTGTTCAATTATGGTGAATGACTGCATATGTATGTGTGTTTACTTTTCCATTAAGATTCCTTGTGGATACAGTGAAATTCTGAATATAAACATGTTTAAAATAATGAAAAGTCTTAAGTCATACCTGTGTAAGAGTTATTAATGTTTCATTAACAGACCTATTTAAAAATTGTATAGAATTGAAAAACAAAATCTCAGCCACACTGTCATTAAAAAGCAAGAAGCATCCAAACACTACCAAAATTTTTAAATGGCTATCATTTAAAAGATACTATCATTTTGCTATAAAAATTAATTGAAAAGAGGGTACTTTCAATAATATTGAATTTTAAACATAATATAGAACTTTAATAAACATAGAACCTAAGGAGATTTAAAATTTTTTCAGATATGTTGGGCTGGAAAGGTGGCTCAGGGGTTAAGCCTCCGCCTTGCAGGTGGAAGGTCCTGAGTTCAGATCCCAGATCCCACGTATAGACGCCAGGCGGAAGCGGGGGCTGCCTGCGCTTCTAGTCCTGGTAGGGCGGAGCCTGTGAATCCCGGGGCAGAAGGAGGTGGAGGCGTCCATGGTGGTTCACGAATTCGTCCGTGG
The DNA here is from genome assembly GCA_023101885.1 of Typhlomys cinereus. Lineage (NCBI taxonomy): Eukaryota > Metazoa > Chordata > Mammalia > Rodentia > Platacanthomyidae > Typhlomys > Typhlomys cinereus. The sequence goes on from JALPQD010000014.1 coordinate 9,980,261, forward strand.
TTCTACACATACACAGACACACACACACACACACACACACACACACACTCACACACAGACGCATACACGCGCGCACATACACATGCATATGCACACAGTTGATTAAATAATTAAAAAAAATTAAAAATTTTTTCAGATATGCATTGTGTTTCTGTCCATCGATAAAAATTGTAAACATTTTTTTTTGGACTTTAATCACTTTTATTCACTTCTGTCTTTAACACATAGACATTTACTTAGTACAGAGTAGATAATAGTTTTCCCAAAGTCATAGTCAAATCTATATATTCATTTGCATTCTTTTCATTTAATAGTGTATGAAATAATTTTTGCATTTTTTTTATAAATATATATATTTTTTAATATTTTTTAATTATTATTTTCGCTCATACAAACTTAATAGGTACACTGATTCCCTCCCTCCCTCCTCCTCCCCAACGCCCCTGCTCCTCCTCCCCTCACCTCTCCCTCCCCATCCCCCAGTGCCTTCCCCCAAACTCCAGAAAATCCTTTAATGAGCATGCCAGTCTCTCCTCTGGGCCCTCCTCTCTGATGACGTACAAGGACCCAGTGGCATTTCACTGAACCCTTTCCTGTGTTCCAAGGATGGGAGGAGTAAACATTATTTTATACCTAAGTTAATGTCATTGTATATAAATCTTAAGTTCTTTCCAATTCAAATATTAACCTTGTTAGCGTCATTCATTATAAATATTTTACTCTCAATAGCATAGCTTTGCTTGGATTATTCACATTTTCCAAAGTGGAATATCATTTACATAAATTTATAGCTATTCTCAAAATAAGCCCTTTCCCTGCTTTCTAGCATTTTAAACCTCTCAATAGTCTCTCAGAGAGGTATTTTCCTTACTTTGGAATTCATTACAAAATTATTATAATCAAGCCAGGGTGGTGATACATTGATACATTGATAGATGGTGAAGAATAGAAACTCCAGCAAAAAACTTGTACGAACATGGACAATTCATGATAAAGGGACACAAGTCAAAAAGCATCTGTTCAATGACTACTACATAGAGCTCCATGTGCATAAAAGTAAATGTTGACCTAAAATTTATATAAAATTCATGAAGATGCATCTTAGACTGAAATCTAACATTAAAGCTTTAAATCTCTTAGGACAAAATTTAGAGAAAGTTTTTATGAAGTGGAGCTAAGAAAAATCTTTAAATTCTTTTAAATTTTATTTATTCAATTGTGCGTGTATGCGTGTGTGCTCATGTGTGTGTGTGTGTGTGTGTGTGTGTGTGTGTGGGTGTGTGTGTAGAACCACGGGCGAATTCGGGAACCACCACGGACCCCCTCCACCTCCTCCTTGTTTACTCTGCCCGGGATTCGCAGGCTCCGCCCTACCAGGACCAGAAGCGCAGGCCGCCCCCTCTTCTGCCCGGCTACACGTGGGGTCTAGGGGTCTACACGTGGGGTCTAGGATCCGAAATCAGAACCTTCCGCCTGCAAGGCAGAGGCTTAACCCCTGAGCCACCTCTCCAGCCCCTTGTTGTAACAGTCTTTCAGTCATCTTTTTATCAGGGAGGTATCTACATAAACAGCCTGCAGAGCAAATGCTGTTAATTGTGCTGGAATTCTTTTTTTTTTTTTTTTAACTTATTCAATTGTGTGTGTGTGTGTGTGTGTGTGTGTGTGTAGAACCAGGGGCGAATTCGGGAACCACCATGGACGCCTCCACCTCTTCCTTGTTTACTCTGCCCTGGGATTCACAGGCTCTGCCTTACCAGGACCAGAAATGCAGGCCGCCCCCGCTCCCGCCCGGCGTCTATACGTGGGGTCTAGGAACCGAAGTCAGGACCTTCTGCCTGCAAGGCAGAGGCTTAACCCCTGAGCCACCTCCCCAGCCCCAAGAAACATCTTTAGAAATACAATAAAGTTTGTATTTTTGTTTGTAAAATGGAAAATTTGGACATCACCAAAACTGAAAATTTTTTCTTTGCAAAAGACATTTTTAAGAAAATGAGACGATAAGCTACAGACTTAGTGTAATTTCAGTTGTCTATCTGATCAAGAATTAGTTTCCATGAGACATAATTTTCCAGCATTCAATAAGAAATCAAATAGCCAATATAATGATGTGCACAAATGTCTCCAGATATTTGATCAAAGAAGATATTCAAATAGTAAGTAAACATGAGGCACTTGAGCCTTGTGAGGAAGCTAACTGAGTAAAAGTTACTGTTCTCAAACCTGGTGACCGGAGTTCCATCCCTGGAGCCCACATGATGGAAGGAGAGAGCTGACTTCCGAACAGTGTTCTCCAATCTCCACTTAGCACACCATAGCATTCTAGTATCTGCACCCCCAAATAAATAAATAAACAGAAGGCATTATCTACCAGAAAAATGATTTTTTTCATTATAGTACAGTTTCCCTGTTGAGGACCAAGGATGACTTTGGCAATAATCCTGGATTGCTTCTACCTCCTTTTCGCTTCCCTTGAGGATTTCCCAGGCTCCGCCCACTGGAGCTGGAAGTACAGGTTCCCCCTGGAGTTTTTACATGGGACCTAAGATCCAAACTCAGGCTCTTATGTTTGGGAGGCAAAGTCTTAACCGCTGAGTCAGCTCTTCAGCCCTGTGAATGGATTTTAATTAAAAGACAATACTTGGTACTTGTAAGATTGCAGAATAGCTAGAATTTCACATATTGTTTTATATATAATATTTATACATTATATATTTCATTATCATATATTGCTCTGTAGAGGACTTACAAATATTGGTTTTTAGAAATATGGAATTGTGAAGCTAGTCTGAAAAATATTTGATATTTTCTTATGAAGCTGGATACATTGTAATTGTATGTTCTCTTCCTATAGAAATGAAAAATCTATTCTTCATCAGAAAGCATATGCAAAATCCTTGAGTGGCATCCTTCATAATTACTCTGCACTGGAAGCTACCCAAAATGCCCTTCAGTGAGTGAATGTTAAAGGAAACTGTGGCTCTGAGTGCTATGAAGCTCTTCTCTGCAATAAAAAGAGGCGGATCCTGACAGAACGCAAATGATCCCCAAGGTTTTAGGTTGAGTGAAGCAAGCAGTGTCTCTAAGTCAGCACTGCATATTCCACTCATAACATTCTGGGAAACAAAAGAAGAGCTTATAGGGACACAGGACAGACCAGTGTTTGCCAGGCGTGTTGCTTGAATGCAAGGATAGAACATAGATAAGATCTGGGGATGATGAAAATGTTCATTCCATGTCTTTATTATAGTATTAGTTATAAGACTACATCCATGTAGAAAAATTTACAGAAATTTATATCTAAAATAATTAGTTATTTATACTACAAACACTTTAGAATGCATTTTTTAAATGAAACTGTCCTTTGTGTTTGTAATAGGGAGATGGGATCAGCCTCAGGGCAATCCATCCCGGGACATTAAGTCATGTTCTTATTACTCCTATTATAGGAAAAGGCAACACAAGAAAGTAACCTTGTAAAAGAAAGGCAATTACAGTGACAGTACTTCAAAATAACAACCAAATATTCAGGTATGGAAATGAGATTTAATGTCGTATAAAATCTTCCTTATTCTGAACTTCAGCTGGAAAACTTAGCCTGTTTTTCCAAACTTACACACACTATCATAAAGTCTGCAGACAGTAATTTCTTAATGAATTTCTTTTATCACACCATTAATAAATACCTATCTGAACTGAGACCTGAATCTGGAAGAAATGGTCACAAACATGACACAGAACATTCAGAATTTGTTCAGGGTGATTTGTCTTCATATGCCTGAAAGCAATTCATCAGCATATGTCCCATCTTTTACTTATCCATGTGTTTTATTACCTTCTCTCCTTCAAAATCATATTCACTGTTTAGGATCAGGTCAGACTCTATCTCTTCCAAAAAAATCCCATGTCTTTTCTACCTCACTTAAATTTTTTTCTCATTTAGTTGTTCATGTTATGCAAATATCACCTCTAAAGTGCAGATATATTTTATCCCTTCGAATGTATTGAAAATCTATGGATTGGAATAAGAATCTAAACTAACATATTGTAATCTTTTGTCCTGGATCTGTCCCTGTACCCACAGAACAATAATCCATCTGGAGTGGAGGGTTGCTTCCTAGAATTGATGCTCTGTGGAGGTTCTCATGACCTCATTCCCAAGTTGAAAGGGGACATCACTTTGCTAAAGCCAAGAGATTTGTAAATGTGAAAACAAAAGTTGAGGTTGCCCTTGTTGCTCCAAAGTCTCAAGATATGGAATAAAATTTCTTGAGCAGTACCTAGCTTCTGAAGTTCTAGTATGACCCACCCAGATAACCAACATGGACTAAAAAAGAATGAATTGCTCATATAATCCACACTTTGTTCAGGAGACCTCAGCCCACGGGCAGCAATACTGGTTACCCTGATTCTACAGAGAAAAAGAATAATAATAATTTTACTCTTAATGAAAAATGTTTAATTACACTAAGCCCCTTGAAAATGCCATTATTGGAATTAATATAAATAATAAAGTTCATTTCCTTCAAGCAAAGAGTAAAACTACAGTTTTCTCTCTAGTATTCTACCTTCTCCTCCAGAAGAGCTCCTCATAAAAAAGGTTTACTATCATCACATTGATTTAATCAGTAGATTTAAATGATGCTTGACATTGAACCTAGTGATTATGACTTTGCTATATTTATGTGTTTAGAACATTTGCACGTGGCGTGCTTATTAAACAGAACAAATAATTTGCCACAAAAGTCTTCTGGGTCTTTGCAAACTGAAGGTAGTTTGGAGCACTGTTTGTCTCTCTCTGCCATTCCCTGCACTGCATTCTTCCTAGGGCTCACAGTATATGGGCATTCTGACATTTATGAGCTTGTTTCCATTACCTAGAAGCTATAGATCCCATTCTTCACCATGAAGATTATTCAAGTTGGAGAGTTTTAAAATATTCTAATGGTGAGAGGAGAAAAATGCAAAGCTATTTTTTCTGTTTCTGAAATGAATTTGACCCCGAGGTTCCTGAGTGTACCATCAAAGAGAAAGCATACCAGCAAGAGGAAAATGGGCCAGAATGTAAGGTGTTCCTCTGACTCTAAACTCACTCATGTTTTAATCCCACCTTTATGAAGCTGTGATCGGAACCACCAGCTTTTATTAAAATTACATGCTGCTAATGAAAACTGATATTGTCTTACAGGACTTTAGAATGGTTACACTTTATTTTGGAGGACACAACCTTGTTTTTTGTTTGTTTTTTGTTTTGTTTGTCCAGGAGTAGAAATATGCTGATCACTGCTGTGTGTTTCCTATCGCCTGTATGTTGGTGTATGCACTCAGAAGATTCTCACTGTTTAGAATTGCTTGCTGTCTGAAAGTGCTTGTGTATTTTTCAATATTGGCATAAGAACAGATGGTAGACACTCAAATATTAATTTCTTACTATTTGGGAAAGAAATATGGTTGCTCTAGCTTAGCCAGAGGGGTTGTCCTTTTGACCTAAAACATTTTTGCAGTTCTTTAAAAGCAACATAAGTGTCATTTTTGAATCTATGAAATATTGTACTTCCTCTGACCTTATTGGCTCTGTCTGGTTTTAATGGGAATAGAAGTGACTGTGAAAGAGCTAATAATTTTCAGTCTTCCGTGGATTTCAGTGACTGCTTTCTTCAGCTGACCAGTACATCTTTGAGGGGATCTGGTTAACAAGTGGGCATCTACAGAGGAATTTTAGTACAACTCTAATAAGCACATGATTTTATGTGCAATATGCTGTTCCTGCCTCTCCTTCTCTGCTTACTTAACTCATTATCCAGTTGTGGGTGTCTGCAGATCCATCTTCAGAAGGAGCTCACCTTGAGAATTGTTTTCTCTGCCTGGGGTTTGACAGTAGTAACTTGTATCTGGTATTCCCTTCACAGTGCAGGGGTAGTACAACTATTTTTTTCTAAGGGAATGCTACTTTTGAATTTCTTCCCATTTGTTTTGACATAGGAGATAATGAAAGAACTTAGTCTTAACTAGCCTCTCTTATTGTGAAATGGGCCTGCTTTACATAATGCTGTGCACTCAACGCTTGGATACCTCTCAAAACTCACTTTAAACCTTTAATTGCCAATGCGATAGGCCTTTGTGAGGAAATCGGGTATGGCCCATGGAAATGGTATTCCTAAAATTAGATGAATGTCCCTGTTGGGATATGGAGGCTCTAGAAATTCCATGTGAAGATGTAATAAGCATGATGCCATTTGCAAACTAGGACTAGGGTCATCTTAGACACTAAACTAGCAAATTTGGCCTTCCCACATTCTATAACCACTGAGAAATAAGTTCATTAATTGCAATTCTATCAATGAAATTTTTGTTATAGCAGCCCTACACAGACAAAGCATGCCATCTTACCCTCAGGGAGCCTCCTCCTCATCTCCTTATCCCCCCCCAGTATGAGTGCCAAGCCGATTAACTTGTTTAAATGTTGACTACCTATTAGTGACTTAACATGCATTGATACAATAGCTCCTGATAACTTCTGCTCATTTTTAGCTTTTTTATCTAGAAAGTTGTTTTCTAAACTGCCTGTCAAGATACGAGTCCAGGAAGTTGGACTACCACTCAGTGTCTTGCATTGTAGAAGCTAGGTAGCAAATATTATGGATTATAGAATGTGGCAGTGTGTGGTAATAGCCTAAAGTATAAGATCCATTCATTTCACTTCATGGGAACCATACTCAGCCAATTCTTACACTCCCCAGACTTGAACAAAGGAATTTTATTTTGGTGCCTATTTTGCTCTCTTCCTTTCTTCTTTCACTCTTGCATTTTTGTATTGAACATGAAAAGCAGAGCCTCATGTATACTAAGCACTTTATTGCCAAAATGAGCTTTGTTCGTACTTTGTTCAATTGATACAGCCTATGCCTTAAACCACAAAGCATCCCTGATATTGCTGAGTAAGAGAAGGTTGCTATGAAAGCTTCAACATCACCTCCCTCTAAGAGTTCTTATGACTTCATTTATGGATAATGAAATGTGGAGTGTGATAGTCTTACAAAGAGGGGAATCCCATCATTTGTGATATGACAAATAAACCTAGAGGACATTGTGTTAAGTGAAATAATATACACATACAGAAAGACAAAAACTGCACGGTTTCAATTAAATGTGGAAATTTAAGTTAAGCCCCCAGACACAGAGGTCAGAATAGTATTAATCAGAAAAATATGGGGTAAGCAAAATTGGGAGTGTGGACCCAGAATACAGAGTTTAGCTTCAAGAATGACAGTCAATAGGACTTTTCCATGAACTTGAAATTTGGTAAGCTAGCACTCAAGGGTCAACACACACAGAAGAAAACTGACCATGTGAGATTACATGTATGTTCATTAGCATAATTCTGGTGAGTATTTCACAATACATGTACATCAAAATAAATTTATAAGCCATAGGAAAATATGATTTATTTGTTAATTTCACTTCAATAGAAGGGAAAAGATATTTTTGTATATATATTTTGAGGACTTCCATGAATTAAGTGATTGTTCTGAGGGGTGTAGATACAATATGAATATTTTTCTGTCTTCACAGAGCTTATAATCTCAGGAAAGAGGCAATATTCTACAAATATTATGCATATTTAAGTGTCTGAAAGGAAAATAGAAGTAAAGATACAAAGATACAAATACTGAATAATGAATTAATTCTATTCTTTTCTGGGAATATTCACCTTAGCCCAAGACATGATATAGAAGACAGCATTGTCTCAGGAGGCATTAGGAATGTTCCAGAAAGACATAAAATAGATGCATGGAGTCCCTAACCTTGAAGTAAGAAGAATCTAAAAGGTTGGAATAAAATGAGCAAGGGTGCATGCAGCATAGATGTGCACAGTACTTGTTTTAAACAGGGTAAAATCAGCAAATGTAGTTGTCTTGCCACATGATGGTCATTTTGGATACTTCTCTACTAAGAATTATGGGAGGATATTGATATTGCTTCTAATAAAATTAATGATAAATGACAATAACTAATATTCACTATACATTTATTAAGAAAAGTAGATTACCCTTCACAGGGCATTGATGCTCTTCAAGCACAGTTCACACTAACCTAGACTAATAAGGGCCACTTACAGACTCCTCACTGGGTCATCATGTCAAGCACCTCTGCCCTGCATTCCTCGCTTTGCTCTTCAGCATCTGTTCTAAGGTTTCATCACTGATCTTCAGAAGTCTGTGACAGCATATCCAGTGGAGCAGCCTGCTTGCTTTGTGAACTTATGCTGTTGATGACTTGTGATGATGACATTAATATTTTTCTGCCTCAAGAAAGGATCCTTCCAGGGCTGGAGAGGTGGATCAGGGATTAAATCTCTGCCTTTCAGGCGGAAGGTCCTGAGTTCGGATCCTAGACCCCACGTGTAGACACACACACACACACATACATACGCACACATGCACAATTGAATAATAATAATAATAAAAAGAATGGATCCTGCCTTCTATGGTCCTGCAAATCCCATATGGGATATAAAGCATGCCTGAATGAAGAGCAAAGAGCTGGAGGAAACACAGAGGTTTTGACTGACAGAGGAGGCTGTAATGAGAAAGTGGGACAGTATCACTTATTTTGGAGACTTTCACATATTTAGAGTTTTTTAAACAGTTTCATGCTGAAATCAACCACTTTGTATTTTTAAATACTAGCATGTACCCAAAACATAAAATGATACAACATTAATTTTCAATAAATCTTCAGGTTTAAATGTAATAGCTCATCCATGAAGGAGGACTATTTCTTTCACTTATGAAGAGACCTTGATAATATATTAATGAGCACCATAATGCTTGCCCTTCAAGGGTGACATGCTCCATATATATGCAAAAGCCGCATCACCCCACACTGAACTTTGGATAATGTCCAAACGTCCTCCCTGCAGGGTAGGTGTCTGCCTCTCATATCTGTTTGAGAGAAGCTTACTCTGGCACTGCTTGGGCATAAATAACAATGTCTGGAAGTTAAAGAATCTAACCATGTTCTGCAAATTGATCAATTAGTCAATCTCTATTGATTACCAGAATGTTCTATTAATTCTGTCATGAAGTCTAAAGGGGAATCCATAGCAATTAAACAAAAAGACATTTGGTAGTTTTTGTGGTAATTGAATTTGTAAATTTATTACCTTTCAGTTGTTTACTTCCAGTATAATAATTAATATTTTATGTTAGCATCTTAAATGAGAAAATGCTTACGGGATCACTTTAATTAAAGAACAGATAGTGGTTTGAAATGAAGCCTCTAGAAGACCCAAGTTTGTAATTAGGTAATACCTCTGTTATCAAAGATGATATATTCTGATTACACATGTATTTATATGAAATCTGGATGCCCAGCTCAGAAGGCATGTGGATCTATGTTTACATCTCAGTCAGAAAGGGAAGTGCCCTGGTGTGAAAAAACTATTAAAGTGTAGCTAAAACCATGCCAATATCAGTAAGAGTCATGAAATATGCATGGTGGTCTCAAGGAATGTGAGACTTGGCAGAGGAAATCCTGGTGATCTGGCAGAAGGAGGAAAAATGGAATACTAAAAGGTGTGAAGGAAGGGGGAGCAGGTGTTAGGACAGGTGTCCTATGTGTTTACAACAGGATGTTCTTCTGACCTTATAGCCAACAGAGTTTTGCAGACTTTTGTCCTGTTACATTACAAATTTTAGTGACTCTAATGTGATCCTGGGATAAGTCTACTAGTGTAACTTCATTTGAAGGAACAAATACAAGGCCTAGAAAGTAGAGTCCATCAATCAATGAACAAGTGTCAGATTCTTGATGCCGACAACCAGAAAAAAAAAAAAACAGAAAGCTGACATAAAATGCTGGCTCTTGAGCAGTCACCACCAATGAATGGTGTGCTCAGGTTAGCATTGTCAGCACCTCGGATAGTGCCCCAGTGTTCCGGGGAAATGTGCTAGTGTGAAGTGCATGGTGGCTTCATTGGAAAAAAAAGGCATCAACAGTGTGATGGGAAGAAGATCCGGTAAATGCTAGATAAAAAGAAAGTTAAAGTAATATTTTGACCAACTTCTAAATTTACCTTTAATTTTCTTAGTGTTAGTAAGATATGCTTTAAAGGACAGTATTTCTTGATTGCAAGTTAGATTATTCTACAAAGTTCCACAATTAGAGAAAACTGAGAACACACATGCTACACTTGCATATTATATTAATAGATTTTGTGAATGATTAATATCAGAAAATGAGTTGTAATAAGAGTATATCAAGAGCAATGGGATGGATATTCAGAGAACCGGGAAACTTGAGGGTTTTGAAATGGTCAGTATTATAAGGGTATGAAATTCAGACTTTGATAGACTTTGTTAGTATGCCAACCTTACCTTGGATAGGGAACCACACATGAAAATTGTTATAGAATGTGGTTGAAATGGTTCTTATCACAAAGTACCTTTATACCTAATGAAATGATAAACGGAGTATATTTTAGGTACAGTTTTTCTTATAAAAGTTATCTATCATTGATATTTCCACTCAAGTAGGATGAAATGGAAGTTTCATCAATTGAAACTTCTTAGTTAAGATAGGACATAAATCTTCATCTTTAAAGATATTTGTAATGTTAGGTATAATTCTAAATTCATCATAAATTAAATAAATCAAGATACTGCACCCAAGGAAAGGCAAGAGAAGGTAGAACAGCATGGAGGGTTCATGACCTTCTTCTGGTTCTCACACGCTAGTTGATGACCTAGACCAGGTGCTGCACTTTTCTGACCACACTTTTCTGATCAACTAAATTACAAAAGTAAGCTAGATCATATTTTAGCTCATTCTTCTCTCATTTTTGAAGTCTAGAAATAGGGTCTACAACAGCAATTTCTAAAAAATTCAATAAATTTCCAATGAAAGACTTTGTATAAGCCACATATATGATTAAAAATGCAATAGCCATGCAAAACAGCAAGAGTAAATATGTAAGTATTGATAACGATACAAAAATGGAATCAACAAATAGTTTTATCACTTCAGCAGCTGAAAACTATAAAAGTGTTCAGGATATGTTTAACATTTTTAAACATTCTAAGTCTTAGAATTTCAACTTAAATTCTGCACTCATAGCATATCTCAATTCTGTCTCATTTCATAATAATCATTATTCATATGAAACAGTTGCTATTAGGTTGGACAACCTGAGTCTATAGTATTGAGCAAGAAAAATTTCCATTACATGTAAATAAGTCTACCTCAGCAGTTGAATAATAGATTAAAAATTTTTTAACAGAGAAATAAGAAAAGCAGCTAAGCTGCTTAAAATATTATAAGTTGGGCAGAGTTGTCTAATACATGGTAACATCAGAAATGTAATAGAACTGGCAAAGAACTGACTCCTTCACCTTTCTTCCTTTCTCTTTCTTCCTTTCTCTCTTTCTCTTTTCCTTTCTTATTTTCTTAGTTTCTCTCTCACTCTTACATTCTTTCTCTCTTTCATTCTTTCCCTCTTTCCCTCTTTCTTTCTTTCCCTCTTTCCTTCTTTCTTTCTTTCTTTCTTTCTTTCTTTCTTTCTTTCTTTCTTTCTTTCTTTCTTTCTTTCTTTCTTTCTTTCTTTCTCTCTCTCTTTCCTTCCTTCCTTCCTTCCTTCCTTCCTTCCTTCCTTCCTTCCTTCCTTCCTTCCTTCCTTCCTTCCTTCCTTCCCTCCCTCCCTCCTCCCTCCCTTCCTTCCTCCTTCCTCCCTCACGCCCTTCCTTCCTCTCTTTACTTACATTCGTTTCTTTTATTCCTAACATTATTTATTTCCTTCCCTTCTTTCTTTCTTTCTTTTCTTTTCTTTCTTTCTTCTTTTTTCCCTTTTCTTTTTCTTTCTTCTTTCTTTCTTCTTTCTATCTTTTTCTGTTTCTTTCTTTTTCTTTTTCTCTTCTTTCTCTCTTTTCTCTTTCTCTCTTTTTCTTCTTTCTTTCTCTCTCTCTTTCTCTCTTTCTCTTTCTTTCTTTCTTTCTTTCTTTCTTTCTTTCTTTCTTTCTTTCTTTCTTTCTTTCTTTCTTTCTTTCTTTCTTTTCTTTCTTTCTTCAAGGTGTCTTCTTTCAGTCTGGAAATTTTCCTTAGCAATATGAATGGGTGACTACTATGTGTAATGATGTTCACCAACAATTTGAATACATGTCAAAGAAATTTAAAAATCCACTACACACAGTACTGCTTTCTGAGTTAAAAAGGTTGCCAGATGGAATGCAGGGCACTCAGTCAAATGTTAATTCTTTTTAGTATAATTGCATCTAAAGCAATATACATACAATCCTTATGCTGTTACTTAGAAATCATTACCTAACATTAAAACATGATAACCTTTCCTCATGGATATCACTTGGTTCTGGTATAATCTCTCCCCATAAATGAAAACTTTTCTTCATATTTTCCAGAGAAAATATATTTTCAATAAATCATCTTTTGGCCTGGAGAGATAGCTCAGTGGTTAAGACTCTGTCTTGCTTGCAGAAGGTCCTGAATTTGTGTCCCAGGTCCCACATACAAATGTCAGACAAAATTGGTTGCAGCCTACTTGGGGCTCTGGTGGGTGGAGTCTGGGAAATCCCATAACCAAGCAAAAAGGAGGTAGAAGCAATCTAGGATGATTCCTGAAGTCACCCTTGGGCTTCCACAGGGACACACAGTGTCCTCTGATACACACACACACACACACACACACACACACACACACACACACACAATAAATAAATATTGTATTTCACATTTTTTTCATTTTTTATTAAAATGTAATTATACATTTTAAATTTTTTTACCAGTTCCCTCCCTGCCCCCTCCTCCCCCCGAACCTCCTCATACCCCTCCTCTCCCTCCCCATCCCCCAGTGCCTCCCCCCCAATTCCCAGAGAGTCCTTTATTATGTATGCCTGACTCTCAACTGGGTCCTCCTCTCCAATGACATATAAGGACCCAGTGGCATTTCCATAAGCCCTTTCTCTTGTTCCCCTTAAGCACTACTATGGTTGTCAATCCCTTGCCTCCAGGGATCTCGGTGCCCTTAATAGATGCTAGACTTTATGAGGGCAACAATGCGCTGGACATTGCGCAGGGCATGCAAAGTCCCATTATGATTGCTTTGGCCCCAACTATTGTGGAGAATCTTGCAAATCGTTGTTCCTCCCATCCTTTTGCTCTTACAATCTTACCGGCCCCTCTTCCGCAAATGTCCCTGAGCTCCAGGATGGGGAGAGATTAGGCTGGCCTAGTTCTATGTGATTGATATAGAGTCTCTGAAATTCTGGATTGTGGTTTGTTGATTTTCTTTTGCAGTTTTGCTGCTCCTGCAATGCCTTTCACTCCATCCTGCTGGGCACTGTATGTCACCCCCTGGCCAGAGACAAAAAGCTGTTAAACTGGAGTCTTGTTGTAATAGCACATTCAAGGGTAGATGTAATAAAAGTAGGAAATCTCAGTGAGGGAGGGGTCCATCACCCATTTGCAAAATGATTACTTTTTATCTGCTAGACTATATGCCCTCCCCTTCTGGTGAGATCAGGAAAGAACGTCTGTGAACTTAACCAGGTTTCTCATTACTTACTTGCATTCCTTGATGGAGGCCTACTTTCTCTGCTGTAATATGGTCCCCTCTCTCCTTGTTTTTGGTGTGGCCCTCCTAACCCATCTCTCTTGTTCATAATCCTTGCAATTACTGTGTTACATAGGTTTTGAGTGTCTCAATGTGGGCTGGGTGAGTTTGGTACTAGGAGCCACCTATTAGGGAGTACATACGGCGCTTAATTTTCTGGGTTTGGGATACTTCACTTAATATAATTTTTTCTAATGACATCCCTTTCCCAGCAAATTCTAGTAATTCATCATTTTTGATGGCTGAGTAGTACTCCATTGTATAGATGTAACACAGTTTCCTTATCCACTCCACTCGTCAACTGTTGGACATTTAGGTTGATTCCATGACTTCGCTATTGTAAACAGTGCTGCTATGAACATGGTCGAGCTTGTGCTATCGAGGCGAACCTTTGCTGCATGGGGGGTTATTCCCAAAAGTGGGATAGCAGGGTCATATGGCATTTCAATCTTTAATTTCTTTAAGAATCTCCAGACGGCTCGCCAGAGTGGCTGTATGAGCCTGCATTCCCACCAGCAATGTAGGAGAGTTCCCATCCCTCCACATCCTCTCCAGCATTTGTCATTGTTTGTATTGTGGATTTTTGCCATCCTGACCGGGGTGAGATGATATCTCAGAGAAGTTTTGATTTCACATTTTAAGATCTTATTTCTCCTCATTTATTTTTTCTACTTCTCTATGAATGTAGCAATTCACCATAGAACATTTTCTGCAGCCTAGTTTTTCCATTTTTCATATTTTAATTACTATTGTTCCATTTTGTGTATCATGTATGAATATTGAGAACTTACAACATTTTCACACCTTAATCCCCAATCCCATTATCCTTTTTCTTTCCAGAATAACTCTTCTTCTCCCCTGCCAGACTCCCTTCTATTTTCAAGTCTTTTCACATTTGTAGCCCACTAGGTTTCATCTGATTTGCCTTTGATATCACATGTCTGAGTACGTTGTGGAGGAAGAATCTTTTATCAGTGGGTATATCATTGAGGAAAGTACTTTATATTTCCTCCCATCAACATTAACCTTCATCAGTATCTCAGGGAGTTGTGGTATCTCTTGAAGTCTTTTTTCTTCCATAATTAAATATTGGTAGGACAATTTCCATGCTGCTGTTGTGAAGAATATACAGAGTTGCAGTGGCATATCCAGGAGATAGTGTCTGACTGGTCCCTACCCAACTTTAGGCTCTTACAATCTTAACCCTGAGTTTTGAGGTGAGATGTACTGTTTAGGACCGTGACTCCAGTCTTCACATAGTATAAGCTCTCCAAGGACACCTTTTATGAATTTTGAATTTCAAAATTAAATCCCTGTTGGGTATTTTCTCTCTCAAAATAAGTTTAATATGTAGCTTCCTAATTGTCCTTCCTCCACTCATCCTGTCTACAAGATCACCTGGTGCTTCTTTGACCCCTTAGAAAGCGTAAGCTGTTAGTCAGTAAACATTGTGGGTTTCATGGTAGTATTCCTTTCACCCTCCATTGGTGACTCCTATCTCTGGATGGTGATATTATGTACTATATCTGCTTGCTTTTCTTGCATCCTCATTCCAATATTTGACAGTATGGTTCTGATGCAACTTCCTGAGGTACCATGCAAAATTAGACATCCTTGAAGTGCACTATGACCAAATCCAGTAC
Organism: Typhlomys cinereus; assembly: GCA_023101885.1. Classification (NCBI taxonomy): domain Eukaryota; kingdom Metazoa; phylum Chordata; class Mammalia; order Rodentia; family Platacanthomyidae; genus Typhlomys; species Typhlomys cinereus. Next base: position 9,995,525 of record JALPQD010000014.1, read on the forward strand.
TTCCACCCAAATGCAGGCTTTTTTCCTAGGACATGTTCTTGCTGATATGTTGAAAAATCCCTCGTGACATTCCTGACTTGGCATGGGCCCCATTGGATTCAATGTGTCAGGTTCATTTTGCTTACAACTTGTGCTTCTTTCATTGCCATAGATATGCTGAGGTTGCTGCTTTAACTCTATAATGTGATCTTTTCCTCTGACGCTTCCTTTTATGAATGACTTGACATTTTCACCATCATTTCCTTTTTCCATCTAATTCATGCCTAATAACATCCAAGGTTAGTGTTTTATAGTACAAGCGAGATATTTTCCTCTCATTTTTTTGAATTTTAACTGAAATCTCTATTTATCATGTTGTTACCTCTCTTAGAATATAAATACAATCTTCTCTTGTCTCATGAGATAAATTAATTTTTTTGCCATAACCATTAACTTTGGTGTCATAACCCATCATCTAATGTAACAACAAAAGAAAAACGTATCTTTTGATTAGCCACTATCCCAGTAGCTAATAGTTCGTGTTTCATAACTGTAGTTGATTCTAAGGTCATGACTTTTCCCTGGAAAAAGAAATGTCACATCTAATCATAAACAACTTTATTTTAGTTGAATGATTTATAGAAACTGCAGGTATTTTTGCCCATCTTAGTGAGGGATTAGATTAAAAAACATTTACACATATAATATAATGCTTAGGGGCCTCACAAACACTAGGTCTTGAATTTGGATCCCAGGTCCCATGTAAAAATGCCAGGTGGAAATGGCAGCAGTCTGCACTTCTGGTACTGGTGGGTGGGGCCTTGAAATCTCAGAGTGAAGAGAAAAGGAAGTAGAAGTCATCCAGGATGATTCCCAAAGTCATCCTTGGGTTTCCACAGGGACACACAGTGTCCTTGATACACACACACACACACACACGCGCGCGCGCGCACGCGCGCGCGCACACGCACACGCACACGCACACACACACACACATACACACGAAATAAATAAAGCTTATAATATGATGTTCAACATATATAACTCATATCTGTTTTAACCATCATTAAGGTCTTTGTTAACCCATATGCTTAGTCTTGTCTCTATTGGAGAAGTTATTGATGAAGTTCTGGAAGTCCACTGAAATATAAATTCAATGTATCAATAATTAGCTTTCAGATAAAAATTTGGATATGAGGGGGGTAGTGGTTTTGAAAGCTAGACTGCAAATAAAGGACAAGTACAAATAAAACTCCACAGAGGAAAGTGAAAAACTTGATTTGAGAAAGTTATTGGAGAAGATAGGTTAGACTAAGCAACTGGGCCAAAATGTAGAACAGATCAGTAGGCTGCAATGAGACACTGGGAAAACCAGAAATTGTCATAATCTCATTGCCACTTCAAGTACTTAAATATGAAGAGAAGAAAAAATTCAATGAAAACAGTAAAGTAACTTTATTATTATGAGACATAGAACCTCAGTGGTGGATTATGAAGGGAAATGTGTTTGTTTCTTGGATAAATGTGCCAATTCATGGCAAGTGAGGGAGAACTATAGATATCAATATGAAAAAAACCCTTTATCAATGCCATCATGTAAACAGAATTCCACTCTCATAAAAGCTATGCGCAAAATAATGGCGGAATATTCTGACAAGAGAGCTTCTAGATCAGAAGTAAAGTCAAAAATGCAAGGTCTAAAATGTACTGTGGTTTTTGTTTCAATTGGATACAAAAAGATAAGGAGCACAGAGAAACCTGCTTTTTCACGGGGATTTGGTGATTCACAGTTCCCTAGTTGAAGAATCATGCTATTCTCTACAAAAGCCTCATGTAGGAGACTCAGGTGGGAGGAAGAGGAAGAGAGAAGGCCTTTTTCTGTAATGGCGAGAGGTGATTCAGTTATTGGGCAAGAAGTAGAGCACAAATGTTGGGATTCACGGCTAGTAAACAGTTTGGTCTGTTAACATGACTCTGTGACACTTGGTGCCAAATCATCTATTACAGAACCTCAAGAGCAATTATGCTGCGCAATAGTGAGGCAGAATAAGCGTCAGACAAATCCTCCTCTGGTGCCTTTGGAGAGAAATCAGGACAGAAAAAGGCTGAGAGTGTTTAGATAAAGTGACCTTAGAGAAAACAGCCTCCTGCTGTTGGGAAAGAGAGAGCATTTTTGTGACACTTGAAAACATGTGAATTATAGAGACTGAATGAGGGCTTCTTCCAACAAAGACATGTTACCAACCAGAGACCCCTAATAAGTCAGTATCTACTTTTTGGAAGTAGAGGTGCCTGGTCCTACCAAACTCAATAAGAAAAGAAGAAAGATATTTTTCTGAGAGACAAGCATAAAAAAAAAGAAAAATGATGCTTTTATAACTCATCAGAAGCCTATCCGAATATGTCAAAAGAAGATGACTTTTTTCCTCTAATGCAATGTGAGACATTCTTGCAGATAGGAGTGTTATCTAAAACATTAATAGTTTAAATTGGTAAAATGACACATAACAAAGTAAGATACATGTGTGAAAATATCCTGGGAGTGGAAGAACAAACATCATAGTAATGTCAACTTGCCCTAAGTTAATGTGAAAAGTTTGCATAATCAGTATTTATGTTAATAGGAATGCACAAGGTACTTATAATGTCAAATGGAATAATGAACACAAAGAGCAGTTGCATAAATTCTGGAATTTCAAAACAATAGGAGGGTGCTAACAAGAAAGAGAATTTTTTTTCTTTTTTTTTGTGTGTGTGTGTGCATGTGTGTCTGCATGTCTGTGCATCAGAAGGCGCTGTGTGTGGTACCTGTGGAAGTTCAAGGGTGGCTTTGGGAATCATCCTAGATTGCTCTGTCCTCTTTTTGTTTTACTCTGGGGTTTCCTAGGCTCTGCCCTCCAGGGCCTAAAGTACAGACCAATGCCATTTCTATGGGATCTGAATCCCAAACTTATGTGTTTCTGCTTATGAGGCAGAGGCTCAGCCATTGAGCCATCTCTCCAACCCCTAAAATAGCAAATCTTACAATGGACATAGAAATCTTTAAAATTAAACTGACAATATTTTGTTAATGATCAGATTAAATACTAAAAGAGCATAGAATCAAAATTATTGAAATGGACAAAAAGGCATGAAATTTTCAAATGTAGTAAATGTGAAACCTCAAATAGACTATGTGTGTGTGTGTGTGTGTGTGTGTGTGTGTGTGTGTGTGTGTGTGTGTTCTGTGAAACTTTTCATGGTGAGCCTCCAAACAAACCTCAATTCTTCCCAGATAAGGGAACGAAAACTAGACCAAAGTAATGATACAACAAATTTCAACCTGATGAGCCAATGTGTTTAGGGGTGATTTATAAGGGGAGAATATGGGAGAGTTACAGGATCAGGGGCAACTGAATGACAGCAGCTATGTCCTGAAAAGCCACCCTTACATGGGTAATGACTCATAGAATCTGTATACCTTGCACTCTCAACAGGACTCTCTGTAAACCTTGAGCTCTAAACTTCAGACTGCTGCCTGGCTCAAAGATTCTTTTCCCTGGTCAGCTTTCTTCATCCAGAGGAGTCTTCGCCTTGAATTTTGTTTAATTCATGAATTTCTTGAGACTTGAGTCTCCCACCAAGATTTCACTTTAGAACTTACAGAGCCGTAACCCTCCAAGATGAAATGTTTTAAATTGCTATGTGACCAAGCAAGAGTCCCCCTCAATTAAGTTAGACAGGTAACTAAGTTCAAGGGGTTATTGTATTATGCTCAGAGGAACATCACAGCTCCACAGTAGTGGATACATATGTGGTGCAGGCTTATGAGTATGCCAGAGCTTATCTGTGTACACGTGCATGAGGAAGCCAGAGCGAGACATTAGAAGTCTTCTTCTATCACTGTTTGCCTTATTGAGTCAAGACAAGGTCTCTTACAGAATCATTAGCTGTATGCTAATGCTGGGCTGGTTGGCTTCTCTCTGCCTGTCTCTGACTACAATGCTAGGGTTGCAGACCTGTGCATCTGTGAACATTTTTTCACATGGTTCCTGGTGATTTGAAATCAGGTCTTAATTTTTATAGAGCAAGTATGCTTTCCCACTAAGCCACAGTCCCAATCCCATGATAGACTTTTTCATAGTGCTTAAGCAAGTTTGTAAATGATAGCTTTGTTCTTACTTCATATACCCATTTAACTCTCAACATAATGACATAAATGTAAATAAAATGAGACCATACATTTTATTGATGGAAATGTAGTCAGATGACTTTGTAATGTGAGTGTAAAGAGATTGGAAAAAAGTCTCTGTAATTGTGATAGACAGAGTAGAATTTCTCTGGGAGGTTGTATTCCTTGCCTGTTACACCTTTTAGAGGATGCTTTGGGTTCACAGTCTGATTACTCTGACCTCTACTTCCATCTTAATAGCTCCAATTTCAGGAATTAGGGCATTATCATCTCTGGAAGGTCATTATTTGACAATCTTCATCTTTCTTTTTGTTCCTCCAAACTCCCACGTGCCCTACATATTGAATACTTTCAATTGCTTCAACCCATCAGAACATCAATTTAAAAATATCATCAAAACCATATCATCCAAGAATTTACAGAGCTCGTCACATAAATCAGGAAAAGGCAAGAGTCTAGTGTGATCTGTCTGGGATCTATCTGGGATTGATCTGCAAAAGGTAACTCCTTCCATAATATAATGGGAGGATCAGCTAGCAGTTTATACATTTCATACAAAATTAAGAAAATAGAATTAAGAAATTTTCTTAGTTTCACAGCAACACCCCATTTCTGACTACCAAATTCTGTTGCAGATCCTCTTGCTACTGTAATACTTGAGGGGAAAAAAGAGGTATTATTTGGCTTGCAGTTGCAGAAGGAATAGAATCCATTATGATGGGGAACATAGCTAAAGACAGGATAGTCAAAGCAACAAGCTGGCTCACATTACAGCAGCCATCAGGGATCAGAGAGCGTGAAAAAGCATATAGAAAATGAAGTTGGATTATATAATCCTAAGGCCGATCTCTAATGACATGGTTTCCCCAGCTTCTTTAAGCAAAGTTGCACCTGAAGATTCTGCTAGGTTGACTTTGCCTGGGGAAGAGGGGATCAACAGCTATTATATGAAAAAGTGCAAGGTTGCCATGGAAGTCCATTGATGAAGAGAAACTTACACAAGGGAAAGACTTTAGCTATATGAGTAGCCTAGTGGCCAAAGAAACCATAGTTTAGCTTTAAGGTGGGAAAGCATTGAAACAGAAGAAATAGCTTGAAGTAGGAGAGAAGAAGGTAATAGCATGGCTAGAAGAAATCTGCTTTGAGCCCCCAAACAAAAAGGGACATCTATTTTTTTATCACCTTCAAGTATTTCCAAGAATTTGGTAGGGAAATAGGACAGGGCAAGGCAGGAAGTGAAAGAATATATTATTGTGGGGAAGTCAGGAGCTTAGAGAGATAAATCCAAAGTAGATTAGATGGCTCTTGTGGTGGATTCCAGGCATTACCATATTGCAGGCAAAGTGGAAGAGTTTTACAAAATGGCCTGGCTATGCTGTAATAGGCTCTATATAACCTTCCCAGCAGCATCACTGGATAGGGACCAATATTCATACACAAAAATCTGAAGGGACAATTTGTATTCAAAGGGTGACTAAAGAGTTCAGAAAGAAGGGAAGGGGGTTACAAGAGGATGATGAGGAGGTGAATATAATCACTACACATTTTAAACGGGTATGAAATTCTGAAAAATTAAAGAAAAGTCTAATGAGATGGCTCGGTGGGTGTAGGTGCTTGCTATAAAATCTCCAGAAAACATGATTTTAACCCAGGAAACCACATGGTGAAAGGAGAGAAATGAATTCTGAAAGCTATTCTCTGGTCAACATGTGTTCACTATGGTATGTATACACAGACACATACACACACACACACACACACACACACACAAACATACACACCCACAGTAAAGCTAATAAAAATGAATAAAAAAGATTGCTTCTTTTAGAAATGCAATACTCAAAATGTTTTGGAAATTTTTGCTTTCTACTTAATACTGGTATTTTTTAATGTTTCTACAATAAGCATGAATTACTTTTATAATTAGGAAAAGGCAATAAAAGTTATTTTGCAAAAACAAACACATCTGGGAGGGTTGTTTCTGCTTTATTGCTTTTCTTGAAACAAGTAAGTTCAGTTCACAGAGGGAATGAGCTATGATTTGGGAATGAAAAAATCAGCCATTTGTGAATAGTGACCTTTGGGATAAGACTGGTCACTGAGAGGAACATCAGAGGTATGAGAAAGTTGGAGCAGACATGCAAGAAGGGAGATGGAATCAAAGGATCTGAAACAAATACTTAAAATTTCAAACCTTTTCTCACATTCTTAACAACTGGAGGGAATAGTTTTGCCTTCATTCTTCATCACCAAGCTGATTGGATTCCTGATAATATCAGGAAACCTCACACTTACTGGAATAGCATTTCCTAGTCCACAGTCCAGAAGTCAAGGGTGGCTAGTGAAAAGTTCTTCAATAAACAGGGAAACGAGGAAAGCAAAAAAGTAGACTGTCTTCACAGAGTTGTTTACTCTTTTTAAAAACTGATTGGTATTTCCTTCCATCTAATTTTAATGTTAAACTATTCCTTCTAGGATACTTATAGATGGCCACTGCTATTGTTTAAAATATTTATCCAATGTTTAAAATCAAACACCTGGCCTTTTATTTGTTTTTGGTTTTTTTATTTTTAGGGGGGTCTATGTATAGGCATATTAACATATATGCATGTACACATGTATGTTCATGTGTGTGTGCAAATGCATTTGAAGTCTGAGTAGTTGATATCATGAATCATTTTAATCACTTTTTCACATTACTTTTTTAGAGTACTCTCTAATGAAGCCAAAAGCTTGCTTATGGGGCTAATCTCCATAGCCTGCTTGCTCTCATGATTTCCAGTCTCTACATTCAAAGGCTGGAATAACAGGTGGACAGTCATTTCCACTTGGCATTTATATAGGTTCTGAAGATACCTTACTTAATAAGATACTTCTTAATAATGGAGTCATTGCTCAATACCCAGCCTGTTATTTGTACATTGGCTCATAAGTTTCACAATAGGGATGAGACTTTTTCTCATTCTACACTGAAAACCTGTGCAATATGCAAACACTGTGTTCAGCATAGAAAATGTCTTGAGTAAATATCCATTGGCCATGCTTACTTAACAAAATTATGAATTATTAATAATTCTGAATTAGGGTGGGAATAAATCCAACAGAATGACTTTTCAGGTTGTTCATTTCAAGGTGACAGAAATTTTCTTGACATGTTCATATGTTGCATATTACAAATACTATAACTTTTCCATATCCCATTTGGTATAATTCCAAGCATTATTCATTGAAAGCAGACGTTTAATCTGTTAATTTATTAATAGTCTGACACCTACGAATTAAAAGCAAGCTTCTCTGTGTTTAATACAGTGCCTAATACAAAGCAAGTGCCTTAAAATTCCAGCTGAATATGTAGATGTTTTACTTCTCTATCATCTGCAAAGTTACAATGCATGTTTCTTTTACATCACATGGATTTAGACACACATGAATTTAAGAAATGACATTTGTAACCTCCCTTCCACATTGATTCCACAGTTCACATGCTACCATGACACCAAAACACTCTATGATCAAGTTTCGACCTTCTGCTAAAATATTAAGTCTAAAATTTCCAAACTGAATGTTGAGAGTTTGGAGAAAAGATGAGAATTAAGGAAGAATAAACTTTGTGTGACACTAAATCCCAGACTCTGGTTGGTAAATTGATTTCTTTATATTGAAATATTTCTACTTCTGCAGACATCCATAAACAAAATTTTGTACTACAATTTCTTGATTGCACATTTGTCTTTTCAGTGAATGAAACCCCAATAAAGGCTCAGCCCACCTCTTATCTATATTTGATTTTATGGAATCTTGCTCAAAGAAACACTCAGTAAGTATTAGCTAAATAAATTTTAAAATGAAATCTCCAATAGCATCAATAAAACATTTCTGTGACACTTTATAAGATGAGAAGATATTGCCAAATTGATGAGATTGAGTGATAGGTAGAGGATAAAGCCATCCCCAATGTCCACATACGGAAACCACTGTTCACAGATTTGACACAATCCAAGATTATGTAACCAGAGTGTGATTAAGTTAGCGTTGTTCTCCTTATCAATGCTTCTGGTAGTCATTATTTCTTTCTCCCATTCATTCCTTCAATGAACACTTATTAGTTACTATAACTTTTTATTTGACTTCTCACATTGGCAAGTATAACCTTGGTAGATGGTTTGAATAGTTTTCAAAAAAAATCTATCAATAGGCTAACAGCAACAGCAATTTGGATGCCTAAAACTACAGAGGCAAAAGAACAGACTGTGGATGAATGAGAAAGAATCCCAGGGAAGTTATTTCATGATCCTACCAAAGGCAATATACAGATTCAATGCTATACCAATCAAAATCCCAAAGCAATTCTTCAAAGAAGTTGACCAAACAATCTCAAAGTTCATATGGAGGCACAAAAGTCCCAGGATAGCAAAAACAATCCTGAGTAACAAGAACACAGCTGGAGGTATTACCATACCAAACCTAAGTCTATACTACAAATCCATAGTTATAAAGACAGCCTGGTACTGGCTCCAAAATAGACACACAGATCAATGGATAAGGATTGAAGACCCAGATATAAGCCCACAAAGTTACAGCCAAAGGGGCCCAAAGAATCCAATGGAAAAAGAACAGCATCTTCAACAAATGGTGCTGGCAAAACTGGATCTCCACATGCAGAAGATTAAAGCTGGACCCGTACTTGTCACCATGTACAAGACTTAATTCCAAATGGATCAAGGACCTTGATATCAGGCCAGAGACTTTAAAAACCATAGTTGAAAGGATAGGGAACTCCCTCGAGCTGATTGGGCTAGGCCAACACTTCCTAAACATACATCCAATGGCACAGTCACTGCTACCAACTCTCAACAGTTGGGATCTTGTGAAATTAAAGAGCTTCTGTTCAGATAAAGAGATTGTCACACGAGCTCAAAGGCAACCCACAGAATGGGAGAAAATCTTCACTAACCACATATCTGACAGAGCTCTACTGTCCAGAGTGCACAAAGAACTTAGAAAACTAAACTCCAAGGAAAACACTGGCCCAATTAAAAAATGGGCCCTGGAACTTCAAAGAAACTTTACCAGGGATGAAATTAAAATGTCTAACAATTATCTTAAAAAATGCTCCACTTTCTTCGCCATCAGGGAAATGCAAATCAAAACTTCCCTGAGATATCATCTCACCCCGGTCAGGATGGCAAAAATCCACAATACAAACAACAACAAATGCTGGAGAGGATGTGGAGAGAGGGGAACTCTCCTACATTGTTGGTGGGAATGCAGGCTCATACAGCCACTCTGGCGAGCCGTCTGGAGATTCTTAAAGAAATTAAAGATTGAAATGCCATATGACCCTGCTATCCCACTTTTGGGAATAACCCCCCATGCAGCAGAGGTTCGCCTCGATAGCACAAGCTCGACCATGTTCATAGCAGCACTGTTTACAATAGCAAAGTCATGGAATCAACCTAAATGTCCAACAGTTGACGAGTGGATAAGGAAACTGTGGTACATCTATACAATGGAGTACTACTCAGCCATCAAAAATGATGAATTACTGGAATTTGCTGGGAAATGGATGTCATTAGAAAGAATTATATTAAGTGAAGTATCCCAAACCCAGAAAATTAATCGCCGTATGTACTCCCTAATAGGTGGCTCCTAGTACCAAACTCACCCAGCCCACATTGAGACACTCAAAAGTAAACCTATGTAACACAGTAATTGCAAGGATTATGAACAAGAGAGATGGGTTAGGAGGGCCACACCAGAAACAAGGAGAGAGGGGACCATGTTACAGCAGAGAAAATAGGCCTCCATCAAGGTCTGCAAGTAAGTAATGAGAAACCTGGTTAAGTTCACAGACGTTCTTTCCTGATCTCACCAGAAGGGGAGGGCATATAGTCTAGCAGATAAAAAGTAATCATTTTGCAAATGGGTGATGGACCCCTCCCTCAGTGAGGTTTCCTACTCTTATTACATCTACCCTTGAATGTGCTATTACAACAAGACTCCAGTTTAACAGCTTTTTGTCTCTGGCCAGGGGGTGACATACAGTGCCCAGCAGAATGGAGTGAAGGGAATTGCAGGAGCAGCAAAACTGCAAAAGAAAATCAACAAACCACAATCCAGAACTTCAGAGACTCTATATCAATCACATAGAACTAGGACAGCCTAATCTCTCCCCATCCTGGAGCTCAGGGACATTTGCGGAAGAGGGAGCGGTAAGATTGTAAGAGCAAAAGGATGGGAGGAACAACGATTTGCAAGATTCTCAACAATAGTTGGGGCCAAAGCAATCATAATGGGACTTTGCATGCCCTGCGCAATGTCCAGCGCACTGTTGCCCCCATAAAGTTTAGCATCTGTTAAGGGCACCGAGATCCCTGGAGGCAAGGGATTGACAGCCATAGTAGTAATCTTATGCTTAAGGGGAACAAGAGAAAGGGCTTATGGAAATGCCACTGGGTCCTTATATGTCATCGGAGAGGAGGACCCAGTGGAGAGTTAGGCGTACACAATAAAGGACTCTCTGGGAATTGGGGGGAGGCACTGGGGGAAGGGGGAGGGGAGGAGGGGGTTTGGGGGGAGGAGGGGGGAGGGAGGGAACTGGTAAAAAATTTTAAAATGTATAATTAAATTTTTAATAAAAAAAAGAAAGAGAAAAAAAAGTTGTTTCATGAAAAAAACCAAGAAAAACATAAAAATAAGCCCTGTTATAGTTCAGGTACAGTTTCAGAGGAGTTGATTCAGACTGGGAAACAGCATAACTCAAGAACGGGAACAATCTGGGGAAGAGAGCTGAGAGAGGGCTACATCTTCACTAAACTACAAATTTTCTTTTGCTGTTGCAAACACAGGGCTGCTGAATCTTTCCCTTGAAAATATTTAGATATGTCACTATACAGATGCCCTTTGTTCAGTTTCTAGCACACAGTTGAAACAAAAATAGATTTAGTCTGTGAAAGATCTAATGGTCTGAACTCCCCAGAATGATATTCAAATAATTCTAGAGCCAAGGTCAGAGAACAGGACAATGAACCTATACCTACATTGCTGTGTGTTCCCTGTATTGACAAATTATCATGCACTAAGAGCACCACACCCTGGAGACCTGGTGCTGAAATGTTTATTGCCATTTAGTACAATGATTCCCCATGTTCATAAGATACTGCATCTTAAGAATGTCTCTTAAATTTCAATTTTTAGAACATTTTAAATAAAACCTTATTCTTGTTATGTCTTGGGGAAAAATAATAACACTGAGAAAATGCTAGCATTCTAAGTCTAAATTAAGTTATATATCACCCCCCAAAAACTCTTTTCTCTTTCTCATTTTGTCTTCAGCAGACATCTGCATCAATCTAGTTCTGTAGCTTCCATGTTATTTGTGTCTGTGATCCTATCATAACCTACTTATATCCTTCTACATTTTATACTACATTGTATTATAGAGGCAATCTCTTAATGACAAGTTGGTTAACTGGGATTCCAAGACAATACGTAATCAAGATTCATGTTCAGACTCACACTACTTTAATGATCTGAAAAAGAAATATCCTTATTCTCTGGGTCAACATCATGCTCCATTAGCTCATACATGAGAGTGGAATGAAATCAATGCTTCCACAGATCTCAAGGTCAAGTCTGGACAGAAGAGTGTCACATAGTGTGGGAATATCATGAGACATCTTAGAGTGTGACCCATTTTCCATGAAAAGAAAAAAAAATCATTTTCTTATTCTTGCAGAGAATCATAGATACTCATAGAGCCTGACCTAAGACCATTCTTCTCTATCATAGAAGGTTGTCCTCTTCAATTGAAACTGTAAGTTTAAAGTCAGACGTGGAGGCTTTTGAGGGGAGAAAGGGGACCTTCCTAGTAAATCAGATCAGTTGAATTATCCCTGGTGATCAATGAAATGATAGTTTCCACATCTAGGTTGGACAGGGTATCTCATACCTCTGATCCCAGCACTTATGAGGCAAAGGCAAGGGGCTGGAGAGGTGGCTCAGGGGTTAAGCCTCTGCCTTGAGGCGGAAGGTCCTGAGTTCAGATCCTAGACCCCACGTACAGACGTCGGGCGGAAGCGGGGGTGGCATGTGTTTCTGGTCCTGGTAGGGTAAAGCCTGTGAATCCCAGGGCAGAATAAACAAGGAGGAGGTAGAGGCGGTCCATGGTGGTTCCTGAATTTGCCCATGGTTCTACATACACATACAATACACACACACGCAGACACTCACACATGCACAATTGAATAAAAAAAAGAGGCAAAGGCAAGAAGATTAGGTCTTTCTGTCCATCCTTAGGTACATAATGAATTTACAAGTACCTTAAATGTCTGAAAACAACAACAAAGCAACAATATTAACAGCATAGAACAAATAAATAAAAACCAAAGAAGTAAACACATATGTATGGGAGGATTCTGAGAATTTGGTGTAAAAGACAGGAAAATTCAGAGGAAGGAAGGAGAATGGTGAAGTCCTCAGAGCTTTCTGAAGCATGCTCCATGAAGAGTGTCACTGATTGAAAGTCAGATTGGTGGAAATGACCCATCAAGTAAGATCATTACCTTAAAAAATAGGTAATTATGAAGCAGTTGGGATGATGAATGAAAGAAAGTTCTAAGATCCCAATTAGCTGCATGGAATGACCAAGTAGTTTATCTTCTAATTTTCAAGCATAAGCCAGATGTTCTCTGATGAATGAACATATGTTTTGTTGTCTGTTGTTCTATGAACTTGCTGGATTCAGATACATATAATTTACTTTTTTTCTGTGTTCCATTTTCTATATAGCATCAAAGTTAACTTTTAAGGAAAGTTTCCATTGTTGCTTTAGACTCTATAGGGGCACATATTAAAATAAGCATATAAATAACATTTATTTAGTGATTGTTATACTTAGCCAGTAATGTATAAAAAACTCCAATAGGATTGAGGGAGAAAATATCAATTAATCATTTTAATCAATAACTAAGAATCTAATAAGAGAAAATAAAGATAACCATGAGGTTTTAAATTAGATATAATCAAATTATTAAAACAGATGATCTACCAAAATTTAAAAAAAGCAAATGTTCATTGAGCACCTGGTTAATTCTTTTAGAAGATAGTACTTGACTTCCATTTTGAGGACTTGAGAAAGTCAGGATTCACAGGGAGTCAGAGGTTGGCAAGAATGGATTTGCCACAGTACCTTAAACTACTTACCATCATAGCAGTTGAATTTGTGTTTTTTGCAAACATTATTTAACTATCCTTGACATATCTCCATTCAGTATCTTATCTTCTACACTCAGCTCCAAGTAAGGACATCTGTCTGAAATTCTGCAATGGAAACATATAGCAACTTGATCACACAAGTCCTGTCATTTAGTCTGAAATATATTCATGCAATTAAGAACTTGAGTTGCTCATGGATGTTATTTATAGGACTGGCATTATTTGTAATAATCGGAGAAGAGAGGATGAAGTTGAATAGTTAGAAATTTGCTTGTTCTTCTTAGAATTGCTATTAAATTAGTTCTTTAATTAATGCCAACTATATGCAAGCATATCCATGTGGGGAACATGTGGGAGAATCTCTTTTAGAGTGTAATTGGGGAAACCTTCAATTAAAATGCTTTGGTTACAGACTGTTTTTTTTTTTTCTTGGTCATGGGCCAGCAAGATGACTCTGTGTATAAAGTGTTTGTTGCCACGTCTGCCAACTTGAGTTCACATGGTAGAAAGGGATCACCAGCTTCCTCAAATTGCCTTCTGACTCCACATGTGTGCCACAGCACATACACATCTGCATACCCAGAGAAGATAATGTGGTGTAATGTGTAAATAGTTGAACAAAACACACAAGTTTACCGAATAAAGAATGACTTTGGGCATTAGTTATCTACATAATTGAGGAATTAGATTATTCTAGATGAGAGGAACAATGAAGAAAGAAACCATAGGTGAGCATCATGGGCAAGGAAGTGTAACGATTTGACCCCCCAAATTAGTGGAACTACTTTGAGACACACCAATATGTTCTTTACATTTCATTGTCCTGACATGACACTTTTGCTAGGGTGTGAACTTCTTTTCCTTAAGTGAGTGTTTCAGAGGACCTATGCACATAAGTCTGAATAGATAACTTCAGTTCTTCTCTATGATTTGAACTGAGGCATAGAAAAGATAGTCAAACGAGTCTGTACCACTCCTTATGAAATACATGACAGCTGAAGTATTAAAGATTAATAAGCAAAGAAACAAATGCCATTATACTACAGAAAGAGGAACCGAGCACATATTTGGGGGGTAATGAATAAAAAAAGTTACTAATAAAGAACAAGAGTGACTCAGTTCTGAACTTTCCAGTTCCCAACTTCAAGAATTTGGAGTGATGTTATTGTATCTTTTCTGTAGTCATAACCCATGAATTTTCTTTTGTAAGGCTAAGTTGCACTTCCTTAAACCTGATTGTCTGCATAGAAAATACCACTATGAAGGGAAAATGATGCTAAGTCTTCAAATTGTAACCAAAGTTCCTCCAAGTCCATGCTTAACCTCTGCATTTTGCTGTTCAACCAAACTGCTCTAAGCTAATTTATTCCTAACCGAGATGTTCCTTGGTTGTTATCTAGTATTCGTTCTACTACATACAATTTTCTACTAGAAATAAAAATCTAAAGACCATTAACAGAATGTTCTCATTGGTGGGGACATATAAACTGTATAAGGGAATAGGGTCCAAACACCATTTCCTTGAATGGCAGGGTCATTTAAGTAGTTGCAAATCTCCTAACAAATAGTACTGCAATGATTTACTCTTGTGAAATGAAGAAAGCTTTATAATTTATCTAAGTTTCTTATATAATCACATTCATTATTCTTTTAGAACATACTGCTAAGTAAAGAAATACTAGGTTATAAGGAAGAATGTGTGGTATAATCCTAAGTGGCTTCAATGATTAGATAATTATCTTTTCTGATGTTCTAGTTTTTATGTATTTACAAGCTTGAATATGGATCCATATTTTCAGCTTTTAAATCTTCCTTTAACATTTCTTATAAAATAAATGTGCCAGAAAACTAAAATTTGTCAAGGTTGGTATATCTAGACAAACTTTTATTTTTGTGTGTTTTGAATTCTGTGAGTGGTGCGTGTGTGTGTGTGTGTGTGTGTGTGTGTGTGTGTGTGTGTGCCGCACATCAATATGTATAATGCCTCGATGCATGCACATATGGAAGAATTAACTGGACTTTGTAGTCTTCTATTGTTCTTCATGCATTCAGGGAAGGTCTCTCTTGCTGACTAGAAACTCACCATTTCATCTAGGCTGACAAGTCAAATTCAGATTCTCATGCAAGTGCTCATTGAGCCATCAACAAGGTCCCTCACTGTTTTAATTTTTTATTATATTCATCAGAGAGACAGAGAGAGAGAGAGAGAGAGAGAGAGAGAGAGAGAGAGAGAGAGAGAGAGAGAGAGAGAGAGAGATGATAAAACTCACCTGTGGAGATTAGAGGATAATTTTCAAAGATAAGTTCTCTCCTTCGATCATATGAGTTCACTTGTAATTTTTTAAAGAAAGCTTTAGTGAATAAAAGGTTTTGGGAGAGGAATTAGAAAAAATATATATTGAGTGAAGTATCCCAGACACCTTATGTACTCCCTAATAGTGAATCTTAGCTCCAAGCCCACTTAATGACATATTCAATGGTAAATCTCTGTAATAGCTATTGTAATCGCAAAGATTATAAACAGGAGGGAAGAGGGAAGAGAATCAGGCTTCAGTAGAGAAAATAGGTGACTCTCAAGAATTGCATGTTAAGTATCAAGACATCTGGTGAACCTTACTCTCACTTCCCTTCCTGGTCACTTGCTACTGAACAGGTTTGATCTCACCAATCAGAGAAGATATGGGGACTAGTAGATAGGTGGTAACCATCCCACAAATGGGACACTCACCCCCTCTCCCTCACTGTTGTGTCCTACTCCTATTCTTCTATTTACCTTTGAGTCTACTCTTATATTAAGATATTCATTTAAACAGTCTTTTATCTTTGGTTAGGAGGTGACCTTGGATACCAATCAGGATGCAGACAAGAGCAGTGCAGAAAGGCAAAACTGAAAACAACAACAAACCATAATTCAGCCTGGAACCAGACAAGCCAAATCTCTCCCCATCCTAAAGCTCAGGGAACCTCGTGGAAAAGTGGGCAGCAAGATTGTAGGAGCCTAAAGATGGGGAGGACCAAGATATACAAAATACTCCACACAGGAACTCTTCGACATTGCTGGTGGGAATACAGGCTCATACAACCACTCTGGGGAGCTATTTGGAGATTCTTAAAGAAATTAAAGATTGAAATGCCATTTGACCCCGCTATTCCACTTCTGGGAATAACCCCACATACAGCAGAAATTCACCTTGATAGCACAAGCACGATCATGTTCATAGCAGCACTGTTTACAATAGCAAAGTCATGGAATCAACCCAAATGTCCAACAGTTGACGAGTGGATAAGGAAACTGTGGTACATCTATTCAATGGAGTACTACTCAGCCATCAAAAATGACAAATTACTGGAATTTGCCGGGAAATGAATGTTATTAGAAACAATTATATTAAGTGAAGTATCCAAGACCTAGAAAATTAAGCACCATATGTACTCCCTAATAGGTGGCTCCTAGTACCAAACCCACCCAGCCCACCTAGAGACACTCAAAGATAAATCTATGTAATACCTACAGTAATTGCAAGGATTATGAACAGGAGGGATGGGGTTGGAGGGCCACACTAGAAACAAGGAGAGAGGGGACCATGTTACAGCAGAGAAAATAGGCCTGTATCAAGGACTGCAAGTAAGTAATGAGACACCTGGTTAAGTTCACAGACTTTTGTTCCTGATCATTTACAACTGAGGGGGTATGATCTCACCAGAAGGGGAGGGCATATAGTCTGGCAGATAAAAAGTCACCATTTTGCAAATGGGTAATTGACCCCTCCCTCACTGTGGTTTCCTACTTTTATTACATCTACCCTTGAATGTGCTCTTATAATAAGACTCCAGTTTAACAGCTTTTTGTCTCTGGCCAGGGGGTGACATATAGTGCCCAGCAGGATGGAGTGAAGGGCATTGCAGGAGCAGCAAAACTGCAAAAGAAAATCAACAAACTACAATCCAAAACTTCAGAGACTCTATATCAACCACCTAGAACTAGGCCAGACTAATCTCTCCCCATCCTGAAGCTCAGGGAAATTTGCGGAAGAGGGGGCGGTAATATTGTAAGAGCACAAGGATGGGAGGAGCAATGATTTGCAAGATACTCCACACAAGTTAGGGCCGAAGCAATCATAATTGGACATTGCATGCCCGGCGCAATATCCAACACACTATTGACCTCACAAAGTCTAGCATCGGCTAAAGGCACCAAGATCCTTGGAGGCAAGGGATTGACAGCCACAGTAGTGTTCCTATGCTTAAGGGGAGCACAGGAAAGGGTTCAGGGAAATGCCACTGGGTCCTTGTACGTCATCGGAGAGGAGGGCCCAGAGGAGAGTCAGGCATGCACATTAAAGCATTCTCAGGGGATGGGGGGTGAGGCACTGGGGGATGAGGAGGGAGGGGTGAGGGGCAGGGGAGCACGGAGGTTGGGGGGAGGAGGAGGGAGGGAGAATACCGGTGTACCTACTAAGTTTGTATGAGCGGAAATAAGAATAAAAAATGTTTAAAAAAATACTCCACACAAGTTAGGGCTGCTGCAACTAGAATTGGGCTTTGCCTGATTGGCACACTGGCTGACATGTCAACGACCCTTCCCCTCAAAGTATAGAATGGATCACAGTGGAGAAGGCTCCAGGAAGTAGGATCCTTAGAGGTAAGGGAATAACAGGCATAATAGAGTTCCCATTCTAATGGGGAGCACAAGAAGGGGGTCCAGGCTATGCCACTGAGTCCTTATCCCTCACTAGGCTAGAGGTCTCAGAGGGAGATTTGGCATTCACACAAAAGGATGCGCCAGGGGATCGGAGGGAGAAGGGGGAGGCAATGAGAGAGGGGGAGAGAGGGAGGGGCGAAAGGAAGTCCGGAAAGGGGACAGTGCAAGGGGGGACGACTGGGGAGGGATGGAGTGAGAGAGAGGACAGGGGTACCTATTGAGCTTTTAGATTAGGAAAAAAAGTAAAATGTGGGAGAAAAAAAAGTTCTTGGGTGAGAAATTTTCTTGTGTTTTTCCCCCTTACCTCACGAATAGCTACCCCATTGCCTCTGGCCTCTATGTTTCCAAAGAGAAATTAGCTCTTGAGTTAATCTTAAGTGAGCATCTTTGTATAAGAGGAATTCTATTCTCTTACTATTGGTAAGATTTTTCTTTGTATTTTAGCATTTTCAACATGATACATCATAGATCCAGATCTTTCCTTGCCTGGATTTTGTTGAGTCTTCTGAATGCAAATTATTGTTTTCAAAAAATTTGAAGCATTTAAGATAGTGTTTCTTTCAAATTTCTTTGTGTTTTCCTCTTTTTCTCTTTATCATCACCTTTTCCCCCATATCTTTTCTCCATAATTTACTGTTCATCAGATATTATGATCTTTATGAACACTTTTGTTTGTTCATTTCCTCCTTTTTCTAGTACATATACTGTTCAGTCTTTAAACTGCTGCCTTTTAGTTACTAAACGTGGAAATTCCAGAACTTCCTCTCCTTTCAATAATTTTGCTTTCTTTAGCAATTTCCTCTTTGGAGTTTTTTTTTAAATAACCTTTCTCCTTTATATGTGGTTCCCATTAGTTCATCGAGTATATTTATCTACTAGCTAAAGCTTGCTAGCTCTATCATCTGGGTGCTTCTGTTGTCACTTTCTCCTGTGCTTGGCTAACAATTTCCTACTTCTTTTTATAGCTTGGTTTGTTATTGGGAACTAGACATTTTAAGCAATATGTTAGAACTGACCCCTCATATTGGAAGTTGTTTTGCATTTTCTTTGTTCATTTGTTTAATCAGATGCATTAAATCTTAGTAAAACCTATCCCTTCCTCCATAGAAGAGATGATAGGAAGAGTGTGACAGCCAAAGATAAGGAGTAAGAATGTAAGAGCCAGAGGGTGACTGAAATATTGCCAAATAGTGTCTCCGGGATGTGGCAGGGATTCCGTTCTCATAGACTCATAACATTCATGTTCTTCTTACTGAAATGGACCTTACAGATCTCTATTGAACTTTTCATCCATGCACCAAAGAATACACATTTTTCTCAGCAGCACACTGAACTTTCTCCAAAATAGATCACATATTGGGCCATAAAACGAATCTTCACATATACAGGAAAGTTGAAATTCTAGCCTGTACCTATCAGACCACCACAGCCTAAAGCTTGACATCCACAACACAACAAACAACATAAAATACACTAACTCCTGGAAACTAAAAACTATGATGCTGAATAAGAATTGGATTTAGGAAGAAATTACAAAGGAAATTCAAGATTTCCTGGAAATGAACAATAATGAAAATGCAACTTACCAAAGAATTTTGGACACAATGAAAGCTGTCCTAAGCAGAAAGTTCATAGCTCTTAATGTTTACATAAAAAACGAAACATCATAATTAAATAACTTAACCATGCAGGTTTGAGTTTTAGAGACACTAGAGCAATCTGTTTCCAAAAGCAGCAGAAGAGAGGAGATCAGCAAAATCAGGGGAGAAATATCTGAAATAGAGATAAGGAAAATGATATAGAGACTCAAACAGTCAAAAAGCTGGTTCTTTGAAAAAATCAGTAAGATTGATACACCCCTAGCTACATTAACCAAAAGCAAGAGAGAGAAAGCCCAAATTAACAATATTAGAAATGAAAATGGAGTTATCACTACTGATACCCAAGAAATCCAGAGAATCATAACATCATATCTGTAAAACTTATACCTTGTGAAATTTTACAACACAAAAGAGATGGATGAATTCCTAAGTAAGCACAACTTCCCTAAATTGAATCAGGAATTTGTGAATTATTAAAATAGTCCTATAACATATGAGGAAATGGATAAAGTAATCTCGAATCTTCCCACCAAAAAATGTCCTGGGCCAGATGGATTCAGCAAAGAGTTCAACCAGACATTTAAGGAGCTAATAATACCAATACTCCTTAAACTGTACCATCAAATAGCAAAGGAAGGAACACTACCAAATTTCTTCTATGAAGCTAATATCATCTTAATCCCAAAACCTAATAAAGATACACTCAAAAAAGAAAACTGTAGGCCAATCTCTTTGATGAACACAGATGCAAAGGTTCTCAACAAAGTCTTAGCAAATTGGATTCAAAAAAATATCAAAAAGATCATTCACGGGGACCAAGTAGGCTTCATCCCCGGCACACAAGTTTGGTTCAACATACGCAAATCAATAAATGTAATTCACCATTTAAATCAGTCCAAAATCCAAAACCGCATGATACTCTCGATAGATGCAGAAAAAGCTTTGACAAGATCCAACAGCCCTTTATTATCAAAATCCTAGAGAGAGTTGGAATGGAAGGAACCTTTATCAATAGAATAAAAGCAGTATACAACAAGCCTACAGCAAGGATTATAATCGATGGGGAAAAACTTCAACCACTCCTGCTTCGATCAGGAACTAGACAAGGCTGTCCACTGTCACCACTTCTATTCAATACTGAACTTGAAGTCTTAACTGAAGCCATAAGACAAGAAAAGGAGATAAAGGGATTCAAGTCGGCAAGGAAGATGTCAACCTAACCCTATTTGCAGATGACATGATATTAATACCTGAGTGATTCTAAAAATTCCACCAGGAAACTCCTAGAACTAATACATAAGTTCAGCAGAATGTCATGTTACAAAATAAACATGAAAAAATCAGTGGCCTTCCTACATGCCAAGGACGGAAATAGTGAAAAAGCCTAAGAGAAACAATCCAATTTACTATAGCAAAATGAAATACCTGGGTATAAACCTAACCAAGCAAGTAAGATACCTTTAAAATGAAAATTTTAAAACCCCAAAGAAAGAAATTACAGAAGACATCAGAAGGAAGAAAGACCTCCCATGCTCCTGGATCAGCAGAATCAACATCATAAAAATGACCATCCTACCAAAGGCAATATACAGATTCAATGCTATACCAATCAAAATACCCAAGCAACTTTTTTTATAATACATTTTTATTATTATTTCAGCTCATACAAACTTAATAGGTACACCAGTTCCCTCCCTCCCTCCTCCTCCCCCCCCGAACCCCCTGCTCCCCTTCCCCTCACCACTCCCTCCCCATCCCCCAGTGCCTCCCGCCCCAATTCCCAGAGTCCTTTCTTGTGCATGCCTGACTCTCCTCTGGGCCCTCCTCTCCGATGACATACAAGGACCCAGTGGCATTTCCCTGAACCGTTTCCTGTGTTCCCCTTAGGTATAGGAACACTGCTGTGGCTGTCAATCCCTTGCCTCCAAGGATCTTGGTGCCTTTAGCAGATGTTAGACTTTGTGAGGTCAATAGTGTGTTGGATATTGCGCAGGGCATGCAATGTCCAATTATGATTGCTTCGGCCCTAACTTGTGTGGAGTATCTTGCAAATCATTGCTCCTCCCATCCTTGTGCTCTTACACTCTTACCGCCCCCTATTCCGCAAATTTCCCTGAGCTTCAGGATGGGGAGAGATTAGGCTGGCCTAGTTCTAGGTGGTTGATATATAGAGTCTCTGAAGTTCTGGATAGTGGTTTGTTGATTTTCTTTTGCAGTTTTGTTGCTCCTGCAATGCCCTTTACTCCATCGTGATGGGCACTGTATGTCACCCCCTGGCCAGAGACAAAAAGCTGTTAAACTGGAGTCTTATTATAAGAGCACATTCAAGGGTAGATGTAATACTTATAACCAAAAGTGGAATCACTGGGTCATATGGCATTTGGCAATGGGAGGGGTCAATCACCCATTTGCAAAATGGTTACTTTTTCATCTGCTGGACTATATGCCCTCGCCTTCTGGTGAGTTCATACCCCCTTAGTTGTAAATGATCAGGAACGAATGTCTGTGAACTTAACCAGGTGTCACATTACTTTCTTGCAGTCCTTGATGGAGGCCTATTTTCTCTACTGTAACATGGTCACTTCTCTCCTTGTTTCTGGTGTGGCCCTCCAACCCCATCCCTCCTGGTCATAATCCTTGCAATTACTGTAGGTAATACATAGATTTACCTATGAGTGTCTCAAGGTGGGCTGGGTGGGTTTGGTACTAGGAGCCACCTATTAGGGAGTACATAAGGCGCTTAATTTTCTGGGTTTGGGATACTTCACTTAATATAATTGTTCCTAATGACATCCATTTCCTGGCAAATTCCAGTAATTCATCATTTTTGATGGCTGAGATGTACCACAGTTTCCTTACCCACTCGTCAACTGTTGGACATTTGGGTTGATGCCATGTCTTTCCTATTGTATACAGTGCTGCTATGAACATGGTTGTGCTTGTGCTATCAAGATGAAACCTCTGCTGTATGGGGGGTTATACACAAAAGTGGAATTGCAGGGTCATATGGCATTTCAATCTTTAATTTCTTAAAAATCTCCAGATGGCTCGCCAGAATGGCTGTATGAGCCTGCATTCCCACCACCAATGTAGGAGAGTTCCCCTCTCTCCACATCCTCTCCAGCATTTGTTATTGTTTGTATTGTGGATTTTTGCCATCCTGAGACTCCGGTGAGAGGATATCTCAGGGAAGTTTTGATTTGCATTTCCCTGATGGCTAAAGAAGTGGAGCATTTTTTAAGATATTTGTTAGACATTTTAATTTCATCCCTGGTAAAATTTCTTTTAAGTTCCAGGGCCCATTTTTTGATTGGGCCATTGGTTTCCTTGATGTTTAGTTTTCTAAGTTCTTTGTGCACTCTGGACAGTAGAGCTCTGTCAGATATGTGGTTAGTGAAGATTTTCTCCCATTCTGTGGGTTGCCTTTGAGCTCGTGTTACAATCTCTTTATCTGAACAGAAGCTCTTTAATTTCACAAGATCCCAACTGTTGAGAGTTGGTAGCAGTGACTGTGCCATTGGATGTCTGTTTAGGAACTGTTGGCCTAGCCCAATCAGCTCGAGGGAGTTCCCTATCCTTTCAACTATGGTTTTTATAGTCTCTGGCTTTATATCAAGGTCCTTGATCCATTTGGAATTAAGTCTTGTACATGGTGACAAGTATGGGACCAGCTTTAATCTTCTGCATGTGGAGATCCAGTTTGGCCAGCACCATTTGTTGAAGATGCTGTTCTTTTTCCACTGGATTCTTTGGGCCCCTTTGTCAAAGACCAAATGGCTGTAATTTTGTGGGCTTATATCTGGGTCTTCAATCCTTATCCATTGATCTGTGTGTCTATTTTGGAGCCAGTACCAGGCTGTTTTTATAACTATGGATTTGTAATATAGACTAAGGTTCAGTATGGTAATACCTCCAGCAGTGTTTTTGTTACTCAGGATTGTCTTTGCTATCCTGGGTCTTTCATGCCGCCATATGAATTTTGAAATTGTTCGGTCAACTTCTTTTTTTTTTATTAAAATTTAATTATACATTTTAAAATTTTTTACCAGTTCCCTCCCTCCCCCCTCCTCCCCCTCCCCTTCTCCCAGTGCCTCCCCCCCAATTCCCAGAGAGTCCTTTATTGTGTACGCCTAACTCTCCTCTGGGTCCTCCTCTCCGATGACATATAAGGACCCAGTGGCATTTCCATAAGCCCTTTCTCTTGTTCCCCTTAAGCATAAGATCACTACTATGGCTGTCAATCCCTTGCCTCCAGGGGTCTCGGTGCCCTTAACAGATGCTAGACTTTATGAGGGCAACAGTGCGCTGGACATTGCGCAGGGCATGCAAAGTCCCATTATGATTGCTTTGGCCCCAACTATTGTTGAGAATCTTGCAAATCGTTGCTCCTCCCATCCTTTTGCTCTTACAATCTTACCGCCCCCTCTTCCGCAAATGTCCCTGAGCTCCAGGATGGGGAGAGATTAGGCTGGCCTAGTTCTATGTGATTGATATAGAGTCTCTGAAGTGCTGGATTGTGGTTTGTTGATTTTCTTTTGCAGTTTTGCTGCTCCTGCAATTCCCTTCACTCCATTCTGCTGGGCACTGTATGTCACCCCCTGGCCAGAGACAAAAAGCTGTTAAACTGGAGTCTTGTTGTAATAGCACATTCAAGGGTAGATGTAATAAGAGTAGGAAACCTCATTGAGGGAGGGGTCCATCACCCATTTGCAAAATGATTACTTTTTATCTGCTAGACTATATGCCCTCCCCTTCTGGTGAGATCAGGAAAGAAAGTCTGTGAACTTAACCAGGTTTCTCATTACTTACTTGCAGACCTTGATGGAGGCTTATTTTCTCTGCTGTAACACGGTCAACTTCTTTAAAGAATTGCTTTGGGATTTTGACTGGTATAGCATTGAATCTGTATATTGTCTTTGGTAGGATGGTCATTTTTACGATGTTGATTCTGCCAATCCAGGAGCATGGGAGGTCTTTCCACCTTCTGGTGTCTTCTGCTATTTCTTTCTTGAGGGTTTAAAATTTTCATTGTAAAGGTCTTTTACCTCCTCGGTTAGGTTTATACCAAGGTATTTCATTTTTTTAGGGGCTATAGTAAATGGGATTGTTTCTCTCAAGGCTTTTTCACTTCTTTCATTCTGGGCATATAGGAAGGCCTCTGATTTTTGCACATTTATTTTGTATCCTGCCACCCTGCTGAACTTCTCAATTAGTTCCAGGAGCTTCCTGGTGGAGTTTTTGGGATCACTCAGGTATAAGATCATGTCATCTGCAAATAGGGATAGCTTGACTTCTTCCTTGCCGATTTGAATCCCTCTTATGTCCCTTTCTTGTCTTATGGCTTCAGCTAAGACTTCAAGTACAATATTGAATAGAAGTGGTGAGAGTGGACAGCCTTGTCTAGTTCCTGATTCAAGTGGGAATGCTTCCAATTGTTCCCCATTGAGCATAATCCTTGCTGTGGGCTTGTTGTATACAGCTTTTATTATATTCATAAAAGTTCCTTCCATTCCTACTGTCTCTAGCGTTTTGATCATAAAAGGCTGTTGGATTTTGTCAAAAGCTTTTTCTGCATCTATTGAGAGTATCATGTAGTCTTGGACTTTGGCTGGTTTACATGATGAATTATATTTATTGATTTGTGTATGTTGAACCAACCTTGTGTGCCGGGGATGAAGCCTACTTGGTCCCCGTGAATGATCTTTTTAATATGTTTTTGAATCCGATTTGCTAAAACTTTGTTGAGAATCTTTGCATCTTTGTTCATTAGACAGATAGGCCTATAGTTTTCTTTTTTAAGTGAGTCTTTATTAGGTTTTGGGATAAAAATGATATTAGCTTCATAGAAGGAATTTGGTAGTGTTCCTTCCTTTGCTATTTCATGGAACAGTTTAAGGAGTATTGGTATTATTAACTCCTTAAATGTCTGGTAGAACTCTGTGCTGAATCCATCTGGTCCAGGACATTTTTTGGTGGGAAGATTCAAGATTACTTCCTCAATTTCCTCATATGTTATAGGAGTATTTAAATAATTCACAACTTCCTGATTCAATTTAGGTAAGTTGTGTTTACTTAGAAATTCATCCATCTCTTTTGTGTTGTCAAACTTCACAGAGTATAAGTTTTTGAAATATGATGTTATAATTCTCTGGATTTCTTGGGTATCAGTAGTGATTACTCCATGTTCATTTCTAATTTTGTTAATTTGGGTTTTCTCTCTCTTGCTTTTCGTTAATTTAGCTAGGGGTGTATCAATCTTATTGATTTTTTCAAAGAACCAGCTTTTGGATTGGTTGATTTTTTCTATCGTTTTCTTAAGCTCGATTTCAGATATTTCTCCCCTTATTTTGCTAATCTCCTCTCTTCTACTACTTTTGGGCTCAGATTGCTCTAGTTTTTCTAAAGCTTTAAGCTGGATTGTTAAGTTGTTTATTTCTGATGTTTCCATTTTTTTGATTTAGGCATTAAGAACTATGAACTTACCTCTTAGAACAGCTTTCATTGTGTCCCAGAGATTTTGGTAAGTTGTATTTTCATTATCATTCGCTTTCAGAAAATCTTGAATTTCCTTTTTAATTTCTTCCTGAATCCAGTTCTCATTCAGCATCATATTGTTAAGTTTCCAGGTGTCAGTGTATTTTCTCTTGTTTGATGTGTTGTATATGTCCAGCTTTAGGCCGTGGTGATCTGATAGGGCACAGTTTAGAATTTCAACTTTTTTTATATGTATAGATTTGTTTTGTGGCCCAATATGTGATCTATTTTGGAGAAAGTTCCGTGTGCTACTGAGAAAAATGTGTATTCTTTGGTGTGTAGGTGAAAAGTTCGATAGAGATCTGTAAGGTCCAGTTCTTTAAGAGTTTAATTAAGTTCCAAAGTGTCTCTGTTAAGCTTTTGACCTGTTGACCTATCCCATGTTGAGAGGGCGGTGTTGAAGTCCCCAAGAATTATCGTTTGGGGGTTGATTTCTTGCTTTAGACGCTATAGGGTTTTCTTAATGAATGTGGAGGGGCCCATATTGGGTGCATATATGTTCAGTATTGTGAAGTCTTCCTGGTGAATTGTACCTGTGACTAAAATTTAGTATCCCTCCGTGTCTCTTATAATTTTCTTTGGTTTGAAGTCCACTTTGTCTGATAGCATAATGGCTACCTTTGCCTCTTTTCTGCTGCCATTTGCTTGTAGAATTGTTGACCAGCCTTTTATTTTTAGAGCGTGCCTATCTTTTGTGGTGAGATGGGTTTCCTGCAGGCAGCACATTGATGGATTGTGATTTTTAATCCAAGTTTGTAATCTGTGTCTCTTGATCGGTGAGTTAATTCCATTAACGTTTAGTGTTATAATGGAGAAACTATTTTTAATTCCAGACATTTATTATGTTTAGTAGTTTTTATAAGTATATTGCTTCGCTTTTAATGGTGTTATACTTCCTTTCTGTTCTCCTGGATATGCCTGTTTTTTTCTTCAAGCTTGAAGCTTTCTAGCATTTTTTGAAAGCCTGGTTTGGTGGACATGTATCCCTTCAAGTTGATTTTGTGCTGGAAGATTTTTCTTTCTCCCTCGATCATGACGGAAAGTTTTGTAGGGTAAATCCGCCTGGGTTGATATTTTTGCTCATTCAATACTTGAAGTATGTCTCTCCCAGCTCTTCTTGCTTTAAATGTTTCCATCGAGAAGTCATTTGTTATTTTAATAAGTTTACCTTTAAAAATGACTTTTTTTTTCTCCCTTGAAGCTCTCAGCACCAGTTCTTTATCTTGAATGTGGAGTGTTTTGACTATTATTTGCCGTGGCGAGCTTCTGTTTTGGTCATATCTGTTTGGGGTGCGGAATACCTCTTGTATATGGATGGGCCTCTCTTTTTTTAGATGAGGAAAGTTTTCCTTGTTGATCGTTTGAAAAATTTCCTCAGGGGTGGTATTTTGAGATTCTTGCGCTAGTATTCCATGAATACGCATGTTGGGCTTCTTCAGGGTGTCCCATATCTCCTGGATATTTCTCTCAAGTATCTTTTTGGCTTTAACCACCTCTTCCATTGAGCTGGTTAGTACTCCCACTTTATCTTCAAGGTCTGAAACTCTGTTTTCTGCTTCATTAGTTCTGCTGAGAAGACTCTCTGTGGAGTTCTGGGTTGAAGATAACTTGTCTTGTAGCTCAGTTTTAAACTCTGCTTCAGTCTGTTTTAACTGGTCTATGCCAGTTTTAGTTTCTTGCACTGTTTTTCTCAACTCCTCCAAGTGTCTGTTCTGTTCCTCTTCAAAGCGATTGATTCGATTATGTAATTCCTCCCGGATTTCCTCTTTCATAGTATTGAACATGGTAATGATCATATTTTGAAAGTCGTTTTCCTGGGTCAGGCTTTCTTGTCCATTTTCCGTGGGTTTGTTCTGGTTGGAGTCTAACATTATGGGATTAATTCCTTCAGTGGGAGATTTGTTTACTTGAGTGTTGCTTCTCATGGATTTGCACTTTGACTTTGGCATTGTCATTTTAACTCTTAAGATCTTTCAATTTCACTAAACTGAATTATTTGGCCTGGGGTTCTAGGGGCGAGCAGGGACGGAGCTTACCTAGGTGGCATGAAAGGCCCGGCTAGACTGCGTGCATGTCCCAGCAGGCGGAGCGGGGTGGGGAAGGGAGGATGGGGGTATCGCCGTGGAGCTATTTAACCCAAGGGGAACTGGGGTGGGGCCGGGCACAGGGGGAGTTCCTCCTGGTCCCTAGGCGCACGGCTCCGGCTGGATGGTGGGGTAGGAGCTGGGTCCCTTGGGCCGACCTGGGGTTCTGGGGGCTGGCGCGGGTGGAGCTTACCTAGGTCGCGTGTGAGGCCCGGCTGGACCTCGCGTCCCAGCCAGCAGAGCGGGGTGGGGAAGGGAGCCTAAGCAACTTTTTAAAGAAATTTACTAAAGAATCTCAAAATTCATATGGAAGCACAAAAGACCCAGGATAGCAAAAACAATCCTGAGTAACAAAAATACTGCTGGAGAAGTCACCATACCAAACGTTAATCTATACTACAAATCCATGAAACTGCTTGATACTGGCTACAAAATAGACACAAAGATCAATGGATAAGAGTTGAAGACCCAGATATAAGCCCACACACTTACAGCCATTTGATCTTTGATAAAGAGGCCCAAAAAATTCAATGGAAAAAGAATAGCAATTTCTACAAATGGTACTGGCAAAAGTGGATGTCCACGTGCAGAACATTACAACGGGACCCGTACTTGTCACCATACACAAAATTAATTCCAAGGATCAAGGACCTCAATATTAGGTTGCAGACTATAAAATCCCTAGTTGAAAGGGAGGGAACTCCCTTGAGTTGATTGGGCCAAGTAAACAGTTCCTAAACAGAAATCCAATAGCACAGTCACTAGAACCAACACTCAACACATGGGACCTTATGAAATTAAAGAACTCTGTTCAGATAAAGAGATTGCAAACCGAGCAAAAAGGCAACCCACAGGATGGGAGAAAATCTTCACTAACCACATATCTGATTGAACTTTATTATCCAGAATGCAAAAAGAACTTAGAAAACTGAACACTAAGGAGATAAATGGCCACATTAAAAAACGGGCCCGGCACCAAGATCCTTGGAGGCAAGAGATTGACAGCCACAGTAGTGTTCCTATGCTTAAGGGGAACACAGGAAAGGGTTCAGGGAAATGCCACTGGGTCCTTGTACGTCATCGGAGAGGAGGGCCCAGAGGAGAGTCAGGCATGCACAATAAAGGACTCTCTGGGAATTGGGGCGGGAGGCACTGGGGAATGGGAAGGGAGGAGTGAGGGGAGGGGGAGCAGGGGAGTGGGGAGGGAGGATGACGGAGGGAGGGAACTGGTTTACCTATTAAGTTTATATGAGCGGAAATAATAATAAAAATGTATTAAAATGTATTAATATATATCTTAAAAAATTCTCTGCACCCTTAGTCATCAGGGAAATGAAAATCAAAACTTCCCTGAGATATCATCTCACCCTGTTCAGGATGGCAAAAATTCACAATGCAAACAATACCAAGTGCTGGAGAGGATGTGGAAAGAAGGGAACTCTCCTACATTGCTGGTGGGAATACAGGCTTATACAACCACTCTAGCGATCAGTCTGGCCATTTTTTAAAAAGTAAAGATTGAAATGCCATATGATCCTGCTATACCACTTCTGGGAATAATTCCCTATGAACTAAAAATTCACTACAATATCACAAGCACAGCCATGTTCATAGCTGTACTATTTACAATAACAGAGTCATGGAATCAATCCAAATGCCCAACAGTTGATGAGTGGATAAGGAAAATGTGGTACATTTATACAATGGGATACTATTCAGCCATCAAAAAAGATGAATTAATTAAATTTGCCTGGAAATGGATGGAATTGGAAAAAATTATATTGAGCGAAGTATCTCAGACACAGAAAAGTAGATACCATATATACTCCTGAAGAGATAGATCCTAGTACCAAACCCACTTAATGACATATTCAATGATAAATTCTTGTAATACCTACAGAATTGCAAAGTTTATAAATAGGAGATAAGGGGGAAGGAGGGCCCCCATAAATAGAGAGGGGATCATGCTTCAGCACAGAAAATATTTCATTATCAAGTATTGCAAGTAGGTAGTGTGACATCTAGGCACTTGCAACTGAGGAAGTTTGATCTCACCAATCAGGAAGGGTGTAGGGACTGATAGGTAGATGGTAACCGTTCTGCAAATGGAAAACTGACCCCTCTACCCTCACCGTGGTCTCCTATTCCTATTCCATATACTTTGAATCTCCTCTTATAGTAAGATCTTCATTTAAACAGCCTTTTATCTTTGGTTAGAAGGTGACCTCCAATACCAATCAGGATGGAGCCAAGGGTGGTAAAGGAACAAGTCTGAAAACAATAACAAACTGTACTTCAGAACACCAAAGACCCTGCATTGATCACCTGGAACCAGACCAGCCCAAATCTGTCCCCATCCTAAAGCTCAGGGAAACTTGTGGAAGAAGGGGCGACAAGATTGTAAGAACCTAAAGATGGGGAGTACCAACAATATGCAAGATGCTCCACACAAGTTAGGGCCGCAGTAGCCATAGTAAGACTTTGCATGACTTGCACAATAACTGACATGTCAAAAGCTCCCCAGAGTCTAGCATGGATCACAGGTAGTAAGTTAGTCCTAATAGTATTCCCATATTAAGAGGGAAGCTGGGGTAGAGGGGACTCTGGGCTATGCAACTGAGTCCTTACACCTCATTGGAATATAGGACTCAGAGGGAAGTTTGGAGTTCATACAGGGGGATGCTCCAGGGGATGGGAGGGGGGAAAGGGGAGGCACTGGGAGAGGGGGCGGTAGGGAGGTGAAAGGAAGGGGAAGGGGAGGAGGGTGCAAGGGGGACTGTGGAAGGGTGGAGGGAGAGGTCTGGGGTATCTATTCAGTTTGTATGATTGGGGAAAAATAAATTTTAAAAAATCATTTCTATTATGACCATTTTATTCTCATCATTATATGTGCCTTTTCAGGTCAGACCTTAAGTTTCGAAAAAAATCAAGGGAGAGCAATGTTTAGTATATTTTCTAAGGATATACTTGATGACCAGAAAAGAATGATTTATGAGTCAAATATCAATTATTTGCATATAAATAGATACTTTCAATGGTCTTCCAGGCATTTGGGAAGAGTTTGTTCCCAAGTATTTTAACTCTCTCTTTGCTAGTCACTTCTTACCTGATGATTAAAGCTTTTAGTCACAGTCGTCTATAATACAAATTCTGAGTGCTTTCTCCATGTATCTAGATCAAGAAAGCTTAAGGACTCCACAGTATTCCTATAAATCTTTAAATTTCATAGTATTCATTATTATTGCATACTTAGAATAAAATCATTTCAGAATTGAGGCATATCAAAAATGGTCTGAGATTAATCCTACTAACAAGTTAACAATTGGTGTTCTCTAATTGCTGCTGGCAAAAGACACAAGATTCTTAAGTGGATGATAAACAACAGTTTGCTAGTCATAGCAATAGTCACAGTAAATTAAAATCATCCTTATTTAGTTCCTTGATCTTCAATTCCCACAGTATATCATCATAAGTGCTGGGTAATTTACACAGATTTCATTTAGGAGAGGAACCCTGAGTTTCCAGAAACTGAATATTTCCTAATGGAAAATAATCCTCAATGGAACTTTAAACCGTAATGAGACATTTTAACTATTTATAGTACTAGACAAAAATAACCCTGTGTTTTATAAAGAAGGGAGTCTCTCCATATATTCTAAAGATGTTTGCTCATAAAAAGACTATATGGAACAAATCTGACCAGTAATGCTTGTGCAGACAGTATACGCATACATAGAAGATCAATAGAAAATGGTTTACTAATGAAGTGAATCACTTCAGTTCAAGGGTCCTATAATAACAACCTATTGAAAAAAAAAAAACAACTTCTAGAATAAGAGATAGGATTAGAAGTACAGCATTTTTTATGTAAATGAAGCTTATACTTGCAGATACCAACATTTGAAAGGATAAATGCTTATGATGGAAATATGCCAAAATATATAATAAAAACTTATGTCATCTTAAACAGATGATAGAGCATTGTAGACATTTGTGAGAATGTGGGCACAGTTTAACAGTCAGAACCTGTTCTCTAAGATGACAGTGCTTGCAAAAATCTGACCAGTTCTTGCATTGGAAGCTCCGCAGAGCACTAGAGCATGCAGGAAAGTGTGATAGAGTCAGAATGGACTAAGCTTCTAGATATGCTCAGGGGACTGAATCTCCAGAGCCAACACTTAGGGGCACAATTATCCAGATATTAGTTCTTGACATAGTGGTGTTTTTTGACAAAAACTTCCGAGGATCCCCAATGGGGTAATAAAAAGTCAACTGGCAGGGAAGAAGGTTTGCAATGGGAAGAGGAGTGTGGATGAGATTGGGGATTAATATGTGAAAATATCATAAACTCACTACATTTATATGAAGCACTAAAACAATGAAGAGTAAATTGTGAACAAAGAGAGTATCTTTCTTTCTCTCTCTCGTGTGTGGGTGTATGTGTAAAAAGTTGACTAATAAAGAATCACAGTTTTTATCCATGTAAAGCTTAACATGCTAACAAAATTCCTAGTGTGGATGGTGGATGAGACAGAATGCTTAGTTGCCAAATGTTTAAAGTGGATTCGGAAATCGGCCTTTAGACTATAGAAAGGAACTAGGGATCCTGCACACATTCACTCAGCCACAATCTGTGTTCACATACAGTGAGTTCTGAGCTTTGCAACAAGGGGTTTCTGTGGATTCCTCCCTTTTAGTTCAGGCAGCAAAGGGATTTCTGCTTAGCCCCCACAGAGGAGGGATCTTTGCTCAGGCTCACTGTGTCAGGAAAGACCAGACCAGGTCCAGATTCAGCATCTGCTTTTCTTCTGGTCTATAATTAACGGTTGGATCCTGATGCGTTTATTTTCCCAGTATTCTGTATCTATCCAATAGTCAATTTTCATTTATTAATTCCTTGTAGAGTCCTCCTCCTCCTACTTCTACTGCTTAGGAAATTGAAACTTGCCAGGAGCTACTAATCCACACCCAGCAGTTCTTAACACTCAACATGATTCAATGAAAGACTAGGGCCTGGATTCCTTTCTGGGACATGGTAAAAGCTGCTTCCAGGATTCCTAAGGGTAGGGGCAAGCGGTTCTCCCCATAAGTGGCTTGTGACTGAGTTTAATTTTAAGGTTAACAAAAGGAATTGGGGAGCAGGTGATGCTTGGGTTGCAGTTGATGACTCTGGCTCCATTCGGGATCACGTTTCTGTGGTGACTGGCTGGCATTGTGTAAGGATGATTATTAATTCCAGCTATCAGCAGGGTCTGAGCCAGATTAATCTCCATATGGCAGCGACACAGGAAATCTGAGTGCAACCGTTGATACACACAGGTCCCAACCTTATCTACATGCGGTGCAGAACGAGTCAGTTTCTAATGCTTCCTTGGGAATATATCACTTGATTCATGTGTGAAAGATCAGCAAGGGAGGAGTATAAATCCCACTTTTGTTCAGCCTTCTGGGCAGTGGGAGCCTGCTAATTTCGGCAATATGCGTGATGTATAACAGAATGGTAACCTCTGAGATTTACAGTCTCTCCTTCCAGTCAAAATTAAGCAGGCAACCACTTATTACCATTTCAAAGACAGTGACCCATGTTCTGGTTAGCACTGCAAGTTTAAAGGGCTTTGGAGGAGTGAGAAATCCTGTTTAAGCTCCGAATCAAGCTGTTGGTGTATGGCGGTGAGTGTGAGCATTGGAAAGTTTTATCCACATTTCTTATTTTCTGTGGTCTAATGCTCCGTTGTTCCACAGGCCTTCCCTGACCACATCATACAAGATAGGACTCTTTATTGCCCATGTCACATTTCTGGGACCATCTTTACATATCTCCACATAATTTATGATTACCTTACCCACAGTTACATACTGCATAAACGACATGTTGTCCAATCTCCTCTTTTAGAGCTTTATTACCAGCAGAATGCAGAATGATGGGTTTGTCTTGTCCCCTGTCCCTAGCTATATCCAAAGAGCCTAGAACAGTCCCTGGTACACAGTAGGGATTTGATAAATATTTGAAAAAGGAAAATGAACTACTGCTTATAAAATCACTTTTCTTCTCTCCAGCTGGGAAATATACAATTCATAATATTGTTCTGTATTCAAAGAAAAGAATTCTAATTTGCACAATGCTGTTGTCAGAGACTATTTCCTGTAACTGCCATTAGCCCTTGTCCTGGAATGACTCTATGCTATTGAATTGCAAATATTTCTGCTTTTGCTTGGAAGAAGCAGAGGAGTTGTGTGATAGCTACTAAATGTTTTCTTTTTTTCTAACATGCAATTTGCTATCTATAGAATAACTAGATTATCCTTAATGGCAAGACACAAATAATAAGCATTTTGATTAAAACAAGTTGGAGAAAGCCCAAAAACTAATAAAAGTAAGAAAGAACAAGCTAATGTGCCCTCCTCAAATTAACTAAATTGACTATATAATGAGGAAAAAGTTGAAATTAGTTACTCAGTGGCCCCAAAATGAAGCATTAGTAATGTTTATTACTGGAAACCTAAAATTAATTATTCTATTATATTTTCTTTAGAGTTTAATTTAACAAGTAGCCTTAACAATTTAACAAACCTTTTAAAGAGCAAGATCAGTATGAAAAATGAGGTGAGATGTTTTCAATAATTCTTAGATATTGATAATGAAACCACATACATATATTCCACAAAATACTAGTTTCCAGAACCACCAACC
Source organism: Typhlomys cinereus (assembly GCA_023101885.1). Taxonomy (NCBI): domain Eukaryota; kingdom Metazoa; phylum Chordata; class Mammalia; order Rodentia; family Platacanthomyidae; genus Typhlomys; species Typhlomys cinereus. The sequence continues at coordinate 10,030,503 of JALPQD010000014.1, forward strand.
TTCATGGAACAATTATTTGTAAGTGTTAAGAAGAGGCAAATTTTTCATTTTGCCAAAATTTGTGCTTGGATGTTCAATCCCAAGATGAGGGCTCTTAAGGCACTACACATTTTTTTCCTTATTGTATGTCCATGGTATGTATGATGAAGCTCAGGCTAAGAACAACACACTGCTTACTAGCCAAAGGAAAGGGTCCACACTTGGTCCACTTGTACTTTAAATAGCCAGCATAATGGGAAGTTTCCACATGGCCTCCTCGATTGGTCAAGGTTACCTAAAATTCCTTATGATGGGCTGGAGAGGTGGCTCAGGGGTTAAGCCTCCGCCTTGCAGGCGGAAGGTCCTGAGTTCGGATCCCAGATCCCACATATAGACGCCAGGCGGAAGCAGGGGCGGCCTGCGCTTCTGGTCCTGGTAGGGCGGAGCCTGTGAATCCCGGGGCAGAAGGAGGTGGAGGAGTCCATGGTGGTTCACTAATTCGTCCGTGGTTCTACACACACACACAGACATGCACACACACACGCACATACGCACATGTGCACAGTTGAATAAATAATAATAATAATAATAAAATTCCTTATGATCTTGCTCCAACTTGAAAATGTCTTTCTCAGTATTTTCCCCACTAATATTCAACACCTCTGCCAACTCCACTCTCTTCCTGATGCTCAAACTCAGTTGACATTCTCTTTGGAAGTTGTGCCGGTTAGATATAGGTGTTAAATTCACCATTGAGGGTTGAACATTTAGGCACATTTGTGAAGACTTGATAAGTTAGGCAAGGTCTCCTTGGGAGACCATCTTACTGATGAGAAGAGACCCAGTCCCTGGCAGGTGGAACCACACCCTGGCCAGGTAGATAGAATGCAGAGAGCCGGCTCAGCACTTGGGCAAACTCCAGCATACTATGACAGGGACACACACTGGAAAATGAGAAAGGTTGTCCCTCTCTCAGCAATTCCTGTGGAAATACTATAACCAGTTCCCTGGAGTTGGAGTACAAACTCCCTTGCCAATGAAGCGTGATCAGCATCATCTGCAAGAATAAATCCTTCCCCCTTTCCCCACCCGCCAGGGACATGCACAGTCCAGCCGGGACTCACTGCGACTTAGGCAGCCCACCAGACTCAGGCTCCTCCCACCAGCCTGCCAGAACGGGAGCTGCGCTGGGCCAGAGAGGACCCCCCTGGACCACGCCCTAGCTCCCTAGGTTAAATAGCCCCCTGATGCCACCACTCCTCCCTTTCCCCACCCACTGGGGACACACGCAGTCCAGCTGGGACTCAAAGCAACTTAGGTAAGCTCCACCCACCCACCTCCAAACCCCAGATGTTCCACAGGACCCGGTTCCTCCCACCAGCTAGCTGGAGCAGGAGCTGGTCCAGGCTAAATAATTCAGTTCAGTGAAAAACGCACAGAAATTGAAAGAAGGTCTTAAGAGTTAAAACGACAATGCCCAACTCAAAGTACAAATCCATGAGAAACAACACCCAAGTAAACAAATCTCCCACTGAAGGTACTAATCCCATAATGATAGACTCCAACCAGAACAAACCCATGGAAAATAGCCAAGAAAGCCTGGCCCAGGATAAGGACTTTCAAAACATGATCATTACCATGTTCAATACTATGAAAGAGGAAATCCCGGAAGAATTAAATAACCGCATCAATCGCTTTGAAGAGGAACACAACAGACACGTGGAGGAGATGAGAGAAACAGTTCAAGAACAAAAACATGCATAGAGAAGTTAAAAAAAAAAGCAGAGTTTAAAACTGAACTAAAAGACAAGTTATCTTCAACCCAGAACTCAACAGAATCTTATCAGCAGAACTCACAAAGCAGAAAATAGAATTTCAGATCTTGAAGACAAACTGGGAGTATTAACCAGCTCAATGGAAGAGGTTGCTAAAACCAAAAAGATACTTGAGAGAAATATTTAAGAGTTATGGGACACCCTGAAGAAGCCTAACATGCGTATTCATGGAATACTAGAGCAAGAATCTCAAAATACCACACCTGAGGAAATTTTTCAAATGATCATCAAGGAAAACTTTCCTCATCTAAAAAAAGAGAGGCCCATCCATATACAAGAGGCATTCTGCACCCCAATGAGATATGACCAAAATAGAAACTCGCCAAGGCAAATAATAGTTAAAACACTCCACATTCGAGATAAAGAACTGGTGCTGAGAGCTTCAAGGGAAAAAAAAACAAGTCACTTTTAAAGGTAAAGCTATTAAAATAACAAATGACTACTCAATGGAAACAGTAAAAGCAAGAAGAGCTTGGAGAGACGTAATTCAAATATTGAATGAGCAAAAATGTTAACCCAGGCTACTATACCCCGCAAAACTATCCGTCGTGATCTAGGGAGAAAGAAAAAATTTCCAGCACAAAGACAACTTGAAGGGATACATGTCCACCAAACCAAGCTTTCAAAAAATGCTAGAAATGATACTCAAGCTTGAAGAAAAAAACAGGCATATCCGGGATAACAGAAGGGAAGTATACCACCAAAAATGAAACAATATACTTACAAAAGCCACTAAACATAATAAATGTACGGAATTAAAAATAGTTTCTCCATTATAACATTAAATGTTAGTGGAATTAACTCACCAATCAAGACACAGATTACAAACTTGGATTAAAAATCACAATCCATCAATCTGCTGCCTGCAGGAAACCCATCTCACCACAAAAGATAGGCACATCCTAAAAATAAAAGGCTGGTCAAAAATTCTACAAGCTAATGGAACCAAAAACAGGCAGGGGTAGCCATTATGCTATCGGACAAAGTGGACTTCAAACCAAAAATAATCATAAGAGACACAAATGGATACTACATTTTAGTCACAGGAACAATTCACCAGAAAGACTTCACAATACTGAACATATATGCACCCAATACGGGCACCCCCACATTCATTAAGCAAACCCTACAATGTCTAAAGCGAGAAATATTCCCAAAATGATGATTTATGGGGATTTCAACACCGCCCTCTCAACATGGGATAGATCAACAGGTCAAAAGCTTAACAGAGACACTTTAGAGCTTAACCAAACCCTTACTGAAATGGACCTTACAGATCTCTATCGAACTTTTCACCCACGCACCAAAGAATACACATTTTTCTCAGCAGCACATGGAACATTCTTCAAAATAGATCACATATTGGGCCACAAAAAAATCTCCACATATACAGGAAAGTTGAAATTCTAGCCTGTACCTTATCAGACCACCATGGTTTGAAGCTTGACATTCACAACACAACAAACAATAGAAAATACACTAACCCCTGGAAACTAAAAACTATGATGCTGAATGAGAATTAGATTCAGGAAGAAATTACAAAGGAAATTCAAGATTTCCTGAAAGCAAACGATAATGAAAATACAACTTACCAAAATCTCTGGGACACAATGAAATCTGTCCTAAGAGGTAAGTTCATAGCTCTTAATGCCTACATCAAAAAAAATAAATGGTAACATCAGAAATAAATAACAATGCAGCTTAAAGATTTAGGAACACTAGAGCAATCTGATCCCAAAAGCAGTAGAAGGGAGGAGAATAGCAAAATAAGGGGAGACATATCCAAAATGGAGATTAGGAAAATGATACAGAATATCAACCAGTCAAAAGGTGGTTTTTTGAAAAAATCAATAAGACTGATACACCCTTAGCTAAATTAATGAAAAGTAAGAGAGAGAAAGCCCAAATTAACAAAATTAGAAATGAAAATGAAGTTATCACTACTGATACCCAAGAAATCCAGAGAATTATAGCATCATATTTCAGAAACTTATACTCTGTGAAATTTGACAACACAAAAGAAATGGATGAATTCCTAAGTAAACACAACTTACCTAAATTGAATCAGGAAGTTATGAATTATTTAAATAGTCCTATAACATATGAGGAAAACAAGAAAGTAATCTCAAATTTTCCCACCAAAAAATGTCCTGGACCAGATGGATTCAGCCCAGAGTTCTACTAGACTTTTAAGGAGCTAATAACACCAATACTCTTAAACTGTTCCATCAAATAGCAAGGGAAGGAACACTACCAAATTCCTTCTATGAAGCTTAATATTGTCTTAATCCCAAAACCTAAAAAAGATACCCTTAAAAAAGAAAACTGTAGGGCAATCTCTCTGATGAACAGAGATGCAAAGATTCTCAACAAAGTCTTAACAAATCGGATTCAAAAAATATCAAAAAGATCATTGACAGGGATCAAGTAGGGTTTATCCCAGGCACACAAGGTTGATTCAACATATGCAAATCAATAAATGTAATTCACCATATAAACCAGTCCAAAGTCCAAGACCACATGATACTCTTGATAGGTGGAGAAAAAGCTTTTGACAAGATCCAACAGCCCTTTATGATCAAAACCATAGAGAAGGTTGGAATGGAAGGAACCTTTATCCATATAATAAAAGCTGTGTACAACAAGCCAACAGCAATGATTATACTCAATGGGGAAAAGCTTGAAGCATTCCCACTTTGATCAGGAACTAGACAAGGCTGTCCACTCTCACCACTTCTATTCAATATTGTACTTGAAGTCTCAGCTGAAACCATAAGACAAGAAAGGGAGATAAAAGGGATTCAAGTCAGCAAGGAAAAAGTCAAGTTTTCTCTATTTGCAGATGACATGATACGATACCTGAGTGATCCCAAAAACTCCACCAGGAAGCTCCTGGAACTAATACAGAACTTCAGCAGGGTGGCAGGATACAAAATAAATGTACAAAAATCAGTGGACTTCCTATATGCCTAGAATGAAAGAAGTGAAAAAGCTCTGAGAGAAACAATCCCATTTACTATAGCCCCTAAAAAAATGAAATACCTAGGTATAAACCTAACCAAGGAAGTACGAGACCTTTACAATGAAAACTTTAACACTCTAAAGAAAGAAATTGCAGAAGACACCAGAAGATGGAAAGACCTCCCATGTTCCTGGATTGGCATAATCAACACCATAAAAATGACCATCGACCAAAGGCAATATACAGTTTCAATGCTATACCAATTAAAATCCCAAAGCAATTCTTTAAAGTAGTTGACCAAACAATTTCAAAATTCATATGGAGGCACAAAAGACCCAGAATAGCAAAAACAATCCTGAGTAACAAAAACACGGCTGGAAGCATCACCATTCTAAACCTTAGCCTGTACTACAAATCCATAGTTGTAAAAACAGCCTTGTATTGGCTCCAAAATAGACCACAGATCAATGGATAAGGGTTGAAGATCCAGATATAAGCTGACACAACTACAGCCACTTGATCTTTGACAAAGAGGCCCAAAAAATCCAATGGAAAAAGAACAGCACCTTCAAGAAATGGTGCTGGCAAAACTGTATATCCACACGCAGAAGATTAAAACTGGAACCGTACTTGTCACCATGTCACCAAGAATTTACTCCAAATGGATCAATGACCTTGATATAAGGCCAGAGAGTATAAAAACCATAGTTGAAAGGGTAGGGAACTCCCTTGAGGTCATTGGGCTATTGGACATCCAATAGCACAGTCACTACAACCAACACTCAACAGATGGGATCTTGTGCAATTAAAGAGCTTCTGTTCAGATAAGAAGATTGTAACTCGAGCACAAATGCAACCCACAGAATGGGAGAAAATCTTCACTAACCACATATCTGATAGAGCTCTATTATCCAGAGTGCATAAAGAACTTAGAAAACTAAACACCAAGGAAACCAATGGCCCAATTAAAAAATGGGCCCTGGAAGTTAAAAGAAACTTTACCAGGGATGAAATTAAAATGTCTAAGAAATATCTTAAAAAATGCTCCACTTCTTTAGCTATCAGGGAAATGCAAATCAAAACTTCCCTGAGATATCATCTCACCCCGGTCAGGATGGCAAAAATCCACAATACAAACAATACCAAATGCTGGTGAAGATGTAGAGAGAGGGGAACTCTCCTACATTGCTGGTGGGAATGCAGGCTCATACAACCACTCTGGCGAGCCATCTGGTGATTCTTAAAGAGGTTAAAGATTGAAATGCCATATGATCCTGGTATTCCACTTTTAGGAATAAGCCCCCATACACCAAAAATTCACCTCGATAGTACAAGCACGACCATGTTCATAGCAGCACTGCTTACAATGGCAAAGTCATGGAATCAGCCCAAATGTCCAACAATTGATGAGTGGATAAGGAAAATGTGGTACATTTATACAATGGGATACTATTCAGCCATCAAAAATGATGAATTAATGTAATTTTCCAGGAAATGGATGGAATTAGAAATAATTATATTGAGTGAAGTATCCCAGACACAGAAAATTAAGCACCATATGTACTCCTTAATAGGTGGATCATAGTACCAAACCCACTTAGAGACTCTCAAAGATAAATCTCTGTAATACCTACAGTAATTGCAAAGATTATAAACAGGAGGGATGGGGAAGGAGTGCCCCAGCAGAAACAAAGAGGGGGACCATGTTACAGAAGAGAAAATAGGCCACCATCAAGGACTGCAAGTAAGTAATGAGACATCTGGTTAAGTTCACAGACTTTCTTCCTAATCATTTGCAACTGATGGGGTATGATCTCACCACAAGGGGAGAGCATATAGGCTGCCAGATAGAAGGTAACCATTTTGCAAATGGGTGATTGACCCCTCTCTCACCGCAGTCTCCTACTTTTATTCCATCTACCTTTGAATATACTCTTATAACAAGACTCTAATTTAACAGCTTTTTGTCTCTGGCCAGGGGGTGACATCCAATACCCATCAGGATGGAGCCAAGGGCATTGCAGGAACAACAAAACTGAAAAAAAAAATCAACAAACCATAATTCAGAACATCAGAGACTCTATATCAACCACCTGGAATCAGGCCTACCTAATCTCTCCCCATTCTGAAGCTCAGGGAAATTTGCAGAAGAGGGGGCGGTAACATTGTAAGAGCACAAGTATGGGAGGAGTCATGATATGCAAGATACTCCACACAAGTTAGGGCCGAAGCAATTATAATAGGACTCTGCATGATCTGTGCAATGACCAACTTATCATTGACCCCTCAAATTCTAGCATGGACTATAGGCACTAGGATCCTTAGTAGCAAGGGATTAATAGTCACAATAGTGTTCCTATACTTAATGGGAACATAAGAAAGAGTTCTAGGAATTGCCACTGAGTCCTTACACCAGAGAGGAGGACCCAGAGGGAAGTTTGATATACACTTTAAAGGATGCTCCAGGGATGGGGGAAGGGGGCACTGGGAGAAAGGGAGCAGGGGGGAAGGAAGGGGCAAAGGGGGAAGGGAACAGGAAGGTCCAGGGAGAGGTGGAGGGAGGGAGGGGACAGGGGTTCCTATTACGTTTGTATGAGCAGAAAAATTAAAAAAAAAAGAATAAATCCTTCCTAAGCTGTTCAGTTACACATTTATCGGTAGACAAACTGCCACAGAAGCCCTGGCTGGAATCTCTGTCTTACTGATACCCTTTCACTGACCTGTAGAGCCATAATAGCAATTATGCTTTTGCACTTTGCTGTTTACTTATATCATGTCATGTAATTTCCTCAATACCCTAGAAGTAGGCAATCTTATCATTCACATCGTTTTTCAAATGAGGCTTTAAAGAATTCATAAATGCTCAAGGTCATTCACTGGATAGAGGGAGAACTGAAGTCAAACCCAGAGAGTTCTTAGAACACATACCGTTGTACTATTATTAGCTCAGACGATTGTTTCTGCCTGCAGCACTACACTGTAAGGTCTCTCAAGTCTGGGGACTATATTTTTGCTATAACACTTGAAAGTTTTGATGATCAGAGTCTTGGATGACCACCAAGTGGATGTCAGTAAATAACTGATGATTGATCTTATGGCTTTAGGCTGTTTACTTTTTTCGGCATCCCAGAGGAAAGGTAACCATTACATCTTGTTTGTCTTTCTTTTTCTTCCTGTCCTTGAGGAACTCTTGAGATAGTTTCTTCACCAACAGAGAATTGTACTTTCCTTATTCACCTGGGCTCAGCATAAGGCAATGCATTCTCTCAATGATTCAATGGTTAAAGTAGATGATGCCTATTCTTTTTCATATTTCTCTTACAAACTACTTAGGAGAGTGTCAGAGTGCTGCGAGGCTAATCTAGGACAGTCCTCACATTTCCTTGCCCTCAGTTGCAGGATATTTGAACTGAAAATGAGTAAGGAAGAATTCCAACACTTTCTTCCTCTTTTGAAACAAGAAGACTTACGTAATGGGTCAAGAGCATATATCGTGTTCTACTGCTGATTTCTGGTGCCTTTTTCTTCACATTATTCAAATGTGGAGAAGAATACAAAGGTTAGTAAGTAGTGGCTTATATACTGGCACCAGGATGTAGAATATACTATACAAATATATGGGTATAAGTAGATAGATAGTAAGATAGCTAGCTAGCTAGCTAAATATAACATCACAGCAAAACAAAGATGTCACACTCTTTTAAAAGATGAAACTGGCTACTTTGCATGTGGTTATGATGGCCTATGTTTTGTTTGTTATATTATATGTTATATTACATCATGAGGTGGGTTTGTGTTAGGTTTACAAGAGAAGAAAAGTTGAGAAGTGTCTGTGGAGAATGTTCTAGTCAATTAGCAAGATGAATTAGAATAACCACTCAGAAGATGAAGAGCACTAGGGAAAAGGCATCATATGAAACTGTTAAAGACTAAAGAAAATCTGATAAAAAGAACCCCTAAGAAAAAATGGAAATAATGTGATATAATAGGATTACAGATAAAATTTCTCAAAGACTGTAAATGAATTAGAAATTATGGATTATGAAAAGCTTTGAAAAAATCAGAAAGGATTCTAGCCCCAAACTGTATAAAAATAGGAAAGTCATAATTATTCTTGGAGGGATTACATATTTAGCTGGGTGGAAACCTTTTGGAATAATGAGAGGAAAATTCCCTTTGCTGGAGACCTCTGTGCCAGAAAACGAGCCCAAGAAATTTAATGTATAGACATCATGTCATATAAGTCTTGGAGCACAATTGTGAGGAAACAATGTAATTTCATGAAAAGTGTACAACATGATTTGCAAGGTGGGCAAAAGTTTGAGGAAACCAAAAGTAAGTCAAGCCATTTAGAGTTTGATTGATAGATGCTCTAGGGCCCAATTTCCTTAGAGTTCCTGTGCATATCATGAAATCAGTTAGGATCTCATGACTCAGGGAAATGAAATTTAATTTTTGCATGGATACTTTTTCTTAGTAAATGAAAAAAGGTTTTTACGGAGCAAGCAGCTTATACATGAAGTTATTTCTCATGGCACTACTTCTTATGATAAGCAAGTTGTTTGCCTCATGGTTTCTGTCTATTGCTGAAGTCACTTTCTGGCTTTGTTAAGATTTCTTTCCTAATCCTTCAAGTTGTGACATTTACTTTTGCTTTTATCCTTTACAGAATAGAAAGACTAGAATACTATGCATCAAACAAATCCCAGGTGACCAACAACAGAGATTAAGTTGTCTCATGTAATACAGATTTAAAGCAGACAGACTCTTTTCTACTTTGCCCATGTTCCTGGCTCTAGAAGCTTTAGAAACAAAGTGGTATAGACTTATCTACTCAGTTATTTCCCTGACTGTCTACCATGCTTGAGGCCATGGCAAAAGGAATAAGGGCTTTCTGAAAGGTCTCACATTCAAAGGAAATGTTTACCCCTTAAATTACTTCCCTAACCCATCAGAAAAGTCTGACAAACTCAATCATCTCTATGTAGTCCACTGCTTTCAGGAGACAAGAAAAGGGAGGCAGGGAAATATTTGATGAAGACTAGAGAAAAATATTTTCATTCATTCTCTCTGTTTCTCTACTCTATAGCTTGTATTATTTTCTCCTTGGCCACTTGAACTTTAATTCAACCTGGCAGTATAGCCATGTGCCCTGCTGGGGGTCTTTCAGACTTTGATTTGGGTATCATTGAGACTTTCCACATTGTTGCCATGTTATCATGTTTTTTTTTTCTTGAATAGTTATTTACAGTAAAAGATGAGGCCAAAGAAGATTACTTCCTAGTAGAATTCCACATTGAAATGAGAGAGTTTAAGGAGAAAAAAAGTAACATGGCAATCTTATTCTGGTGTTAATGTTCATTATGCTGTTCCTAAGGCAGAAATTTCTTTATTCTCTGACAGAGATTTTATTCCTCTTGGTTGTCAGCAATAATTCCTCTCATTAACCGTGCAGCACACCACCTACACAGTCATTTATTCAAACACAATATATATGCATATATGTTTAAAATAAATTAATCTATAAGGGTGCATCAAATATAAAGGTACAGGTTGGCAAAATTGCTAATAAAAATGAAAGAGAATATTAAACTCATATTACAGAAGGCATTGGAAAGATTTCTCATTAGCTCACCTATCTCATTATCTTCCCAGAAATCATTTCAATACTCGCTTTCACAAAGGCAGGTTTTAATCTTGCTTTGCTTAAATGTCCGTTCAGGATCTGAATGCTTTATACAAATGTTCCCTTTACCTGTGATATTGATTCAGGGTAGTGATAACCAAAGTTTCCCTTTTCAAGACCAGTGATCTGAATTCCTTGTGTCACAGAAAATAGAGCAACAGGGAAATTGATTTTCAGCTGAAATGATTCAAGTTAAGTAAATTAAATTAAAGATACATCATGACTTCTAAGTTTTCTGTGCACTTGAGTCATTCATGATCCAGCTGTTTCTACTGCATATTCTGGGCCTTCACCTACTATATTTTTTAACAGTAAGCCAGGTATGAGCATGTTTGTGCATGTATTTGTACACAGATGTATGAATATGCTTATATATCATAATGTGTACAGAAACATACACTCTTTCTAATAAGATATATAAACAGTATAGTCCTGCATGTTGGAGTTACTCTCCTGTGACTGTGAGGAAATACTCTGAACAGAACAACTTAAGGAAGAAAGGGTTTATTATTTGGCTTAGAGTTCCAGAAGGCGATACACAATGGAAGGTATGGTAACTGAAGAGGAGGGTAATCAGCAGCCAGAGAAAGAGAGAGAGAGAGAGAGAGAGAGAGAGAGGAGAAACTAGGACTAGAGTTTCTAATCTCAATAGGCTCCCCGAGTAATTTAACTTAGAGTCCAAAATGATCTATCTCCTAAAAGTACCATTATATTTCCAGATGGTGCCACCAGCTGAGGATCAAGCAATAAAGCACATGAGTCTGTGGGGAACATTCCTCACTTAAATCATGACACAATGACTCCATGATATGCCCATATCATTTTAATATCTCAGTGTCCAAGAAGAAGAAGTTCAGGGAGTTTGAGTATCTTGTCCAAGGATACACAAACAAAAAGCAGCAGAAACAAGCTCTCGCTCTAGGTCTGAACAAATTGTCAAATGTTTGTTATAGAATTGATGTTTGGACTTGGCAGCTTGTAAATCCAGTTCTTCAGGAGACAAAGGAAGAAGAATCATAAGCTCGAGGCCAGAGTAGAAAGCTCAGTGAGATCCCCACCTGTAGTGCTTAGTCTTGAGTATAAACTTGGATTTAGAATGATCTGAGAACCCCTACCTCACATGGCCCATGAGGTTATTTCCAGAGTAAGTTAACTGAGGGAGGAAGATGAAACTTTAAGACAGGTAGCATCTTTCATTAAGTGGCCCAGAAATGAAGAGGTTCAAGAAAAAGCTGTTTGCATATGTTTGCTTCTGTTGGTTCTTCCTCAGTGAGTCTATCTCCGCTGCAAAGATCTTTACTTAACATTAAACTCCTAATTACTTTGGCCTTTCAAAACAGACTCAATACCAGCAACACTTTAGGGAGCTTCTAGGCTATCAGCACTGAATGTGATTACTGAGGCATCCAGCCTGTCCACCTCTCAAGTACACAGATGCTCATGGTTGAGTTATCCAGTCCCTATCACATAAGTCAACTAAATAATACCATTTTCTACTAGACACATCTATTATTTCTGTATCTCTTGAAAACTCTGCCTAATATGGAATATGGAGCTAGGAGTTGCTCTAGAGGAAAAGATTTGCAAGAATAAATTTCCCTAATGGGTTTTGTGGTTTCCAGAGCTGGTCTTCTAATTCCACTGCACTGAAAAGCTGCTAAAGACTCTTCTGATAGGATGTAGAGCACTGATTATCTGTGAGATAAATTGCTTGGCACACAAGATAAATAAATTTGCTATTCCTGATCCACCTCTTGCAAAAGAAGCAGAATTTAATGACTCTGTACATAATAGTTTTGAGTTTTATGGAATATAATGATGTTGAATGATTGCATATAGTGTCTTTGGATGAAGAAACAAAGGAAAAGAATGAGCCAAGAGATGCAGTTTACCGACGCCAGAGGCACACAAACAATCCAACAGTTTCTAAGAAAGAACCATTGCCCCTGGAGCTGTACCACTGAAATTGCTGAAAACCAAACACAAGCCCTCATCTTACAACTCATATTTAAGTCTGTGCTGCAATGCATGCCTTCAACTAAAGGGAGAGCAAAGTCTGGCAAACAGTAGGATCCTGTGAGTGGGGATGGAGATACGTGGAAAGGTCTAATGAAGTTGAGGACACTGACTCCTCAGATTCCAGTGGGTTTTGTTAGTTTGCCTGAGGAAATAGTCTATGAACCCTTAGTGGTAAATGTGTTCCCACTCACTGCAGCAGTGAACTCTCCATCCACTTCTGGAGGATTTAATATATCACGGTGTATTTGAACTAGCAATGATGTTCCCAGAAAGAAATACCAAACAAGACAAGATTGATTCATCGCCATCCATCTTTGCTTCTAGACTTTTAACCCAACTTAGAGCTTTCCAAGGCTTTGGGAGGTGAAGTACAAAGGCACATCCAGCTTTTATTATCCTAAAGTTTCTTGATTTTTCTAATTCATATAAGCAGAGGCCTGTGGAATATGTATAGGGGAGATTTTTAAGACTGTAGAATAATGGTGGAACAAATATAAAACTGTAAGAGGATGAATTTATCATAAGGATCCATTGAGCAGAGATTTAGGTTTAATGTTTCATTCTGCAGAGTTTAAAAAAATGCTAACAGTTCATTTGATTGGTCAGATAATGTACGATTCAAAAGATGGCCTACTCCAAATGATTTGGAGATTCTTCATGTTCTGTGATTTTGATGTTCTTTAATTTTGATGACCGATTCAAAGACTTGGGGAAATTGAAATGGTGTTTTCTTTTTTTTTTCTTTTTCTTTTTTTATTTCAGCTCATACAAACTTATTAGGTACACCAGTTCCCTCCCTTCCTCCTCCTCCCCCCGTACCCCTTGCTCCCCCTCCCCACCCCTCTCCCTCCCCATCCCCCAGTGCCTCCCGCCCCAATTCCCAGAGAGTCCTTTCTTGTGCATGTCTGATTTTCCTCTTTTCATCCACAAACTCCTTCACATTGGGAAGGGCCAGAAGATATGGCCTTTGTTAATGATTTGTGTAACAATTTTGAAGAGAAACAACAGAATATTTGAAGATCTCTGTCACTGCTGTTCTCTGCACAGCAGACTTTACACAAAGAGCTACAGATGCTCAATTAAATGAGTCAAATGTATAGTCTAATTGGAGCCCATAGTGGCAAGCAGCCACTAGCAGAACTGAGACACATAATAGATAGCAGAGGCAAAGCAATGTTGTCATGGTCTGACTTGTATTGGCTATGTTTCTGGTTAATCATTTAAAATATTTTCAGGATAAAATTGAATAGGAAGTCTACTAAATTCATCTGTTTCATCTGGGTAGCAGAAATATTCTAAAACAAATGAACAAAAGATTACCTGGAAGCAAGCAACTTCTAGAGTATCATGGCCTTTCTAACAATTTCCACACTTGAGTCATTTATATATCTGGAACCTTTTGAATGATCATAAGATTAGGATTGCTTTGGGTAAAGATCCTGCTACACTACCCAAAATTTTGTTATTAACTAGTCTTCCATCTTACCCCAAAGAGACCTACCGCCTTTTACCAAGTTAACTGTATGTCATAGAAAAAGAAACAATTGGACATTTGATGTTAATTCTAAATTCTTAAATATCAATATGTCCTACTGTCAAAATGGAAGATGATAGATATCATGGCGTTATGAGAATAATGGAGTTTTAGGGACAATACAACTCAAAATGGTTCTAGCTATGTCCAAACTCATCCAGTGGAAATTTTGCCAGTCCCAGAATGCATGATTGGGTTGGCAGAATTCTCTTATTAGTTCCACTGACCTGAGGAATAAAGTCTGTTATGGTTGGAAAGACCAAATGGATGTCACTGCATATGCTACTACCTGGAAAAATCAGTGAACCAAACCTATCATTGCATCCCTGGACTTCAGAGATTAGTCATCAGCTTAAAAGATTCAGGAGTGATGGTTACCACATCTTTCATCTCTCTTTTTGGTGTGGGTGCAAGAGAATGAAACTTGAATAGTGACAGTCAATTATCGTAAACTCAATCAAGTGGTAACTCCAAGTGCACTTGCTATATTAGATGTGATTTCCTTACTTGATCAGATTGATACATTTCCTGGTACCTGGAATGAAGATATTAATTTAGCAAATGCTTTTTTCTTTAACCCTGTCATAAGAGCCATTGAAAGCAACAAGGCAAAGAATTCACATCTGCTGTCTTAACCATGGGTTTATTCAGGCTCCCATTCTGGGTTTATAAGGATCCTGGTCATCTCTCTTTTCTACAAGGTATCCTGTTTCCCTGCTACCATCGTATTCCCTTGCCCCTGCCAGATTGCTGTGTGACTGGAGTTGTTCTTGGCTGCATTTTCATTAGTATGTTTCCTATCTTTTACTCTGCATTTTTCAGGCAACCTTTGCAGGATGTGTGGATTTCCGGAGCCCTTTCTTTCTGTCTTTGACCTAGAGTCTGTTTTACTCTTCTTCTGACTCTTTCACCAGGTCAAGTAGAATCAGCTTTTACCCTCCCTGTTTTGTGGAAGTAATTTAGGCTATTTTATTTTTAAGCTGAAATGCCTGCCAGCTTTGAATGGGGTTAAATCACGGTGTCAGCTTGATAGAATTGCTGGTATAGGGGTCACACCACAGAACATGTTCCTGCTACTGTCTGGAAAACAGTGAACCAAACCCATTGTTACATCATCCCTGCGCTTCAGAGTTTAGTCATGAGCTTAAAAGATTCCACAAAAAGTTGGAAATAGCAAAAGGTTTCTGAATGTGCAGCAACCAAAAGTGATTTCAGAAGGAAACCTGCAATGAACCCCAGGACTCCTGGAACTTTCCTGTGGTGCAGTGTGTGATGTAACTGCAGCCTTGGTTCTAAACCTGTGGTATATGGTATGATTTCAGGACATGGCAATAAACTGCCAGAAACACTTTGGCTCAGACATAAGACCATCGTCAGTTATGAACAGCTTTGATTTGAATGCATCTATAATGTTTTCTGTCTAACAAAAACCAAAAGGCTTCATCATAGACAACAAGGATTATTGACATTTTTAAAACATATTCTTACTTTCATTCCTAATTATGTATCAATTTCATTGTTTTTGAGTTTTTTAATTTTAAAAATTGCTATTTGATGGCTGAAGACATGGTTCAGGGTTAAAGTCTTTGCCTCAAAGGCAAAAGTAAATGAGTTCAAATCCCAGATCCCAGGCAAAAATGAATGGTGGAAATGGTGGTGACCTGTAATTCTATCCTGGAAGATAGTGCTTAGGAAAACCTAGAGCAAAATGATAAAGAGGTAGAGCAATTCAGGGAGTCACCCTTGGACCTCCACATGCATGTGCGCGCGTGCACACACACACACACACACACACACACACACACACACACTCAAAGTACTTGCTAGTATACACACACACACAATGCACATATGTAGATAAATACACAGGTGGCACGCGGTAAAATAGTATTATTTGGGGTTCATTAAAAATCATGAAGTGAATTTTTGCTCAAGATTTGGACAAAATTTCCAATCATTTCTGACATTTACCTTGAACTATTGCCATTTTCTACCACATGTTAATGCAAAGCACCATTCTTAGCACAACAACTATAAAAGCAAACTATCAGTCAATCCCAGAAAACACGGGCTCTAAACATGCTCTGTATTCTACAGTATCAAATATTTAGCCAAGATTTAATTATTTATGTTAAAATTAATGAGTACATCTACCTCATTGGTAAGCAAGTCTGCTTTTGTGTGTATTAATTGGCAGTGTTACATATGCCAAAGAACTGTTTTAAAATAGATTTCTTCATGCTTTACTGTTGGTAAATGTTTTATTTGTATACCTATTTCACATACTTACATAGCTGGAGGAGCTACTTTTCTCATTGCTGGCAGGAAGCAAAGGAAGGAAAATTTTGGCTTACAGTTCCAGGATGTACAGTTACAGTACATACTGGAGGGAAGACAAGACCACAGGAATAAGGGGGCTGTTTATCACATTATGTCTATGGTCTGAAGACAGAAAAGAAACAGGGACTGGAGTCTGCCTATGAAATGCAACACCTGACATTAGATGGTTACCTCCTAACGTTTCACGGCCTTCCCAAAAAGTGCTGCCACCTAGAAAGCCTGTGGGAGAGGTAACACTTCATATTCACATAGCAACACTAGGGTTGCTTAAAATTTTTTTTTGATGAAGAGAGGTTAGGAGTTGAAAATGTTTTAGAAGCCCTTGTAGTAGACATACACTTGGGAACCTGTGTGGAAGATATTTATAGTCAGGATAAACTGAGGTGGAGGAATCTACTCTAAAATGTTGGTGACATTTTTGGCCAGTATGCTCAGATAAAATAAGGAATGGGTCCAGAAAAGAACCCTGTGCCCATGCATGCCTTTACATTCTTCTGAGCAAGTATATTGGTTTATGCTGACAAGGTACTCCACTGACATCAGAGAAAGTATTCTTCGACTGTCCAACATGAAGTCCTGCAACTCTCCAGGAAACCTCTAAGCTTTCAGTGTCAGATTGGAACTGCTTGGGATTCTAGCTTCTTGGAAAGGCAGTTTCTGAGTTCTCTGCCTTTCCAGCATGGAGACATCTATTTGTGAAATTCCCAGCATCTGTTGTGGAAGTTAAAGCAATAATTCCTCTTTCATAGTAAACACACACACACACACACACACACACACACACACACACACACACACACACACTTTGGTTCTGTTCTTTTAGACTAATGTGTCTAATACATTGTTGGGAATAAAACTCAGTAGCAGAGTGTTTGCCCAATATGTGCAAGGCCCTGATTCAATCCCTTGCATCTAAACATAAAACCAACCAAACAAACATAAAAAGAAAATTCCAGTGATCATCATGAAGGTGATCAACAATTATCAGTATGCATTTAATATATACATTGTCTAGGTATTAACTCAATTATTCCTCAATACAATGAGCAAGCACTAACACACCATTTCACAGATGATGGTATTGACCCTAACTGAGAGAAGTTAATGCAGGAGTGGAAGTTGTTGCAACTATTGCTAAACACGTAGCAACAGATCAATTTCTAGAACAAACAACAGGACAGAGAAAGCTTTGCTTCTACTGCCAATACCATCATGTGTAAGATATTGTGGTGGGTGGTTATTATCCTTGTGAGCTTTGGAGGTAGAATGAATTCTAGTTAGAGTAGAGGAGATATTTAGACATGCTGATTTACATTAGTCTTCTGTGGCTGTCATTCCACAGAAACCAGGTAGCTTAAAACAAGAGAAAAATTTTTATCATAGCCTGGAGCTGGGAAATGTAAAATTAATACATCAGCAGGGCCATGCTCCCTCTGACTGCTGAAGTGATTCCGTCCCAGGTTTTTCTGCTTGATTCTGCTTCTTGGTCGCATCTTGGACATTCCTTTACATCTGAATTTTTTTTACATGTTTCTGTTTCAAAATTTTCTTCTTTATATAAGGAAACTAGTGATATTAGATTTTCACCCACTTTAATCAAGTATGACTCATCTTAACTCCATTATTCTTGAAACATTATTTCCTAATAGGTCACATTCATATTCTGGATGGACATGAATTTCGAGTGGATATTACTCAACCAAGTAGAGCCCTTAAAATGATGTTTCTTATATTCTTGTAATAAGTAAAATGGGATAAAAGCTCCATCGAAGTCATGAGATTGTTATGAAGCTTGGTATATGTAAAACTCATAGAACACTCAAAACTGAACTTATCCCATTGAAGTGTTGATTATTTTGATTACATGACTAACCTCAACTTGAAATTGATAGGATCAAGAGCTATCCAAGGTCTGGTTCTATTAGCTATAGGCATGGTAGGCTGGGGAGATGGCTCAGAAATAAAAGCCTTTGTCAAACAATCAAAGGACCTGAGTTTGGCTCTTTTTCTCTGTCAAGATTTTTCATCTAGCAAGATATTTACAAAATATCAAAGGGAATTTTCAAAGCACTCCAAGCATAGGAAATTTTTATCTTTGACAACAAATAAGTGAATTCAGACAACAATTGTATCTGCTTCTATGAATGAAATAAGATCTGCTTTAGAAGTTAGGTAGTGAACATGAAGAAAATTAAGATAATCTGAGCATGTGGACACAATACAGAATTTTCTATGTTTTAAAAATAGATTCTATGGGGCCAGAGAGATGGGGTTAAGACTCTGCCTGGCAAGAAGGTCCTAAGTTCGAAATCCAGGTCCTATATAAAAATGCCAGGCAGAAACGGAGGCAACCTGCACTTCAGGCTTTGGTGGGCAGAGCCTGGGAAATCCCAGAGCAAAGCAAGAAGGAGGTAGATGTGATCCAGGATGATTCCTGAAGTCATCTTTGGTTCTCCACGAGGACACACACACACACACACACACACACACACACACACACACACACATATGCGTGCGTGCACACATGCACAGCTACACACACAATAAATAAATAAAATATTTAAAAAAATAGATTGTATGGCAAGATATTCATGTTGTATATTACCTTTTTACTAGGTCAAGGAATAGTGCTACTTGGTTGAACCAACATTTTTTATGTATTTATTTATTTTAAATAATAATTTATTTGTTTTTCATGTTTGCGCGTGTGTGTGTGTGTGTGTGTGTGTGTGTGTGTGTGTGTGTGTCAGAAGGCACTGTATTTCCCCATGGAGGCCCAAGGATGACTTTGGGAATCATCCTGGATTGCTTCTACCTCTTTTATTCTTTGCTATGGGATTTCCCAGGCTCCACCCATCAAGGCTGGAAGTGCAAGCCTCAGCCATTTCTGCCTGGCATACTTTACACTGGACTTGGGATTCAAACTCAGGACCTTCTGTTTGCAAGACAGAATCTTAATCCCTGAGTCATCTCTCCAATCCAATAACATTTTTTAACATAGCCTTTTGAACTTGAAAACTAGTATGTCCTTCAAGTATCCCAGCGTCATCCTTTTTATAGATGAAAGGGTAATTTATTCATATTTGGCTATAAAATACAAAATTATTTTGTATTCTCTACCCTATCCATCTCTCTATTGGTAATTTCATTTCATTTTTATTATTTTATGTACCTTTTACTCCTCATATGTATATAGGAACACATCTGTGTGAGGGTGTTTGTGGAAGTCCCAGGTTGAGGTGGGATGTCTTTTTCAGACATTCTCCAACTTGTTCATTGAAGCATGGTCTCTCTATTGAATTCAGAGTTTACCAATATGGTTAGTCTAGATATTCAGCTTGTTCCTGGGGTTCCCTGTCTCTACCTTTTGAGCATTGAAATTATAGGTAAGACACCATACCCAAATGGTATTTACATATATTCTGGGAATCAGAATCCTGTTCCTTACAATTATGTGGCAATTATCTTTGATCACTGAGACATCTTGGTGATTATGTATTTCGTACTTGTAGCTAATCATTATTTACACTGTACATGTAGAGGTGATTTTGAGAAAACAAAGGATTGTGTCAACAGAAATATAATCATAGAAAAATGAAAATAAAAATAGATATGCTCTTTGATGGAGAGAGTTTGTGTAAGTCCATCCCCCAGGGCAGGGCAGTTTCTGAGTTTATACAGAGCTAAAAGTGTCTGGACTGCAATTCTTTGGGGTGTATTATCAAGTACAAATTAAAACTCATAAAAATGTTTTTAAGCTCTAATTTTGCTCAAAGGTGGCTTTATTTCCAATATTACTTTTGACAGCACTTCTATAAATATTTTTAAAGATTAATTTTGCTTTGCTGAATTTGAATTTTTAATGAATGCATATTTGGTTAGCATTCCCCTTCACCCTAGCTATATTTGGTGAAAGTTTTGCTTTGCTCATGAAGTTCTCACTAAGAATTTGCATTTATAATTTCCTGAATAAGTGAATAAGGCATTCTATTTTAGCTCTGTATTAAAGAATATTATGGGGACTGGGAGATGATTTAGTGGCTTAAGTGCTGGCAAAGCAAACAAAATGATCATAGTTTTCATCCCCAGAATCCACTTAAATTCTGAATGTCATGGGAGCCTGTAATTTTGGTACAGAAGGCATAGTAGACAGGGAATTCCCAGAGTAACCTAGTTAGCATGACTAGCCATTTTGGCCAGATCTGGGTTTGATTGTAGATCCTGTCTCAAAAGAATCAGGAGGAAAAGCAATCAAGTATGGTTAATGACAACAACCTTTTCACATGCACATGTATGCATGTGACCATTAATACATACACATGCATGCCACAAACATGTACATGAAAAAGGAAATAGCAGAAATTGTGACTCAGTTAAAACAACTCATCTCAAATCAGATAGAGGCTATAAATCCAGAGGCAACATAAGATGCTCCATCTTACCTTCCTCCTGAGTGCTTGTGCCAGTGGCCTTTAGATTACAAGACTGTACTCAGCTGTGTAGTTGCCAGTGGGCTGATCTCTGAGGGCAAGGCTGATTGGCTTCAAACTTGTCTATCATGGACTCCCTGTGTGGCTATTTCATCACCTGTAACATGTGGAGCTTGGACCCATAGTCTTTATGTTTCTTGTTGTTGAGATGTTCAGAGACTTCATTATTCTGTAATATGTAGATGGCTAGTGTACAAACAGTTATAATATTTGCTGATGTTTCTCTGCATTGTTGCTAATAAATTCACAACCAAAAAGCTTAAGGAGGAACTAGGGGCTTCATTGTCTCTTGCAATTCTTGGTTACAGTTCCTTGTCCAGTTTAGCAGGATAGCTCACACCAACACCATAAACCAAGGGCACTGGTCATGTCATAGCCATGGAATTGTCAGACAGCATGTCTGGCCAAGTATACAGAAGAATTGCCAGACAGCATGTCTGGCCAAGTATACAGAAGAATTTCAACTTAGTTTACCAGCTTCCTCTATCTAATTTGCTTGCCAAGGTACTAGTCCTACTGACCAGGAGTTGGAACTTCCCCTTCAATTACAGTCTCCTGCAAGCTTGCTCTGGTATTAACTCCATTTGTAATTCTTTACAAATGTGCCCAGAGATTGAACTTTTAATTGCCAAGTTGATACCTGTATCTAACTATGACAGTGTTTTATGAGGTTTGTTTTGATTGATCTCAATACTTTCAAACCAAACAGATAAACAGTTCATATCATAGTTAGAAATGGGTGTCCACTTGACAGCTGAAGGCTTAGAGTTCTGGGCACATTTGTAAAGAATTAGTGGTGATGTTGAGACTCAGTGGTTGGGAAGTGGTTGGGAAAATTGACATTATACTAGTTGAAACATGTTGGTCAGACAATTTAGGACTGTTCCCTTCCTAATGGATATGGTGTGGCCAGTTTCTTCATCCCTTAGCTTTGGTGTATGCTTTCCTGCCAAGCAAGACAGGGAACTATAACGAAGAATGCTAAGCCAAAATGAAACCTTTTGTTCCCTTAAGCCATTTGGGGATGAATTTATTGTTAACATGCAGAGTAATTGCAATGGTGCCTCAGTTCTCCCATTCTACTATTTCATAAGAATTTTTACTGTAGTTGGAATTAGATCCAGATTTATCAGTTTTGAGTGTAACAATACTTTCCTTTTGGACCATTTAGAGCTTTTATGGTACACTAGTGAGATCTGTTCTCAAAAATCATTTACAACCCTTCATAGTGTTGTAAGGTACTTTCTGTTCTGGAAATTCCTACATCATAAAAAACTGAAGTATCCAGTCATTACAGAACATCCAATTTTACCTAGCTGTAGTCTCTTCCATAATCAAAGTCTATTCATCATAGTACCTTATGCAACCTTTCACACTGTAAGATATCTTATGAAACCCTGTCATGGTTATATACAGGTGTTAACTTGATAGTTGAGGGTTTGAGTTCTGGGCACATTTGTAGAGAATTTATGGTTGAGTTAAGCCCAGAGCAAACCTTCAGAAGATTGTCTAGTTGATGGGGAAGACCCAGCCAAGGGTGGGTGGGACTAGGCCCTGAACAAGTGATTAAAATACAGAGAGCTGGTTGAGAAAGTTGGTATCCTTGTGTTCACTCATCTCTCTCTCAGCCATTATGTGGTGGTAGGATGGCCAGTTCCCTCAGCCCTGGTGTTGGTGCATGCTCTCCTGTCATGGACTAAGAACTGTAACCAGTAATCATAAGAGAAAATAAACCCCTTGTTCCCTTAAGCTGTTTGATGGTCATTTGTCAGCAACCATGCAGGTGAATTGCAACAAACCCTAATAAGGAGACCATCATTGTGTACCCACATATGGCATTATTATGTGGGTTTTGGTTCTTCTATTCTTACCACAATGACCAGAAAGAAGCTGTGGATTTTTCTCTTCTTTTTTGGTTTCAGGGATGTGACTGTCCCCCTTTGAGGTGTATTTAACTCTGAGATTACATGTGCTTTAGGAATTTTAAATGATTCATATCTATTTAAAAGCATCTATTAGTCATTAGATATTATAGATATATAACATTATAGATATATAACAAAATGTTATTAAATTTTACATGTGCTCAATGCTGCTAGAACCTGGAAAGATAATATTGAAGTTGTCACAATCTAGATATCCATGGACATTATGAGTGTTTTGAAAAGTTGTCAGAGAAGCATCTAAGCTTTTTAGGATCTCTCATGCTCATTTTTATGATTCATGAGAAAAGACCTCTGTTTCTCCTTATATTGCTTTTTCCCCTCAAAGGAAAAAAGGGGAAAAACTCATTCTTTCCTTTCTTTTTCTGACAAGTACTTTCTTTTATAGACACTCATGAAATAGTTATTTTTCAGTTTGTGCAATTAGTACAGTGTGAAGACCTGGGCTGCATTTTTTTCTTTGGGTAACGGTACACTAAACTGGCATAGAAGAGGATCACTATCAAAAATTAAATAGGGAAAATTGGGGAACAGAAGTTTTTACATTTATCAGATGCCATATATTTCAATTTATGATGACTTCTTTCTGCACTCAGCCTTTGTTTGATGTACAGATGCCATTGAAAATCATTTCTGATAGTGAGGCAAGGCAACATTTGTAAATACTGGCTATAAATGAGAATAAATCTGCCACAGCTTTAAGGAAGAAAGTTGGAAGCTTAATGCAGTGAAAATGCTAACCATCAATGTTAATTAGCTAATTGGAGGAGAGAGAATGAGTCAGCATTCTCTGCTATACAACAGGTGAGAACATGGTTCATTTTGGCAGGGAAGATATATGAGTTGACTCGGTCTGTATAGGGTAGAAATGACTCAGTACTCAAATTAAGAAAATCTAGCAGCCAGCCACAGCTTCATTACCTCACTTAGCTGAATTTCTGATCTAGTACCAAAATGCACATTGTCAGCTTGACAGTTGGATGAACATTATTCTCTGTCTCTCTCTCTGTATCTCTCTGTCTCTGTCTCTCTTTCTGTTTTTCTCTGTCTCTGTGTCCCTCTCTCTGATTACTCTGTAGATGTATCAGCACTAGACATGAGACATAATCTCTGGCTCATCTCAACTTTCTAATCAAAAATAAGCAGGAATAAATATTCAAGAATTTCAGTAAACCATCAGACAAATATAGAAGAACTTGGAAGAAACACTATCTTTGGCTCACTGCCCATATGGACACATCACTAATGAAATAGGAGAACTGTGGGGAAGCTGAAGATGAGATCAGTCAGTTCTTGGAGACTAGCACAATAGGAAATGTGAAAGTGATGTAACATTTATATTACGCACAAATATTCTGGCAATTGATTCATATATGCAATTATTCTGAATCTTTATGATCTCTTTATGAAATAGACACAATTTTTCCTATCTAATATATGAGAAAAAGATATAAGAAGAATACAAGACTACACCAAGTGTTCAAAGATGTACTATTTTTTAAAAGTGATTATTAAATCCAAATATACACAAATAGAAAGCAATGAAAAAGACCTTAGGTAGAAGAAAATTAATAATGCTCTTAAATATAAGGTAAAAGAACAGGAATATATTCTGAAATCTCTGGTCTTCCTACAAGATTATTAACAAGATAATATCCTCCTGGTTGGGTTTCCTTTCTGCCATTAAGGAAAACACAGACTTAGCAGAGCAAAATTCTAGATAACTTGTACAAAGTCAAAAACTTGTGATAAAAAACATAATGACAATCAATGAAGAATTTGTATAAAAGAAGAATTTTAATAATCCATGCAGAATAAATCTATGCTAATTTAGTAATTTGTTGAACATATCAGAGAGTTTTTCTTTGGATGACTTTAATAGCAAGCCTTGAGGTGAATGTTCACATCAGACAATAAAGATCAAATTATGCCAGTAAACCAAAAAGAAGGAATTCTATGAACTCAATGTTTAAAAAATGTTTATTTCCTGATCATGTTGTATGTACACTGTGGACATCATACAGGAATGATGGAATATACTTAAATGGTTTTCTGGCCCTTTCCCCACTCCACCGCCCTGGACAGCTGCACTCCAGCCAGGATTCACCATGAACTACATAAGCTCTGCCCCCGCCCAACCCCAAAACCCCAGGCCAAATAATTCAGTTCAGTGAAAAACGCACAGAAATTGAAAGAAGGTCTTAAGAGTTAAAACGACGATGCCCAAGTCAAAGTGCAAATCCATGAGAAACAACACTCAACTAAACACATCTCCCACTGAAGGAATTAACCCCATAATGATACACTCCAACCAGAACAAACCCACGGAAAATGGCCAAGAAAGCCTGACCCAGGATAACGACTGTCAAAACATGATCATTACCATGTTAAATACTATGAAAGAGGAAATCCGGGAGGAATTAAATAACCGCATCAATTGCTTTGAAGAAGAAAACAACAGACACTTAGAAGAGTTGAGAGAAACAGTTCAAGAAACAAAAACAGGAATAGAGCAGTTAAAACAGACTCAAGCAGAGTTCAAAACTGAATTAAAAGACAAGTTATCTTCAACCCAGAACTCAACAGAGAGTCATATCAGCAGAACTAACTAATCAGAAAACAGAATTTCAGACCTTGAAGACAAAGTGGGAGTATTAACCAGCTCAATGGAAGAGGTTGTTAAAGCCTAAAAGATACTTGAGAGAAATATTCAAGAGTTATGGGACACTCTGAAGAAGCCTAACATGCGTATTCATGGAATACCAGAGCAAGAATCTCAAAATACCACACCTGAGGAGATTTTTCAAATGAACATCAAGGAAAACTTTCCTCATCTAAAAAAAGAGAGGCCCATTCATATACAAGAGGCATTCCACACCCCAAACAGATATAACCAAAATAGAAACTCACCAAGGCAAATAATAGTTAAAACACTCCACATTCAAGATAAAGAAATGGTGCTGAGAGCTTCAAGGAAAAAAAAAACGAGTCACTTTTAAAGGTAAAGCTATTAAAATAACAAATGACTTCTCAGTTGAAACAGTAAAAGCAAGAAGAGCTTGGAGAGACATATTTCAAGTACTGAATGAGCAAAAATGTCAACCCAGGCTGATATATCCCACAAAACTATCCATCATGATCAAGAGAGAAAGAAAAGTTTTCCAGCACAAAGACAACTTGAAGGGATACATGTCCACCAAACCAGGCCTTCAAAAAATGCTAGAAATGGTACTCAAGCTTGAAGAAAAAAACAGACATATCCGGGATAACAGAAGGGAAGTATAACACCAATAAAAGTGAAGCAATATACTTACAAACACTACTAAACATAATAAATGTCTGGAATTAAAAATAGTTTCTCCATTATAACACTAAATGTTAATGGAATTAACTCACTGATCAAGAGACATAGAATACAAATTTGGATTAAAAATCACAATCCATCAATCTGCTACCTGTAGGAAACCCATCTCACCACAAAAGATAGGCACATCCTAAAATTAAAAGGCTGGTCAAAAATTCTGCAAGCTAATGGAAGCAGAAAACAGGCAGGGGTAGCCACTATGCTATCAGACAAAGTGGACTTCAAACAAAAAAAAATCATAAGAGACACGGATACTACATTTTAATCACAGGTACAATTCACCAGGAAGATTCACAATATTGAACATATATGTACCGAATACGTCCCCTCCCACATTCATTAAGCAAACCCTACACATCTAAAGCAAGAAATCCACTTCAAAACAATAATTCTTGGGTATTTCAATTCTACCCTCTTAACATGGGATAGATCTACAGGTAAAAAATTTAACAGAGACACTTTGGAGCTTAATCAAACCCTTACTGAAATGGACCTTACATATCTCTATCGTATTTTTTGTCCACGCACCAAAGAATACACATTTTTCTCAGCAGCACATGGAACTTTCTCCAAAATAGATCACATATTGGGTCACAAAACGAATCTCTACATATATAGGAAAGTTGAAATTCTAGCCTGCACCTTATCAGACCACCACGGCCTAAAGCTTGACATTCACAACACAATAAGCAACTTAAAATAAACTAATTCCTGGAAACTTAATACTATGATGCTGAATGAGAATTGGATTCAGGAAGAAATTAAAAAGGAAATTAAAGATTTCCTGAAAGTGAATGATAATGACAATACAACTTACCAAAATCTTTGAGACACAATGAAAGCTGTCCTAGGAGATAAGTTCATAGCTCTTAATGCCTATATCAAAAAATTGGAAAGATCAGAAATAAATAACAATACAACTTAAAGCTTTAGAGAAACGAACAATCTTATCCCAAAAACAGTAGAAGGGAGTAGATTACAAAATAAGGGAAGAAATATCTGAAATTGAGATTAGGAAAATGATACAGAAAATCAACCAATCAAAAAGCAGGTTTTTTGAAAAAACCAATAAGATTGATACACACCTAGCTAAATTAACCAAAATCAAGAGAGAGAAAACCCAAATTAACAAAATTGGAAATGAAAATGGAGTTATCACTACTGATACCCAAGAAATCCAGAGAGTTCTAACGTCATATTTCAAAAACTTATACTCTGTGAAATTTGACAACACAAAAGAGATGGATGAATTCCTAAGTAAACACAACTTACCTAAATTGAATCAGGAAGTTGTGAATTATTTAAATACTCCTATAACATATGAGGAAATTGAGGAAGTAATGTCAAATTTTCCCACCAAAAAATGTCCTGGACCCGATCAATTCAGCACAGAGTTCTACCAGACATTTAAGGAGCTAATAACACCAATACTCCTTAAACTGTTCCATCAAATAGCAAAGGAAGGAACACTACCAAATTCCTTCTATGAAGCTAATATCCTCTTAATCCCAAAACCTAAAAAAGATACACTTAAAAAAGAAAACTACAGGCCAATCTCTCTGATAAACACAAATGCAAAGATTCTCAACAAAGTCTTAACAATTCGGATTCAAAACCATATCAAAAAGATCATCCACAGGAATCAAGTAGGCTTGGTCCCAGGCACACCAGGTTGGTTCAACATACGCAAATGAATAAATGTAATTCACCATATAAACCAGTCCAAAGTCCAAGACCACATGATACTCTCGATAGATGCAGAAAAATCTTTTGACAAGATCCAACAGCCTTTTATGATCAAAACCCTAGAGAAGGTTGGAATGGAAGGAAACTTTATCAATATAATAAGAGCTGTATACAATAAGCCAACAGCAAGGATTATACTCAATGGAGAAAAACTTGAAGCATTCAGGAACTAGACAAGGCTGTCCACTCTCACCACTTCTCTTCAATATTGTACTTGAAGTCTTAGCTGAAGCTATAAGACAAGAAAGGGACATAAAAGATATTCAAATCTGCAAGGAAGAAGTCATCTCTATTTGCAGATGACATGATATTATACATGAGTGATCCTAAAAACTCCACCAGGAAGCTTCTGGAACTAATACAGAAGTTCAGCAGGGTGGCAGGATACAAAATAAATGTACAAAAATTAGTGGCTTTCCTATATGCCCAGAGTGAAAGAAGTGAAAAAGCCCTGAGAGAAACAATCCCATTTACTGTAGCCCCTAAAAAAATGAAATACCATGGTATAAACCTAACCAAGGAGATAAAAGACCTTTACAATGAAAACTTTAAAACCCTAAAGAAAAAAATTGCAGAAGACATCAGAATGTGGAAAGACCTCCCATGTTCCTGGATTGGCAGAATCAACACCGTAAAAATGACCATCCTACCAAAGGCAATATACAAATTCAATGCTATACCAATTAAAATCCCAAAGTAATTCTTCAAAGAAGTTGACCAAACAATCTCAGAATTCATATGGAGGCACAAAAGACCCAGGATAGCAAAGACAATCCTGAGTAACAAAAACATGGCTGGAGGTATCACCATACCAAACCTTAGTCTATACTACAAATCCATAGTTATAAAAACAGCCTGGTACTGCCTCCAAAATAGACACACAGATCAATGGATAAGGGTTGAAGACCCAGATATAAGCCCACAAAATTACAGCCATTTGGTCTTTGGCATAGGGGCCCAAAAAATCCAATGGAAAATAACAGTATCTTCAACAAGTGGTGCTGGGAAAAGTGGGTCTCATGCAGAAGATTAAAACTGGACCCATACTTGTCACCATGTACAAGACTTAATTCCAATAGATCAACAACATTTATATAAGGCCAGAGAGTATAAAAACCATAGGGGAAAGGGTAGGGAACTCCCTTGAGCTGATTGGGCTACACCAATAGTTCCTAAACAGACATGCAATAGCCCAGTCACTGCTACCACCTCTGAATAGTTAGGATCTGGTGAAATTAAAGAGCTTCTGTTCGCATAAAGAGATTGTAACATGAGCTCAAAGGAAACCCACAGAATGGGAGAAAATCTTCACTAACCATATCTGATAGAGCTCTACTATACAGAGTGCACAAAGAACTTAGAAAAGTAAACACTAAGGAAACAAATGGCCCAATTAACAAATGGGCCCTGGAACTTAAAAGAAACTTTACCAGGGATGAAATTAAAATGTCTAACAAATATCTTAAAAAATGCTCTACATCCTTAGCCATCAGGGAAATGCAAATTAAAACTTCCCTGAGATATCATCTCACTCCAGTCAGGATGGCAGAAGTCCACAATATAAACAACAACAAATGCTGGAGAGGATGTGGAAAGAGGGGAACTCTCCTACATTGCTGGTGGGAATGCAGGCTCATACAGCCTCTCTTGTGAGCCATCTGGAGATTCTCACAGAAATTAAAGATTGAAATGCCATATGACCCTGCTATTCCACTTTTGGAAATAACCCCCCGTATAGCAAAAATTCACCTCAATAGCACAAGCACGTCCATGTTCATAGCAGCACTGTTTACAATAACAAAGTCATGGAATCAACCCAAATGTCCAACAGTTGACGAGTGGATAAGGAAATTGTGGTATATCTATGCAATGGAGTACTACTCAGACATCAAAAATGATGAATTAATGGAATTCGCTGAGAAATGGATGGAATTAGAAACAATTATATTGAGTGAAGTATCCCAGACACAGAAAATTAAGTGCCGTATGTACTCCCTAATAGGTAGCTTCTAGTATGAAACCCACTTAGAGTCAGTCAAAAATAAATCTCTGTAATACCTACAGTAATTGCTAAGATTATGAACAGGAGGGATGGGGAAGGAGGGACACACCAGTTACAAGGAGAGAGGGAACCATGTTACAGCAGAGAAAATAGGACACCATCAAGGATTGTAAGTAAGTAATGAGACATCTGGTTAAGTTCACAGACTTTCCTTCTTGATCATTTACAACTGATGGGGTATGATCCTACCAGAAGGGAAGGGCATATTGTCTGGCAGATAGAAAGTAACCATTTTGCAGATGGGTGATTGACCCCTACCTCACTGCGGTTTCCTATTTTTATTACATCTACCTTTGAATATACGTGTACCTTTGAATATATTCTTATAACAAGACCCTAATACAACAGTTTTTTTAACTCTGGCTAGGGGGTAACATCCAATACCCATCAGGGTGGAGTGAAGGGCTTTGCAGGAGCAGCAAAACTGAAAAAAAAAATCAACAAACCATAATCCAGAACATCAGAGACTCTATATCAATCACCTGGAACTAGGCCAGCCTAATCTCTCCCCATCCTGAAGCGCAGGGAAATCTGCGGAAGAGGGGACGGTAAGATTGTAAGAGCACAAGGATGGGAGGAGCAATGATATGCAATATACTCCACACAAGTTAGGACCAAAGCAATCATATTTGGACTTTGCATGCCCTGCGCAATGTCCATCACACTATTGACCCCATAAAGTCTAGCATTTGCTAAAGGCACTAGGATCCTTGGAGGCAAAGGGATTGACAGCCTCAGTAGTGTTCCTGTGCTTAACGGGAACACAGGAAAGGGTTCTGTGAAATGCCACTGGGTCTTTGCACCTCATCGGAGAGGAGGACCCAGAGGAAAGTTTGGCATGCACATTAAAGGGTGCTCCGGGGATGGGAGGGGGAGGCACTGGGGGATAGGGAGGGAAGGGTGAGGGGAGGGGGGCCAGGGGTATAGGGGGGTGGAGGGAGGGATGACCGGTGTCCCTGTTAAGTTTGTATGAGTGGAAATAAAATAAATAAACAAAGAAAGAAAGAAAGAAAGAAAAAGAATTATATAATATTTGGATTATTAATTTTATTAAAGATACAGTTGTTTGTGTAGAAAAAAAGGTTTTTCTGCTAAGGCAACGGAGAATCATTTTGTCTCATATTTCTATGGTTGCTGAAAAGGAAAGGTGGATGTGTTTATCTGGGCATTGGCTGTCAATACTTCTGCCTGTATGCAAGTGATATTCCACCAGTTTCATAGAAAATAAACTGCTTTTAGCCATTCCTAACTTTTCAAAATGAAGTAAAAATAATATCAACATGTGAATCGAGCTGTGAAACTACTAGATCTATGTGGTGAATACCTTGATAAAGAGTTTTAGAATAATTTTGGGCTTATTCCAAGTCCCTGTAAATCCAAATACTCAGTTTTCTCCTAATTTAATATCCTAAAAGCCATGTCAACAGAAAATTTTAATCGTATTATTTGTGGACTATCATTTTTCTATGGAAACGTTTGATCAGGGAAACAGAAAAAAAAAAACGCATCTTTTTTAGTGTAATGAGTTTGAAGTCCTGGATTTCTGTGTGGTGTGCAATGGTCTCTTCATAGAGGATGATAGATCTATGCTTGTCTGCCTGGTACAGATAGGGCTGTCTTGAACCAGAATAATGATGCCAATTATCCTTCCATGTCTGTGCAATAGTTCTGGTAGAATAGGGACAGAAAAAGCACCAAGGCATTTCTGTGCTGGAATAGGGAGAAAGCAATCGCGTCGGAGCATCACTTGTATACAAGGCCCTATTGTCCTGGAACTGAAGTACGTATTATTAGGAACTTCTTATGGGCTCCAAGAGCTCTGAGTCCTTTGTCTCAGAGGAAGAACATTTTACTCTTCCATTCTACTTTGTTCCATAATTGGGCTTTGGAGAATGTGTTTAGAGTTGAACAGGCTTATCAGTTCTTTCTTCCTTTTATTAAAGTTTAGGACCAAAGGTTTCTTTGAAGTCCTAAACAGTTAGAGAAATTTCTTGGCATGACCCACTCACTCCCTTTGAAATGCAGGCAGGAGCAAGAAAAAATTCAAATCTTCACGAAAGGGGACATAGAAACCAATTTAATTCATAAGATGAAGAATTCCACCAGAAAATTTAAAAAATATTGGATGACATGGTAGTACAACAGGAGCATGTGGGTAGAAGGAAAGACACACTGTCAAGATCTGTGTAGTGTTTGCAACTATGGAAAGCAGATGGGTAAAGTCAACAGGGATGTGATGGCTCAGAGCTGATATCCCATGGTGCTGAAAACCACTCAGACTTGTAAAAATGCTTCCAGATATTTATTACAAAAAGTTTCATGGGATAAGAACGTTATCACAGATAGTAACAGGTCTGCAAATTTGTGAATCACAGAAAATGGTTTTCAGTAAGTTCTAATGGCGCTAGAGTTCTTCACTAACAAATTTTTTAATTTATTAAACCTTAGCATATCAAGGCTCCTGTGACATATACGAAGGAGTACACAGAGATATGTTGTTTGCTTCCATCAACTTGAGAATAATTTTATAACTCCAGAATGAAATTTGTAGTCATTCTTTCCTTCTTTAGTCCCCGGGCCAATAAAATTAAAAATCTGCTATATTTCTTTCCAGATTTTCCTAATCTGGTAATTTCATATGAATACAAACATTCAAAATATCCTTTATGAATGGTTTCCTTTTCTTGGCATGTTATCTCCAAGGTTCACACATCATTGGGTCAGTACTTCACCACTTTTAAGTAACAAAGACAGGTATAACATACTTCACTCATAACTTTATGAACATTTGGAGGACTGTCACTTTAGGATTTCACAAAAATACTTTTATAAACATTCATGTACAAGTTTTTTCTTGGATAAATATTTCCATTTATCTTGGAAACATGTAAGGTGTAGAATTGTTTAGTCACTCAAAAACCCTATGTTTAAAGTGTTACAGAACTTCCTAACTATTGTTTAAAGTAGTTTAACCATTTTGCAAACTCATAAATAACATATGGAGTTTTTATATTTATATTTGAATCTGTTAATGTCTTTCCTTTTATTGCAAAGAATATACATGAGATTATAATTCTTTATGATTGGGTTTGCATAAAGTGTTTTTTATATTGATGAAGTTCAGTGCGCCTAGCTTGCCTTTATTGCTCACAGTTTGGGTGTTAACCTAGAAAACCATAGTCTTACCCATGATTAGAAAGATTTTCCACTATACTTTAAGATTCTAATGTCTGTAACCTTTATACTAAGACTATGATCCTTCTTGACTTATATTTTGTTCATAGTGTGAGATGGACACTCAAATTTACAAATTCATAATTCTTCAAATGCATTTTCAGTTTTACCAGTCACTTTTGAGGAAGATACTATTCTTGCTTATTGGATTATCTTGACATACTTGTCAAAACTAAATGTACCATAAATGTAAGACTGCATTTCTATATTATTAGTTTCTCTCTTTGAAACATATGTCTACTTTTTCCCACAGTATCATCCTGTTTTGATTACTAGAGCAGTGTAGTGAGTATTGTGAGTTTTCCAATTTTATTTTATACAGTTAAGCTTTCATTGGCTATTGTGGGTGATCTTTTATATTATACTATGATGTCTGAGAATTAGATCACCAATTTGTTTCAAGAAATGAAAAACCAAATCCTGGTGTCTTCTTAGTAGAGATTGCTGTGAATCTACAGATCAATTTGGGAAGTTTTAACATATTAACAGTATTAAATTTCTGATACATTAATCAGATACATTTATCTTTTTAAACTATATTCAATTGATGCTTTACAGTTTCAGAGTACTAAATTTTTACTTTTTATTATTTATTTATACATTTTGAATTTCTGTACATTATCACAAGTATAATTTCTTAATTTATTTTTCAAATTGCACACTGCTAGTATATATTGATCAAGCTGATGTTGGTTAGAAATAATATTAATTTTGTGTTGATCTTGTTCTTTGTAGTTTTTTACACTTATTTAGTCATTCCAGTAGTTTCTAAGTGAGTTCCCCATGGTGTTTCAAATAACAGGTTATGCCACCTCTACGAAGAATTTATTTTTCTCCTTACTTGACTTTCTGTCAATTTTTCATTCTTAATTTCATTTGATAGAGGTTATAGCACAATGTATTATGTAAGTGAACATAGAATGTGGAGAACAGACAGCAATGTATTATTTCTAGTGTTAGAAGCAAAGGTTTTAACATTTTACTGCTAAATATTTTGTCACTTGTGACTTCTGAGAATGATTCTTTATTACACTGAAGCTATATCACTCTATTTGTAATTCTTGAGGGTTTTTTGTCATCTTTCATTATTGGAATTGTCAATTTTTTTCCTGTATTCAATGAGATAATCATGTGACTTTAAAAAAATTTATTGTAATGATATGCTAGAACAATCAAGTTTCAGATAGGAATCCAACTTTCCCTTCCTGGACTAACCAGTTTGGCTATGCTGCTTGGCCATGCCACAGTATTCAATGGTGCATTGCACAGCTCATTTTGTTCCTACTTTGCTGAATTTTTGAAGCCCCTTGAAAAAATACCTATTAATACATTTTTCAAATGTTTAGTGAAATAATCCGTAAAACCAACTGGGCCAGATTCTTTACTTTTGGAAAATGGTCTTGATTACTAATTTACTCTCATTACAGTTACTTTCTCAGACTTTGTACTTTCTCTCACTAGTCTGTTTCGAATGTTTTGTGCTTTCAAAAGTTTACCTAATTTGTCTTTGGTTGTGTTTATTTCTGTAAAGTTGGTACTATTCATTTATACATTCTTTATTCTATGAGATTCTGTTATTTTATTATCTTTTTCAGTCTAGTTAAATAAATGTCAGTTAGTTTAAATTTTAATAGAACCAACTCTTAGTTTCAATGTTTTCTTGAGGATGATGTGTGTATCTATTTTCAAAAAAAAGAAAAATACAGGTTTCAAAGTACTCTTGCTTATATAAAGAGCTCAAGAGCAAGTGCATAAGGATACCTTATCTTCACTGGAACTCCTTAAACATAATTGAAATATGAGATCTTGCAATAAAAATTAAATTGTAATATGGAAAAAAACTTCAACCTGCCGAAATATCAAGAACATGACAAAAAGAAGTAATGAGAATGAATAATTCTACCATACATTAAAATATATAATGAGCATATTTAAAGCAATATAGTTTTGGCATAGATCCAGATAGATATATCAATAGGATAGAAAAATAGCAAAGTAGATCCACTGCATATAGAAATCTAGTCTATTTGAAGCAACATTTGAACTGATGTGTAAAATTTCAATTTTTATAATGCTTAGTCAAAGTAAATATTTATATTGAGCATATAAAGTTGGATTTATTCCATAAGTAAAAATGAATCTCAGAGGATATATATATATATATATTCAGCATAAAAAACTCATAAAAGTAGAAGCATGATACACTGTAAACTTCTAAAAGAAAAATGAAATATGCCAATTAGGTTTTTAATAAGAAATGCAGATTAATTCATTTACACATTAAAGAATATAAACTGAAAACTTCCCTTTTATAAGAAATGTAATTGAAGTCTCTATTTTATTATATGTAGGTGCATATGTGTGTATTTTATATGTGTATGTGCAGGTGCATTTCTATGATGTATGCATATATATGTGTGTGCATGTGTGGTTTTTGCATGTGCACACATATGTTTATGTATGCGAGTATGTATGCGGTGGCATGAATGTATGTGCATATATGCAGGTGTATGTGTTCATATGTATGTGTGTATACACAATGTATATATGTGTGTACACCATTTGCAAAAACCAAGGGAACTTCAGATATTCTCCCCTATCATTCTCCACATTGTACCCTTGAGACAATCTCTCACTAAACCTGCAACTCACCATTTTTGATTCCCTGCTCCATAATAAGTATAGCAGCCAGTGATTTAGGGATTCTTCTGGTTCTGCCTCCACACAATGATGGGGTCCAAGGGCATGTGCCCTGGAATTTGATGTATGTGTTAGGAAGCCAAGCTCAGATCTCCTGCTTACTTGGCAGGTGTTTTACTCACTGAGTCATTTGACTGCCTCACATTTCTCATTAATCAGATCAGCAGGTATAAATGTGCAAAGTGCAACCATTCTTAAATTCTTCTGGTAAAGAATAATGCCCAGCCACTCATCACATTTCAGCACACTCGTCTCATAACTCAGCAACAATGAGTTACTTTTGCTGTTCACATCCTGTGCATTCTTTATGTTTACCTGGCTTCTGCCCATGAGTGACTGAGACATCTTCAGATAATAGATCAACTGAAAAACTAGAACCCTGTTTTTGACCACAATGTTATAGTGAAACGCAGAAGGCTGTAGTGGCCAAATGCCTTCATTTGGGGTCAGATTAGTTAGGACTGATTCTTCCCCCCTTCCGCTGGCCCTGAACACATGATCACTCGCGGGATCCAGGTAAGGCACCCTGCTTCCCAGGCACCAGAACCCAGGTCACCTGCTCCTGCCAGGCCCTCCCACCATCCAGCCTGAGCATCTCCAAAGCTGTCCAGGGCTTGGGTGGACTACTGGCCACGCCCTAGGTCCCAGGTGAAGCCCTCCCATCATCCTTAGCCCCTCCCCCTCCTTCTGCCTGCCAGGAGCACATGCTGGCTCGCTCTCAGACCAGGAAAGGCACCCCCCTGTCTACGAAACATGATTTAATTGATGTACTAATAGTCTAATAGCCTCATCTTGGAAATAACAATAACAATAGGCAAACACACCCAACTCCAAGGAAACCACTAATAATAACTGCCAGAGAGCAGTTATAACAACTAAATCAGTTCAGTCAAAAACACACAGAAACTGAAAGGAATCAAGAGACAAAACAACAATGCCCAAGTCAAAGTGTAGATCCATGAGGAACAAAACCCAAGGAAAAAAATCTCCCACTGAAAGTTTTAACCCCATAGTGACAGATTCCAACCAGAACAAAGTCACAGAAAACAGACAAGAAAGCCAGGCCCAAGATAAGGACTTTCAAAGCATGATAATTACCATGATCAATACTATGAAAGAGGAAATCCTCTTTCATAGA
The DNA here is from genome assembly GCA_023101885.1 of Typhlomys cinereus. Lineage (NCBI taxonomy): Eukaryota > Metazoa > Chordata > Mammalia > Rodentia > Platacanthomyidae > Typhlomys > Typhlomys cinereus. The sequence goes on from JALPQD010000014.1 coordinate 10,067,535, forward strand.
GGAGTAAAATAACCCCATCAACAACTTTGAACAGGAACACAACAGACACTTGCAGGAGATGAGAAAAACAATTCAAGAAACAAAAATAGGCATAGAGCAGTTAAAACAGTCTCAGGCAGGGTTTAAAATTGAACTACAAGACAAGTATCTTCAACCCAGAACTCAACAGAGAGTCTTATCAGCAGAACTAATGAAGAAGAAAATAAAATTTCAGATCTTGAAGACAAAGTAGCAGAATTAACCACCTCAATGGAAGAGGTTGTTAAAAGCAAAAAGATACCTGAGAGGAATATTCAAGAGTTATGGGACACCCTGAAGAAGCCTAACATTTGCATTCATGGAATACCAGAGCTAGAATCCCAAAATACCACACCTGAGGAAATTTTTCAAGCTATCTTAAATGAAAACTTCCCTCACATAAAGAATGAGAGGCCCATCCAAATAAAAGAGGCATTCTGCACCCTAAACAGATATGACCAAAATAGAAACTTGCCACAGCAAATGATATTCAAAGCAATCACATTCAAGACAAAGAAAAGGTGCTGAGAGCTTCAAGGGAAAAAAAACCAAGTCACTTTTAGAGGTAAACCTATTAAAAATAACAAATGATTTCTTAATGGAAACGGTAAAAACAAGAAGAGCTTGGAGAGATGTACTTCAAGTACTAAATGAAGAAAAATATCAACCTAGGCTGATATACCCAGCAAAACTACACGTCATGTTGAGGGAGAAAGAAGAGTTTTCCAGCACAAATACAACTTGAAGGCTTACATGTCTACCAAACCAGGCCTTCAAAAAATGCTAGAAATGATACTCAAGCTTGAAGAAAAAAACAAGCGTATCCAGGAGAACAGAAAGGAAGTATAATACCACCAAAACCTAAAAGCCAAACAATACACTTACAAAAACCACTAAACATAAAAAATGTCCAGAATTAAAAATAATTTCTCCGTTATAACATTCAATGTCAATGGAATTAACTTACTGATCAAGAGACACAGATTAAACACTTGGCTTAAAAACCACAACCCATCAATCTGCTGCCTTCAGGAAACTCATCTCACCACAAAAGATAGGCACATCCTGAAAATAAAAGGCTGGTCAAAAATTCTGCAAGCTAATGGAACCAGGAAACAGGGAGGAGTAGCCATTATGCTGTCGGACAAAGTGGACTTCAAATAAAAAAAAATCATAAGAGACAAAATGGATACTACATTTTAGTCGCAGGTACAATTCACCAGGAAGATTCACAATATTGAACATATATGCAAGTAAAACAGGCCCTTCCATATTCATTAAGTAAACCCTACATGTCTAAAGCAAGAAGTCTACCCCAAAACAAAAATTCTTGGGAATTTCAACACTGCCCTCTCAACATGGGATAGATCAATAGGCCAAAAGCTTAACAGAGACACTTTGGAACTTAATCAAACCCTTAAAGAAATGGACCTTACAGATCTCTACTGAACTTTTCATCCACGCACAAAAGAATACACAATTTTCTCAGCAGCACACGGAACTTTCTCCAAAATAGATCACATATTGGGCCACAAAACAAATCTACACATATACAGAAAAGTTGAAATTCTAGCCTGTATCCTATCAGACCACCACGGCCAAAAGCTTGACATCCACAACACAACAAACAACAGAAAATACACAAACTCCTGGAAACTTAATACTATGATGCTGAATGAGAATTGGATTCAGGAAGAAATTAAATAGGAAATTCAAGATTTGCTGAAAGTAAACGATAATGAGAATACAATTTATCAAAATCTTTGAGACACAATGAAAGCTGTTCTAAGAGGTAAGTTTATAGCTCTTAATGCCTACATAAAAAAACTGGTAACATCACAAATAAATAACTTAACAATGCAGCTTAAAGCTTTAGAGACACTAGAGCAATCTGATCCCAAATGCAGTAGAAGAGAGGAGATTAGCAAAATAAGGGGAGAAATATCCAAAATTGAGATTAGGAAAATGATACCGAGAATCAACCAGTCAAAAAGCTGGTTCTTCGCAAAAATCAAGATTGCTACACACCTAGCTAAATTAACCAATAACAAGAGAGAGAAAACCCAAATAAACAAAATTAGAAATGAAAATGGAGTTATCACTACTGATATCCAAGAAATTCAGAGTATTATAATGTCGTATTTCAAAAACATATACTCTGTGAAATTTGACAACACAAAAGAAATGGATGAATTCCTAGGTAAGCACAACTTACCTAAATTGAATCAGGAAGTTGTGAATTATTTAAAAAGTCCTATAACGTAAGAGGAAATCGATGAAGTAATCTCGAATCTTCCCACAAAAAAATGTCCTGGACCAGATGGATTCAGCATAGAGTTCTACCAGACATTAAGGAACTAATAACACCAATACTCCTTAAACTGTTCCATCAAATAACCAAGGAAGGAACACTACCAGATTCTTTCTATGAAGCTAATATTGTCTTAATCCCAAAACTTAATGAAGATACACTTAGAAAAGAAAACTATAGGCCAATCTCTTTGATGAACACAGATGCAAAGATTCTCAACAAAGTCTTAGCAAATCAGATTCAAAAACATACGAAAAAGATCATTCATGGAAATCAAGTAGACTTTATTCCAGGCATACAAAGTTGATTCAACAGATGCAAAACAATAAACGTAATTCACCATATAAACCAGTCCAAAATTCAAGACCACATGATACTCTCAACAGATGCAGAAAAAGCTTTTGACAAGTTCAAACAGTCCTTCATGATCAAAACCCTAGAGAGAGTTGGAATGGAAGGAACCTTTATCAATATAATAAAAGCTGTGTACACTAAGCCAACAGCAAGGATTATACTCAATGGGGAAAATCTTGAAGAATTCCTGCTTCAATCATAGACAAGGCTGTCCACTCTCACCACCTCTATTCAATATTGTACTTGAAGTCTTAGCTGAAGTCATAAGACAAGAAAGGTACACAAAAGAAATTCAAATTGGCAAGGAAGAAGTCAAGTTGACATGATCATATACCTGAGTGATCCTAAAAACTCCACCAGGAAGCTTCTGGAACTAATACAGAAGTTCAGCAGGATGGCAAGATACAAAATAAATGCACAAAAATCAGTGGCCTTCCTATATGCCCAGAATGAAAGAAATGAAAAAGCCCTGAGAGAAACAATCCCATTTACTGTAGCCCCTAAAAAAATGAAATATCTTGGTACAAACCTAACCAAATAAGTAAGAGACCTTTACAATGAAAACTTTAAAACCCTAAAGAAAAAAATTGCAGAAGATACCAGAAGGTGGAAATACCTCCCATGTTCCTGGATTGGCCGAATCAATATCATAAAAATGACCATCCTACCAAAGGCAATATACAGATTCAATACTATACCAATCAAAATCCCAAAACAATTCTTTAAAGAAGTTGATCAAATAATCTCAAAATTAATATGGAGGAACAAAAGACCCAGGATAGCCAAAGAAATCCTGCGTAACAAAAACACTGCTGGAGGTATCACCAACCAAACTTTAGTCTGTACTACAAATTCATAGTTATAAAAAGAGCCTGTACTGGATGTGGAGAGAAGGGAATTCTCCTACGTTGCTGGTGGGAATGCAGGCTTATACAACCACTCCGGCGAGCCTTCAGGCGATTCTTAAAAATGTTAAAGATTGAAATGCCATATGACCCTGCTGTTCCACTATTGGGAATAATCCTCCATACAGCAAAAATTCACCTTGATAGCTCAAGCATAACCATGTTCATAGCAGCACTGTTTACAATAGCAAAATCATGGAATCAACCCAAATGCCCAATAGTTGATGAGTGGATAAGGAAAATTTGGTACATTTGTAGAATGGAATACTACTTAGCCATCAAAAATGATGAATTAATGAAATTTACTAGGAAATGTATGGAATTAGAAAAAATTATATTAAGTGAAGTATCTCAGACGTAGAAAATTAAGCGCCCTATGTACTCCCTAATAGGTGGATCCTACTACCAAACCCACTGAGAGACACTCAAAGATAAATCTCTGTAATATCTACAGTAATTGCAAAGACTATAAGCAGGCAGGGAAGAGGAAGGAGGGCCCTGCCATAAACAAGAAGAGAGGGGATCATGCTACAGCAGAGAAAATATGCCTCCATCAAGACTGCAAGTAAGTAATAGGACATCTGGTTGGACTCACAGACTCTCCTTACTTGTCACTTGCGTCTGATGGGGTATGATCTCACCAGAAAGGGAGGGCATAGAGTCTGGCAGATAGAAGGTAACTATCCTGCAAATGGGAGACTGACCCTCCCCCCCAGCAGTCTCCCACTCTTATTCCATCTACCTTTATATCTACTCTTATAATAAGACTCTATTTTAACAGCATTTTAGCTCTGGCCAGGGGATGGTATCCAATACCCATCAGGATGGAGCCAAGGACAGTGCAGGAGCAGCAAAACTGGAAAAATATCATCAAACCATAATTCAGAAAATCAGAGACTCTACATCAACCCCCTGAACCAGGTCAGCCTAATCTCTCTCCATCCTAAAGCTCAGGGAAATTTGCAGAAGAGGGGGGGTGGTAAGATTGTAAGAGCCTAAAGATGGGGAAGAGTAATAATATGCAACATACTACATACAAGTTAGGGCTGAAGTAATCATAGTAGGACTTTGCATGACCTGTGCAATTACCAACGTATCATTGAACCCCCAAGTTCTAGCATGGATCACAGGCAATAGGATTCTTAGAGGCAAGGGATTAAGATTAAGAACCACAATAGTGTTCCCATACTAAAGGGGAACACAAAAAAGAGCTTTAGGCAATGTCAGTGAGTCCTTACACCTCATCAGAGATGAGAACCCAGAGGGAAGTTTGACATGCACACTAAAGGATGCTCCAGGAATGGGGGGTGGGGGGAAGGAGCACTGGGAGAAAGAGAGGGAGGGGGGAAAGGAAAGGGAAAAGGGTGGGGGGAAGGAGCAAGGGGATCCAGGGAGGGGTGGAGGGAGGGAGGGGAATGGGGTACCTATCAAGTTTGTATGAATGGAAGAAATAAATAAAAAAAAAACAAGTAAAGAGCAAGCAAGAAAAAAAAGGTCTGATTCTTGAGCTTTGGAATTTTTATGAAGTATTTATTTTCCCTGTATTGTCATTCTCTTCAAGTATAAAGGAATACAATAACATATTGGTAGAATTTCATGAGGTTTAAATATTTTATTATATGAAAACATTTAGGGTTGTTCAAGTGTGTAGTTTTAGTGCCATAAACACAGCATGTTTGCATTATTAACTGGAAAATATCGTGTACTTTCAATTCAAAGAGAAAGGAGCATAGTATGGAAAGATGGCAAACGAGAATTTCTTCCCATTTTTACTCATTTGCTTCTCATGCCGAGTCATGATGGCAGCTACTATTGTACATCAGAGCAGTAAGTTTTGCACTTTTCTACCTGAAGTCTAGACATCACAATGGCTTTCCTCACCATTTCTTTACTGATTTTATGAGCACAAAACGCCAGGCCAGACGTCATTTGGAAAAGCGGGGAGATAAGTCAATAGATGAGTCTATGAGTTCAATCCCCAACATCCATATAAAAAGTCAGACATGATAGTACAAAATTATAGTACTAGAGCTGAGGAGGACAAGGTGGGTGTACAGGGACTCACCAGGTGGTCAGCCTAGCCTCATATTCTTAGTGATAGAACTTGTCTCAAATCTCAAGGAGAACGCCTCCTGAGAAATGACAACCTATGTTTGAATTCTGCATACAAACTAAGATACACACATATATAGACATGCATATATATACACATAAACACATAAAGTTGCACCCACACATGTGCACATATATACTCATAGCAAAACAATGGAACAAAATAGGAAAGGTATGTTTCTGGTCCATTCTGCATCAAATGAATTGCTGAAGTACTTGGGAGCGCACACTTCATCTTGTACTCTCTCACATTGCTACTGATCCCTTGACTGTGGTCTGTGGGTGAGCTGCTGATCTATGAGGTCTAGCAAGGATCACTAAAGGGGGCAGTTTCACGTCCCTAACATTTCTGTCCTCTCAAAAATGCTAATAGAAGAAATAATATTACTAATCAAATTACTTGAGAAATACTACTATTTTCATAATGCCATACAAACTAAGATGCACACTTAAAGAACATTGTCATTTTGGTTAATGTTCAGCAAAATATTAGAATTCCATGAAAATCAGTGTCATGGAGGGCTCTTGTCCTCCTCTCATTTCTAAGCCTGCTTTGTGTAAAGGATCTGGAGACATCTGAAGCTGGATCCATTGTTGGATAACAACTCTGCAACTGTTGGCAAAAAGAAGAAACTAAGGCTCTGCTGGCCCCACCCAGGAAACAGAAGCCATCTACTCTCACTTTAATACTCCTGTCACACAAATAATCTTTAGGTTCAAAGTTGCAAATATCTAGTTGCTTAAGGAATTGGGATCATCTACTTGATATACACAAATCCTAAAGGAGATGAAAAGAAATACAACTTGCAGGAAATACAATATTGAAAATTGACATTTGGGTCCCTCTCTAAATAATCAGAACTGATTGCCTATGATTTTCTTTAAATGTTTAATTGAAGATCCAGTGTGATCACTCAGCAGTTAAGACTCCTGCTTGCAGGGGCTGGAGAGGTGGCTCAGGGGTTAAGCCTCCGCCTTGCAGGCGGAAGGTCCTGAGTTCGGATCCCAGATCCCACGTATAGACGTCAGGCGGAAGCGGGGGCGGCCTGCGCTTCTGGTCCTGGTAGGGTGGAGCCTGTGAATCCCAGGGCAGAAGGAGGTGGAGGCGTCCATGGTGGTTCCCGAATTCGTCCGTGGTTCTACACATACACAGACACACACACACACACACACACACATAGACACATACGCGCGCGCGCACATACACACGCATATGCACAGTTGAATAAATAATTAAAAAAAAAAAAGACTCCTGCTTGCAAACTGGCAACCTGACTTCTAGCCAGAGAAACTCATATGGGGAAAGGAAAGAGTGACTTCTGAAAGTTGTCCTCTGACTTCTACCCATGCTTTAAAGCATGCATGTCCAACACTCCCCCCTGTTCCTAGTCTCTCCTCTCTCTGACTCTCAAATGAATGGTTTCTAAGTGAGTAAGTCACTTACTTGCAGACCTGATGATCTGAATTCTGCCTTGAAATCCCAAATGGTAGGGGGGAAATTACTTCTAAAAGCTGTCTTCTGACCACCCATATATGTGCCATGACACGTGTATGCATTACTTCTCTCTCTCTCCTCTCTCTTTTTTCTCTTTTCTCTCTGTCAAACAAATGTATATTAAAAAGTATTTAATTAAAAATTTTCAAGTATGCAGACAAATCAATGGGTTAGAGTGCTGTCAGTGTAACTCAAAACTGGATATTCCATACACAGGAACAAAGCCACATTCTAGGGTAAGACATCAACCTGAATCTGGTATGGGGAACTGGCCAAGAATGGTGAATGCTATCTGGTGACAAGGATCCTTGTCTTTAAGAAATAGAGCTCCAGGGAAGAGTGTGTAGACTAATGACCAAGCCAGAAACCAGTGACTGGGGAAATAAGAACTGACATGAGAGTGAGTCAGACAATGTGGAAAGGAAATTGAATCAGACCTTTCTCCTAAGACCTCTTACTGAGAAGGGGCTGATTTGGTGTTTACCTGCTAACATACCTAAAGGCATTTTGTATTTCTTTTGCCAAGGACAAAAAAATAGCCTGTAGCTTGGAATTGCACCAGGCCATGGGGAAATGAGAGTAAATGAAGCCTAAGTTTAGAAACATCAGAAGGGCAGGAATTTAGGCAAGGTTCAGAGAAGCCATTTCGTGGTGGGTCTGTGCTACCCCAAGAGACCTGGAGAACTATCCCTGCATCATGGGTGGCCTTCAGGCTCCACATCCCTGTTCCAACCCTACTACATATCTCTTGCCACCCACTGTCATTTGCTATATTCACAGCATCTCCCCAGAGACAATGTTGAAAAATAATACTCCTGAGAGTCAAGACAGGTCATCTGGTAGAACACGTGGCACAGAGAGCCTGCTCACAAATCAATTGGGCTTAATATTCCTACTCTAAAAAATTCAAAAATCTAAGATGTTCTGAAATATGTAACTTTTACGTTTCTATGTTAACCTGTAAAAATCTATACAAATATCCCAGTGTCTAAAATGTCTCCAATATCTAAAGCACTTCTGCTAGCAAGTATTTCAGGTAATTGGATACCAAAGTTTTCATTCATTCACTCATTCATTAATTTAATGGTCATGATAGGGTCCTACTATGAATTATGGGCAATCTGGATTTTTTTAGCATACCAAACTGATCTTGAACTTAGCTTCTGCCTCAGACATACTGGGATTATAGGCATGTGCCACCATTCTCAATTTAATTCCCAATGCAATATTTATTTGGAGTTCTCTTGAAGGGAGCTTAACGACTTTCTCCATACTCAACAAGGTAAAATTTGCCTTTGCAATTTGGCAAATGATATCTAGTAGAACTGAAAATAAATGGGGCTGGAGAGGTGGCTCAGGGGTTAAGCCTCCGCCTTGCAGGCGGAAGGTCCTGAGTTCGGATCCCAGATCCCACGTATAGACGCCAGGCGGAAGCGGGGGCGGCCTGCGTTTTTGGCCCTGGTAGGGCGGAGCCTGTGAATCCCAGAGCAAAGTAAACAAGGAGCAGGTGGAGGTGGTCCATGGTGGTTACCGAATTCGTCCATGGTTCTACACACACACACATACAATACACACACGTGCACACACGCACAGTTGAATAAATAAAAAAAGAAACTTTAAAGGTTCAAACCACCTAATACATACAAATACATACAAATCAAGAAAGTAATATTAATTTATTAGAGGCCCACTGTGACTGTCTCCTAGTTCTGTTCTCCTTTCTCTTCTGGAGTCACTATTTGAATTGGTTTATATCTTTATCAACTGGGTGTATTTGTTCCAAAATCCTTGCAATAACTCTTCAAGGTGGATGTCATTGTAATTGTGAATTTGCATATAGAACTGACAGAAAAAGAAAGAAATTGATACTATCCACGTAGCAAATGAGGAACGTGAATGCAGGTCCAGGGCAATCTGACTAAACATTAAGATGCATTTCACCAGTAGAGAGAGAGAGAGAGAGAGAGAGAGAGAGAGAGAGAGAGAGAGAGAGAGAGAGAGAGAGAGAGAATGAGAATGAGAATGAGAATGGGAATGCATGTGCTTTACATTAATATGTGTGAAGGCCAGGGGAAGACTTCAGATCCATCTCTATTACTTTTTGTCTTATTGGAATGAAAACATGCTATTTTGACTAGGTTGACTGATTTGTGAGTTCTCATATCCTTAGATCTCTTTCAAAATTGCACCCCAATATTGAGATTGTAGGAAAGCAAAACCATTATTAACTTTCATTTTTCTTTTATGTGTATGTGTGTGTAGTATTTATGTATTACTTATGAATATGTGCGTGTTGGGGGGAGTGGTCCAAGGTTAATATTGGGAATTATTCTTGATTGTTCTCCTTATTCTTTTTGATACAGGATCTCTCATCAAATCTAGAGTTTACTGAAAGTCTAGTCTGGCTAGCTAGCTTGTTCTGGAACTTCCCAACTTATACTTCCTGATGTTGGAAATACAGGAAGACTGTCATACCTACCAAGCATCTCACATGGGATCTAGGGATCTGAACACTGGTCCTTTTCTTTAACCAACTCACACATGTCTTTTTATACAAGTGCTGGGAATTTGAAAGTAGGTTCTCATGTTTGCATTGTAAGCACTCTTCCCACTGAGACATCTCCCCAGTCCCCGAAGGGATTAAAATACACATACATCATATATTTGTCCTAGCCAAATTTGTTGTGGTTTGCATTGCATTCTCCAAAGAGATATTGGATATATTTAAATATGAGTACCTACTGTTTGCATATGTGGCTTTATTTGGAAACCGTTTTTGTACATGCATATCAAGTTATGAGGCAATCATTCTCAGCTGGAATGACATCTAGTTATGTGCAAAGAGAAGAGACACGGATAGACAAAACAAAGGATGAAATCATGAAAAAACAGAGTGAAGGGATTAAAATCAGGCAGCTCCCAATAAGAGATGCTGGAGATGGCCATCCAACACCAGAAGCAGGATAGATTGTTTCCTATAGGCTTTGGAAAGACCCTGCCAATACCTGAGTTTTGAGTTTCTATACTCAACAGCCACAAAATAATGTATTCATGTTTTTTGTTTAAACCCTCCCAGTGTGTGACACAGAAATTCTATCATCCTGCCCATTGTCCAGTTTCTGTTAACCAGGTCAAGACAAAGAATGGGGGTGTACATTCATAAACTGAATTTCTGGTATTCCCATTACAATTGTAAGAGTAGGAATCATGTTTTAACCTTTCTTGAAAAACTATCTCACTGAATTTTATGAAAAAGAAATGAGCTGCCATGTAAAAAACATTAGAAAATTAGAACATTTATTATGTGTAATGAATGTGTATGATTACTTTAAATTGTTTCTAATTATTTTTAATTTCTTAGCTAAAGATTTTGTTGATTTATATTGTTATAAATAATGAAAATAATGGAAAATTCCTTCATTCTGCAAATGATTCTCATATATTCTTTAAAAACTAGACTTTGAAACAAGATTTTCATTCATCTAAGAATCCAGGAAAACTCATGAAAGAACTTTCAAATCACTCAAATCAATGACCTTAGGCAAATTTAGCCAAAGAAATATATTCCTGAAGAACCAGGAATAATTTTGCTAGTGATATCCAGGAGTGGCAAAATTATTATTAAATATGCTAAGTAGGGAGATAAATGAAAGGTCTTACGTGAGAGAGCAATGGTATTTAAAACATATTTCACCCTTTAATATTTAGCTAAAAAATAAGAATTTTACACTTTCATTATCCAAAAAGAAGACAGTATCTGGTCTACCGCTCAGGGATATTAACCATGCTCAGAAACTATCTTGTGCAAGTGATGACTCACTTTGTTTAAGTGCTCAGACAAGGCTGAAGAGATTGCAGACCATACTCTATGATCACTAACTAATAGAGGCCAAGCCATTTCTACTGCCGTATCATCAGATCTTGAGCAATGCGTGCCCTGCTATCAGTCACAGTCAGGTGTAGACAGAGTAAGATGAACATCATCTGCTCTCCCTGCCATCTCCATCCATCACTGCCGTGGGGAATTCCACAGAGCTTAAGGAGGGGCTGTCTGTAATACAGAAAATGAATCCAGAGTAGGAATCTAGAAGACAAGTGTAGTTGTCCCAACTCTGTTATAAAAATAATACAATTTTAGAATGTTAGCGTTTCAGGGACCTCATAGATCATTCTTCTCAGAGCCATCATTTTAAAGATGAGGATTCAGAGAGATGAAGTGACTGGCCAGTGCCATTTTCAGGCCATCATCAATTATTTATTGAGAAACAGATGGGCTGGAGTAAGAGGTATACTCACAGACAAATGCTGGACTCTGAATCTTGGACACATCACACAACTCTGATTATTCCTGGTCCAAATTATAAATAAGCTCTGTCAGTGTTGTTAATTATCAACACATTAAATGGGGAATCCTCTGAGCCCTTGCCTACCTTTGTCTTTATCACAGGAGAAGAAGGAAATGGAAGCATTTCCAACATTTTCTCTGTTCTAGTTTTGGTCAAGTCCTCTGCCACTCTGTATTAAGTCCTTCTACATTCCAAGTTCCAGGTCATGAAGAATTCTTGTCAACACCCTCTCCTTAGAACATGGAGGCAGTAAATCTAAATGGTGTTACCTTGTTCTCTGAAATACACAAAGAGAGATGGCGATTGGACATTTATAGATTACTAATATATGCACTCATTCACTCTACTGAAATTCCATACTTGAATACTTGTGGATTGAAGATGAACAAAGAAGAGGTAGTAAGATGGGAAGAGTTGTGAAAGCACTCAGATGGTCTCCAGAGCAATACAGGAAGCAACAGGGAAGCAGTGGAAAAGAGATGCTGCTTGAAGACAAACTTTCAATGTCAAAATATAAACAAATTCTTCCAAATTCATTTCATGGACAGTTATTAAGAAAATGCCCTAAGATAAGAACTGGTAAAGAAGAAATCAAATTATTCCTTTTTAAGATGAGAAGATCCTATAATTCAAGGACTCTAAAGATTCTGCCGGAAAACTCCTGAAACTGATAAACAAGTTCAATAGAGTGTGAGGATGCAAAATTAATGTTCAAAAAATCAGTAACTTTCTTATACACAAAGGATAAACAAAGTGAAAAAGACCTGAAAAAAATCAACACTATTTACTGTTGCTCCTAAAAAGGAAAATATCTTGGAATACAAGGTATAAAAGATCTATAAAGGTCAAAAAAGGTAAAAAGGCCAAAACCCTAAAAAGAAGAGATTACAGAAGACACCAGAAGATGGAAAGACCTCCCATGCTCCTAGAAGGGCAGAACTAACATTGTTAAAATGAACATTCTAACAAAAGCATTATACAAATTCAAGGCAATACCAATCAAAATTTCAACCCAATTCTTTATAGAAATTGGTAAAACGATCTCAGATTTCATATGGAAGCATGAAAGCCTCAGGATAGCAAAAATAATCCTGAGTAATAAAAACTCTGTTGGAGATATCACCATATTGGACCTTAAGTGTACTATAAAGCCTTAGTAATAAAAACCACGTGGCACTGGTTCCAAAAAGAGATATAGATCAATGCATTAGAATTGAAGATTCAAATATGGTGCACACTTATAGTCACCTGATTTTTGACACAGTTGCAGAAAGATCCATTGATAAAAGGACAGCCTCTTCAAGAAAAGGTGCTGGCAAAATTGGATTTCTACAAACACAAGCATATAATTGGATCTTTATTTGTCTCCCTGAATGAAAATCAACTCCAAATGGATTGAATATTTCAATGTTAGACCAGATAATATAAAATTAGGAGAAAAATATAGGGAATATCCTCAGACTGATTGGTCTTGGCCAGCATTTCCTCAATAAGACCACAAGGCACAGATTATAAATCCAACATTAAACAAGTAGGATTATATGAAATCAGTATGCTTTTGCAACCTACAGAATGGGACAGCATTTATACTAATCACACATCTGATAGAGGGCTAATATCCACAGAATGCAAAAGTTTCAAAAACTAAATACCAAGGAGGTAAACAACTCCATCAAAAATGGGCTATAGAACCGAAAAGAGCCTTCTCACAAGATGAAATTTAAATGTCTAATAAACATTTAAAAATTTTTATACCTCCCTAGTCATTAGGGAAATGCAAATTAAAACCTTTCTGAGGTACCATCTCACTCCAGCCAGAATGGTTGAGATCCAAAACCCAAACAATAGCAAATGATAGTGTGGATGTGGGGAGAAGAGGACCTTCATACATTGCTGGGAGATTGTTAACTTATACAGTGCCTTTGGAGATCAATTTGGAGCTACCTAAAACAGTTAAAAATAGAAATTCCATATGACCTAGTTACCACTCCTGGGAATATTCCCAAAGAACATTTTATCCTATCCGGTACCAGAGACATGTGTAAAACCATGTTCATAGTAGCCCTATTCACAATTACAAGGAAATGGAACCAACCTAGATGTCCAGCAGTTGACATATGGTTAATGAAAATATAGCACATGTATACAATGGAATACTATTCACTTGTCAGTAAGCAAGGTGCCAGTAAATGGATGGAACTGGAAGAAATCAAACTGAGTAAAACACACAGACACAGAAAGACAGACATCACTTTCAAGTGGATCCTAGCATTGATCCCTCAGTTTGATGGAATCAAACAGAATCAAACTAAGGCAAAGGAACACAAGGCAGAAGGGATTAAAGGAGATTGCAAAAAAGCAAAAACAAAAAAATCAAGGCTCCTTTGAGCAGTGTACACTTTCTGGAGGAGAAGATATTTTTTGCTGGGATGTCTACCTGAGTAAAACTTTTATTTAAGTGACCCCAGTAAACTCATTGGTTCACTGATGCAGATTCAGGAGAAATGATTTCTTTTGTGCATTTTTGGGACCTTTCTGGGATATGCTGAGAACAGGAAATTCAGAATAGAATGGAATATGTCTTTTTAGGTTTGCCATTTTTTTCTACAATTGCTGAATAATTAGTTTAAATAGTAACACTAATTAGTGGTTAGTGTCTAAATGATCAAATGCACTTTTACCTCACATGATTTTGCATCTATCACAGGAAAGTGCCAAGTTCCTACTAAAATAAATTCACTTCATAACATGCCATAGTTCAGTTCTCCAGGAAGTAGACACTGTGATGGATTTAAACATTCTTTTAAAGCAATTTCCTCTAAATTGAAACATTCCCTGGAGAAGAAAGACTCATGAAATCCAGAAGATAAAATAGTCTCAGAAAGTTCCTGAAACTAACAAGATTCACAAGTTCCTCTCCTCAAGGTTATATAAAACAGTAAGTGTTATCGTAGGACACTATTCTACTGGTGGGGCTAATTGTAGGCAGTTCAGGAACTCCAGGGTTTCAAACTACATGAGTCATTTCCCATGCTGGGGGGACTTTCAGTAATATAGCTGCATTTGAGTGATCCATACATCGTCTTATAAATCACCCCAATGCAATTATTGGTTCACCAAGTTGAACTCTAGTGGAATTATTTCCTGAGTGTGTTATTGGTGCTCTATCTGGGGTAAACAGACACTTGTTCAAGCCTCCCCAGGAAAATTCTCACACAGCAAAAAGCAGAGTAAAACAAAACTAATGTGTCAAAGCATTAAATTCAGAGTAAATACCCTTGGGGTCAATAGCTACAGAGTTGTGACAGCAGCACTCAACAGAGAAAACACAGAGCTTTAAGTGGTCAGAGCAGAATTATGCCATGGGGAGTTCTGTAGTTACAGGAACATTCTGAGATTTCTACCTTCAAGGCTATGTTTTCTTCACCTTACAATGTACTAGGATTTGGAGAAGACCTGTCCTCTAGGATGTAACATGACCTGGGTAAAATAGACATGCATTTCTCAGACCGAAATCATGTAGGAACTCGATTGAGAGAAGTAGCTACCACCTACCATTAGCTGTACCAGTGGGTGTCTCTATCCTAAAAGCATATCTTTGTTGCACGCAACAGGACTGTGATACTCTGTGTTTGCTAGCTGTTTGCCATACAGGTTCTTAACCTACCCCATCTCAAGCAAAAATGTGGTAAGACCACAGGAGTCACCATGAGTCAGTTATATAAGCACATAGCTTGAGAGAATATGTCTATTTCCTCAGAGCTATCTAAGATCTTCAAAAGCTGACACAGGCATTGAATTCAGAAACAAGTAAACACAGGAAAAGTGTTTTATAGGCTACTAAATTAGCTTGTTTCTTAAAATTGCCATTTCCTTCAATTCTCTTCCTGTTCTTCCCCTGACCACATTATTCCCTCTTCAAGGAACTATGCTTTGCCCCGGAAGAGTGGGATATTTGGGTCACAGAAGCTTTTCCTCTTGTTATGCATATATTCTCCAGTGTAATATAATAGCTGCAAAATTGATCCTGATAGAATTCATAATGCTATTCTGCAGGGCTGAAACTTTTCCAACCAAACAGTCTTATTTCCTGGGTTTTTACTAAAAGCTCTTTTGTCAATTTTCTTCCAAGGAAAGTAAGAAATGTACTTTAAAATGTCTAAAAATGTTTTCTTTATGGAAAAACCCAGCATTACAAGGGTAAAAGAATATGTAAGAATACATATTGAATTCAGAAAGTTTGAAGACTTCAAAACTTGGGAAAAACATGAGAGATCATTCTACTCTATGATTAGGCACAACTCACTACTTCAGACTAAATGTCGATGTGGAAGCTCTCTGCACTCTTACACTCATTCCAACTCCAAGATGCACCTTTTCCCATTTCATTGTCCACATGAAGACAGTGCACTAGGAAAACCAGGGGAAAACAGCACTTTGTGCCAAAGGAAACCCTGGAGGCCTAAGGGTGAGATATCAGAAATCATTCTGGATTGCTTATTACTTTGCTTTGGGTTTTCCTGGACTCTGCCTTCCACAATCAGAATTGCAAGGCACCTTCATTTCTGCCCAATATTTTTATGTGGGATCTTAGAATCTGAACTAGGCTTCTTTTGATTGTGAGCAAAGGCTTTAATCCCTGAGACATCGTTCTAGTCCAGAAGTAAGGTTTTTTAAAAACTTATTTATTTATATATTTGTGTGTGGTATTTGTGTGCATATGTATGTATGTATGTATAGAGGGCAGTGTGTGCCTCTGTAGAGGATCGTAGATGACTTTGGGAATCATCCTAGATTGCTTCTACCTCTTTTTTGCTTAGCTCTGGGATTTTCCAGTCTGCGTATACCAGCGCCAGAAGTGCAGGCAGCCACCGTTTCTGCCTGAAAACATCTTGTTCGCTGTGGGAGAAAAGAGAAGCCTCTTGGTTTCTTTTCTCTGTAAGCTGACACAAGTTTGGGGTACTGTAACAACATTTCCACAGAGTGCTTATTGCTTGGCTAACTCTGTAGGCACAGCAGCAGTCAGTAAGTAGCTTCCCCATTACACATTTATCTCTTCCTCCAACTTTCCTGATCCTTATTTGAAGGATTAAGTAATTTATGTACATTACAGTTGGCCTCATAGCTTAGCCCTAATGCTTCAATTCTGACTTTGCCTTCTCCATTTGCATCCATCTCTGGCTCCCAAGTGTCTGTATGTAGACCTTAGTCCTAGGATCAGATGCAGAAATAAAGGGTCACACAGAATGTGACTTAATATGAAAGGAGTGTTGGAGTTTGCCTGCATGTTGACCATAACTTCACCACCAAATAACTTAGGGTGACAAGGGGGGCTTTATTGTTTTTTAAGATTCAGTGTTACAACTCTTAGTCCAGCTAGGCAGGAGAGCTTATGCCAATAACAGAAGCTTAGGAAAATGGCCACATTATAGTCATAGGATTGTTGAAAGAGAGACGAACCTTATTTGCCAGACAGCAATGACATCAAATGCCAAAACAATGAGCCAGCTCCCTCCATCTTATCATTCTGCCCACTATCTACTGGGTCTCCTTACCTCAATCAGATAATCTCCTGCAGGCTTGATGAGAGCTTTCCTTAACCAATAATTCTTCACAAATGTACCCAGAGCTCAGTTGTCAAGTTCACACCTACATCTCTAACCAGCATGAGGAGACACTTGCCTATACATTATTAAACATTTAGATGTTTTTCCCTTCTCTTAGAACACAGTCATTTAGAGATGTCCTAGCATTGACTGTCTCCTGGTTCCTTCCAAGATTGATATTTTTGCATCATAGTGAGCTTCTCAGGTGCCTGGCTTAGTTAGAACACCAGTAAAGCAACGGACAATTGAGACATTTCCTTTGACTAAAGCATCAAATGCTGTCAAGAGGAAGCAGAGAAAGCACAAAAGACGTTTTCCCATGGAAAGGTCATTGTCCCCTTGACCTTTTATTGGTATTTCAACCATAGCTGAACAGTAATAGTCTTACATCTAACACATTTTAACACAAACACCTTTCTTTTGAACAGTTGCTCTTAGAACCTTATAAACATCTTTATTAATTTTAAAAATAATGTCAATCATTTGCTTAGCATTTGGGTAACAAAATAGTTGCATGGGAGTATGCATAGATGTAAATTACAGGAAAGATTATGGGCACAGTAGAAATGAATAGACTCCTTCCCTATCTTTCTCCTTTCTTACTCTTATACATTTTAGATAAGAGAAATTAAGTTTTATGATGCCATACATCTACTGAAGAGTAAAAGCTAGTACTTTATGCTTAAAGTTGATGTTATGGATGAACTTTAATTACATGGAAGGTAAACCAAATTTACTAACCTCGTTTCCTATCATTTCTCCCTAGAGATATAAGCATTTAACTGGCACTTGATCACTTAATCCCCTTTTCTTTCTCAAAGATTATTTAGAAGAACATTTGATCTGTGTATCTGTTACTCTTGGTGCTGCTGTGAAACACAGCTGAGCCTCAAACAACTTAAGTGGAGCAAAGGGAGATTTATTCAGTTTATAGTTCCAGAGGAGAGACACAGTCCTTAGTGAGAAAACAGTTTGACTGGCAGGAGGTGACCTAAGTCACATCCCTCAAGAGGCTGCGAACTGCAAAACTGCAAGAGCAGACCTCTCTCAGAAATAGGGCTAATTAATCCAATACCTCAACCCCTGTAAAGTGGCTTTCACTTGCTAAGTTCTCTCTCTTAAAGGTGCCATGACCTTCCCAAACAACTAAAGATTCAAGCACATGATCTTGTGAGGGACAAATCACATTTCAAACCATGACAATCAAGTTGCATAGCACAGCATTAGTGGTCTTGATTTCTTGTAAGTGCCATTATTTGGAAAGCACCACATGTGAAATATACATATGTGTTTTTATTTGTCATCACTATTAAATGTCTAAAATAAAATGTTGTTAGTTATCTGTGAGGGAAATAGAACACAATTATGACTATTTTATTAATAAAAGTAAGCATTCCTATAAACCATTCTTGTTTATGGATAGCTTGTCAAATGTTACCCATTCCTGTACTAGATAATAAGCTAATAAATGAAAGATTCATGTGAGGATAAAAGAAACTAACTTGTTGCATTTTATTTTATCTTATTTTCATGTAGTCTTGAGCTATGATACATAACTCATTTCGGAGATAGTGTTACTTTAATGTTTACCTCTTTCTCTAATTGGTCATCATAATCAAATATCACATTATTAACACCAGGTTGTGTATTCAAACAGAATGATTCCAAATCTAAACAGTCAGCACAAGTCACACAACTATTTCTGAACTGGCTGGACAACTCTGTGTGACCCTATCCTAACTCTGCCTTCAGTCTCATAGCTGACAAGCTCACTGACATGACCGTTGCTTCTAGTGTTTCTCACAGGGTTCCTGTATTCCTAGAAAGTACTTGATTTTATGGAAGACTTTTTTTTTTTAAATTTACTCGCGCACGCATGTGTGTGTGTGTGTGTGTGTGTGTGTGTGTGTGTGTGTGTGTGTGTCCCAAAGGGCACTGTGTGTCCCCGTGGAGGACCAAGGGTGACTAGGGAACCATCCTGAATTGCTTCTATCTCCCTGCTTCACTCTGGGATTTCCCAGGCTCCATCCACCAAAGCCAGAAGTTCAGGCTGCTGTTTTTTTATGCCTGGTGTTTTTACATGGGACTCTGGGATCTGAACTCAGGATCTTCTGCTCGAGAGGCAGAGTCTTAACCCATAAGCCATCTCTCTAGTCCCTTCTGAAAGAATTTTTAAACAAGCGTTGCATGAACTTTTAACTCTGACCCACAAATAGAAATCAAGGTTACTACCTGTGATCCTTGAAATTAAGCTTCTCTAGCTTATAAAGACCTAGGAGCTGTCTAGAAGCCTGGTCTTAACCTGAGTGTACAACAGGTTGATCCGCAACAGGGATATGCTTTGAGGTTCCAAATACACAGGAATGCCTGTGAAGAATTGTCTTGATTACTTGATTGATATGGGACCACTCAACCTATTTAGGGCTGGACCATTTTATAGTCAGAGGATCCAACTGTATAAGAATGAGGAAAAGTGAGCACAAGCAGGTAAGTGATTATTAATTGCTGATCTTGCTGTGGATTCAGTACAAAAGGTGTTTCAGAGTCCTGCTGCTGTACATTTCCTGAAATAATAGACTGAACTCTGGAATTCTTAGGAGTCAATTAAACTATCCCTATAAGTTGTTTGAGCCAAATATTTTGTTGGAGCAATGAGTCTTATCTGTTGTTGAATGGCAAATCATCTTCAAATTTATTAACTTAAGATAATGACAAAGGTTCTGTCAGACAGACATATGCGGTGGCTTGGCTGTATCCTCTGGCCCAGGCTCTTGTAAAGCCTTAAGACCTGACTTAGAAAGTTGCAGTTACTGGTTTGCTCTTGTGGTGGGCTCAGTGTGCATGTTATTAAACTGAGGCCTCAGTTCCTCTTGAGCTGTTGACTAGAAACTCGTTCAGTTCACAACTTCACAGATCACTAGACTGAACAGCTTACATCATTACACCATTAGTGAATAAGAAGAGAGTGCCAGTAAGTCAGTGCCAACACTGCCAACACTGTCGTCAACACTGACAGCAGTTTTCTTTAAGCTTTACCTTGTAATTCACTTCCATCATTTTTGACTTGTGCTGTAAAATCTCCAGGTTTATCCTACACTCAAGGGTTGAGGCTCATGCAGAGGTAATGATCCCAATAAGCAAGTAAGTGGAGTCATGCAAGAGTCAGCATACTGCATGATGTAGCTCCTACAACACAGCCCAGCCCCACTTCATGGTTTCCTATCTGCCTGTAGAACTCTTTAGTAAACTTATGGCCTCATCTCAGATTGCTCAGCAAGTTTGGAAATCTAGACATTTTCTTTTCTCATACCTTCATCTTATCTGGAAATCTTCACCCTTCAAAATCAGAGTTCTTTAAGAAAAGTGACTCTGTCATTTTCCTTCTGTGTTCTCTTGGGCACAGTATCTTAAAAAGAATAACATTTCAAAGAATAATTCTTTGAATGTTCTTTCCCCAAGTACATGTTTGTTTGTATTTGATTAGAATGTGATCACTAAAATTTATGCATTCACAGTTGCTTATAGAATTTGATTTAATCTTGCTGTTGCTTCTTTAATTTTATTGTGCAAATAAGCTGTTAAAATTAAAATTTTCATTTGGGCAAGGAATTCAAGATTGCAATTCTTATTGTCCATACAATATGTCCAAAGACTTATTGAAAATAGTAGAGAAAGGGAAGAATGTTAAAGTGAAAGAAGAATTGTGTTCAAAACAAAAGGATTTTCTAATAATAAGATAAATAAAATATAGTATTAGCATGTATATGCATATGTTTGTGAACTAATCAAGTTCATTAAATTAAATTAATTAAATCTGCAATTAAATCTGATTTGGGTCTGAAATCCTATTGTTGGGAGCTATATAGAAGGGATGAAGGCAAAAGTTAAAAGTAGTTGGTCTTTGCTTTTTATAGTCTTTTTTATAGGACTAGAGGTAGACATGATCACATTTTTTAACTGTATTTTATGTGTGTGTGTGTGTGTCTGTCTGTCTGTCTGTCTATCTGTCTGTCTGTCAGTCAGAGGGTGCTATATTCCCCTATGGAGGTCCAAGATGACTTTAGGAATCATCCTGGATTGCTTCTACCTCTTTTTTGCTTCAATCTGGAATTTCCCAGGCTCTGCCCACCATGGCCCAAAGTGCACTGTTTCTGTCTGGCATTTTTTTACATGGGACCTGGGATCCGAACCTAGGATCTTCTACTTGCAAGGCATAGTCTCAACCCCTGAGCTATTTCTCCAGCTTCAATCACTTATTATAGTTTTGTGCCAAATTTAATAATTCAAATAAGTTCAGTTGCTTACACAATATTTTCAGAAAATTACATACTTACACAATATTTTCAGAAATTTACATAGTTTATAACAGATGTTTCTTTATGTCTATGAGCCCTAGTTAGGAAACCATGATCAAATTTTAAACAAAACATTTTCCAAGATTTTAATTGATATCAGTTTTTTAATGTCTGAAATTTTTGATTAAACTATAGTGGAAACTCATGATCTACCAGTGTCCAATTGCAAAATATCCCAGTACTTTTCTGTAGAAGCAGAGTATACAACTATATGTCTGTGTTTTTGTTGTTGTTGTAGTTCATAGTAGGAACTATTGAGTATTCTTTTATCCCAAAATTTGTTTTTACTATATAGAAAACTATAAGAGACATCATGAGATATTGGTAGAAATGGCAGTTAAGAATCAGAGATATGGTTAAGATTCGACTCTAAAGAATTCATGGATCTCTTATGATCCCTATTTTTAGGACTCAGTTTCCTTGTGAGAGGATTGTTACACAGCAGATATTGGTGGACCTTTATTGTAACCTTAGTCTTTGTGGTCTATGCTGTCTCCACGACAGTGGCTCATTTCCTCCATAGATAATGTGCAAGCAAACAAAGTAACTATATTCTAAAGGAGCTTTTCTTTTAAAAAATGGTGGATTAGATTTGTTGTGGGGGCCACACTTGAAAAACTGCTCTTGTGCAAAATCTCTTTGTGCCTGTCCAGCTGAGAAACTTTGTGATTTAACATTAAGTAGATTCGGTAAATTTTCACTCAGATACTAATAGATTATACTGACTTGAAATGCATTTGCTTTCAAGCAAGGAACAGTATAGTAACTCAAAGTGATGCTTTCTTCAGAAGATTTTCAGATATCACGGCTAGATGGCAGCTGAAATAGTTCAGATCTGAGGGTCTTTGAAAGGCTCTGCCGTGATGTCAGGTAGTCAGTGACTTCCCTGCCTCTGTATAAGGTTGTGAGACTTCTCAAGGGCACTGTTGGCTAGCATTTCCCTGTGCCTGCTGAAGCCTTACTGGAGCTGCTCACTTGCTGGGACAGCTGAGAAGTGGCACAGGGAACAATGAGCTCTGTTGTTGGAACTGTAAATAATGAACTGACTGTAGTTCAGCAGCTCTGTGGGGCCCCTACCAACTGCTATTCAATTGTAAATACCTCTTTTCTGCTGATGTACTGCAGGACAGAGAGACATTGCTATATATTATGCTAAATATTCCCTGAAATGCAACTGCAGGGAGAGAGGACAATGCAGGAGGCAAAATCAACCCATTAACTTGCTGTACATCTGTTTCTTTTTCCTCATAACTCAAGGTGCTGAGACAGCCTACACCTTCCCTCCGCAGCATATGGATATTTTTATAGGTAGCATATGCATATGTGAGTATATGAATGCCTTGCTCTTTGATTTCCTTAGCAACACATTCCTGAAGATGAAAGAGATTGACTCATGCCATTTTTTTTCTTGAATTGTTTTCCCCTTTCATTTGGTCTTGTTTTACTTCAGATGAGGCAGAGCTATTCCCCTGAGAAGCAAGCCATTGCACAGCCGGGGAGTTATTTTAGAGAATCTTAAATGAATATATATTTACATCTCCTTCCTGCTGCTGTCACTAAGTTCATGACTAAAGTTCATTATCAATTATTGCATTAACTATTTTTCTTTGGATTTGCCTGTTTCTCAGATGGATGCATGGCTCATTCCTGCTCCTTGAACTTCTAGATTCTGAACTCTGAGCAATGGTTTATCTCTCTAGAATGGATGTAGTATCGTATATTGCTCATTTGCATCCATTGCTAAATCTGATTTTTAGGCTCTGAGAAACTCTGCTGGACTTTGGAAACTTTTCCTTGGTGGTCATCAACTAGAGCAAGAGAGTTGTTCAATAAAGTAAATTGACACAGCTGCAGGGTTTCAAGGAACTCTAAGGTCTTTCCCAAACCATTCTTATTTAAAATGAAAGCTCTGAAGCTTAGAGTACACCTGAGTAGCCAGAACTAGAGAGATGTCACAAGAGTAGAGTTCCTCTAGATCCCACTGTATTCTTTAACTTAACCATTCTGCTCTAAGTATATGGCAGAAAAGATCTGTGACTCCTTCTTTGCACTCAAGGCTCAAGTTCTGAAATAAGTGGCTTTTCAGAAATGCCTGCTTCTTGGCAGGATTTGTTTATATCATGCCCTTATTCAAATTTTATGTATTTTCAAATTTCACATATTTCAAATACGTATTCGAATATGTAATCAAACGCATCCCCTCCATTCAAAAACGTTTGTGTAGTTCACTCTTCTAAATGTCCAGATAAGATACAATTGACAATTTCTCAGCACAACACTATTAATGTTGCTATAAAATTTATAGTCCTTTTGTCCTTGAAAACTTTTTCATTCTGTTCTTCAATAAGGTCTAGCCTGAAGACATATTTGTTGGGCATTTCCTCTTCTTTAATTGTCAAGAGTTCTAAAGTTTCAGCTTTGTAGGGCACTCATAATTCATATTTACTTGTAAAATATGAGTTTGTCCATATACTCAATAATACTTGCATTTGTATTTGTAATTGAATACTTACATTCTCTCTCTCTCTTTTTCTCTCTTTCTCTCCTTTTTCTTTCCCCTCCCTTCTAGATAACAGACAGCAGAGAATTAAGACTAAAATTACAAACATCTTTTCTAGAATCCAATTGTCAAAACATTTTCAATAAACGTACTTTGCCCTTGGGGATAGAAGATACCCAATGAGTGCATATAGAATATGTCAAAAGGCATGCTGTTAAGCATTCTTTGTGTTTTATCAATATTTTCTGACCCCCAAATCAAGTTTGGCAGGCAGCAAGTGAGTGACCTATTTCCGCTTGCAGTTGCAGCAAGTTGTCCTCAAATAGGAGTTGTATTGCAGCAAAAATATTAGATTGGGAACTTCTGTTCTTGAATTTCAAGCCTATCTCTGCAAATAGCTTTGCTGAATTACTTATTTTTATACCATTTGTCACAGTTAGTCTGCATGATTGCTGGCAAAATCATGACCCAAGAGATTAAGGGAACAAGGGCTTAATTTTGGCTTACAGTGGTCTGGTTATGGCTCCTTGTCCAGCTTGTCAGGAGAGCATTCACTATTACCAGGGGACTGAGGAAATTGACCATACCATATGCACTTAGCTGATGAGAGAGGGACAATCCTTACATGCCAGATCAGCATATCTGGCCAAGTGTACAGAAGGATGACCATTTTCTTAAGTAGCTCCCTCACATGTAATCACTTGCTCAGAGACTAGTCCTGCCCACCATGGGCTGGACTTTCCCCATCAGTTGGATAATCTCCTGCATGTTCACTTTGGGTTTAAAACTCAATTGCTAATTTTCTACAGATGTATCCAGAGCCTGAACCCTTAACCTTCAAGTTGACATCTGTATCTAACTATGACATCATTCTACGTGTTCAGGATTGAATTTCCTGGAGGAATATCTTGCCTGCAAGAAACAGAACTATAGCTCCACAGCAGACTTACCACATGGAAGACTTTTTTTCTCCTGCAAACAGGAATCCAACCAAGGGCATTTCACAGCTCAATAGTGTTTACTGCTAGTGACTCAGCAATCCTCTCAGTCTCCCTTTACTCTCTTTATGCTCAAGTTGTAGCTCCAATGTGTATTTAGGATAGGCAGGAGGTTAGGCAAGCAGTGTTCTGTGTCTGTGCCTTTCATCAGCAAAAAGGAAACCATCTAAGAAGCTCCCAGCAGACTTCTCTTCCTTTGATAGAGGCACATGAATAACTCAGTTGCAGGGAAACTGAGAAGTTACATGCACAGCTGTTCCAGTCTCTGAGATGGGGTACCCAAAAAAAGGAATTGGGGATTTCACTGCATTAATGTCTATCACATCTTCCTTAAACATAAAAATGACCTGTGAGACCTTTCCTGGCGTTGATTATAATTGAATCTCTGAATAGTGAGAAAGAATTCACTGGGAATGATCACTTTGCTGTAGGAATTCCTAGTTTCCATGGAAGTCCTTCTCTCTTATGCAATGCACAGGCAAGGGGAATAAACTAAAGAAAGCATCACATATCCATATGGTCGCATGGTGCCATCCACAGAAGGAAATTAAGGCAGCCAGTATTCATAACACCAGGATGTGTGATTCGAAGAAGGGAAACCCTCATGTCATGGTTTTAATGTGAATTGTCCCCAATAGGACCATGTGTTTGAGTCTTAGCTAATGTTAATAATATTAATAAAAAAATAATATTGAGAAAGGTGGAGATTTAAGAGGTGGAGATTGCTGAAAGAGGACATGCCGTAGAGTGAGTTAGCCTGGCCATGTTTCTTCTCAGTTGGCCTTTGCTCTCAGCCTCTTCCTGATGATTTCAGTGATCTAACTAGCCTCCCATTTCTGCTTAAAGCCATCTCTTCTGTATGATTCCTGCCATAAGTGAGTATGGACCTTTGGAACAGTAACCCACATAAACCTCTCTCTTCTTCCTTAAGATGTGCATGATCATATTCTCAAAGCAAAAGAAAAATAACTGCAGCACCTCCTATGTGATCACACATAGATTGTTGTTGCACAATTGAATTTTTTATGAATGGCTTTAGATTTCAGAAAACCATGTGAAAAAAAAAACATTTCATTCTTAAAAATCCTTTTTGGAGAAAGGGAGAGAGAGAAATCAAGATAGAGAGAGGGGAAGAAAAAAGCAGGGGCAGGGAAGAGAGAGAGAAAGTGGTACCGAGCAAAAAACATGACCCTCCATCAATGTGACAAAGATGGGTCATATGATCACAAACCCAGAAGCACAGGAATGCAAAATGAACTATAGGGATACATATGATTCTTTTCATGAACTGGAAAAAGGCAACCGTGTTACAGTGGCCTACTGGCTTCCCTTGAGATTTGATCTTCTGAAGTAATTTCCATTTGAAGTCAACTACTGTATTCATGCAGGAAGTTTGCTCATAGTATTTCTTTGCAGCACATGTTTGTTTATTATACAATCAAGAGTTTCTCAACAAGTTATGTATGCCCCAGATAACTCACTCATACCCTACAAGGTCTCTGGAGCTAGTGGGAGAGCATGATGAATGTTTAAGTTACTCTGAAAAGACAGTAGAAAATACTGGAATGCTTGTTAACCAAAGAAGCTAGTCCTTCTTAGTATCCATTTGTTTAATATTTTATGGACTTTTGGATCTTTGGAGCTCCTTTAAGGTTACAAAGTAATCAGCAATCTTAATATTGAGCGTATGAATCTGCTCACAATCACTTATCATGGATAAGTGATATTTTCTGTTTCTGGACAGATCAAAATGGAAGGTAGGAAAAATGGTAAATTATTTCAGGATTTATTAGTGCAGATTACCAAGGTTGTTCATGTTTTCTCCCTTTTAAGCATATAAGAGGACTGAATATCTTAAGTTCTTTGTGAATGGCTAAAAAAAGTCACCAGTTTTATAGTAAATAATTTATGAGTCTAAGTGATTACATAACATTTTCATGCTAAAGCTCAGTTTTCTAGTGTTTGTGTGAAGATTTCTACAGCCCCTTATTCCTCTGGCAAAAATAACTAGTGGTGCTCAAGGTCGGTATCCCATCAGTCTGTTGCTGGCAAGTTGGGAATTGAACCACTGGAAATTCAGGAGTGATAAAC
Source organism: Typhlomys cinereus (assembly GCA_023101885.1). Lineage (NCBI taxonomy): Eukaryota > Metazoa > Chordata > Mammalia > Rodentia > Platacanthomyidae > Typhlomys > Typhlomys cinereus. The sequence continues at coordinate 10,094,626 of JALPQD010000014.1, forward strand.
TCCCATTTGCGATGCTGTCATGTTGATGTAGTGGCCATTTGTTATCACACCGGAAAGTTTATCTTGGCTGATAAAGCTTAGTTACAATATTTCGATGTTATACTGTAAAGAAGTAGTGAGAATGCCAGTGCCCAGAGGAACAGATTTACTCAATACAGAGTGAACTGTGATAGATGCTGCCTTCTGTTTCTGACAAGTCATGTGACCCAAGTACTTGACTCTTCAATGACTCCATTGGTTCATGTAGGAAAGATGGCATGGCCATGTCTTTAGTTTTCCAAGGTTTCAAGATGAATAATTGATAAACAAATTATTCTCTTAAGATATTTAGATGATGACTAGTTATCTTATGCATTATTTACTTTTATTAGGCTCATAAATTCCATGGAGAAGTCTCTTCCTATTGCTTCCTTGGCATTTTGGTATTACTCTAATTGTCTACATTTTCTGCTTTCTTTTGTCCAGATATTTTAGAATACAAAGGATTTGGCCTTTTCCTTTGCAAAGCCTTTATTTCCTCTGTTTAGATATGGGATTGTTAGGTGAGAGTTTTAACTTGCTGTTTATATTGGTTTGGCTACCAGAACTGTGTATACCAAGGTCATGCAGTGAGTTTTTGCTGACAGATTCACTTCTAGTTCATTATACTTAACTTCTATGTCATTTTTCAGAAACAATTCTCCATAAGTTTCTCATATTTTGGAAAATATGGAAAGTGGAGGAACTGATTGCCTTTGTTCTTTATGAAGGCAATTTATATAGTAAACAACCTTGAAAGATAAGGATAATTACTTTCTTTGAAATCAAGTGTAGATTCATTTATTGTCCAGTATAATACAAACATCTTTCCTCAGAGCAAAATATGGCACATCAGTAATGAGCAATAGAATTCTTACAAAGTGATTACTTTCTTTTTATATTCTTTGACAGGCTCATACATAAAGATAATGAATTCATGTCACTCTTACTCCTTCTTACCTGAACTTCTCCCCCTTCCTTTTCCCATTGTAAACCTACTTCTTCTTAGCCAGTCTTCTTCCAACTTTTATGCCTTTTTATATCTGTGGCCCACCGAGTTGCAACTAGGTTGCCTATATTGGCTACCTCAATAGTCCATCAGTGTAAGTGGTACCTTTTGAGGTCTTCTTCATTCCATGGTGAAATAGTGACAGACCAAATCTTGTGCAGGTCTCATGGAAGTATACACCAAGAGTTCATTTGTACAACAGCCCTGTCATGTCCCATAAGTCACTATTTGGCAGCCTCTCCTCCCAATCTCAAGTTCTTACATTCTGACCACCATTTCTTCCAGAATGCTCCCCTAGCCTTGGGTTGAGGGTGATTTAGATGTCCTCTTTAGTACAGAGAGGCCCACATTTCCTTACTCTCTGTACTCTGGCTTAGTCACAATTCCCATATTACATACTCTCCACTGCAAAGATGAGGATTCTTGGGCCAGGGTTAAGCACTGTTCTAATCTACAGATATATGAAGTATTAGATGGCAGTTTGACATCAGCTCCTTATAGTCAAATCTTGGCAACTTGTTCCTTTCAAGACTTACAACTTTCTTATCTCTAGGTCCTTGATCTCATTATAGGCATATGTTCTCTGACAAAAGATGACAATAAATCTGATCAGAAGGCAATTGTTTAGTTGCTTGGCATTGCCTAACCTAGTCAAGATGTCACAAAAATGTATCTGTCACAAGTATTTTGTTTGCAGTCTATTATAAAAGATTCAGTATCCCTAAACTCTGGATTACCCAAGTGGAATGTAAGCTCCCTACATAAAAGGAACTAAATTAGGTTTCTTTGTGTCACCATACAGCTCTTGGAGAGCAAGGTCAACAGGTAAAAACTCAAAAATCATGATGCTTTCTGAGTATATTAATGTCATCAGTTATAATTCTGTCCCGTGGTCTAAGACATCGTGTGCTCTGTTAGTGACCATGACACCATGCCTGTCCTGTTAGTCCCCAAATCTAATAAAATCTCAGACCATCTTGAAAGTTATATCTGCAATCTTTTGGTTACTCTGGAAACAGTGGACAATAAGAATAGAAATGCCCCCTTTCCCCACTCCGCGGCCCACCCCGGATGCCCATAGTCCAACCGGGACTCACCTTGACCCAGGTAAGCTCCACACTCTCCCAACCCTCAGAACCCCAGGCAGCCCAAGGGACCCAGCTCCTCCCACCAGCCCACCAGAGACAACTCGGGCGGGACCTGGGAGGACCCCACACCCTGGGCCATGCCCCAGCTCCCCCAGGCTAAATAGCGCCCCACTACCGCCACATCCTCCCTTTCCCCACTACACAGCCCTGGATGCGTGTGCAATCCAGCTGGAACTCTTAGCGACCTAGGTAAGCTCTCCGCCCCCGACCAACCCCAAAACCCCAGGCCAAATAATTTAGTTCAGTGAAAAACGCACATAAATTGAAAGAGGTCTTAAGAGTTAAAAAGGATGATGCCCAAGTCAAAGTGCAAATCCATGAGAAACAACACCCAAATAAACAAATCTCCCACTGAAGGAATTAACCCTATAATGATAGACTCCAAACAGAACAAACCCACGGAAAATGGCCAAGAAAGCCTGACCGAGGATAACGACTTTCAAAACATGATCATTACCATGTTCAATACTATGAAAGAGGAAATCCGGGAGGAATTAAATAATCGCATCAATCCCTTTGAAGAGGAAAACAACAGACACTTGGAGAAGTTAAGAAAAACATTTCAAAAAACAAAAACAGGCATAGAGCAATTAAAACAGACTCAAGCAGAGTTAAAAACTGAACTAAAAGACAAGTTATCTTCAACCCAGAACTCACCAGAGTCTTATAAGCAGAACTAACGAAGCAGAAAACAGAATTTCAGACCTTGAAGACAAAGTGGGACTATTAACCAGCTCAATGGAAGAGGTTGTTAAAGCCAAAAAGGTACTTGAGAGAAACATTCAAGAGTTATGGGACACCCTGAAGAAGCCTAACATGCACATTCATGGAATACCAGAGCAAGAATCTCAAAATATTACACCTGAGGAAATTTTTTGAAATGATCATCAAGGAAAACTTTCCTCATCTAAAAAAAGAGAGGCCCATCCATATACAAGAGGCATTCCACACTCCAAACAGATATGACCAAAATAGAAACTCACCAAGGCAAATAATAGTTAAAACACTCCACATTCAAGATAAAGAAATGGCGCTGAGAGCTTCAAGGGAAAAAAAAAAACAAGTCACTTTTAAAGGTAAACCTATTAAAATAACAAATGACTTCTCAATCGAAACAGTAAAAGGAAGAAGAGCTTGGAGAGACATACTTCAAGTATTGAATGAGCAAAAATGTCAACCCAGGCTGATATACCCCGCAAAACTATCCGTCATGATCAAAGGAGAAAGAAAAATGTTCCAGCACAAACACAACTTGAAGGGTTACGTGTCCACCAAACCAGGCCTTCAAAAAATGCTAGGAATGATACTCAAGAAGAAAAAAACAGGCATATCGGGGAGAACAGAAGGGAAGTATAACATCATTAAAAGCGAAGCAATATACTTACAAAAACCACTAAACATAATAAATTCTGAGTAACAAAAACATGGCTGGAGTTATCACCATACCAAAATTTAGTCTGTACTACAAATCCATAGTTATAAAAACAGCCTGGTACTGGCTCCAAAATAGACAGACAGATCAATGAATAAGGGTTGAAGACCCAGATATAAGCTCACAAAATTACAGCCATTTGGTCTTTGACAAAGAGGCCCAAAGAATTCAATGGAAAAGAACAGCATCTTCAACAAATGGTGCTGGCAAAACTGGATCTCCACATGCAGAAGATTAAAGCTGGACCCGTACTTATCACCATGTACAAGACTTAATTCCAAATGGATCAACGATGTTGATATAAGGCCAGAGACTATAAAAACCATAGGTGAAAGGGTAGGGAACTCCCTTGAGCTGATTGGCCTAGGCCAGTAGTTCCTAAACAGACATCCAATGGCACAGTCACTGCTACCAACTCTCAACAGTTGGGATCTGGTGAAATTAAAGACTGTCTGTTCAGATAAAGAGCTTGTACATGAGTTCAAAAGCAATACACAAAATGGGAGAAAATCTTCACTAACCACATATCTGATAGAGCTCTATTATCCAAAGCACACAAAGAACTTAGAAAACTAAACAGCAAGGAAACAAATGGGCCAATTAAAAAATGGGCCTTGGAACTTAGAAGAAACTTTACCAGGGATGAAATTAAAATGTCTAACAAGGGGCTGGAGAAGTGGCTCAGGAGTTAAGCCTCCGCCTTGCAGGAGGAAGGTCCTGAGTTCGGATCCCAGATCCCACGTATAGACGCCAGGAGGAAGCGGGGCGGCCTGCGCTTCTGGTCCTGGTAGGACGAAGCCTGTGAATCCCGGGGCAGAAGGAGGTGGAGGCGTCCATTGTGGTTCGCCAGTTCGTCCATGGTTCTACACACACACACACACACACACACACACACACACACACACACGCGGGCGCGCGCACACACACCCACACACACACATGCGCACAGTTGAATAAATAATAATAAAAAAAATTTTTAAATGTCTAACAAATATCTTAAAAAATGCTCCACTTCCTTAGCCATCAGGGAAATACAAATCAAAACTTCCCTGAGATATCATCTCACCCCGGTTAGGATCCACAATACAAGCAACAACAAATGCTGGAGAGGATGTGGAAAGAGGGGAACTCTCCTACATTGCTGGTGGGAATGCAGGCTCATACAACCACTCTGGCGAGCCATCTGGAGATTCTTAAAGCAATTAACGATTGAAATGCCATATGACCCTATGATTCCACTTTTGGGAATAATCCCTCATACAGCAAAAATTCACCTCGATAGCAAAAGCACGACCATGTTCATAGCAGCACTGTTTACAATAGCAAAGTCATGGAATCAACCCAAATGTCCAACAGTTGATGAGTGGATAAGGAAAGTGTGGTACATATATACAATGGAATACTACTCAGCCATCAAAAATGATGAATTAATGGAATTTGGCAGGAAATGGATGGGATTAGAAACAATTATATTGAGTGGAGTATCCCAGACACAGAAAATTAAGCGCCGCATGTACTACCTAATTGGTGACTCCTAGTATGAAACCCACTTAGAGACACTCAAAGATAAATCTCTGTAATAACTGCGGTGATTGCTAAGATTAGGAACAGGAGGGATGGGGAAGGAGGGACACACTAGTCATGAGAGAGGGGATCATGTTACAGCAGAGAAAATAGGCCACCATCCAAGGACTGCAAGTAAGTAATGAGATACCTGGTTAAGTTCACAGACTTTCCTTCCTTATCATTTACAACTGATGGGGTATGATCTTACCAGAAGGGGAGGGCATATAGTCTGGCAGATAGAAAGTAACCATTTCACAGATGGGTGATTGACCCCTCCCTCACTGCGGTTTCCTACTTTTATTACATCTACCTTTGAATATACTCTTTTAACAAGACTCTAATTTAATAGGTCTTTATCTCTGGCCAGGGAGTGACATCCAGTACCCATCAGGATGGAGCCAAGGGCATTTCAGGAGCAGCAAAACTGAAAAAAAAAATCAACAAACCATAATCCAGAACATCAGAGGCTCTATTTCAATCACCTGGAACTAGGCCAGCCTAATTTCTCCCCATCCTGAAGCTCAGGGAAATTTGCAGAAGAGGGGGCGGTAAGATTGTAAGAGCACAAGGATGGGAAGAGCAATGATACAAGATATTCCACACAAGTTAGGTCCGAAGCAATCATAGTTGGACTTTACATGCCCTGTGCAATGTCCAACACACTATTGACCCCACAAAGTCTAGCATTTGCTAAAGGCACCAAGATCCTTGGAGGCAAGGGATTGACAGCCACAGTAGTGTTCCTATGCTTAATGGGAATGCAGGAAAGGGTTCTGGGAAATGCCACTGGGTCCTTTGACCTCATCGGAGAAGAGGACCCAGAGGAGAGTTTGGCATGCACATTAAAGAATACTCCGGGGATGGGAAGGTGAGGCACAGGGGGGTGGGGAGAAAAGGGGGAGGGGAGGGGGGCACAGGAGAATAGGGGGTTGAAGGGGGGGAGATCCGTGTACCTGTTAAGTTGGTATGAGTGGAAATAAAAATAAAGAATAGAGATGCCATAAATACACATTTGCTTTATCCCATTGTTTATGCACAGTAATCCCAAGCTAGCAACACAAAGTTGCTATCACTGTTATTATAGAGAAACTTTTCTTTGCATCTCCTCCTGCTTCATGTATTTTGTCCCTTACCAAGTTTCCTTTTATTAATTAAGGTGATATTTTATCTATACTGTCAGGATGACCTTTATCTCTTTTAATTGTCATTTAGCATGAGTTTTACAAGTAGCTATAAAGTAGCACTCAACACGAGTCCTTAACCCCACTAGTCTTGACTAGTGCATAATTCCAGTAATCCTGTATATCTTTAAATATCTGGAGACAAAGAACAGTATTTCATGAATTTATGTTTACTGGTGACTATTCATGTAGTATGTGTGTGTGTGTGTGTGTGTGTGTGTGTGTGTGTGTATAGAGAAAAGGTCACTTTAGCATGTATGCTTCTGAAGGGATGTTCAAGGGTAAATTACCCTAGATTGCTTAGCCTCCTTATTGTTTTTGCTTTGAGATTTCCTAGGATCTGTCTTCCAGGATAGGAAGTGCATATCTTTACTATTTCCACCTGGAGTTTTCACATGAGATCTTGGATAAATGCAATTTTGCAAGGCGAAGGCCTTAACCTCCAAACCATCTCTCTAGTCCAAGAGTTCATGTGTTATCATTGAAGGTATATTTTATTTGTAATAAAGATCCCTGCCTCACATTTTATTTTCCTATATTTCTAGAATATTATTCTATATTCTTCTGACATACAGCAATGTTACAATGTCTGCTGGTTACCCAGTCTTCTCTTCTTTTTCAGTCATAACAGTTTTTGTCTAGATAAACCAAGATTTTTGCTTCCTTTTCTAAAATGTCCAGGAATTTTTGCTGTTTTATATATTGATAATTGATATTGACATTAGGTATAATATGTAATCATTTGAAAGTGTATCAACAGGGCTGGAGAGGTGGCTCAGGGGTTAAGCCTCCGCCTTGCAGGAGGAAGGTCTTGAGTTCGAATCCCAGATCCCACCTATAGATGCCAGGTGGAATCGGGGCGGCCTGCGCTTCTGGTCCTGGTAGGGCGGAGCCTGTGAATCCCGGGGCAGAAGGAGGTGGAGGCGTCCATGGTGGTTCGCGAATTCGTCCGTGGTTCTACACATACACAGACACACACACACACACACACAGACACACAGCGCACACACACATACACACGCACATGCACACAGTTGAATAAATAATAATAATAATAAAAGAAAGTGTATCAACAATATGTCTTATTTCTACCATGATTTTGACTTTTATATTAAATCAAGACAAGATAATCTGCAGAGACATCACCATTTATTTAGTGCTCAAAGTGAGGAAATTGTAGTCAAAATGACAAAAAGAATCCTGACGAAATTAGCTAAACTATATACTTACATAATTATGAAAGCAAGAAAGCACAGCCTAAGTTAGAATTAGGGTATGGAAAACGAGGTGTAAACTAAAGAAATGAAAACAAAATTCCAAGGAGAAGACTGAAAGAAAGGGACGTAAAGAGTGGTAACAAAAAAAATAATGCCTCCAGAGATGGGTGGGGTCAAATGGGTACATTTTTATAAATGTAGAGGAATTCCTGTCTCAAAGAACTAGTAAAAGATTGAGGAAAAGCTTTAAATTCAGGGATGTTTTTCTTATGTTTTAAAATTTAATTTCTATTTGTAGTGTATTATGCATATTGAAAAACATGCATTTCATTAGCTTATGAATGAATTAATTCTCTCTGCAATAAACAAACCCATGCTTCCAGTGTTCACAGAGCAGAGTGTGGTTGGACATCTTCAGGTGTTCAGGTAACCTCCCTTGCCTTATCTCTAGAATGAGGAGCTCAATAAAAAGAGGTTGGCTTTACTTGTTTCCATTCTTCATATGAATGAACTCATATAATACACACTTCTTCTATCATCAGTACTGTTCTTAGTTATGAATTGAGTGTTCCAATTTCTACATTTTGAACTTCATGTCTATCATTCTTTGTCCATCATCAAATTTATTATTATCAACAATTATGCTCTCAGAGTCATAGATTGAGTGTTCTCATATATACATATTTTTTGTATAAATATAGCATGTATGAAATTTGGTATGATTACAAACAGTGCTGCTAGGAACAATCTCTTATGAGATTTTGGACCAACTAACTTGCACATCTTTGTGAAACATACACCTAACTAGGGATGCCATTGCTGAACAAAGATTATGCATACATTCAAATTCAATTTTTGCAAGTCTTTTTTTCCAAGAGATAATGCTGCTACTGGATTTTCATTCAGTGCTATGGGATTCAATGTATCTAAGTCCAGTAAAAGCATGAGCAAACCATTTTAGGAAGAGTATTTTGGGAATTTTTTGTGAGAAGCAGAAATAAAGATTAATTTGGCTCTCACAGAAGAAGAGGCTGGAATATATTAAATGCAGTAAAAGGAAAGGTATGGATATGAGTCACTGTTCACTGAGCAAATCTTTTATACTAGAGTAATAAAGCAAAGGTAGCACCACTTTGCACAGAAGCTGGAGTGGGGGAGGATGATCGTTGGAACAGGCTTTGTCAGTGCAGAAAGTTCTTGGGGCAACTATATTCCTCTCCTGCTTTTTCCATTGCTATAAGTCCTAAATGGATCCTGCAAGCTTCCTGTATCCACACAAATTGACAAATCAAGGACTTCTTTTTTTTTTTACACTTAACTAGTAATGTAACGCTTTCAGTATTACAGGGTCACAATAATATGAAACACTCATTGAGAAGAATCTGCAATTATTGTTTTTCACTTCCCACTACTGTATCATTTTTATTTTATGTCACGCACAAAAGTTCTGCAAAGGAGCTAATCGAGATTGACGGCACTTGGGCTGCAGCTCTTCCTTCTGAGGCAAACAAATGAACACCCACTTCTTTATGTCTGCAGAACTACACCCACCCTGATCCTCCCATACACTCATTGAAAGGCAGCTGCTTTAAATTGAGTTGGTCTGTTTGCTGCATCTTTCCTGCTGCAGCTAATCTTTCTTATGAACAGGAAGGAAAGTGGTCCTTGTTGGCTTCTGAGGGGCATATGACTTTCAACTGCACAGAAGTCTCCTTTGTGATGCACTTTCCTATTTCTTACAGTTTTCTTCAGTCTTCTAGTACTGAAAAATTTGCATGTGAACAGACCATTTGCTTCTTATGAGCCCATCTGTTCCTGATGTAGATTTTTCACCTGGAGCCCTAATTATAACTGACTCTAGACAGAAATTCCTGTGACGTCATCGCCTGGAGATTGGGGCTTCAGGTGGAAAATGTGGTGCCAGAGCAGATGGACATTGTCTAAATGAAGATCCTCATGTTTTGTAAATATGCACTCCATGAGAATAGGAATTGAAATAAATATTGAAGACAGAAGTTAGAAAAATAATTCTGAAGTTTATTGCTTCTTTTTTTCCATTCTTTTTCCTTTTCTGACTTACCACACAATGCCAGTCATTAAGTTATAAGAGAGATTTTTGAGCAATAAAACCATGATTTTAGTCCCTTGATTACCTAGGGTCCAACATAATGGAGGAAATACACCTAATTGGTTTATTTTACAGAAAAGTCTATGAATCCCCTGATATTGGCATTGTACATGTGGCCAATGCAGAAGCTCAAAGACTACACTAGGAGGACATTGTCACAAAGGGTATGGAGTCTAATTTTTCTCCAGACTTCAATGATTTCATGGTCCTTGTGGATGCATCTGTAATCCTTTCTCATGGACTCTTCTCATTGGATAATTGATACAAGTGGTCACAGGAAAGTTTTTCCTTAGCTGATTCTATGAGACATCAAACTTCAGCTATTCAGTTCTCAATGAGATATTCTGGAATGTGTAGCTCTTGACAATGTGTATAATAAGGACATACAGTTTTCCATCTAAGTTAAAATGCAAATCTAATAAAAACAATAAAATGTGATGATTTTAGAATACATTTAAAGTTATAACCAATGTAAGACTGAGAGTGAACCTTCAAGTGTCTAATCAGTAAAATATTTAGTAAATAGAAAAATACTTTATTTGCTCCTTTCTCTCCCAATCACTATGTTTATCTAACAATATTTTCTTTTTCCATAAAGCATTAACTGTAGAAACACATCCAGGCTAACAGGAGCTAACATAGAGCAAAGAATAATGGGAGAGGCCTTGCTCGTGTAAATCTGATTGTGGAACCAGATCTTTGTTTCTAAGGATGGAAGTCTAAGCAGAGCATTTATGTTTGTTTATGTGTTTGATTTTGTTTTATAATTTCTTTTCTTCTTTTTCTTTCTTCCTGTATGAACAGGTTCTGTTCACAAAAAATGGGGGAATGATAATCAGATATTATTAGTAAGTACCTTTTGTCTTCCAGTGAATGGAAAAATACAGGTCCTTGTCAAAGAAGAATCATCTTTCCTTCCCATTACAAGCAGAGTTTGCGTCTTATCCTCATGGTAGAGATGTTCAAGCAAATATATTCCAAATAGTCCCTGTGAAAGTTTAGTAATTTCTGGACCACCAGAGGAAGAACAACTAATGGTCAAATAAGTGAATTCTGGTCTGATTCTTTATAAATATGCTCTCTGTTGAAATAAGCTTCTATAGGTTTGTAGCTTCTTAAAGATGGTCAAAGTCAAGATAAAGTGATCTGTCATGCATAGAGCAAATGGCCATGTTAAGGTTTCCTCCACCCTTCTTGGCATAACATATATAAAATCTAGATATACACTACCACTTCAGACATAGAATGTGAATCTAAAATCAAATTGTAATAATAATCTGGTATCATACGAGGCAGCTTAATATTTAAAGACTACTGTTTCATATACTAATAGGAGTAATCTTGTTACCAAAGATAAGCCCATTCATTATAAAATTGCATGTCCTTTAAGTAAAAAAGAAAACCCAAGGAATTTTGGGTTGTTTGCCTGTTTTGTTGGTATATCTTGACAAAAACCACCTGGGAATTATGTATGTGTCTCTGGGTTGATTAGAGGCCAGAGAGACAACCATGAAAGAAACACAGTACAGAGGGAGATCGTCTTGAAAAGACATGAGACAGCCTTTTGTTCTTGTTGTTTTTCTTGTTAAAAAAATCTCATCTATGGGTTGTTGAGAAAACTTGGTGGGTAAGTCACTTGCTAACAAATGTGACAACCTGACTTTGACCCCTAAAGCTCATATATTGGAAGGAGAAACCTGACTTGTAAAAGTTCTGTTGACTTTCAATTGTAGACCATGGCATATGCACAGGTGCATGTGCGTGTGCATGCCTAATTAAATAAAAAGAAGTTTTAAAAAACTTATGTTGTAGACAGATTAGCCCATCCTAAGTATACTGCATAAAATCATATCCACACAAATAGTAAGAGTGCAAGAAAAGTAAACATAACCACCCCATTGACTGATTTCAAAATCCAAGGATTTTGTATTGTTTTGTTTGCTGTCATTCTATGGTTGATTTCAGGGCCTCATGCATATTAGGAAAGCAATTTTCTCTCAGCCAATACCAAGTTTTCTTAAAGATTTTACTTACTTATTGAGGGAGAAAAGAATGAGAGAGAGAGAGAGTAAGAGAGAGAGAGAGGAGCTAGAATCATGTCGTGTGAGTGGAAGAGGTCAGAGGATAACTTTTGGAAGTCAGTTTGTATCTTCCACCAGGTGGTCACTAGAAATTGAACTCAGATCACCAGGTTTCTGCAGAAACATTTTTTTCCCCAAAGAGATTTCTTAATGGCCTGATACCCACGTTTTTCAAACCAAGTAAGAAGGTAGCAACTTCAAAAACTCCAAGGAAATAAAATGGACATGAATGATCCATTTTCTATTGCAATCTACAGAAATTTTAGAATTAGAAAAATCTACAAATTTTCTTGTCAGTAGAAACCATTGTATGACACCACAGTAGATTGGAGTTATTCTTACATTCTTCTAAGATGCTAAATAAAATAGTTTACGTTCCAAACTGAAAGTCTAGTCTAGGTGACTTAAGATTGACCTAAGACTTATTTAGATTGATTCTCAGAAATTGGTGTACTGGTGTTGCTGTGTTGATTTGGAAGCTAAATCTAAAGAAAACAACTCTATTTGCTGTCATGTAAATGAGATGGGTTTGTCTAACTGGAGACCAGTTACATGTTAGTGTTAATGAAGTTTTATTGGCACACAGCCATGCCCACTTTGCCCTTACTATGGACAGGGTCTGCTTTGATACTACAATGATGGGACTCTGCAGGTGACAAAGAGACTTTATATCCTGCAGAGCCAAAAGTTGAGTTTGTCCCTGCATGGATAACATTGACTCCCTAATGGAAACATCTCTGATGTTCATCATTACAGAATTGGTGAATTTCAACATAAAATTCCACCAAGGAAGTCAATGGTCTCTACCCACCTTTCGAAATTTTCTTCCAGTATAGTAAAAAGTATTGGATTGGGGGGGTGTAGTTCAGAAGATTTGAGTTCAAATCTCATTCCATTCCTTATTACTTTTATGAATATACCAAGTTCCCAAACTTCTCTCTCAGCTGGGCTTCAAAATGCTTGCTCCACAGGACTTTTGTGAAGGCTGATTTGGGAGTAGGGAACATGAATTATCTCATTATTACCTCCCCAGCTTCTCCCTGCTTCACCTGACTTGGAGATTTCAGCTGACTTTGCACTCTTGCTGATTATCTTAGGCATTTCCTTAGTGAGGGAACTGGAACCAATTCATTTGAAATGAGATTTACTCACCTTTGTGCTGGGGAGATCCTGGGGACTTTAGGGCACTGCTGATGTCTCTGAAAAAGTATTGGACCTAAGTCGCCACGCTTCACAAGCTGCAGTCAATACTTTCACAAAAGAATAAATCAGCTATGCACCTCTAGATTAGACAAGGGAAAAACATAAGTAAATAAGAGAAGAAAATAGAGATTCGTGTTCCAATAGAAGGTTTCCAGGATCTAGCTTTTCTGCTGATGAAAAGAAGTCTCAGTATTGTTATGACAAAAAGGCTTTTAACCAATGGTCATCTTTTTAATAAATACTTGACAAGAAAAGAAAATGAAGAGCAAAGTATTTCCCTTAAAGTGGCTGCATAATAATCCTCCTCTAAAGAGTCTGCCACATTGCTTTTGTAACTTGTAAATAGCTGAGTGTATCTAGATGCTGGAACTTTGTTCATTTCGTCCTGGATGATACCTTACAACACGTGCTGCAAGGAGTCTAGGTTTCTCTCTGCAAGGAAAAAAGCAGGGGTCAGCGCATTTTCCACACAGAGCTAACCCACCCTGTTATGAACAGTTCTGTGATCTGAGCACCTTCTTTAATCTCTGATTTATAAAATTGCCTAATTGGCTATTTATTACAGTTTTAGACATTTGCATATTGCCACAGGATACTTTGGATGTTACTCATGTAGCTACTCCACAATTAATGAATGGCTTTATTTATGTACTTTGTCTCAGTGTCTTACACATTTTAATTCGTTTGTTAAGATTTCAAAATTTATTTTCTCACAGAAGAACATTATGAGGTTTCCAAGTCATGGCTCCAAAACCAACCTGTCAGAGATAGATTATTTATTTTAGACCACCACATTTTATTTCCCTGGAGAATAGAGATGAATATTAAAATGTATTTAAAACCCTATGTTCTCATTTATAATGCTATGTGCTCTGTACAGCTCATTTCAGTTTTCCTGGTTCAAATACTATGAGAACAATTTGCACTCACCATGATCCTATTCTTTACACCTTGTTAGTTGAGGGGACCAGAGCAACTGAGGTCCTAGTGGAAGCTGTGATAAAGGCAGGAACATGTGCGAAGTCAAAGTCCATGGCGACCATTGCTCAGTTGGAAGAGCCCAACCTTAAGTGCTAGACATCCCTCCAACACCCATGGATGAAGGTGGGAGGTTTCTGGGTATTTCCAAAGAGAACAGGAAGTAGTAATGAGCACTCCAGCCACCTAGCAACTGAGTGAAGTTAAAGGAACAGAAATGCATGTGAAAGGAAGGTTTGTTAATTGAACATCAAGAGTCCTCCAATGACTTCCTCCACGTTCTGTGTCAGGTTAGTTCTTTCATCCTCAGCTTCCAATTCAATGCCAGTCAAACATGAACTTGCCTTTGAATCAATGTCTAATTGTCCAGAGAGATATTCCTTAGAAGGGTGAGCAGAAGTCCATTGAAGGGAGTCTAAGAAAAGAATCCTGCTCAAATTTATATTTCATTTTTAGGAGTGCATAAAGTTACAAACCTCTCCATACACTGATACATGAGCATGGGTAGAAAATTTCAATGCAGTAGAAGTCTGGCCAGAAGTTGGTGATGATAGATCAGAATAGATACCAAGCCAACCCAACACTGCACTGATGCAAAATAGCTGCCAGGATGTGTCCAGTCAGAGGGCAGAGGTCATGCTTTCTATAACCAAAGCAAACTGGATTAGAACTAATTCTGCATGATGTAACCAAGTTTCTGTAAAATCCTCCACTTTTTACATGCAGAAATGAAAATACTTTAGGAAAGACTCACTGCCACATTGGCCTGCAGGGAAGAGCAGCTATGGTGATGGAAGGACCCTGAGGACAGAGAACTTACTAAGCACTCATTCATAGCACCTCTCGCCTCAGACAGCAGTATCCTTAAAGCCCCCAGACCATATCTTACCCTTGCACTGGGGATCCATTTCAGAGTTCTGAGAGCACATCTGAACTTCTTCAAATGCTGATGAGCTGATGAGAGGCTTTTCTGGGGGCAGGGGGGGCGGCGGAGAAGGAGAAGTGATGCTCACATGTCCCCTGTGGGCTTGTGTTGCCTGCCATGACTTCCATAGTCTTTGTATCTGGCTCCAGGCTGCTCTATTATTAACTTCAGCTGCTGTTTCTTCCCCAGCTGTGTGTCTATCAGGGTCCACTGCAGAATACCAATCTGTCCTCACATGGCACAGAAGCAGCACAGCAGTCTATTAGAAAAAAATTCCCCAAACCCCAGGCTTCCAATAGGCTCAACCCTCAGTGGCCTCTGCTTGACAGACATTGTTCTGGAAGTTTCTAAGGTTCCCTTTGTCATGTTCCTCTTATCAGCAGATAACTGCTACACTTGCAGCTTGCCACTCTGAACTAACTAGCCCCATGACCAAGCCTTTGACAAAACTGCAGCTTTTGATCGTATTATGTTTCCTCTGCAGAGATGTCAAAGCTGGAGATACTTGATTGTGAGAAGTTGTGGTTTTGTTCATTCTGGAAACATGTTCACGTGCAACCTTTCATCTTCTACTTCCATGTCATGGCTCCAAAACCAACCTGTCATTATTTCAACTGTCCTTTATGCCACACAAGATTTTAAAAAAAAATTAATTAGTTTTGTTGTACATGATGTGATAATATAAAGCTACTCTTTGCTTCTTTCTGAATTTCCCTCCTCACATTTGACTCTCCTTCCCATTAATGTACATAGTGAGTGTATGCATGTGTGTTTGTGTGTGTATGCATCTCTGTGTGTGAGCATGTGTGTGTGCAGATATATGTGTGTATCCATTTATGCATGCGCATATGTGTACATGCATGTGAAGTCCAGAGGTCAACCTTAGGTTCTGTTTCTCAGAAGCTGTCCACCTCCTTTTAGAAACAACCTTTCCTTGGGATTTAGACTTTATTGATTAATCTATATTGGCTAGCCAGCAAGCCTCAGGGGTACTCCTTTCTCTACCTTTCATATGCTGGCTTTCTCCCTGGGTGCTATGTCACTGATGGTTGAACCCATTTCTTCCTGCTTACGCAGCAAGCATTTAACTCCCTGAGTCATCGCCACAGTCCTCACAACTTGTACGACTTTGTGTGTGTATTTCCATTTCAGTCCTTCTATCCGCACCCTTTGGAAACCGTATATAAACACATGATTCTGAGGAGAACAGATTTGACACTTTCAAGCTTCTTGCTTTAGGAATAGCTTGTATGCATCTGCATAACTTGCCTCTGATGGTATACAGATTCTCAGTGTCCCCAGTGCTCACACATAGCATTATTAAATCACTAGTGTGTGTGTAATTTCTCTCTTGTCTTATTTGTACAGCTGCAGCTCATTCTTATGGGGTCATTGTCTTAGTTTTGTGTTGCTTAGCTTTAATTAAGGGAGATAAAGGGATTATTCATTCTCAAGATTCCAAGTTGGGTATCATGCAGGACAGTTACCGTCAGGAACAGAGGGAACTGTCCACACTATATGCCTTCTAGCTTGCCAGGCGGTAAAGCCAATCAAGTCTCTTTCTATGTTATTCACTTGTCCAAGAAATGGTCCCACAACTATGGGTAGGCTCTTGCCAAGTCAAAGGATTGTTCAAAAGCTTGCCTAACAGTTCATTTCTCAGTAGTTTAAACCTAAAATTATCACATACCTTTTTTTTCCTACTTCTCCTAATAGATGTTTGATTTGCTGATGATAGAAGGCATTGCAGCCTTTGTGTAGCCAAAGGATGAGAATCCTGAATTCAAGGTCAAGCTGAGTCATATACTAAGACCCTGCCTCAAAAAATAACTAAATAACTTGTAGTAATTGATCTTATTGTGATTATGACTGCTCCTAAGAATAAACAAAGAGCGACTCAGACTAGAAAGAACAAAGCCATCAATTTAGAGAAATACAAAGATGTTCAAAGCTATTGTGTAGCAATTTCCTCCTAATTGAAGCATTCCATCTTGGAAGGAGATTCCTTAAGACTCATGAAGCAAACAAATCTTCATAATTCATTATATAAGCAGTTCATAAGTCTCAGGAATTTCCAGAAACATGATATTCACAAGACCCCCTCTCCAAGATTACATAAGTGATAATAACAGCTGGGGAAAAGAGATGCTTTAATGAGCTCAAGTGTCTGAATGTTGTGTAGGGGGTTATGTGGATGCAGCATTCATGAGGTATCATCCAGGCTGGACTGTGCTTTCTAGCAATGCGTCTGTCTTTGAGTCAACCACAACCCTGTAACTGAGCCATTCCCATACTGCTATAAGTGATTCCAACAGACCCATAGGCTCACTTAAGCTAGTCATGCTTTGAATCATATCATTGGTTTGTCTATTGTCCCTGCCTTATCTGTGATAAATAAACATTTGCTCACATTTCCCTAGGAAAACTCATACAACAGAAGCTCAGGTATTTGCTTGTAACTGTCCTAGGTTCCTTCTACATAGACAGTTAGTCCTTGCAGTAAGCACTGGAAATTGGAATAAGAATGAGACTACTGTAGCATAGTTATAAAGAGCATAGACTTTGGAGACTGATTTCCTGGGTTTCGTTTCTGCCGCCAGCTGCTACCCATGAGGCCTTGAGAAAGTTCCATGAGTCCTTTGTGCCTCAGGTTCCTCATTTACAAAATGAAGCTAATTATACCTACTTTGCATGGTTCTCCTAAGGATTAAATATGCTAATGCATATAAACTATCTAGAACAGAGCCCAGTATATAATAAGCATCTGTTAAGAATTAGCAATTATTATAACAAAATTCATGCATTGATAAACAGCTTTCACATCTGCATATGGCGACTTGTCGATGGTTTATTTCCACTAAGGGCCAAGCAGCCTGACTACGACCTGTTATACTCTGTGTCTAAGGAGGTGCCCCTAGCATTCACTGCCACGTGCCTTCCTGGGTACTTCAAGAGAGCAGAGTAATCCCCAGCTCACCTCTACCTTCCCCTTATGCACCCGTAATACCAATAGCATCTTATACTCTGTTTAGTGGCGAAACTTAGCATATGTTTCAAAGACTTTTCAACCTTTTGCATGTTATTACCATAAACTATGAAATCCCTTCTGTTACTTGAAGCAAATTGGGAGCTAATTAAATGTAATCTTTCTAGAGAAGAAATCCTGTTTGGGCTTTTCAGAGTGGGACAGGTTTTATTTTGTAACTCCTTGCTGAGAATTCCCCACTCCCCATTTAGCATTCACTTGTTTACTTATTAGTTCAAGTAAAAGACCCATGAAGGATCTCATGGGTAGATAAACACACTACAATATAAATACTTCTCATTTTTGTACTAAGAAACTTTATTCAGTCAGGTGCTTTCAGGTAACAAATTCAAAGTAATGAAAGAATGAGCCCATTTTTGAATTCCTTGATGCTGTGAATTGTTTACAGTCTTCTTTAATTATTAGGCAATCTGTAACCACTCATGTGTGGAGATATCTAGCTCTCAACTCTTAAGTTCACTTGAAGCTACAGACAATGCCACATACATTCTCCCTGGACCAGACTTTTGTTGATAAGAATACAACTTCCTCTTCAGCTGCCATAAGAGGAGGAATTGCCTTTTGCTCACCTTTTCATTTCCAGCATTCAACAAAGTATTCAGCACATGGGAGAGATGCAATAGATACTTCTGAACCTATTCATGCTTAACAATGTTTAGTTTTCCAATGATTCAGGACTTGGATGTTATTAGTTTTATAGACTTAATAGTCTTCTTTAGTAAAAAAGGAACATATGTTTTATGATGAGATACGAGTAGTTCCAACTAAAAGTACTGTGGATGGATATGGCGAGTGTGCAGAAGACATATAAAGGACAGTGTCATACTATGAGGCCCTTCCCAGTGTATGCTTCTTGTCAGCTCTGGACATGAGTGGCATTATCAGAATCAGTTCTCGTGGACCAGGGAATTGGACACAATTGGAATAGGGTAGTACTATGCTGATGAGGAGTTGATCAAAGAGGAAATCTAGATGGTAGACAAGACTTTTTTTACATACAGTTGCAATTGGAAGCAGAGCCTTGAGGAGGTGATTATGCTATGAAGATTGTCGTGGTTTGCATTGAGTCTCCCCCCCCATGGGTTCATGTGTTTAAATCCTTAGCTGCTACTGATGTTTGGGAAGCATATGGCACTTTCAAAACATAATACCTTGCTGGAGAAAGGCATGTCTCAGGAAGCCACTCTCAAGGTTTGGTGACTCAGCCCTGTTTAGTCTTGTGTTTTTGCTCTCTTTTCTTCTTTTTCATAGCTGTGGTGACTGGAACTAGCTCCTGCTTCTGCCTCCAGCCATGCATTCTGTTATGTGATTTCCATCATAATAGAGTATATCCATTTTGCTGGTCCACAAGCCAAATAAGTACTGTTTTGTCCCTTAAATTGTCTCACAGTAAAGGAAAAGTAAGTGTAACAAGGATGGATGGTTAAGGTTGGTAGCCACCTTCATACAGCTAACCAGAGGCTTGATGTCTGAAAGCAGGAGGAGGAGAGAGAGAATTGTAAAGAAACTGAGGATGGAACCCCTGGGTATTAAGTATTTGGTTAATGAAAAAATGATGAGGAACCGACAAAAAAGATTGAAAGGAGGGCACCAAAGAACTGTCAAGAAAAGCAACTCAGAGTAGGAAAGATTGGTCAGCTGCTCCCGAGATGTTGGCCAGGAAACCAGACTTAAAATGCCCTGAAGCCTTATCTAGCTGGCCAGGTAGCATAGGATGCATGAGGTGAAGAACTGCAAGTTCCAGACCAGAATGTTCTATTCAGTGAGTTGCAGGCAGGTATGTACTAGATATTGAGACTTGCTCTCAAAAAATGAATAAATGAATGAATGAATGGAAAATTTTAAAATTGACTTATTAACCAGATGATCATTGGTTTTCTTGGGCAAAGCAGAATGGTCAGAATGAGATTTTTGGAATAATTGTGCTGATCAAAGTGTGCATTCAGACAAAGAAATCAACACCAAATGTTAAAAAACAATAGCTTATCAATTTTTGTTTTAAGGAGAAGCAAAGAATCAGTGTGTAATAAAACAGCATAGCATTAAGTGATCATTTTGCTTATTTTCTTTCTTCCATTTCTTCCTTCCTTTCTCGCTCTCTCCTTCATTTTAATTTATATGGGGACTTGAGTTTGAGTTTATGTTGAGGCAGATGAAGTTTAGTCTCTTAAGTTAGTCAACCTATCTGCCAAACTCGCAGGGAGATTGATTTGAATACACTGTGGTCTCCTTTTGCCTGCTTTCCATGTTACTACATTTGATTTCAGTGGGTCAGAGACTAGCTTCATCTTACTTCTTTATCCATCTCTCACCATACTTAAGTTAATCAGTTACTTTCCCTCAACCAAGGCACCAAAACTTGTTTGTATGGCCATGGGTTAATTTCCATTTAGGATAATGTTTCCAGCAAAACATCAAGTTTTCATGATATTCTCTCAACTGAACACATAGTCAAGATGTGAGTTTGAAAATAAAGAGTTTATGGTTTTATTCTTTTTTTAACATTTTTTATTATTATTTCCGCTCATACAAACGTAATAGGTAGACCAGTTCCCTCCCCCCCCTCCTCCTCTCCCCAAACCCCCTGCTCCCACTCCCTCCCTCCCCATCTCCCAGTGCCTCCCCCCCAATTCCCAGAGAGTCCTTTATTGTGTATGCCTAACTCTCCTCTTGGTCCTCCTCTCCGATGACGTGCAAGGACCCAGTGGCATTTCCCTGAACCCTTTCTCGTGTTCCCCTTAAGCATAGGAACACTACTGTGGCTGTCAATCCCTTGCCTCCAAGGATCTTGGTGCCTTTAGCTGATGCTAGACTTTGAGAGGTCAATAGTGTGTTGGACATTGCGCAGGGCATGCAAAGTTCTATTATGATTGCTTCAGCCCTAACTAGTGTGGAGAATCTTCAAATCATTGCTCCTCCTTACAATCCTTTTGCTCTTAAAATCTTACCATCCCCTCTTCCACAAATGTCCCTGAGCTTCAGGATGGGGGGATATTAGGCTGGCTTAGTTCTATGTGGTTGATATAGAGTTTCTGAAGTCATGGATTGCGTTTTGTTGATTTTCTTTTGCAGTTTTCTTGCTCCTGCAATGCCCTTCACTCCATCCTGATGGGCACTGTATGTCACCCCTGGTCAGAGACAAAAAACTGTTAAACTGGAGTCTTGTTATAATATCACATTCAAGGGTAGATGTAATAAAAGCAGGAAACCTCAGTGAGGGAGGGGTCAGTCACCCATTTGCAAAATGATCACCTTTCATTAAGTGGCTGGATGTATACATCTAAGATTCAATGTATTAGTTAGTATTACGTTTGGCTATGCATAAAAGGAACTGCTTCATCAATCCAGAGCTAGAAGTCTTACTTTAACTTCTCATTGCCCATTCATGATACAATCTCTGCAGCTAGTGGGTTCCAGAGTAATCTTTGAATGAGATATCCAAGGTTCTTGAATTCATAAGCTTACCAAGAGTTATTGTGGTATGTATAAATAAATCTCTATATTAATAAAACTTTTTTCCAATTGAGGGCATGAAACCACTTGGAAAACACTTAAAAGAATAATTTATGCATTTGTCATTTATCTACCTGTTTATGAAAGCAGTTTTTCATGTTGCATTTAGATTGTAGTTCTGAGAACCCAAGAGAGGTGGATGTATCTTAATCTGCTATTTACTTAACAGTTGTAGAACTTTAACAAAGTGAACCTCTCACAGCATTAATTTCTTAATTTGTAAAACCATGACTGGATTATTTTTATCACATAACTATTGTAAAATTTAAAGGACAAATGTATTTAAGGTATTCATATTGACTTGAGGTTGTGATAAGATCACAATAATAGTAGATTCTGAATACTATTTTTTGAGAAGTTAAAGCATAGTTATACAAAGTCCTAAGATTTCCTGACACTGAGAAATTCATATCCCCAAAGTAAATATCTCCATTGATCTCTAGAACCTTTCCCTCCACTATGCTATCAATCCCTAGGCATTCTTCGGCTCAATACCTATAGAGTAAACAGCTAATGTGTTTAACTCATCTGTGCTAATTATTTAATTTGTTTCTCCACCAAAGCAACCTTTGTGTGGAATGGGCAGCCTCTCATGCCTTTGCAGCAGTCGGTGACTAATGGAACAATTGCAGGCACCTGGCAAGGCCAGGAACCACGCTGCTGGGCATCCATTAGGGGCCTTTATATCATTCTACACAGAATGCCACTTAGCTGTCTGGAAAGGAAGGCTGATAGGGCATTCCTCTTCTGCGGAATCATAAACCTGTGAGCAAACCAATACCATCTTTCAATACTTGCAAGTTTTTTTCTTTGCCTTTAGGCTTCAGACACAGTAGTGCTCACTCAGCAAATTTACATAGACTAACAGAAGAAAGATGAGCCCAGAGATGCTTGCCTAGACTTGTGACTGTAATCCAGCTACTGGGGGTTGAAGGCAAAAGGGTTCTGAGTTCAAAACTAGCCTAGGAAACAGAGTGAAATCCTAACTTTTAAAAAAATGCATAAATATGTGTAAGAGATGAGGGGCAGGTGATTAACTCATCTCAATATATAAAGAAGAAGTATGTGATTGGTTTGGTGAATTTCCTATCAATTTTTTTCTTTTTTTATTATTATTATTTCTGCTCATACAAACTTAATAGGTAGACCGGTTCCCTCCCTCCCTCCTCCTCCCTCCTGAACCTCCTGTTCTCCCTCCCTCCTCCCTCCCCTCCCCCCTTCCTCCTTATCCCCCAGTGCCTCTCGCCCCAATTCCCAGAGACTCCTTTAATGTGCATCCCTGACTCTCCTCTGGGCCCTCCTCTCCGATGACGTACAAGGACCCAGTGGCATTTCTCTGAACCCTTTCCTGTGTTCTCCTTAAGCATAGGAACACTACTGTGGCTGTCAATCCCTTGCCTCCAAGGATCTTGGTGCCTTTAGCAGATGCTAGACTTTGTGAGGTCAATAGTGTGTTGGACATTGCGCAGGGCATGCAAAGTCCAAGTATGATTGCTTCGGCCCTAACTTGTGTGGAGTATCTTGCAAATCATTGCTCCTCCCATCCTTTTGCTCTTACAATCTTACTGCCCCCTCTTCCGCAAATTTCCCTGAGCTTCAAGATGGGGAGAGATTAGTCAAGCCTAGTTCTAGGTGGTTGATATAGAGTCTCTGAAGTTCTGGATTGTGGTTTGTTGATTTTCTTTCATTTTTTTTACCACCCTCTTGTTTCTGTTTTTGCTAGTGTTCCCTTTTTCTTAACCTATAGTAAAATATAATACCTCATTAGTTATCTCTCCTGGCCTAAAGTAAAAAAAAAAAGAATGTTAGTTTATTTTTTAGCTAGTTTTGGTGTGTGTGTGTGTGTGTGTGTGTGTGTGTGTGTGTGTGTGTGTGTGTAGCAGCACATAAGTGGAAGTCACAACTTTTGGGCATCAGTTCTTTTCTTCTACTTTGTATGTTCCAGTGGTGGAACTCTGGTTCTTAACTTCTGTAACAAATGCTTTTCTTTGCTGAGCCTTTTTCAATTGGTATTGCTAATTAATTTAGTTATTTGTCCTCTGCTGATTAAATATCTGGTTATAAGCATAAAGCTAGAATTTTGTTTAAAAGAAAATATAATTCTTAGTTTTTAAGTTTGTAAAGGCTCTTTGACACCATCTACTTTAGGGTTTTTTTTTTCCAGTGCTAAAAATATGGACAGTGAACCTGAAAATCTGACAAGCAAGGTAGTATAGATGTCAAAATCCTACAGCTTTCAAGAGTGATGCAGTCTCAGAATATCACCTCTGAATCTCCTAGACTATAAAAAAGGTCACACATTCTAAGTTCAGATCATTCATTCAAGTTTACTACTTTAGGGAAGAAACTTTAAATTTTCAAATCCCAGCTTATGGAATCTGTGACAATCCTAGATAGAGCTTAGGGTCTGAGGTTTCAGTTCTGTTATTTTGAATTTTTGATAAATTTAGTGAAGCTAGCATTTTATTGACCTAGGAACATTCCGTACTCCAGATACAGTCCTGAGAGGGAAGATATATCCTTTCACTCAGGTAGGATATTTGGGGCTGGGATTGTACCAAGTCGCACACTATTCTTGTTTTCAAGCTATCCTCTCAGCTGTTGAGGACCCTTGGATTTGTTCATGTTAAAGCAAGTATTAAAAGTCAACTTTGATATCAGTTGGCCTTCCAGGGAGACACATGATCATCATTAGCAGAGGTTATTTTCTTTACTAAGAGCATCAAAGAAGTACACAAATGTCTCTTCAGAGCCCTTCCAGAACCCTTCAACTTAGGGATGCATCTCTAAGCTGCAGAAGTGTGTCTGCCTTCAGATGGGGTCATTCCATCAGATGTGCTATGGCCTTTGCATTTACCTTTTCTCAAACTCCTCTGCATATGCGCATATTAAGCAAGATTTGTTGCTTTTTAATATTGCCCATGTAGTGTGGGGGAATATATCTTATCATTCTATAGGGCTTAGTTGCTAGTCTTTCTGGTGTCTAGCTTTTACTGATTGTATGTACATCAGAATAATGTGGCATATTAGAACAGTTTTGCATACGTATTATGATTTCTTGTCATCATTACTTAGTTATTAAAATTAAAAAAAATTTATAACTCAAACTGGCCTAGAATTCATGGCCAACTGCTCAAGCCTCATGAATTGGTGGGATTACCTTGATCTGTGTTTTCATGCACAGGTAGAATGTATTGTATGTACCTATCTGTCCACACCCCACATAAAGCAATAAGAACAAATCTTTGGTTTTGTAACTACAAAGATGCAGTGCTGAACTGCAGACTATCTACCAAACAGGGAACATACAAAAATGGACAACAATGTGGAGAAGCCCATCCTTAAGGTGATAATTATCAGCCAACACCCAGAATATTCTATATTCCACTTTAGTGAAAAAATATTCATGTTTAAAGTACCTAGACACCATTTTGGAATTGATGGTCCTTTGCTGCCATTTTCCCACTTGCTACACATAGACACATCGGGGCTGCTATTTTGTCCACTTTGTTGCCTAGAAAATAATGTTATCTTGGAGAAGTGATTATATTTACAGAAAAGCCAGCAGAAAGATGAGAAACTTAGAGTCAGATAAAGACAGCACACTAGTCATCACTCTGGCTAACAGGAAGGCATGATGGACATATAAGAGAAACACCACTTGTCCACTCATGGTGAGAGGAGAATGGGGAATGACACAAGAATGTCTAGTTTACCTCATGCTTAATGTAGACCTAGCAGGAATGCATACATGTATACTTTTAAGTCTCTATTTAAGATAAAGAATGCAAAATTGCCAGCACACAATTAAGTAAGAAGTGAATAATTACTGATGATAGAGTAAGAAATACAACAAATCACAGCTATCTGAAAGCAACATGCAGAAAATAGAACAAGAAA
This sequence comes from Typhlomys cinereus, assembly GCA_023101885.1. Lineage (NCBI taxonomy): Eukaryota > Metazoa > Chordata > Mammalia > Rodentia > Platacanthomyidae > Typhlomys > Typhlomys cinereus. The sequence goes on from JALPQD010000014.1 coordinate 10,119,971, forward strand.
GCAAGCTTTCTCCACATTTTTCATCAAAAATGTGTTTCTAATTGATAGCTTAAATTTCTTTTTCTTCATTTCAATTTGTTACTGGTTTAGGATTGTTGCCAAATGTGCAGAAAACCCTACCGTGTTTCTTTACAGATATTATGGATAATCCTTGGTGTTTGTAGAACTGCTAGGTTTCTACAACAGGGATTCTAGCAAATATTGTTCATCATAATTCCCATAAAGATACCTGAGACATTTTAAGGTCTTCCAAACTTCTAGAATAATTATGACTGAGAAGAACTTCTTTTTAATTGTTTTGACTAGATATTTATGAGAATTGAATCCCCCAGTCACAATTTGATAAGAGGAAGAAGATTCCAGAATAAATACTGTCCTCGATAATTCAAAATTTTGTTCCTCTTTCATTATTTTCACACATCTGCTGCTGTTGTATACCAGCCCTTTGTCTCTGCACCTACATGTCACTGTTCCTACCGAACTGAATCCCTAGAGATATGGAGGACTTCTGCAGAACTTCCCAAGAGAAGAGACGAAAGAGATAAGTGTCTATTAATAGACACCATAAACTTGAACAACATATATCATCAAATTCTGTGACTTCACCTGAATGCTGTAATATATCTGGATAAACATCATATTTTTTTATTTTGTAAAGGAAAGTGCTGAAAATTGTGGATATTTAACTGTAAGGAGAAGTCCATTACGAAAGAAAGAGATTGGAGTAAAGATGGTTATTTTAACCAAGTAGCAAACAAAACATCTGTGTTTTGAAAAATTTAAGCACACAGAAACAGGTATAGTAGCACATTGTAGGAATCACAGCACTCAGGATGCTGAGGATTGTTATGTCCAAGGGCAGTTTATGATATAAAGCAATGTTGTCTCAAAAACAAACAAACACAAAAAACAGACAAATCTTAACATTCCAAATGGATCATTTGCAGACAGAAGAGTCCTTTCCCCAGCCTTGGAAAAGCCCTAAACCTCAAGCCCCATCTGCTTTGTCACCAGGCTTGCTTTGATGGCAGATGCTCTAGTGTATTGGATTTTTAGGAGTCTTCTAGTCCCTGTAGAATTCATATATTAACCTTTTTTTTTAATCCTAATAGTCTATCCATTAATGATCTCAACCGTCTTCCTAACTGTCCTGTTTGAAGTGTGAGCTATCCCCTATAGGCTCACATGTTTGAATCTTTAGTTCTTTGGGAAGGTCATGGCACCTTTAAGAGGTGGAAATTTGCTGGAAGAGGACAGTCATAAGGACTGGGTCTTGAGGTTGATTGGCTCCACCCTACTTTTGGGAGAGGTCTGCTCTTGTAATTGCCAGTTTTGCAGGTCTCAGCCTCCTTTATGGACCTGATTTAGGCCTCTTCCAGCTTCTGCCAGCCATGCCATGCCTTCCCTGCCATAATGTACTGTATCTTCCTTCTGGAATTATAAGCTGAATAAATCTCCCTTTCTCCCTCATGTTGCTTAATTTTGAGTAGTATCTCAAAGCAACAGAGAAGAGTAACTAGTACATTGGTTTAAATGTAATCTGTATTCAGTTATTAACTCATTTTATTAACTCATTTATACACATGTGTATGTCTGTATATTAATATATATGTGAATGATATACATGTGTATATTCACAAGTGTATATGTGGATGTGTGTATCTATGATTGTGTAAATGTATGTTGATTCATGAAATTATTAATGTTTGCAAGTGCATATACATGTGCATGTATGTATGTATGTACATCCTCATGTATATGCATGTATATGTTTATGAGTCATCTGGTGTATCAGGAAACCCTATTACTGTAATTTCAAAATATACATAAAACTTCATCATTTCTCACCTTAACCACTGACATATTGGGGAGCACAGTCATCATTTTCTGTCACTGCTATTTTACTTGTAGCCACATTAATTAAAGGTTTTGCAGATTTTCAGTGGGACTGAGATGAGTCATTTTTGAGCCAATATTTTGACAGTTACCTACCACTGCTTTTTACATATGTGCTCATGCACACAGAGAATATGTCTGGACTCCTTTGAAACCTTATATCTAGTCTCATTGACTTTAGCTTCCCTTCATCCTGTCTTACTGGCTTCACTGCCAGATATTAATACTTTCAGGGAACTGGATCATACCATTCCTTTAATGCCTTTCCTGAACATCGAGAGAACTTAAGGGGAATTTAAGTCATTTATTTTGGAAAGACTGACTATGCTCTGGCTCTTTATGTTACACTGTATTATCTAATCAGTGCACTAACTGGACATACCCTGCCTTTGCTCTATCCTAGTGCTTTTGATTCCTACTGAAATTTTCTTCTCTGTCTCTATTCCACCAAATTACAATCAAAGTAGCTCAAGGATCACTATTTCTACAACACCTTCTAGCTAAATCTTTACTAACCAATTATTTCAATCAGAAAAACACAGATAGACTTGCCTTTTTTTAAAACATTTTTTATTATTTCCGCTCATACAAACTTGGTAGGTACACCGGTTCCCTCCTTCCCTCCTCCTCCCCCCGAACCCCCTGCTCTCCCTCCCCTCACTCTTCCCTCCCCATCCCCCAGTGCCTCCCCCCCCCCAATCCCCGGAGAATCCTTTAATGTGCATGCCAAACTCTCCTCTGGGCCCTCCTCTCCGATGACATACAAGGACCAAGCGGCATTTCCCTGAACCCTTTCCTGTGTTCCCCTTAAGCATAGAAACACTACTGTGGCTGTCAATCCCTTGCCTCCAAGGATCTTGGTGCCTTTAGCAAATGCTAGACTTTGTGGGGTCAATAGTGTGTTGGACAATGCGCAGGGCATGCAAAGTCCAATTATGATTGCTTCGGCCCTAACTTCTGTGGAGTATCTTGCATATCATTACTCCTCCCATCCTTGTGCTCTTACACTCTTACTACTCTCTCTTCTGCAAATTTCCCTGAGCTTCAGGATGGGGAGAGATTAGTCTGGCCTAGTTCTAGGTGGTTGATATAGAGTCTCTGAAGTTCTGGATAGTGGTTTGTTGATTTTCTTTTGCAGTTTTGCTGCTCCTGCAGTGCCCTTCACTCCATCCTGATGGGCATTGTATGTCACCCCCTGGCCAGAGACAAAAAGTTGTTAAACTGGAGTCTTGTTATAAGAGTACATTCAAAGATAGATGCAATGAAAGTAGGAAACCACAGTGAGGGAGGGGTCAATCACCCATTTGCAAAATAGTTACTTTTTATCTGCCAGACTATATGCCCTCCCCTTCTGGTGAGATCATACCCCCTCAGTTGTAAATGATCAGGAAGGAAAATCTGTGATCTTAACAAGGTGTCTCATTACTTACTTGAAGTCCTTGATGGAGGCCTATTTTCTCTGCTGTAACATGGTCTCCTCTCTCCTTGTTTCTGGTGTGGCCCTCCTACCCCATCCCTCCTGTTCATAATCCTTGCAATTACTGTAGGTATTACAGAGATTTATCTTTGAGTGTCTCTAGGTAGGCTGGGTGGGTTTAGTACTAGGAGACACCTATTAGGGAGTGCATACGGTACTTAATTTTCTGGGTCTGGGATACTTCACTTAATATAATTGTTTCTAATGACATCCATTTCCCGGCAAATTCCAGTAATTCATCATTTTTGATGGCTGAGTAGTACTCCATTGTATAGATGTACCACATTTTCCTTATCCTCTACTCGTCAACTGTTGGACATTTGGGTTGATTCCATGACTTTGCTATTGTAAACAGTGCTGCTATGAACATGGTCATGCTTGTGCTATCGAGGTGAATTTTTCCTGAGATATCATCTCACCCCGGTCAGGATGGCAAAAATCCACAATACAAACAACAACAAATGCTGGAGAGGCTTTGGAGAGAGGGGAACTCTCCTACATTGCTGGTGGGAATGCAGGCTCATACAACCACTCTGGTGAGCCGTCTGGAGATTCTTAAAGAGATTGAAATGCCATATGACCCTGCTATTCCATTTCTGGGAATAACCCCACATACAGACTTGCCTTCTACCAAGATAAGTCATTGCCTTCATACTTCTTCAAGATTTTGTCCAAAGCGATGGTCCAAAACTTTAGGGGATAACAAGTAGCTTTCCTTAGTAAATGCTAAAGTTTTTGAGCAAATTCAGAAACTCCTCATTTTTTTTCAGTTTACTCACTTTTAAAGTTTTTTTTTTAATTCTTTGACATGCTCACATAAAAACATAATTTTTTGTGTTTTCACCTCTTAATCCAATCCCTTCTCTTCCTCCATTCTCACTTCATGCTTTTTCCTTTCTAGCCAGTCTCCCTCCTAATTGGACTATAACTTTTCTTAGACAGTGAAACTTTCAGGCTCAGAAAGTCCCAGAAGATGGCCCACCCTGATAGAAAAGATAAGATCACCAACTGCAGAATCTTTCTAGAGATACTATTCACTTCTTCCTACAAATGGAGGAGTTTCTTGAACTACTGGAACTTGTCCCAGGCTTCTGTTTACTGTCTACCCCTTGATCTACAGAAACTTGAAAGACCTTAATCCCCAAGAGTCAACCCCCAATACAGAGGTCAATTGCACTGCTCAGATATTGTAAAAGGTAACCACTAAGGAAAAACCACCTTCGTTAAGTCTATCTAGCTCTAAAAGTACTCCAATCCTGGCCTCTTCCCATGGATCCCTTGCTGCTCATGGTCTTACCGAGTTTTCAGGAGTTCTTTTTCTCTTATTATCAACAAATCTTGCTTTTCCCCCTCTATGTGTTCTTGTCTCAATCTCTGAAGGACACAAGAACTCCTAAAGCAGAAATCCAGCATTAAGTAAAGAAGTTCCTTTTCTCTGTTCTGGCAACAGACTTAAATGGTCTGTTAAGTAGTTGTAATGTTTTTTGAGATCTTGTTTCATCCATGTGAATTGTTGCTAGACCAATTATCCTTCAGGGCTTGTAGAAGATCTCACTGCAGTGAATTCTTGGATTCACCAGCCCTATTATGAGCAGAAGACACAGTATGGCAGCTTCACTTTCCATCTTCAGGCTCTTAGCTCTTCTTGTCCTCTTCCTCAAGGTTCCTTGAGCCTTGTGATGGAGAAAGCATGATTATGATGTTCTCTTTCATACTGAACACTCCATGGTCACTTAATCTTTGCACTTTGGCAAGTAGTGATTCTCTGCATTAAACACATTTCCTCATAGAAGGAGTGCAGAGAGCTTCTCTAATATGTGGTTATAATGAAAAGTATTTAGATTACAATTTGCTATCAAGTACTTACAGTTAAAATTTAATAGTTTGTTCCCAGATAGGGCCTATGGATTTCTCTATCCATGGTTTTATATTACAGTACCAGACATACATATATATCCTGCCAAAAGGTAGGTCTTAAGTCCAACCAGAAAGCCGTTTGTTACCTTATATGCCACAATCACACGAATTGCAACTCTTGTCAAAGTGCTGTTATTGTTAGCTTACAGCATTCACAGCTGGGTGAGACTGTTGATTGCTTTTCTCCCTTGGCAGTCTGAAGCATACCTTCTGGCACTATGAAGTCTGGCCTGCAAGGAGAAATCTTACAGATCTATCCCAGCTTGTTTTTTCCCTGTTCTATGATCCCTGTGTAAGTCTTCAGCAATAGGGTCTTACTATCATGTCATAATGAAGGGGAAACAAACACAATGGTAAATATCTTTACTTTGGGATGGGTAATCTCTAAGATCTTTCTGTTCCATAGCTCATTAAAAGGTATCACATACCTGGTACTAAGAAATTTTCACAATAGCCTATGACTCCTAAGAAGAGCATCTCAGTATTGTGTCTGTTTTCTCTTTTCTTCCCCTCTCCATGTTGCCCTGTGTAGGGTATATCAGTTAATACATTTTGCAATTTTTTTCATAGACTTCTAATGTAGCAGTTTTCTGTCAGCTTTATATCACATCCTTAGAGTTAATTTTTCCTCATCCCCACATTCTGTATCTCCTTCAGTTAAAACTTTCCTCCATTATTCCCTCTGCATCTTCTTACCCTATGTGTTCTTTACCTTCTTTCATTTTATTATTCTCACTTTCTAAGTTTGTCAACAATAGCAGGAAAATGGACTCTTACGAACTACAATGTACTTATGTATGTAATAATTGGGGAAGCATAAATATGAGATTTTAGCACATAAATATATTGTGTAACAGTCAGAGAATCATTTTATTTTTGTGTTTTCTGCACTGGTCATATCTGTGGACCACAGAAACCTACGAAACCTCATCGTCTTTTGTTGAATTACCCTCAGTGGCTCTGGGTGACTGCTACATGCCATGCTGACAACTGGCTCAGCCACTGTGGGCTGCTCTGCTCAAGTCGAAAGAAAGACAAACACTTAGCCTACACTAACATGGTACTTAGAGCCTCGCATTCAAGTTTATACTTCATCACTTACTGAGGGATACTAGAAAGCTAATCAGAAAGAAAACATCTCAAAATTCTTTAGACAAAGAAAGTCAGTACAGGAAAAAAGACGTCTTAAATGGTTTTAAGGAATTGGGAGCATGGTTAAATAGGAAAATACAGAGAGGAGAGCTTGGTGATATTCCAAGTTGTATAATGTAGAAAAAATATTTATACTTTCTTTGTACTTTATAGGTATATAGAAACGTCAATAATTTTATATTTTTGCATTTTTAATATTTTTATGCTTTTCCAAGAATATATTCTTTGTAGGAACAATTTTCCCTAAAAGAAACAATATTGCTCACAAAATTCTTGCAGCCTCATCTCTTTGGGTTGAGTTTGAAAAAATACCAATCAGAAATCTTGGGGAAGAGATTCCATTGTGAATAGCCCAGGCAAGAATTCTATAAGTCTTCATAGAAAGGAACTAAATAAGAGAAAAAGAATTAACATGGTCAGAGTTTATTTTTAGGACATTAAAGAATTTTCGTGTTGCTCTTCTTGACACTCAGATAATGGATCTGCAGTTAAGCAGTTGGGAGAATTCTTCAGGGACGCGGTCTTCTTCACAGTATGATTCTCTAAAGAGCCTCCAAAAGTCTCAGAAAGCTGAGAATTCTCTGTGGTGTTTTCTGAAGTGAGTCACTAGCTCCAAGTGTGTCCACCTTGCTGCCCAACATGAACTACAACTTGCAGGTTAGTTTTCAAGAGCAGCAGCTGCAACAGAAGATAAGTAGACATGTTTTCTAGGGTTAGTGTGTTCACTCACCCACTTCCGTAGCTGGTTCAGAGATTGTGATTAAGCAATATACCAGTATAATACCTGCCCTTCTGGATTTTATCCTCTCGGAGAAATTGAGCTCTGGCCAAGTGTGAGCTGCAGTTGAAGCTACCTTTTAAACTACAGGATGCAAGAATTTGTTTTATTCACTTTGGGAACTTCTCCATATCTTCCAATCAACCGTCACTAGTAAGGTAATGTATTTTGTCCATGGAGATTCTGAAAACATAGCTGTAGAAAGAAGGAAGGAGTATGTCATTATTGGATATAGATTTCAGCCTGATAATTGAAGGCTAAATTCTGGACACATTTGATAAAAATGGTGAATTAGTTAGGTCCCAAGGAAGTCCATGGAGATTGTCTAATTGGTAGAGAGACACATCCATGGTGGGTAGTTAGTCTCTGGGCAGGTGAATAAGATAGAGGTTGCTGGTTGAGGAAGTTGGCATCTTTGGTGAGACATGGTAGTCTGGTAAGTAAGGATTATTCCTCTCAGCAGTCCTATAAGCTATAGTGTGGTCAGTCCCCTTGGCCTTTGGTAGTGGTATGGACTCTCCTGCCAACCTGGACAAGAAACTCTAACCAGATAATTGCAAGGGAAAACAAAACCTCTAGTTCCCTAAAATCCTTTGGCTGTGAATTTATTGCAGTATGCAGCTAACTGCTGCAGAGGGAGAGAAGGAGGAAGTGAGATCTTTGTTATTACCAAAAGCTTCTGATTCCATCTATAATAAAAAGATCACTATCTTCCACAAAGGAAAGTTCTGGAAGACCCAGAACTGTGTCCTCTGATCAAGTAGTAAGAACGATGAAAGTAAAATAAAACAATAAACCAAGGAAAGAAAGTTAGATACCAATTCCTGGTCAACATTCCCAACAGAATGAGACCAGCGTAACAGAGTGTTCTCTGGGGAATGGAACCCTCAGCCTTTCTACTCTGTGTCTGCCCTTTTCTTAAATGATTTCCAAGGCAGAATCTCTTGGGTTTTGCAAGCTTAGGAGAGTTTGGGGATTAAATGGAGAGAAGTTGAATGGATTTAATAGGACCATAATTACTTTCTTCTTTTTAATTTTTCATTCCTGTGGGGAATCTGGAAATGTCATTGTCCTTGTTTAATGCAATGCAGGGAGTGTGGGGTAAATTTCCATTTGCTTTGTGAAAAAAAATCCCTTAGCAGCTTGGAAAGTAGAAGGATGGAGTGTGGAAAGGAAGATGAAAGATGCCTGTGGTATTGATTGAGACACATATGATGAGACCCATGAATCTCTCTCCCTAAAAGCACAGAGGGAGCTATAAGGTAGGACAGGTACAGGGGAATTAGAGAAACACAGAGATGCTGGTGCCCTGTTCGGCCTTTTGCAAATGGAATTACCAAGCACTTGGCACCAAAAATATCATCCCTTGGGCATATGAATCTACTGCAGAGGAAAACTGTTACCCACTCTTTACCCCTGTGATTTTGAGTCTGGCACCTAGTAGCATCAGGGCTGAAGGAAAGTTTACTGAGGGTGGGGCCTTTCCTGTCTCATGTGTTTTTATTTATTTATTTTTTTCAGTTTCATCTTTTTAAATCACTTCCAAAAAGTAGGCATAGACAAAGGCTAACAAAGGAAAAGAGAAAAAAGCTGCCAAGTGCTGAGGGCTGTTGAATTTTTAATCCTCTAACATTTCTTTCCATTTTCTACATTTATTGTCAATTTCCACAGCCCTAAAGTAAAGGGATTGTCTAAAACCCATTCATTGGCAGCTATTCAAAAAGCCAGAAAGCTTCATCTAGTACTATGACTAGAGGAAAACAAAGTGAATTTTTAGAGAATTTTTCTCGGCATCGGTAAGGACATCACAAACTCAATATTTTGCGTCAGGGTGATAAATAGTAATTAACATAGTGATGTCTCAAAGATTAAAGAATAAATAGTTTTTGGCCCACAAGTTCTAGGACCCTTTATTCCTATGTTCTTACCCAGGGTCCAGTAGCAAGAGACAGCTGGTGATCTAACCAAGGAGACCTACCTGTGCTTTCCCAGGAATGATGACTTTTCCTGTTTTTCCGAGTCTTCATTTAGTCTTTCTCGGCCACCAACAATGTCAGCATTTGTTGCCATCTCTCAAATGCTTAGAGCCATTTTTTCAAGAGGGAGGAAAGCTTGAGGGCTCAGTACCCACAGCAGCTGCTCCACTACAGAGACTTCTTCCTTTTTATTGACTCTTCCTGACTTTCTCTTGAATACTAAGTTAGGTGGGAACGAAGCTTTTCAGAAGGTGCAGATTCTCCTTGGGTCCAGTTTGTTGCCAGAGTTTTATAACCACAGGCCAGCTTATCTACATTCTGTCTTAACAATTTATTTAAAATGTTTTTCTTTATTTTTTCTTCGATGTAGGGGTGTGTGTGTGTGTGTGTGTGTGTGTGTGTGTGTGTGTGTGTGTGCGCGCGCGCGCTTGCATGGGATGGAACACATAGGTGCAGAGCTCCACTTGAGTGTGTATGCCTATAGAGGGGTCAAGAATAATTTTGGGAATCAATCTGGATCACTCTTTCACCTTATTATTGGAAGTCTGTGTCTCTATTTAAACCCAGAGCATGCCATTAGGGCATCTCTGGCTATCCACCTAATTCTAGGGATTTCCAAGCTTTACCTTCCAGAATCATCAAGCCAGTCCAGCATTTTCATTTAAGGCCTGACGATCTGAACTCAGGTGCTTTTGGTTGTGAGGTAAAGACTTTATCCATTTATGCCATCCCCCTGACTCTAGTCCTGCTTAAAATTTTAACTGAACTTTCTTTGCTAGTGTGGATAGTACACAACAAAAAATATTCTGGGCACGTATGTGATTGCTTTCTACCTCTCCTTGAGGATTCTTACATTTTGGGTCAGCTCTTGTAACTGCAGCTCTCTGTGGAATCAAAACAACTGTTGATTGGAAACTTGTTTGGTGTTATGTTTTGATTGTGATATTGGCAGATGGGACTGCTGCTTACATTAGCTTTCTTCAATTTAGGTAGAATAGAGGAGTCAGTTTGTGTTTACTGAACTCAGTTTAAAGGGCTTTATTTTAGAGATCCTTAAAAATCATGGCTTACCCAGAGGGAAAAAAAAAAAAAAACACCAGAATATTGTCCTAGAGTAATGTAAAGGAGTTAGAGATATCTAAATTTAAGGGGGAAACACTGTAAAAAACCTTGGGGCAGTGACTTGCAAATTTTGACTTTGTCTATTCATGGGAAGCAGTATTCTGTGAAAGGCAAACTTTCTGGAAAAGAACCATTAAGGTTGTGTGTTTATTTTATTTACTTACGTTTTGGGCTATACCTGAGGCCCTTTATTTTTCTTTTAATGTTTAAAGACCAGAAATATAACTGGCTCATAGTTCTGGAGGCTACAAATTTTCTCTCACCCTCATGACACTGGTGATTCTAGAGAACTTCCCTGTGAAATCAATAACATTTACCTCTAGCCTCTCACTGTTTCAGATCTCTTCTACAAAATCTACTCTTATCTTTGTCTCCACTCTCTCCTTTTCTGTGGAAAAGTCAGTCCATCAGTTCTTTTTTGTTTGGTTTTCCTTTAAATCATTTTTAATGTTGTATACGTGGTTATAGTGAATTTATAATATTTTAATCCTCAGTTCCAAATCCTACCTTCTATCCTTTTCTCCTTATAATTTCATCTTTCCTGCCAGACTCCCTATTTTCAATCCTTTTCACTTGTGTAGCCCACAGTGCTTCATCTAGTCTGTGTTGACTTATGCCTGAATTGATTCATGCTCTAGCAAGCATCCTAAATCAGTGGATATGCCATTGAGGAAACCATCCTCCTTTATTTCTCTATCAGCATTAGTCCTTATCAGTCTCTCAGAGAGGCATGAAATTTCTTGAGCTTTTTCTAATGCTGTGGTGAAATGTCAATAAGAGAGTTCCCATGCAATTCTTGTGTGTGTGTGTGTATGTGTGTGTGTGTATGTGTGTGTGTGTGTGTGTGTGTGTTTGCCTTGAAATCCTTTTTTTATATTACCACCATGTCATGTCCAGGAAATAATCCATGGTTCACCACCTTCCCACTTCAGGCACTTATAATATTACCCTACTTACCTTATTTCTTCAATGTTCCCTGAGCCTTGGACTGAGAGTGAGTAGTGATTGACACTCACTGTTTAGGGACAAGGAGTCTATAGGCACTAATTTTCTGCATTGGAAAGTCATGCTTTTCAGTAATAAATACCCTCTGTTGTAGAAGAAAGCTTCCAGGTTGAGTTCTGAGTGCTCTTTCAATCTGTGGGTATATTAACATGTATTTACAAAGCAGTTTGGTGTACGGTCTTCCTAGCTAAACATTCACAGTCTGTGTTTCCTTTTGACCTATTTCCTTTCCTTTTATAGGTTCTTATTCTAGTTTACAGTATCGGTAATACATTTAATTCTGAGGATCCCATCAGAAAGCTATTGGTTGCCTCCTTGATACTCATGCCACTGTTATACTAGTGGTCACCTATTTTCATGATGATTTTATTGTAACTTGCAGCACTTACAAGTTGATGTGAACTTGATTATTTTCTTACCAAATAGCTCCTGTGGTACACTCTGGTACTCTGCAAGCTGTCTGTCAAGGGAGGAAGTTACCAAAATAGTTCCAGTTAATGTCTTTTGTTCATGTTTTGCATCTTCAATAACAGGGTCTCACTATCAGGTTTTTTTGGGGAGAGGGCAACCAAAAGTAAAGACAAAAGCCTATACCGCTTGGAGGGGGTTCCTTTGAGGCCTCTCTGACCAACATCAGGAAGTGTCACATTTCTGCTACTTCTACTATAGTTTTAATTGTCTGTGTTCTAAGTGGACCAGCCCATGGCAATTCTTTTTTTTTTTTCTTTTTTGCTTTGCCCTGTTTTCCTCTTTCTCTATGCTCCTTTGCATAGGAACTTTCCATTCTTAGACCTTAGTGCTAAACCACAAACCCTGAAACTGTTAAAAGAAAGCATAGTGAGTATACTTTGATTGATAAACCTAGGTAAAGATTTTCTTAACAGAACCTCAAATACCTAGGGAACTAAGATGAATAATAAATAAATGGGCCTTCATGAAATTAAAAAAAATCTGTTCTACAAAAGAAACTGTTAATTGCACAAAAAGAAAACCCATAGAATAGGAGAAAATCTGCTAACTATGAATCTGACAAATGATTGATTTCTAGAGTTTACAAAGAACTCAAAGAACTAAACAACAAGAAAGTAAAAAAGCCCAATTAAAAATGGGTCCTGGAACTAAACTGGGACTTTTCACAAAGGTCCATTTTGCCCCAGTCAGAATGGCCAAGATCAAATGCACAAACAGAAAATAATATTTGTGAGGATGTGGAGAAAAGGGAACACTTATTGCTAGTGGGAGTCTAAACTAGTACAACCACATTGGAGATCAGTGTGGATGTTCCTCAGAAAGTAAAAAAATGGAACTATTCTATGACCCAGCTATACTCTTTCAAGGGATATTCTCAAAAGACTCTATATCTTATTACATAAAAACTTATTCATCCATGTTCATTGCAGCTCTATTTACAATAGGAAGAAAATGAAATCAACATGTCCATCAACAGAGGAATGGGTAATGAAAATGCGGTACATATGCACAACGTAATGTTCACTGTTAAGCAATCAGGAATGGTAAGATTATGAAATTTGCCGGTAAATGGATACATCTGGAAAATATAATATTGAGCAATATATCGCAGACACAGAAAGACAAACTCTATATGTTTTCTCTTATATGTGGATACTGGCATTGATCTCTTGGCCAAGTATTTAGTTTGGAATTACTGTACAATTCAGAAAATTTTAGAGGGATCAATAAGTGGGAAGATAGCAAGGATGGTTGTGATTAAAACTTTTCAGGGAGAGATAGAGTATACCATGGCAGGTAGGATGAAAGTAGGAATAATGGGAAAAAATAGAGTGTCATAAAAAGGACTGGAGACTTAAAGAAAAACCCTAAGATTGTGGGATGGAACCAGGTAGGAACCTTCTATATTATTAATATGTCAAGAACATTTATTTTAAAACAGTCCTCAGTTCTTATGTGGATTTTTCTAATGGAAGCCAAATGCTTACCATTTAGGAATAAGTTTAGGCTTACAAGCGAAAATCAGTTTAATAGATGTATCAGTTTTCAATTTTGTGAAAAAGTGATGGATCTTCTACTGGAAATGATATTCTGATCTGTCCCAAAGAGTGTAGCAATACTTGTTATTGTCTCTCCTAGTATTAGTTGAGCTCCTAGACTGTCCAGGAGACCATCCTCCAGGAAAGCTGTCCAGGAGACCATCCTCCAGGAAAGCTGTCTTGGCTGAGCACATGGAAGGAGATGGGAGGAATATTCATCCCTCGATGGGATGTTGTGCTCATTTGTGTACCCCAGAAGCAGTGCATTTGGTTGCAGCATTCTTGGCTTTCTAACTATCTCTGAAGTTTCTCACTTTCTACAGCTGTTCCCTGACTTCCTACTTCAAGAAAGTATGATGTTCTCTCTCCTTCTTTTAGACAGATGCTAAGATTCACAGCTTTCATCTAATAACATGTAATAACATGGTTCTCAAGCTTCTGTATGAGCCTGTTGTGTTTATTTTTTTAGATTTACTTTTATTTTATTTTTTTATTTATTTTTTTATTAATACATTTTTATTATTATTTCAGCTCATACAAACTTAATAGGTACACCAGTTCCCTCCCTCCCTCCTCCTCCCCCCGTACCCCCTGCTCCCCCTCCCCACCCCCTCCCTTCCCATCACCCAGTGCCTCCCGCCCCAATTCCCAGAGAGTCCTTTCTTGTGCATGCTTGATTTTCCTCTGGGCCCTCCTCTCCGATGACGTACAAGGACCCAGTGGCCTTTCCCTGAACCATTTCCCGTGGTCCCCTTAGGTATAGGAACACTGCTGTGGCTGCCAATGCCTTGCCTCCAAGGATCTTGGTAGCCTTTAGCAGATGCTAGACTTTCTGAGGTCAATAGTGTGTTGGACAATGCGCAGGGCATGTAAAGTCCAATTATGATTGCTTCAGCCCTAACTTGTATGGAGTATCTTACATATCATTGCTCCTCCCATCCTTTTGCTCTTACTCTTACTGCCCCCTCTTCCGCAAATTTCCCTGAGCTTCAGGATGGGGAGAGATTAAGCTGGCCTAGTTCTAGGTGGTTGATATAGAGTCTCTGAAGTTCTGGATTGTGGTTTGTTGATTTTCTTTTGCAGTTTTGCTGCTCCTGCAGTGCCCTTCACTCCATCCTGGTGGGCATTGTATGTTACCCCCTGGCCAGAGACAAAAAGCTGTTAAACTAGAGTCTTGTGATAAAAGCACATTCAAAGGTAGATGTAATAAAAGTGGGAAACCACAGTGAGGGAGGGGTCTATCACCAATTTACACAATACTTTTTATCTGTCAGACTATATGCCCTCCTCTTCTGGTGAGATCATACCCCCTCAGTAGTAAATGATCAGGAACAAAAGTCTGTGAACTTAATCAGATGTCTCATTACTTATTTGAGTCCTTGATGGAGGCCTATTTTCTCTGCTGTAACATGGTCCTTTCTCTCCTTGTTTCTGGTGTGGCCCTCCTACTCCATCCCTCCTGTTCATAATCCTTGCAATTACTGTCTCTAGGTGGGCTGGGTGGGTTTGGTACTAGGAGACACCTATTAGGGAGTACATATGGTGCTTAATTTTCTGGGTCTGGGATACTTCACTTAATATAATTGTTTCTAATGACATCAATTTCCCAGCAAATTCCAGTAATTCATCATTTTTGATGGCTGAGTACTACTCCATTGAATGGATGTACCACTGTTTCCTTATCCACTCGTCAACTGTTGGACATTGGGGTTGATTCCATGTCTTTGCTATCGTAAACAGTGTTGCTATGAACATGGTCGTGCTTGTGCTATTGAGGTGAACCTCTGCTGTATGGGGGGTTATTCCCAAAAGTGGAATAGCAGGGTCATATGGCATTTCAATCTTTACTTTCTTTAAGAATCTCCAGACGGCTTGCCAGAGTGGCTGTATGAGCCTGCATTCCCACCAGCAATGTAGGAGAGTTCTCCTCTCTCCACATCCTCTCCAGCATTTGTTGTTGTTTGTATTGTGGATTTTTGCCATCCTGACCGGGGTGAGATGATATCTTAGGGATGTTTTGATTTGCATTTCCCTGATGGCTAAGGAAGTGGAGCATTTTTTAAGATATTTGTTAGACATTTTAATTTCATCCCTGGTAAAGTTTCTTTTAAGTTCCAGGGCCCATTTTTTAATTGGGCCATTGGTTTCCTTGGTGTTTAGTTTTCTAAGTTCTTTGTGCACTCTGGACAGCAGAGTTCTATCAGATATGTGGTTAGTGAAGATTTTCTCCCATTCTGTGGGTTTCCTTTGAGCTCGTGTTACAGTCTCTTTGTCTGAACAGAAGCTCTTTAATTTCATAAGATCCCAACTGTTGAGAGTTGGTAGCAGTGACTGTGCCATTGGATGTCTGTTTAGGAAGTGCTGGCCTAGCCCAATCAGCTCGAGGGAGTTCCCTATCCTTTCAACTATTGTTTTTATAGTCTCTGGCCTGATATCAAGGTCCTTGATCCATTTGGAATTAAGTCTTGTACAAGGTGACAAGTATGGGTCCAGCTTTAATCTTCTGCATGTGGAGATCCAGTTTTGCCAGCACCATTTGTTGAAGATACAGTTCTTTTTCCATTGGATTTTTTGGGCCACTTTGTCAAAGACCAAATGGTTGTAATTTTGTGGGCTTATATCTGGGTCTTCAATCTTTATCCATTGTTCTGTGTGTCTATTTTGGAGCCAGTACCAGGCTGTCTTCATAACTATGGATTTGTAGTATAGACTTAGGTTTGGTATGGTAATACCTCCAGCAGTGTTTTTGTTACTCAGGATTGTCTTTGCTATCCTGGGTCTTTTGTGCCTGCATATGAAGTTTGAGATTGTTTGGTCAACTTCTTTAAAGAATTGCTTTGGGATTTTAATTGGTATAGCATTGAATCTGTATATTGCCTTTGGTAGGATGGTCATTTTTATGATGTTGATTCTGCCAATCCAGGAACAAGGGAGGTCTTTCCACCTTCTGGTGTCTTCTGCTATTTCTTTCTTTAGGATTTTAAAGTTTTCATTGTAAAGCTCTTTTACCTCCTTGGTTAGGTTTATACCAAGGTATTTCATTTTTTTAGGGGCTACAGTAAATGGGATTGTTTCTCTCAAGGCTTTTTCACTTCTTTCATTCTGAGCATATAGGAAGGCCTCTGATTTTTGCACACTTCTTTTTATCCTGCCTACCCTGCTGAACTTCTCAATTAGTTCCAGAAGCTTCCTGGTGGAGTTTTTGGGATCACTCAGGTATAAGATCATGTCATCTGCAAACAGGGATAGCTTGACTTCTTCCTTGCCGATTTGAATCCCTCTTATGTCCCTTTCTTGTCTTATGGCTTCAGCTAAGACTTCAAGTACAATATTGAATAGAATTGGTGAGAGTGGACAGCCTTGTCTAGTTCCTGATCGAAGTGGGAATGCTTCCAATTGTTCCCCATTGAGCATAATCCTTGCTGTGGGCTTGTTGTATACAGCTTTTATTATATTGATAAAGGTTCCTTCCATTCCTACTGTCTCTAGTGTTTTGATCATAAAAGCCTGTTGGATCTTGTCAAAAGCTTTTTCTGCATCTATCAAGAGTATCATGTGGTCTTGGACTTTGGACTGGTTTACATGATGAATTACATTTATTGATTTGCGTATGTTGAACCAACCTTGTGTGCCGGGGATGAAGCCTACTTGGTCCCCGTGAATTATCTTTTTTTATGTTTTTGAATCCGATTTGCTAAGACTTTGTTGAGAATCTTTGCGTCTGTGTTCATCAGAGAGATCGGCCTATAGTTTTCTTTTTTAAGTGAATCTTTATTAGGTTTTGGGATTAAAACGATATTAGCTTCATAGAAGGAATTTGGTATTGTTCCTTCCTTTGCTATTTGATGGAACAGTTTAAGGAGTATTGGTGTTATTAACTCCTTAAATGTCTGGTAGAACTCTGTGCTGAATCCATCTGGTCCAGGACATTTTTTGGTGGGAAGATTTGAGATTACTTCCTCAATTTCCTTATATGTTATAGGACTATTTAAATAATTCACAACTTCCTGACTCAATTTAAGGTAAGTTGTGTTTACTTAGAAATTCATCCATCTCTTTTGTGTTGTCAACCTTCACAGAGTATAAGTTTTTGAAATATGATGTTCTAATTCTCTGGATTTCTTGGGTATCAGTAGTGATAACTCCATGTTCATTTCTAATTTTGTTAATTTGGGTTTTCTCTCTCTTGCTTTTGGTTAACTTAGCTAGGGGTGTATCAATCTTAATGATTTTTTCAAAGAACCAGCTTTGTGACTGGTTGATTTTTTATATCGTTTTTTAATCTCGATTTCAGATGTTTCTCCCCTTAGTTTGCTAATCTCCTCTCTTCTACTACTTTTGGGATCAGATTGCTCTAGTTTCTCTAAAGCTTTAAGCTGCATTCTTAAGTTGTTTATTTCTGATGTTTCCATTTTTTTGATGTAGGCATTAAGAGCTATGAACTTACCTCTTAGAACAGCTTTCATTGTGTCCCAGAGATTTTGGTAAGTTGTATTTTCGTTATCATTCACTTTCAGGAAATCTTGAATTTCCTTTTTAATTTCTTCCTGAATCCAGTTCTCATTCAGCATCATAGTGTTAAGTTTCCAGGAGTTAGTCTATTTTCTCTTGTTTGTTGTGTTGTCAATGTCCAGCTTTAGGCCATGGTGGTCTAACAGGGCACAGGTTATAATTTCAACTTCTTTGTACATGTGTAGATTCGTTTTGTGGCCCAGTATGTAATCTATTTTGGAGAAAGTTCCGTGTGCTGCTGAGAAAAATGTGTATTCTTTGGTGCGTGGGTGAAAAGTTCGATAGAGATCTGTAAGGTCCATTTCTTTAAGGGTTTGAGTAAGGTCCAAAGTGTCTCTGTTAAGCTTTTGACCTGTTGATCTATCCCATGTTGAGAGGGCGGTGTTGAAGTCCCCAAGAATTATCGTTTGGGGGTTGATTTCTTGCTTTAGACGCTGTAGGGTTTTCTTAATGAATGTGGAGGGGCCCATATTGGGTGCATATATGTTCAGTATTGTGAAGTCTTCCTGGTGAATTGTACCTGTGACTAAAATGTAGTATCCATCCGTGTCTCTTATAATTTTCTTTGGTTTGAAGTCTACTTTGTCTGATATCATAATAGCTACCCCTGCCTGTTTTAGATTTACTTTTATTAATGAGACTAAGAACTCATAAAAAATGAACTCTGGTTTCTTGGAAACATGAGAACAAGAGTGATTTTTTTTTTTTAACTAATGTCATGGAGTTTAGAATCTGTTGTGCTACATTTTTTCTCACGTCTGGGAGCTTCAATTCTCCTCTTGTTACTTTTCTTTCCTGAAGTTTGACAGTTTCTCTCCCTGAACTTGCCCTGAACATCCCAAAGTCCCCACAATGAAGGTGAGAGGAAAATATGTACAGTAATTTATTTTGTCATTTTCAGATTTTTCTGGTTAGAGTTATCAAGAAAGGACTTGAAATTCTCAATTACAGCTGAGTTCATTCTTGTGCACACATTTTAAAACGGATAGTATGTTCAGGTTATTCCAACTATACTTAATTTATCACTTAATAGTTTTTCAACATTTATTCATATAATATGATTATCCTGAATAGCTGCTATATTTCAAACACTGCATTAACTTCTGGAACAGCTAAAAATGAGTAAAACTCAACTTTTATTCTGTTTTGAACTTCATTGTACTAGCAATGCAGAGATATAAAGATGGATTACAATATGGACATAAAGTTCTTTCCTTCACAAAGCAGTATCAACTAGTATCAACTAGTGTTTCTCCTAGTATCAACTAGGAGAAAAGAAAGGATGTATTCCCAAGGATACCTAAGGGAGGTCTGGAGATATGTTGGCAATGTCATAGTACCTAAGTCCAAGAAATAATAAAGGAGACTGAGCTAAATCTTATATAATGAAAACCTGTAGGCAGAAGGGGGTGAAGAAAATTCCATTTCAGGAGGTGGGGCAGGGTGATGTTACAGAATATCTGTTATAACATTGAGAACACACCAAACAAAATTATGTATTGAATGCCTGTAATTTGATCAGTCTAAGTTCAAAAGGCACAGAACATATCTTAATTCAATGAAGATTATACTCATTCTAATCAAAGACTGACAACTTTTTAATGTTCCAATAATACTATATACATAACAGTTATTAACTAATTGCATGACACAAATAATGATTAGCTGTAAAGTTTTATGGTTGGTTCTTCTAAGTTATGTGAACTGATAAAACAAGAAAGCCTAGGAGGCTAGGGATTACCTGGATGGCTTAATGAAAGAAGTGACACTAAGATGCACAGGTTCCTTGAAGGGTTGTGGTAAAAAGCATAAGAATAGTTTATGAAAAGTTAATGCCAGAGTTTTGCCAATAAAAAGAAGTGTAAATTGATGTAGGGTCATTAGGCTGGAAATTGCTTACAGATGGCTTCGTATGCCATTAAGAGAGATGATGATGTTGGGAAGATAGAACCTTTGAGATGCATTTATTGGAGTAATTAGTAGGATAGGGAAAACGGAATAATTCTCTCTCCTATCAGTAGGATCACAGGAAAAAAATTACCAAGACTCCAAATGTGTTGGAATTACAAGGGTAGAATGATAAGCAGAAGTGAAGTACAAGTGGTTTTAAAAAAGAACAAGGTAAAGGCTGTGGTCACGATCACCATCTTACCTAGTGCTGTTTTTGACATTAACCACAGCAGTCAATCCTTCTACAGCTATGTCCCCCAGCATCGCTCAGTCCCATTCTCTTGCAATCTTCTTTGAAAAGTCCCCCTTGATAAATGTGTTCCATGTAGTTCAGCCAATATAAGGCACAGAGAACGGGCAGGAGGGAGAAGGGAAAAGGAAACTCTACTGTGGAGGAGGTGTGGAGTGTTTCTTCTACCACTAGTTTGAGAGAGGCCATATTCCATTTCTACATTCTGCCAATGGCTCTATCTGATGTCTGAGCTCCAAACACACCAGTTAGTTCACTAAGCTCTTCCAGTCTTAAAGTACTAGCAGCATCTTCTCATGCTTAGTCCTTTGGTTTGTTATCATATGTGGTTTGGCTTCTCAACTTTTTTAAAAGTGAACAATATTCATGTCTATATATATATACACATATATATATATCAATAAAACTACATTGAGATACTCTTTTTTTCTACATGGATGATGGATGACTAATACACATGTAAAGAACTGAAATATAATCTTTCTGGCTATGGTTGTCATAGCTTTAACATACAGAACTAGTAGATTTATATTTGAATAATGGTGTGTAATACCTACACAAATAGCATATAAATTCAGGATATCAGATCTGCATTCCAAATTTTGCAATTTATATATTAGTACAAAACTTTCCTAAATAGGACATGATGCTCTTTAGGACTTTTTAAACATTTAAATGTTATAGGCATTATCTGATGCTTATACAATTTAAACCATAGAGAATGATTCGGTATTGGTAGTCTTTCTAAGGATAAAGTATCAGAAGCTGATTGGAAAGTCACAGAAAGAAGATAAAAGGATAGAAGGAAAATTAAAAAAGGAAACTATAAAAAATACCAAGAGATAGCAATACATTGGTCCCCAGATACTGAAATTCTGTAACAAAATGGTCAGCAAGCACAGAAAAAGAGAGACACCTTTTCACTTATATTTGGCAGTACTCACCCTCAGGGTCACCTCCTTTTAGAAATTTCCATCTCTTATGATCAAGGCCTATTGGCCTGGAAGCATCTCCTTCAATTGCATGACCAGCAATTTAGAATTCTTGTAATTATCTAAGGATTAACAGTAGGTAGGCCTTGTTAGTGTCCAACTGAATGTTCAATTTTAAACCATAATTGGAAAGATTTCCAGTAATTTGTGGTAGTTATATTTAGTAAAAGGAATGAAAGTGATTTCTTTTTTACTGTTTTCTTTTGTTAGTCCACATTTAGCAGATGTATGGGATAATCTATAGCAGTATGCATCTTGACAAGATGTCTGTTTCTGACTCAACAGTAAAGGAGATTGAAATACATTGTGTTGCTGTTCATTTGCTCTGTTTAAGCATTATCAATCATTACTCTTTATGCCAAGAAACAGAGCCATCTTCTTGTCGATTTAACAAGTCATAAAATCTAAAGCCTTGCCTCAAATTAACCAGTCCATATGCTCTTGGTATTGATTGAATTATGAAGTAGCTAATAGAATCAGTGGGAAATTTTCAAAGCAAAAGGTATCTTAAAAAAAAAAAAAGAATAAGAGATATCAAATGCTGTAGTGTTACTAGTGTACCCTGTTCAGACTCACATATAAACACACCTTTTACCTTCCTTCATGAAGATCAGAGTCACAGGCTGGAGAGATGGCTTGGAGTTAAGACTCACAAGCAGAAGGTTCTGAATTCAAATCCCAGGTTCCACATAAAAATGCCAGGTGGAAATGGCTGCACTCTGTACTTCTGGCCCTGATAAACAGAGCCTGGGAAATGCCAGAGTGAAGCAAGAAGGAGGTAGAGGGAATCAAGGATGACTCCTGAAGTCACCCTTGGTCAAACAGTGTTCTCTGATACATAAACACACATGTATGCATGCACACACACACACACACACACACACACACACACTCACACACACTCACATAAAAAATTAAAAAAAATAAACAAATAAGGATAGCAATCAGATACTTTATCTTCCACATACCAAACAAAAGAGGTATATTTATTGATCAACCTTATAAAGCATTTCTGTGTATCTACCCTCTTTTCCTTTCTCTTTCTCTTTTTCTCTCTCTTTCTGTTTCTATCTCTCTCTCTCGTGTGCACATGTATGCGCACACACATATGTATATGTGCATGTATGCATTTAAATGAGTAGTCTGTCTTTACAATGAAATTGATGTTAAATAAAACAATTGTAGATCAATATTATCACAAATATACTAAACACTGAGATGCAAAGGATAAATTGGTTACTTATTTGTTCTTCTTTCTCAATCATTCATAGAGTGGGTAATCTCAAATATGAATTTCTTTGCATAAACTCTATAAAAATTTTAAAAGCACACTCTTAACTTTTAAGAAGAATATCCATTGGTAACAGTGAGAGGTTTCTGCTCTGAGTCCCAGGGAGAAAAGTCTTGCCTAGGATTTTTTCCTTAACTGGAGAACCACAGTCCATGCTCACAGTAACCTAGGATCAAATAGTTGTTGACAAAAGCATGGACAATGAGGGCGCAGGAGCATGAAGAGAGACCTCTTTGCTGGTGCCTGCTGTCAAGAACCACTGAAAGGTGAGAGTGGGCTATTTGAATAAAATATTCTGATACCTACAGTTCACATGAAGTACAAATCCATTGCAGAAGGAATTTGAAAACTGTGATGATTGGAAAAAGGAAAGAAAAGAGTACTGGAACAACTTGAATTTCACTTCAATTACTGATTTAATTGACAACCTTACAGAATATGGTTAGACAATGTGGCAGTTTTAGCCATCACATCAGATATGGACATTTGGGAACACCTATGAAGAATTTAGTTAGTACAGACCTCTGAACAAGTCTGTAGGAAATTATTTTAATTGCATAATTGGTGAGGAAAACCTATTCATTACGGATGGGAACATTCCACAGATGGGCAGGTTAAGACAGAGAAACAGCTAGTTGACTTTGGTAAACTGGTGAGCTAAAAAGCAACATCAACCCTTGTTTAGATATGATAAGATCAGTTTTTCTAACCCTTTCTGATAACTTTTCTGCTCTAATGAAATATAAGGTAGGATAAAAATCCCCTTTGTTTTCTAAAGTCATCAAAGATATGTATTTATAATAGCAACAGAGATATGGAACCAAGAAAAAAAACCTGATAAATTTCGGGAAAAATAAAGTTTACATCAATGGTAGTCTTTGTTATTCTGCATATATTATAAGACATTCAATCAAAATTAAGAGAGATTCAAACTGTAAATAGACCAGACATTGAAATGCTCCAGATGTTGTAAATATTGGACAAAGACTTTAAAATTACTGTAATTAATATGTGAGGAAACAGACATATTTGTGAGCAAAGGAGTGTCAGAAAAACAAGTGGAAACTATAAGAATCAAGTGAGATCTAATAATAAAATAAGTGACATCAGCATTGCTGTGGATTACTTCTTTGATATGATTATCAGCAAACTGAACAGAGTGTAAAAACAATCAGGAGATAGGTAGTAGCAGATGCATTGGACAAAGGGCTACAGTTCTGGTACATTAGCAAAACTGGTGGTAATAATAATGCACTGTATTTGATGTTTGCGTTAAATGAGTAGTTTCTTTTTATCTGTTCAAAAAAGTGGCTATGTGAGATGACTTCCTATAACAACATTTTAACTAAGTGGATCACATAACATTAGGATTCATAGCATTAATATAATAAAAATTATCTCAGGATAAGTAGATGAAAAGTAATAAGAATTACAAAAGACTTCTCATCAGAAATTATACAACTCAGAAGCCAATGGAGAGAAATCTTTAAAGTACTCAAGAAGAAAAAAAAAGCAATCTAAAATTATATAATCACTGGAATTATCCTGTTATGCACAAAGAAGAGAATATTTTAAAGGATGTGCTTGTGCTTGTTCCTTCTCAGTGCTATAATATGATGAAATATATGTTTCTATTTTTTCTATTTTAACCATTCATTTAAAAAAATTAAAAAGAAAAAGTAGTCAGGACCAAAAAACAAAACCCAATTGTCACAAACAACAAAAATATATCTCAGGGACCTGCGGGCCCATAAGATGCTTCTGTGGGAAAAAACACCTAGAAAAGAAGCTAGATGCCCAGAGTCCACATAGCTGAAAGAGAGAACTAAATTCTAAAAATTGTTCTGTGACCTTTGGATGGGTTATATACTATGCATCCTCTTTTATTATTATTATTATTATTTATTCAATTGTGCATGTGTGCGTGCACGCAGTGTGCGTGTGTGTGAGTGTGTGTGCGTGTGTGTGTAGAACCACGGGCAAATTCGGGAACCACCATGGACGCCACCACCTCCTCCTTGTTTACTCTGCCCGGGGATTCACAGGCTCCGCCCTACCAGAACCAGAAACGCAGGCCGCCCCCGCTTCTGCCTGGCATCTATAAGTGGGATCTAGGATCCGAACTCAGGACCTTCTGCCTGCAAGGCAGAGGCTTAATCCCTGAGCCATCTCTCCAGCCCCCATGCATCCTCTTTTATCTCTCTTTCTCCCTTCTTTCCTCCCTTTCTTTCACATAAATAAATAAATAGAATATTTAAAAAAACATGCTGTTAAAACTGGAAGATAGATGATAAATATAAAACATTTAATGAAAGAAGAGAAAAAGAGAGAACAGAGAAATCAAGAGAGAGGGAAAGAGAATATAAGAATGAGAGAACCCTCAGCAAACTGAGCAGAAACCCTGGAGGATGAACCCAGAGAGACTAAATGATTTGGATACCACTCAGAGTCATAGCAAAACTATACATAAAATCAGGATTGGGAGAGGGTCCCTTACCTGATCTCTTACAGATGGACAAATCATCTTATCCAAGGTATTCAAGACAGCAGAAGGTTTGGCATTTATTTTATAGATTGAATAAAAGAGGGAACTGCTAATGAACCAGACAGGAATAATATAAGTATAATATACTGAATGTCATGCAAATATCTGAGAATGTGAGCAGCCTGCAGTGATCAGATCCGCAGTAGCAGTGGTTTGGTGTTTGAATCAATGTTCAGGTTTTAAGAAATATTCTGCACACTAAATTAAGAAGGTGGGCAGAGTATGACATGTATGTATCACATTACTCCCAACCATGACCTAATAAGCTCAGGCATACTTCCTGACTTTTGAGTATGGCTTCAGATTTGCTCAGCCACTGAAGTCTTTGGAAAAATAATGTAAAAGGAAAATTATTATGGTATTAGGTATGTACATATATATATATGTGTGTGTATCTCTATCTATCTATCTATCTATCTATCTCTATCATCTATCTATATATCTATATAAATTTATCTATCTATCATCTATCTCTCTATCTATCATCTATCTATCTATGGGAAACTTCAGCTCTTGGGCTCCTTCAGAGCAAAGGGACAGAGTGGTGTTCAGTTGCCCCTTATTATTCCTTGTCAGACATTTATCACAGAACCAACAGTGTGACTGGTTTGATGCACAGTCACTTTAGCTGAATGTTCAGGTATCTTAGAAAGCCATATTGAAAAATATCTGACTAATATTACAAAGAGGTATTTCAGGTCAAATATTCAGGTATCCCCGAGGCTAAAGAAAAAGCCACAAACCAGTCCTAGGAGACACTTTCCAGGACTTCTCAGGCTTCTGTATACCTCTTCAGCTATTGTGGACTACCTTTGGGTCCACATTACTGCATGAAGGATAGTTAACCAATGGCCGTTGATCATGGAGCTAGTGTCATTCCTAAGCAAGGGAATATATTCTGATTTTTCAGGTATGACAAGGATAATGTTGCTCTTCAGAGCATAGGTTAGGTATATTTATGCCCATCTTGGAATATTCCAGCTGCCTTAAGTTCAGGATCCTTTCAAGTAGCCTCAGCCCTAGTACTGAGCATCCATCTGATGGGACCTCAGCAACACGTGCACATTGCAGTGTTTATTCCCTGAACTACAAACCCTTACCTCATGATGCTTTATTTGGTCATGATACACCAGCAATGGAGCATGATCCTTAGCCAAATGTTCATTTCATTGCTGTTCTGTAGTAGGCATTCTATTACATTTCTCACCTGATTCTCCTACCACTTTTTGCATGAGTTGCTAAGATCCTCACTTATTTGGAAAAGTTTCCTTTACTTCTTTCAAACTTCCTGATTAACATAGAGAGAAACCTACTCCAAATTCCCATCACCTCAAGTGCTTGCAAATATGATACTTATGTTCTTGTGTTACATATACCTTAATATTTGAGATGGTTTTAAACACTTTTTGGTATTTCCCTATCATAGTTCTTCTACAACTCTGCAAACATCAATCCTTCCTCCTTTGGTGCTTATGCTAATTACTATACCTTTGTATATCTCTTTGAGTAACTGATTTTGGTCACTTGAAAGTTCTACCATGGGGTTAAATCACTGAAAAATTTTGTCTGTGTCAAATCCTTCCCTCCCTCTGCCCAGTTTCTATTTTCTACTAGTATTTATAGAAATCCAATATTCATAGTGCTTGTAGAGACACATCAATATCTCTTGCATTACACTTTTGAGGACTGTGATCCACACTCTTATCAATAGCCACATTTTTGTCACATCTTAAACTTTGTTACTCATCAACAAAATACCTTCTACTGGAGATCAACTAAAAAATATAACTTTTCAGTTTCCTTGCCAAAAATTTACAGGACTTTTCCCTTTCATTTCTAATATATTCATAAACTATAGTGAAACCAATCTTCATAGCTTTTATTTTCTTTCGGTTTTAATGTTCCTTCACAGAATTTTTTCATTTTCTATTTCCTTTATTCCTTTTCCTCATCAACCACTGGATGTACTAAGCCATTCATTGACATGTTTTCAATGTCTTCTCAGCTCCCAAAACAGAAAAGGCCCTTCTTTTACTGTGCCTCATGACACAGTGCTCTCACCTCACAATATATGAATTTCATGTATTCTTTTGTTTCTCCCAAAGAAGTTTTCCAAGTTAATTTGCACTTATTTTCAGCACCAACAAAAGTCAAGAGTCCATATTTATAGATCAAGGGAATATTTAGAAAATGAATCAATGAAGCACACAATGGAATAAAAGGACTTACATGGTAAAATCTAAACCATTATTAGTTGAAGATGGGGTACCATGAAGAGGTCAACCTGACTCCAAGATCTTTTATCCCAGAAAGCGAGTGATTCTTTAGTGAGATGTACAAAGACATGGAAGTTAGCTCTGAATCCAATATACTAATCACAAGTATATAATTATGTCTCCTTGTCTTATTCCTTGGCAAAACTGAAGCAGTTAATTGAGAGTAAGTGACATGATGAATTTCACCTATTTTTCCAACCACAAAGAAGAGAGTAGAAACTTCAGTCTAGCTGCAAATTTACTGCCTGGAGCCTTTAGACACATCATTAAACCTGAAAATGTGTTTTCTCTCCACACTATCATATTCCCAACTTGAGAAAAGTAAACAAACAAACCAAAACTGTCTTTTTCAAATAACATGCAATCCCTCTTTCAGTATCTGAATCTCAAGCATATTTTCTTTACCAGTGGGTCAATGATTGGAGAAATGAGAGATACATATTTTTAAATGAGCAATGCTTTATATTTTTTGGAGTGTGAACTAACTACATATCCAAGCTAGCCTTGAACTCACAATCTTCCTTCCTTAACCTCCTGAGTGCTATGATTTTAGGCATGAGCTATAGCTGCCTGCTACACCATTTCCAAAAATCTAATAATATGAGCTTAACTCATATAACCAGAATACTTCAGGGATCACCATTCTGAAATACCTTCCTGGCACTCTGTGACTTTCTATTAGGAAACCCAGATATCACACACACAGGATGCAGTATCAAATATCAAGCAGGACATATGAATATTCCCTATCAATATAGACAGTAGGCTGGGTGCTTCAGACTGAGAAACACTGAGTCCTTAAAATGACAGATGAAGAGCAAGGTTATCATCTTG
Organism: Typhlomys cinereus; assembly: GCA_023101885.1. Classification (NCBI taxonomy): domain Eukaryota; kingdom Metazoa; phylum Chordata; class Mammalia; order Rodentia; family Platacanthomyidae; genus Typhlomys; species Typhlomys cinereus. Next base: position 10,147,953 of record JALPQD010000014.1, read on the forward strand.
CCTCTAGCATTCTGCGAGCAGGTTGAGGCTTTCCATCCCTCAAATCTCCATCCCTCAAGTCTCCAGCCCATAAGGTCTAAGAAAGTGTATTAACTAGTGGGGAAATTTTCATTGCTTTTAAGGAACATTGGGGGAGGGTCCTGGTTCCTATGGAATTTTTTGACATTATAGAAAATTAAGAAACATTGATGCAGGCTGTCAACAATGTTTTATGTTTAGATTCTGAAAGACAAACTCAAACAAATGCTTGTTGTATTTTCTTGACTTTGTAAGCATTCTTCTATTTCGCACTATTCTTTTTTTTTTACTGTAGGAATATATAAATTTTATTTGTCTCGCTTTATTACTTTCAAACAGTGTTTCACGTATCCCAGGCTAGGCTGGCCTTGAACTTGTTGAGTAGATGACGTTGAACTTCTGATCTTCTTGACTCTATTACAGGAATGAACCATCAATCTGTTTTATGTGATGCTGGGATTGAACCCAGGGCTTCAAATATGCTAAATTTTATACACGTGAAACTGTATTATGAAAACATTTCAACTGGTTCTAGTAAGGTATTAGATAAATCAGATTAACCACACAGGGCTGGAAAGATAGTTCAATAAGTAAAGAACCTACTTGTAAAAGTGGCAACCTAAATTTGATCTCAGAGAGTCCACATGGTGGAAGGAAGAAACAAAGTTTTTCTCTGATCTCCAATCACATGCATGGCATGCTTACATGAACACTGTCTCTCATTCAAGTAACTTAAAAATCCACAATCATTGAGAAAAATCATCTGTAGATGTCTGTAGAACAGGTATACATGTGAATTCAAGGTTTCCTTGGGTCTCTCCAGTTTTTCCTGTTTTTCTTCTACATAAATGAAAAGTTCATATTATTCTGAATTATTCAATATTGTGAATTATTCCACCTTATTTCAGGATAAGGAAACATTCCATTCTCAAACAAGGAAGTTTTCTCTGTGACAAACTTGTTCCAGTGGAAGAAAATGAGAGCAGGATCTTTCCCCAGTGTCAGCAGTGTGATGATAAGGTTGTAAAGCGCAATTTTTTTTGAAGACAAGGTCACTTGACATGTAACCTAGGCTAGCCTCTAACCTGCAATCCCCCTACCTCAAATAGCTGGGATTACGGAAATATACCACCTTACTCAATTCGGTAGCAGTCTTAATTTCATTAAACAACTTTTGTTAAGATGGTGGTTTAGGGATTTTGCAGATGGTTCATCTGAATTAGTTCTGTTATCAATGTTATTTTCATCTTCTGCATCTTCTTCTTCATCATCATCACCGTCCGATGCGTTGTCCGGATTCGCCGCCGCCGCCGCCGCTGGGTCCCGCCGGGCCTCGGGCGCGAAGACCTCGACCACCAGCTCCCGCATCTGCGCCACGCCCGACAGCAGGTTCTGGAGCAGGTCCGCGTCCCCCGACGACTCGCGGGACACCTTCAGGCGCCGCGACACCCCGTCTGGTCCTAAGTACTCGCCCGAGAGCTGATGGCGACCGCTCCGCCTTGAGTGCGCGCCACGGGGAAAGCGTTACCTGGACTATTTCACACTCTTCTAAATTTGCTGTTATCTGCTTATGGCAAGCATGTATCAGTTTACTTTCTCTTTTGTTTCATTTTGTTCAGTTAATGTACAATTATTTTTGGATATGTAAACATTATGACAAAATACAGATATAATATTAGTGTCTTATTCATTGACCATATATATATGTATATGTATATATATGAATGAAATTTTATAAGCTTAAGAAGATTTATATGCAACATTTATATTGCAGCATGCAGAAATAATTTGAGACTCTGGGGAGATAGCTAAGTCAGTGAATTATATTAGTCAAGTTTTTCTAGGAGAACAGAGACAATAGAGTAAATATATATGAAAGGGAATTTATAAAATTTGCTTAAGAAATAAGAAGCAGGTAATCCAACAATGGCTGCCTATTGTTGTTCAATTTGGAAAATGAAAATCTCTGAAGTTCCAATAGGTTATTGAAAGCCAGAGGATTCCTGTAGATTCTATGGAGTTCAGTCATATTAGAGGGTTGAAAACAATGGGTTCTGATATTTCGAAAAATGTGGCAACAGGGAAGATTAGTTTGCCAGGATCAGAACAAGGAGGAAAAGAGAGAGAGAGAGAGAGAGAGAGAGAGAGAGAGAGAGAGATCTTTCTTACACTTTCTTTTATCTAGTCTGCTTCTTAAAGATGGATACCACCCACATTTAAGATAGGAATTATATTTCAAATGTCTTAATCTAGACAATCTCTTAAGGTGGTCTCATGTCTGATCTGTTAGTAAATCTCAGATCTAGTCAAATTGACAACCAAGGTTAACTAAAATAGTCATTAAAGTGCTTGTAAGAGGAGAAGAGTTTGATCCCCAGTTTACAAATATAAATCTCTGTAGGAAAGCATGTGCTTGTAAGCCTAGAATAAGGGAGGCAAAGGTAAATGGATTCCTGGTGCTCACTGGACTAACCCACTAGGCAAATTACAGGTCCTATTGAAAGACTCTTTTCAAACTAAGATGGACTCCCGAGGAACAACGCGAGTGTTGATCCTGGTGTCCACAAAACCATTTGTATGTGTGAACTTGCATCACCCCACACATGCACACTTACATGAAAACACACACATGCACACACTTGCACACACAGAAATAATTTTTGATAATGTTTTCAGCTAGAAGCCCCTGAAGTATGGGAGAGAACTAAGGTGAGCAGAAATGACTTGGGACACAAACAGTAACAGAAGAATGTGTGTATGTATGTGCGTGTTTGTGTGTGTGTGTGAGGGTGAATATGCATATTTCTGGGTGAAACTTGGGTCACATGATTCCTGCTATTTTTTCTAGTTGTATAATTCTATGAGAACACTGCTTGGGAGAAAGCAGGAAAGAACAAGTAGTCCCATAAACTAAATAATAAAATTAATAATTGAGAGATGGAGTCATAAGATTGGGCTTTTCATAAATGGAAATTAAGGTAAGGTATTTTCTTCAGCAATTGTGAATCATGTTTGTGGAACATGGTAATTAACAATGCAGTGTCTATTCTCCACTTCTCTAATAACAGAATAGTTGCTTGCTTAGGATGCCTATATGGCTTCTGAGAGTCTGTAGAAACCTAGCGGGGCCCAATGAAATAGCAGAAATTGCTATACTAGGATTTTGCAGAAAACCTACAAAGAGAGAATTTAATAAATTCATAGAAAAAAAGAAAATTCAAGGCTGGAGAGATGACTCACAGGTTAAAACTCTCCTTCACAAGCAGAAGGTCCTGATTTTGGAAGCCAGGTTCCACCTAAAAACGCCAGGCAGAAATGGTGGTGGCCTACACTTTTGTTCAAGAGTTTAGAGCATTTATTTAATTAATTTACTTTCACATAAATAATTTTAGCTAAAAATTTAGATAAATAGTGCACTAATTTAAACAGCACACACTTCAATAATTTTAATGGAGGCTAATTAAGAGTGACATAAAAAGATGAAAAACATACAGGTGATATATTTGAGAAAATTAATGTATTCATGTGAATACAATCTCATTAAAGAAATGAAGTATTTTAATCTCTTGACTATCCCCTTCGCTTCTGCTTTTCCTTCCTGCCTCCCACACCTCAACAAGCCTTTGTTTGTACTTCTATGATCAAAGATGTATTTTGCCAATCACCTTTTTCATTTCTTTCCAGTGGTATTCTATCCTACTTTGTTTTTGCAGTCTTCTTGACACCAAGAGAGCAGAAAGTCACTGGCAAGGATGATGGTACCAAAAGGCATCTGAGTTAGAGATAGGCTACTTAGCTATCTTAGCAATCTGAATTCCCTATCCCTATGAGACAAAAATCCTTGTGTTCTATGTCACTGTGGTAGAATTTTCTGTTGGTTGTGTTAACCATGAGCATTCGGTTTATATTATTTATATTATATTCTGGTAAAATGCTGGTGAAATATTATTAATGTTGGTAAAATTGTAGGGTGAAATCTATTAAAGTTATTTCAAGTATTTACAAAGTGAAGTTCAAGGATGTCATTCAATTGACTAACATTACATGGTGCAGACCTGGGACTTCCAAACACAAATTCATTATGAGACTAGCAAAGAAGAGAGAGCATGACAAGTATGGTAAATTGCTACAGGTGTCAACTTGGCAATTGCAGGCTTTGGCTCTGGGCACCTTTGTAAAGTTATATGTTTTAAGCAAACCTGCAGGAGCTGGTCTAATTGATGGAGGAGACCCAACTCATGATGTGTGGAAAAATCCTCTGGACAGGTAGATAAAATGGAAGGAACTGGTTAAGGAAGCTGATATTCATTTGTTCATTTTGACAGACATTCTCTCTTTCAGGGGCAGTTGTCCCTCTCACAGCAGTCTTGTAGGTATATGGACATGGTATGGTCAGTTTCCTTGGCCCCTGGTGTTGATGAGGACTCTCAGACAAAGCTGAAGTAAGAATTATACCCCAATTATGAGAGAGAATAAAACACATTGTTTTCCCTTAGGGAATTTGACTGTGCATTTATTGGCAACAAAGCAGAGTAGATGCCACAACTAGAAAACAAAAATAAGTCCCTTCTGCTTCCTAAGGTTGTTTTGGAGATTGACAACAGATGAAAAATTGTGCATTACTAGTTTATTCTCTTATCTCTTTTTTGTTTTGTCTTGTTTTATTTGTCTGAATATACTGGCAGAAAAGATACTCCAATTCTCAAGGATGAAATAAAGAAAATAATGAGTGCCATCTGGGCCTGACAAGCAGATGTGGAAGGAAACACCCTAATGACATTCCTTAGCTTGCTTCTTCTTCAGAAGTTTCAGGTAAATGTAAAGGCCAACTGGCCTTGAGTAGAGAAAAACGTAGCTTGAATCCCTAAGTAAAAGAGTAACGTGGGGTAATTAAACCTCTACCAAGTTATGGCACAACCAAATGCTAATGTTCTTCAGATCACTATGTATACAGATGGCCAGGATGGCATTATTCAAGGAGCACAGGGTTCTTCCAATAGGACATTCACCAACCATAATCCTGAGATTAACTGAGTCTATGGTGTAGAATCACTTGCTAAGGTGATATGTTTCAAACTTCTGGTGAGTTTCTGTAACTTGTTTCCTTCAATTCAAGAAAGTATTATCATATAGGAGAGAGATATTCCAGAAAAGAAAGCGAGTAGTTGGCATTTTGTATTTATTTAAATACCAAGAACATTCTTGAATGTGGACAAATTTAGGCAAGAAACGAGAAAGAAGAAGGTTTCAATTAAAAACAGGTATATTGCTTTGGTGTAAAAACAAGAAAAGTGCTAAAAGCACAGTAGAAAGCAACTCAGGACAAATTACACACCTTGAAATGCTGGATTCTCAGTAGCAATTCTGAAGAGTGTCAAGGAAGTTGACTGACTTCATTGACCTTCCAGGAGATCTGGGCAAAGTTTGTAAAAACATAGCATGGGGGTTTCCTGAATAGATGGCCAACTAAAAGCCCTATCTATGTCTGTGTGATCAAGTAAAAGACAAGAATCCTGGTTAAAAAAAATAATAGATTCCTTGCTAAGAAGAGAAAGATCTGGCCTTTCCCCACCCCGCTCCGCCGGTGGGGACGTGCGCGCGGTCCAGACTGGCCTCACCCACGACCTAGGTAAGCTCTGCCCGCGCCCATCCACCAGAACCCCAGGTCAGCCCAAGGGACCCAGCTCCTACCCCACCATCCAGCCTGAGCCGCGCGCAGAGGCCGAGGCACTAGGAGGACCTCCCCGTGCCCCCGGGCCCCGCCCCAGCTCCCCTCAGGTTAAATAGCTCCAGGCCGACGCCCCCATCCTCCCTTTCCCCACCCCGCTCCACCAGTCCTGACGCGCGTGCTCGGTCCAGCCGGGCCTCATCCTTGGCCTAGGTAAGCTCCGTCCCTGCCCACCAGGACCCCAGGTCAAATAATTCAGTTTAGTGAAATTGAAAGATCTTAAGAGTTAAAATGACAATGCCAAGTCAAAGTGCAAATCCATGAGAAGCAACACTCAAGTAAACAAATTTCTCACTGAAGAAATTAATCCATAATGTTAGACTCCAACCAGAACAAACCCACGGAAAAAGGCCAAGAAAGCCTGACCCAGGATAACGACTTTCAAAATATGATCATTACCATGTTCAATACGATGAAAGAGGAAATCCGGGAGGAATTACATAATGGAATCAATCGCTTTGAAGAGGAACACAACAGACATTTGGAGGAGTTGAAAAAAACAGACTCAAGCAGAGTTTAAAACTGAGCTACAAGTCAAGTTATCTTCAACCCAGGACTCCACAGAGAGTCTTATTAACAGAACTAAAGAAGCAGAAAACAGAATTTCAGACCTTGAAGACAAAGTGGGAGTATTAACCAGCTCAATGGAAGAGGTTGTTAAAGCCAAAAAGATACTTGAGAGAAACATTCAAGAGATATGGGACACCCTGAAGAAGCCTAACATGCGTATTCATGGAATACCAGAGCAAGAATCTCAAAATACCACCCCTGAGGAAATTTTTCAAATGATCATCAAGGAAAACTTTCCTCATCTAAAAAAAGAGAGGCCCATCCATATACAAGAGGCATTCCGCACGCCAAACAGATACGACCAAAAGAGAAGCATGCCACAGCAAATAATAATTAAATCACTCCACATTCAAGATAACGAAATGGTGCTGAGAACTTCAAGGGAGAAAAAACAAGTCACTTTTAAAGGTAAACCTATTAAAATAACAAATGACTTCTCAGTCGAAACAGTAAAAGCAAGAAGAGCTTGGAGAGACATACTTCAAGTATTGAATGAGCAAAAATGTCAACCCAGGTTGATTTACATTGCAAAACTATCAGTCATGATCGAGGGAGAAAGAAAAATCTTCCAGCACAAAGTCAACTTGAAGGGATACATGTCCACCAAACCAGGCTTTCAAAAAATGCTAGAAATGATACTCAAGCTTGAAGAAAAAAACAGGCATATCCAGGAGAACAGAAGGCAAGTATAACACCATTAAAAGCGAAGCAATATACTTATAAAAACTACTAAACATAATAAATGTCTGGAATTAAAAATAGTTTCTCCATTATAACACTAAATGTTAATGGAATTAATTCACCGATCAAGAGACACAGATTACAAACTTGGATTAAAAATCACAATCCATCAATCTGCTGCCTGCAGGAAAAACATCTCACCACAAAAGATAGGCAGCACACTCTAACAATAAAAGGCTGGTCAACAATTCTACAAGCAAATGGAAGCAGAAAAGCGGCAGGGGTAGTCATTATGCTATCAGACAAAGTGGACTTCAAACCAAAGAAAACTATAAGAGACACGGATGGATACTCCATTTTAGTCACAGGTACAATTCACCAGGAAGATTTCACAATACTGAACATATATGCACCCAATACGGGCCCCTCCACATTCATTAAGAAAACCCTACAGCACCTAAAGCAAGAAATCAACCCCCAAACGATAATTCGTGGGGACTTCAACATCGCCCTCTCAACATGGGATAGATCAACAGGTCAAAAGCTTAACAGAGACACTTTGGAACTTAATCAAACCCTTAAAGAGATGGACCTTACAGATCTCTATCGAACTTTTCACCCACGTACCAAAGAATACACATTTTTCTCAGCAGCACACGGAACTTTCTCCAAAATAGACCACATATTTGGCAACAAAACAAATCTACACATATATAAAAAAGTTGAAATTCTAACCTGTGCCCTATCAGACCACCACGGCCTAAAGCTGGACATCCACAAAACATCAAACAAGAGAAAATACACTAACTCCTGGAAACTTAAAACTATGATGCTGAATGAGAACTGGATTCAGGAAGAAATTAAAAAGGAAATTCAAGATTTCCTGAAAGTGAATGATAATGAAAATACAACTTACCAAAATCTCTGGGACACAATGAAAGCTGTTCTAAGAGGTAAGTTCATAGCTCTTAATGCCTACGTCAAAAAAATGGAAACATCAGAAATAAACAACTTAATAATGCAGCTTAAAGCTTTAGAGAAACTAGAGCAATCTGATCCCAAAAGTAGTAGAAGAGAGGAGATTAGCAAACTAAGGGGAGAAATATCTGAAATCGAGATTAAGAAAACGATAGAAAAAATCAACCAGTCAAAAAGCTGGTTCTTTGAAAAAATCAATAAGATTGATACACCCCTAGCTAAATTAACCAAAAGCAAGAGTGAGAAAACCCAAATTAACAAAATTAGAAATGAACGTGGAGTTATCACTACTGTTACCCAAGAAATCCAGAGAATTATAGCATCATATTTCAAAAACTTATACTCTGTGAAGTTTGACAACACAAAAGAGATGGATGAATTTCTAAGTAAACACAACCTACCTAAATTGAATCAGGAAGTTGTGAATTATTTAAATAGTCCTATAACATATAGGGAAATTGAGGAAGTAATCTTGAATCTTCTCACCAAAAAATGTCCTGGACCAGATGGATTCAGCACAGAATTCTACCAGATATTTAAGGAGTTAATAATACCAATACTCCTTAAACTGTTCCATCAAATAGCAAAGGAAGGAACACTATCAAATTCCTTCTATGAAGCTAATATCGTTTTAATTCCAAAACCTAATAAAGATACACCAAAAAAAGAAAACTATAGGCCGATCTCTCTCATGAACACAGATGCAAAGATTCTCAACAAAGTTTTAGCAAATTGGATTCAAAAACATATTAAAAAGATTATTCACGGGGACCGAGCAGGCTTCATTCCCGGCATACAAGGTTGGTTCAACATACGCAAATCAATAAATGTAATTCATCATGTAAACCAGTCCAAAGTCCAAGACCCCATGATACTCTCGATAGATGCAGAAAAAGCTTTTGACAAGATCCAACAGCCTTTTATGATCAAAACGCTAGAGACAGTGGGAATGGAAGGAACCTTAATCAATATAATGAAAGCTATATACAACAAGCCCACAGCAAGGATTATGCTCAATGGGGAACAATTGAAAGCATTCCCACTTTGATCAGGAACTAGACAAGGCTGTCCACTCTCACCACTTCTATTCAATATTGTACTTGAAGTCTCAGCTGAAGCCATAAGACAAGAAAGGGACATAAGAGGGATTCAAATCGACAAGGAAGAAGTCAAGCTATCCCTATTTGCAGATGACATGATCTTATACCTGAGTGATCCCAAAAACTCCACCAGGAAGCTCCTGGAACTAATTGGGAAGTTAAGCAGGGTGACAGGATACAAAATAAATGTGCAAAAATCAGAGGCCTTCCTATATGCCCAGAATGAAAGAAGTGAAAAAGCCTTTAGAGAAACAATCCCATTTACTGTAGCCCCTAAAAAAATGAAATACCTTGGTATAAATCTAACCAAGGAGGTAAAAGACCTTTACAATGAAAACTTTAAAACCCTAAAGAAAGAAATTGCAGAAGACACCAGAAGGTGGAAAGACCTGCCATGTTCCTGGATTTGCAGAATCAACATCGTAAAAAGGACCATGCTACTAAAGGCAATATACAAATTCAATGCTATACCAATTAAAATCCCAAAGCAATTCTTTAAAGAAGTTGACCAAACAATCTCAAAATTCATATGGAGGCACAAAAGACCCAGGATAGCAAAGACAATCCTGAGTAACAAAAACACTGCTGGATGTATTACCATGCCAAACCTTAATCTATATTACAATTCCATAGTTATAAAAACAGCCTGGTACTGGCTCCAAAATAGACACAGAGATCAATGGACAAGGATTGAAGACCCAGATATTGGGTCTTTGACATTTGGTCTTTGACAAAGGGGCCCAAAGAACCCAATGGAAAAAGAACAGCATCTTCAACAAATGGTGCTGGCAAAACTGGATCTCCACATGCAGAAGATTAAAGCTGGACCCATACTTGTCACTATATACAAGACTTAATTCCAAATGGATCAAGGACCTTGATATAAGGCCAGAGACTATAAAAACCATAGGTGAAAGGATAGGGAACTCCCTCAAGCTGATTGAGCTAGGCCAACATTTCCTAAACAGACATCCAATGGCACAGTCACTGCTACCAACTCTCAACAGTTGGGATCTTGTGAAATTAAAGAGCTTCTGTTCAGATAAAGAGATTGTAACACCAGCTCAAAGGCAACCCTCAGAATGGGAGAAAATCTTCACTAACCACATATCTGATAGAGCTCTACTATCCAGAGTGCACAAAGAACTTAGAAAACTAAACATCAAGGAAACCAATGGCCCAATTAAAAAATGGGCCCTGGAATGTAAAAGAAATTTTACCAGGGATGAAATTAAAATGTCTAACAAATATTTTAAAAAATGCTCCACTTCTTTAGCCATCAGGGAAATGCAAATCAAAATTTCCCTGAGATATCATCTCACCCCAGTCAGGATGGCAAAAATCCACAATACAAACAACAACAAATGCTGGAGAGGATGTGGAGAGAGGGGAACTCTCCTACATTGCTGGTGGGAGTGCAGGCTCTTACAGCCACTCTGGCGAGCCATCTGTAGATTCTTTTTTATTTTTTTTATTTATTTATTTTTTATTATTATTATTTATTCAACTGTGTGCATATTCGTGTTTATGTGTGCGCGCGTGCACGTGTGTGTGTGTGTGTGTGTGTCTGTGTCTGTGTCTGCATGTGTGTGTATGTGTAGAACCATGGACAAATTCGCAAACCACCATGGCTGCCTCCACCTCCTTCTGCCCTGGGATTCACAGGCTCCGCTCTACCAGGACCAGACGCGCAGGCCGCCCCCTTCTCTGCCTGGCGTCTATATGTGGGATCTGGGATCTCAACTCAGGACCTCCCGCCTGCAAGGCGTCGGCTTAACCTCTGAGCCACCTCTCCAGTCCCATCTGGAGATTCTTAAAGAAATTAAAGATTGAAATGCCATATGACCCTACAATTCCACTTTTGGGTATAACCCCCATGCAGCAGAGGTTCACCTCGAGAGCACAAGCATGACCATGTTCATAGTAGCACTGTTTACAATAGCAAAGACATGGAATCAACCCCAATGTCCAACAGTTGATGAGTGGATAAGGAAAAGGTGGTACATCTATACAATGGAGTACTACTCAGCCATCAAAAATGATGAATTACTGGAATTTGCTGGGTAATGGATGTCATTAGAAACAATTATATTAAGTGAAGTATCCCAGACCCAGAAAATTAAGTGCCGTATGTACTCCCTAATAGGTGACTCCTAATACCAAACCCACCCAGTCCATCTTGAGACACTCATAGGTAAATCTATGTATTACCTACAATAATTGCAAGGATTATGAACAGGAGGGATGGAGTTGGAGGGCCACACCAGAAACAAGGAGAGAAGTGACCATGTTACAGTAGAGAAAATAGACCTCCATCAAGGACCGCAAGAAAGCAATGTGACACTTAGTTAAGTTCACAGACATTCGTTCCTGATCATTTACAACTAAGGGGGTATGAACTCACCAGAAGGGGAGGGTATATAGTCCGGCAGATTAAAAAGTAACCATTTTGCAAGTGGGTGATTGACCCCTCCCATTGCCAAATGCCATATGACCCTGCGATTCCACTTTTGGGTATAAGTATTACATCTACCCTTATAATACTCTTATAATAAGACTCCAGTTTAAAAGCTTTTTGTCTCTGGCCAGGGGGTGACATACAGTGCTCATCACGATGGAGTGAAGGGCATTACAGGAGCAACAAAACTGCAAAAGAAAATCAACAAACCACTATCCAGAACTTCAGAGACTCTATATCAACCACCTAGAACTAGGCCAGCCTAATCTCTCCCCATCCTGAAGCTCAGGGACATTTGCAGAAGAGGGGGCGGTAAGAGTGTAAGAGCAAATGGATGGGAGGAGCAATGATTTGCAAGATACTCCACACAAGTTAGGGCCAAAGTAATCATAATTGGACATTGCATGCCGGCCCAATGTCTAACACACTATTGACCTCACCAAGTCTAGCATCTGCTAAAGGCACCAAGATCCTTGGAAGCAAGGGATTGACAGTCATAGTAGTGTTCCTATGCTTAAGGGGAACACGGGAAAGGGTTCAGGGAAATGCCACTGGGTCCTTGTACATCATCGCAGAAGGGGGCCCAGAGGAGAGTCAGGCATGCACAGGAAAGGACTCTGGGAATTGGGGCGGGAGGCACTGGGGGATGGTGAGGGAGGGAAACTATTAAGTTTGTATGAGCTGAAATAATAATAAAAATGTATTATAAAAAATGTAAAATTAAAGAAACAGACAAAAAAGAAGAAGAGAAAGATCTGGTAAAGAAAACAGTGTACATTTGATATCGTCACATAGAAATAGCTGAATGTGTCTGCTAACAGGCTCTCAGTTGGACCGTACTCTCCTGCATGACTTGAGACAGTGGTAGCTGCTAAGGAAGTACAATTATTACCTCAACGTGCACAAGATAAAAATAACACACTGGGCAGAATGAAAGAACCGGGAGGTACCACTAGGGATCGGACAAACTATGGACACAAAGACTTCCTGAGAAATACAGGTTGCGGAGACAAGGGCAGAGGTGTGATCAAGAAACCTAAAGGTAACTGCTCTGCAAATAGCTACTATTATACTCATAGACTGAAAGAGCACTTAGCACTCAGCCTAGAAATCTTCTTCTATAAGAGAGGTGGAGAATCTCAACACCTGGACAGGCTGCATTCTAAGGCAGTAGAGGAAGCAGTGAAGTGAACAGTGGTGGGCAGCCAAAATGCAGTGTGACAGAGATTCAGCAGGGTCCACCCAAAATTAGACCTCCCCAATCTCCCCATCCTAAGGCTTTGGGAACCTCACAGAAGAGGGGACAGTGGGAACATAAGAACCTAAAGATGGGAAGGGTCATCTTTGGACAAGACATTCCACTCAAAGGCGGAATCATTGCATCTAGGAACGCACTACAGTCAAACTGGTCCTTACCAGAAATGCATGACTGGCATACAGAACATCGAGGAACTCTAGAGATAAGAATATACAGTGGAAACCTTGGGGACTGAAGTTGGATGAGCTAAGGGAAATGCCCCTTTCATTGATGGCAACCTGGTGTGTCATAGAGGCCTGAACCCCCATAGGAGTACAGGGCTAAGGGAAACCCTGGGAGCCATAGAAGCAGATTGGCAGGAGGGTGAGATTGATGGAGGGATGGGAGAAAGAAATGATCAGGGCAGCAGGGATAAGTATTTAATATGCTTTTAAAAGTAGAAAAGTTTTTAAAAAAAGACTAGACAGGCCAGAGGAAGCCCTGGGATCTGTGAAGGTAGACAGGCGGGCAGGTAGGAAGGAGTGTGATAGATTGAAGAAGGGAGGAGAAGGGGTGACCTCTACTTGGACACCCTGGGATGAAGAGCCTGAGAAGGAAGCACGTTTTCCACTGTCTGAGCCATTTTCACAGAAACCTGGAAGTGGTCTGTTGAGGGGTGATAGCCAGGAAAGTCAGCCTAGGAAAGAACAAGGCCACAAAGTCAAGATACAATGGGTATTACTCAGTGACGGAAAAAGGTTGTTTGTCAGATAAGAGAATTATTAAAGAAATTAGAATCCCATACAGAAATCCCTGTCACCAGGAAGGATATACTGTCTCAATTTATGTGAATTATAAAGAAAAACAGTTTTCATCACAAACTACAGGAAACACTAAAATAAAATTTGAGGGGCACAATATCATCTCAACTGAGAAGAAACACTGAAAGTGTTTTAATGGTTTCAACATTATTTTAATTATATGGTCACTTTTTACCATTTTAATAAGATTTTTTATATACAAACAAATTGAGCTTCTGTCCATATCTACCTTCTCATATCCCACCCTCCTTTCCTTCACTAATTCAACCCTGTCCCTCTCTCCTTCTGCATGTATGGCCCACAGGTTCCCTTTAGAACACCTATGCTAGTAAGGGACCAGACCACCATGGAGCTGTGTGTAAACCCATAGGTGGGGAAGCTCCCTTTCATTTGTTCTGCACCTGTGCCCAGGATTCCCACTGAGTGCAGTTGTTTCTCCTGAGATAACCTTGTTGGTTCATGGGGTAATGTTATGTCATATGTTAATATGACAGCCACCCTGTAGACTAGGTGGAGGTGAATCTCATTATAATGTGCTCTTGGAAGCAGCAGCCCTACCTTGACTAGAGTGTTCAGGTCTGCAGTATACTTCCGCACCTTTGGATCTTACAATTTTATCTCCCCCTCTATTGCAAGGTTCTCTGAGCCTTGGGATGGGAGAGATTTGGATGGTTTTATTAGAGCAGAGCATTCTTGGGTTACTAATATTCTGCACTCTAGTCAATAGTTTGGCTTTTTTTGGTCACTAATGCTCATTTGCAATATGATACATCTTGGTTGAGTGCTGAGATTTTTATATATATATGTATGCATTAGTGTGTGTGATTATATATATGTATATGAATTATGTATATATAATTATGTATAAGAAGGCACTGTGTGTGTGTGTCTGTGGAGGTCCAAGGGTGGCCTCTGGAATCATACTGAATTGCTTCTACTCCTTTTTCCTTCATTCTGGGATTTTCCAGACTATATCTTACAGGGTGTAAAGTTCAGGCTGCTTCCATTTCAGTCTGGTGTTTTACATATCTGGGATCTGAACTCAGGTTCTTATACTTGTAAAGAAGAGGCTTAACCCCTGAGCTTTTTCTCCAGTCCTGAGATCTTTTTTTCAATCCAGCAATATAATAAGAGATGTTAAAATGCGGTTATAATTAATATTAAGACATCTGTTCCCATCTATTGCCCATTTTCTCCCCTTCATTTTTTGATTTGACTGTTCTTTTGTCTTTACTCTTTTTTTAAATTTTTTTATTATTATTTATTCAACTGTGTGCATGTGTGTGTGTATGCACGTGCGCGTGTGTCGTGTGTGTGTGTGTGTGTGTGTGTGTGTGTGTGTGTGTGTGTAGAACCACGGACGAATTCGTGAACCACCATGGACGCCTCCACCTCCTTCTGCCCCGGGATTCACAGGCTCCGCCCTACCAGGACCAGAAGCGTAGGCCACCCCCACTTCCTCCTGGTGTCTATACGTGGGGTCTGGGATCCGAACTCAGGACCTTCCACCTGCAAGGCAGAGGCTTAACCCCTGAGCCACCTCTCCAGCCCTGTCTTTACTCTTTTAAAATAGTCTTCTCTCCCATGAGTTAAGCTCCTTTGTAGTTTGATTGTTATAATAGTTTCCATTTGAGTATATATTTCTGAAGTTTAATGCTAGGATCCACTTACAAGGGTCAGCAGGTGGCACATGCCTTTCTGTGTGTGGGACACTTTGCTCACTAATTCATTTTTCTTGACAAACGAATAGTATTTCATTGTGTATATGTAACACATTTTCAATATCTATTTGTCTGCCATTGCTCATCAAATCTGATTCCAATTCTTTATTAATGTGAATACAGCTGCAATGAACATGGATGTACAGATTTCTCTGTAGTAAGATGTTGTGTTCTTTGCAAATATTCCCAGAAGTGGTATAGCAGGATTGTATGATATTTGAATCTTTAACTTTTTTAGGAACTTCCATACTAATCTCTAAAGAGGTTGTATAAGTTTACATTCCTACCAGCAATGTAGGAGGGTTCCTTTCTCTCAAAATCCTTGAGAGCAATTGAAACTTGACACTCCTAAGGGATTTTAATACTGTACTCTCAACAATAGATGAATCAACAGTCTAAAAACAGAACAGAGATAGACTGAAATTAAATAGCCTTAAACCAAATGGACCCTGACTGACATCTACTGAACTTTCCATCATAACACTAAGAAATACAGATTCTTTTTACCAGCCCATGGAACTTTCTCCAAAGAAGACCACATATTGGGCCACAAAGCAAGCCACAAATGCAGAACAAGTGCAATAACATCTTGGGCTGTACCTTGTCACAGTGGAATAAACCCAGACATCCATAAAAAGGTAAACATCAGAAAGCACACAAGCTTTTTGGAAACTGAACAAAATGCTACTGAAGGATTTTCTCTCATTTTGTGAGTTGACTTTTATTTGATTAACAAAATCTTTGGCCAAACTGAAGTTTTTTATTGTCATGAAAATTCACTTGTGAAGTGTTGATCTCATTTTTCTGTGCATTTGGGGTCCTATTAAGAAAACGCTGATATAGACCAGTTAGTTCAAGTGTACTGTCTATGAGTTTTTTCTATGAGTTGTATAGTTTTTGTTTTAACGTTGAAGTATTTAATTCATTTGGAGCTAATTTTCATGGTGTGTGACAAATAAAGGTATATTTTCATTCTTCTGAATGTAGATATCAAATTTTCCTAAGTACCAAATTTGAAGATGCTATCCTTCCTGCATTTTTGGTACTTATTATAAAAAAATCAGTTGACTGTATATGTATGAGCTTATATCTGGGTCTTAAGTTCTAATCCACTGATCAATTGCTCTGTTTTGGAGTCAATTCCATGTTGTTTATATGACTATGAATTTGTAGTATAGTTTAAGTTCTGGTATGGTAATACCTCTAGTAGAGTATTTATTACTCAGAATTGCTTTTGCTATCCTGGCCTTTTTGTGCTTTTTTTCCTGAGTTTTGTAAGAATTCCTTTGGAATCTTGATTGGTATTGCACTGAATCTGTATACTGCTTTTGGTATGATGGTCATTTTTACAATAATAATTCTACTGATACAGGAACACGGGAGGATTTTCCACCTTCTAGTGTTTTCTGCAGTCTCTCTGTTTAGTGTTTTAAAGTTTTCACACAGTTCTTTCATATCCTTGGTTAGATTTATTCCAAGTTATTGCTTAAGAATTCAAGTACAATATTAATCTGAAGTGATGAGAGTGATCCACCTTATACAGTCCTGATCTAAGTGTTTAGTACTTTTCGCCATTGAGGATGATCTTTGCTATAGGCTTCCTATATATGACTTTTATTATGTTGATATATGTTCCTTCCATCCCCGTTGTCTCCAAGCTTTCTATGATACGAAGGTGTTGAATTTTATCAGAAGTGTTTCTGGGTATATTGAGGGGATCATGTGATTTTTGTCTTATATTGTTTATGCGATGAATTACATTTAATGAAACAACCTGTGGTTAAGAAAATAATCGATGTGCTTAGAAATTCATCCATTTCTATTGATTGTCAAATTTGTTAGAAAATAAATTTTTGAAATTTGTTATTCTGATTCTTTGAATATTCTTGGTTTGAGCTGTGATAGCTCCATTTGCATCTCCAATTTTATTAATTTGTGTTTTCTCTCTTTTGGTTAATATTTCTGAGGCTTTACCAATCTTGGTAATTTTTCAAAGAATCAACTCTTTGATTGATACTTTGTATTCTTTTTTTGTCTCAAGTTTCAGTTAGTTTTCCTCTGATATCACTAATCTCCATCCCTCTATTGCTTTTGGAATTGTTTTGTTCTTACTTTGATAAGACTTTAAGCTTTACTTTTGAGTTATTTCTCTAATGTTTCTAATTTTTGATATAGGCATTGAGTGATATAAATAATCCACTTTGTCATTAGTGAAATATTTTTATATGGTTTGAAGTTTGTTTTATAGTAAGGTATTTTATTGAGGAGTTTTGTATCTGTGTTCAATGATATTGGCTTAACTAGTTTTCTGAAGAAAGCTAAAAATGGAACTGCCAGTATGACCCAGTTATGCCATTACTTGGAATATTCCTAAAATATTCTACATATTTTTACAAGTACATGTTTATCTATCTATGTTGATTGTTTCTCTATTCACAATAGCAAAAAAATGGAATCAGCCAACGTACCTAACAACAGAGGAATGGATAATGAAAATGTGGTACATATACATAATGGAATATCACTCAGTCATCAGAAATGATGAGATAATGGAATTTTCTGATAAGTGGATGGAACCAGAAACTGTAATATTGACTGAGGTATCTTAGACAGATAGTTAAGCACTACATGTACTCTCTTATATGCAGATGATTGAACTGATATTCTTGTCAATGTATTTGGATTGGAAGCACTGTAAGAGCCAGAAAATTTGAAAAGACCCATGAATGGGAAGGTGGAAAGGCATGATTAGAGTGAAACCTTTTAAAGGGGAGATTTAGGATTCCAAGAAAAAGGTGAGGGAGGGAATAATTGGGAAAAATACATAGCAGTTAATGAGGGGATGGTAGATAGCACAGCCTTATTTTTGGTTGTATGTTTCTTTGGTTTGGGCATTTGTACAATACTGATTTCATACAAAGAGTTTGGAAGTGTTCCTTCCTTTTCTATTTTGTGGAATAATTTTTAAAAGCAGTGGCATTAGTTGTTCTTTAATTATCTGGTAGAATTCTGCACTGAATCCATACAATCCTTTTTTTATTGAGAGATTTGCAATTAACTTGATCCATTAACTTGATCACTTCTTATAGAGCAATTTAAGCAAATCAATTCTTTTTTTCCATTAAAAGTAGTTTTTGTTATTTTTTTTACATTTTTTGCCTAGTTATACACGCTCAATAGATACCCCTTTCTTCACCCTGATCCTCCTTTCCCTACTGTTGTACCTCATTCCACTCTCCCTTATTCCCACTATCCCCCCTCCCTCTCGCCCTTTCCCTTCCCTCCTCCTCCTTTGATATTTCCTGCTTTCTCCTTCCAGTCCTGAATTTCTCTCTGAGTCCTCTGAGTCCTCTATACTAGTGAGGGTTCAGGACTCAGTGGCATAGCATGGGACCCCTTCTTGGGCTTCCTGTTAGTCTGGGAACTCTGTTAGGAATGTTTTACCCTCTGCCTCTTAAGATTCTACTACCTGCAGCTTTTTTTTCTGTGATTTGTACTAGACTTTGAGGAATTGCAGACATGTCAGTCATCGTGCAGATCAGGCAAGGCCTCAACACATTGTGGCTATATCCTGGCTGCTTTAATCCTGACTTGTGTGGCGTATCTTGCATATCAGTCCTCCCCATCTTTAGGCTCTTATGATCTTGTTGCCCCTTCTTCAACAAGTTGCCCTGAGCTTTAGGATGGGGACAGATTTGGCTGGTCTGGTTTTGGGTGATCAATGCAGGGTCTTTGGTGTTCTGAACTATGGTTTGTTATTGTTTTCAGACTTGCTGTTCTTCACCACCCTTGGCTCCATCCTGAGTGATATTGGAGGTCACCTCCTAACCAAAGATAAAAGGCTGTTTAAATGAAGATCTTACTATAAGAGAAGATTCAAAGGTATATGGAATAGGAGTAGGAGACCGCGGTGAGGAGGGAGGGGTCAGTGTCCCATTTGCAGGATGGTTACCAGAGGGAGGGGTCAGTGTCCCATTTGCAGGATGGTTACCATCTACCTACCAGTCCCTATACCCTTCCTTAGTTGCAAGTGCTCAGATGTCGCACTACCTACTTGATGGTGAACTATTTTTCTACTGAAGCATGATCCCCTCTATTTCTGTGGGCCCTCCTTCCCCCTTATCTCCTATTTATAAACTTTGTAATTACTGTAGGTATTACAGAAATTTATCAATGAATGTGTCATTAAGTGGGTTTGTAACTAGGATCCACCTATTCGGAATACATATGGTATCTACTTTTCTGTTTCTGGGATGCTTCATTCAATATAATTTTTTCCAAATCCATCAATTTCCTAGCAAATTTCATTAATTCATCTTTTTGATGGCTGAGTAATATTCCATTGTATAAATGTACCACATTTTTCTTATCTCTTCTTCAACTGTTGGCCATTTGGGTTGACTCCATGACCTTGCTATGGTAAATAGTGCTGCAATGAACATGGTTGTGCTGGTCTCACTGTAGTGAATTGTATTTTAGGGAATTATTCCCTGTAGTGGTGTAGCAGAGTCATATGGCATTTCAATCCTTAACTTTTTTAGAAATTGAAATACTGATCACTAGAGTAGTTGTATAAGCCTGCATTCCCACCAGCAATGTATGAGAGTTCCCTTTCCTCCACTTCCTCTCCAGAATTTTTTATTTTTTGTATTGTGGATTTTTGCCATCCTGGAGTGAGATGATCTCAGGGAGGTTTTGATTTGCATGTCCCTAATGGCTAGGGATGTAGTGCATTTTTAAAGATATTTGTTAGACACTTCAATTCCGTCCCTGGAAAAGTTTTATTTGAGTTCAGAGGTCCATTTTGTAAATGGGCTATTTATCTACTTGGTGTTTAATTTTTTTAAAGTTATTTGTGCACTTGAAAATATAGCTCTATCAGATATATGGTTAGTGAAGATTTTCTTCCATCCTGTGGGTTGCCTTTGTGTTTGATTTACAATCTCTTTATCTGAACAGAAACTCTTTAACTTCATAAGATCCCATTTGTTGAGTGTTGGATCTAGTGCCTGTGACATTGGATTTCTATTTAGGAACTGTTGATCTAGCCCAATCAGCTTGAGGGAATTCAACTAGGATTTTTATAGTCTTTAGCCTAATATTGAGGTCTTTGACCATTTGGAATTAAATTTTGTGCATGGAAGCAAATATGGGTACAGTTTTAAACTGTATGTGGATATACAGTTCTGCCAGCACCATTTGTTGAAGATGCTGTTCTTTTTCCATGGAGGTTTTTGGGCCCTTTTGTCAAAGATCAAATGACTGTAATTGTATGGTCTTATAGCTGGGTCTGCACTGCTTATCCATTGATCTATGTGTCTATTTTGGAGGCAGTAACAGGCTGTTTTTATTACTATGGATTTGTAATTAGATTAAGGTCTGGTATGGTGATACCTTCAGCAGTGTTTCTGTTACTCAAGATTTTTTTTTCTACCCTGGGCCTTTTGTGCTTCCATATGAATTTTGAGATTGTTGGGTCAATTCTTTAAAGAATTGGTTTGGGATATTGATTGGCATAGCATTGAATCTGTATATTGCTTTTGATAGGATGGTCATTTTTTCTGTTGTTAATTCTGCCAATCCAGGAGCATGGGATGTCTTTCTATTTTCTCATGTCTTCTCTAATTTCTTTCTTTAAGGTTTTAAAGTTTTCATTATAGAGGCCTCTCACTTCTTTGCTTAGATTTATAGCAAGGTATTTCATTTTTTAGGAGCTACAGTAAAGGGGATTTTTTTTTCTCTTAAGACTTTTTCACTTTTTTCATCCTTGATGTATAGGAAGTCTATGGAGTTTTGCACATTTATTTTATAATTTTCCACACTGCTGAACTTATGTATTAGTTCCAGGAATTCTTGGTGGATATTTTAGGATCTTTCAGGCATAAGATCATGTCATCTGCAGACAGAGATATCTTGAGACTTATTTTCTGATTTGAATCCCTTTTATCTCCCCCTTTCCCCATATGGCTCTAGCTAAGACTCACATACAATATTGAATAAAAGTGGATAGATTGGACAGCCTTGTCCAGTTCCTTAACAAAGTGGGAATGCTTCAAGTTTTTTCCACGTTTAGCATAATCCTTGCTGTTGGCTTGTATACAGCCTTTATTATGTCGATTTAAGTTCCTTCCATCCTGACTGTCTCAAGGGTTTTGACTATAAAAGGATATTGGATCTTGTCAAAAGCTTTTTTGTATCTATCAATATATTACATGATCTTGGATTTGAATTGGTTTATATGATGGATTACATTTATTGATTTGCATATGTTGAAGCAACCTTGTATGCCTGAGAGAAATCCTACAGTGAATGATCTTTTAGGTTTGTTTTTGAATCTGATTTGCTAAGATTTTGTTGAGAATCTTTGCATCTATCTTCATCAACAAAATTGGCCTATAGTTTTTTTTTAAGTGTGTCTTTATTATGTTTTTTGATTAGTATGATTTCAGTGTCATAGAATGAATTTTGAAGCATTTCTTCTTTTGATATTTTATGGAATAGTTTAAGGAGTGGTGGTGTTAGTTGTTCTTTAAATGTCTGGTAGAATTCTGTGCTGAATCCATTTGATCTAGGACATTTTTTGGTGGAAAGATTCAAGATTACTTCATTAATTTCCTCATTTGTTTTAAGACTATTTCAGTAATTCAAAATTTCCTGATTCAACTTGGGTAAATTGCATTTAATCAGAAATTCATCTACTTCTTTCAGGTTATCAAATTTCATGGAGTATAAATTTTTGAAATATCACCTTATAAATCCCTGAAATTCTTAGGTATTAGTTATGATAATTCCATTTTCAACTGTGAGTTTGTTAATATGGATTTTTCTCTTTCTTGATTTTGGTTAAGTTAGCTAGGGGTATTTCAATCTTACTGATTTTTTCAAAGAACTGGCTCTTCATCTGGTTGATTCTTTGTATCATTTTCCTTACCTCAATTTTGGATATTTCTCTCCTAATTTTGCTAATCTTCTCTCTTCTACTGCTTTTTGGATTGAATTGTTCTTGTGTCTCTGAAACTTTAGGCTGCATTTCTAAGTTATTTACTTGTGACATTTCCATTTTTTAGATATGGGCATTGAGAGCTATAAACTTATCTCTTAGGACAGCTTTCATTGTGTCCCAGTGGTTTTGATATGTTATATTTTCATTATTGTTCAATTCTAGGAAATCTTGAATTTCCTTTATGACTTCTTTCTGAACCCATTTCTCATTTAGCATCATGATGTATAATTTCCAAGAATTAGTGTATTTTCTGCTCTTTTCTTGTGTTGTGGGTATCAAGCTTTGGGCCATGGTGGTCTGATAGGGTACAGGCTATAATTCAACTTTCCTATACATGTGGAGATTCATTTTGTGGCCCAATATGTGGTCTATTTTGGAGAGAGTTCCATGGGCTGTTGAGAAGAATATACATTCCTTGGTGCTTGAATGGAAGGTTCAGTGGAGAATATGTTAGCTCCATTTCAGTAAGGGATTGATTTAGTTCCAATGTGTCTCTGTTGTGTTTTTAGCCTTTTGATCTATCCCATGTTGAGAATGCAGTATTGAAATCCTAACTATATATTATTTCCTTGGATGTTGAAAGCTTTCCTTTATGATAATTTGAACAATTTCCTCAGGTGTGGTATTTTGAGTATCTTGTTCTGGTATTCCATGAATGTACATGTTAGGCTTCTTCAAGGTGTCCTATAACTCTTGGACATTCCTCTCAAGTATCTTTTTGGCTTTAACAACCTCTTTGATTGAACTGTTTTGTTTTTCTTTTTTGTCTTCAAGATCTGATATTCTGTTTTCTGCTTCACTAGTTCTGCTGATAAGACTCTGTTGTGTTCTGGGTTAAAGATAGCTGGTCTTTTAGTTTGAGTTTAACCTCTGGCTTGAGATTGTTTCATGCCTATTTTGTTTCTTCAACTGCTTTTCTCTTCTCATCCAAGTGCCTGCTGTGTTCCTGTTCAAATTAGTTGATGCAGTTATCTAACTCATCCCAGATTTCCTCTTTCATTGTTTGGATCATAGTAAAGATCAGGCTTTGAAAATGATTATCTTGGAAATGGCTTTCTCGACTATTTTCTGTGAGTTTGTTTTGGTTGGATTCCATCATTATGGGGTTGATGCTCTTTGTAGGAAATTTGTTTCTTGGTTTTTGTTTCTCATGGATTTGTGCTGTGACTTGGGCATTTTTTATTTATCTCTTATGTCCTTCTTGATATGTATTTCTGCCTGAACTGAATTAGGCAGTATTACTACACTTGAGCAGTTATTGCTAGTGTTTGCCTTGGAGTTGAATGTGCCCATCTTGTGTTGCTGTTTTTTTTTCTAGATGATGCTACTGGACTATTAGTATATGAATTAAGGTGTATTTAGTAGATAGGGATTGAAGATTAGTATATGCAGTATATGTGAGTTGTATAGTTCCTGAAGCCGTATGGGTTTTTGGGTGGGTTATAGTGACTATCAATTGAGAGTAACAGGAAAGTAAAAATGGTTTACTTATCTTAGAGCTGGAAGCAAAGATTCTCTCCCATTTGATGGGATGATTTTAGAAGTCCTCAGATGTATGGTGTTGGCCGATTGCTTGTGTATTATCAGGACATGGTCGAATTCTTGAGAACTTTAAAGTTCTTTAATGATTATGGGGTGGGGGAAGGGAGAAAGCACAAGAAAGAAAGCAGGAGGAAGAGAAAGAAGAATAACACCATAAGAGGATGAGTATCTGTCTTGGTGGAGGCTGCTGAGCATGCGGCTGCTTGACCTTTTCTGGAGGAGCAGAGAGCCTGGTGGGACCCAAAGTGGAAAGGGCCAACTGGCCACTAGGACCATACCACAAAGAACAGCGAGCCACTGGGATCAGGTGCAAAAAGATTGTTTCTCTTTTGAACCAGCTCTCCATCTCTTGGATTCTTCACATTTTTACCATTTCCATTTCATTAATCCCTGCCCTGATCTTAATTACTTCTTCCTATCTACTGTTTTTAGGTTTGATTTGTTATTTTTCAAGACTTTAGATTAGATCATTAAATTATTTCTGATTTTCTTTAAATTTTTTTAAATTATTTATTTAATTGTGCGCGTGTATGTGTGTGTGTGCGTGTATGTATGTGTGTGCGTGTATGTATGTGTGTGCATGTATGCGTGTATGTGTGTGTAGAACCACGGACGAATTCGTGATGACCATGGACCGCCTCCTCCTTGTTTTTACTCTGCCCCGGGATTCACAGGCTCCTGCCCTACCAGGACTGGAAATGCAGGCCGCCCCCGCTTCCGCCCGGCGTCTATACGTGGGGTCTAGGATCCGAACTCAGGACCTTGCCTACAAGGAGGAGGCTTAACCCCTGAGCCACCTCTTCAGCCCCCTTATTTCTGATTTTTAATGTTGATATTTATTACTTTAAACATTCCACTTAAGACTTTTTTCATTGTATCACACAGATTTTAGTATAGTGTGTTGTTAATTTAATTAACTCTTAGACATTTAAAATTTTTTTCTTGATTTTTTAAGTGATTGATTCTTCATTTTAGTGTTTTGTTTAATCTCCATGAGTTTATGAACTTTCTGCAGTTTCTCATATTGATATCTAGCTTTATTCCATTGTGTTCTAATAGAACATGGGATGTTATTTCAATGTTCGTATGTTTGTAAATACTTGGTTGGTATATTTTATTTGAGGTATTGAAGTTGCCTACTCTTACTGTTCTGTGGTTAATCT
The DNA here is from genome assembly GCA_023101885.1 of Typhlomys cinereus. Lineage (NCBI taxonomy): Eukaryota > Metazoa > Chordata > Mammalia > Rodentia > Platacanthomyidae > Typhlomys > Typhlomys cinereus. The sequence goes on from JALPQD010000014.1 coordinate 10,172,973, forward strand.
AAGGAAAAAGGAGTAGATAAATAATGCTTTTTTTGCCAAAGGGGACAAAGAAGTTTTCACTAGGAGATGGAAATTTTCAAATGAAGAAAAATGTTTTGGAATGCCCACTTTCTCTGTCTCCCTCTTGACTCTGTTTTCCATCCCTAAAAATTCCCTTATCATATTCATTTATTTTTGTTTTACTTTGATATCCATTATGTTTAAACAAGGGGTTGTCTGTGTGACCATGGGTTTGGAAATAGTGATTTACATTTTCTAGGCTATTATATTTTCACAAAATGAAGTTATTGCATAACTATGAAATTATTTTACCCTTACTCATAAAAACGTAAGCTGTATGTGTTTTCTTTTCCAGCTGTGATTTCTAAAGCATCTCTCTAGGACCACATGGTGAGAAGACAACATGCAAATTAAAATGACCTTAACATACACATTCAAATTTAAAGAGACTACACAAATGGTCTAGAATGATGCTTACACACACTTCCAATCAGAAGTAAAAAAATATGTTCACACATTAAGAAGACTCTTATATATCTGCTCTATACATACAAACTTTACAAACACTGGGCTGTGGATCCCTGGTGTAAGGCTCACAGTGAAGGGTCAATAACACACCTTTGTTTTAGGTGCTATGAGAAGAGAGAGCACAGAGCACCAATGCTGCCTCAGATGGTTTCTTTTAATGTCACCTCCATGTCACACCCAAGTTGATGATTCCATGAAAGAAAATACCAACACATTAGCTTTTTATGGAAAAGTCACACTTTTGGCTGAGCTTGCATTGGTCTCATGGAGACTCAGAGAGAAATTTGTGAGAATGAAGGCAGACAGACATATGAGTAAAGCAAATTCTTGAGGACCTATGGTGGACTATGATCTTGTTGTGACTATATGTAACTACAACTTTCGGCTCCAATTTGGATAGGAAATAATATGTGATTTCCATTTGCATAAAATACAAAACTTTCAATCCTTTTAAGTACTGATTCTGAGAAGCCTTCACCAGATTCTGAGAAACCTTCACCAATGACTGAGAAAAAAGGTGGTAACTGAAGTCATATTTTTTCTAAAATGACTCTAAGAAAAAACTCAACAAGATGTTGATACAAAGACTTTGCCATTTACACACAGAAAAGGACTCTTGACACAGAATCTTTTTTCCAAACTGTTCATAGGATTGAATTAGTCAGGAATCATATTGCAGTAAAAGGGCAATATAAATACACACACACACATATGAAATTGTTCACATATGAAATTCATACAATGTAACTCCCTCAACTACTGAAACCCACATTTGGTACCATTTTCCTTTTAAAGAGATTGTCATGGTTAGGCACATGTGTCATCATTGACAGTTGAGCTCTGAGCACATTTGTATAGAATAAGTAGTTGAGTTAGGCCCAGAGCAAACCTGCAGGAGATTGTCTAGCTGGTGGAGAAGGCCCAACCATGGTGGGTGGGATTAGGCCCTGGAATATATCACCTAGTGCTGGTTGAGAGAGTGGGCATCCTTTTGTACACTTGGCCAGACATGCTGGTCTGGCAAGTAAGAATCGTCCCTTTCTTAGCCATTATGTAGAGATGGTGTAGCCAGTTTCCTCAACCTGGGTGTTAGCATGAGCTCTCCTATCAAGCTGGACTGAGAACTGTAACGAAGAATCATAAGAGAGAATAAACTTCTGTTCCCTTAAGCCATTTGATGGTCATTCATCAGCAATCATGCAGGTGCACTGCAACAGTGATGTTGATGAACAGTTGAAAATGTTGCCATATTAAAGTATCTTAACATTTCTCATATTGCATAAGTCATATTATTAAATGTTTCTATGCAAGCAGCAATAGAGCAGCATGAAAGCACATAGAAAGAACATCACACAGTCTGATAGAGAAAAGACCAAGTGTAGCTCAAAAAGTCTTTGCTGAGGAAAACTACCTTTGAAAGCCATACTGCTCCTGGGCATATATGGACATGATTTTTCTTTTCTGGTTTGCTGCAAGAGAGAAAGGAGGAAAGAGTTTGAGCAGGGAATTTATAAGGACAAATATAACCTTTGGTTTGATGCACAGTAAGCTGACAGTGAAAGGTGTATCATGCTAGATAAATGTCAAAAGCCAAAGAAAAGCCTTGATAATAAGCTGTCCAAAGGCTAAAATCCAGAGCCCTCTAGCATGAGGGAAGGATTAATCTTTTTAAAAAAAAAATTTAACCTGAACTGAAACTGTCCAAGGTGACTTAAAATATAGCATGCTCAAACTTGGGTTTGGAGGATGGTAGTTGTAGGCAATGAACACATGAAAGGACTATGTAAGAGAGAAAGTTATCTGGTTGTGCCAGCATTTTACATTTGTTTGCACTCTGCCCTTCAAATTGTAAAGTGAAAGGAAACACATCAAATTTTTTGTGGACTAAATTAAGCTTAGTTTCATAGAATAAACACGCTGAAAATCTTAATGCAGTATCTTAGAACGTGACTGCATTTGAAGATATAGGCTCTTCTCAATATTCTTTCAAAAGAGGTTGCTGGGCTGAGCTATAACATAATATGACTGGAATTTCATGAAATCACACAAATTTAGACTTCAGTGATCTATAAGAATTGTAATTATCTGTCACTGCATTGTTTATTAAAATAAAAACTGGATAAAACTAAAGTACAATCAGCATAAGATTAGTAAATTCAGCAATAGTAAATAATAGCATAATAAATGATAGCATATCTAAATTTGTGAATTATATATTATGCATTATATGTATCCATGTTCATATCTACTAAAACAAGAGAACACTTATAGATATATAACTGCAAGTCTTTTTTTGTTTAATCACCTGCTCTTGTTCTTTCATAGGTATCTTAAAAGTTTCTTGAGTTAATGGTAACACTTGCTGATGACCCATTTATGTGGTTAATGCTCTCGACCTAAATTTGAGTCTCCAATCTTATGCTTGCCTCAGAGCATTTCCTTTTGATATCTCAGTTTTGGTTCTAGTGACCCTCAGTGGGAACATGACTGACTGGCTCTATTACTTTCTCACTGTGGAGCTTAAAGAAAGCTGCCACAAACTGCCCTGGTACCCATTCTTTTCTCCTTTCTAGCCTTTACAGGTTTTAGAAGTTGTTCATAGAGGCCCCCTTAGGGGATTTCTGGGAAGAAAGAACAATTGTGTTAATTTATTTCTAGCAAAGTGAATTCTTTAGAATGTTGGTAAAACAGAGTTCCAGAAAAGAGGAGGAGAAATTGAGAGGCCAAAAGTTAAACGTGACATTTGTTATGTCATCTGCCCTCAGTTGGTGAAGATGCTTGTGTGGCCTTAGTGCTCCTCAATTAAAAATCTACAAAGAAAAGCTCAAATGTGATATAAACACTAACTACATATCACCATAAATCATATTCCCCAAATGATTAATTTTATGTTTGTAGGATGCAGTCTGCTGCTTATTATTTTCTTCTTTACAGACAACTATTATGGGACTGTCAGTCAACTACCCAGAATAATCTGCTTACATACTTGGGTCATGGACTCTTGCAAGAAGAAAGGACTCTGTGAGTTCTTGCTCATCCCACATTAAAAAGAACATGTAAGCTGTGCAGACTCAGGAGTGTGTGGATTACCAGCCTACCCATTCTGGGCATTGGGGCATGTGAAGTTTGAGAGGCCAGAGGCTCATTGAAAGTTCACTAAAATTTAAGAGCTTAGTGCCTACTAAATTTATCTTCCTTGTGCAGTGTTGCTTGTTTTCTGCATAATGGCTTGTGCTCTATTATTCAGACTGGAAGCCAAACACATTTCTCTCTTCATTCTTGCTGTGATGCATTGACATGGCTTCGTGGACAGTCCCATATTGAAGCTTATCCAATTACCAAAAGCAAAGCTTCTCACTTTCAACTTGTTCTGGACATGCTATGCCTACAGAGTGATCTTAATACAGGGAAGTTTAGGTCCTATGAAGTGTCTTAAACCTTTTCACACACTCATCAAAGGATTGCCCCATTGTCATGTGTCTGCCGAATTTATAGCCTGAATGCAAAGGGAAGTACTTTCAAATATCAAAGTCTTTTCTTACGATGTGACCTTACAGAGTATTATCAGTCTTCCAGATGAAGCTGCAATTGTAGCTAGTCCATTCAAAGAATGGTTTGAGTTTCTGAAGGCTCTAGAGACCTGAAATGATAGAGTTTTTTTCTGCAAATGTTGCATTCTTCACCTATCTTCTCTCACTGAACTATTAGTCAGTTTAAGTAATTGCCACCTATTCTGACAAATATTTGCTAACTCATCATTTTCCCTGTTTTTTTCCAGGTGTGATGCTTTGCTGACTTATCATTCAGACTATTAGAGCCAAAGCAAGCCAATAAGTTAAAATATGTTTCATGCTTATTTGACATTTGCACTTACATGGTAAAATATTGGATAATTAATAACAGTGGAGTGGATAAAGAAGTATATAGTCTTCTTACCTACATGTTTCATGTTCTAGCTTAGTGGTTCTGGATACTATTACTTGTTAGTATCTACTGGAGAGTTTCTCAAGCATCTTTAGTCCCAAGTGGCTGCTTTCTGCAATTCAAATGGAAGATCCCTGTATGTGGGGACAATCAAGGGCAAGTATGAAGCATGTATATATTTTAAAGCATAAATTTAAATTCCACTTTTTATAGATCTTGAAACTAAATTGTACGTGAACTAAGTTTTAACACATTATGAGATGAGTAGACAAAAGCAGGTATTACTCCATTCCTTTATTTGGATTCTCAAGTGTGCTTTGAGAGCAAAACAATTTTACAACACTGTCATAGTTAAGCACAGGTGTCAACTTGACAGTTGAGGGTTTGAACTCTGGGCATATTTGTAGAGAATTAATGGTTGAGTGAAGCCCAAACCTGCAGGAGATTGTCTAGCTGATAGGGGAGGCCCAGCCCATGGTGGTGGGATTAGGCCCTTGAATAAAATACAGAGAGCTGGTTGAGAGAATTGGCATCCTTCTGTACACGTGGCCAGACATGCTGGTATGGCCAGTAAGGATTATCCCTCTTTTAGCCGTTATGTGGAGATAGTGTGGCCAGTTTCTTCGGCCTTGGTGTTGGTGCGTGCTCCCCTGTCAAGATGGGCTATGAACTGTAACTGGACTATAGTAAGAGAATAAATCCCTTGTTACCTTAAGCCATTGTGATGATTCATCACAACCATGCAGGCTAGCTGCAACAAACCTGAGCACATTAAATCAGCTTAAATTGAACACATGTGCATTAAGGTAGCAAGAGTCCATGAATGGAAATGGATAGTAATTTTTGCCATCCTACTACAAAAGGAAAGCTTGGCTAATCCCTTGCTGAGGTATGAGCTCCTGCTTTTACTTTTTGTTTGGGTGGTGTCATAATCACTGTCCAGGTTATTTAGAAGTTTAGATTCCATCCTTGAGTTCTCAGAAGTCATCATATAATGTCCACGTAGTTCAGATTCCCTTGAAGATTTTTTTACCTAAAAAGGTGAGATATATGTGGAATTGGAAGACTGGGGAAAATTATGTGAGCATTGAGCATGAGAAATGGGAGCGCGAGGAGAACGAAAGAGCTAAGGTGCACACTCTAAGGAGGTATGTTAACCCATGGCAGGAAGTACTGAAGACCTAATTGATCCAGGAAGCAAAACTGATCCCCTTTATGACTGGTCATCAGTTGGCCCGATAGACCTCACAGAATGAATATTTAACTGCTTACTAATCAAACAGAAGTATGTGCTGCATCACAGAGATCTAAAAGGTAAATAAGATTCTCTTTGTAAACCTGAGATATCAGATATCTGTATTCCAGGCCAGGGTCTTCATTGCAAAATGTCTTGAGATTTTAATACATCTGGGTATCTTGCATGCTGTTTGACATTTTCAATTTCACTTGACTCTTCTCCCAGTGTGCAGCTGTCCCTGTCATTGAAATATATTTAAAAAGAAACTTGAAGCTCTGTCTACAAAGACCAGATGCCTTCATATTGCCACAGTCACATCTTCCATAATCTCCAGCATATGTCATGTAACTCTAAATGCTTTCATTTTAAGCACTGACTATTTTGCTCATTAGTTTGATTCATTATATTTCCTAACTGTATTAGCAATAGGAAAAAAGAACATGTTGAAGAATTTCCAGATGTAACCAAACTAAATTAATTTCTTTTAGGAAATATGGCAAAAGGAAGATTCCCAGTGTTGTTTAACATCTTCCAAGTCTTTATAGTCACTTGTGCTCATATAAAATCTATGTCTCCTGTGAGGAAGGAAAAAGTTTATTCTGAGTAGTCTAGCTTGTCAAAACTACTGGATACGTGGCAAACGTGGTAAAGTGGGGTTTATAGGTGTAGATTTCTTTGCATAAATAGCTGTTTCAAATGCCACTGAAACAAATGATTTGTGTATGATAATACCATTTCATAAGCGAACACCTCATTAAGACCAGCATGGAATCTCCTTAGCTGTGCTAAAAACCTTTACCGCCTATTTTATAGGTTCATTCAGATGATTTTCAGCCTTTCAGGGAAATTGTTTTGCATCAGAAAAAAAAAAGCCCAAAACATTATAGTGAATCATTAGCAACAGCATTCCCCATCCATATCAGACAAATTCTGTGCAATTAAACTAAAATTCACAGAATAATATATATATAGTTATTAATATTATTTTAACATACAATCACATACATGCAATTTTAATTTGCTTTAAGGTAAAATAGAGCAATCTTACTCGATGAATTTTATTTTATGTGATCATGCCTTTTGCATAAGTGTTGTTTTAGTTAAGTTCAAAGATATTATATATACCAAAATAGGATGATCATCTATCCTTCAATAAGAAGTTAAACCATCCTATGTGATGGAGATGTTATTCATGTCAGGTTCCTGTTTATCTGTTTTTCTTTGGTCAGTGGGATAGACATCCTAATGTCTTGATACTTGATAATTTCAAAATAAGGAGAAGGTAAGCATCAATGTGTTTAATTTATTCTAAATGCATTGGAATTTTCATGAAGTAAACTGTGGTGTGAACACCAGAAGAGAGAGTGATCAAACTGCACAGAGAAGTGAACACTAGAAGACAGAGCGACCGGACCACATGGGGAAGAAAGTTCCTGAAATTTTCCACTTCTCTCAAAAAGCTCTATAATTATTAACTCTCTGTCTGCTGTCTATCTATCATCTATCTATCCAGCTGTCATCTCTCTATTTTCTAACTCTCTATCATCTATCCATCCAGCATCTATACAAATGTTTCCTATATTAAATTACTGATAATATATACATTCCTGAAACAGTGTGACTCAATTAATCTAACTGAAAGGTCACATGGATCTCCCAGTGATTGTAATTTTACAAAAGTGATTGCCTGGAGATGACAGAGACCCTGTAACTGTAACAAACCAGTCATCTCATATCTCTCTTCATAATGTCTGATTGGTGCTGGAAATCACTCATGCATGAGTTCTGTACTTTTAAGCAAAGCAAAGTAACATAGTCCCACAAATAGAATGTGAGTGCCAAAGAATGTGTATGATTTTAAGAATCAGATGTGTTGTTTTTTCCTTTTCTCCCTTTCAACCTGATACAGCAGACCTGGAGACTCAAAGAATAAAGGCACAGTGCAATGAATGGTGTCTATACTTTTCCACAGAAAACCCTTCTGCTTGCTAGCCAGGAAAACCTACAAGCCAGGAATGCATTTATTACTGTTTTCCAGTGCTGAGTCCTGGAATGTCCATAATTACTATAAGAAGCAATAAAATTAGCTCAATTATTCACTGCTTATTCAAAAGTTTAAGATTACATAATCTAGATTTTCTATTCAGATTATTCACCATTAGTAAATTTTATTCATTTTTAATTAAAACAATTTGTATAAATTCAAGTGAGTGTACATGTGTTTACAAAAGAGGGAACTTGGGTTCATATGCTTGTGGAGGTCCATGGGTGACAGCAGGAAATATCCTGGATTTTTCTACCTCTTTATTACTTTGCTTTGGGATATCTTAGGCTCTGTCTTCTAGAGTCTAAAATACAGGCCGTTACCATATCTGCCTGGCATTTGTACATGGGATGTGAGGATCCAAACTCAGGTCTTTCTGATTGTAAATAAAGGCTTTAGCCCTTGTGTAATGGTCAAATACCATTCAAACATTTCAGTATATCTTATAAAAAGACTCTAATTTAACAGGTTTTTATCTCTACCAGGGGGCGATATCCAATACCTATCAGGATGGGGTGAAGGGCATTGCAGGAGCAGCAAAACTGAAAAAAAAAATCATCAAACCATAATCCAGAACATCAGAGACTCTATATCAACCACCTAGCACTAGGCCAGCCTAATCTCTCCCGGTCCTGAAGCTCAGGGAAATTTGCGGAAGAGGGGGCGGTAAGATTGTAAGAGCACAAGGATGGGAGGAGTAATGATAGGCAAGATACTCTACACAAGTTAGGGCCGAAGCAATCATAATTGTACTTTGCATGCCCTGTGCAATGTCCAACACACTATTGACCCCACAAAGTCTAGCGTTTGCTAAAGGCACTAGGATCCATGGAGGCAAAGGATTGACAGCCACAGTAGTGTTCCTATGCTTAAAGGGAACACAGGAAACGGTTCTGGGAAATGCCACTGGGTCCTTGCACCTCATCGGAGAGGAGGACCCAGAGGAGAGTTTGGCATGCTCATTAAAGGATGCTCAGGGGATGGGAGGGGGAGGCACTGGGGGATGGGGAGGGAAGGACATCAACATGGTAAAATGTGTAGAAAAGGGGGATTAGAGGAGGTGATAAAAAGGTATAGGTAGAAAATCAGAATGCATTTTATACATGAATGAAATTGTTGGAAGCAAAATATATTACTAAGGAAAAAGTGGAAAAAATATAAGTTAGGTATAGAAATCAGACTCATATGGACAAAGAAGTATTCTCAGAAAATAAAGCATGCTATAAGTGATTTTTTCATATTTAACATGGATTGCACTGAGAGTAACATAACATGAGTTCTTTAAATCATGCTGTAGAAGCTGACGTTGGACCACATTGTGGCTAAGAACAACTATCTTAGATTCTACCTCTGTTACTTAACCTCTCTGATACTTAATATGGGAATAACAAAATGCGCTAAGATGTTTGCATTAATTAATACCCAGAGTTTTTTTTAAGGGTCACATGATATTTTTCCAAATGGGTAAAGTCAATGAATATAGCAATGGGAATGGCCAGAACTGGGTCAATATTTAGATAACATGATAGAAACATATGGAGAAGAGCTTAAATTAAGCTGCTAATGATGCAACCATGGGCCTAGAATACCATTAAAGTTCATTAAGGTAAGATGTCTCTATTACAGTTTGGCTTTATAGGAGCAGAGTATCAGTACACATGACCATAAATATATGCAATGATCTTGATGGACAATCAGCAAAGGCAAGCTTAGACATTGAACACTGTAGGACGGACTTGAGGAGACTTGGTAATTCACCAATAAATTTAGTGAAATACAGTATTAAAATAATAAAATTATTACACTTAGTGTTTATTTTAGATTTTAAATCTAATTGAAAGCTTAGAGAATTTTGTTCTTAAATTTATTCAAATACTGCTACAGTCATGAATTTTGAATTTTCTTTCACTTTACAGAAAGTAATAAAGTGATGGACAGTTAATTAGTATGTAAATTAGAGAAAATAGGATTACTATTGTAAATTCACCAAGTAATTAGATAATTGTAATTCATTAAGAAAAATGTTCTGGGTTTATCAACACTTATGGATGATAATTACATGTTCAAAGTGCTCATTTTAGATTATTGATGGATAACTTTGCCCTCAGTGATCACATTAAAGGCACTAATTTTTGACTTTTGTGTTCTGCTTAGAACAGAGGTCAAACATTTGAGGAAAGAAACTTCAAAGATACAGCAAAAACAATGGTAGGTGGTATAAGTCTAAAAAAAGTGTTCTGTCTTTCATAGGTTCTTGTTCTAGTTTAAAGTATTAGGAATGTGTTCCATTCTTACAAATAAGCCTTAAATCTTATCAGAAAGCTGTTGGCTGTCTCCTTGATATCATGCCACTATTACACTGACGGTCACCTGTTGCCATGGTGATTGTTATTTTAACTTTCAAATCTCATGTGTTGATGAGACTTTTGAGAACAAGAACCTATAAAAGGGAAAAAAAAGGTCACAAGGAAAAGCATACTATGAACATTTAGCTAAGACAGTACACCCAACTGCATTATAAATCAATTGAAAGAGCACTCAGCACTCAACCTAGAAGCCCCCTTCTACAACAGAACATGTTTATTACTGAATAATATGACTTGCTAAAATTCAGAAAATATGTGTGTGTGAACTGCTTGCCCCCAAATAGAACATGTAAGCCTCACCCATTCCTACCCCAAGGCTTAGGGAACATCAAGGAAGAGCAGAAAACAAGATTTTAAGAGCCTGAAGTAGGAAAGCAGTGGACCAGCATTATCTCCTGTTTATGACACAGTCGTGATATACAGGATTTCAAGGCAGATATGCATACTTACGAAAGACTTTTATGGGGGGGACTGTCTTATCAACACCTCACCATAGCATTAGAAGGATCTCAAGAAGTTCCACACTTCTCTGACAGTCTGAGGAGTACTAATGTTGATGGGGAAGAAAAAGAAGATACTTTCCTCAATGGCACATTCACTCATCTAAGATACTTGTTGTAGCATGAATCAGGTCAGGCATAAGTCATCACAGACTAGATGAAATACAGTGGGCCATGCTAGCAAATATTTGAAAATAGGAGGGAGTCTGGAAGGCAAGAAGAAGGGTTGTAAGGGGAAAAGGAAAGGCATGGGATTTGAAACTAAGGGTTGAAAATATTATAAAGTCACTATATGTATGTATGCAACATTAAATAAAAAAGAATTTATAAAACATGGTCTCCAAACCAGCATATTGTAGAATCACTGGGGAACTTAGTTGGAAGGGAATTTATCAGAAATTTAAATTTTAGATCTCCTTTAGGACCTTCTGAATCAGCGATGTGATAGGGTACCAAGAATGTGTCTTTAACTTACTCTCTGGGTAATTCTGATGTAAAGTTAGTGAAGTACAAGAATATGAAAGAAAAGATACTGGAAGAAAAGCGATAAAAAGATGAAGCTGGAGGCAAGAAGGTATGGTGTTGTAGATCATAAAAATACTGATACCAAAACATTACTTTGTGAGTAAAGGGAGAAAATGGTAAGTGGCATATATTTTGAGACACATAGGAGCAAATATCTGTTTTATAAACATCATTATAGTTATAGCAGGAAGAATATTTTCAAGGAGATCATGGTAATTATAATTTCAAATAGATTCCCTTTCACTTATATCTTGATGTATTAGTTACTTTTCTCATTGCTGTGATAAAATTCCTGACAAAAGGCGCTTTGAGTAAGGAAAGATTTATTGTGGCTTTACATTTGGAAGGGATGCATTTCATTAGAAAGCATAATACCTGGCCACAGAAACCAAAAGCAGGCTAGTTGCACTGCATTTTAGTGTGTTTGTGTACTAGTTATTTTTTTCTGTTGCTGTGAAACAACACCCAAAATCAAATAACTTAATGGGAGAAAGGAGATTTATTCAGCTTATGGTTCCAGAGGGGAGGTACAGTCTTCCATGGCAGAAGTGGCATGGAGGCTGAGAGCTGTTAGACTGCTAACTGCAAGAGCAAACTTCTCAGTGAAGTAGCGTGGTATCAATCCACCTCAAAGCCCATCCCCTGTGACTGCCTTCCTCCCTCAAGTCTCCTGATCCTAAAAGTACCATGACTTTCCCAAACATATGAGTCAGTGGGGGACACATTTCAAACTGTGACAGTATTTATAGGCATTATTTAGATATTAAATATTCTACAGCTATTGCATTATTTTTTGACAATTGTTTTGCTAAATCTTTTGATGATTAACATTATTTTAATGAGAAGCAAAAATTGAACAGGACCTGAGGCCAGACTCTAAGACTCAATGCTTTCGCCAACTAGCTACTTCTGAAGGCTCCAGAGCATTTCCAAACAGAGCCAGCTTGAGAACAAGTGTCCAACTATATGAGGCCATGGTAGGCATTTCACATTGAAATCACAACATTTGGAATCAGAAGATATCATAGTACCTTTATCCTATTTGAAAAAGATCTGCTATTGTTTATGAAAATTCACTTGCTTTGTAGCAGACAAAAAAAAACTAAAGAAATTACTTTGGGATCATTTAACTAGGTAGAGTGCTAGTTATTCTCTCATTGCTGTGAAAAAATAACTGACAAAAATTATTAGAGGAAAGAAGGCTTTCTTGTGGCTCACAGCTCAAGCATGTAGAATATCATGGCAGGAATGACATGGTAGGCAGAGCAACAGAAGCTTTGGAAGCAACTCTGTGAGGCAGCTGGTTACACTGTGTCTGCAGTCAAAAAAACAGAAAGACTTGGATTCTGGTGCTCAGCTTGTTTTCCCTTTATATTGTATAAGACCCAAGTCCATGGGCTAGAGAAATCCACATTCAGAGAGCACTAGTTAATTTTTTGGATAAACCTTCAGACATACTGACAGGTATGTTTCTATGGTGATTCTAAGTCCAATCAAATTGACAATATATATCATCCATCACAGTTAATGACATATAACTGTTGCCAATCCAAAACTCACAATTTACATCTCAATTTTGGCCAGTTATTAAACCTTACAATGCTTTGGAATTCACCTTTTTTGTTAATTCTTGTAAAAATTAGAATTATTCTATTTAGAATTAAGATACATAAAGGCTTATTGTTATGTTCACATCTTATTCTTTATTTAATACTTGAATGAGTTTTTATTTTATTTTGTTACCTTTTTTTAGCTGAAGTCTCATTTTTGTTTCTGAACTAGGAAGAAGATAACAAATCGTGGGCATGATGTAAGAAAATTTTTTAAATGGCTTGAAATTTTAGAAATAAACACTAGCTACACTTTGAATAGTAAGTAAAATATCCCATATGGCAATGTTATTAAATATCCCTAGTTGCTGCTGGGAATGATCACATAATTTCCTAGACATAGTCAGATTGTTGTTTTAAAAATGGCTTTATTTAAAATTCTAAATCCACCTTTCAGCGAACTACCTCGCATAATCAGATGAATAATATTGAAATATAGAGTTGTGCAATATTTATATCACCCTACATGTTATCAGCAAGCCATAAACAGCTAGAGGCAAAAATTTAAAGGATTCATGATATGATTGAATTGGTCTCTGGAGCAAGACTAATTTTCAATAAAATAGTAAAGAGAGAAAAGTTTTTATTTGGTTCCTTCCCAAAATTTTTTGCTCTGTCACCACATTCCTTGTATTGTCTTTAGAACTATGGGTTGAATATGCCCTTGGGTCCTTGCACCTCATTGGAGAGGAGGACCCAGAGGAGAATTTGGCATGCACAGTAAAGGATGCTCTGGGGATTGGGTGGGGGGAGGCACTGGGAGATGGGGAGTGAGGGGAAAGGGGAAGGAGGAGCAGGGGGGTCAGGGGGATGTGGAGGGAGGGAGGGGACTGGTGTACCTGTTAAGTTTGTATGAGCGGAAATAATAATATTAAAAAAAGAAGTCCAACATCTAGAATTATTACAAAGAGAGAGCAATCAATAAAACATGTATATTCTGTCATTATAAAAAAATAAAATGTGGAATTCATAAAAATGTTTTTGTAACTTTATCATAAACTTGTTCATTAAAAAGTGTAATATGTATTCAGGACAACTTGGAACTTCTTAAAAGTACCTACAAGTAAGAAAGTAACCCAAAAAGAAAACTAAATTGATGGAAGTATATTAAAAAGACACAGGTAGCAACTGAAAGATCCCCTAATGGCCAAAACAAGAACGATTTAAGAAGCAGCATAAATATTGGATTATAACTCAAAGTACAAAATAAATATTCATGAGTCCATGGTCATATAAATAAAGTAGTAAAGAAGTAAATAAATGCAGGACAAGAAAGAGACCCTGAATAAAGATGAACTTAAAATAATTTATGTAGGTTTTCTATCCTTAAATAAGTATGGCATAATTCTTGGCCCCTTAAATGGGTCTAGTTAGTTTTCACGAGTTCATTCTGGAGCACAGTGTGGAACTGGAGAAAAACAGCAACTGTACACTGGGGAAATTTGCAAACAATGTCTCAGTCAGATGGTATAGGTCATAACAAACTGTATTAGAACAAACCAATGGTAGATAGGATATAACCAAAAATAACATTTTCCTCTATCCTTCTTCCTGAAAACTATGGTCCCAGATTAATAAAAAAAATCATAGAAATATTAGGTGGGGGAAGGGGAGAATCTTCTGTGAAACACCTCACCAGTACTTCTGAAAAGTTTAAAAACATCAAAAACAAGGGCAGCTGAAGGCATCACGACTATCAAGAGTCTTAAGGAGACATAACATGACTAAATATCACATGATAGATAGATATGATTCAGGAACAGAAATTCACCATTAGGTGAAAACTCAGGACATTTAAATAAAGCATAAGTTTAGACAGCAATCATATCAATATTGGTTAATTAATTATAACAGATGAACCTAAAATATAAGATATTGGCAATAAAAAGAACTTGATTTAGGGTATAAGGGTTCTTTCTGTATTGTCTGCAGTTTTCTTCTGATCCCAAAACTTTTATATCTGAAAGTTCAAGAATGCTGTTACAAATTCCAAAAGCCTTATAATAACCAATAGTTTAATGATGATAATTTAAATTAGAACTGTCAACAGCAACTTTCAAGTATCCTCATAGTTAACAAGTTTATATTTTGTAAGCCTTGTAAAATCTTATTTCTGACATTTTTATTTATTTATTTTTATTTGTTTACAAAACTTAAAATTCTCAGGCAAAAGATCCTACAAAAGCTAGCAGAGGCACATGTAGCTCAAAGCTATGACTGCAGATTCCCTAATGGTAAATTTTCCATAGAAGTTCTTAGGCATTTGCTATCATCCCCATCAATGCACACATTGATTTTCTTAATGAGCAACTACCACTTTTTGTTTAGTTCTAAGAAACATGTCTTCTTGTATATTATTCCATAGTTTTCTTTTTACTTTATCCTAAGATCATGTTTATTTTCACTGGAGTTGTGCTTCCCTGGGCAGATTAATAGTCAACAGCATGCTTTTCTATATATCTATTCAGCCATTGAAGTACAGCCTCTTCTCACCCTTGTAATTATTTAACTTTTCATTCTTATCCTACCTAGAAAAATATCTTCTGTTCACATCATTCATCTCATGATTTAAGGTGAGATATTTCCCAAAGATTTGCTTTATTTGTTACTTTTTCCAAATTTACTAAAGTATGGTCCACATGTCCAATTTACATATAAAAGCATGCACTGTTATATTTCAGTATAGTTTCATATTGTGGAATGGTTTCCAAATCAACCCAATAAATCTTTCAGTTACCTCTAATATATATTTGTGCAGAAGGAACACAGCACTTTCAATCACTCTCAGCCAATGTCAAGTATAAATGATGTGAGTTGAGACTCTAGAACACGTACATGTTATAATTGAAAATTTGTGTTTCATTCTACCTATTCTCCCTATACCCATTGCTATGCCTCTGGCAAGGACAATTTTGCTGTCTATTTCTGTGTCTACCTGAGAGAAAGTTTGTCTGGTATTTTCCTTTCTGTGTCTAAAAGATTCCATTTAACCTAGGGTTCTTCAGAGTTCAGCTATGTTGTTACAAATAACTATGTTGTTACAAAGGGTGCTTTTTCTTTCTAAAAACTGAATAATAGTTCACTACAATGGAAAAGACACACACACCACATGGGGGGAGAGAGAGAGAAAGAGAGAAAGAGGGAGAGAGAGGAGGAGAGAGAGGGGAGAGAGAGAGCGAGAGAGAGAGAGCGAGAGCAAGAGCGAGAGAGATTTATTCATCATTTCATCCACAAAATTTTCTAGGTGTTTCTGTATAATAGTTATTATGAATGATGCTGCAGTAAGGATAGTTATGTTCTATTTTGATTGCAAGTTAAAATTCAATTTTAAAATATTTAAAACCCCCATATCTTTTGCTTCAATGACTATGTTCACATTCCAATCAATGATTCATAAGTACTCTTTTTCATTTTTTGCTCCACATCTCATTCTTATATCTGCCATATTAACATATATTAATTGTGTCAAATAATCAATTTCCCAACAATTTGTCATATTTTACATAAGACATTTTGATCCTATTGAACCTATTACCCACACATGTTCTCCTTTCCTACCTTTCAGTTTCCATTTCAGAGCTTCTATTCCAATTTCATATCTATACTTCTTTCTATTTTAGATGCCACATGCAATAGATAACATGTTACATATGTTTCTAGTATCATCTATCTTCCTGCAAATTATATGATTTTGTTTATCATAGTAGTTGAGTAAAATGTCATTGGGTATGTATACTATATGTTTCTTATCCATTCATCCAGAGGCTGTTTCAGTGGCTTGGCTAATGTGCTTACTATCACAGTAAATGTTGGTACATGATGACTACACTGTGAGCTCCCTTTGTTTCCTTTTGATAATACTCAAGGGTTCTATACAACTGCATAATATGGTAGGTCTATGTTTAGTTTGTGGTGTACTACCACAATACAAATTAAGACTATGTTAACTTACATTCCCACCAGCAATGTATCAGTTCTCCATTTTCCTGTATCCTCACAAGCTATTGTTGCCTGTTAATTTTTTTTATTACAGCCTTATTAACTGGGAAAGATGCAGTGTCAATCAAGTTTTGAAGTGTTATACTGTATTGGGAGAGATGCAAAACATTTTTATGGGTTTATTGGTCATTCTCAGTTCTTTGGAAAAGTATCTCAATTCACAAGCCTTTTTAGTTACTGGATTTCTTGTTCTCTTAGTGTTTAATTTTCTGAGTTTTTAAATGTTCTGTATACTAATATTACCTTGGCAGATGAATGACTATGAAAGCTTTCTCCCATGCTGTGGGCTGTCAATTCTTGAAGTTAATTGTTTCTTTATCTGTACAGCATATTTAGATTGATGAAATTCCCCTTGTCAAACTTCCTTATTTGTTGAGTTTCTACAGTCCTCTACAGAAAGTTTCTACTTATGACTGCATCCTGATGTCTTTCTCCTATATTTTCCTTTTTCAGTAAGCTTGTGAAAAAGATGTTTGGTCCATTTCAAGTTGATTTTTTTATAGCACTGATTGTGGAGATGAAGCCTAGTGTTCTTCATGTTTATATATAGCAATCATGTTCTACATTCCATATACAATGGTGATCTGCTTATTTATAAACAGTGCTAGTGTCCCACATATTTATTTTGAGTATTAGTGTTCTACATGTAACATACAGTAGTAATGTTCTCCATGTTTATCTTTAATATTAATGTTCTGCATGTTTATATGCATGTAGTGGTCTCCTTGTTTACATACAGTACTAGTGTCCACATGCTTATAGACAACACTATTACTCTACATGTTTATATACAGTTTTAATGTTTCATATTTTATACATAGTACTAGTGTTCTGCATATTTATATACTAGTGTTCTGCATATTTATGCAAGATATTAATATTCTACATTTTTTACACAGTATTAGTGTTCATGTTTACCTACAGTTGTACCATTCCACATGTTTATCTATAGTTCTAGTGTTCTGCATGTTTATATACAATATTAGTATCTATATCTCTATATACAGAAGTACTGATCTGCATGATTGTATGCAGTGCTTATGTTCTCATATTTACATATAGTACCAGTATTTTGCATTTTATATACAGTAGTAGTGCTCTGCATGTTCATATACATTACTAGTGATCCACATGTTTAGGTACAGTACTGGTGCTCCACATGTTTATGCACAGTACTAGGGTTCTATATATTTATAAACATTTATAGTGTCCCACATGTTTATAAGCTCTAGTATTCCACAGTTTACATGCATTACTAGTGTTTTGTATGTTCATATACATGAATTTTGTTCTGTATATGTATATATGTATATATGCAGTGCTAATAATGTTCCACATGTTTATATATATCGCTAGTGTTCTATATGTTTATATAAAGTCCTAGTATTTCACTTATTCATATACTGTACTGGTGTTCCACATGCTTATATAGTGTTCTTTCTTTTTTGTGGTGAAAATTAGTGTTCTGTCTGTTTATATACAATGCTAGTGCTCTACATGTTTATATGCAGTGCTAATGTTCTACATGCTTATATACAGTACTTGTGGTTAGCATGTTTATATACAGTAATAGTGTTCAACAGGTTTATATAAAGTACAAGTGTTCTACATTTTTATATTCAGTAGTAGTGCTCTGAATGTTTACATACTATTGCAGGGCTGTGTTTGTTTTTTGTTTTGTTTTGTTTTGTTTTCACATATATTTTTTTATTTCCACTCATACAAACTTAACAGGTACACCGGTCCCTTCCCTCCCTCCACCCCTCACCCCCCTGTGCCCCCCTCCCCTCCCCCTTCCCTCCTCATCCCCAGTGCCTCCCCCTCCCATCCTCTGAGCATCCTTTAATGAGCATGCCAAACTCTCCTCTGGGTCCTCCTCTCCCATGAGGTGCAAGGACCCAGTGGCATTTCCCAGAACCGTTTCCTGTGTTCCCTTTAAGCATAGGAACACTACTGTGGCTGTCAATCCCTTGCCTCCAAGGATCCTAGTGCCTTTAGCAAACGCTAGACTTTGTGGGGTCAATAGTGTGTTGGACATTGCGCAGGGCATGCAAAGTCCAAATATGATTGCTTCAGCCCTAACTTGTGTGGAGTATCTTGCATATCATTACTCCTCCCATCCTTGTGCTCTTACAATCTTACTGCCCCCCTCTTCCGCAGATTTCCCTGAGCTTCAGGATGGGGAGAGATTAGTCTGGCCTAATTCCGGGTGGTTGATATATAGAGTCTCTGATGTTCTGGATTATGGTTTGTTGATTTTTTTTTCAGTTTTGCTGCTCCTGCAATGCCCTTGGCTCCATCCTGATGGGTATTGGATATCGCCCCCTGGCTAGAGATAAAAAACCTGTTAAATTAGAGTCTTGTTATAAGAGTATATTTAAAGGTAGATGTAATAAAAGTAGGAAACTGCGGTGAGAGAGGGGTCAATCACCCATTTGCGAAATGGTTACTTTCTATCTGCCAGACTCTATGCTCTCCCTTTCTGGTGAGATCATACCCCATCAGATGCAAGTGATCAGTAAGGAAAGTCTGCGAGCCCAAACCAAATGTCTCGTTACTTACTTACAGTCCATGATAGTGGCCTATTTTCTCTGTCATAGCATGATCCCCTCTCTCCTCGTTTTTGGCAGGGCCCTCCTTCTCCTTCCCTCCCTGCTTAGAATCTTTGCAATTATTGTAGGTACTACAGAGACTTATCTTTGAGTGTGTCACTAAGTGGGTTTGGTACTAGGAGCCACCTATTAGGGAGTACATACAGCACTTAATTTTCTGAGTCTGGGATACTTCACTCCATATAATTGTTTCTAATTCCATCCATTTCCCATCAAATTGCATTAATTCATCATTTTTGATGGCTGAGTAGTATTTCATTGCATAAATGTACCAATTTTCCTTATCCACTTGTCAACTGTTGGACATTTGGGTTGGTTCCATGACTTTGCTATTGTAAACAGTGCTGCTATGAACATGGATGTGCTTGTGCTATCCAGGTGAATTTTTGCTGTATGGAGGGTTATTCCCAAAAGTGGAATAGCAGGGTCATATGGCATTTCAATCTTTAATTTCTTTAAGAATCTCCAGAGGGCTCGCCAGAGTGGCTGTATGAGCCTGCATTCCTACTAGCAATATAGGAGAGTTCCTCTCTCTCCACATCCTCTCCAGCATTTGGTGTTGTTTGTATTGTGGATTTCTGCCATCCTGACCAGGGTGAGATGATATCTCAGGGAAGTTTTGAGTTGCATTTCCCTGATGGCTAAGGATGCAGACCATTTTTTAAGACATTTGTTGGACATTTAAATTTTATCCCTGGTAAAGTTTCTTTTAAGTTTCAGGGCCCATTTTTTAATTGGGCCATTTGTTTCCTTGGTGTTTAGTTTTCTAAGTTCTTTGTGCACTCTGGATAATAGAGCTCTATCAGATATGTGGTTAGTGAAGATTTTCTCCCATTCTGTGGGTTGCCTTTGAGCTCGTGTTACAATCTCTTTATCTGAATAGAAGAAGCTCTTTAATTTCGTAAGATCCCAACTGTTGAGAGTTGTAGCAACGACTGTGCCATTGGATGTCCGTTTAGGAACTGTTGGCCTAGCCCAACAGTACTATTGTTCTACATGCTTATATACAGTACTAGTAGTTAGCATGTGCTTTTGTTCTACATGCTTATATACAGTACTAGTGATTAGCATGTTCATATACAGTAATAGTGTGCAACAGGTTTATATAATGCACAAGTGTTCTACATTTTTATATTCAGTAGTAGTGCTCTGAAAGTTTACATACTATTGTAGGGCTGTGCATGTTTAATACAGTACTGTTGTACATATTTACATACTAGTGTTTCAAATTTTATATATTGCACTAGTATTCCATATGTTTATTACAGCACTAGTTTTCAGCATTTTTATGTACAGCACTTATGTTCTTCATGTTTATGTACAATATTAGTGTTCTTTCTGTTATGTATAGTTCTGGCTTCCACATGTTTATGTACAGTACTAGTGTTCTGTATGTTTATATACAGTTGTAGTCTAGTTTTCCACATATTTACATACAGTTCTAGTCTTCTCCATGTTTACGTATAGTATTGTTGTTCCATGAGTTTATGGACCAGTACTAATGTTCTACATGTTTGTACACAGTACTAGTATTCTCCATCTTTACTTATGATTCTTGTGTGCTACATATTTATATAGAGAACTAGTGGCCTGCTTGTTTATATACAATAATAGAGTTCTGCATGTTCACATTAGTGTTCTCCATATTTATGTATAGTAGTAAAGGACTGCATGTTCCTATACAGAAGTATGTTCTACGTATTTATATCCAGAATTTGTGTTCTGTGTGTTTATTAAAAGTATTAGTGTCTGCCTACTTATATACAGCCCTAGGATTCCGCCTCTTTTTGTAGACTTCTACTATTTCATATGTTTATATATAGCACTAGTTTTTCACTTGTTTATGCACAGTGCTAGTATTCTGTGCGTATATACAGCACTAGCTTTCTACATATTTATACGTAGCACTGGAATTCTATGTATTTATATATAGGACTAGTGTTCTGCATGTTTAAATATAGTTCTAGTTTTCCTCATGTCTTCATACAGTACTAGTGTTCTGCATGTTTACATACAGTACTTGTGTTCTACATGATTATATATAGTATTAGGGTCCTACATGTTTATGAATAGTTCTTATGCCCATATATTTATATAAAATTCTAATGTCTCACATGTTTTCATACAGTACTAGTGTTCTATATGTTTATACACAGCACTAATCTGTACCTATACATGTATGTTTATATACATACATACACAGTTCCATATGCTTATGAACAGTACTAATGTTCTAACATTAGTATATGAAATACTAGTGTCCTGGCTATTTTTATATAGTGCTAGTGATCTACATTTTTATATGCAACGGTATTGTTCTGAAACTTATATAAAAAACTAGTTTTTTTTTCATTTTTATTTTATTAGTTTTTCTCCCACTTTTTATTTTTTTCCTAATCATACAAGCTCAGTAAGCACCCCCATCCTCTCCCTCTTCCTCTCCCATTCCCTCCCTTCGTCCCCCATTGCACTCTCCTTACTTCCCCCTTCCTTTCACCCCCTCCCTCCCTCTTCTTATCCCTGTGCCTTCCCCTTCCTCCTTCCCATCCCCTTAGTGACTCTTTAAGTGAACACCAAACTTCTTGAGTCCTCCACCCTAGTGAGAGTCCAGGACTCAGTGGGATAGCCTGGGGCCCTTCTTGAGCTTCCGTTAACATGGGAACTCTATTATGGACTGTTTAACCCCTTGCCTCTAAGGCTCCTACTCCCTGAAGCCTTCTTCCCTGCGATCCATATACAGTAGTAGTGTTCTACATGTTTTTATAAAATGCTTGTGCTCTGCATATTTATATACAGTGCTAGTGTTCCACAAATATATATTCAGTAATAGGATTCCTCAGGTTTATAGATGGTGTTATATCCAGTATATACATTAGTGTTGCAAATGTTTATATATAGTAATATTGTTTCCGATGTTTATATATAGTACTAGTGTTCTACCATTTTATATGTAGTAGTAGTGTTCTGCCTGCTTATATACAATGCTAGTGTTCTACATGTTTGTTTACAGTACTGTTGTTCTACATTTATGTATAGTAGTAATGCTATGTAGATTTATATGTACTATTAATGTTCTGAATGTTTTATACAGTAATAATGTTCTACATGATTATATAGAGTATTAGCTTTCTTCATGCTTGTATTCAGTACAATTTTTCTACATTTTTACATACAGTACTTGTGTTCTGCCTGCTATTATATATTACTAGCATTCCACATGTTTTATATAGTACTAGTGTTCTGCATATTTATATATACATATATATACACATTGATGTTCCACATATTTATATACAATACTAGTGCTCTGATTTTTATATACAGTACTAGTTTTCTGCATGTTTATATACAACATAGTATCGTATATGTTTTATACGATATTAATGTTCTATATCTATATGCAGTCCTAATATCCTGTGTGCTAATATGGTACTGATATTCCATGTGTTTTTATACAGTAGTAGTGCTCCACATGTTTATATACAGTACTATTATTCTACTTGTTTATATTCAGTACTAGTTTTCTGCTTGTTCATATACAATGTTAGTGGTCTACATGTCTGTGTGTAGTACTGATTTTCTGCATGTTTATGTTCAGTATTTGTGTTTCCCATGTGTCTATTCAGTACCAGCACCACAGCTATCCTTTCTCTGGTGTATATTTTCAACATTTTTGTAAAAAGTAAGGTTTAGGGTTTTCTTTTGTGTCCTCTGTTCTATTCCACCATTGAGCATCACTCGTTTTGTGTGAGTACCATGACTTCTATGGTATTAAGATGCTCTACAGTATTACTTAAAGTTGGGAAATTTTGTTCCTTCAGCATTATGTTCTTTTCTGGAAACTACACTATTTGCATATAAATTTTGATAATTTTTCTAATTATATGATAAATGTCAATGGAATTTAAATGAGGCTTTTATTTATTCCCTAAATTGTTTTCTTTAGTAATTACACTTTCCAATATTAGTTTTATTAATGTTGAAAATATCTATGTTTGTCTGGCTTTCAGTGTTTGCTTTAATTTGTTTATTCAGTTTTTTTTTTTTTTTTACTTTTCCTTATTGATACATTTGGCTCCTTGCCAAGTCTATATATGAGTACAAAATATTCCCCATACCCTTAAAATCATTCATCTCCCTTTCCATGTCTTCTTCCCCTAAACATATTTTATATACATTGATTTCAATAAGGGTCACAGTGTCTGGTATTAGCATCTTCTCTTGGAGCCCAATACATGACAAGGTTGACACACATGTGAATATTTTTGTACTTCTGCCTTGAATTTGGTGTTTGTCCAATGTTCAATATTTTATTGATCTCCATGGTTTTTCCAAATGATCATAGCTGATCATTGGACCTGTAGGACCATTCTTTAATTTTCTCTACTTTTTAAAAGGAGTCTCTCATGTCTTAGCCTAAATTAATCCATAGATATTTATTTCTTTACTTTTTTTTCTTTCTTTATTTTTGGTGGGCTAAGGAAAATGAGAAAGATCTCTCCCGATTTCTTTCTCCAATGTTAATGTTGCTTGTGTACAGACTAAGTACTCTTAGGTTGATTTGGCATCCTCCCCCCCACCTTATTGAAAATATTTAGTAGGCCTAAGGGATTTCTTTTAGTGTGTTTAGGGTCTTTTATGTGCAATATCATATAAATTGCAATAATATGATTTCAGTTACTTTTAATATTCTTCTTATTTCCCTTCTTATTGCTTCAGCTATAATTCCAAACACTGTATTAATTAAGAGTATTATAAATCGATGACCTTGTCTTTTTCTGAGTTAAACATTTTCATTTTTTCTATTCACTATAATTCTGAATATGTCTGTCATATGGATCTTAAACTTTATTATACCTTAGTATTATATACCTAATTTCAATATGATATTCCTGATCTCTTGAGGGTTTTTAACATGAAGATATATTAAAATTCAGCATGTTTTTCTACATGTATCAAGATTATGATGTGATATGTTCTTATTTATAAGGTGAATTGTGTCTATGAATTTATGTAGAACCAACTTTGTGCTATTAAAATAAGTCCAATTTGATCATGGTGTATGATCTACTTGATGTACTGTTGTATTTGTTTCTCGGGTATTTTTGAGGGTTGCTCCATGCATCTTCATCAAAAACTTGGCATAAATATTTTGTCTTTTCTTTTTTTTTCTTAGTATTGACATAATCCCAGCTCCACCAAATAGAATTTATAATCATCTATAGCATATTTCACTCAGAAGCTACAAAATAAATATTCTACACTATACACAGAATAGATGTTATCTTAGACCATAAAACATCATAATAAGTTTAGAAAAGTCACAAGAATATTTTACACTCAATGCAGTCATAAAAAATACAGATAATTTTTGTTCCACAGTTGATGAGCATTTTGAGTAAAACTGGGATAGTAAAAAAAATCCTAGAACCTAACAAAAAATTAAAACAGAACACACCAGAACCGTGAGTATGCAGTGACATGAGTTTTAATTGGAAAGTTTAAAGTTATAAATGCCTCAATTAAAATAAAAAGGGAGATCTCAATTAGAATGCTTGAAGACAAATCTTAAAAGTCTTAGTAAAACAAAACTAGAGGTGAATATTACCAGGAGCAATATTAAAGATTAAACTTTAAATTAATGATGTGGAATCCTAAAGAGTAATACAAAAGGTTCAATTAAAGAACCATAAGGTACTATAGGATTGAGAAAAAGATTAAAATGACATAATTAGGACGATATTGACATTCTGCCATGTAATAAACTGATAAACCTTGCTTTTTTGAAAGTATAGACAAGATTGACAAACCCTTAACCATGTTGCCCCAAAGAAAGACACAGATGACTGAAAATAAATAATGAAATCAAAGGTGAAAGGAGTTATAAAGCTATGGTTGGGAAATCTGTAGGAAATGGGTTAATTTCTAGACATGGATGACTTATCGAAATTGAATTAGCAAAGTAATATGAATAGCAAAAGTGAAACCATAGTAAATTGTCTCCCAATAAAGGACAGGTTCACTGCTAAACTTTTGGTTGCCTGTTTATGAAAGTGTTGCTTTTTGCTTTTTCTTCAGTTTTTCTCTTGAAGTGATATAGACAATTTATTTTCATCCTGATCCTTCTCTTTCAGCAGGTCATACAGAAGTAAGTTCTAATTCTGTACTTATCCAAATGCCACATTCTTTATGTTTCTTTTTGTATATGCCTATTTAGATTTAGATATGAGTTTCTGCTCCACCCTTACCCCCCCAAAACTGACTCAGGTGATGAAGACTGGGTCCCTAGTGCACAGTATTCTTAGGTTGAACTATGAGAGTTGATACTAAGTTCTCTATCTTCATCAGCGCTTTTAAAATTCAAATGCAGTGAGCCAGAGAGATAGCACAGGACACAAAGTGTCTACTTGCTACAACTGGCCAATCTGGGTTCTATTCCCAGAAACCCTCATCCTGAAGTTGTTCTCTGATCTCCTCCCCTGCACCATGGCAAGTATGTGTACACCTTCTCTCTGTCTCAAACAAATAACTATTTCTTTAAAAAAAATCTCATGTATTGTTAAAAAGTAATTAAACAATGGAAGAGGAAAGCCAGCAGGTCATTGGTGCAGGTTTCTTTCAGGATATATTGTTATGCCTGGCTGTCTGTCTCTCTGTTTCCTGGCCCCATGTGATGAGCAGTTTTGCAATGGTGCATACGCCTTGTGATGATGCTCAGAGGCATCTAAGCACTCTTAAAATAATGAGTGAAATGACCACATATTAAAACATCTGAAACCATTGGTTAGTTTCAAATGTTTTCTTCTTAAAAGTTCTTCTTTAGGTATTTGTCACAATTACTTAAAAAATTGACTAATTTAGAATTTTTAACTATGAGTCTCTTTTTTTTATTTTTTATTATTATTTATTCAACTGTGTGCATGTGCGTGTGTATGTGCGTGCGCGCGTGTGTGTCTATGTGTGTGTAGAACCACGGACGAATTCTTGAACCACCATGGACGCCTCCACCTCCTTCTGCCCCGTGATTCACAAGCTCCGCCCTACCAGGACCAGAAGCGCAGGCCGCCCCCGCTTCCTCCTGGCGTCTATACGTGGGATCTGGGATCCGAACTCAGGACCTTCCGCCTGCAAGGCGGAGGCTTAACCCCTGAGCCACCTCTCCAGCCCCACTATGAGTCTCTTATAGGCAGCATACAATTGGACACATTTCCCTCTTTGAGGAATTAAATATACTCTGTCATGTTTTTGGAAAATTTCATCTATTCATGTTGAAAATAATTAGATAGGTATTTGTTACTGAAATCTTCTTACTTTTTCTTTAACTTTCACTCCTTTATCTTTCCTGAGTCTCTAAGATGTGTGTGTGTGTGTGTGTGTGTGTGTGTGTGTGTGTGTGTGTGTGTGTGTTGCATATTTTTGTTTGGATGAGTGAGTGCATGTGTGTGAGTACGCATGCATGTAGAAACCAGTGGTTGATATCAGGTATCTTCCTTGTTATTCTTCACCCTATTGTTTGAGACAGGGGTTAGTCTACTTGTCTCTACCCCCTGACAAATCAGAGATGAGGTTATTGGTGAATTCTGCTTTATTCAGCTTTTTATGTGGGCACTTGGGGTTTAAACTCAGGTCCATATGCTCATGTAGCTAACTTCTAACTAAAGGCAGCTACCATTTCCACATTGGAGCATTTCAAATTTGACTTCTTACATTTATCAGTGAGTTTAATACTTCACATGTTTTTGTATTTCCAATTAAGTAACCCTCTTGATGAATTCAAATTATGTTTCAGCTTTTATTGTGAGACAGGTCTAGTGGTGAGAAGATCTCTTAGCTTTTATTTACCTGAGAAAGTATAGATCATGTCTTTTCTTTATTTCTGACTGAGATTCAATTAAAGCATTCTTCACTCAGCCTAGTTGATCATTTCAATATTGTTGTAGGGGAAGAAATGAATGTGGGTCAGTGTGACATATGTGGAAGAGGGGATGGTAAGACTGTAAGATACTAAAGGTATCTTTACAACTGGCTAGGACATGCCAGTTGTGACAAGGTGTTCACTTTAATGAGATCTCTTCCCCTGGATCCACATAATGGAGGACATATCAGCATTCTACCCATGGACCAGTGAGGGTTTTAGAAGAAATAACTGTACTCAAGAGAGATTCCCTGGAGCATGTGCTAGATAAAAGAATGGGAGCTTCCCTACCTGTGGGCTTATCCACTGAAGGACTACTTCAAATACCACAGAGACCTGGTCCTTTATTGGTTCAAGCACACAGAAAGGAGTCAGGTGGTCTGCACAGGCAGAGGGACATGAAAATGAGGGTGGGAGGGACATGGCTGGAATGAGGAAGGGAGGGGAGGACTGGAAGAGGAGAGGAAGGGGACGTGGTCATACACTAATTTTGTTTATATATGAAAACACATTAATAAAAAGTTTAAAAGAAAATCCCCTGTTTCGAACCCAAGTTTCAACCTTTCTCCAAAACTCCCTCCAGACTCATATAAAAGTACAGTAAGCATCTGTTGAAACATTCTTGGAGATTTGGGTATGGGGGAGGGTTGTCGTTGATTGTTTTGCCTCTGTCACAGACATTGGGCAAACCAGAGATGAGGAGTATTTGTGCACCTTTTAAGAAAGGCACATGTGTCCTGATTTTTATTCCTTCCTGTCCCTTTTCTTTAACGACTAATTAGCAGAAATATCTCATACTAAGGTGTTAATCCTGATAATACCTTAATTCCAGATAATGCACTTTCATGTAACAAGATCCTTTTTAAAGCCTTAACACAAAGGTGTAGTTGCCAATTGCAACATGAAAATTCACAATTAATGGCACAAAGAGCATTTTTGATCTCTACTACTTGTTAGGGATTATCTTCTGAAGGTTGCCCTACTGAATACCTTTCAAACATCCAGCTGAGAGAAAAACAATATTCACTTGAGCTTGTTGGGAGGTGACATCCTTTCCATCTATTTTTCTAAATATTTCAACCTCCAGAGAGTTTCATCAGACAACAATATCAGGACAAATATGTGAAATAAATCATGTTTTTGTACCTTGCCATTCTCAAAATCCAAAATATCCTGCATAGAGCTGCTTTTATTGACTTGTATGTTGATGTCATATGACACATCTAACTGTAGGAGAAAGGGGTCTAATTCATCCTGACACTATTTCTACTTGAGGATGTTGATCAAAATATGCACTTGTTTGAGAACTTAAAGCATTGATAAAATCGATGTAGAAAGCAGGTTTACTACTTTAAATAACTGGTTCACTTTTGAACAGGAGGGAGGAACTTCATGAGTGTGGCAGGCTTTGGCAAAGAGACTGACTAACATGATAGTCTCTCCTAATCTGACTTCCTCTTCTATCCTATTTTTCCATCCTTACTTTCATTCCTATTTCATTTCTCCTTGAGTTAAATGCATTTCATTTTTCTGTCAAATTTGCATACTTTCACATCAGTTGTCCCATTTAGAACAAGGCTGGTTACAGATAATTAGGAAGCTGTAATCAATTTGTTTTAGATAATTTTCATGCTATGTGACACTAAGGGAATTAAAGATAGATAGCTCTGGGTCAATAACAAAAGCTGCATTGTACTCTCTGTGATCTTTGTCAAATTTTTTAATTTGGCAGTTTTTACTTTTTTTATTTGCTGAAGAGTCATAATTTCATTACTGTCTATCATTCACTTCACTTCCTTAATTCTGTCTTTCCTTTAGCTTTTTCATGAACACAGTATGTCCCAATGTGTTTTTGTTTGTGTTTCTGAGATGGAATAAGATAGTCTTCAGTCACTTTCACTGAGTGGAAAAGTCCAAAATGAACACAAACCAGATGATTCAGATGAGAGACAGGCCCTCTAAAAAAATGAGGAATGAGATTGAAAATCTTTCATTTGCATTATGGCAAAGTATAAATCTCTAAACTCTTAATTCCCTAAACCATACAAAAATTCATAATGTGTTTTTTTGCTTAATTTATATGACTGATTTCATTGGTTTCAATCAGAATCATAAAAACAAACAGTTAATTTGGAGGCAGTCATCAATTTTTCCCCCATTAATAAAGACAGAAGTTCTTCTGTTCAATATACTATACATCAAAGAGAAGTATCTATCTTTGCAAACAAACAAAAAATAATATATCACAGTTTAACAAGCTGTTTCTGTCTAATGAATGAATTTATAGTTTCAAAGAATAGTAAACGTGTCAGAGAAAATTAAATTATATGTTGCAACCAGAATAACTTCCATGTCTGGCATTTGTGCTAGGTTTCTAGTAAGACTTTATAAAATGGAATATGTGGACTTTGATAATAAACCTGTCTTTTATATTATTGTTTAAGTTTGCTCTTCTTGGAGATTAAAGTGGCAAGTAGTAAAATGTATCAGGCAAACGTAAATGTGATATTTTTGTTCTATTTTAAGTTTCTTGTGTTAAATGACTTTGTGATTGGTATTTTACCAGCACTTTATTTATAATCCCATTTGCAACTTGTAGAGAATTCACCCCAGAATCACACTGCTCTGGCTTTTGTGAGTCTGAAAATGTCATTGCTGTCATCTGTCAAATATGCCTGAAATCTGCCTTTTCAGTAAGTGACAACTCCCACTCCTTTTAAGTGAAACTTTTTATTCCTTATTTTCTTTCCAAAGGAAGATTATTAATAAGACATAGGCATTTTTGGATCTGATATTATTTCAGTAGGATTGAGACATTAATTTCTTCAATTAAAACCACTAAGCTGATATGATTTCAATGTAACACAATTAGACACCCATGAAATTCTGTCTTACTTTTGCCTTGGGAAGAATTGCCATTTTTCTGTATTTATAAAGCGGATTTAATATTTTATAGTTGGCAAAAAAAAATCTCCTACAGAGTGTTGACTTTCTGGGGCACACAGTATAGTCTTCCATGGATGATTCTTCCCCTTTCTTTCCAGCTGAGGAAAGGCCTTCCTTAGCTTTCTGTTTCCCTGCTAAAATTGACATTTTTTGCCCTTTCTTCCCTAAGGCTGGGATTTGAAATCCCTGCAATCATGTCTGCTGATTTTCAAATGACTGTTGTGCGTTCCTTTGGTCCCTGGGTTAACTTCTTCAATTTGGGGTGGCATCATCCATGAGATGTAGGCAGCATCTTCTTAGATTAATTAATGTTTGCAGTACTCACTGAAGAGCATGGCTCTAGAAGGCTCAATAAATTCAGACAACTCTATGCTAATAGCAGGCCCGGTTAGAGAAAAAAAATGCTAAATGCTAAATCCCTTCCCCTCTCTGGAGCTCAGTGACCTTTCTATCTGTCCTACTCATCCCATGGCATCTCCCAGAGGGGTATTGTGCCTTTCCAGCCTGGATTCACTTCTAACTTAATAAATGCAGCAAACGTGGAAAATATGTGCAGTAAAAAGAAGGGATTTATTTATTTAAGTAATGCTTGTTCATCTGGAACATAATAGCAGCTGGATTCCTGCTGAATCAAGAATCTATTTGTTCCAGCAGGCCGCCCAATGATGTTTATCAATTTTCATTCTCACTAACAGAATTAGGCTCTCAAACCATTTCAAATCAGTTTTCTTCCCTTCATTTGGGAGGTGCTCAATTTATGGGATACATTTAGCATGGTCATAGTGCTTTTCTTATCAGTAGAATGGTGGATTCTCTATTATCTGCCCCAGAGATGAGTTTTCTAAGAGTAAATTTACTATCTAAACTATCTACTAATGTGCAAAGAATTTAAAACTGATTCTAAAACATGTGTTTTCTAGTTTCCTGGATAGCATACATTGTTTATTATTTTTATTTAAGGTGCCATTTTAAATTATGATATTATTTGAGAGACAGAGAGACAGACAGACAGACAGGAGAGAGAGAGAGAGAAAGAGAGAGGGTGCAATTAATCTTTGCTAGCTATGCATTTGACAGGAGTCTAGTGTCCAGAATATACAAAGAACTCAAAAAAAAAAAAAGAAAAATGAAAGTAAAGAACATAATTAAGATGGAGTAAAGGAACTAAACTAAAAGTTCCCAAAAGAAGAAATACAAATTTTATATGGTATGCACATGGAAATCAGATAATAATTTTAGAAAGGTTCTCCCCTTCTATCATGCAGGCTCTGTGAATTGAGCTCAGATTGCCAGATTTGCATGCAGGTCATTTTACCCACTGAGCCATCTAGCATTCCCCTTAATGTGTCATTTTTATGAATTATACAACCTAATAATTAAATTCAATGTTTGATATAAATCTCAATTTTTAGTTTAAAAGTTTTCTATGCCTCAAATGAAATCATTTTATTTTTTCCATTTTTATTATTATATTTATTTATTTTTTCCCAATCATACAAGCTTAACAGGTACCCTGGTCCCTTCCCTCCCTCTCTCCACCCCTCCCTAGTCCCCCTTGCACCCTCACCTTCTTTTCCCCTTCCTTTCATCTCCCTCCCTCCCTTTTTCCCAGTGCCTTCCTCTTCCCCTGTCCCCATTCCCTGTAGCATCTTTTAATGTGAATGTCAAACTTCCCTGTTTCCTTCACGCTAGTGAAGTGTAAGGACTCAGTGGCATTGCCCAGAGCCCTTTTTTATCCCCCCCTTTGGCATGGGAACACTATTATGACTGTTAATCCCTGTCCTCTAAGGTATTTTTTTCCTAATAGCAAGTTATTATGGTTTCATAGTCCACAGAAAGACAGTAACTCTAGAGACTTAAAATGTCATTGTTAAACTTAGTTAGCAGTGAGGTAGTCCAAATCAGGGATGTGCAGTCAGTAGTTTATTCAAATTTAAGAAAAAGGGAAAAGGTAGTGTAATAGTTAATCCTAGGTGTCAACCTGACAGACTGGCATTAACTAAGATCAGTTAAGACCACCTGAAGAGATAACCTGGATCAATACATTTACAATGCAAAGACCAGACCTAGATCCAATTGGAACATCTCTAGATCTCATTGAAACCTTTCAGTAGTGGATGAGATAAAAGGAACCATAGAACAAAAGACAAGAGAGACTCTCCAGGAATCCTCCAGCCTTCACTCTTTACCCACTAGCCTACTGGATGTCTGCAGTGACTTAGCTTCAGCCACCAGCCATGTCATTCTGCCATGAAAATCTGTTTCTCCCCTCTGGAACTGTAAATTGAATATATCTCCCTTTCTCCTTAAATTGTATGACTTTGAATGCTCTCTCACGGCAATAGTGAAGAGGAATTGTTACAGGTAGTTAGTTTTCTAGTACTGAAAGACATTTAATACAGAAATGAAATTAACAGTTAAGCAAACAAAGAGGCATTGGGCAGAATGGGACAATATTTTTGCTAGCTATGCATTTGACAAAGGTCTAGTGTCCAGAATATATACAAAAAACTAAAAATATTAAATAAAACAAAAGCAAAGAATGCAATTAAAATGGGAAAAGAAGTAAACTAAAGTTACCAAAAGATAAAAAACAAATTTTCAAAAAAAATCTATACTTGTCTAATATCACAAGCCATAATGTTAATGTAAATTAAAATTTTGTGATTTCATCTTATCCTGGTCAAAATGGGCAAGATGAAGAGAAGAAATAACATCAAATGTTGATAGGAAAGTGGAGAAAGGGGAATACATTGTGACTGTCCACTTTGTTGAATCATATGGTAGTGACTCAAAAACCTTGGAGAAGAGGTGATCAAGCTTTTTGAGTAGAATATTGATATTGTAGATTTCCCTGTGGTTTTACTATATATACCAGTACTGGGACTCTAACTCATCCATGTTCATTGAAACACAATTAAAAATAGGAAAGAGATAAGATCAGTATAGAGTTCCATCAACTGATGAATGGATAGTAAAAATGGAGTACATATACACGATGGAGCAGCATTCAGCCATTAAGAAAAACAAAATAATGAAATTTACAAGCAAATGGATACAAAAATATCATACTCCATCAGGAAACCCAACATAGAAAACCAAGTGCTACATGCTCTCCCTTATGGGCACATGCAAGTTTTGAAACACCAGATCTCTGTGCTTACTAGGAATACAGGTAAAATCCCATAAAATACAGGGCGCTGCCAAGAAGAAGGCAGAGCAAGGATTCAGGAAGAGTGAAAGTAAAAGAAAAGAGATTCCATGAAGATACAAAATGGTACAGTGGAAGGATACTAAGAGAGAAAGAGATAGGAAGGAAGAAATGTGGGAGAGAAAGCATCATTTTAAATACATATAGTAAAACCACAGGGAAATCTACAATATCAATATTCTACTCAAAAACATACTTAAAACAAAGCAACAACAACACACACAAAAAAAAACAGAAAAAAAAAAAAAACAAGCACAAGACTTTATCTGGAAATATCCTGTACATGAACACAGAAAGATGTGGTGAACTAGGGGTAGTATCTGCCTAGAAATGCTACACCAAGGAGAACTAGATGGTCTGACAAGACACCCAGTACTATATATGAGGTACACCTTTAGGTGTTATTGACAGAGTCCCAAGAGATTCCCTAAAAAATGTCTATGACACAAAACTTAGTTGTTCACCAGAATCTCATAGTAAGACAGCATGTATTTTGCCCACAGAACATGAAGAAAGCAAGCTGGATGTGGCCCTTTTGCTCCTTACATTCTGTCTTACAGTCTGTCAGAAGCCATGAATCAGGAAAAGCCAGCAATAGACTTTCTCAAGCAGGAAACTTATGAGCTTCAATAGAATCTAGCCAGACAAGAAGAGCCCATTCCTTGTCACTATAAACCTAACCTAGAGGCTGGAGAGGACCTGTGAGAGTTAATCCTGGGTGTCAACCTGATACAGGTGGCATTAACTAAGATCAAATGAGACCACTTGAAGACATTATCTGAATCATTACATTTACAATACAAAGACCAGCCCTACATCCCATTGGAACCTCCCTAGATCTCATTGGAACCTCCCAGTAGCAGACCAGATAAAAGGAACCAATGAACATTAGACTAGGAAGAAAAGAGAATCTCCAGGAATCCTCCAGCCTTCGGCCACATGGATGGGAGTGACAGCCTTCCAGCTTCATCCACCAGCCATGTCACCTCCACCATGGAAAGACTGCATCTCCCCTCTGGAACCATAAGGTGAATAAATCTCCCTTAAGTTGTTTGACTTTGGGTGTTCTCTCATAGCAGTAGTTAAGAGTAACTGTTACAGGCCCCATGCTCCAGAAGAGAACCCACAAAACCCAGTTCTCACCCTGCATCCAATAACATTCTCATTGAAATTGGTCAATACAGAGAACCACAACTGATCCAAGGGCAGAATGTAAATGACTGAAAAGTATCAACTGCAAGCAGGATATCCAAATCTCCCTGGTCTGTTCACCTCCAAGTCCAGGTACCTCAAAGAGGAAGGGATAGAAAGAATGTTTAAATAAAATCAGGATGAGGAACACAGCAGTACAAAAAGACCAGGGCAAGCGTGGCTATGCAGCAACCAAGTTCACCTGCTAAATAGCTAAGGAGGACTAAGGAGAAATGAAGGAGAGAGAGATTTAGGTATTTCTACCCTTCTAGAATCATCATTGGTGGCTAGAGGAAGTATCTCTTCATGCGTCAGTACAACACGTATGGAAAAAATGCCCATTCATAGCAGGAAGTCAGGCACATGTAAGAACAGACATCGATTATGAGAATTAGTGAGATACACACACACATACACAAAGAGGGACACGGGTACAGTAGGGAAGCTTGTCTAGAAGAAATCACTAAGTGGGAGGAGAGTGAATGAGATAGAGTAATATGTATATGTGGAGGGGGGGGAGAAAAAACAACAAAAATCAACCATAATTCAAAATAAAGCCAAGAAAGAAAAGTATACAGAGTTTTGATAAAAAGAGTAGGCACAAAACCCATATGATACTTTCATGGAATTTATGGAGTAGCTATAGAAATGTTGGTGAAATTCTAACCAAAGTTTAATCTAGAGGTGAGATAGGTTTTTGGCATAGATAATAGTACCAGAGATAATCAAATATGTACAGATTGCTCTGGGAGAAATAGTTATCTGATTCCACCAAGTTACCTGATTCCATCTCTCTATTAGATGTGAGGCACAATTGATGTGTATGACCCCATGTAATTGTGACTATGATATATTTATATAAGGTAGATGACAACACTACGCTCAATACACTGATAAAAGATGGAGAACAGAGAATATGTAAGACAATCTCAACGGTATGACCCTATTAGGTGGAGAAGCAAGGAGTTCAATTCAGCGGTCCAATTTTAGTGCAAATGGTCTCAAAAAAGTTTTCTTGTAAGTTGTTAAGCTATTGTGCTGTGGAATCATAACTTGTAGGTCTTTGCAAACTTGGACAGCTTATGTAGCTTTCCTGTGACTTAATTTCTTCACATGGATGAAGGAGATGATGGCATTGACATACTGAGGTTTCTGAGGATTGAATGGGATAATAGCTGAGAAGTTTAAAATGAATTTTTGATATAAAGTAAGAAATAAATATTAGTTATTTTTAATTTTCAAAGGAATCAATAATTATTTTATAATAAAACAACAGTGCATAAAATAATTGAATTTGAATATCATCTTGAGACGAACAGAGTTGAGAAGGCGTAAGTGTTTTAGGAGGATTCTCTTCTCTCCTCTAGATCCT
Organism: Typhlomys cinereus; assembly: GCA_023101885.1. Classification (NCBI taxonomy): domain Eukaryota; kingdom Metazoa; phylum Chordata; class Mammalia; order Rodentia; family Platacanthomyidae; genus Typhlomys; species Typhlomys cinereus. The sequence goes on from JALPQD010000014.1 coordinate 10,208,953, forward strand.
TCCTTCTTCTTCTTCTTCTCTTCTTCTTTTCTTCTTCTTCTTCCTTCTTCTTCTTCTTCTTCTTCTCTTCTTCTTCTTCTCTTCTTCTTCTTCTTCTTCCTTCTTCTTCCTCTTCTTCTTTCTTCTTCTTCTCTTCTTCTTCTTCTTCTTCTTCTTCTTCTTCTTCTTCTTGCTACTTTACATCTCCTCAAGAGGACATTAGTATTTTACTGATTTGGGGGGTTTTACTACAATGGACAGAAAATAGAATAGAAAAGCAATGATCAATGGAGTAAAGATTTCTATACCGGTCCAATGTAATTAAAAACACAGAGCAGTGGTAGTGAGAAAGGCGAGTGGTCAGATCCACAGGTCCTACCATCAGCAGAGGAGGCACAAAGAATTTTTTTATTCTTTAGTACTTTCATGCATAAATACAATGAATTTATGAATTTTCACCCCTTACTACTTAATCCCTTCCCACACCCCATCCGACTTTAAACTTTTCTCCTTTGCAGCCAGTCTCTTTTTTACTTTCACTTCTTTTTTGCATTTGTGGCCCACTGGGTTTCCTTTGGGATACATTACTAGCAAGTTTCGGATTACCTGCTGGGTCATGGATAACTTATCAGAGCATAAATCATTAAGTAAAGAAAGTCCCCTTCTCCTGAGCATTAAACATATGACTGTTAGGTGCTTGAAATGCGATTAGTAAAAACTGATATTGGTCATGAATGTAAAATGTATATCAGATTTAAAAGGCAAATTCAGAATAGAAAAAGAATGCAAAATGCCATGATAATTGTGCACCAATTGTTATACCAAATATTATTAAATAATTTAGATAAATAAAATACTTTATTAAAATTGATTTCATTTCTTAAATATTGCTACCATAAATTACACAAAAATATTAAAAAAACATATATTTGAAAACATCAGTATATTTTAATTGGGTAACTATACTCTTTGCTTGATAGTCAAAAGAAATGTTGAGGCTCCCCAGAGAAATTACTGTGAATCAGATTTATGGTAGATAGAAAGTCAGAGATGAGAAGGAGCTTCCAGCTTAAGATACACTGGGGTTTCTTTAGGCTTTTTTAATGAAAAGCTGTGCTGCAGTCTCACCTCTGAAAGGTTATTGACTGGAGCCATATGTAAATCTCACAGAAAATATACTTTTCTCAGACTTTGATGATGATTTGTGGTATAAATTTTTTTCTGATGGAAGAAAAATACACAATGTATAGTTAAGGCAAAGTGGGAAATCTATTCCAATTGCCTAATCGCTTTCATATGCTAAGATGGAAAAATAATTATCAAATTAATGTCCATGCTGACATTTCAGGCTTTTTTTGTGTGGCTAGGTATTTTCACTGATTGGCCACATGTATAGACTAACTTCTCCTAATGTTAGCATATTTTTCAATTATATGAAAATTATAATCTCAAGCTATTGGGTACACTCCAATATGTATATATGTAAAATATGTGTATATATAATATATAATTTGTATATCATACCATATATTATGTATCGTAGTACATTACATATGTATATATGGGTACTCTCCACTATTATACATATATTATATGCTATTCTACATATTATATATTGTGTATACATATGTAATTATTTTATTTAAATATTGTGTAGCCTTACTGATCTCTGCTGTTTATGATTTATAAAGCTGAAGTTATTAAGCCTATCACTAAAATGCTATTTTTTTCAATTAGGTCACAGTTACATTAACATTTACTCTGTGAATGTATACACAGTTGACATAAGAAAAGCTGTCAAAGCATATATTTAATAACTTTTTCTGCCACACTTGATAAAAGGAACATCTTATCCTTATTTTGTAAGCTCCATTGCTACTAATTTGATTTCTCTTTGGGACAAGTGGTATTAATATTAGTGATTATATGAGAGGTTTTCATTAGTGTTTGCCTAATGTGCATTATCTTTTATTCTTTTCAGAAGCCACTATTTATATATGACTTTAGTAATCCAACTTAACTAAAGACATTTAACACATTCATTGTTATTGATGTATTATTTTTTATTATTTAAATATGACCACTCTTTTCTATTTGTCATATTTTTACTATCATCATTTTTTCTTTTATAATATACTAAGGAAACATAGGTTAATGAAGTAAACAAATCTTTAGGTTGGTTAACACAATGAATGTTTTTAAATCCTACCTAGATGTAGTTACTCTCCTGATGTGAGACATCATTTGTACACAATTTCAGTAGAGAAAGGGAAGATTTATTTGGTTTATAGTTCCAGAGGAGAGATAAGTCCATCGTAGTGGAAAAAGCATAACAGGTGGCAGAATCTGAAGATGGCTCAGATCACAGCAGTTATCATAAAAACTGAGAGAGCAAGAGACAAACCACAAGAACAAGAAAGGCTAAGTAACCAAAACCACAAGTCTTGTCCCTTCTGACATGCCTTCATCCAGAAGGCTTCACTGCCTCAGGGCATCACTGTTTTCCCAAATATTAAGATTACCTAAGGATTCACACACATGAGCCTGTGAGAGACAACTCACATTCAAACACATCTGTAGGGCACAAAAAAATTGGGTGGGTTTCCTTTCAAGTGATTATTTTGGGGTTGTGTTTCCTTACATATATAATTCATAGTTTTCACAGAAGAGAAAAGGGTTGGAGAATGAGGCATCGGAGCACTTCAGGATGTGGCCAGATACTGGCTCTCCTCCTCCACAAGACATTGCCTAGAATTCAGTCACATAATCCCAGCTAAGGGTAAGGGAGGTTCACAGTAACTGATAGGTGCAATATTTAGATATTTAGGTCTGGTAAGCACCTGCCGGTCCTCACCACACATGCCATTGTTTTTTTTTTTTTTTTTTTTAATTTCATCACTCTGTTACTTCAAATCTTCTTTCCTGTACATTTGCATATAACGAATGCTTACAATATTTTACCCTATTTTTCAACACACATGCATGATTTCCCATCTGTGACTTCTTTTTTTTTTAAGAAGCATAAGACTTTATACCAAACATTCTGTCATTTCTTTCGGCGTCCTTTCTTTTCATGGCTGGACTGAACTACTGATCAATGGGACATTTTCTTTTCAGTAAGATTATTTTGTTTTGTTTTATTTATTTTTCATTTTATTTTTCTCCCATATTTTATTTTTATCCTAATCATACAAGCTTAAAAGGTAACCTTGTCCTCTCCTCCCTCCCCTCCCCAGACGTCTCCCATTGCACTCTCCTCCCTTCCCTCTTCCTTTCAACCCCCCTCCTGCCCTTTCCCCCTTCCTATGCCTCCTCCTTCCTCCCTCCCATCCCCACCCTTTTTTGTGAATGATGAACCTCCCTCTAATGAGGGTTCAGGACTCAGTGGCATAGCCCTGAGCCCCTTCCTGGGCTGCCAATTAGCATGGGAAATCTGTTTATGACTGTTGAATCCCTTGCTTCTGAGGATCCTACTGCCTGGAGCCTTCTCCTCTGTGATCCATGCTAGACTTTGGGGTCTTTCACATGTTAACCATTGTGTAGGTCAGGCAAAGTCCAGTTCTGGCTGCTGCAGCCCTAACTTATGTGGAGTATCTTGCATATCGTTGGTCCTACCCATCTTTAGGCTCTTACAATCTTGCCTTTTTCCCAAGGTTCCCTGAGCTTTAGGATGGGGAGAGATTTGGCCGGTCTGGTTCCAGGTGATTTACATAGGGTCTTTGGTGTTATGAATTATGGTTCGTTGTTGTTTTCAGTTTTGTTCTTCTTGCACTGCCCTTGGCTGCATCCTGACTGGTATCGAAGTCACCTCCTAACCAAAGATAAAAGACTCTTTAAATGAAGATCTTAATGTAAGAGGAGACTCAAAGGTAGATGGAAGAATAGGGGTAGGACACAGTGTGAGCGGGGGTGTCAGTGAACTTCTTTTTTCTTAAATAATACATTGACTTTAGAAGACTTTAACTTCATTCATATTGCTCAGTGAGAAAGAAGAAACCACATGATAATTTGAATAAAAAGCAGATAAGGCAAAAGCTTTAAAAGGAAGAATTAGTAACAGGAGGCAAGGAAAATGAAAATTAAGTTGTAACCATCATGAGAAACACAGAATTAAGGCACTGCAGATGCAGGAAGAAGTGTCCGTATTAGTTCTAATCATGCTTCTATTACTGTGATAAAATACTCCAATACAAGAAACTTAAGAAAAAAAAAGTTATTACTTCCTATAACTTTCTCAAAAGATACCTCTAGCTGGACCAAGTATTTAAACCCATAAACATATAAGAGACAACATTCAAAACATGAAAATCTTTTTCCCTAAGACTAAAAAAATTCCACCCCAAGAAAATGTTTCCTCCTTCCCTCACTTAAAGCTAAGTAAAGAAAACATGGGAGTAGAAGTTACTGGCCAAATTTGCTGGGAATCACCATTCTGGAGTCTTAGACATTTCTGTAGCACAATGCGATGTAGCTCAAATGGATCTCAGTATAGGCTGTGCATAGGAAGATACTGGCTTCAGGACTGTCTGCAAAGTCATCCACCAGAGGGATCCCACACACTCATAGGGACTGGCTATACTTGATATGATTTTGTTGCTTATGATTTTGATTCCATTTTTAAGATGACAAATTGCATAATTACTCCATAGTTTTATACATTTTCCATGCATTTTACTATATTTTTACCAACATTTCTACCATAATAGACCTTCCTGTCATTATGTATCTTCTTCAAGAAAACAGTAATTTTTTTCAAACTCTGAGACACTATTCAAATAAACTGTTTAACTTAAGTACAAAATTCTGTATATGTTTTTGCCACATTCTTCAAATACCTGCCTTTTGTTGAACTCTATCCATTTTTCTTTTGGAATTTTAAGCACATGCCCCTGAAACCACTGCATGTAGGTTTATGGTATTGTGTGCAAAGTTTCATCACTTGCATTACTTTGGGTTTACATATATAGATAGATATAGATATATATAGATTATTATATATTACATGTATATATTATTATGTATTATATTATACTTAGCTTGGATAGTTGCTATTAACATATTTTCAAGTTCATTGGTTAATTGGTTATTTTCCCATTGTGGTCAAGTTTATTTGTGAGCCAGTCAAAAGTTTGCTTATCATATTTTCATTTTAGTCATTTTTTAGTTTCTATCTCTTTACTGATTTTATTCATCTGATCATGTATTATGTCTAATTTTTGTGTCATGTTTCCTTTAAGCTCATTATCATTAATCTTTCTGGGTGTTTCAATATTCATGTCACATACAGATCTGTTTCTATGGGTGGATTTGTGTCAAAGAGTGTGCCTTTTCTTATAATTTTTGTTTATACATTGTTGTTTTCTGTGTTTGCTTTTGTCATATAGGACAGTAGAAAGTGGAGTTAAAAAAGTGCCCCTAGGGGCTGGAGAGGTGGCTCAGGGGTTAAGCCTTCTGCTGGGCGGAAGCGGAGGGGGGGGGTGCTTTTCTGGTCCTGGTAGGGCGGAGCCTGTGAATCCCGGGACGAGTAAACAAGGAGGAGGTGGAGGCGTCCATGGTGATTCCCGAATTCGCCTGTGGTTCTACACACGCACATACATACACACACGCACTATTGAATAAATAATAATAATTTTTTTTTAAAAAAAGTGCCCCTAAAAATAGGCATGCTTTATTCTTACATTGACTTATATTCCAGTAGTTAAATCAATCTAGGCAAGAATTAGCTGGTGCTACTAACTACAGAGGGTCTCAGATTTCTAGCTGTTTAGAGTCACCTTTAGTTAACTTGAGGAGTTGGATGCAGAAGAATTTTTTCAATATCTCCATCAGCATTGGATCTGTCTTTGTGTACCTCACCATAAGAGTTGTCTTCATTCTCTTGTTTCTGTCCTAGCAGTAGACTGCTGTTGCTTATTTATCATTTCTGTTAACTTGGAGGTGACAGTGGTTATTACAGGTGCACTTTGTTGCTCTTGTTCAATCTCATTGTGAGTCTTAGTTACATTTCTTTGTCCAGCTCAGCAGAAGCACTCATACCAACAAGAGAAACTAAAGGAACTGGACAAACCACATCCTTATATGCACAGGACTGTTGAGAGAGGTACAATCTTTACATGCCAGATCAGCATGTCTGGACAAATATACCAAAATTTGTCAACTTCTTTAACCAGTTCTTTCCATCTTATTCACCTGACCAGGATTTATAACATCTATTCATCATACTGGAAGGTGCAGTATTGTCAATGGGACTGATAATTTCACTATCAAGACCTTATAAAGTCCCTGTTCTTTTCCACCATAAACATAGTCCCACCTATCTAGACATCAATCAGACAGTCTCCTGCAGGCTTTCCCAGGGATCAACTCAATTACCAATTCTTCATAACTATGCCAGAACTCAAGCCTTCAATGGACAAGTTGACATTTGTATCTAACTAGAACATTGCCTGCTTTGTATTTCTGATTGATCACATAGAGTATATAGCAAATACTTGTGTATCATTATAAATGTCCCTTGTTCTGTAGCATCCAGAAGTTCTACATTCTTATTGTGCTAACACATTGCCATCACAGATTTATTTTTTAAAATTATTTGAGTTCTTCCTACTAGATTGGATAGCTCTTTGTGTCACACATTCTAAGAAAGACTTTTTGTGCCATTTCTCCTTAATGCTACATGTTTCCCACTAAATTTTTGGTTGCTTGGTTGAAGTATCACATTTGCCCTGTGGTATGTCTATCACAGTTCTCGATTTGTAATTGTTCCATGAGTTCATTACTGAATTAAAGATGAAAGAGCCTGCTTTTTTCAGATTTCTACATAGTGAGTGTAAGTCACATTTCATCTTAAGTTGCAGACAGATCTGCTGAGTCTAGAACTATTTGCTTTCATTTATCATGTATTTACTGATTTATTTCCCAGAATTATTTAAAAATAACATTTTATTGCTCATAGTTTATAAAGCTGCTTCCAAGAAGCCAGTTTTTATGTACTAACTGTTTGAAGCAATCTTTTCTTTCCTTCTGCTGGTCTGCAGGATCTATGATAATTTCTTTCTAACCAAAAGTCATATATTAAAGTCACAATCCCAAACTAATGTTTTTAGAAGTGGGAGCCTTTAAGGAAAGATTAGTCTAGAAGGTGCAGTCTTGTCAATGGGACTGATAATTTTACTATCAAAACCCTATAAATTACCTGTCCTTTTCCAGAATATAAGGATACAGAAAGTTGGTACCAACTAAGAATCAGGAAGCAGTACCCCATTAGATATAATATTGAAATTACCAGGCTCCAAAACTAAACAATTATCTCTTTTGTTGTTTAATAAGTCTTCCATCTATTGGAATTTTTCTTAGAGCAGTCAGAACAACTATTCTGAAAATTTATTATTTTTCTACTTGCAAAATAATTTTCACTTACTCTATTTTAAAACATAGGTTAGAATTACAGGATAACATGCATTTCATAATACTGAAAAATTTCTCATGTACTTTCTAAAAAAATATTGCATGCTGCTTTTTGGCTGCTTAATAAATGATGTTTTTTTCTTTTTTTATTTCTGCTCATACAAACTTAATAGGTACACTGGTCCCCTCCCTCCCTCCACCCCTTCCTGGAACCCCTTGCTCCTTCTGCCCTTTTCCCCTCCCTTCCCCCGTCCCTCCCAATCTCCCAGTGCCTCCTCCCCCCCATCACTTGAGCATATTTTAATGTGTATGTCAAACTTTCCTCTGGGTCTTCCTCTCTGATGAGGTGTAAGGACTCAGTGGCATTTCCTAGACTCTTTCTTGTGTTCCCCTTAAGTATAGGAACACTATTGTGGCTGTTACTCCCTAGCTTCTAAGGATCCTAGTGCCTTTAGTCCATGCTAGACTATGAGGGGTCAATAATGTGTTGGACATTGCACAGGACAGCAAAGTCCTATTATGATTGCTTCGGCCCTAACTTGTATGGAATATCTTGCATATCATTACTTCTCCCATCTTTATGCTCTTAACAATCTTACCGCCCCCTCCTCCGCAAATTTCCCTGAGCTTCAGGATGGGGAGAGATTAGGCTGGCCTGGTTCCAGGTGGTTGATACAGAGTCTCTGATGTTCTGAATTATGGTTTGTTGTATTTGTTTTTTAGTATTGCTGCTCCTGCAATGCCCTTCGCTCCATCCTGATGGGTACTAGATGTCACCACCTGGCCAGAGATAAAAACCTGTTAAATTAGAGTCTTGTTATATGAGTATATTCAAAGGTAGAGGTAATAAAAGTAGGAGACAGTGGTGAGGAAGGGGTCAATCACCCATTTGCAAAATGGTTACTTTCTATCTACCAGACTATATGCCCTCCCCTTCTGGTGAGATCATACCCCATCAGATGCAAGTGATCAGTAAGGAAAGTCTGCGAACCCAAACCAAATGTCTCTTTACTAGGAGCCACCTATTAGGGAGTACATACAGCACTTAATTTTCTGAGTCTGGGATACTTCACTGCATATAATTGTTTCTAATTCCATCCATTTCCCAGCAAATTGCATTAATTCATCATTTTTGGTGGCTGAGTAGTATTTCATTGCATAAATGTACCACATTTTCCTTATCCACTTGTCAACTGTTGGACATTTGGGTTGATTCCATGACTTTGCTATTGTAAACAGTGCTGCTATGAACATGGATGTGCTTGTGCTATCGAGGTGAATTTTTGCTGTATGGAGGGTTATTCCCAAAAGTGGAATAGCAGGGTCATATGGCATTTCAATCTTTAATTTCTTTAAGAATCTCCAGAGGGCTCGCCAGAGTGGCTGTAAGAGCCTGCATTCCTACCAGCAATGTAGGAGAGTTCCTCTCTCTCCACATCCTCTCCAGCATTTGGTGTTGTTTGTATTGCGGATTTCTGCCATCCTGACCAGGGTGAGATGATATCTCAGGGAACTTTTGAGTTGCATTTCCCTGATGGCTAAGGATGCAGACCATTTTTAAAGACATTTGTTAGACATTTAAATTTCGTCCCTGGTAAAGTTTCTTTTAAGTTCCATGGGCCATTTGTTTCCTTAGTGTTAATTTTCTAAGTACTTTTTGCACTCTGGACAATAGAGCTCTATCAGATATGTGGTCAGTGAAGATTTTCTCCCATTCTGTGGGTTGCCTTTGAGCTGGTGTTACAACCTCTTTATCTGAACAAAAGCTCTTTAATTTCACAAGATCCCATCTGTTGAGTCTTGGTTATAGTGACTGTACTATTGGATGTCCGTTTTAGAACTGTTGGCCTAGTCTAATAAGCTCGAGGGAGTTCCCTACCCTTTCAACTATAGTTTTTATAATCTCTGGCCTTATATCGAGGTCCTTGATCCATTTGGAATTAATTCTTGTACATGGTGACAAGTATGTGTCCAGTTTTAATCTTCTGCATGTGGACATCCAGTTTTGCCAGTACCATTTGTTGAAGATGCTGTTCTTTTTTCATTGGATTTTTTGGGGCCCTTTGTCAAATTTCAAGTGGCTGTAGTTGTGTGAGCTTCTATCTGGGTCTTCATCCCTTATCCATTGATCTGTATGTCTAATTTGGAGCATAGATTAAGGTTTGCTTTGGTGATACCTCCAGCAGTGTTTTTGTTACTCAGGATTGTTTCTGCTATCCTGGGTCTTTTGTGCTTCCATATGAATTGTGAGATTGTTTGGTCAACTTCTTTATAGAATTGCTTTGGGATTTTGATAAGTATAACATTGACTCTGTATATTGCCTCTGGTGGGATGGTCATTTTTACGATGTTGATTCTGCCAATCCAGGAACATGGGAGGTCTTTCCACCTTCCGGTGTCTTCTGCAATTTCTTTCATTAGGGTTTTAAAGTTTTCATTGTAAAGGTCTCTTACTTCCTTGGGTAGGTTTATACCAAGGTATTTCATTTTATTAGGGGCTATAGTAAATGGGATCGTTTCTCTCATGGGTTTTTCGCTTCTTTCATTCTGTGCATATAGGAAGGCCACTGATTTTTGTACATTTATTTTGTATCCTGCTACCCTGCGGAACTTCTGTATTAGTTCCAGGAGCTTCCTGGTGGAGCTTTTAGGGTCACACAAGTATAAGATCATGTCATCTGCAAATAAAGATAACTTGACTTCTTCCTTGTCGATTTGAATCCGTTTTATGTCCCTGTCTTTTATGTTCTATTTATGTCCCTGAGACTTCAAGTACAATATTGAATAGAAGTGGTAAGAGTTGACAGGCTTGTCTAGTTGCTGATCAAAGCAGGAATGCTTCGAGTTTTTCCCCATTGAACATAATCCTTGCTGTTGGCTTGTTGTATACAGCTTTTCAAGTTTTTCCCCATTGAACATAATCCTTGCTGTTGGATTGTTGTATACAGCTTGTCAAGTTTTTCCCCAGTGAACATAATCCTTGCTGTTGGCTTGTTGTATACAGCTTTTATTATATTGATAAAGGTTCCTTCCATTCCAACTGTCTCTAGTGTTTTGATTGTAAAAGGCTGTTGGATCTTGTCAAGAGCTTTTTCTGCATCTATCAAGAGTATTATGTAGTCTTGGACTTTGGACAGGTTTATATGGTGAATTACATTTATTGATTTTCGTATGTTGAACCAACCTTGTGTGCCTGGGATAAAGCCTACTTGATCCCCGTGGATGATTTTTGATATGTTTTTTAATCCGATTTGCTAAGACTTTGTTGAGAATCTTTGCATCTGTGTTCATCAGAGAGATTGATTGGCCTATAGTTTTCTTTTTTATGTGTATCATTATTAGGTTTTTGGATTAGCACGATATTAGCATCGTAGAAGGAATTTGGTAGTGTTCCTTCATTTAATATTTAATGGAACAGTTTAAGGAGTATTGGTGTTATTAGCTCCTTAAATGTCTGGTATAACTCTGTGCTGAATCCATCTGGTCCAGAACATTTTTTGGTGGGAAGATTCGAGATTCCTTCATCGATTTCCTCATACGTTATAGGACTATTTAAATAATTCACAACTTCCTGATTCAATTTAGGTAAGTTGTGTTTACTTAGGAATTCATCCATCCCTCTTGTGCTGTCAAATTTCACAGAGTATAAGTTTTTGAAACATGATGCTATAATTCTCTGGATTTCTTGGGTATCAGTAGTGATAACTCCATTTTCACTTCTAATTTTGTTAATTTGGGTTTTTTCTCTCTTGCTTTTGGTTAATGTAGCTAAGGGGTGTAGCAATCTTATTGATATTTTCAAAGAAGCAGCTTTTTGACTGGTTGATTTTCTGTATCATTTTCCTAATCTTGATTTCAGATATTTCTCCCCTTAATTTGCTAATCTCCTCCCTTCTACTGCTTTTGGTATTGGATTGCTCTAGTATCTCTAAAGCTTTAAGCTGCATTGTTATTTATTTCTGATGTTTCTATTTTTTTGATGTAGACATTTAGAGCTATGATCTTACCTCTTAGGACAGCTTTCATTGTGTCCCAGAGATTTTGGTAAGTTGTATTTTCATTATCGTTCACTTTTAGGAAATCTTTAATTTCCTTTTTAATTTCTTCCTGAATCCAATTCTTCTTCAGCATCATAGTGGTAAGTTTCCAGGAGTTAGTGTATTTTTTGTTGTTTGTTGTGTGGTGGATGTTGAGCTTTAGACCATGGTGGTCTGATAGGGTACAGGCTGGAATTTCAAATTTCCTGTATATGTGGAGATTCGTTTTGTGTCCCAATATGTGATCTATTTTGGAGAAAGTTCTGTGTGCTGCTGAGAAAAATGTTTATTCTTTGGTGTGTGGATGAAAAGTTCGAAAGAGATCTATAAGGTCCATTTCAGTAAGGGTTTGATTTAGTTCCAAAGTGTCTCTGTTAAGTTTTTCGCCTCTTGTTCTATCCCATGTTGGGAGGCCGGTGTTGAAATCCCCTAGAATTATTGTTTTGGGGTTGATTTCTTGCTTTAGATGTTGTAGGGTTTGCTTAATGAACGTGGGAGGGAGCTTGTATTGGTGCACATATGTTCAGTATTATTAAGTCTTACTGGTGAATTGTACATGTGACTAAAATGTAGTATCCATCTGTATCTCTTATGATTTTTTTTGGTTTGATGTCCACTTTGCCCAGTAGCATAATGGCTACCCCTGCCTGTTTCCTGGTTCCATTAGCTTGGAGAATTTTGGACCAGCTTTTTTATTTTTAAGATGTGCCTATCTTTTGTCATGAGATGGGTTTCCTGCAGGCAGCAGATTGATGGGTTTGATTTTTAATCCAAGTTTGTAATTTGTGTCTCTTCATCAGTGAGTTAATTCCATTAACATTTAATGTTATAATGAAGAAATTATTTTCAATTCTGGACATTTATTATATTTAGTGGCTTTTGTAAGTGTATTGTTTGGCTTTTAGGTTTTGGTGGTATTATACTTTCCTTTTGTTCTCCAGGATATGCTTGTATTTTTCTTCAAGCTTGAGTATCATTTCACACATTTTTTGAAGGCCTGGTTTGGTGGACATGTAACCCTTCAAGTTGTTTTGTGCTGAAAAATTTTTCTTTCTCCCTCAATCATGATGGATAGTTTTGCGGGGTATATCACCCTGGGTTGACATTTTTGCTCATTCAATACTTGAAGTACATCTCCAAGCTCTTCTTTATTTCACTGTTTCCATTGAGAAGTCATTTGTTATTTTAAATGATTTACCTTTAAAAGTGATTTTTTTTTTCCCTTGAAGCTCTTAGCACCATTTCTTTGACTTGAATGTGGAGTGTTTTAACTATCATTTGCTGTGGCGAGTTTCTGTTTGGTCATATCTGTTTGGGGTGTGGAATGCCTCTTGTATATGGATGGGCCTCTCTGTTTTTAGATGAGGAAAGTTTTCATTAATGATAATTTGAAAAATTTCCTCAAGTGTGGTATTTTGAGATTCTTGCTGTGGTATTCCATGAATATGGATGTTAGGCTTCTTCAGGGTGTCCCGTAACTCTTGAGTATTTCTTTCAATTATCTATTTGGCTTTAACAACCTCTTCCATTGAGCTGGTTAATACTCCCACTTTGTCTTCAAGGTCTGAAATTCTATTTTCTGCTTCCTTAGTTCTGCTGATAAGACTCTCTGTTGATTTCTGGGTTGAAGATAACTTGTCTTTTAGTTCAGTTTTAAACTTTGCTTGAGTCTGTTTTAACTGCTCTATGCCTGTTTTTGTTTCTTGAACTGTTTTTCTCAACTCCTCCATCCTTTAAATATTGCCCTTCTGTTATTCCCCTTTTCACCTCATCACCTGAGGTCTTATATATCTCCTTCCTTAAGGTTTTCACCCTATCCATCCCTCCTATCCCTGCTTAATGGCCCTTTAAAGTTTCCTGGTGTTACAGAAATTCCAAGCTAAGTACATAAGCCTGAATACTCAATGCTAGCATCCACATATAAGAATTAATATGTGGATTTTGTCTTCTTATGTCTGAGATATCTCACTCAGTATATTTTATAATTCCATACATTTGCCAGCAAATATCAAAACAAAAACCTCTATATTATATCAAAAATTTTATTCAAATATATGCAAGGTAACACAGAGAAGGGAAAAAAGTGGTCAATGCAAAATATCCTATGATTCTCCTTAACAGAAGTCATAGGTAATTAAACAAAATTCTAAGTACCAGGAATGTGATCCCTCTTAATAATAAATCCCACCGATATCTCAAAGTTCCCCCAAATTGTGTAGTGCTTTTTGCATTGCTCTTTTTTGCCCTCCAGAAACTGACAGTAAGAACATTTTGCTAAAGACATGACACATGTTGATCATAGGACATGGTAAGAAAGTATCAAACTAGACATAGTCTGGAAGTTTCTTCCTTGCTGTCCAGAATTCATAATACTAGAAATATTATTACGCTTCTGGAGGAGAAAAGTAATCAACAGTCGCATCAATCTGTGAAAGCTGCAAGCTATAACACAACCACCCTGGCAAGTGCCATCTATTAGTGTAATCGAGGTAAGAATGTCAAAGGAGCAACCAAAAATTTTCAGATTGTATTTAAGGCCTGCTTTTCATCAGGGATCATATTTCTGGTACTGTAAACTAAGAAAAGAAACTATGAAAGGGGAAAACATAGGTCTGAGGGGGTACAAACTATAAAAGTTTAACTATAAATACCCTATATCAAACTTCTCTTTAAACATTTGTTGTTATACCCATAGATTGGAGGAGCACTCAGCTTAGAAGCCTCCTTTTGCAAGGAAAGGTGTTTATTACAGAAAAATCACAGTTGGCCAATCTACAGAAAATAAGTTATTGTAGACTATTTGAGCTTAAAAATGATATCTAAACTATGCCCAACCCTAAGGCTCAGGGAACATTGTAGAAGAGATGCGTGATAAGGCTGTAAGAGCTTGGAGGGGGTCAAGAGTATGGGCAGACATTATCAACTGGACATCCCAAAACTGTTGCATTAATGAATTCACTGTAGCTATATGTACTTGCACATTATTTGCATAAGATTTGACCTATGAACATATCTCCAGGGAATGAAATAGATCTCAAGAAGCTGCACACCTCCTTGAGAGACTATTTAGGGTTAATACTAATGGGGTTGAGGAAGCAGAAAATGAATTGCTTAATGGTATCCCCTCTGATGAGTGATTCATGCTCTAGCAAGTGCTCAGGCACAAGTCATCAAAGGCAACCCAGATGAAACTTTATGCTAAAGATGCAAACAAGACACAGAAAAGTAGGGAAGAAGAAGGATTGTAAAGGGAAAATTAATGAGGATGGAATTGAGGATCAGAGTGAAAACATCATAAATTTTCTGTACTCATGTATGAAACACTAAAAGAATAAAATAGATAAAATATTAAAAACCATGTTGATCTTCATTTTCCTATAGACATTATTATTGTGTGATTAGCACTTCATTGTGCATATATTCATATAATCTTTATTACATTATTGTTATTTATTCATATTAATGGCCACATAAACTGATTCCATGACTTGGAGGTCATGAACCTCAAACATGGTTATGCAAGGAAAAACACAATCCTGGCTCCTGGCCATCATTGATCAGACAATTATGTCAACTTTAGCCCTACTGTCTTCTGAATTCATGGTTCCCTTGTTTCTTTCTGTTATGATGTTACCTTATTTTATCCCTGGATCAGCCATATATAAAAATACATAGATTTTTTTCAAAGATTTTCTGATGCTGAACTAAGAATTTTTCTAAACTTCTAGTTTCACAGATGTCAGTAAAAGGGGCCTCTTTTCCTGTCTTAACTTCTACTCCCTGTTTATGGGTTAATTCAAATACCATATGTTCCAGAAATTTCACTCTGAGACCACAAATAAAATATCTTTTAACAGGTCATATAGTAATTTCCTTTATTTTCCTTATTCATTCTTATTTTGCCTTATGATAAGAAATTTTGTTCATATGAGTAATTTTACTTTTAGTTAATGGAATGGCACAAACAAGTGTTTAAGAACTGCTCAATATTAAAATAGATTCAGGAATAACTGATAAAGCATTTATAGATTTGGCCCTGAAACATTAAACTAAGTTAGGAAATATACTAAACTTTTAATAAATGTCTGAATATTGCTAAGGACTGGGTAATTTGAACTAAGTAGACTGTAAAGACAGGAATTATCCTTTAATTTTCTATGGTTAATTATGTAGGAAGTGAAGACATAGGATTTCCATATATAAAAACAGAGTTTATAAAAGTGTAGCTATGATTGCTGAAGCATTACTAATGGAATATAGAAGAAACAAGGTCTCAGCGGATCATTTCTTCATGTCTGAGATTTATATCTGACCTGTCACAGCCTGTCTTTCCACAATACATTATTGATATGAAATTGGACTTGATGTGCACAGTTCATTTTTGTGTATGTATACACATAGATGTGTGAATTGACAGATCACAGAAATTAGTTACCATTTCTCTGGCAATGATAAAAAATTCACAAGTATATACTCATCTATATACTCTTGGGATATATTATTTGAAGACTCATAAAAGCTAAATGGAAAGAATTTTCTTTATGCACAATATATTCTTAGTACTGTATATCAAAGTAGATTTATAAAAGTTACATCATAGACTTAGACAATATAAAGGTAGCGAATAGTAGGACCAGACAGGGAGCTAAAATGTCCTCATTTATATCTTTCTTTTGTATAAATTTCTGTGATTTATTTTGAGAATTCAGTTATGTTCTTGTGTGTTATCATCGTACTCACAACAAAACACTTGACTGGCATCAACCTAGGGAGCATCTTGCTGATTTACCAGTGTTGGCACTCAGAGTGATTTCCATCTTTGTCTCAACTACATTAGATTTGTGAGATCTACACTCCATGAATCAGAAATTTCATCTTCCATTTGTTTTCTAAAATAATGAAGACAGAAGGCAATAAAATATTCAAAACACATAAACATTGCTGTAGAAATGGCTTTCCAAAAGGATATTACTGGTTTGTAGTCAGAAAGTGTAGGTGCTGCCCGAAGATTTGGCTTATCACATACATAAAAATGGATGTTATAGATGTTTAGATAAATGCATAGATAGATAAAATTTGTTATGCATTTTTGGTCTGTTGATACAAAATGCATATAAAAGTGTATTAAGTAAAAAACAGAATGGCTAAAGAGCTATGCTGCATGAGTCTACATCTTGGTTGGATCATGAATTACATCTTTTCTAAAACTGAGTTTTTCTCTGAGTATGTACTATTAGGGTGATAGAAAACAAAGTGTTCAGAATTTCATCCCATGACTAGCAAAGCAATTAATGAATAGTGACAATAAAAAAGTCTTAGTTATGTTCACATAAAGGTGTTCATGCTACTTTTTTGTTATTGGGAGTTATATTGAATAATTCCCATTAAAAAGATTAAAGAACCTAGAAGGGCAGATTATTCCATTATCTGACAAGAGATGCTTCTCCATTTTTGGTCAAAGATTACTCCCTTAGTTAAAGACTTCCTGAGATACTTGGAACCTTCTATCCTTCTTCTTTGTGTGAGACCAGCAAATATTCAAGTATCAATGAGATTTATGTTCCTGGTTCTCATCTTCATACTCTCTCTCTGTCTCTCTCTCTCTCTTTCTGTCTCTGTGTCTGTTTCTGTCTCTCTCTCCCACTCTCTCTCTCACTCACCTATTCACTTTCTTTCTACTCTCTACATCCCTCTCCCTGCCTTTTCTTCTAACTTCAGATTGTTTATCTCCTTTCACAATAATCTCCTTTTTATACATGCATATGCACATACATTTTATATACATTAAGTATATATACATATACGAAGCACCTTTTACATTTAATTGAGAAAATATTAATATGATAATTTTCCATGATTATCTGGCTTTAGCTCTAACTACCAAGTATCACTGTTTGAATAATTTTTGTTATAGGTAAGCAAAAAATTATTTTTATTTATTTATTTATTTTTTATTTCTTCCACTCATGCAAAGTTGATAAGTACCCCATTCCCCTCCTCCCTCTACACCTTCCTGGATCACCTTGCTCCCTCCCCACCTTTTCCCTTTCCTTTTCCCCCTCCCTCCCTTTCTCCCAGTGCCCCTTGCTCCCCAATCCCGGAGCATCCTATAGTGTGCATGTCAAACTTCCCTCTGGGTCCTCCTCTCTAATGAGGTGTAAGGACGCAGTGGCATTGCCTAGACCTCTTTTTTGTGTGTTCCCCTTTAGTATAGGAACACTATTGTGGCTGTTAATTCCTTGTCTCTAAGGATAGTAGTTCTTGTGATCCATCCTAGACTTTGGGGGTTCAATGATATGTTGGTCATTGCGCTGGTCATACAAAGTCCTATAATGATTACTTCGGGCCTAACTTGTATGGAGTATCTTGCATATCATTGCTCCTCTCAATCTTTAGGCTCTTACAATCTTACCACCCCCTCTTCTGCAAATTTTCCTGAGCCTTAGGATGGGGTGAGATTAGGGTGTCCTAGTTCCAGGTTGTTGATGTATTTTCTGAATATGATTTGTTGATTTTCTGAATTATGATTTGTTGATTTTTTTTTCAGTTTTGCTGCTCCTGCACTATCTTTGGCTCTATCCTGATGGTTATTAGATGTCATTCCTGGCCAGAGATAAAAGGATGTTAAAATAGAGTCTTATTATAAGAGTAGATTCAAAGATAGATGGAATAAGAGTAGGAGACCATTAGCAGGATGGTTACCTTCTCTCTGCCAGACTCTATGCCCTCCCTTTCTGGTGAGATCATACCCCATCAGATGCAAATGATCAGTAAGGAAAGTCTGCAAGCCCAAACCAAATGTCTCGTTACTTACTTACAGTCCATGATAGTGGCCTATTTTCTCTGCCATAGCATGATCCCCTCTCTCCTTGTTTCTGGCAGGGCCCTCCTTCCCCTTCCCTCCCTGCCTAGAATCTTTGCAATTATTGTAGGTACTACAGAGACTTATCTTTGAGTGTGTCACTAAGTGGGTTTGGTACTAGGAACCACCTATTAGGGAGTACATACAGCACTTAATTTTCTGAGTCTGGGATACTTCACTCCATATAATGGTTTCTAATTCCATCCATTTCCCAGCAAATTGCGTTAATTCATCATTTTTGATGGCTGAGTAGTATTTCATTGCATAAATGTACCACATTTTCCTTATCCACTTGTCAACTGTTGGACATTTGGGTTGATTCCATGATTTTGCATTTATAAACAGTGCTGCTATGAACATGGTCGTGTTTGTGCTATCGAGGTGAATTTTTGCTGTATGGAGGGTTATTCCCAAAAGTGGAATAGCAGGGTCATATGGCATTTCAATCTTTAATTTCTTTAAGAATCTCCAGAGGGCTCGCCAGAGTGGCTATAAGAGCCTGTGTTCCTACCAGCAATGTAGGAGAGTTCCCCTCTCTCCACATCCTCTCCAGCATTTGGTGTTGTTTGTATTGTGGATTTCTGCCATCCTGACCAGGGTGAGATCATGTCTCAGGGAAGTTTTGAATCGCATTTCCCTGATGGCTAAGGATGCAGACCATTTTTTAAGACATTTGTTAGACATTTAAATTTTGTCCCTGGTAAAGTTTCTTTTAAGTTCCAAGGCCCATTTTTTAATTGGGCCATTTGTTTCCTTGGTGTTTAGTTTTCTAAGTTCTTTGTGCACTCTGGATAATAGAGCTCTATCAGATATGTGGTTAGTGAAGATTTTCTCCCATTCTGTTGGCCGCCTTTGTGCTCAAGTTACAATCTCTTTATCTGAACAGAAGCTCTTGAATTTCATAACATCCCATTGGTTGAGTGTTGGTTATAGTGACTGTGCAATTGGATTTCTGACTAGGAACTGTTGGCCTAGTCCAATCAGCTCCAGGGAGTTCCTGACCCTTTCAACTAGGGTTTTTATAGTCTCTGGTCTTATATCGAGGTCCTTGATCCATTTGGAATTAAGTCTTGTACATGGTGACAAATACAGGTTGACTTTTAATCTTCTGCATGTGGATATCCAGTTTTGCCAGCACCATTTTTTGAAGATACTGTTCTTTTTCCTTTGGATTTTTGGGCCCCTTTGTCTAAGATCAAATGGCTGTAATTATGTGGGCTTGTATCTGGGTCTTCAACCCTTATCCATTGACCTGTGTGTCTATTTTGGTGCCAGTACCAGGCTGTTTTTATAACTATAGATTTGTAGTATAGACTAAGGTTTGATATGGTGATACCTCCAGCAGTGCTTTTGTTACTCAGGATTGTTTTTGCTATTCTGGGTATTTTGTGCCTCCATATGAATTGTGAGATTGTTGGTCAACTTCTTTAAAGAATTGCTTTGTGATTTTGATTGGTATAGCATTGAATCTGTGTATTGCCTTTGGTGGGATGGTCATTTCTATGATATTGATTTTGCCAATCCATGAACATGGGAGGTCTTTCCACCTTCTGGTGTCTTCTGCAATTTCTTTTTTTTGGGTTTTAAAGTTTTCATTGCAAAGATTTCTTATTTCTTTGGTTAGGTTTATGCCAAGGTATTTCAATTTTTTAGGGGCTATAGTAAATGGGATTGTTTCTCTTAGGGTTTTTTCATTTCTTTCATTCTGGGCATATAGGAAGGCCTCTGATTTTTGCACATTTATTTTGTATCCTGATACCCTGCTGAACTCCTGTATTAGTTCCAGGAACTTCCTGGTGGAGTTTTTAGGATCACTCAGGTATATGATCATGTCATCTGCAAATACAGATAACTTGACTTGTTTCGTGCCAACTTGCATCTCTTTTATCTCCCTTTCTTGTCTTATGGCTTCAGTTAAGACTTCAAGTACAATATTGAATAGAAGTGGTGAGAGTGGACAGCCTTGTCTAGTTCCTGATTAAAGCAGGAATGCTTCAAGTTTTTCCCCATTGTGTATAATCCTTGATGTAGGCTTGTTGTATACAGCTTTTATTATATTGATAAAGGTTCCTTTCATTCCAACCTTCTCTAGGGTTTTGATTAAAAAAGGCTGTTGGATCTTGTCAAAAACTTTTTCTGCATCTATTGAGAATATCATGTCGTCTTAAATTTTAGACTTGTTTATGTGGTGAATTACGTTTATTGATTTCCATATGTTGAACCAACCTTGTGTGCCGGGGATAAACCCTACTTGGTCCCCATGAATGATCTTTTTGATGTGTTTTTTAATCCGATTTGCTAAGCCTTTTTTGAGAATCTTTGCATCTGTGTTCATGAAAGAGATTGGCCTATAGTTTTCTTCTTTAAATGTTCTTTATAAGGTTTGGGGATTAAGACCATATTAGTTTCATAGAAAGACTTTGGACTGTTTCTTCCTTTGCTATTTGATGGAACAGTTTGAGGAGTATTGGTGTTATTAGCTCCTTTAATGTCTGGTAGAACTCTGTGCTGAATCTATCTGGTCCTGGACATTTTTTGGTGGGAAGACTGGAGATTAGTTCATCAATTTCCTCATATGTTATAGGACTATTAAAATAATTCACAACTTCCTGATTCAATTTAGGTAAGTTATGTTACTTAGGAATTCATCCATTTCTTTTGTGTTGTGAAATTTCACAGAGTATAAGTTTTTGAAATATGACGTAATAATAATCTGAATTTCTTGGATATCAGTAACCATTTTCATTTCTAATTTTGTTAATTTGGGTTTTTTTATCTCTTGCTTTTGGTTAATTTAGCGAGGGGTGTAGCAATCTTATTGATTTTTAGGAAGAGCCAGCTTTTTCATTGCTTGATTCTCTGTATCATTTTCCTAATCTCAATTTCAAATATTTCTCCCCTTATTTTGCTAATCTCCTCTTTTCTACTGCTTTTGGTATTGGATTGCTCCAGTGTCTCTAAAGCTTTAAGCTGCATTGTTAAGTTGTTTATTTCTGATGTTTCCATTTTTTTGATGTAGGCATTAAGAGCTATGAACTTACCTCTTAGGACAGCTTTCATTGTGTCTCAAAGATTTTGGTAAGTTGTATTGTCATTATCGTTCACTTTCAGGAAATCTTGAATTTCCTTTTTAATTTCTTCCTGAATCCAGTTCTCATTCAGTATCATAGTGTTAAGTTTCCAGGAGATAGTGTATTTTCTGTTGTTTGTAGTGTGGTGGATGTCGAGCTTTAGACCATGGTGGTCTGATAGGGTACAGGCTAGAATTTCAATTTTCTTGTATATGTGGAGATTCGTTTTGTGGCCCAATATGTGATCTATTTTGGAGAAAGTTCCATGTGCTGCTGAGAAAAATGTATATTGTTTGGTGCGTGGATGAAAAGTTCGATAGAGATCTGTAAGTCCATTTCATTAAGGGCTTGATTAAGTTCCAAAGTTTCTCTGTTAAGTTTTTGACCTGTTGATCTATCCCATATTGAGAGAGCGGTGTTGAAATCCCCTAGAATTATCTTTTGGAGGTTGATTTCTCACTTAAATGCAGTAGGGTTTGCTTAATGAATGTGGAGGGGCCCGTATTGGGTGCATATATGTTCAGTATTGTGAAGTCTTCCTGGTGAATTGTACCTGTGACTAAAATGTAGTATCCATCTTCGTCTCATGATTTTTTTTGGTTTGATGTCCACTTTGTCTGATAGCATAATGTCTGTTTCCTGTTTCCTGGTTCCATTAGCTTGCAGAATTTTGGACCAGCCTTTTATTTTTAGGATGTCCATATCTTTTGTAGTGAGATGGGTTTCCTGAAGGCAGGAGATTGATTAGTTGTGGTTTTTAATCCAAGTTTGTAATCTGTGTCTCTTCATCAGTGAGTTAATTCCATTAACATTTAATGTTATAATGGAGAAATTATTTTTAATTCTGGACATTTTTTGTGTTTAGTGGCTTTTGTTTGGCTTTTAGGTTTTGGTGTTAATATACTTCTCTTCTGTCCTCATGGATATGCTTCTTTTTTTCTTCAGTCTTGAGTATCATTTCATGCATTTTTTGAAGGCCTGGTTTGGTAGACGTGTACGCTTTCAAGTTGTCTTTGTGCTGGAAAACTTTTCTTTCTCCCTCAATCATGATGGATAGTTTTGTGGGGTATATCAGCCTGGGTTGACATTTTTGCTCATTTAATACTTGAAGTATGTCTCTCCAAGCTCTTCTTGCTTTTACTGCCTCCATTGAGAAGTTATTTGTTATTTTAATAGGTTTACCTTTAAAAGTGACTTGTTTTTTTTTTTTCCCTTGAAGCTCTTAGCACCATTTCTTTGTCTTGAATATGGAGTGTTTTGACTATTATTTGCGTGGCGATTTTCTATTTTGGTCATATCTGTTTGGGGTGCAGAATGCCTCTAAAAATGAAAAAAAAAATCCCTGGAATTAAGCTGAGCTAGAAGTTGAATTTCAGTTCCTCTCTATCCAGTCTCCAAAAACCATATAGGCTACAAAAGCTTTAACAAATTGCAGTTATTTATTAAAAATTTTATTGACATATATTCATTGCATAAAATGATGTGTTTCATGAAGACAAGTTTATAGGTATTATTACCTTTGGCTATAACTCACCCTCTTCTCCCTCTTGTCTGCTTTCATTAGTCTCCAAGGATGTAATTTTCTAATGTCAATGTTTCTTTTTCTTTATAATCATGATAATGCTGGCCTTATTACATTGTTTTATATATATGTGTGTGTTTGTGTGTGTGTGTGTGTGTGTGTGTGTGTGTGTGTGTGTGTGAAAAGTTTATATGTACATACACACATATGCAGATGAAGCTAATACTTCAGCTTTTTCTTATGGTAGGCATTTACTGAAAGAATGTCATGATATATGAGATAAATGTTGAAGAGAGTACAAATATCAAATTACTGTTCTATTGTTTAAAATTAGTGTGATGAAACACAATAAAGCAGAAATAGCTCCCTGTATATCTTCAAATTGGGTTATCGTACAAGCATATTTCTGTATTCCCAGACACTATATACTAAATGGTAGAATAATTGTTTATTAAGATGAAACAACAAATATCTCCATCATACATTGTTAAGACAAGTAAACTATGCAGAGATTAAGTCCTTAAGCCTACTTTCAACATTTGTAGTATTTAAACAGATAGGAATAGGTATACAGAAAATTGAAAATTTTCAAGAAAATTATTGTTAAAAAAATCAGTGGCTCTCCTATACACCAAGGATAAATAAAGTGAGAAAGACCTGAGAGAAGCAATACCAGTTACCATTAATGTTCAAAAATCATTGGAAAGAAAAAAATTCTGCTGTTTAAAAGCTGATGTTTTTACAAATCAGAAGTATATTACAGGTGAAAAACATGTATGATATATGGCCACAAAATAATAATTGGAATAGAATAAAAATATCTAAATCACAGTGGTAGAAAATAAGCAGCATTTAATGACTGTTATCACAAAGATGTAAGCAAATCAGTGGCATGTAATCTTATTATTTATGAGAAAATTGTAAATTAAGACAAAATTAGATACAAATTTACATTCATCAGTGTGACAAATTTTTAAAAAGTCAAGTCATTGTGATGGAAAACTTTTCTTTCTCCCTCAATCATCATGGATAGTTTTGCAGGGTATATCAGCCAGGGTTGACATTTTTGCTCATTTAATACTTGAAGTATGTCTCTCCAAGCTCTTCTTGCTTTTACTGTTTCCATTGATGGAAATCGAAGTTGTTACAATTTTATGAGAAATGCTGTCTTCTGTTGATAAAGAATTCATATTTCCATAAAACAATTTTCCAAAGCAATGCAATGCAAAATATATGCATAGTTATATGTTATGACATTTGATGGAGAGATGGATACAATTATGTACTGACTTCCAGAAGCCTGATAGGCTCCAGAAGATCATTTCAGATCTAAAAGCATTTGAAAAGAAAATAGTTAGAACCAATCTCAGTCCATTTATAGAAAATAATAAATGAATGGGAAGACCAGCACAAAGCAGCATTCTACAAGAATGAAAATTAATGATGTAAATCACAGTTTGTAAATGTGGATGAGTTTCTTCCAACAATAATTTTTAAAGAAAAGAACAGTGCATTTTCATCACCAAATAGAACTTCAATCATACAAAAGGTCCTGTGTCTGAGCCTGGGGAGGAAGCTTTGTAGTGAAAAGGAGGGGAATCTGGTGAGGTAAGGTGAAGTGAGGTAGAAAGGGTAGAGGGGAAAGTAGTTGTAGTATATTATACACACATATGGAGCTGTCAAGGATACAAAATTCAACAAAAGAAAAGTAGGAAAAATGCCCACTCAAATTTATGTGTTTGAACAATTGGTTCTCAGCTGCTTGCACTGTCTGAGTGGTTGTGGAACCTTTGAGAGGGGGCATCTAGCGACAGGAAGTTGATTTCTCGGAGGCAGACTTTGAGGTTTAAAGTACAAACCCGGTCCCTTTTTTTCACCCCACCCCGCTCTGCTGGTCAGGACGCGCACGCGCGATCCAGCCGGGGCCTCACCGCGCGCTCTAGGACCCCCCAGGTCAGCCCACAGGGACCCGGCTCCGACTCCCGCCATCCAGCCGGAGCCGCGCGGGGGCCGAGGGACGAGGAGGACCTCCCCCTGCGCCCGGGCCCCGCCCCAGCTGCCCTCGGGTTAAATAGCTCCACGCCTACGCGCCCATCCTCCCTTTTCACCCCACCCCGGTCCACCGGTCAGGACCCGCACGCGGTCCAGCCGGGCCTCACCCCACGCCCTAGGTAAGTCCCCGTTCGGGCCCCGCCCACCAGTACAACAGGCCAAATAATTCAGTTTAGTGAAATTGAGAGATCTTAAGAGTTAAAATGACAATGCCAAAGTCAAAGTGCAAATCCATGAGAAGCAACACTCAAGTAAACAAATTTCCCACTGAAGGAATTAATCCCATAATGTTAGACTCCAACAAGAACAAACCCGCGGAAAAAGGCCAAGAAAGCCTGACCCAGGATAACGACTTTCAAAATATGATCATTACCATGTTCAATACTATGAAAGAGGAAATCCGGGAGGAATTACATAATCGAATCAATCGCTTTGAAGAGGAACACAACAGACATCTGGAGGAGTTGAGAAAAACAGTGCAAGAAACAAAAAGTGGCATAGAGCAGTTAAAACAAACTCAAGCAGAGTTTAAAACTGAGCTAAAAGACAAGTTATCTTCAACCCAGAACGCCACAGAGAGTCTTATCAACAGAACTAATGAAGCAGAAAACAGAATTTCAGACCTTGAAGATAAAGTGGGAGTACTAACCAGCTCAATGGAAGAGGTTGTTAAAGCCAAAAAGATACTTGAGAGAAATATCCAAGAGATATGGGACACCCTGAAGAAGCCTAACATGAGTATTCATGGAATACCGGAGCAAGAATCTCAAAATACCACCCCTGAGGAAATTTTTCAAACGATCATCAAGGAAAACTTTCCTCATCTAAAAAAAGAGAGGCCCATTCATATACAAGAGGCATTCCGCACCCCAAACAGATACGACCAAAATAGAAGCACACCGCGGCAAATAATAGTTAAAACACTCCACATTCAAGATAAAGAACTGGTGCTGAGAGCTTCAAGGGAGAAAAAACAAGTCACTTTTAAAGGCAAACCTATTAAAATAACAAATGACTTCTCAGTCGAAACAGTAAAAGCAAGAAGAGCTTGGAGAGACATACTTCAAGTATTGAATGAGCAAAAATGTCAACCCAGGCTGATTTACCCTGCAAAACTATCAGTCATGATCGAGGGAGAAAGAAAAATTTTCCAGCACAAAGACAACTTTAAGGGATACATGGCCACCAAACCAGGCCTTCAAAAACTGCTAGAAATGATACTCAAGCGTGAAGAAAAAAACAGGCATATCCAGGAGAACAGAAGGCAAATATAACACCATTAAAAGCGAAGCAATATACTTATAAAAGCTACTAAACATAATAAATGTCTGGAATTAACAATAGTTTCTCCATTATAACACTAAATGTTAATGGACTTAATTCACCGATCAAGAGACACAGATTACAAACTTGGATTAAAAATCACAATCCATCAATCTGTTGCCTGCAGGAAACCCATCTCACCACAAAAGATAGGCACGCTCTAAAAATAAAAGGCTGGAAAACAATTCTACAAGCAAATGGAAGCAGAAAACAGGCAGGGGTAGCCATTATGCTATCAGACAAAGTGGATTTCAAACCAAAAAAAAATTATAAGGGACACGGATGGATACTACATTTTAGTCACAGGTACAATTCACCAGGAAGATTTCACAATACTGAACATATATGCACCCAATACGGGCCCCTCCACATTCATTAAGAAAACCCTACAGCGTCTAAAGCAAGAAATCAACCCCCAAACGATAATTCTTGGGGACTTCAACACCGCCCTCTCTACATGGGATAGATCAACAGGTCAAAAGCTTAACAGAGACACTTTGGAACTTAATCAAACCCTGAAAGAAATGGACCTCACAGATCTCTATCAAACTTTTCACCCACGCACCAAAGAATACACATTTTTCTCAGCAGCACACGGAACTTTCTCCAAAATAGATCACATATTGGGCCACAAAATGAATCTACACATATACAAGAAAGTTGAAATTCTAACCTGTGCCCTATCAGACCACCACGGCCTAAAGCTGGACATCCACAACACATCAAACAAGAGAAAATACACTAACTCCTGGAAACTTAACACTATGATGCTGAATGAGAACTGGATTCAGGAAGAAATTAAAAAGGAAATTCAAGATTTCCTGAAAGTGAATGATAACGAAAATACAACTTACCAAAATCTCTGGGACACAATGAAAGCTGTTCTAAGAGGTAAGTTCATAGCTCTTAATGCCCACGTCAAAAAAATGGAAACATCAGAAATAAACAACTTAACAATGCAGCTTAAAGCTTTAGAGAAACTAGAGCAATCTGATCCCAAAAGCAGTAGAAGAGAAGAGATTAGCAAAATAAGGGGAGAAATATCTGAAATCGAGACTAAGAAAACGATAGAAAAAATCAACCAATCAAAAAGCTGGTTCTTTGAAAAAATCAACAAGATTGATACACCCCTAGCTAAACTAACCAAAAGCAAGAGAGAGAAAACCCAAATTAACAAAATTAGAAATGAACATGGAGTTATCACTACTGATACCCAAGAAATCCAGAGAATTATAACATCATATTTAAAAAACTTATACTCTGTGAAGTTTGACAGCACAAAAGAGATGGATGAATTTCTAAGTAAACACAACTTACATAAATTGAACCAGGAAGTTGTGAATTATTTAAATAGTCCTATAACATATAAGGAAATTGAGGAAGTAATCTCGAATCTTCCCACCAAAAAATGTCCTGGACCAGATGGATTCAGCACAGAGTTCTACCAGACATTTAAGGAGTTAATAACACCAATACTCCTTAAACTGTTCCATCAAATAGCAAAGGAAGGAACACTACCAAATTCCTTCTATGAAGCTAATATCGTTTTAATCCCAAAACCTAATAAAGATTCACTTTAAAAAGAAAACTATAGGCCGATCTCCCTGATGAACACAGATGCAAAGATTCTCAACAAAGTCTTAGCAAATCGGATTC
Organism: Typhlomys cinereus; assembly: GCA_023101885.1. Lineage (NCBI taxonomy): Eukaryota > Metazoa > Chordata > Mammalia > Rodentia > Platacanthomyidae > Typhlomys > Typhlomys cinereus. Next base: position 10,236,862 of record JALPQD010000014.1, read on the forward strand.
AAAAACATATCAAAAAGATCATTCACGGGGACCAAGTAGGCTTCATCCCTGGCACACAAGGTTGGTTCAACATACGCAAATCAATAAATGTAATTCATCATGTAAACCAGTCCAAAGTCCAAGACCACATGATACTCTCGATAGATGCAGAAAAAGCTTTTGACAAGATCCAACAGCCTTTTATGATCAAAACGCTAGAGACAGTAGGAATGGAAGGAACCTTTATCAATATAATAAAAGCTGTATACAACAAGCCCACAGCAAGGATTATGCTCAATGGGGAACAATTGGAAGCATTCCCACTTCGATCAGGAACTAGACAAGGCTGTCCTACTCTCACCACTTCTATTCAATATTGTACTTGAAGTCTTAGCTGAAGCCATAAGACAAGAAAGGGACATAAGAGGGATTCAAATCGGCAAGGAAGAAATCAAGCTATCCCTATTTGCAGATGACATGATCTTATACCTGAGTGATCCCAAAAACTCCACCAGGAAGCTCCTGGAACTAATTGAGAAGTTCAGCAGGGTGGCAGGATACAAAATAAATGTGCAAAAATCAGAGGCCTTCCTATATGCCCAGAATGAAAGAAGTGAAAAAGCCTTGAGAGAAACCATGCCATTTACTATAACCCCTAAAAAAATGAAATACCTTGGTATAAACCTAACTAAGGAGGTAAAAGACCTTTACAATGAAAACTTTAAAACCCTAAAGAAAGAAATTGTAGAAGACACCAGAAGGTGGAAAGACCTCCCTTGTTCCTGGATTGGCAGAATCAACATTGTAAAAATGACCATCCTACCAAAGGCAATATACAGATTCAATGCTATACCAATCAAAATCCCAAAGCAATTCTTCAAAGAAGTTGACCAAATAATCTCAAAGTTCATATGGAGGCACAAAAGACCCAGGATAGCAAAGACAATCCTGAGTAACAAAAACACTGCTGGAGGTATTACCATACCAAACCTAAGTCTATACTACAAATCCATAGTTATAAAGACAGCCTGGTACTGGCTCCAAAATAGACACACAGATCAATGGATAAGGATTGAAGACCCAGATATAAGCCCACAAAGTTACAGCCATTTGGTCTTTGACAAAGGGGCCCAAAGAATCCAATGGAAAAAGAACAGCATCTTCAACAAATGGTGCTGACAAAACTGGATCTCCACATGCAGAAGATTAAAGCTGGACCCGTACTTGTCACCATGTACAAGACTTAATTCCAAATGGATCAAGGACCTTGATATCAGGCCAGAGACTTTAAAAACCATAGTTGAAAGGATAGGGAACTCCCTCGAGCTGATTGGGCTAGGCCAACACTTCCTAAACAGACATCCAATGGCACAATCACTGCTACCAACTCTCAATAGTTGGGATCTTGTGAAATTAAAGAGCTTCTGTTCAGATAAAGAGATTGTCACATGAGCTCAAAGGCAACCCACAGAATGGGAGAATCTTCACTAACCACATATCTGACAGAGCTCTACTGTCCAGAGTGCACAAAGAACTTAGAAAATTAAACTCCAAGGAAAACACTGGCCCAATTAAAAAATGGGCCCTGGAACTTCAAAGAAACTTTACCAGGGATGAAATTAAAATGTCTAACAATTATCTTAAAAATGCTCCACTTCCTTCGCCATCAGGGAAATGCAAATCAAAACTTCCCTGAGATATCATCTCACCCTGGTCAGGATGGCAAAAATCCACAATACAAACAACGACAAATGCTGGAGAGGATGTGGAGAGAGGGGAACTCTCCTACATTGTTGGTGGGAATGCAGGCTCATACAGCCACTCTGGCGAGCCGTCTGGAGATTCTTAAAGAAATTAAAGATTGAAATGCCGTATGACCCTGCTATCCCACTTTCGGGAATAACCCCCCATGCAGCAGAGGTTCGCCTCGATAGCACAAGCTCGACCATGTTCATAGCAGCACTGTTTACAATAGCAAAGTCATGGAATCAACCTAAATGTCCAACAGTTTACGAGTGGATAAGGAAACAGTGGTACATCTATACAATGGAGTACTACTCAGCCATCAAAAATGATGAATTACTGGAATTTGCTGGGAAATGGATGTCATTAGAAAGAATTATATTAAGTGAAGTATCCCAAACCCAGAAAATTAAGCACCGTATGTACTCCCTAATAGGTGGCTCCTAGTACCAAACTCACCCAGCCCACATTGAGACACTCAAAAGTAAACCTATGTAACACAGTAATTGCAAGGATTATGAACAAGAGAGATGGGTTAGGAGGGCCACACCAGAAACAAGGAGAGAGGAGACCATGTTACAGCAGAGAAAATAGGCCTCCACCAAGGTCTGCAAGTAAGTAATGAGAAACCTGGTTAAGTTCACAGACGTTCTTTCCTGATCTCACCAGAAGGGGAGGGCATATCGTCTAGCAGATAAAAAGTAATCATTTTGCAAATGGGTGATGGACCCCTCCCTCAGTGAGGTTTCCTACTCTTATTACATCTACCCTTGGATGTGCTATTACAACAAGACTCCAGTTTAACAGCTTTTTGTCTCTGGCCAGGGGGTGACATACAGTGCCCAGCAGAATGGAGTGAAGGGAATTGCAGGAGCAGCAAAACTGCAAAAGAAAATCAACAAACCACAATCCAGAACTTCAGAGACTCTATATCAATCACATAGAACTAGGCCAGCCTAATCTCTCCCCATCCTGGAGCTCAGGGACATTTGCGGAAGAGGGGGCGGTAAGATTGTAAGAGCAAAAGGATGGGAGGAGCAACGATTTGCAAGATTCTCCACAATAGTTGGGGCCAAAGCAATCATAATGGGACTTTGCATGCCCTGCGCAATGTCCAGTGCACTGTTGCCCTCATAAAGTCTAGTATCTGTTAAGGGCACCGAGACCCCTGGAGGCAAGGGATTGACAGCCATAGTAGTGATCTTATGCTTAAGGGGAACAAGAGAAAGGGCTTATGGAAATGCCACTGGGTCCTTATATGTCATTGGAGAGGAGGACCCAGTGGAGAGATAGGCGTACACAATAAAGGACTCTCTGGGAATTGGGGGGGAGGCACTGGGGGAAGGGGAGGGGGAGGAGGGGGGAGGGAGGGAACTGGTAAAAAATTTTAAAATGTATAATTAAATTTTTAATAAAAAAAATAAAGTACAAACCCACTTGTGGTTGACTGGTCATTTTAACAATGCTAAGTCTGTGGATACAGGAAAATAAAAGATCTTTCCATCTTCTGGTGTTCTCTGCTCTCTCTGCTCTCTCTCTCTCTCTCTCTGGTTTTAAAGCATTCATTGTATAGATTTTTTCACATTCTTGATTAGGTTTATTCTAAAGTATTTCATTTTTTAGGACCAATGGTAAATAATATTGTTTATCTTGAGTCTTTCTCACTTAATTATCCTTGGTGTATAGGACAGCACTGATTTTTGAACATTAATTTTGTATCCTGCCACTTTACTGAACCTATTTATTAGTTCCAGGAGTTTCCTTTCAGAATTTTCAGAGTCTTTGAGGTATAGAATCATGTCATATGAGAATAAAGATAATTTGATCTCTTCTTTTCTAACTTGTATCCCTTTTATCTCCCTCTCTTGTCTTATTACACTAACTAAGACTTCAAGTACAACATTCAATAGAAGTGATGAGAGTGGACAGCTTGGTCTATTTCCAGATCTGAGTGGGAACATTTCCAGTTTTTCACCATTTAGGATAATTTTTTGCTATAGATTTGCTGTATATAGCTTTATTATGCTGATAAGTTTTCATTTCAACCCTCTTTCTCTAGGGTCTTAATGATAATGGAGTGAAAAGCTCTTTCAGCATCAATTGAGTAAATCATGTAATTTTTGTCTTTGCATTTGTTTATATGGTTCATATTTAAGCAATACAACCAAAACTCCAACCCATCCCTCACAGAAATTGCAAAACAATCTCAAATTTAAAAAAACATCAAAGACCCATGACAATGAAAAAAATTCTGAATAATAAAGCCTCTGAAGGACATATCACCAAACCATATCTTAAAATATACTATAAACCATAGTGATAAAAGAAACTTGTTATTGGCTCCACAAAAGAGCTATAGACCAATGGATTGGAATTAAAGACCCACATATCAGTGCACACTCATATACAGTCAACTGATCTTTGACATAGATGCTAAAAAATTAGAGAAAGGATAACATCTTCAAAAAATGTTGTTGGAAAAATAGGATATCTGCATGCAGAAGAATAAAATTGAACCCTTATTTGTCTCCCTGCATAAAAATCATCTCCAAATAGATCAAAGACCTCAATGTTAAACCAGAGACTGTAAAACTACTAGAAGAAAAATTGATTGGCCTTGACTAGCATTTCCTCAATATGACTCCAAAGGCACAGAGAATAAGTGCAGCACTGAACAAGTGGATCTATACGAAATTAAAAAGTTTTTGCTCAACAAAAGAAACTGTTAATCAAGCAAAAATAAACCTGTAGAATGGGAGAAAATTTTCACTAACTACACTTCTGATAGAGGACTAATATCCAGAGTATACCAAGAATGTAAAAAATTAAATACCAAGGAAGTAAACAACCCTATTAAAAATGAATTATAGAACTGAAAAGAAACTTCTCACAAGGGGAAATTCAAATGTCTAACAAACATCTTAAAATGTGTTCTCATTAGAGAAATGGAAATTAAAACCATCTTGAAATATCATCTTACTCCAGTCACAATGGCTAAAAGCTCAAACACAAAAAACAGCAAATGATGGCATGGATGCAAGGAAAAGGGAACTCTCATGTATTACTAATAAGATTGTAAACTCATACAGCTCCTTCAGAGATCAAGTCAAAAAAGTCACATGTATATCATGTTCATAGCAGCTCTTTTCACAATCCCAAAAAAATGAAATCAACCTAGATGCCCAGCGTCTGGTGAATGGCTAATTAAAGTGTAGTATATATAAACAATGGAATATTATTCTTGTCAGGAAAGATGAACTAATGAAATTTGCCAGTAAATGGATGGAACAGGGAGAAATCATACTGAGTGAAGTAACCCAGACACAGAAAGATGACTCTATATGTTCTACTTTATAGGTGGTCAAAGCATTAAAACTTCAGCTTAATATAATGAAACAGAAACTCTTTCAACACCAACAAAAAATGAGGAACCCAAATCTAGGGTGTGTGAAAAAAGATACATAAGAGCAAGTACAAGATAACATGGTTAAACAGTAAAGAAAAGGCTTTTACTTAAGAAAAGTCTTAAAGACAGAAATAGGACACAGTATATAGTAGGATTAGCCTCCAGTAACCAACTATTTGCTTACTAGTCACTAACCCTCCTACACTTCAAGGACTGGGAGTGCACACCTGGCAATATAAATCAGTTTAACCAACAGTGGATGCATAGAGAACTTATAGTAGACTATATTAGATACCTTAGTACTAACCACAAATACCTGATAGCAAACCTGCATCTAAACATCTTTATCTTTAGATAAGTAAAGATTTCAACACCCAAACAAGATACAGCCTAGAGCAGTGGAAGAGCAGTGAAATAGGTAACAGCAACTGACCAGAGTTCAGAGTACTGGTGCACTAAAATGCTTAGCTGGAATCAGCCCGACCAAATCTCACCCCATGTTAAGGTCTAAGGAATCTTGCAGAAGACAGAGGTGGTAAGATTATAAGAGCCTAAAGATGGGGAGGTCCATACTGGCCAGGACATTCAGAACATTCTACTCAAGACAGGGCTGCTGCATCCAGGAACTCACTGCAATGAGATTTATCCCCACTAAATCTGCACAATGAGGGACGTATTAATATTCCCACATAGACTAGGGAGGAACTCAGGAGAAGTAGCTACAGGGGCTAGGACTAGACAGGTGAAGAGGAGTGTCCCAATCAGTAGTTCTACCCAAGGAAGAGCCACTTAATCTGCCATAGAGGCCTGAGTCCATACTGGAGCAGACAACCTGAAGGGAATCCTGGGGCCTCCACAAGCAAACAGGCATGAGGATGGGAGGGAAACGGATGGCTTGGTGAAGGCAAGGGAACATGGAAAACGAAGGGAGAGGAAGGGAGGGGGAAAAGAGGAGGGTAGGGAAACCACTCGTTATGTTTGTAAAGCAATAAAAATAAAATTAAAACTTTTTAAAAGTCCAAATCCAATCAATTGCTGTCCCATTTCTCTGATCTGTGAGTTTGAATGGGCTCTCAGCCTCAGATTACAACCACCACAGAGGAGTATTGCCATTCTTTCTTGCCAAAATGCAACTGAACATTAAATTTTGAGCCAAAATAAGTCATGCGTGGTTATAGCAATAAGAAAATAGCTAACATAGTGTGCTACTCAATTTCTTTCATAACACAATTTATAAGAATATACATTGCGTTCACAATTATACACACATATTTTAGATTAGCAGATGTCATTAGAGAATGTAAGCTCAAGAGACAGAAGATTTCAGCTATTTTTCAAGTTCATTTTTATTTTGTTAAAATTATCAAAAACATGATAAAGATATGAAGATCTGTTCATCTAGGATTTTCATCAGAGGATTCTACATCCCATTTCATTGCGTGTGCATAAATATGTACATGTGTATATGTGCATATCTTGATAACTCTCCCCAGAGCATCCTTACCTACCCCTCTAAGTTTTGAAGTACTATTAATTGTAAGCTTTGACTTTTGCTTTTATTGCCTTTATAGTCTGTATTACAACATTTTGTACATTTATCCCTTAGTCATCACAGGAGACTTACCATATCCCTTTTGGGCAATGAGGAAAATGAGTTTCAGGAAAGTGAAGTAACCTTCATGGTTACAGGGCTGAGACTGGAAGGTTGGCAGTGGGGCTGTGGAGCTCGCACTATTAACCACCATGCATTAGAAACACTGAAACTACTTGAGTGTGCAACCCAGTGTTTATCTTGTAAGGTCACCTTGGTTTCTAAGTGGTGAGCAAAATATGAAATGAACAGTGTGTTAATGTAAGGCTTCTTGCATCTCAAAGGGAAAAAGATGGTTTCTCCTGAATCCAAATATGAGTGACTATGGCCTGGAAACACAGATTCAGGTTGCACTGAAGTACTGTGGTAATAGTTTTATAATCAGAGAACATAGGAAACCATAAATCATGACACTTTTCAAATACGTTGGTGGAAACATCAGACAGAAATGTTACAGACATTACTTGAGGACATTCTTAGCTTTTTGTTTGGTGGGAGCAAGTGGTCTAATGAGTTAATACATTTCAGATTTCACCTGATAGTCACAGGATATTAGGACAGACACAGAGGAAGGGCAAGAAATGGTTATTAAAGTGTGGTGTTAATGATCACTTAAGATAAATTGCAATTTTCAATATCCCTGTCCTCTCCATGGCTACTGAATGTTCAGCTGAGTCAGTGTAGCTTGTTTCCACAAACCTACTTCACAGTTGCATGTGTTTGCATACATCTACTTTATGGCATGTCTCTATTGAACCAGTGAGACCCGTGAGCTTCTGATATTTTCCTTTCAAAACTCTCAACTTTTTCTATCACATATTCCCTTACATTGAAGGCCAAAGTTTGCAGCAAAACAAAAAATTAAAATGGACCAAATTGTGAAGTGTTTTGGCTCGTTTAAATGATGCAACTTTGCTACATTCATTGATTTGTGAAAACTCAGTGGTGTAAAAACTAAAACAACATATAAGCAACTAAGTCTTTAACAAAGCTCAGTTTCAATCTCCTGTCTAAAAAGTGAGGTCAAGAATATGGGTGATGTAATTATTTTGACTGTCTGTTTATAGTGACTGAGTTGTTTATTTTGACTCTAAATCAATAAGGATTTGTTTTTTGGATCAATGCAGTGATTGACATTTTGGCTGGATAACACTAAAATTGTTTAACTTTTTATATAGCATACTGTTATGTTCTGAGTATTTGCCATCTTATTACTCTACTTTGGTCATGAAGACCACAGATGGGACATCAAAAAGAAGAAAGAGAAGAAGTAGAACCAGAATCACCTCCATTAACTAACGCTGAAGGAGCATGTCAGGAGTTTTCCTTGGGAACCAAAGTCCTGTTAAGCTTATGTTCTCCTTAGCCTCATTCTCAACTAAAAAAAAAAAAAAAAAAAAAAAAAAAAAAAAAAAAGCTCCAAGAAGCTTTGGGGCTACTGTTCTCTCTCTGTGAATCTTTCAACCTAGGGGAAGGCTGAAATTGACATGAGCATTGGCTTTAGGAACATGAACTGGATTCAGGGAGAACTAGGCATAGAAACACACCTGGGCCTCTCCCTCTTTCCTTCCTTTTGGAGCCAGCCTCAGAGCACACACGTTCTGCAGTGCTGAGCCTGAGCCAGGAGGAGCTACTCTGAGATAACCCTGCAATCTGCCTGGGCAGTCTGTGCCTGTGAGCCTGCCTACTCTGTTCCAAAGAGGACTACAAGCTACAGGAACCACATTCCAGCAGCACTTGTATCAGTCGCAAAGACTGGCATTTTGATTTCCATTTGCCTGTCGCCTATATTTTTTCCCAGTTGATTCTAAACTCATCAAGGAAAAGAGAAAAGACATTGTGACTGGCCCTATGCCCATCTCTGGGGAAGCTGTGGAAAAAAAACACAGCTCCTCCCCCCCCCCCAAAAAAAAGGGAGAAAGAAAAAAAATGTCATGTTATTTTTAAATGGCTTATTGAAGGAAATAATAGTAACAGGAAAATCAATAAAGCACATGATGCAGAATAAAAAGCAATGAAGTCTGGGGCAAAGACAAACACTAGTGTATTCAACAGAAGGAATCATGGGACCAATAACAATTATGTACTTTTTATTATATGAACAAATAAAATGTTTCCAATTGAAGCCACTGATCCCAATAACTTCAAGTGCCTCAGAACCACAACAAGCATTCAGAATGATTTTTTTCAACCAGCTCAATGCTTACAGTAAATTATCAATATCAAGAACATAATATCTGCTGGCAAAAGCAAGCTCAGAATTATAACACCAATTATATCTGAAGAAGTGTGTAAGCAGTGTTCTCACAGGACCAGTTCTGAGAGAAGAGTTCTTTAATTGCTGGGGAGTCAAAACAGCATCGGACAGAGCCGTTTTCTTTTTTGTTTTCTGTTTTCCCTTTCCTGAGGAAAGAAAAGGAAAGAACATATGAATATACTGAAAGTTCACCAACTACATCAGCATGATACTAAAACATGAAGCAATTCTAAATCCCAAGTCAAATTACAGCTTTTCCTTATTTGCCATGTGTGTAGATGGGACTCCAGTAAAGCCACTGAGAAGAAGAGAAGAATCTTGATGATTCTTTTTCATGTGGTTGGTCAGACCTCACTAGGACTATGCAGTTTACATTTTAATCTCTCTCTCTCTCTCTCTCTCTGTATGTGTTGTGTGTTTACATACATTTACACATTTCTTGGAATAGGATATATGATTTTCCTGAGTCAGATTTCTACCCAATGTACCTCCTTTCCTGTGGTGGTCTGATGTTGGAATGACCTTCCACTTTGGCTGCATGGCAGCATGTCATGCTTCGGGTATCTTCATTCAGTTTCTGAGTTTCCAAGCTCCTGTTGGCATAACGGATACCTGATTCAAACAATCAGAAAAATAGAGTGGATTTTATTCATCCTCATGATTTCAGTGTACAGTCCAATATGGCAGGAGAATTTTACCAGTCCAGGGAACTGAGAAAGAGAGCGAGAGAAAAGACTAAGACAGATCATCTGTCTTGTCAGTCTGCCCAATTCCAGCCAGTTCTCTCTCCATCTTACACACCTGTCCAGGGAATGGTCTCCCCAATATGGGTTATACCTCCCACATCAATTACATAATATTCTATGAGCTTGATCAGAGACTTGCCTTAACTAAATACTTATTAACTAACTGTGTCTTGGACTGGATTGATGGTTCAGTGGTTAAGACTCTGCCTAGCAAGCAGAAGGTCCTGAGTTTTAATCTAAGTTCCCATGTGAAAATGCCAGGCAAACATAATCAGATTTTGCCTGACCTGTGCAATGACTGACATCTCTAGTCTGACTGTCTAGTCATTTGCACAATTCTCTTTTTTACAGAGTCCCATGAATACAGACACCTATCCAGATTGCATGACACAAGCATAGATTCACCCTTGATTCTCTTTGAATTTTTAGATTTTGGCTTGGTATCCAGTAGATAAGTGTGAATATTTAAAATGATGAATGAATGAAAGGATTAATGGACAAAAATTTAATGAAAAAATTGAGTGATCTAACTACATGGTACTAGCTAACAAAATGCTGCAACAAATAGCTCTTGCTGAAGGATTTGGAAGAAACAACTTTTTTTTTTGTATAAACCAAAATCTTTTTTTAAATCTATTTATTTATTTTTTCCACTCATATAAATTTGATAAGTACCCTATTCCCCTCCCTCCCTCCACCCCTCCCTGGATCTCTTTGGTCACTCCCCCCTTTTCCCCTTTCTTTCCCCCCCTCCCTCCCTTTCTCCCATTCCCCCCCCCCCATCCCTGGAGCATCCTTTAGTGTGCATGTCAAACTTCCCTCTGGGTCCTCCTTTCTGATGAGGTATAAGGACTTAGCAGCATTACCTAGAGCTCTTTTTTGTGTTCCCTTTAGTATAGGAATACTATTGTGGCTGTTAATCCTTTGTCTCTAAGGATCCTAATGCCTATGATCCATGTTGAACTCTGAGGGGTCAATGATATGTTGGTCATTGCGCAGGTCATGCAAAGTCCTATTATGATTACTTTGGTCTTAACTTGTGTGGAGTATCTTGCATATCATTGCTTCTCCCCATCTTTAGGCTCTTACAATCTTACCACCCCCTCTTCCACAAATTTCCCTGATCTTTAGGATGGGGAGAGAGTAGGCTGGCCTGGTTCCAGGTGTAAACCAAAATCTTGAAAGTGATTATGATCCTCTCTCCTACATCTGTCTCTTCCTGTTGATTCTTTTCTCTTCTTTCCTTTCCTCTCATTCTGGGTTTTCCTGTACCACCTTTGCTCTTTGTCTTAGCATCCATTGGCAGCATGATTGTGCCTATCCATAGCTCATTCTAGTCCTTCCACTATCACCATTCCAATAACAAGCTGTTTTACACCAAGAGTAAGATGGATGTGTACAGAGATACCTTTAGAAATCACTTGCTGAGTGTTACAGGCACATGATATATGACTCTAAGTTAAAATTATCTGAGATGTTAGGGATGTTAATAAAATAAATTGGAAAGGAATGTGCATGCAGGGACCTTATCATTCATGATAGCATCAGAAGCTCAGGAACAGAGTCCCTTGTGTAACTGAGGAGAACGCTTTACAAGATTAAAACATTCCAAGCACTGTCAGCATTGACAATGGTATTAAACAATTTTCCACAAGGACTGGAAATAAAGTCAGATCGAATAACAAGGATACCTGGTATGGCTGTATGATGAGAAAACAGAAGATACAATTGCAGTAGAAAGGATGGGTCTGACATGTACAAGTGCTAGGTGATTCACAAATTCCTGCATGGGTGTGAGTTTCTTTCTAACACTTTAATAGCACAAATATCTCACTTTAGCTGGTGTTAGTTTTGTTCCCCTTTCCTGGTCTTTCTTTTTCCATTTCTCTCTGAAATCAAATAACCTATTATCAACTCTTGCTAATATGTGGTGGTTTTTAACTTTACTCTTGAAGAAGCTGAACTTTGTATCAGGTGAATAAGACATTTTTCTTCACATTTCACTATGAGACCATTCTTGGTATTTCTGTTATTTCCTGTGCCTTACATAGCTAAGTAGAGTGCTGAGTACTAGTAGATATACATGTTCATTCATGCTTGGCATTCATTAATCATGATATTTATGAATCAGGGGGGAATAAAGATTATTTTCACCATGCAGATTTATATCAAATTAGGTTTCTAACCGCTGAGGTTATTCTGAGTTTTGAAGACTGAATGAAATTTCCTTGAAAAAAATAAAGTGAGTACAGAAGCTAAACATAGATAGCATTTATTCTTTATAACAGACTCTATTTCAGAAGCATCTTCAGCCAACGCCAGCTCTGAGTCTAAATTTGTACTATTGATATGTGAGTGAAAACAAAATAACTCACTAATTTAAAACATTTTCTTCCAAAGTTGTTTCTTACAATAAATTCAGTGATCTCACTCTTTCATTGAAGATAAGCAACCTAGTTTCGTCCTTTCCCCTTTCATGTTTGGCCATCCTTCTAACCAATGTGTCTGGTCTTCTCCATAGCTATTTCTGTTTTTCAAAAAATCAGAGAGCAGCTGGTATTTTACTGGAGCCTCTCAGGCAAGTTTAGGTCTGGATTTCTGAGAATCTGACCATTGGTCTCCCACAATGAAACTGCTTAGTGGTAAATAACAGAGAAGCAATGAGAGCTCTCTACAGAGCATCCTTATGATAAATGGAGGTAGGGACCACACCCACAGAAGTCCTGGATTATGTGAAGATAAAGATTCCACAACACAGCATAGATCACAGAAGCATATCCACATATCCATGCTACTTTTTGAATTGACCAAATTAATACAATACTGACATATTTCAAAATTTTTTTATTTATTAAATTGTGCGTGTGTGCTTATGTATGCCTGCTTCCTCCCAGCGTCTATAGGTAGGGTCTAGGATACGAATTCAGGACGTTCTGCTTGCAAGGCAGAGGCTTAACCCCTGAGTCACCTCTCCAGCCCCTATATACTGATAGTTCTTAATAGAATTAAAAACAGCAAATGATTGTTGTTTTCTGAACACATGACATGTCTGTGAATATGTGTGATCCTTGAAAACAGTGCTCAAATTTACTTCTCCTGATCTTGAGTTTATGCTTTTTTAAATGATGTGTGATGACTTTGCCAAGTGATTCTTTCATTCTAAGGAACTGAAATTGTTATATCAGGAGGAAGCAACTCATCTGTTACATTCATATGTAGCCAGGAGCCAGGCAAGCTCAGTATGTCTGTTTTTGCATCAGGGAATCTCCACTTTTTATGTTCACCTGGGAGGTAAATCTGGCATCTTGAGGAAAAGTTTCCTATTTCTGAACCTTTACTAAATAGCATCTGATTCTGAGCCATCTGGAACTGGTGGAAGGGAGAAGAGTGATCACCTGTGGGCAGACTGACTCAGCCATTCTCTGTTTGGGTGAATTAAATCAATACAATTTGCCTTTCTCTCTAAAGACAGCCAGCCCAGTCACATGCACAGTAGGGCAATCAAGAGAATAGAGATATGTACTAGACATGCACAGGCCTTTGCAGAGATCAGGAACTCACCAGAAGACATCAAAACTACATATTTTTAACTAGTCTACATTATGGAGAAATCAGAGAAGGGCACAGGATAGTATCTTTTAAAAAGCTGCCAATCACTCCACTATAGATTGATACCATGATCCAAGCCAAATAAGGGCAAGTACCACCTCCTAAAATCCCCACCCTATTCAGGAGCCATAGCCCTTGAAAGTGGTGTTGCTGAGAGCCTAGATGTCACAGCAAGAAAGACCATTTCCAGAGTGACAGCAAAGATCTCAATGGCACCTACTTAGAGAGGTGGGCAAAGGATACCATGGGCCAGGTGCTCACGACCTATCTCCTCCTTCATAAACAGCACAAAGGGCTTTATGCTAGCAGCAGAGTCACGACGCTAAGAGATTGAATGATTAAATGCCAGTCTGCCAGCCAGAGTACATTTGTTTTGTACTTGAAAAAGCCACTTTCATTTTGTATGACAGCTTTCTTAACTGCAATATAGCTCAGAAAATGACAGAGAGCGAATGAGAATAAGTGATTGTAAACTGGCAAACAACTATTTGCTACTATTTGAACTGCCATTAAGCTGTTCATTCAATTTCTAGTCAGAAGCCCTCACTAGGCTGTGGAAGCAGAATATAAGCATTATTTATTTGGTGACATTGCAATGCCATCTAATCATGGGCAGATTCTTTTAGACAAAAACCAGAATATCCAAAAAATTGCCTTGATACACAGTGGCAAAATGCAAAGCTTACTCAAAGATTCTTGTTTCTCTATATTCTTTCTCACTTTTATTACTGAGAACCTAGACTCCTTTTGCATTCCAGCATTATATCCATAATAATAATTTTCCCATCTAGCCCCTATCCAGGCCAGAAAGGTTTAACATTGAGCAAAGCTGAAATTTCATATGGACTAACTGTGGATTTCATCTAATAGTATCTATGTCCTTAAGAAGAGTGGCCAGTCACAGCTTGCATATTCCCCACAACAGGACTGCTTGCCTTGAAAAACTAGACATTGGTACAAAAATAACAAGGTCAACTATAAGGCCCTCTACCACATACTTTGTTTCTTAATGAGATAGGTAGTCTATCCCTGTGGTAGACAAAGAGGCTGAGGCTTCTAGGTTAATGATTTCCCAAAGAGTTAGAGTTTGACCTGGACTCATAACCGATGATGAGTTTAAACTTTCAGAACAATTCTCAGAAGGAACTTCTTGCTAATGATGGTATTTCCTTTTTCACCAAGAGTGAAGAAATCTAAATATTCAAAGTAAATTAATTGTTAGGTGTGTATATAGGTGTGAATTTTCAGTAATAAGAAAATATTTTAGGCAAATGTTACAGTTATAATTTCATATGGAAGTTGATTCCATACATGTTTAGGATTATGTCTTTATTCTACCAATACAGACTGAATTGAAAATATCTTTTCTGACAGGCTTTCAAAATTTCTTTCACATCTGTAAATCCAGAAGTTTGTTTCTGTTTTCATTTGTTTCCTTATTTTTAGCATTCACTATTTTTCTTAGCTCTTTGACTTGTAAAAGTATATTTTATATCTCATAATACCAAGTTGATTTATAGGCAAGTGTAGAGATAGTGAAGAGATCAGCTTAATTAATTTAATTTTCTGTCTGGAAAGGATTGAACATACAGTAAATTGATGGTAATTTGATGAGTTGTTAGTGTCCTTCATAAAATGAAATGCTTGAATTTTTTTCCTTTTATTTTTTTCCCCAATCATATGAGCTCAATAGGTACACCAGTCTTCTCCCTCCCTCTACCTCTTCCCAGTCCTCTCTTGCCCTCTTCCCCCTCTTTTCCCCTTCTTTTCACCCTCCTCTCTCCCTTTCCCCAGTGTCTTCCCCTTCCCCCTCCCTGTTCCCTGGAGCATCCTTTTGTGTGAGTCCTCCACCCTAGCGAGGTATAAGGAATCAGTGGCATAGCCGAGAGCCCTTTCATGGGGTCCCCGATAAGTATGATAAAACTATTTTGACTGTTAATACCTTGTCTCTAAGGATCCTATTGCCTGCTAGATCCATGCTAGACTTTGGAAGGTGGTTGACATGTCACTCATTGTGCAGATCATACAAAGTCCAGTTATGGCTAGCACCCCTAACTTGTGTGGAGTATCTTGAATAATGTTGGTCTTCCCATTTTTAGGCTCTTACAATCTTGTTTCCCCTTCTTCTGCAAGCTTTTCTGAGCTTAGGATGGGGAGAGATTTGGCTGGTCTGGTTCCACGTGATTAATGTAGGGTCTTTGGTGTTCTGAATTATGATTTGTTGTTGATGTCAGATTTGCTTTTCCTGCACTGCCCTTGGCTCCATCCTGATTGGTATTGAAGGTCACCTCCTAACCAAAGATAAAGGTCTGTTTAAATGAAGATCTTACTATAAGAGGAGACACAAAGGTAGATGGAATAAGAGTAGGAGACCACAGTTGGGGAGGGGAGTCAGTGTCCCATTTGCAGGATGGTTACCATCTATCTGCCAGTCCCTATACCCTTCCTGATTGGTGAGATCAAATCTCTTCAGTTGCAAATGACCAGGAAGTGAAGTGAGAGTGAATTTCACCAGATTTCTTGCTACTTACATGCAATACTTGATGGTGACCTATTTTCTCTACTGAAGAGTGATCTTTTTTTTCTGGGGGGCCTCCTTCCCCTTCCCTCCTGTTTATAATCTTTGTGATTATAGTAGATACTACAGAGATTTCATTAATTCATCTTTTTTGATGGCTGAGTGGTATTCCATTGTATAAATGTACCACATTTTTCTTATCCACTCATCAACTGTTGGGCATTTGGATTGATTCCATGACTTTGCTATGGTAAATAGTGCTGCTATGAACATGGTTGTGCTTGGGTCACTGTAGTGAATTTTTGCTTTATGGGGGATTATTCCCAGAAGTGGCATTTCAATCTGTAACTTTATTAGAAATTGCCAAACTGCTTGTCAGAGTGGTTCTATAAGCCTGCATTCCCACCAGCAATGTAAGAGAGTTCTTCTCTCCATATCCTTTCCAGCATTTGGTATTTGTATTGTAGATTTTTGAGGTGAGATGATACCTCAGGGAAGTTTTGATTTGCATTTCCCTGATAACTAAGGATGTGGAACATTTTAAAAGATATTTGTTAGACATTTCAATTTCGTCCCTGGAAAAGTTTCTTTTGAGTTCCCAGGCCCATTTTTTTAATTGGGCCATTTATCTCCTTGGTGTTTAGTTTTCTAAGTTCTTTGTGCGCTCTGGATAATAGAGCTCTATCAGATATGTGGTTAGTGATTTTTCTCCCATCCTGTGGGTTGCCTTTTTGCTAGGTTTACAATCTCTTTATCTGAACAGAAGCTCTTTAATTTCATAAGATCCCATTTGTTGAGTGTTGGTTCTAGCGACTGTGCTGTTCGATTTCTATTTAGGAACAGTTGGCCTAGCCCAAACAGCTCGAGGGAGTTCCCTACCTCTCAATTTGGGTTTTTATAGTTTCTGGCCTAATATTGAAGTCCTTGATCCATTTGGAACTGACTTTTGTGCATGGTGACAACTATGGGTCTAGTTTTAATCTTCTGCATGTGGACATCCAGTTTTGACAGCACCATTTGTTGAAAATGCTGTTCTTTTCCATGGAGTTTTTTGGGCCCCTTTGTCAAATATCAAATGGCTGTAATTGCGTGGGAATTTTTGAATATTTTTAACACTATCATGAAGTCTTCTCAAGTGTATTAATTAGAAGCAAAATAAACTTTCTGGGGGACATTATATACATGCATGACAAGAGTTCCTGTATAGTTTTGTACAACAATTACAATTGTAGAAATTAATGTTTGAGAAATAAAGAAACATGGATGTTAAGAACTTCAGTTGCTAGAATGCTCACCAATGCATTTTTTTAAAGTCAAAATAGAATATACCTAACATAGTCAGCTGACCAATTAAGTCGCTATGAAACTATATAATAAAATATACCTTCATTTAAAGAAATATAGAAAATTCTTAATGTTTCTATTAGTGCTTACCACATATTGATAACAAATTATTTCAAAATGTATTTCATCATATTGTACTTTTATATTATTATTCTATAGATACATGACTATCATTTTATATAACTGATAAAGAGTATATTTGACCAAAGGTTGATTGCTATGTGCTGATATTTTCAAATTGTATGCAGTTTACAAGTACTAATTTCATGATTAAATGGTTGAAAAACTTTTAAAATACCTTGAGTTAGTCTACAGAACTAGTCTTAAAATTCTAGTTTCTTAATTACTAGTATTAAATAAGGCCCTTGATCTCCGCACTCCATAGATTGAGAAGGAAGAGGATGAGAAGGTCAAAGACCCCATGGGTTACATCCAGAGAAGCATGAAAATTCAACATATGCTTTAAAAATACAACCTTCGTAGATTGGAAGAAAACATTTGACTTATTATTCAACATACACAAAGAACTCAGAATATTCAACAATAATAATGCAAAAAACCTGATTAGAAAATGATCAGTTCTGAACACACCTCACAAAAGACACATGCACAGCAAGTAAACATCTGAGAATGTTTTAACATTCTGTGTCATTTTAAAGTTACAAGGGTAAACAATGAAATGCTACAACTCATCAGTTATAAAGGCCAAAATCTAAGGCAGCAGCATCAACAGTACTAGTGATAATATGGAACATTGCTGCCAGAAGACAGTTAGACAATTTTTTTCTCCGATTTTAACATTGTTGTGCTATACAATGTAGCAATTGAGCTTCTGGGTATTTATCACGGTGAACTGGTGCACAAAACAATGCAGGTGAACATTGTTAGCACTTTATTCGCAATTTTCCAAGACTGGATGCCCTCCAGTGGATGAATAGAGTGAAGTGTGGTGCTTGCTGAAATTGAAACGATCTATCATACCACGAAAAGAAAAGGATGATTCATAAGAAAAGTCCCATATTGTTTGACAGGCAGTGCAGTGTCCAAGCTCTCCGAGATCTGAGTTGTCCACAAATCCATCCCCCATTAACCAGACTCAGAAAGAAAACCTCAGGAAACTCTAAAAGGGCAAGAAATGCAAATCCCAGGACGTTTAGGCCTATAAAGTAGACCCCCAAGTACCTCTGTCCAAACTCAAGCATGAGAGGCTGAGGACAAGAAGCAGTAACAAAAGAAGTCTCTTGTATAGCTTGCACAATATGCCTTCAAGGCCCCAGGTTACCTCAGCAATAAAACACAAAATTGGCTGAAAAGAAAAAAAGGAAAAAAAAACAACAGGGGGTTTTCAAGACTTTTCCTGCACAGAGGCACACTGAATATTTTTTAGTTTAGGCTGCACTCTACAGCATGCAAACAGCCAAGACAACATGTAAACAAGGTAAGCACTTCATATTCCAAAGTGGGTACTATGCTTTGCTAAGCCCTGAGTTAATACAAAGAATCAGGGAGAAGAATGGAAGCCTATCCTAAGTGTGCATGAAGACTTTGAACTGAGGAAGAAGTGCCCTGCTGTCTGGACAATGAGAGCTATAATTAAAGAAGGATAAGAAAGTTATGTCTATTGTTAAAATTTAAAATTCACAAAGAATTACCATTTTGAATTTAAAACTTGTACATAAGAAGGCATTCCAATTTTTATTCATGGATTTCTTCTAGGCCCAAGTTTATACTTTAATACTCTATTTTGTGTATAATATTTCTTTTAATTAAACTGGATTTTCATGCTTAAAGAAAGAAAAGTTTTGTTTGATAGGAAAATGAAAACACAAATCTTCAAAGTTCCTCAGGTTTCAAAAAAGTCATAGGAATGTCAGAACCAGTATTACATTCCTTACAATACCAACAGAAGTACTTTCCGTTTTCCAAGAACTAGCTGGTCCTTGAAGAAGGAAATAAAAGGTTGGAAAATGGCAAAAGGAAACTTAAAGCTATTTCAAAGTTCCCTCAGGGGCTTCTCAGAAGGCAACTCAGAGAGACAAGAAAGAAAATATCACTGAATCACTAACTTCCCAGAATTTAGCTACCTCGATTCTTTCACAGGAAGAAGGCATATGTATATCTCTTCCTTGAGAATTCATTATCTAAATTAAATCATTTCATTTTATCAAGGAGTTAGAAGAGATGAGCCGGAGCTAAGCAGAAGTGCAAGAACATACAAAATCAAAGTAAGAGGCATTGTGTAGCAGTGTTATATGTTTTCCTGTTGCACTGCAGTTGACCTAATGTACCTTTGCCGTTTGTATTTCCCAAACTACTGATGCTTCTTCAAGGAGTGTCCAATAGAAAAATCCCTTCCAGAAATGTTTATTGCCTCCCATGAAACATTGGTTGTCTTAGGAATCTTCAGAAAAGTGTATCTACACATCGTTGGGAAGAACTCAGTGGGCAGAAACATGTTACCCTTTGCCTGACTTCCTGGGGAAGCTGACAAGAAAAAGAAAAACAATCCCATACATGTCTAAGGTCTATTTTTCCACTTGTCTTGTAAAATAAAAATATTATGCCAAGAAAATGAACATTGAAACTCAAAAACAGAAGGAAGAAATGACAAATGACAAGTTTGCTATATATCGCATTTCAATATGCAAATTAAATTTTAAAATCTAATCATTAGTATAATTCTGCACATCTGTGTGTCTGTCGAAGCCAGAAACTAGAGTGAAGGTTGAAGATAAAGCTTTATGAATATGCTCTATTTTTTGTAAATGAATTGTATGCCTCTTTCTGTGATAGCTATTTATATTCATAAAAATCAAAAGAAAGGAGGACCCAATTATTGACCCTGACTGTGTATCCCAAATCAGGGAATGAGTGGAGTATGTATTGATAACATATATAATTTAATTCAGATATCTGACCTGTAGCATAAAGAGACCTTATTGCAATGCATAGACAAGAGACAACTGGTCAAAAAGTTTTTATTTCAATTCCTAAGTTTTAATTATGCTATATGGTTATGTGAATATATATTTCTTCAGAAATACTGTGTGTATATATATAAATACACATACACATACATAAAATAATATGCATTCATATACATGTATTTATGTTTTATATAATAGAAAATGTGTATATATATATAAATTGAATGTATGTATAAGCAGATTAATGGAAAGAAGGCCAAAAATATTAACAATCACCTCAAAACTGTGGAAGTTATGATATCACTTTCTGCTATGAAGACTTTCTGTGTTATTACGTCATTTGTATCAGCCTAGGTTATTTATATAAAGAAAGGAAAACTATCATTGTGAAGAATGGATCACAGCCCTAACACAAAATATCTATATTTCAGACTCTCATATGTATTTCTAAAGTCTAATGGATCAGAAGTAGACACTGTCTGGTTACTTAGTCAAGAGAAACATTTAGGAATAATAATTCAGAAAAAAACTTCATTTATTTAAGGACTTGTTTTAGCATTGCTTCAGTAAGATTAACCTGAAGATATTCTTTTTTAAATTAATTTATTATTTATTCAATTGTGCGTGTATGTGTGTGTGCGTGTGTAGAACCACGGACGAATTCGGGAACCACCATGGACGCCTCCACCTTCCTTGTTTACTCTACCGTGGGATTCATCAGGCTCCGCCCTACCAGGACCAGAAACGCAGTCCGCCCTGGCTTCCGCTGGCGTCTATACATGAGGTCTAGAATTAGAACTCAGGACCTTCTGCCTGAAAAGCAGAGGCTTAACCCC
The DNA here is from genome assembly GCA_023101885.1 of Typhlomys cinereus. Lineage (NCBI taxonomy): Eukaryota > Metazoa > Chordata > Mammalia > Rodentia > Platacanthomyidae > Typhlomys > Typhlomys cinereus. Next base: position 10,257,818 of record JALPQD010000014.1, read on the forward strand.
TGAGCCACTTCTCCAGCCTACCTGAAGATATTCTTGGAGTATCCTGTATTGCTTTCATCTTTCTCAGAACACTCCACAAAGTTATTATCATTTTGACATCACATTAAGTGAAGAAAAAAAGGAAATCCAGATTTGTTATATGATAGCACATAAAGGAATCTTTCATTGTAGAACATTAGAAAGTGTTTATTTATCCTTTTGGAATTTGGTGTGATTCATGGTCTCTGTGTATATGGACATTTATAGTGTTTTCTATGTTGTATTGTCTGACCAGAATTCTTTACATAGTTTCACAACACAATATCAATTACTATATTAGTGTTTTTTAATCTCATTTTATCTTTCCATTATGAACCCCCAACTTATCTGATTATATAGTACCTATGAAATTTAATACTAAGAATATTTTGTCTCTTTACCTTTCATGTGTTTGTGTATATATGTGATGTAAATGTTTGTCTTTTATCATAAAGTTAACTGTTTCATGTGTTTCATATAATAATTTACTGAATATTAAGAATTTTTGATTAATGACTTAAATATAATCACACTAATCTTCCACTTTTTAACATTTATTTATTCATTTTGCATGGGGGTACATGTATCACAGCAAAGGTGTGGAGGTCAGAGGACAACTTGTGGGAATTGGTTCTTTCCTTCCACCATGTCCTCAGGGTTGGTAGCAGATGCCTTTACCCACTCAGCCACCTTGCCTGTCTCCCATTCTTTTATCTTAATGAACTATTCTGATTCATTTTCCCTGATGTTCTGTGTATATAAAATCAGGAAAAATAAAGTAGAATGTGTGTGTGTGTGTGTGTGTGTGTGTGTGTGTGTGTGTGTGTATACATATATATAGAATGTGTATATAAATAAATACATAAATTTGTAAGACATTGACATGATTAATTCATCCTTGCAAAAATTTCAAATTTAGATAATTTAACAGGATGCTTAATATAAAATGAAGATATTGGGTAAATAAGAGTAGACTAGGAGCAGACTAGTAAACGTTGGTCTCTGTGATTCCCTCAAAAGTGGGAAAATAAAAGATAAAATTAGATAGTTACCTATTAACAAAAAATGCAAAGGATGGCTAAGATACCAAGTAAGAACCTATAAAACACAGTGGAACAAAAATGGAGAATTGAAGAATCATATACCTTATATCACTGAAGATATGGACACATATGAAATGCATGGTAATGGACAGGAATGAGAAAGGATTGGGCATCCGTCAGCCATGTTTGGCCCTAGTTTCTTTTTCTACAAAAGATTCTGACCAAAGCAATGAGCCTCTCTACAGATGCAGTGACCACCAAGGGCTACCCACTGGAGGCTCTCAGTGTTTATTGACACTGACCTCAGTGCCCTGCACTGCATGGGCACCAACAGCTTTCATCTCTGAGATAACCAACAGCCATCGCTACTGTGGAACCCAAGAAAACAGAGCTGCTGATGAACTGAGGAAAGAGCCATCATGTTCTCTCAAGATCAAGACTGACATTTCTGCTAACCTGACATGTCCTCAAGGTACCTCAAGGTTCAAAAGCCATAGCTGCTCATCTTCATTTGTTACATTTGTTCTTCAGAACTTGGCTCCAGAGGAGCTGTAAGTATGAATGTTGGCATCCTCCTTGCTAGCTAGAGCTTACAAATCTAGAATGTACTGGTTTTGTACCTGGCTTGTTTCAATATTGACTTTCAAGGTACAATGTACTCCAGTGCAACAATGGAAATACTCTTTGATGGGTAGTAAAGTGCATTTTGATTGGATCTGAGCACTACTCCATGGGAGGTAATACATATGCCTGGTACTGTTAACCTAGACAAAAGCTTCTGACTGAATGAGGAGGAGGGTTCATAACCCTGAGAGGTGAAGTTGCTGCTGATGTTTTATTAAATGAACATCCTATAAGATTGCCTTCTAAATACATATGCTATACCTGTGACTAATGCTGGTATTTGCCTTTACCAGGGAAGTTTCTTGTTGGAGAGGGTTATGGTGGCCAAAGTGCTGAACCGAAGTGATCTCATTCCTACATGGGCATCTGTTACACTATCTCCACGGCCTACCAAACACTGCCTCAGTTTCAAGGAAAGATTTTAGGATCAGAGGCTGAGAGGAGACTTAACAAATTGCTGTCTTCTAGATATGACTGACTAAACACACCACAGCTATGGCTAATATGCAAATGACAGCACAGAAAGGAAAAACATCCATGAAAGTAGTACAGTGACAGTTGGAAAAGTAAAGAGAGCCTGTGGCAGAGGCAGGTAGAAAAGAGAGTATTAGGGGATAATATGATCATGACACATGGTACATGATGTACACGGTGCCTATTCATGGTGAATGATACAAATTAATACATGTATGAGACTAACAAAAATATTTAAAATACTACTAATCAGGAATATTTTATTTAGTAATGTCTGTAATTCTTGATAAATAAAGCAGGAACAACTTGCCCAGACTAAAACGGAATGAAAACTGAGGGACATTGTTACCATTAAGACCAATTTATTTTTTTAAACTCTTATTTATTTGTGTGTGTGTGTGGGTGGGTGGGTGGATTAGAAAGATAGAGAGAGAGAGGGACAGGGAGAGAAAGAGAGAGAAAGAGAACAATGAACAATGTGTGTCCCTGTAGAGAACCAAGGGTAACTTCAGGAATCATCCTTGATTGCTTTTACCTCCTTTTGCTTCACTCTGGGATTTCTCAAACTCTGCCCACCAAGGCTGGAAGTAAAATTTTCTGCCTTTGGTACTCAGGGTTTTTATGTGGGGCCTGGGATCCAAATGTAGGACCTTGTGTTTGTGAAGCAGAGTCTTAACCTCAGAGACATCTCTCCAGCCCCACTAAAACCACTTTAAAGGGTTGCTATAAGGAGAATACACATTCTCTAGGAAGCACATGGGGTATCCTTGTGAATAAATTTTTTTTAAATTTTAGAAAACTGCAGTTTTAACTACATGACATAAGGCAAGGATTAAAGAAAGATATAAAGCAGGAAATGACAATTGCACAGAAAATGCTCTTCACACTCCTGAAAAATTGCTGACTAAGAAGGCATCAAAAGGGAAATGTGGATCAAAGGAAAACAGCACATATAAATGAATAGAAATGGAAACATATACACAAAGCTCTTTGGGTATCCCCCTTTGGAGAAGAAATAGCTCCAAAAGGTGGGAACATAGCAATAAATGCCCACAGTAGGAAAAATGAAGATTTCAGACCACTACATTTGTACCATAAGGAACTAGATAAAGAAAAGCAACAAAAAATATAAACAGTGTAATAAAAAATATTCAATAGTCTCAAAAAATAGAACTGATCATGTAGAAGACAGAATCTCAGAACTAGAAAATAAGATAAAACAGGTTCATAAGTCAATGAGAGAAACTGAAAAACTGAAAAACACACTTGAATGGAACATACAGGATCTCTGGGACACCGTCAAGTGGCTCATTATACAGATCATGGGTATCCCAGAAACAGACACACAAAAGGAGATCCACCACGTATAATCAATGAGATAATAGAGGAAAATTTCCCTGACCTAAAAAAAGAAACCATCCTGATGCAAGAGGCACACAGAACACCAAATATTCAGAAAAAAAAAGAAACACCCAGCAACATATGATAGGCCATACATCAAATATGCACATTAAAGACAAGATGTTGAGCCCAGCCCAACCACCCCGGAGCCCCACGCGTCCCGGCTAGAGCACCCAGGCCGACTCCGGCTTGGCCTGGGCCCCGGCACGGATGACCCCAGCCCCCCTCTGCGCTGCCCCACCCCGCCCCCGCCAGCTGCCCAAGGTGAGTGAGAGAGAGAGCCTAGCCTAGCCCAGCCCAGCCCTACCACCCCGGAGCTTCATGCCATCAACATCAGACCCTCTGCCTCTCTGGCCCACCGGGGACCTACGCACGTGGTCCATGGAAGACACACTGCTACTCAGAATTCAATAGAGCCCAAAGGAAACTCAAGCAAAATTCTAAGGAACAAAGGGAACACAGGCCATACATCTGGACTCCACTACAATCAGTATATCACGTGGACTAGATTCTTCTCATCCAGCCCAAAGATAAGTAAACTTTTTCTTTTCACCTTACTGATCCTTTAAAGTATCAATGCTGTAGATCAACTTTCTCATACAGCCACCCCAAAACATACAACTCCAGGGAGCACACTGCTCACCCCCACATTTCACCAAGATACTAAATCGTAAAAGTGCACTACCAAACTAATATTCACCCCCTGGTAACATAACCTGACTTAACTGACATACTAACAGCCTAGTAACCTCATCTAGAATATAAAAATAACAATACACAAACATACCCAATCCAAGGCAAGCACTAGTAATAACTGGCAAGTGTAACAATACCAACTAAGGGGGTTCAGTGAAAAAACACAGAAACTGAAAGGTCCTAAAAAACAAAACAACAATGTACAAGTCAAAGTGCAGATCCACGAGAAACAAAACCAAAGAAGACCAATCTCCTGCCGAAAGAATTAATCCCATAATGAGGGATTCCGACCAGAACAAATCCACAGAAAGTAGCCATGAAAGCCATACCCAACATAACAACTTTCAGAGTATGATCATTACCATGATTAATACTATGAAAGAGGAAATCCGAGAAGAGTTAAACAACCATATCAACCACTTCGAACAGGAACACAAAAGGCACTTGGAGGAGTTGAGAAAAACAGTTCAAGAAACAAAAATAGGTATAGAGCAATTAAAACAGTCTCAGGCAGAGTTTAAAATTGAACTAAATGACAAGTTATCTTCAAACCAAAACTCCACAGAGAGTCTTATCAGCAGAAATAATGAGGCAGAAAATAGAATTTCAGATCTTGAAGACAAAGTGGGAGAATTAAACAGCTCAATGGAAGAGATTGTTAAAGCCAAAAAGATACTTGAGAGGAACATTCAAGAGATATGGGACACCCTGAAGAAGCCTAACATGCGCATTCATGGAATACCAGAACAAGAATCCCAAAATACCACACCGGAAGAAATATTTCAATTCATCATAAATGAAAACTTCCAATAACTAAAGAATGAGAGGCCTATCCAAATACAAGAGGCATTTTGCACTCCAAACAGATATGACCAAACTAGAAAATTGCCACGGCAAATAATAGTCAAAACAATCCACATTCAAGAAAAAGAAAAGGTGCTAAAAGCTTCAAGAGAAAAAAAAGCAACTCACTTTTAAAGGTAAACCTATTAGAATAACAAATGACTACTCAATGGAAACAGTAAAAGCAAGAAGAGCTTGGAGAGACATACTTCAAGTATTAAATGAGCAAAAATGCCAACCCAGACTGATATACCTGGCAAAACTATCTGTCATGATTGAGGGAGAAAGGAAAGTTTTCCAGCACAAAGACAACTTGAAGGGATACATGTCTACCAAACCAGGCCTTCAAAAAATGCTAGAAATGAAACTCAAGCTTGAAGAAAAGAACAAGCGTATCCAGAAGGGAAGTATAATACCACCAAAACATAAATATCAAACAACATGCTTACAAAGTCTACTAAACATAAAAAATGTCAAGAATTAAAAATAATTTCTCCATTATAACATTAAATGTCAATGGTATTAACTCGACGATTAAGAGACACAGATTACAAACTTGTATTAAAAACCACAATCCAACAATCTGCTGCCTTCAGGAAACTCATCTCACCACAAAAGATAGGCACGTCCTAAGAATGAAAGGCTGGTCCAAAATCTTGCAAGTTAATGGAACCAGGAAACAGGCAGGGGTAGCAATTATGCTTTCAGACAAAGTGGACTTCAAACCAAAGAAAATCATAAGAGACACGGATGGATACTACATTTTAGTCATAGGTACAATTCACCAGGAAGACTTCACAATACTGAACATTTATGCACCCAATACGGGCCCCTCCACATTCATTAAGAAAACCCTACAGCGCCTAAAGCAAGAAATCCACCCACAAACGATAATTCTTGGGGACTTCAACACCGCCCTCTCAACATGGGATAGATCAACAGGTCAAAAGCTTAACAGAGACACTTTGGAACTTAATCAAAGCCTGAAAGAAATGGATCTTACAGATTTCTATCGAACTTTTTACCCACACACGAAAGAATATACATTTTTCTCAGCAGTACACGGAACTTTTTCCAAAATAGATCATATGGCCACAAAACGAATCTACACATATACAAAAAAGTTGAAATTCTAACCTGTGCCCTATCAGACCACCACGGCCTAAAGCTGGACATCCACAACACATCAAACAAGAGAAAATACACTAACTCCTGGAAACTTAACAATATGATGCTGAATGAGAACTGGATTCAGGAAGAAATTAAAAAGGAAATTCAAGATTTCCTGAAAGTGAACGATAACAAAAATACAACTTACCAAAATCTCTGGGACACAATGAAAGCTGTCCTAAGAGGTAAGTTCATAGCTCTTAATGCCTACATCAAAAAAATGGGACATCAGAAATAAACAACTTAAAAATGCAGCTTAAGGCTTTATAGAAACTTGAGCAATCTGATCCCAAAAGTAGTAGAAGAGAGGAGATTAGCAAAATAAGGGGAGAAATATTTGAAATCGATACTAAGAAAATGATAGAAAAAATCAACCAGTCAAAAAGCTGGTTCTTTGTCACCCCCTGGCCAGAGACAAAGAGCTGTTAAACTGGAGTCTTGTTGTAATAGCACATTCAAGGGTAGATGTAATAAGAGTAGGAAACCTCACTGAGGGCGGGGTCCATTACCCATTTGCAAAATGATTACTTTTTATCTGCTAGACTATATGCCCAGCAGAATGGAGTGAAGGGAATTGCAGGAGCAGCAAAACTGCAAAAGAAAATCAACAAACCACAATCCAGAACTTCAGAGACTCTATATCAATCACATAGAACTAGGACAGCCTAATCGCTCCCCATCCTGGAGCTCAGGGACATTTGTGGAAGAGGGGGCGGTAAGATTGTAAGAGCAAAAGGATGGGAGGAGCAACGATTTGCAAGATTCTCAACAATAGTTGGGGCCAAAGCAATCATAATGGAACTTTGCATGCCCTGCGCAATGTCCAGCGCACTGTTGCCCTCATAAAGTCTAGCATCTGTTAAGGGCACCGAGACCCCTGGAGGCAAGGGATTGACAGCCATAGTAGTAATCTTATGCTTAAGGGGAACAAGAGAAAGGGCTTATGGAAATGCCACTGGGTCCTTATATGTCATCGGAGAGGAGGACCCAGTGGAGAGTTAGGCGCACACAATAAAGGACTCTCTGGGAATTGGGGGGGAGACACTGGGGGAAGGGGAGGGGGGAGGGAGGGAACTGGTAAAAAATTTTAAAATGTATAATTAAATTTTTAATAAAAAAAAAAAAAAAAAAGCTGGTTCTTTGAAAAAATCAATAAGATTGATACACCCCTAGCTGAATTAACCAAAAGCAAGACAGAGAAAACCCAAATCAACAAAATTAGAAATGAACATGGAGTTATCACTACTGATACCCAAGAAATCCAGAGAATTATAACATCATATTTCAAAAACTTATACTCAGTGAAGTTTGACAACACAAAAGAGATGGATGAATTTCTTTTTTATTATTATTATTATTATTATTTATTCAACTGTGTACATGTGTGTGTGTATGTGCTCGCTCGCACGTGTGTGTATGTGTGTGTGTGTGTGTCTGTGTATGTGTAGAACCATGGACGAATTCGCGAACCACCATGGACGCCTCCACCTCCTTCTGCCCCGGGATTCACAGGCTCCGCCCTACCAGGATCAGCCCCCGCTTCCGCCTGGCGTCTATAGGTGGGATCTGGGATCCTAACTCGAGACCTTCCGCCTGCAAAGCGGAGGCTTAACCCCTGAGCCACCTCTCCAGCCCGGATGAATTTCTAAGTAAACACAACTTACCTAAATTGAATCAGGAAGTTGTGAATTACTTAAATAGCCCTATAACATATAAGGAAATTGAAGAAGAAATCTCAAATCTTCCCACCAAAAAATGTGCTGGACCAGAAGGATTCAGCACAGAATTCTACTAGACATTGAAGGAGTTAATAACACCAATACTCCTTAAACTGTTCCATTAAATAGCAAAGGAAGGAACACTACCAAATTCCTTCTATGAAGCTAATATCATCTTAATCCCAAAACCTAATAAAGATTCACTTAAAAAAGAAAACTATAGGCCAATCTCTCTGATGAAACAGATGCAAAGACTCTCAACTAAGTCTTAGCAAATCGGATTCAAAAACATATCAAAAAGATCATTCATGGGGACCAAGTAGGCTTCATCCCCGGCACACAAGGTTGGTTCAACATACGAAAATCAATAAATGTAATTCATCATGTAAACCAGTCCAAAGACCAAGACCACATGATACTCTCGATAGATGCAGAAAAAGCCTTTGACAAGATCTAACAGCCTTTTATGATCAAAACGCTAGAGACAGTAGGAATGGAAGGATCCTTCATCAATATAATAAAAGCAGTATACAAGCCTACAGCAAGGATTATACTCAATGGTGAAAAACTGGAAGCATTCCCACTTCGATCAGGAACTAGACAAGGCTGTCCACTCTCACCATTTCTATTCAATATTGTACTTGAAGTCTTAGCTGAAGCCATAAGACAAGAAAGGGGCATAAAAGGGATTCAAATCTTCAAGGAAGAAGTCAAGCTATCCCTATTTGCAGATGACATGATCTTATACCTGAGGGATCCCAAAAACTCCACCAGGAAGCTCCTGAAACTAATTGAGAAGTTCAGCAGGGTGGCAGGATACAAAATAAATGTGCAAAAATCAGTGGCTTTCCTATATGCCCAGAGTGAAAGAAGTGAAAAAGCCTTGAGAGAAACAATCCCATTTACTATAGCCCCTAAAAAAATGAAATACCTTGGTATAAACCTAACCAAGGAGGTAAAAGACCTTTACAATGAAAACTTTAAAACCCTAAAGAAAGAAATTGCAGAAGACACCAGAAGGTGGAAAGACCTCCCGTGTCCCTGGATTGGCAGAATCAACATTGTAAAAATGACCATCCTACCAAAGGCAATATACAAATTCAATGCTATACCAATTAAAATCCCAAAGCAATTCTTTAAAGAAGTTGACCAAATAATCTCAAAATTCATATGGAGGCACAAAAGACCCAGGATAGCAAAGACAATCCTGAGTAACAAAAACACTGCTGGAGGTGTTACCGTACCAAACCTAAGTCTATACTACAAATTCATAGTTGTAAAAACAGCCTGGTACTGGCTCCAAAATAGACACACAGATCAATGGATAAGGCTTGAAGACCCAGATATAAGCCCACAAAAATACAGCCATTTGATCTTTGACAAAGGGGCCCAAAAAACCCAATGGAAAAAGAACAGCATCTTCAACAAATGGTGCTGGCAAAACTGGATCTCCACATGCAGAAGATTAAAGCTGGACCCGTACTTGTCACCATGTACAAGACTTAATTCCAAATGGATCAAGGATCTTGATACCAGGCCAGAGACTATAAAAACCATGGTCGAAAGGGTAGGGAATTCCTTTGAGCTGATTGGGCTAGGCCAATGGTTCCTAAACAGACATCTAATGGCACAGTCATTGCTACCAACTCTCTACAGTTGGGATCTTGTGAAATTAACGAGCTTCTGTTCAGATAAAGAGATTGTAACACCAGCTCAAAGGCAACCCACAGAATGGGAAAAAATCTTCACTAACCACATATCTGATAGAGCTCTACTGTCCAGAGTGCACAAAGAACTTAGAAAATTAAACACCAAGGAAACCAATGGCCCAATTAAAAAATGGGCCCTGGAAGTTAAAAGAAACTTTACCAGGGATGAAATTAAAATGTCTAACAAATATCTTAAAAAATGCTCCACTTCCTTAGCCATCAGGGAAATACAAATCAAAACTTCCCTGAGATATCATCTCACCCCGGTCAGGATGGCAAAAATCCACAATACAAACAACAACAAGTGCTGGAGAGGATGTGGAGAGAGGGGAACTCTGCTACATTACTGGTGGGAATGCAGGCTCATACAGCCACTCTGGCGAGCTGTCTGGAGATTCTCAAAGAAATTAAAGATTGAAATGCCATATGACCCTGCTATACCACTTTTGGGAATAACCCTCCATACAGCAGAGTTTCGCCTCGATAGCACAAGCACGACCACGTTCAAGCAGCACTGTTTACAATAGCAAAGTCATGGAATCAACCCAAATGTCCAACAGTTGACGAGTGGATAAGGAAGCTGTGGTATATCTATACAATGGAGTACTACTCAGCCATCAAAAATGATGAAGTACTGGAATTTGCTGGGAAATGGATGTTATTAGAAACAATTATATTAAGTGAAGTATCCCAAACCCAGAAAGTTAAGCGCCGTATGTACTCCCTAATAGGTGGCTCCTAGTACCAAACTCACCCAGCCTACATTGAGACACTCAAAGGTAAACATATGTAATACAGTAATTGCAAGGATTGTGAACAGGAGGGATGGGGTTGGAGGGCCACACCGGACACAAGGAGAGAGGGGACCATGTTACAGCAGAGAAAATCGGCCTCCAAGGAATGCAAGTAAGTAATGTGACACCTGGTTAAGTTCACAGACGTTCGTTCCTGATCATGTACAACTGAGGGGTTATGATCTCACCAGAAGGGGAGGGCATATAGTCTGGCAGATGAAAGGTGATCATTTTGCAAATGGGTGACTGACCCCTCCCTCACCGAGGTTTCCTGCTTCTATTACATCTACCCTTGAATGTGCTATTATAACAAGACTCCAGTTTAACAGCTTTTTGTCTCTGACCAGGGGGTGACATACAGTGCCCATAAGGATGGAGTGAAGGGCATTGCAGGAGCAGCAAAACTGCAAAAGAAAATCAACAAACCATAACCCAGAACTTCTATACCAACCACATAGAACTAAGCCAGCCTAATCTCCCCCCATCCTGAAGCTCAGGGACATTTGCAGAAGAGGGGCGGTAAGATTGTAAGAGCAAAAGGATGGGAGGAGCAATGATCTGAAGATTCTCCACACTAGTTAGGGCTGAAGCAATCATAATAGGACTTTCCATGCCGTGCGCAATGTCCAACACACTATTGACCCCACAAAGTTTAGCATCAGCTAAAGGCACCAAGATCCTTGGAGGCAAGGGATTGACAGCCACAGTAGTGTTCCTATGCTTAAGGGGAACACGAGAAAGGGTTCAGGGAAATGCCACTGGGTCCTTATATGTCATCGGAGAGGAGTACCACGAGGAGAGTTAGGCATACACAATAAAGGACTCTCTGGGAATTGGGGGGGGGCACTGGGAGATGGGGAGGGAGGGAGGGGAGCAGGGGGTTAGGGGGGAGGAGGAAGGGAGGAGGGAACTGGTCTACCTATTAAGTTTGTATGAGCGGAAATAATAAAAAAAAGAAAATGTGCTAAATTCTAAAAAAAAAAAGGAAAAGAAAAAGATACATCCATTCATAGACAGTTCATGGATTCAAACATAGGAAACTTAAACATACCCATTACTGAGAAAAATGGGGAGACTATGTAAATGGAAAATTTAGAGAATATCTTTCTAAAATTTCACCTTCCTTTCTTTAAAGTAGAATTAATAGTTACTTTATAATCTATTTGAGTCCTAAGGCTTATGGGCATGAAGCTTTTCAAAAGTTTAAGTGTTTTTTTCATCTTCAGAAAAATTTGGACATATTTGTTCAGAATTTTTTTTTTTTTTTATTAAAAACTAATTATACATTTTAAAATTTTTTACTAGTTCCCTCCCTCCCCCCTCCCCTTCCCCCAGTGTCTCCCCCCCAATTCCCAGAGAGTCCTTTATTGTGTGCGCCTAACTCTCCACTGGGTCCTCCTCTCCGATGACATATAAGGATCCAGTGGCATTTCCATAAGCCCTTTCTCTTGTTCCCCTTAATCATAAGATTACTACTATGGCTGTCAATCCCTTGCCTCCAGGGGTCTCGGTGCCCTTAACAGATGCTAGACTTTATGAGGGCAACAGTGCGCTGGACATTGCGCAGGGCATGCAAAGTTCCATTATGATTGCTTTGGCCCCAACTATTGTTGAGAATCTTGCAAATCGTTGCTCCTCCCATCCTTTTGCTCTTACAATCTTACCGCCCCCTCTTCCGCAAATGTCCCTGAGCTCCAGGATGGGGAGAGATTAGGCTGTCCTAGTTCTATGTGATTGATATAGAGTCTCTGAAGTTCTGGATTGTGGTTTGTTGATTTTCTTTTGCAGTTTTTCTGCTCCTGCAATTCCCTTCACTCCATTCTGCTGGGCACTGTATGTCACCCCCTGGCCAGAGACAAAAAGCTGTTAAACTGGAGTCTTGTTGTAATAGCACATTCAAGGGTAGATGTAATAAGAGTAGGAAACCTCACTGAGGGCGGGGTCCATTACCCATTTGCACAATGATTACTTTTTATCTGCTAGACTATATGCCCTCCCCTTCTGGTGAGATCAGGAAAGAACGTCTGTGAACTTAACCAGGTTTCTCATTACTTACTTGCAGACCTTGATGGAGGCCTATTTTCTCTGCTGTAACATGGTCTCCTCTCTCCTTGTTTCTGGTGTGGCCCTCCTAACCCATCTCTCTTGTTCATAATCCTAGCAATTACTGTGTTACATAGGTTTACTTTTGAGTGTCCCAATGTGGGCTGGGCGAGTTTGGTACTAGGAGCCACCTATTAGGGAGTACATACGGCGCTTAATTTTCTGGGTTTGGGATACTTCACTTAATATAATTCTTTCTAATGACATCCATTTCCCAGCAAATTCCAGTAATTCATCATTTTTGATGGCTGAGTAGTACTCCATTGTATAGATGTACCACAGTTTCCTTATCCACTCGTCAACTGTTGGACATTTAGGTTGATTCCATGACTTTGCTATTGTAAACAGTGCTGCTATGAACATGGTCGAGCTTGTGCTATCGAGGCGAACCTCTGCTGCTTGGGGGGTTATTCCCAAAAGTGGGATAGCAGGGTCATATGGCATTTCAATCTTTAATTTCTTTAAGAATCTCCAGACGGCTCGCCAGAGTGGCTGTATGAGCCTGCATTCCCACCAACAATGTAGGAGAGTTCCCCTCTCCCCACATCCTCTCCAGCATTTGTCGTTGTTTGTACTGTGGATTTTTGCCATCCTGACCGGGGTGAGATGATATCTCAGGGAAGTTTTGATTTGCATTTCCCTGATGGCGAAGGAAGTGGAGCATTTTTTAAGATAATTGTTAGACATTTTAATTTCATCCCTGGTAAAGTTTCTTTGAAGTTCCAGGGCCCATTTTTTAATTGGGCCAGTGTTTTCCTTGGAGTTTAATTTTCTAAGTTCTTTGTGCACTCTGGACAGTAGAGCTCTGTCAGATATGTGGTTAGTGAAGATTTTCTCCCATTCTGTGGGTTGCCTTTGAGCTCGTGCGACAATCTCTTTATCTGAACAGAAGCTCTTTAATTTCACAAGATCCCAACTGTTGAGAGTTGGTAGCAGTGACTGTGCCATTGGATGTCTGTTTAGGAAGTGTTGGCCTAGCCCAATCAGCTCGAGGGAGTTCCCTATCCTTTCAACTATGGCTTTTAAAGTCTCTGGCCTGATATCAAGGTCCTTGATCCATTTGGAATTAAGTCTTGTACATGGTGACAAGTACGGGTCCAGCTTTAATCTTCTGCATGTGGAGATCCAGTTTTGCCAACACCATTTGTTGAAGATGCTGTTCTTTTTCCATTGGATTCTTTGGGCCCCTTTGTCAAAGACCAAGTGGCTGTAACTTTGTGGGCTTATATCTGGGTCTTCAATCCTTATCCATTGATCTGTGTGTCTATTTTGGAGCCAGTACCAGGCTGTCTTTATAACTATGGATTTGTAGTATAGACTTAGGTTTGGTATGGTAATACCTCCAGCTGTGTTTTTGTTACTCAGGATTGTTTTTGCTATCCTGGGTCTTTTGTGCCTCCATATGAACTTTGAGATTGTTTGGTCAACTTCTTTGAAGAATTGCTTTGGGATTTTGATTGGTATAGCATTGAATCTGTATATTGCCTTTGGTAGGATGGTCATTTTTACAATGTTGATTCTGCCAATCCAGGAACAAGGGAGGTCTTTCCACCTTCTGGTGTCTTCTGCAATTTCTTTCTTTAGGGTTTTAATGTTTTCATTGTAAAGGTCTTTTACCTCCTTAGTTAGGTTTATACCAAGGTATTTCATTTTTTTAGGGGTTATAGTAAATGGCATGGTTTCTCTCAAGGCTTTTTCACTTCTTTCATTCTGGGCATATAGGAAGGCCTCTGATTTTTGCACATTTATTTTGTATCCTGCCACCCTGCTGAACTTCTCAATTAGTTCCAGGAGCTTCCTGGTGGAGTTTTTGGGATCACTCAGGTATAAGATCATGTCATCTGCAAATAGAGATAGCTTGACTTCTTCCTTGCCAATTTGAATCCCTCTTATGTCCCTTTCTTGTCTTATGGCTTCGGCTAAGACTTCAAGTACACTATTGAATAGAAGTGGTGAGAGTGGACAGCCTTGTCTTGTTCCTGATCGAAGTGGGAATGCTTCCAATTGTTCCCCATTGAGCATAATCCTTGCTGTGGGCTTGTTGTATACAGCTTTTATTATATTGATAAAAGTTCCTTCCATTCCTACTGTCTCTAGCGTTTTGATCATAAAAGGCTGTTGGATCTTGTCAAAAGCTTTTTCTGCATCTATCGAGAGTATCATGTGGTCTTGGACTTTGGACTGGTTTACATGATGAATTACATTTATTGATTTGCGTATGTTGAACCAACCTTGTGTGCCGGGGATGAAGCCTACTTGGTCCCCATGAATGATCTTTTTAATATGTTTTTGAATCCGATTTGCTAAGACTTTGTTGAGAATCTTTGCATCTGTGTTCATCAGGGAGATCGGCCTATAGTTTTCTTTTTTAAGTGAATCTTTATTAGGTTTTGGGATTAAAACGATATTAGCTTCATAGAAGGAATTTGGTAGTGTTCCTTCCTTTGCTATTTGGTGGAACAGTTTAAGGAGTATTGGTGTTATTAACTCCTTAAATGTCTTGTAGAACTCTGTGCTGAATCCATCTGGTCCAGGACATTTTTTGGTGGGAAGATTCGAGATTACTTCCTCAATTTCCTTATATGTTATAGGACTATTTAAGTAATTCACAACTTCCTGATTCAATTTAGGTAAGTTGTGTTTACTTAGAAATTCATCCATCTCTTTTGTGTTGTCAAACTTCACAGAGTATAAGTTTTTGAAATATGATGTTATAATTCTCTGGATTTCTTGGGTATCCGTAGTGATAACTCCATGTTCATTTCTAATTTTGTTAATTTGGGTTTTCTCTCTCTTGCTTTTGGTTAGTTTAGCTAGGGGTGTATCAATCTTGTTGATTTTTTCAAAGAACCAGCTTTTCGATTTGTTGATTTTTCTATCGTTTTCTTAGTCTCGATTTCAGATATTTCTCCCCTTATTTTGCTAATCTCTTCTCTTCTACTGCTTTTGGGATCAGATTGCTCTAGTTTCTCTAAAGCTTTAAGCTGCATTGTTAAGTTGTTTATTTCTGATGTTTCCATTTTTTTGATGTGGGCATTAAGAGCTATGAACTTACCTCTTAGAACAGCTTTCATTGTGTCCCAGAGATTTTGGTAAGTTGTATTTTCGTTATCATTCACTTTCAGGAAATCTTGAATTTCCTTTTTAATTTCTTCCTGAATCCAGTTCTCATTCAGCATCATAGTGTTAAGTTTCCAGGAGTTAGTGTATTTTCTCTTGTTGTTCAGAATTTTTTTTATTTATTAGATTAATGTTTGTGTGTATGTGTCTAGATAACTGTGTTTTTCATTTGAACTTTTTGTAGCTTGCACAATCACATATTCAAGAGTGTCATCAAATGCTAAAAGCCCTTTAATAATTCTAAACTGCTCATCGTCTTCATGTACTCATCTTCTTCATGTCTTCATAGAATAAAATTAATATGTTTGGATTCTTACGCTTTTCCCTCCAGGAATTTACATGATTATACCAGGAATCATATAGAACTAAAATTAAAGAAACAAATGAAAAGATACAGTGTTCACACATTACAGTTTTAAAACTGTTATTCAAACAAAATAATAACAGAATATTAATCCCTATTCTTGCAGTGAGTAATATCTCTTAAGCAGCATTCTGTACTGCTATGAAAATTGTTGAATAACCCTTTGTACAATAATCTTTCATTCTATTATGACATGTTTCATAATGTAGATAATGGGTAAAAAACTGCTGTCACTTCAAAGTAATGAGAACATTTTTAACTACTGTTTTTATAGATCTGTGTTTATGTGTCTGTGTACAAAAAAAAAAGATCTTAAGAGCTATAAGACAAAAGGAAGAAGTTATAGAGGTAAACCCGTCAAAATAACAACTGACCATTCAATACAAAAGGTAAAAGCCAGAAGACCATGGAGAGACACAATACAAGTTCTGAATGTCAAACCAGATTGTTATATCCAGCAAAACTGTTGATCATAATATAAGGTGAAAGAAAAAAATATTCCATGACAAAACAAACTAAAAGACTATATGGCCGCTAAGCCAGGGCTACAGAGAATACTGGAAGAAATGCACAAGATGGAAGAGAAGGATAAACACATCAAAGAAACTAAAGGGAATAATAATATTAGCACGAGAGCTGAATGAAGGACTATAAAAGGCAAATACCATGAAATCAAGATGTCAGGAACAAATAACACTTATCAATAATATTAAATGTCAATGGGCTCAACTTCCCAATCGAGAGACACAGGCTTATAACTTGGATCAAACATCATGCTCATCCATTCTCTGCCTACAAGAAACATGCCTTGCCTTGAAAGAAACCCTTTCTCATGGTCAAAGATGGTCGAAAGTACTCCAAGCAAATGGAAAGAAGAAACAAGCAGGAATTGCTATCTTAATATCAGACAAAATATACTTCAAACTATAGTAAACCATACAAGATACAAATTGATACTACATCTTAATAGAGGGAAAATTCCAGCAAGAAGATCTTACAATATTAAATATATATGTACCAAACATGGAAGCACCCAAATTCATCAAACAAACCCTACAGGAGATGAAACAACTAATAAATCCAAACACAGTATTAATATACCCCACTCATACCAATGGACAGGCCAATGGGCCAAAAGCTAAGCAGAAACACATTGGAGTTAAATGAAACCATAAATCAAATGAACTTTACATATATTTACAATATCATCCAAACACTAAAAAATACACATTTACTCAGCAGTTCATGGGATATTCTCTTTTTTAACTTTCAAATATTTATTTTCTTTTCAGATGAGTTTATGAGGAAAATAATCAGTTGCGTAGAAACTTGGAATTTTGCTAGGCCATTTAGTATGTGGACTGTACTTTTTTTTTAACAGCAAGCTTTCCTCTCCTCTTCTTCCCCCTCTCTTTCTGCCTTGTCCCCCATTCCATTCTTTCCCATTCCTATTCGCCCCTTCAGCCCTTTTCCTTCCTTCCTCTTCTCTTGTTGCTACCTGCTTTCTCCCTCCCATTCTCCAGGGAATCTGCTTATATGAGCATTTTATTTCCCTCTGAGTCCTCTACACTAATGAGGGTTCAGGGCTCAGTGGCATAGCTTGGGCCCCTTCTTGGGCTGCCCTCTAGTATGGGAGCTCTATTATGACTGTTTTACCCTTTGCCTCTAAGGATCGTACTTCCTGAAGCCTTCTTTCCTGTGATCCGTGCTAGACTCGGAGGGAGTGTTGACATGTTAGGCATTGTGCAGGTCAATCAAGGTCCAATCACATGGTGGCTATATCCTGGCTGCTGAAGCTCTGACTTATGTGGAGTATCATGCATATTTTTGGTCCTCCCCATATTTAGGCTTTTGAAATCTTGCCACCCCCGCTTCTGGCCATATGCTAGGAAACATACTGACAGTAATTTACACTTCGAGAGTTGACGGAAAGAGCAGTTTACTCCTGCTCTCTTAGGGTTGCTCATGATTTTGCCTGAAGACACATTTACTCTTGAAAATTACTGAAGAAAAAAAATTGATTTCAGGGTCTTCTAAATATAAAAGTCACTCCACTGAAATATGAAGCATGAAGCTCTATTGCGCTCATGAAATACAGACTTAGTCTATAAAGTTAGAGTCAAGTCGAAACATGTCTTAAAAAGCAACTAAGTGTCTTAATGAATGTGTTAAAAGGATCTTATCCTTTACAAATTTTCATTAATTCATGCTCGATCTACTTTAGGACTTTAACAAATTTGAGGAAGTTCCATGTGTAACTATTGACTTTTGAATGTAGTTCCTATGTATAACAGAAATAGGAAAAATCACTCAGATTTCAAATCAACAAAAAGAAGACATTGAACTTTTAGCTTTTTAAAATCCTGAATGCCACCCATGTGGTTTTTAAAACCTTATTCACTGGTGTACTATTACATTGTTAGAAACTTTAAAACTATCAGGAATGATTTACATAAAGTCAATTTGGAGACCCTTATGTGGCTCAGACTGATACTTTTAGCACCTGTTATAATATGTTCTTTTTTTTTTTTTAGGAGGATCTTTTTATTTATTTATTTTTTCCTTTTTTTAAACATTTTTTATCTCCGCTCATACAAACTTAATAGGTACACCGGTTCCCTCCCTCCCTCCTCCTCCCCCCCTTTGCACGCCCTACCCTCACCCCTCCCTCCCCAACCCCCCAGTGTCTCCCTTCCCCAATCCCCAGAGATTCCTTTAATGTGCATACCTGACTGTCCTCTGGGTCCTCCTCTCCGATGACATACAAGGACCCAGCGGCATTTCCGTGAACCCTTTCTCATGTTCCCCTTAAGCATAGGAACACTATTTTGGCTGTCAATCAATTCCCTCCAAGAATCTTGGTGCTCTTAGCAAATGCTAGACTTTGTGGGGACAATAGTGTGTTGGACATTGGCCAGGGCATGTAAAGTCCAATTATGATTGCTTCGGCCCTAACTTGTGTGGAGTTTCTTGCATATCATAGCTCCTCCCATCCTTGTGCTCTTACACTCTTACTGCCCCCTCTTCTGCAAATTTCCCTGAGCTTCAGGATGGGGAGAGATTAGGATGGCCTAGGTCTAGGTGGTTGATATAAAGTCTCTGAAGTTCTGGATTACGGTTTGTTGATTTTCTTTTGGGGTTTTACTGCTCCTGCAATGCCCTTCACTCCATCCTGATGGGTATTGGATGTCACCTCCTGGCCAGAGATAAAAAACTGTTAAACCAGAGCCTTTATAAGAGTATATTCAAAGGTAGATGCAATAAAAGTAGGAAACCACAGTGAGGGAGGGGTCAATCACCCATTTGCAAAATGGTTACTTATTATCTGCCAAACTATATGCCCTCCCCTTCTGGTGAGATCACACACCCTCAATAGTAAATGATCAGGAATGAAAAGTCTGTGAACTTAACCAGATGTCTCATTGCTTACTTGCAGTCTTGATGGAGGCCTATTTGCTCTGCTGTTACATGTTCCCCTCTCTCCTTGTTTTTGGTGTGGCCCTCCTACCCCATCCTGCTTGTTCATACTCCTTGCAATTACTGTATTACAGAGATTTATCACTCAGTATCTCTAGGTGAGCTGGGTGGGTTTGGTACTAGGAGCCACTTATTAGGGAGTACATGCGGTGCTTAACTTTCTGGGTTTGGGATACTTCACTTAATATAATTGTTTCTAATGACATCCATTTCCCGGCAAATTCCAGTACTTCATCAGTTTTGATGGCTGAGTAGTACTCCATTGTATAGATGTACCACAGCTTCCTTATCCACTTGTCAACTGTTGGACATTTGGGTTGGTTCCATGACTTTGCTATTGTAAACAGTGCTGCTATGAACATGGATGTACTTGTGCTATCGAGGTGAATTTTTGCTGTATGGAGGGTTATTCCCAAAAGTGGTATAGCAGGGTCATATGGCATTTCAATCTTTAATTTCTTTAAGAATCTCCAGACGGCTCGCCAGAGTGGCTGTATGAGCCTACATTCCCACCAGCAATATAGGAGAATTCCTGTCTCTCCACATCCTCTCCAGCACTTGTTGTTGTTTGTATTGTGGATTTTTGCCATCCTGACCGGGGTGAGATGATATCTCAGGGAAGTTTTGATTTGTATTTCCCTGATGGCTAAGGAAGTGGAACATTTTTTAAGATATTTGTTAGACAGTTTAATTTCATCCCTGGTAAAGTTTCTTTTAACTTCCAGGGCTCATTTTTTAATTGGGCCATTGGTTTCCTTAGTGTTTAGTTTTCTAAGTTCTTTGTGCACTCTGGACAGTAGAGCTCTATCAGATATGTGGTTAGTGAAGATTTTCTCCCATTCTGTGGGTTGCCTTTGAGCTGGTGTTACAGTCTCTTTATCTGAACAGAAGCTCTTTAATTTAACAAGATCCCAACTGTTGAGAGTTGGTAGCAGTGACTGTGCCATTGGATGCCTGTTTAGGAACTGTTGGACTAGCCCAATCAGCTCAAAGGAATTCCCTACCCTTTCGACCATGGTTTTTATACACTCTGGCTTGATATCAAGGTCCTTGATCCATTTGGAATTAAGTCTTGTACAAGGTGACAAGTACAGGTCCAGTTTTAATCTTCTACATGTGGAGATCCAGTTTTGCCAGCACCATTTGTTGAAGATGCAGTTCTTTTTCCATTGGGTTCTTTGGGCCCCTTTGTCAAAGACCAAATGGATGTAGTTTTGTGGGCTTATATCTGGGTCTTCAAGCCTTATCCATTGATCTGTGTGTCTATTTTGGAGCCAGTACCAGGCTGTTTTTACAACTATGGATTTGTAGTATAGAGTTAGGTTTGGTACGGTAACACCTGCAGCAGTGTTTTTGTTACTCAGGATTGTCTTTGCTATCCTGGGTCTTTTGTGCCTCCATATGAATTTTGAGATTATTTGGTCAACTTCTTTAAAGAATTGCTTTGGGATTTTAATTGGTATAGCATTGAATTTGTATATTGCCTTTGGTAGGATGGTCATTTTTACAATGTTGATTCTGCCAATCCAGGGACATGGGAGGTCTTTCCACCTTCTGGTGTCTTCTGCAATTTCTTTCTTTAGGGTTTTAAAGTTTTCATTGTAAAGGTCTTTTACCTCCTTGGTTAGGTTTATACCAAGGTATTTCATTTTTTTAGGGGCTATAGTAAATGGGATTGTTTCTCTCAGGGCTTTTTCACTTCTTTCATGCTGGGCATATAGGAAAGCCACTGATTTTTGCACATTTATTTTGTATCCTGCCACCCTGCTGAACTTCTCAATTAGTTCCAGGAGCTTCCTGGTGGAGTTTTTGGGATCCCTCAGGTTTAAAATCATGTCATCTGCAAATAGGGATAGCTTGACTTCTTCCTTGCAGATTTGAATCCTTTTTATGCCCCTTTCTTGTCTTATGGCTTCAGCTAAGACTTCAAGTACAATATTGAATAGAAGTGGTGAGAGTGGACAGCCTTGTCTAGTTCCTGATCGAAGTGGGAATGCTTCCAGTTTTTGAGTATAATCCTTGCTGTAGGCTTGTTGTACACTACTTTTATTATATTGATGAAGGTTCCTTCCATTCCTACTGTCTCTAGCGTTTTGATCATAAGAAGCTGTTGGATCTTGTCAAAGGCTTTTTCTGCATCTATCGAGAGTATCATGTGGTCTTGGGCTTTGGACTGGTTTATATTATGAATTACATTTATTGATTTGCGTATGTTGAACCAACCATGTGTGCCGGGGATAAACCCTACTTGGTCCCCGTGAATGATCTTTTTGATATGTTTTTGAATCCGATTTGCTAAGACTTAGTTGAGAATCTTTGCATCTGTTTCATCAGAGAGATTGGCCTATAGTTTTCTTTTTTAAGTGTATCTTTATTAGGTTTTGGAATTAAAACAATATTAGCTTCATAGAAGGAAATTGGTATTGTTCCTTCCTTTGCTATTCGTTGGAACAGTTTAAGTAGTATTGGTGTTATTAACTCCTTAAATGTCTGGTAGAACTCTGTGCTGAATTCATCTGGTCCAGGACATTTTTTGGTGGGAAGATTCGAGATTACTTCCTCAATTTCCTTATATGTTATAGAACTATTTAAATAATTCACAACTTCCTGATTCAATTTAGGTAAGTTGTGTTTACTTAGGAATTTATCCATCTCTTTTGTGTTGTCATATTTCACAGAGTACAAGTTTTTGAAATACGATGTTATAATTCTCTGGATTTCTTGGGTATCAGTAGTGATAACTCCATGTTCATTTCTAATTTTATTAATTTGGGTTTTCTCTTTCTTGCTTTTGGTCAATTTAGCTAGTGGTTTATCAATCTTATTGATTTTTTCAAAGAACCAGCTTTTTGACTGGTTGATTTTTTTCTATTGTTTTCTTAATCTCGATTTCAGATATTTCTCCCCTTATTTTGCTAATCTCCTCTCTTCTACTGCTTTTGGGATCAGATTGCTCTAGTTTCTCTAAAGCTTTAAGCTGCCTTGTTAAGTTGTTTATTTCTGATGTTTCCATTTTTTTGATGTAGGCATTAAGAGCCATGAACTTACCTTTTAGGACAGCTTTCATTGTGTCCCAGAGATTTTGGTAAATTGTATTTTCATTATTATTCACTTTCAGGAAATCTTGAATTTCCTTTTCAATTTCTTCCTGAATCCAGTTCTCATTCAGCATCATAGTGTAAAGTTTCCAGGAGTTAGTGTATTTTCTGTCTTTTGTTGTGTTGTGAATGTCTAGCTTTAGGCTGTGGTGGTCTGATAGGGTACAGGCTAGAATTTCAACCTTCCTGTAT
The DNA here is from genome assembly GCA_023101885.1 of Typhlomys cinereus. NCBI lineage: Eukaryota > Metazoa > Chordata > Mammalia > Rodentia > Platacanthomyidae > Typhlomys > Typhlomys cinereus. Next base: position 10,280,662 of record JALPQD010000014.1, read on the forward strand.
ATGTGGAGATTCATTTTGTGGCCCAATATGTGATTTATTTTGGAGAAAGTTCTGTGTGCTGCTGAGAGAAATGTGTATTCTTTGGTACGTGGATAAAAAGTTCGATAGAGATCTGTAAGGCCCATTTCTTTAAGGGTTTGATAAATTTCCAAAGTGTCCCTGTTAAGCTTTTGACCTGTTAATCTGTCCCATGTTGAGACGGCGGTGTTGAAATACCCAAGAATTATCGTTTGGGGGTTGATTTCTCCCTTTAGGCGCTGTAGGGTTTTCTTAATGAATGTGGAGGGATCTGTATTGGGTGCATATATGTTTAGTATTGTGAAGTCTTCCTGGTGAATTGTCCCTGTGACTAAAATGTAGTATCTATCTGTGTCTTTTATGATTTTTTTGGGTTTGAAGTCGACGTTGTCCGACAGCATAATGGCTACCCCTGCCTTCTTCCTAGTTCCATTAGCTTGCAGAATTTTGGGCCAGCCTTTCATTTTTAGGATGTGCCTATCTTTTGCCCTGAGATGACTTTCCTGAAGGCAGCAGATTGATGGGTTGTGATTTTTAATCCAAGTTTGTAATCTGTGTCTCTTAATTGGTGAGTTAAGCCCTTTGACATTTAATGTTACAATGGAGAAATTCTTTTTAATTCTGGACATTTTTTATGTTTAGTGGATTTTGTAAGCTTATTGTTTTACATTTATATTTTTGTGGTATTATACTTCCCTTTTGTCCTCCTAGATACGCTTGTTCTTTTCTTCAAGTCTGCGTATCATTTCTAACATTTTTTGAAGGCCTGGTTTGGTAGACATGTATCCCTTCAAGTTGTCTCTGTGCTGGAAAATTTTTCTTTCTCCCTCGATCATGACAGATAGTTTTTCCGGCTATATCACTCTGGGTTGGCATTTTTGCTCATTTAATACTTGAAGTACGTCTCTCCAAGCTCTTCTTTCTTTTACTGTTTCCATTGAGAAGTCATTTGTTATTTTAATAGATTTACCTTTAAAAGTGACTTGGTTTTTTTCTCTTGAAGCTCTCAGCACCTTTTCTTTGTCTTGAATATAGAGTGTTTTGACTATTATTTGCCGTGGCGATTTTCTATTTTGGTCATATCTGTTTGGAGTGCAAAATGCCTCTTGTATTTGGATGGGCCTCTCATTCTTCAGTTGAGGGAAGTTTTCATTTATGATAATTTGAAAAATTTCCTCAGGTGTGGTATTTTGAGATTCTTGCTCTGGTATTCCATGAATGCGCATGTTAGGCTTCTTCAGGGTGTCCCATATCTCTTGAATGTTCCTCTCAAGTATCTTTTTGGCTTTAACAATCTCTTCCATTGAGCTGTTTAATTCTCCCACTTTGTCTTCAAGATCTGAAATTCTATTTTCTGCTTCATTAGTTCTGCTGATAAGACTCTCTGTTGAGCTTTGGGTTGAAGATAGCTTGTCTTTGAGTTCAGTTTTAAACTCTGCTTGAGTCTGTTTTAACAGCTCTATGCCTATTTTTGTTTCTTGAACTGTTTTTCTCAACTCCTCCAAATGCCTCTTGTGTTTTGTTCTAAGTTGTTGATTCTTTTGTTTAACTCCTGTTGGATTTCGTCTTTCATAGTATTAATCATAGTAATGATCATACTTTGAAAGTCGTTGTCTTGGGTCTGGCTTTCTTGGCTGTTTTCTGTGAATTCGTTCTGGTTGGGATCCATTATTAAGGGGTTAATTCTTTCAGTGGGAGATTGGTCTTCTTGGGTTTTGTTTCTCATGTATCTGCACTTTGACTTGGGCATTGTTGTTTTGTCTTCTAGGGCTTTTCAGTTTCTGTGTGTTTTTGACTGATTTAGTTGGTATTCCTACACTTGGGCAGTTATTACTAGTGCTTGCCTTGGGGTTGGGTATGTTTGTCTTTATTATTGTTATTTCCTAGTTGAGGCTGTTAGGTTGTTAGTACATCAATTAAGTCAGGTTAAGTAGACAAGGAGTGAATATTAGTATGATAGTGCACTTTTACCATGTAGTATCTTGGTGATATGTGAGCGTGAGTAGTATGATCCCTATAGTTTTTGGGGTGGCTTTATGGAAAAGAGACCTATGAGTGGGAAAGGGGAAAGGAATAGTTAGGGTGAAACCTTTTTTAAATTTTTTTTATTTCTTATTTATTCAATTGTGTGTGTGTGTGTGTGTGTGTGTGTGTGTGTGTGTGTATGTAAGCCATGGACGAATTTGGGAACCACCATGGACCCCCTCCACCTCCTCCTTGTTTACACTGTCCTGGGATTCACAGGCTCCCCCCTACCAGCACCAGAAACACAGGCTGCTCCCACTTCCACCCAGCGTCTATACGTGGGGTCTAGAATCTGAACTCAGGACCTTCTGCCTTCAAGGCAGAGCTTAACCCCTGAGCCACCTCTCCAGCCCTAGGATGAAACTTTTTAAAGGGGAGATTTAGGATACCATCACTACTAGGGTGAGGGAGAGAATAAACGGGAAAATTATGCAGTGGAGAATGATGGGATGGGAGCAGAAAAGTCAGATTATGGGAAATATCCCCAAAGGAACCTCCTATGATAGTAGTAAGTAAACAAAAGTGTCTTTTGAAGAAAGAAACTAGAAAGGGCAGTCCCTATGCAGAATAGAATAGATTGAGGAAAATGGAAATAAAGGGGAAAAAAAAAAAAACTTCTAGAGCTGATCCACTTGGATTCCAGTAACAAAATTATGCTAGAGGTAGCAGGAATGTTAAACTTCTTGATAAAATGTTGATCAGAGAAATCTCTAAAAGCCTCCAAAAATTATAGGTTTTAGACATTGCTCTTAGTTGCTCTCCAAAAAACTGTCAGGAAGACGCTATTACTGAAGAGGTAGCACATATGGATTACAGAACATGGGAAAATACATCACTTAGAACTGGTCTGAGAACTTTCTCCTTGCTAGATAGCTTACACAGTACCAAGGAATACTGTAGAACCTACTGGAGGAGACAAATAATCACAGGCTCCGTCAACACATGAGATCTTTTTTATTATTTTTCTACTTTTACTAGGATATTGAATATTCATCCAGCTTCCTTCCCTCTTTCCTCCTGCCCCTCCATCTGTTCCATTCCCTTCACCCTTCTCTCCCACTCATCCTTGAGTCTGTATGCTTCTGTGGACCCTATGTTCACTCTAGCTTGTCCCTGTGGGAGCTCAAGTCTCTGAGGTGCATCAAGTTATCTCTCTTCAGGCCACCCCACTAACAAACACATGAGATCTTTAAATTGCAATAAAAATCACCATGACAACAGGAGACCACCCGTATAATAGTGTAATAGTGTCATGAGTATCAAAGAGAGAACCAACAGATATCTGATTGGATGTACTCAAGATCTGTTTGTCAGAATGGAACACATTCCTGTTACTGTTAACTAGGACAAGAACCTTAAAAAGGTAAGGAAATATAACAATAGAGAAAAACAGCCAATGAACCCATAGGTAGGAGGACAATACACTTAGCTGCTATTATGCTCATAGCCGTGTCTTCAGCCAACCATGTTGTCTGACAAGGTCCACACATGGGGAAGATTGGTTCAAGGAAGGCATCTTCCAGAAATATGATGTGACATGTTTATAGTAAATATGGGGAGGTTGGAAATTTGGGGATCTGTATTGCTTTTGGCTATATTAGTAACTGCTCATGTGTATTTTAGACAAGGAAAACCTAAACTTTCTTAGTTAAAAATTTCCTCAGGAGTAATGAATAAATCATGGAGCATTGAGTATATACTTAATAAAATTTCCCTAAATATTAGTCAAGAGTTTTTACAAAAGCTTACAGAGTATGGGATCATGCCATCTGTTCTCAAGAATCAGTACTCCACCACTTTTATAAAGCATTCAAGTTTATAAAGCATTGGAAGTTAAGAAAAAGAAACCCAATAGCATAGTTCTTACAATTATGCCTAAGTATGCACCCACTTATGCTATTGCAGGGAAAATTTATTAATAAGGGAAAAGATAGTGTATGGACGCCCCCTCCTATTGATCCACTGTTGCCCTTTTATTTTTTAAATATTTGAAAGAGGTTTAAAAGAGTATGTTTTCCTTGTAGAATGTTAGTAAGTGAAATTATGTTTAGTTTACACCCTTAGATACAAAGGTTAAGATAATCTATAAAGATGTTTTTGGAATTTGGTTTGGCACCTGGTGGAGGTTTTGCTTGGTACTTGCTGCTTGGATACACAGGGTTGAAGCAGAGCAAGAGTTGTTTTTATGCTCTCAAGCTTGACAGCCTTTGCTAAGATTTATTTGTTTCTTCTTATACGGTCACAAGAATATGTTTTTTGCCAAAAATTTTTTAATATAACCACCACTGTAATTTTGAATAGAGAGTTCAGATTCACTCAGCCTTGAGTTGTGTGTCTGCTGCTCTCCTCCCCTCCCCCACCCATGCGTTCTTGAATCCAGGCTGCAGCTGGACGGTAGCAGAAGAGCACTGAGGCCTCAGTCTAGAAATCTTCTTTTAAAGAAGAGGTAGAGAATCTCAACACCCTGACAAGATGCAATCCAGGGCAGTAGAAGAGCAGCGAAGTAGACAGTGGTGGCTGACTCTAACGCAAAGTACTGGCAAATCAAACCAACCCAATCTTCCCATCCTAAGGCGATGGGAACCTCACAGAAGAGGAGGTGGTGAGAATATAAGAACCTAAAATGGGAAAATTCGCCTTTGGACAAACATTCCACTCAAGGCAGGCATCTAAGAACTCACTAGAGTGAGATTTGTCCTTACGGGAACTACATAATGACTGACATACCATTATCCCCCATAGAATATCGAGGAACTTGAGAGAAGAATATACAGTGGAAACCTTGGGGACTGAAGCTGGATGAGTGAAGGGAAATGTCCTATCTGTGGGGTTGCTGGAGCAGAGGCAACTTGGTGTGCCACAGAGTCCTGGAATCCCACAGGAGTAGACAGGCCATGAGCAACCCTGGGATCCATAGAAGCTGACAAGCAGGAGAGTGAGATTGATGGAGGGACAGGAAGAAGAGACAATGGAGGAAAGCAGGAGTAAGTACTCAATATGCTTTTCAAAGTAGAAGAAAATTTAAAAAGAGTAGACAGACTAGAGGGAACCCTGGGTTCTATGAAGGTAAATGAGGCTGAAAGGTGGGAGGGAGTGGGAGAGAGTGAAGAAGGGGGGTGGAGGGAAGCCAGGATAAGTACTAATTCATACTTGTAAAACTAAAAAAAAAGAAAATGAAAACAAAAAACAACAACAACAAATCAAGCCCAAAATCCACCAGAAGCTAAGAAATATGCAAGAGCAGAGCAGAAGAAAATGAAAAAAAAAAGTAGAAAAGAGGTTTGGAAATGTTGAGTAGTAGAGTGTATGCCTCTCAAATGTGAGAATCTAGATTCTGTTCTAGACATATACTAACACAAAGAAAGCAATAAGTAAAACTAAAAAATGTATTTTTGAAATGGCTTTAAAAAGTCCACAAAGTTTTATGACCATCAAGAAGAAAAATGAATAACCAAATAAGCAAAATCCACAATTGAAAAGAAGATATTACAAATGATTCTGCAAAATACCAAAGGTCATAAAAATCTCAAAGCAATTCTTTAAAGAAGTTGACTGAACAATCTCAAAATTCATATGGAGGCACAAAAGACCCAGGATAGCAAAGACAATCCTGAGTAACAAAAACACTGCTGGAGGTATTACCATACCAAACCTAAGTCTATACTACAAATCCATAGTTGTAAAAACAGCCTGGTACTGGCTCCAAAATAGACACACAGATCAATGGATAAGGCTTGAAGACCCAGATATAAGCCCACAAAGTTACAGCCATTTGATCTTTGACAAAGGGGCCCAAAGAATCCAATGGAAAAAGAACAGCATCTTCAACAAATGGTGCTGGCAAAACTGGATCTCCACATGCATAAGATTAAAGCTGGACCCATACTTGTCACCATGTACAAGACTTAATTCCAAATGGATCAAGGACCTTGATATAAGGCCAGAGACTATAAAAACCATAGTTGAAAGGATAGGGAACTCCCTCGAGCTGATTCAGCTAGGCCAACAGTTCCTAAACAGACATCCAATGGCACAGTCACTGCTACCAACTCTGAACAGCTGGGATCTTGTGAAATTAAAGAGCTTCTGTTCAGATAAAGAGATTGTAACACGAGCTCAAAGGCAACCCACAGAATGGGAGAAAATCTTCACTAACCACATATCTGATAGAGCTCTACTGTCCAGAGTGCACAAAGAACTTAGAAAACTAAACTCCAAGGAAAACAATGGCCCAATTAAAAAATGGGCCCTGGAAGTTAAAAGAAACTTTACCAGGGATGAAATTAAAATGTCTAACAAATATCTTAAAAAATGTTCCACTTCCTTAGCCATCAGGGAAATGCAAATCAAAACTTCCCTGAGATATCATCTCACCCCGGTCAGGATGGCAAAAATTCACAATACAAACAACAACAAATGCTGGAGAGGATGTGGAGAGAGGGGAACTCTCTTACATTGCTGGTGGGAATGCAGGCTCATACAGCCACTCTGGTGGGCCATCTGGAGATTCTTAAAGAAATTAAAGATTGAAATGCCATATGACCCTGCTATACCACTTTTGGGAATAACCCCCCATGCAGCAGAGGTTCGCCTCGATAGCACAAAGCATGACCACGTTCATAGCAGCACTGTTTACAATAGCAAAGTCATGGACTCAACCCAAATGTTCAACAATTGACGAGTGGATAAGGAAAGTGTGGTACATCTATACAATGGAGTACTACTTAGCCATCATAAATGATGAATTACTGGAATTTGCTGGGAAATGGATGGCATTAGAAACAATTATATTAAGTGAAGCATCCAAAACCCAGGAAGTTAAGCACTGTACGTACTCCCTAATAGGTGGCTCCTAGTACCAAACTCACCCAGCCCACATTGAGACACTCAAAGGTAAACCTATGTAATACAGTAATGGCAAGGATTGTGAACAGGAGGGATGGGGTTGGAGGGCCACACCAGACACAAGGAGAGAGGGGACCATGTTACAGCAGAGAAAATAGGCCTCCAAGGAATGCAAGTAAGTAATGTGACACCAGGTTAAGTTCACAGATGTTCGTTCCTGATCATATACAACTGAGGGGGTATGATCTCACCAGAAGTGGAGGGCATATAGTCTGGCAGAAGAAAGGTGATCATTTTGCAAATGGGTGACTGACTCCTCCCTCACCGAGGTTTCCTCCTTTTATTACATTTACCCTTGAATGTGCTATTATAACAAGACTCCAGTTTAACAGCTTTTTGTCTCTGACCAGGGGGTGACATACAGTGCCCATAAGGATGGAGTGAAGGGCATTGCAGGAGCAGCAAAACTGCAAAAGAAAATCAACAAACCACAACCCAGAACTTCAGAGATTCTATATCAACCACATAGAACCAAGCCAGCCTAATGTCCCCCCATCCTGAAGCTCAGGGACATTTGCGGAAGAGGGGACGGTAAGATTGTAAGAGCACAAGGATGGGAGGAGCAATCATTTGCAAGATCCTCCACACTAGTTAGGGCCGAAGTAATCATAATAGGACTTTGCATGCCCTGCACAATGTCCAACACACTATTGACCTCATAAAGTCTAGCATCTGCTAAGGGCACCAAGATCCTTGGAGACAAGGGATTGACAGCCACAGTAGTGTTCCTATGCTTAAGGGGAACACGAGAAAGGGTTCAGGGAAATGCCACTGGGTCTTGTACATCATCGGAGAGGAGGACCACAAGGAGATTTAGGCATACACAATAAAGGACTCTCTGGGAATTGGGGGGGAGGCACTGGGGGATGAAGAAGGAGGGAGGGAGAGCGGGGGGTTCCGGGGGAGGAGGAGGGAGGGAGGGAACTGGTCTACCTATTAAGTTTGTATGAGCAGAAATAATAAAAAATGTATTAAAAATCATGAATTACTGGAATTTGCTGGGAAATGGATGGCATTAGAAACAATTATATTAAGTGAAGTATCCCAAACCCAGAAAATTAAGTGCCGTATGTACTCCCTAATAGGTGGCTCCTAGTACCAAACTCACCCAGCCCACATTGAGACACTCAAAGGTAAACCTATGTAATACAGTAATGGCAAGGATTATGAACAGGAGGGATGGGGTTGGAGGGCCACACCAGAAACAAGGAGAGAGGGGACCATGTTACAGCAGAGAAAATAGGCCTCCATCAAGGACTGCAAGTACTTAATGTGGCACCTGGTTAAGTTTACAGATGTTTGTTCCTGATCATTTACAACTGAGGGGGTATGATCTCACCAGAAGGGGAGGGCATATAGTCTGGCAGATAAAAAGTAATCATTTTGCAAATGGGTGATTGACCCCTCCCTCACTGAGGTTTCCTACTCTTATTACATCTACTCTTGAATGTGCTATTATAACAAGACTCCAGTTTAACAGCTTTTTGTCTCTGACCAAGGGGTGACATACAGTGCCCATCAGGACGGGGTGAAGGGCATTGCAGGAGCAGCAAAACTGCAAAAGAAAATTAACAAACCACAATCCAGAACTTCAGAAACTATATCAACCACCTAGAACTAGGCCAGCTTAGTCTCTCCCCATCCTGAAGCTCAGGGAAATTTGTGGAAGAGGGGGCATGAAGATTGTAAGAGGAAAAATATGGGAGGAGCAATGATTTGCAAGATTCTCCACACTAGTTAGGGCCGAAGCAATCATAATTGGACTTTGCATGTCCTGTGCAATGTCCAACACACTATTGACCTCACAAAGTCTAGCATCAGCTAAAGGCACCAAGATCTTGGAGCCAAGGGATTGACAGCCACAGTAGTGTTCCTATGCTTAAGGGGAAGACGAGAAAGGGTTCAGGGAAATGCCACTGGGTCCTTGTACATCATCGGAGAGGAGGACCCAGTGGAGAGTCGGGCATACACAATAAAGGACTCTCTGGGAATTGGGGGGAGGCACTGGGGGATGAGGAGGGAGGGCAGGGGGAAATGGGGGTTCAGGGGGAGGAGGAGGGAGGGAGGGAAATGGTCTACCTATTAAGTTTGTATGAGCGAAAATAATAAAGAAATATTAAACAAACATACAATCTCTTGTGATTTTAAGACTGTTTTGAAATTTCTGAGAACTTATACATAAAAGAAAATGTTTTATTAAATGAAAAAAAAATACCAAAGGTCATACAAACAATTGAATGTGACTTCTGCATCAAAAAATTGAGCACTTAGAACAAATGACACATTCTCATAAATACAATCTTCATTGCAGACTCATGAAGTAATAGAAATATTAAGTCACACTGTAAGCATACAACTTTGAAGCCATGGTTAGATTGCTTTATGAATAGTTTTATCAATCATTTAAAAGGAATGAATGATGATAATTCTGAAACTTCTTCTCAAAATCAAAGAAAAGCAGTGACAAATTCATTTCATGAGGCCAGGTGTATACCAATAACAAAGCTATGCAAGAAAAAGAAGTAGTGGTAAAAAACATGCAAAACTCCTTAAGAAATCACTTTCAGAATTCAACAGCATATTAAGGGGACCATTCAGCACAGTGAATTGGTTTTATTGCTGGGAGGCAAGAATGGCTGAACCTATGCGATCAATGAGTGCATTTCATCACATTAATGGAATAAAAACTAAAACCCAAAGTTAATTTCAGTATATGCACAAGAGATATGCAACAAAAGTCAACATCCATGACAAATGACACTTTCAAGGATATAATGTATCACAAAACAGTAAATTTCATATAGGTAGTAAACCCATATACAGCATCATATTCATTAGGGAAAAGTTGAATACATTGCCTCTAAAATAAGAAAGAAAACAAAGATGCAAACTCCTGCTACTTTAGTATTTAGAAATACTAAAATTTCTAACCAGAAAAACTGGGCAAATTAGATAAAAAGGAATGAAATTATTTGTGTTTACAGATGACACATTTTTATATTTAGAAATATCTTGTAGTACACAACAATGAATATACAAAAGTCAGTTATATTTCTACATGCTAATAATGAATAGTCTGAAAGGGAAATTGAGTATACAATTCCATTTGCTATATCAACAAAAATGCGGTCTGACTTTCTTTTCCTTTACTGTGATAAAATATTCTAACATAAGCAACTTATGGAACAGGTTATTTTTCCTCACAATTTAAAGGTCCAGTCTATCATGGCAGTGTAATGGAGACCCATAGAGCTTGAAGCAGCTGGTCACATCACATACACAATCAGGAAGCAGAAAATCATGGATGTTCAGCTTATTTTCTCCCTTTTATACAGACCAACATGTCAAACAATGACATGTACTACCCCCAGTAGACATGTCTTTATGCCTCAATGAAAGCAAGGTGGCATAGGCAGAGGCCAGTCTCCCAGGTGATTGCAAATCTTATGAAGTTAGCAATTGAAATTAATGAGCACAAATAGAACATTTAAAAATAATTTTAGTAAGAACTCTAGCATCTGTGTAATGAAAACTCTCAGTGGCAGAAACGAATTGAGGCTACAAAAATAAACAGAACAGATTCTGCATTGTAGGATTGAAGGTAGTAATATTGCAGAAATGTTCACACGGACCAACAGGTCTAAAAATACAGAACAACCCCTGTTCAGAGTCCAAGTATTTTAAGTAATGAAATAACAAAATAGAAAAAGAAATCCTAAAAGATTCATGGTACTGTGAAGTCCCCAAATAGCCAAAGTGATTATGAAAAGACTCATGTAGCACCATATTTCATGATTCCAAAATATAAAATAAACCATATAATTAGGACAAAGAATTCTAGGAATTAGGGTACACTGGGATGTGTGTCATTTACAAAGTAGATGATAGGGGCTGGAGAAATGGCTCAGGGGTTAAGACTCTGCCTCACAAGCAGAAGGACCTCAGTTCAGATCCCAGATCCTATGTTAAAAAACTAACCAAACAACAACAATAACAAAAAATACCAGGGGTAAGCTGTGGCAGCCTAATAGGAAGAACCTGGGAAATCCCAGAGCAAAGCAAAAGTGGGGTAGAAGCATCCAAGATGATTCCCAAAGTCACCCTTGGTCCTCCACAGAGACATACAATTCCTTCTGATACACACACACACACACACACACACACACACACACACACACACAAACACACACACAAACCCCACAGGCACACACAGGCAAAATAAGTAGATACAGTTTATAAAAAAGTAAATGATAAAAACAAAAATGGGCTGCAGATTTCAATATTTCATCTGATATTGTACACTTCTGGGAAAATTTCTGAGAAGAACATACAGGGGGATGTATGGCTTTGTGAGATTAATTTTAACACTATTGCCCAGGGTATATGATAGACAACAGACTAAAAAGTGAGCAACAGGCACCACATTATAGATTGATAGGAGTAGGAAGTTCAGACATCTTGCTGTATAGAAAGCTAACAATACTGTTATAAATTTCAAAATGTTAGAAGAGGGCTAGGGAGATGGCTCAGCGGCTAAAACCCTTGCTTTGCATGTAAAAGGACCTGAGCTTGGATCCCCAGATATATGTATGAATGTTGGATGACTGTGAAGGCCTTCATATAATGCTAGCCCTGGAAGGAGCCTAAGAATTCACAGAGCAAGTTGGTTGGCCAGATTATCCCTAATGCTTTGCTCTGGGTTTAATTAGAAACCTAAGCTCACATGAATAAAATGGAAGAGTGATATAAGGTGATTCTCAATGCTACCCTTGACTCTCCACAGGCACAAACAGTCAAGTTCCCTCATGTACATACACCCATCCAAATGTGCTCACATGCATACATACCACATGCGTACACACCATAAACATATTTTATGTTTATTTAACTTATTTTCATATAAGTTAGAAGAAAGGAAGTTGAAAAATTTTGCCATAAATAAATGACAAATGTTTGGGGAGGTAGATTTGTACAACCTGATTCAAACATTGCAAATTTTGTACATGAATTAAAATATCAACACATCAATGTACTCAATTACAGAATATTTATACTTAAAGACAAGTCAAACTTTACTGTATCAGAAGGCAGCCTACTAGAATGGGAGCAATTGAGACACAAAATATACCATTGTCAGTACTGATAATCAAACAGAAAATTAAGTAGAAGACTGGGGGAGATATTTTCAAAGATGACATTCAAATAACCCTCAGATACATGAAAAAATGTTCAACATCACCAATCAACAGGGAAGAGCATATGAAGTTGAGGAATCAACTCATATCTTAGGATGGTCTTTATCAAGAAGACAGAAGATAAATGTTGGTGAGGATACAGAAAAAGGAAACCCTTGTATTGTGTAAGAATGTAAACTTGTAAAGTCATACTTGAAAACAGTGTTGAGAGTCCATGGGAAAAAAATCATAACTACTTTGCATGTGTCAAAGTGAAATAAAATTAAAATCTCAAAAGAACGTGTTGACCATATTGATTGCAACATTATCACCAGTATCTAAGATGTGTCAAAAATTTTTATTGCCTTTTGATGGACAGATGGACCCATAAATAAAATTATGTAAGTGACAAAGTTTCTCTTATGTTGCTGCTATAAATACATGGCCAAAACAACTTAGAGAAATGAGGTGCTTCTCTTTCTTAATGATTCTTAGTTATACTTCATCAGCTTGGTGGAAAATCCACATCAACATTAGTAGTAGCAGACAGAACTGGTCACACCACATCCACAGAAATAGCTGGGAGAGGGACATACTTTCTCACTTGCCAGAATGCCTATATTATGCCAAAATACTGAACTAGCTCTATCCATTTTATCTATCTACCTAGGGAACGGTCCCACCCACTATCCACTAAGTTTAGATAATTAGGTATCTAATTAGATAACTAGATAATCTATCATAGACTTGCTCAAATCTCTCCTTAACTACAAATTCTTCACAGATACGCCCAAAGGCTGTTTTCAGTTGTCAAGTTGGCATCTACAACTAACTGTCACAATAGCTAGGCAAAGGTACATATTTATCAGACTATTTTTTGAGCCACTAAATGAATTCCTACTACTTATACCAATGTGGATGAAACTGAAGATTGCAGTATGTGAAACATGATAGAGAAAAATACAAATCCCGTATCATGTCACCTGCATATGGAATCTGGAAAACAAGAAAGTTAAGGTCAAAGAGAAGGATGACAGAATATTCTGCAAAGTTGGAAAACAGAGAATGAGGTGTTGGTTGAAGGGTTTGGGCTTCAGGTAAAAGTTCTGAGGGGCTAATGTACAGAATGATGACTGACATAACACAAGCATATGTTCTTCTAAGTGATTATATTTCAAATTCAACCACTACCACCAATCACAGCATCATGTGAGGTAACAGTAGGTTGATTAGTTGAATGCTATAACCTTTTATGATATGTAGACATATCAAATCATGACATCATTCTCTTTAAATATCTGTAATTTTTAATACTTTTATCTCAATAAAACTAAAAAAGAAAAACCATGAAAATAGAGAATATAAAACTTAAAACTGGAAATAAAATAGTTTTTAGGAACTATATTTCGATCATGATATAAAGGTAGAACTGGAATCTACTGGCATGACCCATGGACAGGAGCCATGAGGAAGTCAGTCTGAGCATGAGGAAGCATTAGGAGATCTCCATCAACAGTGGTTCTGATGGAAGAAAACACTGTGCACTGGAATATTCCAAACAGACATTCCTGTCACAAGCAATTCTTTTTTAATATACCCATTTATTCCAGCACATGTTCGTATTTTACCGAGATCCTTGGATTTTGAGTTTTTCTTCCCTTTCCCATTTGTAATAAGTTCCATTAGTCTTTGAAGGACCCATTTGAACTCATCTATCTGGAAAGTGCACAACCTAATGTACACACAGTGCCACAAATAAGAAATAATGGCAATCTACAAAGCACCTTTCCAATTTTGATGCCTCTGGTGTGATCTGGGGCTAACCAACTTTCAGGATTGATGCACACATTCTATCAAGGCAGAAGAGAATACTACCAGTGTCTCTGAAATTACTTCAAATCTAAACAGTTAGGTGGATTGATGTTTGGGCTATAGCTTTGCTGTAATAAATGGATTCTAGACACGGGCTGATTCAAAAGACCCTCCAAGCTATGGACAACATTGACATATATTGGCAAATTAACACATAAAATAAAACACTGGGATAAGAATTGTTTTTGCAGTGTCAGCTAGTTTCAAATGTTTCCCATGAAAGGATGAGAAAAATGAAATTTATTGAGACAGATCTAATGAATCATCTTCAGGCTTCAAATTGCACTCAGGTATGCTTACTGTGACATGACAATGCTAAGAGACTTTTCAGAACTATCACACTCATGAAGCGGAAATAATCGGTGAAAGCAAATTGTACTAGGCTTGTTATGTGAGTATTTTAACTGATTATAGAGGAAAAATTGATTTGCCTTAATTCTTATCACACATAATTTAATAAACTGTGAAATACATCTATGAATAAATAATGAGTAACCATAAAATAAACTTTTAAGAAAAAAAAAACACCTATATATCATTGTAAAGATTCTAATGCTGTAATCTACCAGTTAAAGTCACTTCTTTTTTTCATATTTGGGATAAAAGCTATCATTAATTTTATTGGGTCATTTGTATTCTGGGTCTTTTCCAGGGTTTAAGTACTGTTATAAACACTAGGGATAGTTGAGTTTGCCACATAAAACTTTCCACTGTCATGTAGTTTTTCATGTAGGAAAAAAAGCAGGTGTTAAATAACTGGAAAATAAGTAACTAAATTGTGAGTACCATAGACGATGATACATGTGGCGGATAAAGAGAAGAGACAGGTCAGGGCAAGGAGTTTCAATTCTGGTGCAGTCAAGGCAGTGTGCTGGTTTTTCTGGGAATATAAGCAGACAATAGTCATCATTATCAGTGGATCTCAATCATCATTGGATGGAGGGACTTGAGTAAAATATAGGAATAATGAATTATGTACATACATATAGGATTTCAGAAAGCCACAACAGCTCCTAAGTCAGAAACAAGGCTGGCATGTCAAAGAGGAGCTGGGAAACTGTTCTATTCTCTACAGTGAGTATGATGAAGAGAGAGGTTGGGGACTTCCTGGGATCAGGTCACAACTGACTTTTGACCTGATAAGATGCACTTGGGCATTTAGCAGGACTGATGAGGAGGCCTTCCTCTGAGGATTTTGAGAAAAGAGCATCACAAGTTAGAGAATGTAACCAATCTGAGAACTTTAGGGTTCAGTGAGAGACCCTGTTTCACAGCATAAATTAGACCACAATAAAGGAAGATATCAAATATCAATCTCTGGCGGTCATGTGTGGCATGAATCTTCACACACATGTATACACCATGAACATACACCCACACACAAACTAATACAATGAAGTGATACAAGAAGCTTAGGTTGAAATGAACACTTAATTTCTAACTACAGGTAAAATAAACTCCTTCATTATACTTATTTCCTAGGATATTCATAACAAATTGCCACAAATTAGGTGACATAAAACAAAAGAAGTGACAAAAGTCAAAGATTAAGGCACTGTGGGGTTAGTCCCAGGTTCTGCTTTGAAGGGAAGTCTTCTGTCCTGTGTCCTGAGCTCTGTGGCTACAGCCAACTCATCATGCTTTCAGCACCAGGGTTATTTGAAGCTCAGCCTGCACATTCACTTGATCTACTCCATTTCTTCACATGACCTTATTTCTTGGTATTTCACACATTTGCTTTTCACCAAAAGAATTACTAGATTTGGGGCCTGTCCTACATCTATTGACTATTTCATTTCAGAAGCCTTACTTTAATGAGGTTTGATAAAAGAACAAATAAGTAAATAAGTAAGTAAGTAAGTAAGTAAGTAAGTAAGTAAGTAAGTAAATAAATAAATAAATAAATAACTACGGCCATATTCACCAATACATCAGGTTAGTACTCAGACATATTTCTGAAGGAAAACTGGATGTTCTACATTTAGATTTCATCAAGAAGGGTTAAATTCTGAATGTTTGCATGTTGTCTGATCTCAGAACTTTACTGGTTTGTTTGTTTGTTTGTTTTACTTTGTTTCTCACTGTCATTCTGGCATGCTAGGTTGGATCTCCTTATACCTTCCTGGCCTGTGTTGGCTGAGGATTTGAGGGTGTCAGATATACTATATAACCTGTCTCATTTGTGACCCCTAGATTCGGTAAAATCTTTAAAGAAAGAGTCACCAAACCTGTTCCATGAGGTTCTGTGCTGTTTTGTTTCCCAGGAATCAGTTTATTTGGTCCTAAATTTACCTAACAGATACATATTTAAAACTTGAGCCCCAAGTACAAGTAAAGTGCTTCTTACAACCTTTCTCAGCTCCCTAATCAGAAAATGAAATCAATGAGTACATCTCCCTTCTCATCAAAATATAAGCTTTCTATGACACCAAGAGAGGTGACATTGCCTGTTGTCAAATGGACTAACTGATTCACAGGAATGCAGCCTTCTTGGCTTTTTAGACAGGAACTCCAACATCACCGCAAAACCTGATGAGGCCCTAGGAAACAAGGAAGGGAAAATCATATCAAATTAATGATTGCTGGAGTATATTCACTTTGGTAAGCCTATCACTGCAGACCTAAAGGGAATATAATTGACCATTATAGTTTCCTAGATAACATGTCAGGAGATAAACCCTTAATTTGTGATACTATATGATAAATCAAAAGCATTATTTAAATATTATAACACAATGATAACAAAAATTGTATGTCAGTTTCCATGAAAAGTATAAATGCAAAATTTCATTACACAGTCCTTATAAATCATATTCAAAACATATTAACATCATGCAGCAAGAACAAATTAGTTTCTTCCCAAGAATGCAAGGTTGGTTCAACATATGCAAACTGATAAATATGATAAAAGACACAAATAAACTTAAAGACAGAAACCTTGTGATTTTCTCAATAATAAACAAAAAGGAATTTGATTAATTTCAATATTTTTTCCTGATAAAGCCTCCAAAGAGATGAAAGGAACACATCTCAAAATAATAAAGGACACATACAGCTAATCTGCAGCCAAACCATTGTGAGTAGGGGAAAAACTCAATGCATTTTCTCTAAAATCAGGGCCCAAACAAGATGTGCCATTCTTATTGTTCTTATTCAACATGGTGCTTGGTACTTGAAATCTTAACTAAGACAATAAGATAGGAGACAGATGAAATAAATGACTCTACCAGCCTCCCATCCCTGCTTGTCCTCCTTGCGTTCAAGGTCATGGTGGCTCTCTCCTCTCAACATGTGGCCATGTTGACTCTTTTCTCCATTTTTTTCTGATCTTAAATGATCACCTCTGTTCTAATAATGCTCTTTCATGTCAAATGTAATTTATGGCTTATTCCTTGCCCCTCTTGAATAAAGTGTCACAGAGTTTCTTCCCTTTTCCATTATTTTTAATAAATCTTGCTTTAACCTAAGAAAGAAAGAAAGAAAGAAAGAAAGAAAGAAAGAAAGAAAGAAAGAAAGAAAGAAAGAAAGAAAGAAAGAAAGAAAGAAAGAAAGAAAGAAAGAAAGAAAGAAAAACCAAAAGAAAGAAAAACCAAAACATCCCTATTTCCAGTGTCTTTTACTTAGAAGGCTCTAATGGCTCTGTTACTGAGGCTAAGTGTCTGCAAATGATATTTCCAAATTCTTAGTGTCTTATTCAAATAATTTAAATACACATGTAGAGAGAGGAAAAAATAGTAAGGAAACTTTATTTTTCTTCGTCTAGGTTTTGAGTCTGTCTTGGGAAACTTAAAGGCAAAGTGACAGTGTGAATTAGATACGTTGCAAGTGAGTAGCAGTTAACTGAATAAGAAAGTATTCAAAGGATCTATTTATTGTTTCAGGCTTCCTATTATGGCTACAAGAGTTGCTGTAATGGGATCAAGAGAAAGAGTTACTAAGGGTGTAGCTGGAATTGATTGACAGGTTTGAATTACATAGCCTTTCTCTAATGTAAATGTTTTTTCTATGACATAAATGATTTTAATTATATGCATGCCCAATTATGAATAGACACAAGATGCTAAATTAGGATTTTTATCTAAAATTTTGCTTAAATGATAAGGATCTCCCTATTATGTTTGCATCCAAGTCCATTCAAGTTAGATAAGTCCCCTACATTTTGTATGTATACTTGAATATGTTCTGGAGCATGTCGAGTAGAGAGTAGAAACTGCCTATGAAAGGGAAAATAGTGATGGTTTTTAGCTTAAGATAGATTTATTCCATTGTTTTGAATGAGCTTTATGTAAAGTCAGTGGAGGAGTAGAGTGGAGGGTCTTAAGTTGCTAAATGTTTTGCTCAGAGAAGGATATGTAAGTGCAGTATGTGCAGATGACAGTCCCAAATTGTCATGTGTATTGTTGGAAGAGGGATATGTATGTCTCTAGGTAAGTGGAGTCCCAGGTTGCTAAGTTATTCTAGTCTCTATGCTACTTTGACTCTATGTTCTGTATTGTTTATGATTGTCTGACTCGTCTCCATTAGAAATTCTTAGAGTCAATACAAATCTTCAGTAAATAGTAGGATGTACAAATCAATATTTTCTTTATAGTAAGAATAAACTTGTTGAAAGGAATTAGAAAAAATATGCTTTTACGGTATACAAGGAATAAACCTAAACAAGGAGATGACAGCACTCTGTAATGGGCACAAAAAGATACTGAAGAAGAAATAGAAGAAAAGACCAAAAAAAGAAAAGATTTCCCAAGCTCATGGACTTGCAGAATTAAAAGAGTACAAATGTTTATTTTGCTGAAAGTGACATGTAGGTTCAATATATGTCCATCAGGGATCCCATTGCATTCCTCACGGATCTAGAAAACAGCTGTTGACATTCATATTCAAACACTGAAGACTCTGAATAGTTAAAACAATGCCAAACAGAAAGAGCAATGTTGAAAGCATCATAATATGTAATCTTAAACTATACAAAAGAGCCATAATAACAAAACAGCATGATAATTATGTAAAACCAGACATGCAGAACAATGGAATATAGGATGCAGCAATAAACCTGCACAGATAAACAAGAACCTAACTAAGTTTTAAATAAAGAATAAATATATTTAGCAAAAAAATGGTAGTTTTAAAGCAATTGAAACTAGATCCATACCTCCCTTCATGAATAATACTAAATTTAAAATGGATCCAAGATTTTTAATTACCAGTGGAAAACACAGGAGAAATAGTTCAAGACATAAATAGGCATGCTAGAGTGAAAAATATTTTAATAGCACAGAAAATTATTAAGAATAGACTACTTGAGGATTTTGTGACATTAAAAACTTTTTGACAGCAAAGAAAACAATCACCAGAGTGAAAAGACAGCCTAGAAAATGAAAAAAGAGTACTTTACCACTTGTACTTCAGACAGGGGATTAATATCTAGAATACATATAGAACTTCAAATTCAAGCATCAAGAAAACAAATCATCCAATTTGTAACTGGATTATTGGCTGAATAAAAAGTTCTCAAAAGAAGAAGAATAAATTACCCATAATATTAGAAAAAATGTTCAATATCCTTAACCATCGAAGAAATGCATATTAAAATTACTTCCTTGGAGGCAAGGGATTGGCAGCCACAGTAGTGTTCCTATGCTTAAGGGGAACACGGGAAAGGGTTCAGGGAAATGCCACTGGGTCCTTGTACATCATCGGAGAGGAGGGCCCAGAGGAGAGTCAGGGATGTACATTAAAGGACTCTCTGGGAATTGGGGCGGGAGGCACTGGGGGATAAGGAGGGAGGAGTGAGGGGAAGGGGAGCAGGGGGTTCGGGGGGAGGAGGAGGGAGGGAGGGAACCGGTGTACCTATTAAGTTTGTATGAGCGGAAATAATAATAAAAAATTTAAAAAATGAAGATGTGGGGAAAGAGGAAGCCTTACATAGTATGGGTTTCAGAGTGAATGCAAACTGTTGCAGCCACTGTAGAATGTGAGGATAGAATCTTTCAAAACTAAAAATAGAGACATTTCTCATTTCTGTTTTTTCGCTAAACAACAACAGCAACTAAGAAACAGAAGCAAATTTGTTATTAATTAGCTGATGGATTGATAAAGAAATTATGGTATATGTACACAATGGGATTATTCTGCTCTGAGGAAAAATGCAATCATGATGTCTACAGCAAAATGAATTCAATGGAGGCCATTGAAGTAAGCAAAATACGCCAGACTCAGAATGACGAATTTTGCATGCATTCTTCTCATATGTGGACATTAGATTAAAATCTCTCTCTGTTTCTCTCTGTTTTTCTGTCTGTGTCTTTCTGTCTCTCTCTCTAAGCTTTGAAAATGCAATAGGGTGAGTGTGCTGTGCTTAAGTTCTTTAAAAAATTATTACGCGGTGCCTGCCCCTGATGGCACTCCATGTCTGCAGTCCATGAGTTCTGTTCTTTCTCTCCTCTAATAAACTCCTACCTTAATCCTCAAAAAAAAAAAGAGTGAGAAAAAAGCAATGGAATTCCTGTGGATGAAAATAAAAGGCAAGACTACTTTAGGTAAGACAGGGATCAACCTGAGAGGCCCAGGGAAATGTGGCAGATGTAGGCAATGAGAAAATACATGGGTAAGAACAAAGTGTAATGGTATAAATAAGTGAAAATTCCACATGTTCACTTAAAATTTCAATTAAAAACCAACATACAAGGAAGTGTCAAAGGCTTTCGGTGTATATGAAGTTGAATATTTCGGGTTTCTGATATCTAACACTCGAATACACACATATATGTCTATCATCCCCATTGTTTGTACTTATCTTTGTCCTTGATTGTTTTCCCAATCACTGTTCTCATGATATCTCTTTATGATTTTTTGTTTTGTCCTTTTCTTACACTGGGTATTTATATGCAGCTTATTCTGATAGAGAATAATGCATTAATTGAATATAGTGGCAATTATTAAAGTATTTGGGATAAATTGATTCAATCAAAATCACAGGATTATCTTTTATGACCAAACACTGAGGTCATACTAATGTTTTTGATCCTGAAATAATAAAAAAATAAAACTTTTTCATGTTTCCTCCCATTAGAGATCACATAATATATTAATATCAGTAACTGATGTATTCTTAGAGCCTATATTATTTATTTAATATTCATGTCAAGATCAATTAATTATGAAACAATTGGTGTGAAACAGCTCTTGGTGTATGCACACATGTCCATATAGGAATATAATTACAATATTTATTTCACTCCATTCCTAGATAAATTTTATCAGACACTTGATGACTTAATAATAACAATGAAAGCTAACCACATTCTCCATTATATTAGATCTGCAGAGGAAGCTGTGGTAAAGAATCCTGTTTCCACTTGGCAATCATCACTCTTTCATAGCACTAACTGTTCCACAAAGTGAGCAATTAAAATGAAAACTGAAAAGCAATATAGCCACATATAAACACACAGAGATTGAGTGGAGGCTTTACGAAGTGAAGGTTAAAACAGCCACCATTCTTGTGCATTTGTTCGCAGTTCATCACAATTCACTAACCAATTCTCTACTCAGAGAGAATAATGTCAGCGGCAGGAAGAAATAAGATACGTGCATCCCAGTCCAAATTATGGGGCCTGATGGCTGCATCCCAGGGTTTTTAAAGTATTGGTTTGTTATTTTGCTGTAACAATCACAGTGGAAGAATTAACATTGAAGCTATGCAAGCCCTAAAGGCTGAAAAACAGAGGAGTTTCTTAATTAATCATTGGGCCAGATGGTGATGTGAACTAATCAGTTTAGAACAGGAAATGATAGCCATAATAGAGATGTATTGAGCAAACCTAGAGATGTGATTGAGAAAGTTAGATATGATATTTACTTTCTAAAAAGATGGTATGTACCTGGCATTAAGCCACATGGTTTTGCATCTGTGACATGCTGCAGAGAGCAGCAAACTTAAAAGCTTTTATCTTGTTGTGTATGAAATATGAGCCCTTTGTAGAATGAATGACGTGGCTATTTGGTGGCTATACAACTTGAATCTGGACTCACCCACAGAGTGATTCCTCTTGATAGTAACAACACCTGTGGAAATAACAGGTAGATTGCCAAAGCCATTTTTTAGTTTGCTTTTCTCCAAAACAATTCACCAAGTCATTCAGTGGTGATTTTTCTCTTTTTCTTTACTGAATCTATTTTTTATAAGTACTGGTTTAATTGTTTGGGTCACAGTCAGTCACCTAATTTGAACAAGTAACTACTGAACAACTACTGTCTGTAAAGTTCTGTCATAAATGTTAGAAAATGAATGGAGACACAGACCAACACTTTTCTTCTTCTTCTTCTTCTTCTTCTTCTTCTTCTTCTTCTTCTTCTTCTTCTTCTTCTTCTTCTTCTTCTTCTTCTTCTTCTTCTTCTTCTTCTTCTGCTTCTGCTTCTGCTTCTGCTTCTGCTTCTGCTTCTTCTGCTTCATCATCATCATCATCATATCATCATCATCATTATTATCAAAGCCATATACCTGGTGTAGTGAAGTAGGGGCCAAGTTGCCATTCTGAAAATGACACGGTTCTTTAGCTCTAAGCAATGTATAGTTTAGAAATTAAGGTTACAGAGGTGTTTTCTTCAGGAATTGATGGTGAGTACTGACTTTATGTATCAAACAGTTAATTATCAAGCATTATGGCATTACCATTGCATTGACCTTTCGTTTCTATGACGGAACACTTGTGAAGAATCACTTCCAAGGAGAAAAGTTTATTTTGACTCACAGTTTCAGAGATTTCAGTCCAAGTGATCTTCCAAGTGGTTTCATCACATTGAGTCTGAGGTGGGGTAGAATATCATGGTGGGGGCAGTGTGTGGAGGAGCATAGTTAGAAAGTCAAAGAACCAGAGGGCAAAAGTCTGGAACAAGATGCATTCTTTGAAGAAATATTCTCAATAAATCACTTTGTCCACATGTACATCACGTCTCCCAGTTTTCCATTCAGTTGCCAAGTTGTTGATGGATTTATTTACTACTGGGATTAGTACCCTTGTGATTCAATCACATCTCAAAGGCATCACCAATTGATGAATACTTCATAGGTATCAAAACAATGGTTTTTGATTATGGAAAAAAAGCATGAATAAATATATCTTAGAGAACATGTTAAAGGAGAAGGCAGCAATTCAGAGGATCAAGAATAAAGGGTAAGATTTCAATAGATAGAGGTAGGTGACAAGAGAATTCCAGGCTGCAGGAAAGGCCCAAGCAGTGACATATAGTTGATGATGCCCAGTACAGCAGTAAATCATGTGAAGGACTAAGAAAAAGGGATGGGGAGACGGTTCATCTATTAAAGCTCTTGTTCAAGCAAAAGTAATGGAGTTTAGATTACAAAATACCAGGTTAAATGCTGGATGGGTGGAGTGATCTGTCTGTAATTCCATCTTTGAAGAATTGAGACTGAGAATCCTCAAAACAAGCTCTCTAATTGAACCTAGCCCTATGAAACTTAAGGTTTCATTAGAGACCTTGTATTAAAAGAAAAGGACGGAAGATCCAGACGGGAATGTGCAGATAGTTTACAGGTAGCTTTAGCTTAGTTCTGGTGGCTTTAAGGCATGAGATTTTAGAAAAGAGAGGAATAGGCCTTAGATGGACATTTGACATGCTAATCTGGTTTCAAGTGTAAAGCTCTTTAAGAAAGAGGCTCTTTAAGAAGCAAAAAAAGGGTCAGTTTTAGCAGGCCATGGACTCATGTTGAAGTTAAAGATGACTTTCTACAGTGAGGTAGAATCGAGAATGAAGTGCTATATATACATTGATATGCTTAGTTCATATTTTAAGTACAGTGAGTTTCAGAAACTACAGAAACCAATATGCTGCTTCCTATTTTCATGGTCAATTTTCACAGTGACCTGCAGCTGTAGAGCTTAAAACAGACTTTGGAATGTCAATGAGACAGGAAGAGCATAAGTCATCCATGCACAAGCACTGTTACCTTCCATTCAGTTCCCTATATTTGGAGTTGGTTTCCTCTCTGCAACAATTCCTTAGTGGTTAGGATTTCCTTTCACCTTCTTATCTATCCCTGTGACCGGTGGAGGTCCAGTGTTTCTAAGCTAAAGAAGAACAAATGCCTGTCAAGTTTTGGAAATTTCTTCCATTGCAGCTCATGAGGACAGGGGAGTCTAATAGTGAGATCTTTCTGCAGAAAGGATTGCTGTTTGCCATAGCTGGAAAGCAGTTACTGACCACATGAATTCCAGGAAGTGAGTAGCTGAGATTTCCCTCTAGTTACCTTCTCTTGGGTTTCTTCTGCTGGCATTTTTGGAATTCTTTTATCATTTTATCCCCCGATGATGTACCAAGTCTCACTGTGGCTTCCATAAGTCATATAGTCATGGTATATTTATCTTTATCATGGTATATTAATCTTTAATTTTGTTATCATATTTTCATAATATAAATGAACTGGCAATGTCGAGTTCATTTGAAAGTCAAGTTCACATAACTTTCCTCCATTTATAATTTAATGCTCACTTATATTCCAGTAGTTGTACATTTATCTGGGTGTTCTGTGTCTACTCTGAACCTTCAGTGTTGTGGTTTTCATTGCTGAAGTCGTGTTATTGTTTGAAGGTAGCTCATGCCCCAGTCTTCCTTTCTTTGAACAGCTAAAGCAAATAGAAATAGGGGATACGCTCATTCTCAGTCATGTAATCAGTCATTCTGGATAGATTGTGCCTTTTGACTTTGATCTGGACACAAGAAAATTTGCTATCAGCCCTTAGAGTAAAAAACAAGCCCTGACAACAACCATTGTGGTAGAAAAAGAACTACAGGGCAAATAGCCAGCAGAGACCACCACAATAAATCATGGGGAAATTATAACAGTTAATTTGTGGATGCATTAATATGATCATTTCTCATTGATGGTGAGTTGTCAATGCTCTGTGTTGAAAACTGGGAAGAGATATACCATTTATAATACTCAGTTATTGTGATGGTAGCTGACTATCATAAAAAGATCTCTATTCTGAAGAAGAAAAGTTATTGCCTCTAATTCTAGTACCATGGACAATTCATAGTTACTACTGTCATCCTTGGATCATCATCATTACCATGAATCAGTCTCATCGCATGACATTCATTTACTTCCCCACTCACCAAAGAGGCTGCGTTATCTTTCTATGTTGAGCTCAAACATGTTCAAAATAATGCTTTTCAGAGACATTGAGATATTGGAAAGATAAATGAATTCTTGCAGGTGTTTTTTATTGTATGCTATGGAAAAGCTCCTGAAAAGTCAAGTGTACATTGAAGTTTGGTAAATTGAATCAATTTTAAAATGCAGTGAGGGAACTTGATATTTAAAAAACACTGTAGTGAATTTATATTTTAGGGATGTCATTTGAAAACAGATACTCCGTCCAAGATACAAAAGTTTTGGAAAGTTGCATTTTCTCATGTTGGGCTGTACTTAAGTGGGTTTTTTCAAGGAAACAGTCATATGTACCCAAGATGAACTTTATTGAAATGAGCACAATAACATATTTATTGCTACTGCTATACCAGCTGTTTATCACTTATCATCATTTATTATTTGTGCTTCTTTAGAGTTTGTAGTTTGAGTTAGTCATGCTAAAAGTTTGGAAAAAATCAAAAATGTAAAAAGGCTCAGAAATCATACATATGTAATGACTATATATGTGTAACCATAAATATCTAATTATGTCTGTGTGTATATGGGCAAGTGTTAATAGTAAATGGAGACCAGGGGACAAGCTTGGATGTCATCATCAAGAACTTGTCTACCTCCTATACAGACAAGGCCTCTCACTGGTCTGGAGCTTAAACTAGATTGGTCAACCAGTGAGCTTTTTTTGTCTCTGTCTGCTCAATGGTGGGATTACAAGAACACATCACCATGCTTTTCACCTTTTATGTGGATTCTAGTGGTTACATACAGGTCCTCATCCTTTCAAAGAAAATGGTTTACTGATGGGACAGTCTTCTCAGCCACTACCTGTTATTTTCAAAAATATATTTCACAGCTAAGGAGAAAAATCTCTCATTATGCAAATTGAAGAATTATGGTCTGAATCTCCACATTTTCCCAAGAGGAGACACAGCAAAGAACGCATTGGTAATAACTGAGTGCTTTTGGAAACGGGAGAAAGGGGCTGAAACATCTCAAGAAGCTTAGGTGTCACCAAAATGGTCCGTGCAAAGTAGTGAAAACATAGGGTTTCAATCAAAGGAAAGGAATAATCCCCTAAAGCTGTTCTCTATATCCGCGTGTGTGCTGCTGTACGCATGCTCTTGCGCATGCATGCATGCACGCCAATGAGACGGGATGTAGCAGGAGATGGATATGAACAGGGACTCATCACTGCTCTTTAGAAGCAGAGGTGGTAAGTGACAGTTCTAGGGTTCAGCTTTCTCACCTGCAGGGAGGGCTCTCAGGTCTCTGGGAGGACCAGTTGGAGTCAGCTGCTTATGTAGACTTGGGGATACCTGGCAGGCATACTTGACTGACTACTGTGACTCAATCTCCTTGGCGCTCTGCAGATGCTGAATGATAACAGTTCCTTTTGCATGCTGACTCCCTGAGTGAGTTAGTGCTCCTGAAGCGCTTGGAATGCAGATTGAACTGTAACTAGCCTATGACAGCAGCACCCAGGGCCACAGGCTCTTGACATTCTTTTCTACAACAACTCTTTGTGGATACCATGACGTGGATCACACGTGTACAAGTGTATTAATATCTGATTAATTATACACTTTCAATTGCCCAGTAGTCAAACAGAACCCATGGGTGCTGAGCTGATTATAATGTTAGGCAGAGAATCTCTGAACTTTGGAGGGTCACTTTAGATGATTTGCCACGAAGCCTGTCTTAACACTAGAGATTGTACATTATTCCAGAGGCCCAAAGGCAAAACAACAAAATTCATTGAAAGTAGAGTTTATCTTAACCTCAGAACAACTGACACTTTGAAATAGAATAATTTAGTCTTGCAAGAGGTGATGACTTGTGTTGTAGGGTATTTACCAGTAATACCAGCGTATTGCTACTGGATAACAAGAGTACACAAATGTCTTCATTGGCTAGAGAGATGGCTCAGTCAGTAATGCTCTTGTCCTGTAAGCATGGAGACCTGTGTTTAGATGCCCATCACTCATGAAAAAGCAAAAAGGTGAACATGCAAGTTTGTATCCACAATCCTATCACTGGGGAGATGAATACAGACAAATCCTTTATGCTCATTGACTAGTCAGTGCGCTTCAGGTTCATTGAGACACCTTGACTTAAAAATAAGGTGAGAGTACTTGAGGGAGATACCAAGTATCAGTGTCTGACACTCACATGCATGTGTATGCATGTATGCATACTTGCATGCAAATGTTCACACACACAGATGAACATGCACATATTACACATACACACATACACACACACACCATGCATATATGCACATGCATACACAATGTCTTCAAACTCTGTGGACTGCATTTGATAGCCAGTTTCAGGCACTATGAATGCTCCCTGGAGTGTTCATACAATCTGGGAGAGCCCCCAGAGCAGTCTGATACCACAGTGGCCTGAAAGCCATTTCCTGGGGTACAGATCACATTCTTGTGTGTGCACATATGTCAGTATACTTCAGAGTTTTGAGGATAGAACGGTGAATATTTCAGTGTAAGAAACACATATTATGTAAACCAAAACTTCCCTGAGATATCATCTCACCCGGGTCAGGATGGCAAATATCCACAATACAAACAACAACAAATGCTGGAGATGATGTGGAGAGAGAGGAATTCTCCTACATTGCTGGTGGGAATGCAGGCTCATACAGCCACTCTGGCGAGCCGTCTGGAGATTCTTAAAGAAATTAAAGATTGAAATGCCATATGACCCTGCTATTTCACTTTTGGGAATAACTCCACATACAGCAAAAAATCACCTCGATAGCACAAGCATGACCATGTTCATAACAGCACTGTTTACAATAGCAAAGTCATGGAATCAACCCAAATGTCCAACAGTTGACGAGTGGATAAGGAAACGGTAGTACATCTATACAATGGAGTACTACTCAGCCATAAAAAAATGATGAATTACTGCAATTTGCCGGGAAATGGATGTCATTAGAAACAATTATGTTAAGTGAAGTATCCCAGATCCAGAAAATTAAGTGCCGTATGTACTCCCTAATAGGTGGCTCCTAGTACCAAACCCACCCAACCCACCTAGAGACACTCAAAGATAAATCTCTGTAAGAACTAAAATAATTACAAGGATCATGAACAGGAGGGATGGGGTAGGAGGGCCACACCAGAAACAAGGAGAGAGGGGACCATGTAACAGCAGAGAAAATAGGCCTCCATCAAGGACTGCAAGTAAGTAATGAGACATTTGGTTAAGTTCACAGACTTTTGTTCCTGATCAATTACAACTGAGGGGGTATGATCTCAACAGAAGAGGAGGGCATATAGTCTGGCAGATAATAAGTAACCATTTTGCAAATGGGTGATTGACCCCTCCCTCATTGTGGTTTCCTACTTTTATTGCATCTACCTTTGAATATACTCTTATAACAAGACTCTAGTTTAACAGTGTTTTATCTCTGGCCAGGGGGTGACATCTAATACCCATCAGGATGGAGTGAAGGGCAATGCAGGAGCAGCAAAATCCCAAAAGAAAATCAACAGACCATAATCCAGAACTTCAGAGACTCTATATCAACCACCTAGAACTAGGCCAGCCTAATCTCTCCCTATCCTGAAGCTCAGGGAAATTTGTGGAAGAGGGGGTGGTTAAGAGTGTAAGAGCACAAGGATGGGAGGAGCAATGATATGCAAGATACTCCACACAAGTTAGGGCCAAAGCAATCATAATTGGACTTTGCATGCCCTGCGCAATGTCCAACACACTGTTGACTCCAGAAAGTCTAGCATTTGCTAAAGGCACCAAAATCCTTGGAGGCAAGGGATTGAGAGCCACAGTAGTGTTCCTATGCTTAAGGGGAACACGAGAAAGGGTTCAGAGAAATGCCACTGGGTCCGTGTATGTCATCGGAGGGGAGGGCCCAGAGGAGCGTCTTGCATGCACATTAAAGGATTCTCCGGGGATGAGAGGGGTGGCACTGGGGAATGAGGAGAGAGGGGTGAGGGGAGGGGGAATCACAGGGGTTCAGGGGGAGGAGGAGGGAGGGAGGGAACCGGTGTACCTACTAAGTTTGTATGAGCGGAAATAATAATAAAAAATGTTAAAAAAAGAAACACATATTATTTAACTGCTCATTAGTATAATGCAGAATTTCCTAAATGGTTCTCAATATTTTAAATAAACAAGGAATCACTCATCTTAAAAGCTCCATGTTGCAGGCCATGTGAATGAATACAAGGGAGTATTTGAATTAAAAAATATGATTTTTTTTCCTCTGAGTATGTGTATTGGGATATTATGAACTCTACCTCTGGGAATTCTCTGAGCTATCAGATACCTTCATGCACACCTGCCTTCTCTTCTCTTTATCTTTGATACCTCATCATATACAGGAACCTCTTAGTCAAAATATATTTCATTTTCTTAAAAGAAACACGGTGACTGGGTGATAGGGAGAGCACATACTTAATAAATTTAATATAACTTTCCAAAAGATCTAGATTATTTTTCTTAGATATATTCTTGTCATTAGAGTCCCATGTATATGACTATTTTCAAATTTTAACATGAAGTGAGTTCATGCAGTATATCTTAAGTTAGAAAGCTTCTTTTGTGCATGAATCCATTTAACTCTTAAAATAATATTTAAAGAAAGAGCAATTTCAAAGAAATTAAGTTAAAATAATCCAATCAGTAACAAATAAACTGCCACTTCAGTGGAGGTCCTGAGAAAATTTCATGTACTTTCTACAGTTGGAATTTCCAGTAGATTGCCATTTCCCAGGACATTTTGTTGCTATTTTTGGAGATTGCATTTACAGACTGTGGAATTCTTTTAAAAATTGTTCAAAATTCCTTATCCATTTATACTTTTAGAGTAAACTGAAAGTTTACTGGTTTGGAGTTATTGCTCATTTGGTAGGTAGAGTTCTAGCATTGTTAACATGGAAGGCACTCTGAATTTGATCCCCAGAATTCCATAAACTGGGCATGGTTAGGTATACTTGTAATTCTCACTCTCTGGAAATGGGACTAGGAAGATCAGAAATTCAGAGTCATCTACTACTACAGAGGGAGTTTAAGGCTAGCCAAGGTTAAATACTCTGTTCCTAAAAGGACAACATATAAACAAAATAAAACAAATGCTAAACAAAAATAAGGTCAAGATTATTAAGTTAAATACAGGTTTAATATATTGACACTCATTTTCATCCACAGTTTGTAGTTTGTTTCTGAAAGTAATGTCAACTGATACTTTCTAAAAATATTTAATGGTTTAAAAAAAAAACATTTTACTGCTAGTATTTTTCCCCACAGTTTTTAATGTGTCTCTATCATGAAGGCAACAAGACCTTGGGGTTTGGGGACAGTGTAAGATTAAGAACTATGCTCTCTATACTCTGTCTACAAATGGCAAGTTCTAAGATTTGGCCCACCAGTATGATAAGGGATCCCAAGAGGGTATATGCTAGATTGGAGCGTCATTCCATTGATGGAACAGATCACTGCTCAACCTTGCTTGCCAATTTCATTAGAAATATTACCTGACACTAAGCTTGTTTTCTAGACTGCACAATTGAAAATGCAAAGCTTAATTTTATGTACTCATAATCAAAATACATTCAGAAATTCAAGTACATATGCAGCAAAAGGACTGTTATTCAAAAGTTGATAACCCTTGGACATGAGTATTCAGATACGGTAACTGATTTGTTTTAGTGTGTGTAAACAGGTTATTCAAGTATTTGTCTCAACTATATTCCATCCCAAGTTTGAGAACTTCTGCAAATTTTCCATAGAATTTTATCATTCAAATTTTAAATATTGATGATTTCAGAAGCCATAACTCAAATTTGAAGTTTGCTTCCTTTGGAGCCAGGCATCTTATTACAATATTCTCTCAATTTCCTTCCTTTGGGAATTTTCAACAGAGATGTGTCAAGCTTCTGAGAGCTATGACTTGAAATGCCTCAGTGAAGGTCTGATTAAGATCCTATGCCAGTGAAGCACAGTGCATAATGACGTTTCTTATTCAGCTGGTAAATAGCTCCTTAATTAGCCAAGTGGAGATGCACTCCTTACAGAGTAATTGGTACATCCGAAAGACATTAGCCTCAGACATTTGTTTTCCTAAGATACAAACTTCCAAAGTACATCAAGGGAACAAGAACCAGTCTGACTCTAGTTATGAGAGTCAAGGTCACTTTTAGGTGAAGCCTTCCTTTACTGTCTCAAGAATGTTGAATAGACTCCTAATTCAAATATTTTTCATCAACCAAAAGACTTTTCCTTGTTAGGCTTGCATGCAGGCATATTTATTATAAAGGTACTATATGATTAATGAAGCAGAAAACCTTACCATTGCAATGAGTTCTAGAGAAGTTATCTTAGATATTTCCACATCTTGACCACTAGTATTAGAAGTACTAGTATTTGACCCCCATCATAGAATGATGAGAAGTTTGTTAAAAGTGAGGCTGACTAACCATAATGCAGAGTTTCAGAGACTCAGCAAGATTCACCTAGAATCAAGCCAACCTAATTTTTTCCCATGATGATTTGAGAACCTCACAGAAGAGAGGACTGTAAGAACCTAAAGGTGAGAAGGTGCACTGTTAGACAAGACATTCCACTCAAGGCAGGACTGCTGCATCTAGGAACTCACTACATTGACACTGTCTTTCCAAGATATGCATAACAACTGACATACCAACATGGCCCTATGGACTACCTAGGAACTCAATAAAGATAAGAACATACAGTTGAAACCTTTGGGTCTAAAGCTGAGTGAGTGAAGGGAAAGGCTCGTATCAGTGGGGTGGCCTGAAGAGAGATAATTTGATATATCATGGAAGCCTGAATCCTCACAAGAGTACACTTCCAAGTTCTTTCTACAAAGCTAATATCGTACTAATCCCAAAACCTAATAAAGATACAATTAAAAAAGAAAACTATAGGCCAATTTCTTTGATGAACACAGATGCAAAGATTCTTAACAAAATTTTAGCAAAAACATATCAAAAAGATCATTCACTATGATCAAGTAGGTTTTATCCCAGGCACACAAGGTTGGTTCAACATACACAAATCAATAAAAGTAATGCATCACATAAATCAGTCCAAAGTCCAAGACCACATGATACTCGATAGATGCAGAAAGCTTTTTATCATCAAAACTCTAGAGACAATTGGAATGGAAAGAACTTAATATCAACATAATAAAAGCTGTATACAACAAACTAACAGCAAGGATTCTACTAAATGGGGAAAAACTGAAGCATTCAACTTCAATCAGACAAACTATAAACTAGATTAAGCTATCCACTCTCACACTTCTATTCAATATTGTACTTGAAGTCTTAGCTGGAGCCATAAGAAAAGAAGGGGAGATAAAAGTGTTTCAAATCAGAAAAGAAGAAATCAAGATATCTCTAGTTGTACCTGATCATGTACCTGAAAGATCCTAAAACTCCACCAGGAATATCCTGGAACTAATACATAAGTTTAGCAGAGTGGCAGTTACAAAATAAATGTGCAAAAATATCAGTGGCCTTCTTATATACCAAGGATGAAAGAAGTGAAAAAGTCCTTAGAGAAAAAAAATCTCATTTACTACAGGCCCTAAAAAATGAAATACTTTGGTATAAATCTAACCAAAGAAATGAAAGACCTTTATAATGAAAACTTTAAAACCCTAAAGAAAGAAATTACAAAAGACACCAGAAAATGGAAAGACCTCCCATGCTCCTGGAGCAGCAGAATTAATGTCATAAAAATACCATCCTACCAAAAGCAATAACAGATTCAACACTTTGCCAATCAAAATCCCAAAGCAAGTCTATAAAGAAATTGACCAATCTCAAAATCCATATGGAGGTACAAAAGACCCAGGATAGCATAAACAATCCTGAGTAACAAAAACACTGCTGGAGGTATCACCATACCAAACCTTAATCTATATTACAAATCCATAGTAATAAAACAGCTTGGTGCTGACTCCAAAATAGACATATAGATCAATGGATAGTACTGAAGACTCAGATATAAGTCCATACAATTACAGACATTTGATCTTTAACAAGGGGGCCCAAAAAACTCAATGGAAAAAGAACAGCATCTTCAACAAATGGTGTTGGCAAAACTGGATATCCACAGGCAGAAGATTAATACTATACCTACATTTGTCACCATACACAAAAATCAACTCCGAATGGATCAAGGACCTTATTATTAGGTCAGAGACTATAAAAACCCTAGTTAAAAAGGGAAGAGAACTCCCTTGAGTGGAATGAGCTAGGTCAAAATTTCCTAAATAGAAATCCAACTAGAATCAACACTCAACAAATAGGGTCTTATAAAATTAAAGAGCTTCTGTTCAGCTAAAGAAATTGTAAACCAAGAAAAAAGGCAACATACAGAATGGAAGAAAATCTTCACTAACCACATATCTGATGGAACTCTATTTTCCATAGTGCACAAAGAACTTAAAAAAAATTAAACACCAAAGAGATAAATAGCCCAATAAGAAAATGGGCCTCAAAACTCAAAAGAAACTTTTCCAGGGATGAAATCTTAAAAAATGCTCCACATTTCCTAACCATCAAAGAAATGAAAATGAAAACTACCCTGAGATATCATCTCATCCCAGTCAGGATGGCAAAAATCCACAATACAAACTACACCAAATGTTGGTGAGGATGTGGAGAAAAGGGACCTCTTCTACATTGCTGGTAGGAATGCAGGCTTATACAACCACTCTGGAGATCAGTATGACGATTTCTAAAAAAAAAAGGTAGGATTAAAATGCCATATGACCCTGCTATACCATGTCTGGGAATAATCCAGCGTAATGCAACAATTCACTACAATGACATGAACACAACCATGTTCATAGCAACACTATTTACAATAGAAAACTCATGGATCAACACAAATGCCCAACAGTCAAGGAATAGATAATAAAAATATGGAACATTTATATAATGGAATACCACTCAGCCATCAAAAAAGAAGAATTAATTAAATTTGCTGTGAAATGGATGGAATTAGAAGAAATTATATTGAGTGAAGTATCTCTGACACAAAAAGTTAGATGATGTATATACTCCCTAATATAAGTGGATCCTAGTTCCAAACCTACTTGATGACATATTCAAAAGTAAATCTCTGTAATACCCACTGTAATCACAAAAGATAATGAACAGGAGGGAAGGGAAAGGAGGACCACAAAAGGAAGGAGATATTACAAATAGATTAATTAGACCAATGTCATGTACTGCATGTAATTAGTGAGATATCTTGTGCAGGTCACTCTCAGTTCCCTTTCTTGTCACTTGGGACTAAAAGATTGGATCTCCCCAGTCTGGGAGGATGTAGGGACTGGCAGTTAGGCAGTAACCAACCAACAAATAGGAGACTGACCCCTCTCACTGCTATGTCCTACTCCTTTTCTTCAATCTACCTTTGAGTCTTTACTTATATTAAGATCTTTATTCAAACAATCTTTTGTTTGGTTAGGAGATGACCTTTGATAGCAATCAGGATGCAGCCAAAGGCAGTGCAGAAACAGCAAACTGAAAACAGCAAATAATAATTCAGAACACTAAAGATCCTACATTATTCACCTGGACCCAGACTGGCCAATCTCTCGGGGAAGCTTGCAGAACAGGAGGTGGCAAGATTGTTAAGAGCTTAAAGATGGGTAGTACCAATGATATGCAAGATACTCAACACAAGTCAGGGCTACACAACCAGGATATAGCCACAGTGTGATTGGACTTTTCCCGACCTGCACAATGACTTTCATGTCATTGGCCCCCCAAAATCTACCACAGATCACAGGGGAGAAAGCTTCAAGCAATAGGATCCTTAAAGGCAAGGTATTAAATATTCATAATTGAGTTTCCATACTTGCAGAAAGCCCAAGAAGGGCCCCTGGGTTATGCTGCTGAGTTCTGAACCCTCACTAGTGTAGATGACTCAAAGAGAGGTTAGGTGCCCACATAAATGGATGTTCTGAGGGATGGGAGGTAGGGAATAGGGGAGAGGGAAGAGTGGAATTGTAGGGGAGTATAATGGGGGATAATGGGGAGGGGAGGAGGTAGGGAGAGAAAGGGATACCTATTGAGCTAGTATAATTGGGCATAAATGAATGAATGAATGAATGAATGAATGAATGAATGAATGAATGAATGAATAAAAAAGTATATAAGCCAGAGTGAACCCAGGGGTCTATAGAAGTACAGAGGCAAGAAGTTGGGATAGAGTGGGAAGTATTGATGAAGGGAAGGGAGTGGATGGGACGGGGAATGGAGGGGAGCAGGGATGAGTATTCAATATGCTTGTAAAAGTAGAAAAATTTTAAAAAAGTGAGGCGGACCAATATCACCCATGGAGGTAATCACTCAGTGAATGTGGAATCAAGCATGTGTGCCTGCTTGTTTTCCTTTGTATCGTTTTATTGAGATAGGATCTAACCTAGGCTGACTCAAACCTGCAATGTATTCAGGCATATCCTTAAATTTCTGATCATCCTTTCTGTACCTGTCAAGAGTTGGATCTGTAGATGTTTGCCTGAATCCTTGGTTTATGTTGTCTTGGCAGTTGCTCTGGGGCTTCCTAAATGCTAGATAAGAATTCCACCAATTATGCTGCATCCCTAGTGTATATCCATCTTTAATGAACATCCTCGATTGCTATGATATGCAACCAAGTTCTGGAACCACTAATGCTTATTTTATAACTGACTTTGACCAAGGCCACAAGTAACCCATTAGAATGACCTTGACCAAAGCAGTAAATAAGTCAGTATCTAGATCTCTATATGCTCTAGTTCAATCCTTTTCCTCCATTGAGAGTCACATTTCCTTCAAGAAAATTGATCACCAGTCCATGTGGCTTAGTGATATATGGTTGGCTTTGGGCCTTTGCAGCTCTCTGGCCTTAAGAATTCAATCAATTATAAAAAGCTTGAAAGTCTGGTCCACTCCAGACTCTTGGATCAGTTCTGTCTTAAGGCAAGAAAATTGTAAGAATTTCCAACTCAGAGGCACTGCAAACAGTTTTCTGAACTGCTGACCCTATTTATGTTTTACAATTCAAACCCTTTTCATCTACTATAGCTTAAAAACAATTTCATGGTTAGCACATCATAATTGAGAATGTTCCTCCATCTCTATATTTCTAAAATTTTAATTTTATGCATATTAATTAAATGTTCAAAGCTCAAAGTTACAAGAAACGATTAGGAAATGATTCAGTACAACATTTGGTAACGTTATATGTGTGTGTTTGTGACTAAAGTTTTTCTTTTATATGTTTGTGTATGGGGTATGTGTGTGTGTGAGTGTGTGTATGTGTGTGTGTACATGAGTATAGCATGTGCAGCTGTGGAGGTCCAAAGGTCATATCAGAAATCATCATCTATCACTCTTTCACCTTATTGCTGGTTATTTAATAAAATCCACAGCACACTATTCTAGTTAACCAGCTTGTTCTGAGGATTCCCTGGTTCTGTCTTCACGGCTAGATATAATGTCACACCAGCCCAGTATTCTTACGTGAAATCTGGAGATCCAAATTCGAACCCCCTTGCTTACAAGGTAAGGACTTTAGCCAGTGACCTCTCTTCCTAGTCCAACGTTAAAGATTTTCATCATAAGGTGGCTTCTCATCTTTCACAGACTGTACTCTTCAGAGTGACTAACAGGAGTCTGGCATTACTTTCGATTCCAAGTCCTCCATTCTTCTTAACACTATGCCTCATATGAACAAAAGCCCAAAATATTTTGGAATGAGGATGTCACGTAAGGTAAGACATTTCATTTCCATTAAACAGGTGTGTTCTCAGCAATACAAACCTACTGACAGTGTTGTGGTTGGGAAACATCTCACTTGAGGGTCTCTGTCTGAAGGAGAGCCAGCAACATGTCACAAAGATGACTCTTTAAAGTGAATGTGCATCGTAGAAATCCCTACACTTTGACAATAATCATGAAGGTGGCCTTTAATATGAATGCTGCTCATTTCTAGTACTTCCCATCTGTCAGGAGAAAGGCCATGCTGTCATGAAAACACAAGAGCCTTAAAAAAGAGTGAGTCTGTTTCCTATATCAGGTCATCACATGGTGCAATTTCACAATAAGAAGCAAATAAAAACAAACCCAGAAGGTCTTCTGGAAGAAGGATGATGCTTTTAATTCAGGAAGTACATAGCATTCCCTTCACCTTCGACGTTGTATGTGTGCATTCCTCTGCTTAAATATTTGGTCCTTTTCTTCCATCTGTGATCTCCATTTCACCTTTCCCACCTCACTTCATTATTTTAGGAGGGCAGTCTTCCCATTCCTTCTGGTTTCCATAAAACATTTGTGCCTCGTGCATGCTCTGTACTTGCCATGGCTTGGTCCTTGTCACATGGAATTGTACTTGTCTTTTGATACACATGTTTCTCTCTCCACATAGGAGGGAGTTCCACAGCTCTACAGGAGCTGGGGCATGTTTTAGCTGTGATGATATGATAAGTTATTTATCTGTCTTTAGCTCCCACAGAAGTTCTAGAACCCTTGCATCTCTTTAAGGGTTAAGGATAAAAGGAGCAAGTTGTGTTACAATATTGTTCTGGGGTAAGTTCTATGACCCTTAGAATTTACCCCAAAGTGAGACTGTCTTTTGTATGCTAATGAGTTGTGTGGAGTCTGAGATCTCTAGGTAACTTCAGGAAGGGGATAGTTGTCAGTAGATCCAACCTATGATCCAAAGGTTGGAATCAATACCTCTACTAACAATATATCCCTAGAAGGAAGAAAGATCCTGGAGAAAAATGGTTACATCACTTATGCTTTTAAAATGGAATCTGTGTAAAACCTTGGACAAAGCCATTTAAAGAGCTTCTGGGTGGCTGATCTCATTCTTCATGTGGACATACACTCCTACTCTTAGATATAATGCACAGACCTTTCCTTGTATATCTTTGTGTCTTGTATATAGAGGAGACTGCTGAAAATGTATTTAAATTGTTCCCTGAGCTTTGCTGGCGCTGATGACACATTGTTGAACACAGGGTAGGGCGATAC
Organism: Typhlomys cinereus; assembly: GCA_023101885.1. Taxonomy (NCBI): domain Eukaryota; kingdom Metazoa; phylum Chordata; class Mammalia; order Rodentia; family Platacanthomyidae; genus Typhlomys; species Typhlomys cinereus. The sequence goes on from JALPQD010000014.1 coordinate 10,318,878, forward strand.
GCCACAATGCAATGTGTTGCCCTGTCAGACAAAAGCACAAGCATTGTGCTTATTCTGGGTCTGAGATTAGATCCTCTGAGACTGTGGTGTTCATTCTCATTGATGAATTTCAGAATTAGACTGAATTGTAGGATACCCAGTTGGTATCTACAGAGAATTGGAGAATTGATTGTTATAGGGAAACATACAGCTTTGGTGTTAGATGTGTTGTACATATACCTAGTCTTTCTATAAGTTGTTCATAATCATCTATAAATTGTTCATAATCATTTGTGATGATGAAAGAAATGGCTCCGTGGGTAAAGAATTTGCCACACTAGCAAGAAGATTAGTTTAAAGCCCCTGACTTTGCAGCCACCTGTGGCACTTGTGAATAGACACAGGAGACCTCTTGCAGAAGCTGACTATCTGGACTAGCTGAAACTGATGAGTTCCAAATTCAGAAAGAGACCCTGCCTCAATAGAGAACAATCAAGGAAGACACTTGCTGTCCAATATGAGCCTACAAACATATGCAGCAACGTGTACACACACATACATGTGAACACAGAGACATACCTGCAAGCCAAACTCAAATCTTCCACACAAACCACATGAATATCCTGACACTGTTCATCTGCTCCCCAGAGCTCCTATGGTGAGCTGGAAAGTAGAGACAGAATCTGTTGGAGCATTTGGTAGGAAGCTTTTAAGCCAACTACCTTGGAGCACACAGAACAGTGACAAAAATAATAAAAAGCCTGCAGTAATAAAATTAAAGGTGAGAACCAACTTCCCAAAAGTTGTCCTCTGATGTCAAAATACATTCTATGTCAGGTGCTCATCCTTACTCTCACACACACAATAAAAAAAACTATATACAATAAAGAAAGTTATCCCTGCTCTGTCTTGGAAGATGCTAAGAGGCACCTCTGTTATTATATTATGAATGACAAAGAACCTTTCAGGAAAAGATGGCTCTGAGCTGATCTCAGTCAATGACAGTTTGGTATTTTTACACGATTCAGTAGCATAATTAGATTTTTTGGTAAGGCAAAAAAGATTCATAGATTTTGGCCACTTTTCTTGAGGAGATGACCTTAAAATTACAAATATTAAAGGGTATTGTAAATGAACTTTTGAAGATCATTTTATTGAAAGCAATAAAATACTGAAAGTAATTAAGTTTTCGAGACATCACTTCTATAGATATGGCATGAATTGGAAATGTAGTTCCTGCAATTCTATGAAAAGACTCCTTGTGGTTTGCCTTACTCAGACTTAAATTAAAAGATGATCACATCTCATCTGAACAAAATGGCAGGGAGATGTCCTCTGAAATGGCATTTTAAACATGACTGAGAAAGAGCTCCCAGGAAGAGACTAAGGATTCTAAGAAGACCTTGATGAGGACAATTGATAGTGAAAATGTATTTCTAAATTAACAATATCATGTATACTGAATATAGTATAAAATATGTATGCAGCGGTGGGGGGCAGCTCATTTGGTAGCATCTTTGGTGTGCAAGCATGAAAACTTGAGTTTGGATTCCCAAAACCTGTACAAAGAACTGAGTTCAGTGGTAAGTTCCTGTGTTCCCAATACTAGGGGACACAAAGAAAGGCAGATAATTGAAACTTCCTGCCACATTAGCCAAGCCTAATGGGCAAGTTCCAATTTCAATAGAAGACTCTATCCCAAAAATTAAGGTAGAGAGAGATAGAGGAAGATACTCAACTTTGTCTTCTTGTCTATATAAGCAAGTGCATCCCACATGCATGTGCACATCTAGACACAAACATATACATACACATACACCACACAAATGCACAGAATAAAATAAGATAATAAATTAAATTGTGCATGGGAATCCAAAGGTTCATATCATAAACTATAAATAGAATATAGCTATTTTTATTAGTATCTCTTAGAATTTTTTTACATAGACATTAGTCTAAATATGCCATCATCATATTCTTATTATAAAATGAAATGACATTATTTGCAAAGCACTTTATATTGGATGTAAAACAACTTTTAATTTGTTGATCCACAGAAAACAACTGTGACTCTTAGAGCACATAAGGCTGTTACATTTGCCCTCAGAGAACTGGATTCAGGCTGTATTCATCCACTGACTCTGGGAACTAGAAAGATTTTCTAGAAGTCCTTAACACTGTTATGGTCATAGATTCACAGCTGCCTGGTGCTCCCTGTACTTCCACACCACCATTATCAGTCATATACGAGAGAAAAACAAAACATCTTCCCCCTAGTGGACATGATTTGCTGACTCTAAGAAACCCTGAACAAACCAAATAAACAAAACACATACATGATGACTTATATAAGTGAGAATGACTTTCAGTCTCAATCTCCTAGGGGCTCCAAGATGTTAGCTTCAGTCTGTTCCCTCTCCATTCTCCAGCTATTCTAGCTCTTTGTGTCTGACTAACCCATGACAGTTTGCTCTCTTAAAAGTAAGATGAAAGAGGAAGCTAAAACAATATTTGTACCATGTTCTAATATTTTTCTGATTTTTCTGTTTGGGTCATACGCATGGGGCTTTCTTCTCCCAAAGCTTCCACATGCAAAGCCAATACAATAATTCTTGAAAACACTTACAAAGAGTACCTACGAATTGCCATACTGAGATAAAAATGTTGAACACAACCTTGCATTTTCATCATGACTATAGTCTATTGAGAAAGATACGTATTAATCAGCATTATATATAAATTGCCACAGTGGTAAGTACAACAAAGGAGACATACATGGAGATGCGAGTGATTAGATAGAACTTAATCCACTCAACAAAGCTTCTACCAGTAGGTAATGACAATACGGAGATTGGAAAGATGAATCAACAATGACCAAAAGAATTGGTAGGGTGGAGAAAATACTCTGAAACACAGAAGAATAACCTGAGTTCCCAACTCTCTTACTGAAAATTGGGCCTTGTATAAGAAATGAGGCCAGGGAAAACTTTCCCAAGAATGTGTGGTTTGAGCAAATGCTGAAGGGAATTAGGGAGCAAGTGTTCAGGGATCTGACAGAAACATTCCAGAGAAAGGGAATGCGTGTGAAGGCCCTGAAGTGAGTGGTGTCCAGGCTGCCAGAGGACAGAACAGCAAGAGGACCTCTGACAGGGAAATAAAGAGAAAAAGAGAAGGGTTAGACTCTGGTGGGTCAGAGGCCGGAACATCTCATACTTATTATAGGATGATGCAAAGAATAAATTTTGAGGGACACAGCTGAAAACTAAGGTGATGATGATGTGGAACCATGGAGGTTTTGGAGTAGAATGGTTTTATCTAATAGTTTACTAATATTTGCAAGGAAACCACTGCCTGTGTTGAGAAGAAAATGGACTTAATGAAAGCTGAAAATACAAGACTTTTGAAGCATCTATGTGTTTGTACTTCATAAGGGAGGCAATCAATGGGAGTCAGATATTTTTACTTGACTGAAGTCCTGTAGTATGCAGAAATGACTTAAACTTAGGACCTGAACCCATGAGCTTACTTCATTATAGAAAAGTGTGAGTGTGTGTGTGTTTGCGTGTGTGTGTGTGTGTCCGTGAGTGTGTGTGTGTGTGTGTGTGTGTGTGTGTGCATTGTGTGTGGTCATAAAATACGCGATTATTAGGATTTTTGTAGGTTTTCATGTAGAATGTCATGATATTAAGCATGTTTCTTTCAACGCTTCATTTTATTATTTATCTTGTTTTTTTATTTCATTGAGTTTTATTTTATACTTAATTTTGCTTTATTGACATATACTCTCATGCATCCCAAACTGGTTTCAAACTTAGTCAAAGAGAATAGTATCCTTGAATTCCCCATCCTCCTGTCTATTCCTTTGGAGTGTTGAGAGTACAGACATATGGTATCACAAAGATCTATGTGGTGCTGGGAATGGAATCAGGGCTTCAGACATAGTAAGCTAGCCCTTCACCAGTTGAACTATATCCTCAGTACTATAACCTTGAAATGCACTTTTGTCAGATGACCTGACTTCTTTGCTCACTGTATTTTAATAAAAACCTTAGTTAAGACAAGAAATTTACCTTCTTTTTAAGGAAAAAGGCCAACTTTCCCAAGAGAAATATTTACATATTTTTTTTTGCTGACAAGAAAGTAATATATTGGCCTTTTTACTTTCAAATTAGTTAAAACAATATCTTCTTAAAAATCACATTTTTGCATTTTTTGTGAAATGAGCATGAAGCTATACGAACTTACTAACTCATCAGATTTGTATCCACAGTCAATATGTTCATGACCCAAGGCAGCATTCTACCAGAAGTAAAGTGCCTGTATTCTCAAATATTAGTTAAAAAATCATTGAACCACTCCTTTCTTCATTCTCAAATATTAGATCCTAATAGTATTACTAGTCTGATAAAGATGATAATGATTTCCTACATCCAAGCTCCTTCCAATAAAATGGCTTGGGAATAAAATTTCTCCCTTGTTCCCTTATCTATTACTTTGCCTCTCTAATGTAGTACTCAGCTTTGGATTTCTTTGTTGGAATTTCAAGTCTCCCCTTTATCATCACACAAAAATGAATTTGTCTCCTTTCTCTTCCTCCTGAGGGTTCCCGCGCTGTGGATGTGAACGAACCCGTGTTATATAAGAAAGCACATTGCGTGCTTCCTGTGGATGGAGGCCAGCAGTTGAGCCTTGTGCAATGCTTCTCAAGGTGGAACTAGAAACAAGAAATTATTCAATTAAGCCTCTGTACTTCACCACTGTAGCAACAAATAGGCTATTTCTGAAGCGGTTCTACCAGTCTCTGAAGGAGTATTCCCTCAGTACTAGCGAATAGAGCTGTGCCAAAGTACCAATTTTCAAGAGTATTCAACTGCAAAAATGACACTTTTCTATGTGCAAAAGGAACTTGCTTTTGTTATTGGCTGAGATAGAAGGAAAGCTCTTTTTCCATTTTGGAAATCAATAAAGCTTTTTCCTCTATGCCGTAGGTTATTATAGAGAAAAATCTACCCATGTTCCTGAAGATAACTTTCAGAAGACAATCACTGAGATGGGGCGAGCTCCGTTCTCCCCAAGGGCAGCCCTCTGGAGGTTGTGGAATGTTTGTTGGTCAAAGGACATGAAGAGCAAGCACACTTTCACCGTGGTAAGGCTCAGGAACCCTGGCTATTGTAAGGAGTTTTTAGCGGAGCATTTTTACCTAATACATCCTGGAGTCCAGGTAGTTTCCTGTGAGATTTCTCATAGCAAGCCATTACCTAAAGACATTCTGATCACTTTTTCAGTTGTTGAGCTGGAATCTTAACAATGGTTCGTGACCGAATTGAGAACACAGGGTTTTAACGAATATACAAGGAAAGCAAAGCAAAGAGTTGGTGCCTCTTTGAACAGCTGGCTCTAAGGGTGAATCACTTCAGGGTAAGTGGCTGGAAACAGAACGATCAGCAGGCGCGGCTGGGAGCAGCAGCATCCTTGGAGTAGGAAGGACCCACTTGAGTTTGAGCTCTTCTGCTTATTAACTGTGTGATGTCACCTGGCAATCATGCCTCTCTTAGATTCAGGCTTTCCATCTACGAATGGGCAGAAAAATACTCCGTGAGGTTGTTGAGACGATTGAAGTGCCTGGCATAAATCCTAGCACAAAATAGGCATATAAAGGGCAGCAGCATGCTCCGCTCCACCGCACATGCTTCTAGTCTGTTCTCAGAGTGGCTACTGCACGTGTCTCCTCACCATTTCTCATTTATCAACATGGACATGAGAAGGCACTCTTGGTTTCTCTATTCATATCTCTCTCCTCTTAGAGTACAACTTTTACCACATAATTATTAACATGTCATTAAATATTAAATTAAATATCACATATTGGAGCAAGTTATTTATTGTATTAATGCAATAGATTGTTGAGCACTTGTTAGATTAAATATTTCATATATTATATTTATTTTAATTTAACAGTGAATTAAGGATATATTATTAAATATCTGCAAATACATTACACTTATTAGAATTTGTACCAATTTTAATTATAAACTCAAAGCAAGCCACCCACAAATGTACGGGTGGTAAGGAAAAAAATATAATCTTAAAAACAAAGAATAAAAAGAGTTATCCATTGACTTGAGTTTCTCTGTGAAAAGGAGAAACCCACAGTATAATATGAGGGCCCTAATATATAGTAATAAAAATAGATTGATTTTATATTTCTAGTTGGTCAAACTTTAATATATGTAAAATTCTTTTTTTTAACTCACTAGCTCTTGTTTTATTCATCCATAAATCTAATGATCCTTTTTTTAATTTTTCTGCTCATATAAACGTAATAGGAACCCCTGTCCCCTCATCCCTCCACCCCTCCCTGGACCTGCCTGTTCCCTCCCAGCTTTGCCCCTTCCTTTCTCCCTTCCTCCCTTTCTCCCAGTGCCCTCATCCCTCTTCTCTGAAGCATCCTTTAATGTGTATATCAAACTTTCCTCTGGATCCTACTCTCTGACGAGGTGTAAGGACTCAGTGGCAATTCCTAGAACTCTTTCTTATGTTCCCATTAAGTATAGAACACTATTGTAACTATTAATCCCTTGCTTCTAAGATCCTAGTGCCTTTAGTCCATGCTAGAATTTTAGGGGTCAATGATATGTTGGTCATTGCGCAGATCATGCAGAATCCTATTATAATTGCTTTGGCCCTAACTTGTGTGGAGTATATTGCATATCATGACTCCTCCCATCCTTGTGCTCTTACAATCTTACCACCCCCTTTTCCACAAATTTCCCTGAGCTCCAGGATGGGGAAAGATTAGGCAGGCCTGATTCCAGGTGGTTGATATAGAGTCTCTGATGTTCTGAATTATGGCTTGTTGATTTTTTTCAGTTTTGCTATTCCTGCAATGCCCTTGGTTCCATCCTGATGGGTATTGGATGTCACCCCCTGGCCAGAGATAAAAACCTGTTAAGTTAGAGTCTTGTTATAAGAGTATATTCAAAGATAGATGGAATAAAAGTAGGAGACTGTGGTGAGAGAGGGGTCAATCACTCATTTACAAAATGGTTACCTTCTATCTAGCAGCCTATATGCCCTCCCCTTCTGGTGAGATCGTACCCAATCAGTTGCAAATAATCAGGAAGAAAGTCTATGAACTTAAACAGATGTCTCATTACTTAATATATGTAAAATTCTTTACTGATATTTAGATATTATTTTTATGTGATACTTCAACCAGTAACAAGTTATTCTAAGTGAATATTGACTAGTTTCATTGGCTTTATATTCTTTTCTTGGAGTTCATAAATAATATCCTTAGTAATTAATTCTCTCATGTTTTGCCTATGATTGATTTCAAGCTCACATATGTGTAGTTAGAAGCAACTATAAGTTTTCTATTTACTTTTTTGAACTGAATGAAAACTGCTCATTTTCAAGAAAAAAGTCTCTTCTATTCTTTGAAGATTAAGAAAAATGATTGAGCTATCGATTTTAAAAATGATGTTTACACTTTAGAATAATGTTTCAATTAGAAGTTTTTTTAATAGATGCACTCTAGAATTTTTTCCTTATTGGGAATTTTTGTTTGGTTAATTATTTTTTTAAAGCAGGATTGCCTTAAGCAACTCAGATTGGTCTGGAACTGGTAATCTTCCTGCCTCTGCCTCCTGAGTCCTAGGATTACAGGCATGAGTCCCCATATCTGGTGAGCGATTTTCATTTCACTCTTTTCCTGATCAAATTACCTTCTTCTTCCAGACTGAGTCAATATAATAAACTTTGCAAACTTACAAAATCCTTCCTGAGTTACTGGCCAGAAAAGCTATACTACATCTCAGAAAGAATCCTCAACTTCTTATTTCTTCCTTCCTCTAAGCTACTTTAACACTTTGGGAAAATAAGTAATTAAGGAGGTGTAATACGGGGCTGGAGAGGTGGCTCAGGGGTTAAATTTCTGCCTTGCAGGTGGAAGGTCCTGAGTTCGGATCCCAGATCCCACATATAGATGCTGGATGGAAGTGGGGGCAGCCTATGTTTCTGGTCCTGGTAGGGCAGAGCCTGTGAATCCCAGGGCAGAGTAAACAAGGAGGAGGTGGAGGCAGTCCATGGTGGTTCCTGAATTCGTCCGTAGTTCTACACACACACACACACACACACACACACACACACACACACACACATGCACACACGCACATACATACACACATACGCACAATTGAATAAATAATAAAAATTTTAAAAAAGAATGTGTAATATTAAATTCTAAGCAAAAAAACACTTATATATTTTTCTTGATTGGTGGCTGCTTAAAAGTGAGAGCTTCTTCAAACTTCCTTTTTAAGCATGATATTGAAGTACAGGCCTTGAGGAAGCTTGGTAGCTACAAACAGCACAGTGCCTTGTCATCACAACTACATCATCTCACCAACAGCTGGACTGCTGTTGACCACTCCTATCACAAGGTCAGTTATAACATGAACTGAATAAAAGCATAGATTTCATAGAAAAATTCACTTAAAGAAATATCATCTTTGTTTTTCATTAGTTTATGCTGTGACAGAAAGTTACCTTTCTTGTGTTGGATTTATAGCTAAGAAATCCAAAGATAAAGTTGATCTTAAGTAAGGTGACTTGCTCCAGGGATTCAAAACAATGCTAGGAATTCAGTTTCTTTCTTTTCATCCTCATTTTACAGTTTCAACTTCACTCTCATCTTCCCTTTTTTTTAAAAATAAAAATTGGTACTATAACAGATTAACACCAACTTAGAAGGTTCAAATAAGCAGAAAGGTATTATTTAATCATTCTAATGGCCAAAAGCCAATAGATGGGTCTGCCACATCTAAAATCGAAGTGTGCATTTCCTGAAAGTCTTTTCTTTCTAAAGACTTTACAGAAAAATCTTGGAGCTTCTAGTGTCCAGAAGTTGACTGTATCTAGTAATCTGATGATCTCTGTTTTCATCATAGTCCCTTGTCTGATACCACACTGCCTTCTTTTTGAAGAACCTCTGTGGTTACTGTAGGTCAATTCAGATATTCCAATTAATCCCCCACATTTCAACTCCCTAATATTATCACATATTTACCCTTTGCCACACTAGCTGCTATATTTATAGTTTTATAGAACAGGATGCAGACATCTTTGGAGAGACAATATTATGTTTACCGTGGTCTTCCCCTCATAGAATCTCATCCATCTTACTTGAAAGGTACATTTACCCCTTCCTACTATTCCCGGCATTAACATGCACAAACATGTTAACAAACTCAAGTATACAAAATCCTCTACTGGCAGTGAGACAGTCCAAAATCTCATTATTTATATCTGACATGGTTAGACTCTGAATATAATCTAAACTGGTGAAAAATCGATTTCTATTTGGGAATCTGCAAAATTAGAAGAAAAATTATATGATTCAAAATAAAGTGGTAAAATGGTTACAGGAATGAGCTCCAAAATATTAAAGTTAATAATAAAGTAAAAGAAAAAAGTAGAAGTTATTGGTATAAATTAATTCAAATAACTTCAATTCAAATAGCTTGATAGTTAGGCAAATAGTTTTTCAGCTTACGCATTATTCTCTGTGGTTGATGGGTTTCTACTCCTAGCTAATAGTGCTGTCTGTTCCTTGAAGAACCCTTCTTTGCTTATTTTCATGAAGCTTAGTACATTTTTTCCAGCTAAGTACTTTTACCAGCCTATTTCTTTCCCATGCAATTTTAGAAGTCTAAACAAACAGCCTCCTTACATTCTGTGCTCTTCTGTTCTTTTCATTTCAAGTTGGTGGTGTTTCTGCTTTATAACATTGCCAAGAACCTTTTGGGTCTCACATGCATATCCTGAAAATGTTCTCTGTGGACCCCTCCTAGATTACTTCCTATGTCCTTCAGGTTTAGCTTGGGAAATCTATGAAGTGCACAGATTTCATGCTTCATGTCCTCAAAGAGGTCTTAGAGTGATTTAGTATTCTGACCTTCTGGCCTTTCTCAACCATGAGCAAAAGAGATATTTTTCTTCAGGGGAGGCCACAAAACTCTATCTGGAATTCTTTCTATAGGAATAGGTCAACTGTAGACAACACTATTAAGCACTGGCTCTTTCTGTGTACTCTTGCCCCTCAATATACACCTTCCCTTTCACATTTTACAATAAGCAGTGAGATAAAATTGGGTCACATTTCAATACTTTGCAGTATTCCACAGTAAATAACCAGTTTCATTGCTTGTAAATTCTGGTCTTCACATAAGGCACAATATCATTACATTTTCTACCACTGTATGAGAGGTCTCTCTTTCCCTTACTTCCATCTGAGCCCTCATCAGAAGCACCTCTAGTGTCTGTATTTCTGCCAACAGTCTGTTAAAGGCAATTTTTGTGTGAAACTTTTCCTGGGAAGTATTTCATAAACGTCTATTCACCCAAGACAAGGATTACACAACAAACCAAAGAAGCAATTATATTGAAAGTTCAACTTGTCGAACCAAAGAGTTTATTGTGCTTGCTCAGAGGAATATCAGGGAAGGCAACTTATACAGAAGCAGGAATGACTCAAAGACAGCTATGTTGGTAGAAAGTTCACTGCAACACAGTGAGACTCATAGAAGCTGTACTCCTGGGAATTTCTGCTTCTTGGTTTGCTTCCTAGGAGAGTCTTGTCAGACTTGTCAGTTCCAGGACCCTTCTGAGCCTTAATGAGTTTCCCTCTAAAAGGAAATGCTTCAGTTTTCTAAAGGACCAGAAAGTATTTAATCACCTCTCTTAGGCCAAATTTGAGGCAAAGTTCAAAAGGGCATCATATAATTCCTGAAGAAAAAAGAGCCTTATAATAGCAATTGAGGGTTTTCCAATCATCCTTCACATAATTCCTCCAGCCTGTGCAAATTGCACAATTTCTTATGTCATTTGGCCTCTTTTAAACATTTTTTGCAGCAGCATCTTAAAATCCATGCTTATTGCCTATTACTTCCTTTAACAAACTATCTTACTTGTAACAGCTTAATCTTACGATCTAATCACTGAAAAGCTCACATTTCCAATGATGGCATTACATTGTTGAGTACAAGGGCACTCACTCACCTCCATCAGCTCACAGCTCCTGGCTACAGTCAGTCCCTCCCAATCCCTCCAGCAACAACATCACAACACCTGGACCCTGCTTTAGTAGACATATGTCGTTCCCAGACTCTGACTTCCTTCCTCATTCTTCCAATTCCTTTTGATGATGCTGGGCTCTCCTGGATATCCTAGATAATCAAGATAATCTCCTCCATAATATGGCCTTTACTTTGCCATATTTGAAAGTGTCTTCGTCCAGGTAAGGTAACAAATTTACAAGTTTGGAAGGTGAGGATGTGGACATTTTGGAGTAGAGGGACATTACTTTTTATCAACTATGGGTTTCTGTTGGTAAGTCTTACAAAAAATTGCAAAAATTAATATTATCACTGAAACTTACATGTCAACACATTTCAGCATTGGGAGGTCCTTCAGGAGAATGTACATTTTCTCTATCTTAAAAGCCCAGTGAATGTGATTCGAACACCATTCTTGGTTTCGAGGTTGGAAATAGACAGGGATTTTATCTTCCTAGCAAACAGTCATCAAAACACAGAAAAAAGTCTTCTGAATAATAAACTAAGCAACTAGAAAACAAAACCAATCAAATGTAAACTAAAATTCATCCCTTTAACTCATTATTGTAAATTAGATAATTGCAATGTTTTTGCCATATTCATGTTCACATATTTTATACAGATAACATGTAAACCCAAATGTGTAGCATAAGAACTGGTTTTCTTAAATAAATTAATGTGGTGTAGATTATTACATTTCCATATTTCAGTGATTTGAAATGCGACACAATCAAATTTATTGACTAATATGCATTATTTGACTGTATGTTATTATTTTTGCAAATAAATTACTAAGATTCCATTTTGCAAGTATCCAGAGTCAGATCATGATATTGGAAACACGGAAAAATTAAAATAATTTTCTGAATTAACTTAGGATAAGAAATACAAGCGTAGAATAAAACCACAGAAAAGACTTGTATACCTTGAACTTGCATCATCTCCTTGAGCTTATGTCAGAAAATCAAAATTCCTCATGGCTTCTTCCTCAAACCCAGCCTCCTAAAACATATATAACATATGTTTTGTTGGAAGAAAGGAAGCATTGATAAAATTGTCTTCAGAATTCAAAACTGTGCTTGATTTCTGTATGTTTTGCCATCCGAATAAAATTCTAAAGGATTCTCAATACCAAAGGTCTTAGAGACTATGTGAAGAGCATTAATTATACTAAACCACCTTTTTGTGTCAGATTTTTTTTTTCTTTTTCCATGTTCCATTTTGTTTTCCTTCTGCCAGAGAGGAAGGCTGAGTGAAATTTTTGTCTTTGAAAAGGAGGAAATGGAAGATCTGTGTCTCCCAAGCAAATGCTTGAGCATTGCCTTAGAAAATATTTAAGCTGCTCCAGATGTAGAGAGACACTGGAGGAAAGGATACTAGCAAGAGTTAGTTGCTGACAGCTGTGGATTATCGATTATCAAAGAGCAGCAAGATAAAAGATGTAGTGCCAAGGCTCACTGATTGGGGAGTTGGTGATCTGCATTCTTTTGAGTGCAAGACACCAATACCTCAGTGATAAGCTGTACTAGACCTGCTCAGCAGGGGCAGGCAGACCACCTCTATGGGAAACAGCAGCACAGAGCAGGACACTTATAGGTTCCCTCCTCCACTTACATCTTTCTTTATTGATAGAGAAGAGAGGATTTTGTGACTCTCAGGAAGAAATTGCACTACTTCCTTCACACTTCCCCTGTGACCAGTGCTTCTGGACACTGTCTTGTTTTGATACCCTTTTGCGCATCTAATGAAAGGTCAATACTCCTATCCAACAGCGAAAGAACATGTGCCCAGAGACCAATATCTCTTCACAACATTTCTGAATGCTCACAAATTTCTTTGAGTTTGCAGCATTGATCTTCCAGAAAGATCCATGGCCCAATTAAAATCATTTAGTGCAGACCTCAGCCACGGACCTCCAGAGGCTATAGAGTCTTCAGCTAATGGAAGCTTGAATGTTCTGAGGAATTTGACTGTCAGTGGGGCATTTAAGCAACTTCAGAAGGTTTTGACTTAGTGATCTCAAATAATTTTTATTTTAACCCCTTTTCTGGGTGGGAATGAATGAGAATGGAAAATAGTCTTAATTGGTTTTAGAATAATGTTTTCCTCATTCTGTATTGTTTATGGCTTCTTGTTTCCTTTTCCTCTTTTCTGATGTCATAACCTTCTGAATTGGGTAAGAGTGGGAGTAGAAGACAGAAGACAGACATATTACATCATGAGGAATAAGAGGAAGGTGAGTTTAACCTTAAAAGACAGAACTTTAACTGATTGGAACTTCTATTCATTGTCCTTCCTGGGTAAATTATTCATTGGTTGGAAAGTTCATTCATGCAACAAAAGTTCAAAGAAGGGGATAGAAATGCCGCATGCTTTGCCACAGAGAGCATCCTGGGCATCCTGTGTAACCAGGCCAATGTAGCTGCCAGAAGCTTCCTTCAGTTTCTTCCATGTAAAAGATGCAAAACATGGTTCTGTCCAAGGATTCTTGAAGTCTCTCAATGGAGATAAAATATGCAAAGAAATAGTTTAAATCAGTTTTCTCAAAGGTGGCTTCTTTTATGCAACTTCCTTGTTTCTCCATTGCATGTGTGTAAGAGCACATGCGTGAATGTGTGTGTGTGTGTGTGTGTGTGTGTGTGTGTGTGTGTGTACTTGTTTCCTTGCGTGTCCAGAGACTGGATAAGGTTCTTTTAGCTTCCTAGATCCCATCCTCATTCACTGAGCAGCATATATATCATGATATTTTATAATTATTCATTTATGCTTCTCTCCCTAATGAAAACTCTTTTGAGAATGGAGACAGACATTGGCTAAATCTCCCGTCCATGTTTCCTGGGAGTCATCAGGAATGGGAATAGGAAAGGTGCTTTGCATACTTTGAATAAAGCACTGACTCACAGCTGAGGAAGTCCGAACACGGGTGAAATAAAACGTGCTCCAATTGGGGACGCCCGCTATTCTGCCAGGATTCAGCAGGCTGGCTTTTGTCCAGTGTTTTTCAGGGCTTCCATTTGCAACTTCTAGAGGTAAATTGCATGAGGTGATTTTTTTTTTTTTTTACAAAGGAAAATTTCTCTTTTAATTAATTCAGAGGACAAGGAAGTAAACGCTTCAGCCACTTGCCCTAGCTTAAACACCCGCCTAAGTTTCATAGTCACATAAAAATAATTTCCTGAATGTTGAGTATCAGAAATGATTGCTTGCAAAGTCTCCAGCGGCTCAGGAGGTTCTCTGGCTCCATTGACAAAAGTGACTTCCCACGCTTTGCCCACAGAGGGCATCCCTGCGCACTGATATGTAGACCGGCCCAATGCAGCTGCAGGAAGCCTCCTCCGTCCGCTTTTTTTTTTCCCCTCTCTCTGTCTCCCAGAGACGTGGTCTCTACCCCCCACCCCCTCACTTGCGTGGAATCTTCGCCTGATCCAGTTCGTTCCCCTCCATTCTCCAGATTTTCCCTTCCAGCCCTCCACTTCTCCGGATCAATGGATAGTACGGTTCCAACTCGCAGCTCGCACGCCGCTGGTGGACACCCCAGTAACAAGTGAGAGCGCTCCGCCCCGCGCTCCCCGCCCCTGCCCCCTCCCCACGCCCCCAGCTCTGGGAAGCAAAACGAACAGCATCGCCAGCTCTCAAACGGATATTTCTCTCCAACTTTACCCAACTGACGACATGGAACCATCCTCAACCTTGTAAAGCACGGCCAGCCGCGGGATCGCTGTCTGTAATCCCCTTGGTACCCCCTGGATATTCCGCCTATTGATGATTTGCAAGCCCCTTAGAAAGCGGTCTTCCCCTCGCTTGCTCTTTCCGTTTCCTTGAGTTAGTTTTCCAAGGATTTTTTCTTTTCTTTTTTTTTTTTTTTTTTTTTTTCTTCTTTTAAACGAAGGCTTGGGAATCTCTTGGACCGAATGGAACTTTTCGCTGCCCCTTTTTGCGGCTGATTCCGTCAGTGGACCAGGAAAAAGGCTCCGGCAGAAGAGACACAAGGGAGGTGGTGAAAGAGGTGGAGGAAGAAGGCGAGGAGGAGGAGGAGGACGAGGAGGAGGAGGAGGAAGAAGCCAAAGGGGCTCGGCGCGGGTGTGTGCATGTGTGCATGCGTGTGTGAGTGCCGCGGCTGCCCAGGACCCCTGGCCCCGAAGGTGTTGGCTGCAATATGGAGAACAGTCTTGGATGTGTTTGGGTACCCAAGCTGGCTTTTGTACTCTTGGGGGCTTCGCTGCTCAGCGCGCATCTTCAAGTCACCGGTAAGAGATCCTTTCCTTTCTTCTCACAGCTCCCTCGCCCCTTACCCCATCCTCTTCTCATTTCCCTTGGTCAAGTTAAAATGAAGGTGGAAGGAAAATAGATTCTGCGCTCCCTCTCCTTCACCCCCACCCCCATTTCTTCGCGGTTGATAAAAGACAGCAGACTTTTTTCCCTCCCCCTGGGGACGGAGGATGTTAGAGTGGCGGGGGCGAGGGTATCTCTTCGCTGTTTTGAAATCTGCTGCTTCTGGCATCTTGGCTTTTGCACATACTTGCGTTGTTGGTTTGGAGAGTCTGCGGGCAGGCTGGGGCAGTTGACAGGATGCTGTCGGAAGGAATCAGGAATCCTCAGAAACCCAGAAAGGGGAAGACAGACGGGATACCCAGAGCAAGTGGAGGAGGACAAGAGGTGGCTTTGAGCAAGTCTGTGCGGGATGAGCTTGACAGGCTGTTGTGTGAATATGTGGGACTCTGTTTTGCCTTTTTCGGACCTGCTGATTGTGGATGGAGAAAGAGACTGATAATAGGTCTTGGGTACTCTGGAGGAACAAATCTAAAGAAGCAGAGTTACCAGGATGAGGGAAGCATATTTTATTTTCTTCTAATGATAGATGCTGTACTCAAGGTAAATCTCCAGATGCCTCCTGGATATCTCCAAACTCCAAATGATAGGTCTTTTGAGAAACAGGGTTCCTGGTCCCAGCACTTGGCAAGTGTGGTCTCTGATTTAAAATGGTAAAACTGTTTGGGGGTGGGATGGAGTTGAAACAGGGGAAAGGGGAGTCTTTAGGCTGCTCAATGGTGCTGCAATCTCTGAATGCGGAGCTGGTGTTGGGGGAAGAGGGGACCTTCCACAGGCAGAAGAGTAACGATGAGCAAAGTGCAAGACTTTATCACAAGTGCACAGGGGTGCTAGGTGCAGGAAGCTGGCCCAGTGGGGGCAGAGAGAAGATCTGGTGGGTGAACTCTAGCAATCCATCAAAAGTGACCTTTCTCCACATCTACAGCCTGTGTAGGCTGAGCAGGATTGCCCCAACCGCTCCGTGGAAATTAACCTAGGACAGAATTAAACCAAGGCTAATCTCCAGCCTCCCCAGAGTCCTGTGCGTCAGTTTTCTAGTCCCTGCTACGTGGATTCTGTGTGGCCAAGGGTTGCAAATGAGAGCAGAGAATATGTCTCTTCACGGGGGCTTGGGATTCTGGCAGCCAAGCTCCCAGTCAGCCCATGCTCCCAAAACCAGGCAACGTGCAAGCAGCTTGGAACTTGTTCAGGAACACATACACACACACTCTCTCTCTCTCTCTCATTCTCTCTCTCTCTCTCTCTCTCTCGGTGATTCATCCTTTGGACAAACAGAGCAAGCTGGACTGTGCGTGTGTGCGCGCATATGATGCTTGTGCGTGTGTGTGCTGGTGCGTGTGGTGCGCACGTACCAACATCCACGCACTCAGCCGTCTGCTCTCCCTTGGTCCTCTTGGTCCTGTCCAATCCTCCTTAACTCCTTTCTCCCAGAGCTTTGTCCTCCGCAGGAGGTGGGTGCACAGAGGATGGAGGACGGGGGTATTTCTGCTATAATGAATAGCTGTTGTTTAAATTTTTCTCCTTGAGACTTCATGTGCTTTTGCTCCAGGTGAGAAGAACTCTCCTTGTGTCCAGAAGATTAGGTCTTGCTCTGTTTGGTACTTTGAGACCACCTGGACCGGTAAAGGGAAGTTGAGAGAAGGCATCCTTTGCTAGGCAAAAGATCCACAGAACAGAGAGGGGACTGATGACTGTGGCTGAGTGTTACATTAGAAGAAATGTACAAAAATAGCTAGTGTCGTCAATTAGTTATCAGCATTTTAAAGCCATTTCCCAAATGATTTGTCCGGCAAAGAGTGGGAGTAAGTGAATAGAGTTAGATCTAATGTTTCACAAACCTCAAATTTAATAATCCCTTTTCACTTATTTAAGTTTCTGGTTTGTAGAGTTTGGATCATTTTCTATTATTGTACCAGTGTCCTCTTCAAAATGTTCTCTTCATAGGCAAACCTTTGCCTGAAAAAAATTTATACACATGAGGGAAATGTCCCTTGGATTTGCTTCTGGTTCTTTGTCTCTGAACTTTTCTGTGCTTCTAAGTCCATTTCTCTTATCTGAAAAGAAACTGTCACAGTTTGCACAAGTCCCAGGAAAGCGAATTGTGCAATTTGAGAACATTGCTATTTCAAATTGCTCTGGACTTCTTTGCTCATATATCTGAATATTACCTTTTTTATAGTAGTAATTTTCCTGCTTTGGGAAGGTGGTAGAGACATGATGATAAAGCCCAGTTCACTCTAAGAAAGGACCAGTAGGAGGTGCCCTTAATAAGGCCAAATGTCTAGTTCACCGGCATTGAAATTCCCATTCAGCAGACTGTTTGAAAGATTTTGCTGATGGGTAACAAAGGATTATGGAGACTAGGACAATAGTGCTGGCTCTTACTCACTTCCTAGGCAAAGTGTGAGGCTGCTGTGGATTTCGGTGAGGTTGTTAGGCTTTAACAAAAGAAAAGCCCTGGACAGTGTCAGAGTTAGACTTGGTGCTGAGGGAATATCTTTTTTGATATTTACAAGATGCTTTCCTTTATATTTGATTTGAGCCACAGTCAGAGACACTAAGTAGAGTTCCAGGATCTAAGATTAGGTGGGAATTTTAGATTTTGATGAATGAAATGTGTATACTTGTGAGTTAATTAATTCCTATTGCATACTTGCATTATATTCTATGAGAGTT
The DNA here is from genome assembly GCA_023101885.1 of Typhlomys cinereus. Classification (NCBI taxonomy): domain Eukaryota; kingdom Metazoa; phylum Chordata; class Mammalia; order Rodentia; family Platacanthomyidae; genus Typhlomys; species Typhlomys cinereus. The sequence goes on from JALPQD010000014.1 coordinate 10,336,979, forward strand.
TACATGGACTAGACACAGGCAATGAGCTTGCTATTTCCCTTACTTGTCCTCCAACCAAAGCAGGTGAGGTGCCCTGTCTGGGTTTCCCGTGGAGCAGGAGAATGGCAGGACTTGAGGTTGCCTAAATAAGGCTGGCTGTCCACACTGCTCTCCGAGTGCTGCAGTATAAATCACTAGTGACCTGTCACAGTATCCATTTCCCACCCAGCAGCAGCTGCCCTCTGAGTTATGAAGCATGTGAAGCGACCAGCACATGTGTTATATGTGAATAGATTAGGCTCAGTGCATTTGCTTTAATGCTTTTAAAAGCTGGGCTGGTGTGAGCTGCTGATAGGCACTTTTTTTCCCTGGGAAGAGATTTATAACTTCCCCGTGTATGTGACTTACATTTATACCCTGGCTAGTTAACCTCTCCACAAATGTCCTTAGTGTTCACTGAGGAAGACACGCTTTCATCCTGTCTAGTTCTTTTATACATCATTACGAGAAGTTCTTCAATGAGTATAGGGTCTCTGTGGACTTCTAAACCAATATGAAGTTTGACAAGAGATGGGGAGAATTTCAGGGGGAAGAGATTTGTTGGAGGAGAATGGATAATCTTGCTTGTTTCTGGACAGGAAAGGAATGATACCTCTAAAAGAGGTTCCCAGTATATGATTACTTCAAACAGTATCTTTTACTGATGAGAACATTGTTGCTTCCTTCCTGGTTTAGTTTCCTATGTTACGTGTCTAGTCATCTGGGTTGCTTCCCTGTGTGTGATTTGTTCCTCAGTTATATCTAGCAGCACAGGGTAACATCACATACTTTAGTATGGTCAGCATTCTCTTCATGCCCCCATAACCTAAGTCTTGGCTTTTGGGCAAAAGTATTTTGTGACATCACTGGTTCTGCATATTCCAAAGAATCGTCAAAGTCTTTAAAATGACTCTTTCTATGAAAGATTGTGCCAAACATTGCCTTTTTTTCAAGGTAAATAGTCTTATTGTATCTTTGGAGAACTTACCACTATAAAGTTTGTGTATGAGATTTTTTCCTTGTTTTTCTACTGCTCTAGATAACTGTTAGTAAAGAATCCAGTTGTTCTCTTAAGTTATAATCCAACTGGGCATATGTAAGGAAGAGCTGCTTTCTTCCTGCCACCTATCTTTTCTCATGAGTATGACTAGGGACACTAGTGAAGGCATTCTAATCTGGCCACACCTTTCCTCAGTCTCCACAGACCTGGTCTGCATTATTATCAGAACTCAAGTGAAGTTAGGAACATGCTGCTGTGTTGGAATGTTTGTTTCACAGATATTAACTCAAGTGAAATTTTTGATGGACTAGTCTCTCTTCAGTGATAATCTCTTGAATTAAATGTATACATAAATTTCAGAAACCTTGGCATTAAGTAAAAAGAATGATGTCATGAACCCTCTGAGGATTGCTTGATTAATTAACTGAAGATAAAGAACCACTTGGTTCTAGAAAAATATTGTAATCCCTGAAGTAGAATGGGAAGTACTATTCCATTTATGATTCATGAAATGTATACGGGGATTCTTCTTTTATGGTCTTCTGTCTTTGTTGCTTTACCATATTGCAGAGAAGGATTTAAGTTTCAAGGTTGTCAGAAGAGTTAAATCTTAATGAATCCTAGCTTATAATGTCATTAATTACAGATGGCACCACAATGAATCAGACAGTCCTACAATGCCCAGTGAGTGTTTTAAGCAGCATACTGTGGGCTTCTCTCCAGACAATTTCTGAAGAATCCCTTAGGCCCATCTATTCAGTCCAGAAGTGTTTCTTGCTGAGAAACTAGGTCCTAATCCGCAGGCATTATGTTTAACACACTGTCACACTTTATAAGACACAAGGACTTGCTTCAAAACTAAACTTAAAAATGTTCACATGCACTTCTTTTTTTTATTATTATTAATTCAACTGTGCGCATGTGCACGCGCATGTGTGTGTCTGTGTGTGTGTGTGTCTGTGTGTGTGTAGAACCACGGACGAATTCGCGAACCACCATGGACGCCTCCACCTCCTTCTGTCCCGGGATTCACAGGCTCCGCTCTACCAGGACCAGAAGCTCAGGCCGCCCCCGCTTCCGCCTGGCGTCTACGTGGGATCTGGGATTCGAACTCAGGACCTTCCGCCTGCAAGGCGGAGGCTTAACCCCTGAGCCACCTCTCCAGCCCGATTACTCACACTTCTTTTTTGTACAGAAAGAAGCTGCACTCTTAAAAAAAATAGTTGAGTGGTGTTCTTAGTTGGGGTGACTCACCTGTGGCTTACTAGGGTTACTGTCTAGAATTCTAGAGTTCATAAATATTAAGACAAATGAACTCTAATGGATAATACATTATGCTGGCCTGGGAAGGAAAACAAAGATATTACCAAGTTGGAATAACAGAACTTCATTTTTTTGCACGTGTGAGTGTGTGTGTATGTGTGTGTGTGTGCGCGCGTGCGCATGTGTGTGTATCTGTCTATATGTATCAGAGGATATTGTGTGTGTGCCTGTAGAGTACCAAGGGTGGCTTCAGAAATCTTCCTGGATTATTTTATCTCCTTTTTGTTCTGCTCTGGGATTTCCCAAGCTCTGTCTACCAGAGAAGGAAGTGTAGGCTACTGTCATTTCTGCCTGACATTTTTATTGTGGGATGTGAGATCTGCACTCAAGTCCTGTTCAGACAGAAGCTTAAACCCTGAGCTATCTCTTCAGCCCCTAGACTTTACTTTTTTTGATGTTTGAACTTTTCAGAGTTCAGAGTGTTTCTCCATTTTTTTATAATAGCTACAGCATGGTCCCAATTCAATGTATTTGAGATATTTTCCTTCAAATCAAGATTTTAGGTAAAGTGAATCTTAAGTAGATGATAGGAAAGGATAAGCAATCCAGATTGTTTTCCCTGAAGGCCAATAAAAAATGCACGAGTCAAAATTGCATGCTACATATGCCAAGTGAGTAATAGCAAAAAATAAAATGCAAATTATTATGCACCTTTATAATTGCAGCACTCAGGTAAATTGCAGCACAATTTAGTGCCACACATCTACTTCTCCCACATGAGTGTTGATTCCTTATCTTAACATTTCTCAGGTTCAGCACTGTAATAACAAGAAGAAATGCCAGTTGGCTGATTGATGATCAAAATTATTATACAGCTCTAAAGTTCTTTGACAAATTTAGCTTGTGGTTCCAAATCAAATTCCTTCAACTGAACTCTTAAGTAAAAATGTTTTCCTTGATAGTTTATAAATGCATAAACTTTGTCCTATGTTGTATTTAGTAACACATAATGATGTATATGATTGAACAGGCCTCCTTTTTCGTTATTGATGGTAATTTGCCAATGGTCATAGAAGTAAATATTGTTTTTATGAATTGTTTCTAGGAACCATATTACTCACAAGAGTCGTGTCTTAGGGTAATGCCCAAGAAGAAAAAGCACAAATCATTTCACATGTATTGATCATATTTTTCAACTGTGCTCTTATGGAATGAATTGAAAAGAAAGTTTATGGAACCCAATGATTATAGCCTATTTCTTTCTTTTAATTTCTTTTTAGGTATCTTTAGCTTAATATCTCAACTCTTGATTTGGAAAAAAAAAATCTTCCTGGCTAAGCTACATCATCAAAGCTCCCAGGGGAGAAAGTTTATTAGAAAACTAATGATATAGTGTTGACAGAATTTGGCAAACAGTTTAGAAGTCTTGACTTCCTTTAGACACTGGTTCTTGATGGATGGTTCCTCTTGAAACTATCTAAGTCAGAAATACTATGAATATTGAACTTATTGAAGCATTATGATGTGATATGATAAAGATATCAACCTGTTGAACATTGTGGCCTAATAAGAAGGTTTATCAATATAATAGAGTGATAACTCTAGGCTGTCTAGAATGCTCTTAAAGTTTCACTTACATTTTTATAACAGACTAGGAAAATTAGTTAAATAAAGTGATATTAGCTCAAGTCATTTGTCACAGTAGCTGAAGTTTCTCCCTAAGTTCCAGCATTGTAAAATTTCACCAATATTTCTTTTAGAGATATTTTAATAAGTACCTTTTGAGAAGCTTGTAGAGTATTATTTACCTTGACTTTCATAGATCCACATGATGCTTAGCTACAATATACATATTATATATACACTAGTGGATCAGTATTATGGATATAGGGATTCATTAACATATAGGGTTGGGACTGGAGAGGAGGCTCAGGTGTTAAGCCTCTGCCTTGCAGGCGAAAGGTCCTGAGTTCAGATCCTAGACCCCACATGTAGACACCAGGTAGAAGCGGGTGCGGCATGCATTTCTGGTCCTGGTAGAGTGGAGCCTGTGAATCCCGGGGCAGAGTAAACAAGGAAGAGGTAGAGGTGTCCATGGTGGTTCCCGAATTCACCCGTGGTTCTACACACACACACACACACACACACACACATACACACAATTGAATACATAATAATAAAAAAATAACATATAGGGTTACTTGCTGAAACTACTATGTTATTGAAATCCTTTTGATTTTCATCAAATGGCTATGAGCTTCCAGTTGTGTTTTATAGAGAATTTTATTCTGGATTTATAAATATATTTCTCTACTAAATAATGTCCACTTGAAACTCTTCTCCATATATTTTGCAACTCACTTGATTTGCTGAGTTTGGGAAAGTTATATCTAAAGTAAGAAAAAAGATCTAAATTAAGAACAGCATCTTTCGTTCATCAATGGCTAATTAATTTTAATGAATATGTTTACAAAATTATTAAATGTGGGTGCTAATTTGGTTGCCATTTGTTCTTAATGCATAGTGTTTTTACTTCTTAAGTGAATATGTTGACTAGATCAATCCTAGTGTTATATTAGTTTCAACATTGCACAATTTACTTTAATAATGAACTGTACATTTATGTCTCTTCTGCTTCTGATTATTATAATATTAAACATCATGTTAATAATAGTAAAAGAAAGGCAGCTTGTCTATTAACTCTGAATTTTGGGTTAATTAATCTTTTTTTATTAATTTTGCCACAGATAGTATTTGTATCCAATATTCTGTTTTGCTTTGCTATACATGATTAAATTGAAAGACATAATATTTTTATTTTGTTTTAATAAAACATTATTTGAGACTTTTCTCTGTAGTTGTATTTGGCTGTGTTTCAAAACCACTTTACTCCATGATATCTCATGCTATTCATTGATTTTTAATATAACTAATGTACTCCTTACGCTTTTCTAGAACTCCAACTTTTACTATTGTTAGTACTTCTGCTTTAATCATTTTTATAAATCTTCTCCAGATATTGCACCACCATGCCCTAGGTTCACACCAGCTCAAACTTGCTGAGTCATGTAAAGGGGGTCTTTCCTCTAGGAATCAGTGACAGGTCACACTGATTAACCCCCTCTACCAGGAGCACAGTAAGATCTTCTTTGTTTCATGTCTCCACCCACACTTGGTATTTTCATTTGCTTAATTTGCCTTCATCTGGTGGATGTGAATTAACATCTCATTATGGGTTTAATTTGCATTTCCCTGATTGCTAATAAAACAAAACTTTTTTTCTCACAAATTTGTTGGTCATTTATGATTTCAGCAAGGTACCTCCACAATTCTGTTTCAGACAAGAATACCATGAATTTCTTCCACTAATCTTTTGCTTTCAATGTAGAATTTTGTCAATAGTTTAACATCTAGAAAGTTATTGTCTTATGTTTTATCACATTTAATTTATGTCAGATACTACCTAATTTTCTTCCCAAACACACATTAAATTATATCTAAAAAATTTGTCTTAGTCACTCTAAGATTATTGCTTACACAGAGAAACACTTGCTTTGTCATTCTCTTGACATATACCCTGTTTAATATGTCCATGAAGAGAATCACATGCTAGAGCACAGGGTTATGTGGTACGAGGTCTATTTTGAGGTGCCTTTGGAATTTCTTGAGCATGATGGAACGAAAGAATGATTGAATGACAGAATCATAGTTTTCAATACCATATCTAATTCGCAAAGTCCTGATCTGGCTACTTGCCCTGGAGTGTATTTCCAGTCTATTAAAATGTGCAGACCTAAAGTCATCCTCAAATTTGTGGTTTGGGTGATTGAGATTCTCTTTTTTATTTTGTTTTATTAATTTTTCAATTGTGCATGTATGCGTGTGTGTGCCTGTGTATGTATGTATGTGCATGTATATGTGTGTGTAGAACCACGGATGAATCCGAGTGATTGAGATTCTCAAACAGACACATGTGCTTACACATGTGTATACCATCATTATTTTGTGTGAGTTCTCAATGACTTGATTTGTCCCCATTGGAAGGGCTAATAAAGGTGTATGGATGAAACAAAGCAGTGGGCTTTGTTGAAAGTGACCCATCAGCATGTGGCCTTCTAAGCCAGCTCCTTAGAGATATGTATGAGCCATAGCTGAGACCTCAAAAAAGTCCCCTCCTCATCCCCTGCACTAAACATCTTCCATTGTTCCCACATCATTTCTCAGCCTCATGGGATTCCAGGAGAATATAAATTAAAGAGAAGATCTGCAAATCTTTCCTTTCCATGTCTAATGCCTGGGCACAGCTGTTCCCTTCAGGACAGTGATTTTTCTAGTGATTTTTCTCTCTCTGATTGGAAACATCTCGAGGGATGATTTGTTCATTGTTTCCCTTGGGATGATTTTTCAGCAGCATATCAGTGTTTGATCTTCAAAATTATTTCACAATTCCTCTTAGTGAATAATGTTCTAAATATTCTGCTATCACCTGTGTCATCAGGCTCCATGTTCCCATTTTTCCCTTTTAGTAACACTGCCTCTTCTGGGCTCAAGCATGTTAAATAATTCTGGCTGCAAATCATTCTTGCTTCCCTGGGTAGTCTTTACTTAACCTGACTGTAAATATTTAGTTCATTTAATTTTTCCTCTTACCCTTCCAGAAGCTTAATCATGTTTACCTTTTCTTACCTGAACTCCCTCTACTTTGTTTACATCTTTCTGGTAATTAAGGACCCCAAATCTAATGTGCTTTTCTAAATAAAATCTCCCAAGTATTGCATTATGAAATACAGATTCAGCAGAGCCCTTAAGTTAGCATATAATCAGGGTATATATTTTGTCTCCCAAAATTTGTACTCTCATTTTGGGAGGAGGAGTCTCACTTTTTTTTCTTTTTTTTTTTCCTTTTCTGGGAGGACTCTTCATGCCTTATATAATCATTAAAGAATTAGAAGATCAAGTGCTGGTTCAACATCATGATTACAGAACTTTATGACAGATAAATGAAAATATTCAGTGTATTTCTGTCTTCCATGAACTTATCTTCAAATAATCAGACAGACACACACATAGATAAGTAGGACATAAGGCAGAAGAAGGTACTCATTAAAAAGACTGGAAAGCATCAGCTATGATGTTTGCACATTATGTCATTAATGAATTAATATTCACCAGATGGTTTGACAGAGCCAATTCTCTCATCCCTCCAGTCTTGACTGAATTGAAAAAAAAAACAGGGTTGTAAAGCATTGTCAATCATCTTTAAATTATTCCATAAACTTGATGTGCTTGTGCAAACCAATAATCCCAGAACATGGGAATTGAAGGAGAGAAGATTTTGAGTTTAAGGCCCGCTTGGGTTACAAAGGGAATTCAAGGCCAATCTGAGTTACAAAACAAAATTCTGAAAGAAAGAAAAAAAGAAAGAAAAGAAAGAACAAAAAAAGAAGAAAAGGAAACGTGATAAACAACTATGGCGGTGGTAAGAATGAATTGATCACAGCTTCTCTTGTAAATCTCTGTGTATATGCTCTAAGCACACTACCATACTCCCGTGATGCTTTCCTCTGTATTTGTTGAGTGCTGCCAAGTGCTATGTTAAGTATTGGTGCAGCTTAGAGCCCAGTGTGATGAATATGCCAACAAAGATTTACAATACCTTATGCACTTCAATGTGTTGGCACTTTAACGACAAAGTTTGTGAGAAAGGGAGCCAGATAGATCAAAGAAAGCTTCCCTGAGAAAATTGTGACTGATTTGACACCTGATGAATAGATTAACTGCATAAGGTGAATGTGGTTGAGGGGAGTTAGACAAGGGAAACTAAGTAGACGAAGTGGTTTCCACGGTGATAGAAGAAGGAGAATGAACTCCAAGAAGATCAGTGTATTGAGGACCAGGAATTCCTGTTGGATGTATACTCCTGAGACTACAAAACTTCCTGTCTCCTGTGACCTTCATGACCCTATAATCTTTTTACTAACAGCTCATACCCAGGGATTATCAGTCCATTTACATTAGCTCACGTAGCATTAGCTCTAATAGCAACACAACCATTTAAATTTTAAATAAATTTTGCAGGTGACTTTCATGATTTATATGTTGAATGAGAATATATGAGTCAACCTACTCTATGGAAGAGAGTTGGATTTCATTGCTTTAACTAATATTGCCTAGGGAGAGTTATTTTATTTTCTACAAAGAGCTAGACAAAGGCAAGTGATTATGAATAAACCTAAATAGTAGATTAATTCCAATTTGGTGGTTATCACCAAGCAGTGAATATCAGTCTGTCTACAGTAGCAGGAATGACCTGGGGACATTTCTTCTCTATGTTGCTACCTCTTCACTTCAAACTCCTGCTCATCATGGGATCAGTGTCTTGCCACTTGTTCGTGCACCTGGGCCCATACTATGTAATCCCATTAAGATATTTTACTATCTGTTGATGGACCGGCTACACAGTCTTATCTTTTGCTCTTTGCCCATGTTTTCAGGGGTGCCCTGGCCTAGAGAGAAATGTCTGACAAGGCAATGGACTCAATTAAGGTACAAGCTCAGTGTATATCAACTTTCCTTCTTGTAAGATGGACCCACAATCGACCTGTTTTTCCCAACTCTGAATTAAATATGAAATTATTCCATTGGTTAAGTTTATAAAATATCCATTTTAACTCAATATAAATGAATATTTAATAATTAAATTATTTTCCTAGTACAATCAAATGTGAACTTTATTAAACCCCTAGATATGTTTTATAAATTAAAAAAATCAGAAGAACAAGCAATCATTCTAAAACCCTCTTCAGTTTTAAAGTTTTCTATTAAAGACTCAGAAATAACATAAGATAGTCAGCATTCACTGGCAATATTGACATCAAGCGCATGGATGAGGGGCCCTGGTTTATGTCTTTGCTGTTGCCCAACTAATAGATATTGAGATTGTAATGCTCATCAAGTTTGGCATTCCTGTGTACTTTACATGCAAATTGTTCTCCATTTTTAACTCTTTTCCTTTGATTGCCTGCATTGTCTCCAGTTATACATCATGAAAACCTCAGAAGTTACTTCTTGGGTAGTCAGCATAAAGTATGTCTATATAACTAGGGTCCCTAGAGTTGTTGTTCTGGATGAGTGGCTCTCACCTTGACTGCTTATCAACTATAAGTCTCTCCTCTTACCTGTTAAGTTAGTTTTCTAAGATCTGGACCAGGTACACGTCTTTTGTACTCTTTTTCAGGTAATTCTAGCATACAGTCAATTATGATTCTCAGTGCTCTAAAGCCTTGCAATTCAAAATGCAATTCATGGACCAACAGTATTTGTATCACTTGGAAACTTGTTAGAAACTCAGAAATTCAGGCCTTCTCAAGACTTTCTCATTAAGAGTCAAAGGTGATTGAAAAGCATCTGCCTGTGAGACACAGGTGGTCCCCAATATTTGGTCACTTCATCAATGAGAAAATGCCCCAGCATTATTGATTCAGTCCTTACTTACTATATAGGAGCTGCTTTTACAATAGCAAATTGTATCAATATTAGGGAAGCTTCTGGCCCATCTCTTAGTGGGTATTGTGTCTCATGGAGGCCACAACAATGCTTTGTGTTCTTTGAGATGATAAACCTTTGAAAACACTATTTTGGGAAGCCATGTGCAATCCCTGTCTATTTTCATCAATGCTCAAGACAAAAATTCACATTTCAAGTTTTCATGTAATATTCTCCCCTCCTTCTGTTCTCTTCCTTCTTAAAAATCATCCAGTTGGGTGGAAGAACAAAAGACTTGAAAAGCATTCTGATAATGACTGACATACCAACATGTCAGTCTATAGACTAGTCATCACTGACTAGGTAGTCTATAGACTACCTAGGAACTCAAGAAAGAACATGCCATGGAAATCTTGGATTCTAAACCTAGATGAGTGAAAGGAAATGCCCCTATCAATGGGGTTGCTCAAAGAGAGGCAACTTGATATGCCACAGAGCCTGAATCCCCACAAGACTAGACAAGTCAGAGTGAACTCTAGGGTCCATAGAAGCATACAGGCAGGAGGGTGGAAGGGAATGGGAAGCATTGATGAAGGCAAGAGAGGGAATAGAGGGAGGAGGGATGGAAGGAAACAGGGATGAGTACTCAATATGCTTGTAAAAGTAGAAAATATTTTAAAAATTAAAAAGAACACACACACAACACACACACACACACACACACATACACACACACACTCATGCACACACACATTCAGTGTGAGACCCGGATGGATGTGGCCGCACACTTAGCCATGTCTTTTGATGGGAAGTGATCTTCAGGGCAGGAAACAGACCCACTGCTCTTTTGCCTGGGCTTTTGTGACAAACGAGAAGGGGCATCACTGAGGTTTTAAAGAAGAATAAGGCTCTGCAGGCAGAAAGCTAGCTCCGTGTGAGGCTTGGAAGCTTTTGCTTGGCAACGCCTGGCAGAGAGATGAGCCTTCACAGTTGCTCCAAATTACGGAAGAGCAGAAGAGGACACGGGGGCTCAGCTTTACAGAGTGGATCAATCTGAATGAAAATCACTAGTGTTCCTGCCAGTGAGGAGAGTTTCTGCTTAACTGGTGAACTCTGGACCCTTCTCTGGTCCTGGTAGAAAATGAACAAGGCTTTCGTGAAAGGTTATGTAAGGCTGCTGTTTTACTTTTCCCTCCAGAGTTAAATTCTATTTATAGAGAGTTGAAATGCCTCTAAGGGAAAAATGCATTACCTATGCTATAACTTAGGAAAGAGAATTCCATCAATCTTTAGTAAAAGAATTAAGGGCCAAAAGTGAGAACAAAATCCAAGGCAGATCTATTGGGAAATGCAGAAAGAAATATGGGGAAGAGAGCATTTTTGCTCTAGTCCTGACATCTACAGAAGTTACAGAGTGATCACTTGTTCCTAGTTGTCTAGACTTTCATAGAAAGCAGAATTTACCATGTGGATCATATGACAGCTCCCTGCTAACTGTGATGTTTGATCATCCTTGGTCTCTGTGGTATAGATGAGTGTGCAAAGAATCTCACTGGTTTTCTATAGGACAGGGCCACCTTAAACACAACAGTGTTAGCCACATGATTGACAGTTGGGGAAGTTTGGGGTATGATATTAAGAAGGGAGTATCTCAACAAACCAGAGAATATGGGCATTTGGTTACAGTTAATTTGTATCATAGCTATGTAGCTGGGCAACTGAGACCTTACCTTACTCCTATGAAAGTCAAAATGAATATTCATGAGTGATTGTTTTGCCAGCACGAACCCATCATTTTCAGTATCATAGTTCTTTACTGGAGATCTCATGGGTTCTATTGTGCCCAGCAAAGTTGGTTACAGCTAGATTTCTGTATGATGATTATTCTCAGGCATGCATAGAATCTGAAGTTACTCTTATGCATGAATATTAGAAAGTTTGCTTAAACATATGATTAATTTCAGAGTTGCTGAGTTATTAACTACAACGAAGCTTTTCCTTGTTTCTTTTCTATCCACCTCCTCCATTTTTGCTTGAATTTTTTTCCCTTTGCATGCCCCTGTTAATAATTTGATTGGCAACATTCCCAGAGTAAATGTGAAAAATTCAAAATTGAGAAAATCCTGCAAATACTAAAATGAAAGTTGGTAGATGTAGAAAATCAGCTATCTCCATATGTCTTAGTACAAATGCACCAGGACATTTGTCAACTCAGGTGCCCAAATCAGGAATAGGTGACAGAAGTGAGCAATTGCTTCTTATATAATAATACCAGGGATGTACTCTGTGTTTGCTTTAGAAGAGTCATTCCCAAGGATTTGGGTGAGTTAAAAAAATTAAATTTTTTTTTTTTTAGAAAACACTGGAATCCATGACAAGATCATAGAGATAATGAAGGCAAATAGGAAATAGATAGCATGTATGTACAAGCATTTGCCAAATATGGAATGTCAGCAGTTGTCCAAGAATGCTTTGCCATTCTACAGATGCGGAAGAGAGTCCCAGAGAGGATAGATGACCTTTAAAATCACAAATCTAAGAGAGGCAAAAACCATATATTTTTTTTACTCTCCAGCGCGTATATCTCAGTGCAATTAAAATGTAACTGTAGGACTCTCATGAAGATATGAGGTGTCATGCCCAAAGTTTGTGAAACATAATCAAATTACATGATGCAGAAGGATTATTGAATTCCTTGGCACATAGTACTTATTTCTAGAAATAAGTTATTTCTAATTTTATCTGTTCATTACACAAGAGTTTACTGAGGTTATGTTTAGTATGTCATATACGATCTTCTTCCCTGTAGTGCATCTTCAAAGCTTGTAAAGAAACTACTACTTCTTTTCAAAGTGCTTGAGGGAGCAGGACCTGGGAACTTTAAAATAATTATAAGCAGGCTCACAAGACAAAATTTACTGCATCATTAAGATACAAATATGCAAGTGCCAAATAGGGAAGGGAAAGATGGATCCAGGTGGGCCAAGTGCTTAGAGAGGAAGGGAAGCAGTGGTATTCCTATGTGGAAAGTTCTTCTCATGTTTGAGAGGTCAGCATTTCACTTCTGAAAAATTCTTCCTGCTCTATTCTGGCCCCAGACTCCATCACCAATGATGTTTTCTCGCTTAACAGATATAGGAAAAGACTGGGATAAGGACCTGGACAGAAGCAATGAGGTCATCTAAGAAGTGTTTGGAGCAGCATCAATAATATGATGTTTGCCTGAAAGTCTTCTCATAATTTTAGGGAGGTCTCAGATCAACAGATTGTTCATAAAAGAGAAAATGCCACATTTTAAACTCAGAAATCCAGTAGTTGAAAGCAAATTGAGGCCCATGCACTGATTTGTTAACTGCTTGTTGGAAACTAGTGTTTTCATCATTTTCCTTTAGCACAATTTCAAAATGTAAACAAAAGTTTAATGAAGATCACAACCTTTTATTGCTATTGCATCAAAGATGTTTGTTAGTTCATTGAAGACTTTCTGTATATTTTAGGACCCCCAATACAGCTAATAATTTTTAACTTAGATAGCTCTTCCTTTGTCTTTCCTTTCAAGTCATGTAAAAATTTTTAATACATTTTTTTTTATTTCTGCTCATACAAATTTAATAGGTAAACCAGTTCCCTCCCTCCCTCCTCCTCCCACGAACCCCCTGCTCTCCCTCCCCTGCCTCCCCATCCCCCAGTGCCTCCCCCCCAATTCCCAGAGAGTCCTTTATTGTGTATGCCTAACACTCCTCTGGGTCCTCCTCTCCGATGACGTCCAAGGATCCAGTGGCATTTCCCTGAACCCTTTCTCGTGTTTCCCTTAAGCATAGGAACACTACTGTGGCTGTCAATCCCTTGCCTCCAAGGATCTTGGTGCCTTTAGCTGATGCTAGACTTTGTGAGGTCAATAGTGTGTTGGACATTGCGCAGGGCATGCAAAGTCCTATTATGTTTGCTTCATGTAAAATTGTAAGTTGTAGTCAGATACATAAGATTGTGATTATAAATAATTGAATGACAATGACAGTAATCCTATGCTAATATGGCTCAAATTCATAATAGGCCTGCTGGCCTATTATTTATCTGTTCGTGAAGGAAAATCCAATTTATGTTATTTGACTTGAAGAGAAGTTAACTATTCCGAAAGAAAAATCAAAATGTTTCCTCATTGAGCTCACCAGTATATACTGGTGTTTTTATGTGTTTCACAGCAAAGACATTCCACTATCTAATCCCCAAAAGTGCATGTGCTCAAAAATTGTGACCAAACATGAAAAATCTCAATATCTAGCAGCATTCTGCAATGGAAAGGGGTAGTATTCCTCAGAGAAATGATTGAATCTGGGAGTTTGGTAGGATATAAAATAAGTCTGGCTATCTTCTGGTGCCATAAAGAAGGAATAAGGAGTTCTTATTTATGATAAAGAAGGGAAAATATTCTGCAATGATGGGAGCATGTTGAAGAAGTCCAGCATCAAAAGTAAGAGCTCTCCATATCTAAATCTAGAGCATTTGAGCAACAAGCTCAATCAAGCAATTGCAGATCACAGCTCAAAATGTAAATATCTAAATCCATGATGAGATAAATAAACGAATGAACAAACAAATGAAAGAGTACAGTTAAATGTCTTACACGGAATTCCAAGTCACGTGTACAGATATTCGATTTAAAGGAGGTGGGATGGAGTGTATCCTCCGCTCAGTTGTACTGCTTGTGCTCTGTGATTTCCTTCCTCAGAGACGAACATGTGGGAGGGGAGGGGAGGGAGAACTTGCCAGTGGAGGAGGCTGACAACCAGATGATAAAGGTCATCATTGCCAGGGTCATCACGGTCATCCTCACCAGTGACAGATCATGCTGATAGCACATGTCCTTGATATGATGTGATTAGAGCTGTCCCTATCCTCCTCCAAAGCCATAATTCATCTCTTACAAAATTGAACAGATGAACATTTGACCCTAATTGAAATTTCATAAGTACTTGATGAAGAGCCTTCAAAATTTTCAAGGTCCTCAAAAATAAAGAAAATCTGAGATGTCAGAGACCATAGAAGCATTAGAAATCAAGATGCTCAAGTGTAATTTGTTGTGAGATCCTGAAGTCAAAAGAACACTTCCGGCAAAAAAAAATTAAACCTGAATAAGTAATGAAGATTATAGCAATGTATCAACACTGAATTGTTAAAGTCATGATTGTGTATGTGGTTGTTTGTAAGAAAGGAAATGTGGTGTTCAGCATACTAAACTTTCTGTAATGTCATCTCAATTTTTCTGTAAACCTGAAATAATCCTGAAACTCACAATTACTTTCAAAGACTATTGTCTTGCTTCCTAAGAGTTAAATGCCACACACAGTATCTAGTTTAAGCAAACTTTGTCTTCTTCAAGGACCACTTTGCCTTCTCTTCTGTTTCTGTAATCCTTAATACCTCTGTATGTTTCTCAAAATTGATTGCATCAACAGAACTCGTAAGTGTCTTAAGATGCAGCACCCTCTTACTCTACCTCATAACCACTGAATCACTGTCCTTGGATATACCCACAAGGCTGATTCTTATAAACACATTATTTTAAAAATCAAATCATTCTATTTTCATGCATCCTGCACAAAAATGAGTGGTAGTAGCAGTGTATTTATTGAGTTACTTTTTTGAACTCATGCTATATTGTCGAATTTGGCAGACTTGAGTTTATAATCTTAGTCTTAGAGCATTTTACATGGCCGAAGCGGGGCATAGTATCTAACTTCTTTTCTCTTTAATTTTATATCACTTAATTCAGAGCTATTTTATAAAATATTTGGGAATGTGCTGGTACATTATTTGGTATATTGCTCAACCAACACAGTAAGTATCAGCATGGCCTTGTTAGCATTTTATTGTATCAATCTATTTATAGAAATAAATTCCTCCTCTTTGTCATCAATACCCCTGACTGAAACACTCATCACTCTGTAATAAATCTCTTACATGTTTTCTGGAGTCCCAAGTGCTATGCTGTCCTGTGATAAGCACACTGGTGTGTCTGACTATCTGCTATAACTGCTGAACTTGTTCTAGGGCCTCTGTCCCATCCTCTCGAGTTGTTGCTGTGGCTCTGTGTGCCTCAGCTTTCTCAGTCCACAGGCAGAGCTGGCAGTACTATTCATTCCTGCTCTTGCTCTCCCTGTTCTTCCCACTACTAGTTCACAAACACATTTCTTAAATCTACATTATAAATCCTAGACAAACAGTAGATGTTAGTATGCTATTGTTTTTAATACTCACTTCTTCTCTCCAAATTGGTGATCTTTTCCTACGAGCCATTTATTATTTAGACACTTCTGGATTATTAAGTATCTAAATAAAAACTCAATTTTCTGTTAATCATTTCCAAATGTCACAGTTTCCACTAGCAACTCATAAGACCACTTCGTGCACTTTAATTTCCTCTGAAGAAGCAACCCAGTATTGCCTTGTAAAAGACCAACGTTCCACACACAGCTTTGGAATACTAATGCCTTGCTTTAACAACCAGGCTGGCTCCACAATCTACACACGGGTTGCAATTCCTCTCCCATTGTAGTGTAAAGGAATTTCACATAGTTTTGATATATTGTGTAAATTAGGCCAACAAAGTGCTGTGCTATGTCTTCATTAAAATAGGAGATGATAATAACGCAAACGTATAGCGTGGTCTCACAGGCTTTGAGTTATGAACATTCAATAGTGCCTCTTTACTTGTGCTTAAGTTGGCATTTTGAGCAGCATATAATCAATTAATCAATAACCCAATTTTCTCTTAAAGAGATGGTGCATCATTTAAGGGAAAAAATACTCAAAGACTATTGTATGATTTTATGAAAAGAGCTGTTTCAGCAAAGAAACTTGTTTGAAAAAACACCAAAAGCCTTTTTTTTTTCAGAGATGATGATTTTGCTTAACTAAGCCAAAAGTGAAATTGGATACAAATGTTCAGTTCCTGAACCATTTTATTATTTTGCAACTGCTTGAAAAGAAAACACCAATTTGGGATTGCTTGTAGGAAAGCATTGTTTGTATTCCTGATTAGAGACGAGTAAGTGGATTCATCTATGAAGTGCACAGTAAAAATAAACTAATCCAAAAACTTAGTGTTTAAAATTAATTTATTCTGTCCTATTTCTTACAAATTTTGATTCCTACTCTCAGCTGCCTAATTTGTCTCACATGTTACCACCATAGCACAAAATGTTATGTGTGCTAGTGTGGTGAAGATGATTGCCACATCAGAAGGAAAACTTGGACCTATTGAGATTTTATATATACTTTTCTCTATATTTTCACTATGATTTTTCATTTAATAATACACTCAAAGCATTGACATTCAAATAGCATACTGCATGAGTTAAACAAGGAAACTGCTTAACTCTCATCCCTTCAGAGTAAATCATCCTTCATTGGTATGTCTCAACTTCCTTACTTTTTACTCTTTCTTATTATTCACATAATTAGTGTGAGACTTGATGAAAGTAAATGCTTAGTGTTGTATCACATTAAGTATTTAACTGTGTTTTCTCTCTATTCATTGAAGAGGAGCACATATAAGGGGACACTTCAAGTATTAGTTTAATTACTCAGCCACTTGAAATACATGGTTATGATACAAGTAATATTACTAGACATGGCTGTTTTCTTCTTTCTTTGTGGAGACAAGTCATTAGTTTGAAGATCTTGGAAACCACCTGCTGCTCTAATAAGACCTTGCTTCTCATTGTTGAGTCTGTACATTAGAAAGAGCTTACAAGGGAATACAGACACTCAAGCCTTACCTAAGAATATTCATTTTTCACAAGGTGTCTCTTTGGTTTGTAGGCATATAAAAATTGGAGTTCCTACTTACTGCCAGATTCTAAGACCCATATACCAGATACGAACTTGTGATTGTGGGTAGAGAATAGCCAGCATCCCGATAACTGTTTCATATGGATTCCAAATCTGCTCCATTGGACTGGATGTTGTATTCATCAGTGGCTTGAGTGACAATAACCTCTCCAGGGTTCACAACATCCGTTACTATCCTATACTGCATGCTTTCATCCATGCCTTTGAAGTTCTGAGACACTGAACTTCACATTAACTTGAGGAATTATTCTATCAATAACCTGTCACTTGCCATGTATGATTTAGTGAGATGTTACTATGTCTATGAAGAATCTCCTCAGCTAGACAATAGGCTGCATGGAGAAAAAGATGACATGTGTGATTTTTTTTATCTTCTTCAGTTATAATAGTGAAGAAAACATTGAGAAAATGTTCAGTTTCCCTCCATTGTATTGTGGGTGTGAATTAACGTGGGCAGAGTTTTCTGCCTTGATAACTTCACGAAGTGAGAAAATATTAAGTGTAAGATCCTATTACCTTACGGCAGTCAGGAAAGCAAAGGTACTGTTAATTTTGTCCTTATTTTTTTCTTATAGGTATTGTCACTATTAAAGTTTGGTTTCTCTGTTAATTCTATCAAGAACATTTTCAAACATAAACCATTTCTTCTATTAGTACATGGTGTTGGCAGCCCTCCCAATGGTCCTGTAGCTTTGTTTTCATGGAAGCAGGTCAATAAAGACCAATCAGAGGTGAGCTGAGCCAGTTACCCAAATGCAACTAGGGGCTGAGGTAGTGATGAAGAATATGTTCAGGGATAACAAAAAGGAGTTTGATGTGTTAATGTATTCTCCTTACCCAAACCTTCAGTCCTTTCCTGGTGCATTATATTCTAGTTGCTATCTAGTGCTGAAATGGATTAGATGGCTCAGGCTGTTTTGTAGGCCACTGTAAATGAAGTCACTTCAAATCTGAGAAATTCTGCCTGAGAAATGCAGTTTTCAATTGGAACATGAATCTCTAATATTTAAGGGAGTCCTGGGGCTTTGTGTCCTATTGAAATCTATGTTAAACACCAGGTTAGTCAAAATTTGCCTGGTTTGTTGCAGAAAGGTATGGGGACAGGGTAGTTATATCTCACCTTCTGTCATACCAATCATTTGACCTGTAAAGATGATGAATGAATGCTAGGGGGTAAATCAAGAATATACTAGGGTTTTCTTTTCAATGAAAGCTGAGTTTTCTATAAATAATTGACTTGAAGACATGCTTTCAAGGACCTGTTTACTTTACAAAGGTGTTAGGCCTTCAGGTGCTCCAAACTTGAGGTGCATAGGGGGACTCTTCAGTAATGGCAGTTCTGTCCTTCCATGAGTGATACAATTAAGCCCTTGATTGAGTCAAGAAATATGCCCTTGGACTGTGCATGACATTTTCATTTCAGAACCTTCTCCTAGTGTAAGCTAATCTGTTTCAGCAAGAAAGGTCAGCTGACATCCCCTGAGCTTGAATTATTAGAATAGCTTTTGCACAACTTTCTCTAGGGATGACAGTCACAGCTATTAATGCCTTGATATTCCCATGAATGAGTAAATGATGGTTATTCAATATGCTGATTTCTCTTATAAAATTTATTGTTTCTTCTCAAGATCTAAGTTGATGATCATGTTCAATCATGGTATCTGTTCTACACTTTAAAAGTATCAACATTTTTCTTGAATTTATGTCAAGATGCTACATATCTCATTTCACCTAAACTTCATGTATTGCTTAGTTTTCAAGTTGGAAATAGGGTCAAAGGCAGAGGCAGGAACTGTAAAATTCCCATCATATAGGCCTTCAAAAGTTCACAAGTGGAGGATAAGGAGGTTTGCAGAATATATTTGAATCTTATAATGGATTTTATATGCTAGTCCACAGTTTTAATGCTTTCTCTTAACTTCTAAAATCTATACTTGAGCTTCCATTTTGTGTAGTATGTTAACTCTTCAAGCCAAGAACAAGAGGAAACTAAAAGGGAAATGGAACTGTGTTATATCATCATACAGTGAAGAAGAAACACTGAATCTGTCCTTATGACCCTTTTTTAAATAACTTTTATTAAATTTATTTTTACAATATCATGCAGGTATTATTATTGTATTCCGATTACTCTCAATTCCCAGAACTTCATTATCTCTTTCCCAGCCCCTTCAACCCTCATTTTCTATACAGCTTTCTTTCCCAATTACATTTATTTTTAATTATTTTTTACCCACAGAGTATAATCAGAGCTCTCTGTGTAACTATAGGTTTAGAAACATCCTTTGGCATCTAATGTACTATATAACTGATACACAGCTTGAGACAATGACTGTCCTCTAAGAGAACTCACACAACTTGAGACAATGACTATCATCTAAGAGAACTCAATAAAGCTCAGACCTAATTCAGTAAGGAGGGGCATGGCTCCTTGAGACATTCCCCCATTTGTGATTGACTGTTTTTAGGCCCAGTCTTGTGCATGGTCAGTGTAGGCAGCTTAGTTGCTATGAGATAATGAGCTCAATGGATGAGACACATCCAGAAGATAGTATTCCCCTGTTCCTCTTCCTGTCTTCCTGCTGTCAAATCTTTTCTGCCCATTCTTCCTCAATGTCCCTGAGTCTTACAGGGGATGTTATAGTGTTCTCTTTAGGGATAAGCATTCAGCTATAACTTCTCACCACCCTTCCCAACCATTAACCTTTTTATTGCAAAGAGAAGCTTCTCTGTTTAAGGTTGTGAGTAGTGTTTGTCTATAGGCACACACATAAATATTAAAAGGCATTTTGATATCATGTTAATATAGTTAAGCAGTACTAATAATTCCTCAACCATCCACCAGAGTCTAAAACATCTTCAGCCATTGTTGTTAACTAAGTTACAGTATTAGGCATGAATTCCCTTTTGTGGAGTGAGATTAAAATCCTATCAGAAAGTAATTTTTGCTTCTGTGTAGTTGTGTCACTATAGCACTATTGTGCTCATTTTGTGTGGCAAGTTGTAGTTTGTAGTGTTTATATACAGGTAAGACTGTTGCTATCTTTTCTCTCCCAGCATCCTAAATAGCACCTTCCAGCACTATGAAAACTTGCTGGCAGGAAGATAGCTTACAGTTCAAGTCCAGCTTAATTGCTCTGTTTTGTAAACCAAGACTCTTATCAAGCAGTTTTGGGGGAAACCCAAAAGAATGATAAAAGCCTGCCTTGGGGGCTTTTGGGATCTCTCTGAACAAAAACTCTAAAGGAAGTGTCCTTTATTGGGCACTACAATTTTTAGTAACCTGTGATTTTTAGCAGTTATATTACCTAGCTATGTAGAATATCTTCCTTGCACAATCTTTTAGAAGATTGTGTGTGTGTGTGTGTATACGTGCACACATGCATGTACAAGGGGAACTTGAGTGTGTGCGCCTGTAGCTATTCAAGAATAAAATACCAAATTGCTCTACTTCATTCCCCAACTTGCTTTCCAGGGCCTGAAGTGCAGACTGATGCCATATCAACCTGAAAATTTTACATGGTATTGGGGAATTGGAACTAGGTCCCACTTGCTTTTGAGGTAAAAGCTTTAACCACTGAGCCATCTCTCTAAATCCTAACACTTTATGTACACTTTCATTTTTAAATGGCTTATAATGTATTATATATCCACATTTTTTTATATATCCCTTACTTTCTTTACCCACCCTCCACCTCTCAGCTTTCTCATGTCCCTCCACTTCTATTTCTTCTCTTCTTAACCTTCTCTATCCCAAGTATGTGTGTTTGAAAAACAATAGCAGAATTAACCAATTTATATTGTATTTTAGTCCTTACATAGGCCAAAATGTATTCATCTTTGCAGTCTGAATATTAGACATCTTTCTGCAATATATTTTTGTTGATTTTCAGTCTAATCTTATCACAAAGCCTGTATGCAGACTAGGTATAAATTAGACTAATTAAGAACATTAGATAATTGACTGGTTGTTTCTATGCCTAGGACTCTAATATTTTTAATTGGAACCTGAAAGTGGCCATGAAGTTCAGGCCATCGCCCTGCAGAATCCTTCTTTTTTCCAGAACAAGTAGAGTTCAGGTTTCCTTTTTTCCATTCATTAGCCATGTCTTTATTGACTCTCAGGCTCTATCACTAAGATATTTGTCATGCAAAGTTGTAACTTCCAGAAAGTTCTATAGTTAAGGGAGATGATAACTATGAGGAAAGACAGAAGGCAGAAATAAGAAATTCAAACTCTAGTGACTGATAAGACAAATAATCCAAGCCCATAATTTGTATTAAGCCAATTGGTAGCATGACAGCTGTTCATTGCTAAAATATGAATGCTTTTGTTTCCTGGTTGTTAATTGTGTGCTTTCTTGGGCTTTCAGATGAGCTCTATGTACTACATTCTGATTGATGGGGCCTATGCCAACCAGCTCCCAAGTTCTGCTTCTCAGATGTCCACATTAGCCTCTAACATCCTAGTAACTGTGCCGAGCCTCATATGCTTTGCCCCATCTTGGGTCGCTGCATCACTCTTCAGACTCTAGTCTGTTAGTCTGGCTATCATGCAGAGCTCCCTTGTGTTCTGCGTCCCAGTCAATCCAAGAGTCTCCTGTGTTTCTCTCCCTCCCCCAAGACTGTAACACCTTAGAGACTGTAACACTTGTAGTTTCAAGGAAAGTAAGGCCAGACAGAGGCCCAAGTCTGTCGTATTGATCATCAATTTAAAATATCTTTTACATGTGTGGCCTCTGCTTTACAAAGACCCTGCTCACAGCCCTTTACCTTGAAAACTGTTCAGTGAAGAAGTTACACAGCATGAGATGACTGGTTCTGTGATTTATATATATTTTTAAAACCTTTTATTTCATGTTAGTTACAAATGCAATCATATTCATTGAAGAATTAAAAAGGCATAGAGAAATATATAAGTATATACAAATTATGAAATAAATATAAAAAACCACTCAGTATATGATATACAGTGAATTATTACTACTGATAATATATAATTACATGCATATTTACATACATATAATGGATCTGAATGTATTATATATAGTACATGGGTCTTATTACATGAACTCAATAACTCAAAAAATAATCTATTGTAAACACAGATCTGAGTTATAGCTAAGATAATTAGTCCCCTGAGTTATAGCTAAGAAAATTAGCCCCCCCATGTAATATTTGTCCTTAAAACCCTCCATCTTCTTCCTTGATTCTACCAATGATAGGAGTTCCTCCCATTACTTCTACATTTCTACTTATTCTGGACATTTGTGTTTTACTTTTCCCACAATTTGCAAGCTGGTCCTTGTCCTCGTTCTCCCCTCCTTTGGGGGGGGGGTTGCGGAATAACCATACACCAGGCATGTACAAAAGCATTTGGCTTTGTTCTAATAATGTATTATTGACCAAAATGACCAGGATATAGCTGTGGGTGATGGGACTGGTATGGACAGCAGTAAGAGTGTGGCTGAGCTAAGGTAATGACATTTTCTTCCATAAACAAAAGTACTTGGCCACGAGATTGAGTGAACAACCTGGGTGATCCTTTAACTTCTCATTCCTCACTCTGCTTTTAATGAGAGACTCAATCTTTTTTATTATTATTAATACATTTTTATTATTATTTCAGCTCATACAAACTTAATAGGTACACCCGTTCCCTCCCTCCCTCCTCCTCCCCCCGTACCCCATGCTCCCCCTCCCCACCCCCTCCCTCCCCATCCCCCAGTGCCTCCCGTCCCAATTCCCAGAGAGTCCTTTCTTGTGCATGCCTGATTTTCCTCTGGGCCCTCCTCTCCGATGACATACAAGGACCCAGTGGCCTTTCCCTGAACCCTTTCCTGTGCTCCCCTTAGGTATAGGAACACTGCTGTGGCTGCCAATCACTTGCCTCCAAGGATCTTGGTGCCTTTAGCAGATGCTAGACTTTGTGAGGTCAACAGTGTGTTGGACAATGCGCAGGGCATGCAAAGTCCAATTATGATTGCTTCAGCCCTAACTAGTATGGAGTATCTTACATATCATTGCTCCTCCCATCCTTTTGCTCTTACACTCTTACCGCCCCCTCTTCCGCAAATTTCCCTGAGCTTCAAGATGGGGAGAGATTAAGCTGGCCTAGTTCTAGGTGGTTGATATAGAGGAGAGACTCAATCTTAAGGAATCACATGTTCTATGACAAAGGGTAATAACATTAGCGGTATAGTCCTTTTCAAAGAAATAAACTATATTTATTAATACTACGCCTTTTTGGCTGAACAAAATAAATTCTGCAGAAAATACAGGATGTGTTTGAAAGCATGTTGCATTGGAGATTATGGGGAGGGTAATTCGTGATTGTGTGGTATATTTAACTTTGTCCCTTGTCGCTTTCCTTGCTGTCTGGTCTTGAGATTGATGAGGTGATGACGGATGATGATGCTCAGCAGGCGGATACTTGGAGCAGAGCACTGTGCCCTCCACACATACAACGCTGTCCTTCACAGGAGCTGTAGGCCACAGGGCAGTTCTCACTGTTATACTCCATTCAATATTTTACTCATTTATTAAGAATGGAGATGATCGAATTATAGCACAGGAAACTAGCAGGCTTCCTGATTATTAAAAGTGAATGAGCAACACAAGACTCATTGTGGGTAAATTACATCTTTCCCATTAAACCAAAATGCTTTCATTTTGACTTAGGACTCCTTTTTATAAGGAAATTTCTGAGAATTGTTTACCCCTCTCATTCATCAAAATTCAAACAATGCCACCTTCCAACTTCCTTAGCTTCTACTCACAACACATCATTTCTTAGTTGCTTAGACTATATGTCCTTTCTTAGTCAACCATGAAATGGAATGTGAGCTAGAAACCTCAAACCAATGGGGTTTAAGGACAGGGACTGCTCTTCCCCACCCTTGCTTAAGGATAAAGGCTCTGACTGCCTGACTCTTCTGTGTGCTTGCTAACTCCCCTTAAAGAAACTACACAACCTACTGCAGAAATAAAAATTCGTGGAATGTTCTAGTCTCTTTTAGTGTCCATTTCTGATACTGGGGTTTTCATGTCCAATACTATTGTTAAATAATAAAGACTAGAATGGTGCTAATAATATCTCTGAATGAAAAGGATTCTATTTTCTATCTTAAAACACTCAGAGATTGGGAAATCGACAGTCCTAATGTGTGTAACTTGAGGAAGAGTTGTGGCCAGAGGTACTAATGGAGATCTTCGTCATGAAGGAAACTCTGCTGGGCAAGGAAGTGCAGCAGGGTAGGTTGGTCTCAGCTGGGCTCTTTGCTCTGCTCATGTGCTTCTGCAGGAAGTGCTAATGTTTCAACAACTTATAGCACTGACATGTCAGGGTCCAGGATTTTCATTCCATAAAAGTCCAACAATATTTTAGGCTGTAAAAGTTCACATGTTCTGTGCACTAGGCACCCGACTCTGCTACAGCAATCTGCAATAACCATACACCATACATGTACAAAAGCATTTGGTTTTGTTCTAATAAATCATTATTGACCAAAATGACCAGGATATAGTTGTGGGTGATGGTTTACAAACCCTAATTTTAGACTCTCACTTCCAGATAAAAAACCTGAGGTATCACTTTATCGATTCATTCTACTCAGAGTATGTTTTATTTTTCCTAAATCTCTTCCTTGCTGAAATTTTCTACATTTTCAAATACTTGCTACTTTATGGATCAGAGGCTCCAGTTTGTGCTCCCCATCACATTTTGACTCCTGATTCTTTCTTTACACTGATTTTGCTTATAATATTAATGTTTGGATGTAGCAATGGCTCAGTGAGTATGATCATTTGCTGGGCAAACATGAGTTCCTGAGTTCAAACATGCAGCACCTATGCAAGAAAGCTGAGCATGATCACAAGACCAGTAAGCTCAGTGCTGTGGGGTGGGGATAGACATAGGAGACTCACTAGGGCTGCCTTCCCACCTCCAGGTTCAGTGAGTGATTCTGTCTCAAGGGCATAGGACAGAAAATGATAGATCAGGACAACCAGTGTCTTTCTCTGCACTCTTTTGCTTGTACATTCATGGGTTCATACACATATGCATATGTCACACACATATAACCCCCTCTATTTTTCTCTTACACACACACACACACACACACACACACACACACACACACCTTTATAAAATAATGTAATGCAGCTATTTCTTCAATGTGGAGACTAGCTGGGCAATATGATCCAAGCTTATCTTCTTTGCAGACTTACCTCACATATGGTGACATATTACTTATTGACTTGTCTGAACAGAACTAATCTTTTTTATTTTCCGTCTCAATATCCATGGTGACAACTGTGTCCTATCTCTGACTTCGAAAACTCACTAAGTATGGCTGCTTTGCTCAGTTAACATAAGCAGCCTTAAAGAACATCGATTCTTACAGAGCTTCTGAAGAGGTTCTTTGAATCCAAAGCAGCAGCGGGAAGCTCCCACCGTGAGGGAAAGAGTTGAAATTGGCTAGACATAATAAAGTCTGTGAGTGTGACGGTGTGCTGTGGGAATTACAGGTCTGCCTTCAGCAGGAGAGCCCTACCACGCTGCTGAGAGCCACAGAAGTATTGATCCCCCAGGCTTTGCTCCTGACTCTTATTCCTTTGGAAGTTTGTTCCAGTCCAGATGGTGGTATTTGTGAGCTCACTAATAAGCAAACAGATATCTGAACTTCATAGTTTTTAGAGCTTTTCAAATTACAAAGACCCTGCTGTTTGAGACTGGCTTCCTTTTACTCTTGCCTGGAATCAGTATAAAGCAATCTTTGGCAATTGTGTAAAATGCACACTGTAGGTAGGCGTCATGTGCTTTCACACGTGGACACCCACATATGCACACACATGCACGCTTGCATGCTATCATAGTTTCCTATTTCTGGTTATAGTCCTTTATGATGGGAGATGAGTTCATACCACCATTAGGAGACAAGGAAACATGTCATACCATATCCATCAGAAGAACTGAGATTGGGCATACTTTCTAGCTTTCCAGTCTGACAATTTGACAACCTGTTCTCTTTCTATCTTATATATATGCCCAGGGAATGGTATATCCACAGAGGACTGTGCCTTTCTACATGAATTATATATCTTCTACAAGCTTGGTCTGATGTTTCACACACACACACACACACACACACACACACACACACATGCACACACACACACATACACACACACACACACACACACAAAAGGAGTAGTGATGAGGCACAATTTGTTTTAATTCTAAAATAATTTGTGTCTTGAACCATTATCTCTAACTTTGTTTTTTGTGTACATTCCCATAATTCCACAGAGTCATTATTTCTTTCTTTATCATTTAGAATTGTTATGCATTTGTTTGGGACTTTAGGGGTTTTCTGCATTGTATAAACGAGGACTGAGGAGACACAGATTAGTTCTGAAAGAATTTTCAAAGAGTGCTCTGTGAGCTAGTACTGGCTGCCTTGTCTGTCATGAAACCAAGTGGCGGGCTTCAGTCTGTACCCCAAGTTCCATAAGTGCTGTCCCATTGGAAATATGGTGCTGTCTCACTCATATGCTTCATAAGTGGGCACTGAGCAAGCCCTCTATGCCAAATCAGGGTTGATGAAACACAAGGACCTATATACTGGGGAGGAGTCACTTTACCTATGATTTTGGATATAGTAATTGAGTTGCTTAAATTAAGCTGTTTGCATTGCAGAGATGTTTTTTTCTCCAGCATGTCTGCCTAGACACTCTGAAGGCAAGTGGAAGACAATAGCTTTTCTCTCAGTTGATATCCTGGCACTTCAGGTTTTCATGTCCAATTTCCCAGACATGGCAACTTGAAGAGTAGAAATATTCTCTTTGTTGAATGGTGGGCATGAGGGTCAAATGGGATAATGAGTGGAAACTACCAAGAAAGGTTTGTATTGTGACGCAAATACGGAGTAATTGCTGTCGACCTCTGATGGGGTAGAAGAGATAAAGATTGAAGAGGGAGGTTCCTAGCACATGTGCCTTCTTGAGAATCTTGGTGGAGGATGAGGCTGTCTATAGAAAGGTTACAAAAGTTATTCATGAAATTTCTTCAAATGAAAAGCTAAGATGGAAAGATCTTGTGATCTTGTCTCTTTAAGATGATTTTACCAGAGGTAATGGGGAATCATTCTACAAAATAATTAAATGATCGATAACTGGATGAGACATGACTGTCACTCTGGCCTGTTCATGGGAGAAATGTCACACTGGATCCCCGAATGTGCAATTTATCATATGTCAATTTAAATATAATATTAAAAAAGAAAACAACAAAAAGTTGTTGATATAAATAAAACAAGGTCAATCAATGTAAATGAGACCTTAGATTAACAAAATAATCACCATGTTAAACAGCATGCATATATATAATCTTTTCTTCAATCAAAACCACTTAAAATGATGATGCCACAAGCTGTGTTTGTGCCTTTCAAATTCTCTTTAAATTCGCTTTCTTTTGTTTCTATTCTTCTAAGTATTAATAAGCTGTTGAATTCAGTGCTTGGAAATCTGACCATCTGTGGTCTGAGAGTGGCTGAATCAAAGGATGTGTGTTGGAAATGTATATGTAAAGGAGTCAGCAACAGGCAGCCATAAGTGTAATATATATGGCATTACCAGAATGATTACCCCCTGCTTTGGATTTCACCAGGCAGGCTTGACCTTTCTCTCTTTTGACACATTTATGTTTTCCTTTAATTACCAGTGTTGTACAAATGTGATGTGATGATGTATCAAAACATTGGTAGTTCATTCATAAGCTGAAAACTTTTTCTCAACTTTCCTGCACAAGACTAGACAGAATTTCCCCCTCATTATTACATATAACAGAAACCTTTATTTGCAACCTCCAACACAGATATAATGGTTTTCTGTAATATGCATGTGTGGATATAACTATGTTAGACCTGACTATGACTGGGATCTACTATCATAGGTTGGAGGTGCTAACAAAGTCTCACTTAAATACCATTGATTCACCCAGATGGTGAGCAACATGTAGAAAATTATTACATATTATTTCTAATATGTAAAACTTAGATGTTTAAATGTAGGATTAAAACTATAAATGAACCTAGGAAGCAGTAAAAAGTTAAAAGAAGAAAATTATTAATACTAAGGCAAATTGTTTGACCCATTTGGTGGGAAGAGAATTAATGGCAGGGGATTGCCCAGAAACTATTGCTTGCATTCTTTTGTAATTTCTGTGAACACACACACACACACACACACACACACACACACACACACACACACATACACATACACATTTGGAACAGCTCTATCAGAAAAAGGAGATGGAGCATGCTTTGGTAAGTTAAAAAAAAAAAAAACTTTCCAGAATTTGGTGGGAGATGGGAATTACATGTGAGCAGAATAGTTTTACAAAAGTATTAGTTCCATTCTATGGAGGTGTTGTTTACAAACTTGCCACTTTTTCATTTGTTTGTCACCTCCTTAGCATGATCCAGAGAACATTGTCAATGTTGAAAGAACCAACTCTTTGATAACTTCATTTTGTTCAAATTCCTCAAAGTCTAGCATGGACTAAAAGCACTAGGATCCTTAGAAGCAAGGGATTAACAGTCAAAATAGTGTTTCTATACTTAAGGGGAATGCAAGAAAAAGTTCTAGGAAATGCCATGGAGTCCTTACACCCCATCAGAGAGGAGAACCCAAAAGAAAGTTGGGACATACACATTAAAGGATACTCCAGGGATTGGGGGGGGAGGAGGCACTGGGAGATAGGGAGGGAGGGGGGAAAAGAAGAGGAAAAGGAGGGAAGGAGCAAGGGAGTTCAGGAAGGGGTGGAGGAAGGGAGGGGACCGGGGTACCTATTAAGTGTGTATGAGCGGAAATAAAAAATAAAATAATCAGTCATCGCCACATGTATTTTTATATATTTTATCTGCCCAGCAAGTAAAGCAATATGTATGTGCTAAGCAATTGTTAGGTATCTGTGCATATGAATGAAGAATGAATGAATGAACAATTGAGCAGAATCTGTCCATTACCAAAATGATAATAATGTTTCTGTTTCTAGATAAAAAAGCAATTAAATTGCTACTGAATTTTGCAACATTTATTAGTTATTCAGCAATAATTTATATTTTACATATTTAAGCAAGGGAAGGCCCTTGATATCCTAAAATATAATGCTCTAAATTTTTAAAAGGAGAAGTTTAATTAGTTAATGGTTGCTAAGAGCTTTGAGCAAGAGAAGTGTTCTTTAATTGCTATTTCAATTCTATTTGCCCTTTTACACCTTCTTAAATCCTGCAAGTTGCTTAGCAGCCTCAGAAAGATGGATTCCTCAGCCGACCTCCTCTCCCTGCTTTTCTCTCCTCTCTGCTGTCTGTATGCACAGAACTGAATACGAGTTATTTAGCATGGAGTCATGGGGAAATTGAATTGATCTGAGAAGGACTCAGAATGAGTCTAACAGGTATCTCTGTGCTCTGCACAGGTTTCCTGATTGTGTTCTTCTTTAGACCTGGTGAGCTTCAGGATCGGGGAAGCCTGTTTTCTGAAGTGCTGTACCTTACATACCTCCTAAGCCCCAACTAAGCTCCTTCAACTATATGTTGGTGTGACTGGCTTATATCCAACCAAGCTCCTTCACCCTTATTTTGTCTGGCTAAGAAGGGCTTACATAGAACACTCTTCATAATTCTCATTTTCTCTCTGATTATATGTCCTTCTGACCAACCCATTGGAGTTTTTCCACTTACATTCACTGTATTCTGCTCAAAGGGATAAAAACTTAGGAAATATTTCAGTTTAAACCCTCAAGCAATGAAGCACTGAGAAACAAAAGAAGCCATGTACTGGAGCAAGAAGTAAGTACTGGAGCAAGTACTTTATGCGTACTGAGGTAAGTACTATTCTAGAGAGTACTAGGAGAGCAGTATTTTAATTATGCCTCTTCTTAATTTAGTATCTTAATTTTGATTTGTATTACCAATTTGCCTTTGTATAACAAGAATCACTACTTTATCTAACAGGACAAATTTGAAATTGAACTGTCTTGCTAGACCAGAAAAGTATCCTTTACATAACACTAGAAGCTTTGGCCATTGGGATTTAGTTTGTAAGTGGTTAGTGCCTGCTAGGGGTAGCAGGCTAAGTCCCTCCCACAAAATGTCATTTAGAATCCACCTTTAAATACAAAAGATGAATTGTTTCATACTCTTGATACCATTAAAATAAGATTTTGGGGGAATAAACTCTCCATCAATTTGGGGGGGGGAAACAGTCCATATCTAAACCACAGCACTTCATAAATCTTCTCCCATTAAGCTTTTCCTCTGGCTGTGTTTGCATTTTATAAATTCTCTCTTTAAAGCAAACCTCTCCTGCGTGAGAGCTGGGTCATTGATTATAAGCCACAGGTGTGTTGTCAATGCAATCAAACCTGGGGTGGGAATAGAGAATCCTGCATCCCTAACAAGATAATGATGTTAAGTACAGGTGTTTAGCAGACTGCACTCTGCATTTCTCAGACAAACAACAAATTGTTTTCAAGGGTTGCCTCTTCTGTTATCATCTCTGCTTTTGTCATCCATCGCCTAAATGATCCCAAAGCTGCCTGGAGTTGTATGAATTCAGTGCATGCACAGTAAATACATTATTTCTTGGATTGTATACTCACAGGACACTTTGGCATCTAGAATAGTGAGTGAGAACTGGCCTGGGGAGGAAGTGGAGGAGTACATTCGCATCTATGCTCACATTTATTCAGAGCCAAATCATGTAAATACATTGTGGTTCACACTAATCTTAATAAAAGCCTAAAAGGTTTCACAAAATGGCTCGTCAGGTAAAGATATTTGTACCCAAACCTAATGATCAGAGTTCAATCCCTATATCCCACATAAAGAAAGTGAGAATTGTTACATGTAAACTGTCCTCTTATGCCACACATGTACTGTAGCATTTACATGCACATGTGCGCGCACACACACACACCTCATTAATTAAATTAAAAAAGCAAAAGATTTAAAGAGCCAAAGAATTTTATTGAATGCAGATATCAACCCATGAGTGCATATTAAAGGTTAACATTATATAATATGTAGGAAATGCATTCCATCATATGAAATATAGCTATAAAATTCCTCAATCTCCATGAACAATAATTTTTGTCAACTTCAAGATCAAGAGAGAACATCAACACAGCTATCCCTATTATACAGAAAGAGCCTTTTAGACAGATTAGACTAGAAGTTGGCCTTACTCATCCATCTCTCATGATTTAATCCTGGTATGATTTTAGTTTTGCATGCATGTGAGCATGTGAGTATGTATATACACATGTGTGTGTACAATACACAGAGAGTACTTGACTGTGCGTGCTTGTGGAGGCCCATTGGGAATTGTTGCAGATTGCCCTACCTCCTTATTGTTTTGCTCTGGGGCTTCCCAAGCTCTGCCCTTCAGGGCTGGAATTTCAGGCTTTTGCCAGTTTTAATGTAGGATCTGGGGACCCAAACTCAGATACTTTTGATTACAAGGAAAAAGCTTTAATTCCCAAGACATCTCTCAGCTTATCCTGTGTTTTATGAAGGGGAGAGTCCAGGTTCTGAGAGAGATTCAAGGACTCCCATTGCAATGTGATTTAATCAGCTCAGGGAAATTTGCGGAAGAGGGGGCGGTAAGAGTGTAAGAGCAAAAGGATGGGAGGAGCAATGATATGTAAGATACTCCATACTAGTTAGGGCTGAAGCAATCATAATTGGACTTTGCATGCCCTGCGCATTGTCCAACACACTGTTGACCTCACAAAGTCTAGCATCTGCTAAAGGCACCAAGATCCTTGGAGGCAAGGGATTGGCAGCCACAGCAGTGTTCCTATACCTAAGGGGAACACGGGAAAGGGTTTGGGAAACGCCACTGGGTCCTTGTACATCATCAGAGAGGAGGGCCCAGAGGAAAATCAGGCATGCACAAGAAAGGACTCTCTGGGAATTGGGGTGGGAGGCACTGGGGGATGGGGAGGGAGAGGGGTGGGGAGGGGGAGCAGGGGGTACGGGTGGAGGAGGAGCGAGGGAGGGAACTGGTGTACCTAATAAGTTTGTATGAGCTGAAATAAAAAAAAAAAGGTCCTATACCAATAGGTGTGGACTTCTATCCTCAACATGGTGTGATAACCAAGTTGGTTTTTAAAGGCTTTTTTGTATTTAAAATAATTATTGCATTTCAGGGTTCCTTCCTAGCCCTTCTTAACTGAATATTCTCTATAATCTTATTATCCATCAGATTTGTTGAAATGCTCAAAAATATACCTTGAAATTGAGAGTGTAAAACCTAGGATGCAACGCAGCAGGGTACTCTTGGCTATGGACAGAAGTCCACTAAGTCCCGGCCAGTCGCTTCAGTTCTTGAGGTCCTGCGTCCTTCTTCATCTGCTCACATCCCTGCAATAGTAATAATTAGTGAGTAGAGCCTAGAGAAGGAATCTACTTTCTCAAGTCAGTTTTGGTTGCTGGTGAAAACAATCCTTTGTGATGTTTACTTCTTTTCTTACATTCCAAGCGAAAACAATTCTATTTTTGATTCATTTATTTAGTTGTAATAAATCTAGCCCCTGCATATTTTTGACAGGAGCTTTACCACTGAGCAATTTTCTCAGCAGTTTTTATTCTTCTATAGTACTTAGCTTCCTTTTGCTAAGAATATCTTTAAGGACTTTGATTAAAAATAAATATGGATTCTTAAGGTCAAATTGTCCTGAGTTCTAACTTCTTTTCTATGAGACGTTATCAGTTATCAGAGTTAAGTAGAAGGCAGCATAAATATGAGTGAACTTAGAATTTATAAACATGTCTTTTGAAAAAAGGAACAAGAATGGGAAGTTCTTATGCAGAGGAGCAAAGTGAGGAAAACAAAACAAAACAAAAATGCTGAGCTCATTCACTTAGAAATCAGTGAAAAAATTATACTAGAAGTAACAGGAATGTGAAACTTCCTGATAAAATATTGGTCAGAGAAGTCTTAAAGGCCCCCAAACATTATAGGCTTTTGCCATTGTTCTTAGTTGTTTTCCAAAATTTGTCACTAAGACCTTATTAAAGTCACAATACATCTAGATCACAGAACATGGGCAAAATTCATCAACTGGAATTGGTACAAGGACTTCATCCTTGCTGGAGAGCTTACACAGTACCAACAAATACTGTAGAAGCTACTTGGGGGAGAGAAATAATCACAGAGCCCATCAACACATGAGATCTGTAAGTTGCAATAAAAATCACCATGACAACAAGGTGACTGCCAGAGTAATAGTGACATGAGTATCAAGGAGACAACCAAAAGCTTTCTGATTGAACTCAAGACCTACTTGTCAGAATGGTACCCATCCCTGTTTCTGTAAACTAGAACAAGAACCTAAAAAGAAGAAGGAAACAGATCAACAGGGAAAATAGTCAATGAACCTATAGGTAGGAAGACAATACATTAAACTTCTCTGTAAATAGCCATCTTAAAAAAAAAAAAAAGGAAACTTTGGGCTAGTGAGATATCTCAGGAGGAAAGATGGGTGATCACTAACCTGGAGACCTGAGTTTGTTCCCTAAAGCCCACAAAGTGAAATCAACTCCTGAAAATTCTCTTTCAACCTCCACCCATGTGCCATGATAGTCTCTCTCTCTCTCTCTCTCTCTCTCTCAGTAAAACATAAAATTAAGTAAAGAAAAGTGAAACACTGCAACACATTCATTAGGGAATATTCAAGGTTAAAGGAAGTAGCAGACCAAACCTGTGCCATAATTACTTTTTGCTAATAATATAGAAATATAATGAGATTCTAGTCTTAGCTTAGCTGTTTTGAGACACTTACTAATCATATCATATAATTATTCTTTATCATTCATTATGAAGTTCAAAGAAATCATCAGAAATGAGATTGTAGAACAAATCTTGGCATGCTTTTATGCATTTGATACAAAAGTGCATTTGTAAATGAAACAAATGTGGTAGTCTTCACCCTTCATTTGGCATTCTCTTATGGATTCACAATGTGACTTTAATAAATCTGTGAACAGATATCTTCTCTTATGTAAAATGATAATGATCAGAAACCTGTAAACTCAATCTTCCTGAAAAATATCATATAATGAAAGTACCACCATGACTAAGTCAGTGTTATTAGAAGACAACAGAGACATCCCAAAGTTGTCTTCAGGAGCATCAGGTCATTTCCTGACCCCACCCTGCAGAAAATTCAATGTAGTAAGAGTGGTTAGTTCGGTACCAAGTCAATAAGACAGGTGTGCGTGTGCTGCAGAATGCTAGAGATAAGGCAAGAGACTTTTTCGTAAGCATGGAACCAACACTATTATACTCCAGAAATCTTAGGAGCCAGAGCCTAGGAGGCATAACTTTTAGTAAATACTTTGGATAAGTTTTCTGCCTCTTGCCATGATTTACCTTCTTCTGTAGATTAATAGCTAGAACTGATCTGTCAAGTTGCAAAAAAAATCATGCATGAAATATTAAATTGCAACCCATGATATTATGTCTAGTCTAGATTTATCATTTACTTGGGAGATGAATAAAGGGATTTATAATTTATAATGACCATAACCCCAACTATAGGAACATATCACAATGGTTAATCATGAAACACAATTGAAAGGTGCACAAAATAATATTCTGGTAATAATCTTGAAGAAATAACACAATCTATCTAAAATGTGCTTCTTTCCAAATAAGTAGTAAATTCTTTAAAACTAGGAAGTCATGGGCCAGAGGGTTTGTTTCATTTAGTTATGAAGACTTACATCATAGATTAAAAAGCAGACAGTATAGTTGATGTTTTCCTGAAGTATTAGACTTGTCTTCTCATGTGCACACTTGACTTACCTTGTAACCCTTCTATCAGAAAAGTCTATGTAAAATAAATAAAATGCTTTACCTCCCTAATTCTCCATTACTTTCTTTTGTTATTACTGTTATTCATTTTATGTGGATCTTTCTCATCAGAAAGTTCTTTGTTTCATCTTAAATACTATTTTTATTCATTCATTGACTAATCTCAGTCATGTCACTAATTAGTGAATATCTACTAGGCTATCAGATACAATACGATCAATTTATCTATCTATTTATCTATCTATCTATCTATCTATCTATCTATCTATCTATCTACTTATTTATCTTTCTATCCATAATCTATCACCCATGATATCTATGTATAATTTATCTGTGTCAGACTATCTATTATCTCTATATGTTATCTATCTCAACTCATTTAATTATGTAAATTATATAAATAGAGAATTTAAGGTCTCAGTTAAAATGTTTGGAGTATCTTAAGTGGTAAGTGACACATTCAGAGGTGCTCTCCTGTAAATGCCTTTGAACATTGCTGCTTTGCAATAAGCTGCTGGGATCACCTGAAGGTCCATATGCTATCAAGTCTACTAACATTTTTTGTGGGTGGGGAATTAGGGTTACATTGTGGACACATGAGCCTTCAGGGCATCCTTAAGAGCACTCTTCAATCCCTAATGTTGTACAAGAAGTAAACAATTGAAAAGCAGTGACTTCAACAATGAGGAGTAGTTCCTATGGAGATCTTCCCTTTACATAGCAAAATATTGTTAAGCTAAATAATGAACCATATTGCCAAAGTCAACATCACAACGGTGAGTTCTTGGGTGCAGAAGCCCTGTTATGAGCAGAAATACTCTGTGGCAGAACATCTCCTAACCCTTAAGTTTATATATATGTGTGTGTGTGTGTGTGTGTGTGTGTGTGTGTGTGTGTGTATGTATGTATGTATATATATATGTTTATGTATGTATATAGACACACACATATATATGCATATGTATATATATGTATATGTATAATATGTGTACATATATAAAAAAGGTAATTGTGGTATTCAAGAAAGGATACATATGCTTTATTTGCTGAGGGGGCCAAAAAATTATATAATTAAATGAGTTGACATAGATAATATATAGATAATCTGACATATAGATAAACTGTAGATAGCTATAATGGGTAATTAATGATGGATAGAAAGATAAGTAGATAGATAAATTGATCATATTCATTAATTGATGACATGATTGAGATTAATCAATGAGTGAATAATATGTGTGTGTATTATAATGATTATATATGTAAATGATAGTCTTTTTTCTTTTCAAAGTTGAATTTCTGCTACTCTCACTAAAATTTCATGCTAATGTTCTCATAGAAAATGCACAGTACATGTATAAAAAGGATGGTGTGGTATTCAGGAAATGGCTTGAATCTCTTTGTGCCTCATTGTTGCTCCCACCAGATATCACGTTGCAATCTTTCTTAGATGCTGGTGGCGTTGGGAGGGTTTATAGAAATGTTTTAGACATTCAGACTTTTACACATTCAAAACATTTCATGAGCAGTCTGAACACTTAGAATATTTCACATTCATTTAGCTCATTGCTTACTCATTCTTTCTTAGTTTTTCCCTAGGTTTGTTTGTGATATATATATCAATGGTGCATTGAATAAATGTTCAGTATTTCTTGGAATACCAAAACATGGTAGGAAAAGCTGGAAAGTTGAGATCTAACAGCTCTGGCTCCAGCCCCCTGCTGCACTGTTTGCTAGGATTGTGGGCTTGATATTGTTCCTTATTGAGAAGCTTTGGCTCTATGAAATCAGTTTGCTAGTATAAAACACTTCACACCTTCTATTTAATTTGCTCGTTGTTTGGCACTCTCATTTCACTGTCACACTTGTTATTAGGTTTTCAGCTGTAATTGTTATTAGCAGGAACAACCCTTTTAATTCACTCACCCAGCAACAAAGAGCTCATCCAATATTTACAGATCTCAGAATGAACAAAGGTCTTTGCAGCCATTTGTTATCAATATTTTTCTTCCTCTATGTTTGGTACAGGGAGCAAACACTTAACCAAAAGTTAAAAGTTTATGCCTAGTGCCAGCTGAATTACTAGGTCCTGGAATAATCTTAAGAAATGTACTTGTGTCTCTTGGTCAAGGTCTTCAAACATGGGATGCCAGTGTTAGGTGTTGTTTGGTCTTCAGTGAGTCATAAATACTGAAGATTACCTTCCACATTGTGATTATCCATGGACAAAAGTAGTGAAGATATGTGGGGAGGGTGAAGTAGCCTTTTGTTCTGCTCAGGGCTGGGGAAGAACTATGATGCTGTAATGAAATCAAGTTGCCAGGCAAATGAGTTATGGTTATAAGAGAACCTTAGAAAAACTTACTTCAGTTCTATGATGATCATCTTTCTTTCTTTTTGCATGTATGTGTATGAGGTATATGCATGTTTGTCCATATGTATTTTGCATGTGCATGGATATACCTGTAAGTGTGTGGGGTATATGTAAACAAATGTACTTGAGTGAGTGCATGTGTATGTGTGTACCTGTGGAGGGCCAAAAGTGATTATGCGAATCATCCTCAATCGATCTTCCACCTTATTGCTACCAACCTGGAACTCAGTTAATCCTAGAACATGCCATTAGGGCTATTCAGTTTCTTTAGCTTGCCCTGACCATTCCCAGACCATGTATTCCAGGGCTGGAATTATAGCGGGGTTGAGCAAGGGTGAATTATAAAGGTGGCATTTTTATTTGGGGATATGAGATCCATACTCAGATGCTTTTGTTTGCAAGACCAGGGCTTCAATCATTGAACCATCTCTGTAGCCTTAAGTTTTACTTTTTTATCAAACAGAAATAATAACAAAAATACATCCAAATATTGCAAGAATTGGGATTATATTTGTTAATCCACACAATGTGCTTGCACTGCATTTGGCAAGCAATAGGCAATCATATATTAATGCTTTGTGTCCAAGAAAAAAAATGTACTAGGGAAAAAAATCAAGAAGTGCACAAAAACTGCAATTTTGACAGTAAAGGAAGCACGTTTTCCTGAGAATTCTACTCTTTTGCAGGTACTAATTTTGAAAAGTAGCAATAACAAGAACTTAAAAGTCTTATTTTAAAAAAATTACTTATTGTAAGGTGAAGACAGAGAGAGAGAGAGAGAGAGAGAGAGAGAGAGAGAGAGAGATTCCATGGTATCTGGTTGAAAGTCAGAAGACAATTGTTCAAAGTCTTTGTCTCTCTACCATGTGAGCTTGTAGAGATGGACCACATGTCCTCAGTTTTCCAAGCAGGTTCCTTACCCCCCTGAACCAGTTCACTAGCCCTAAGACTCTAGAATTCTGAGATAGGGATGTGAGATATCTCACTAAGCAAAGGCATTTACTGCAAAAGCCTGAAGGTGTGAGATAGACTCCTGAAGCTTATGCAAATGTGAAAGGAGAGAACCAGCTCTACAGAGTCTGCTGATCCCCATACCTAACCATATCCACACTCCACATCATACACACACAAACAATAATAATAAAAATCTGAAGTAGCTTTGAATTTTCTCAGATGATCTGAATCTTTTGTGTCCCTGGACTTAAAGTCTTTAAATTTTATGAATATATAATGTTCTTTATGAATAAACTTTGTATTATTTGAGATTAATGAGGCTTTGTTTAAAACTGCCTGACAAATTGACAACATATAAATAAGTTTCTAGCTTGATAACCCCTAGTACCTTGTCTTTCCTGGTAAACCAAGCATCCTTTTTAATGTATGATTTGTGGTATCTGAACACTTACATGTATTTCAGAAAAAAAATGTTAAATTATCATAAACTTTTGCAAAAAACTCTCTCTTATTCCATGCATCACTCATGATTATTCCACATGGGAATGTGTATTCTGGAAAATTCTGGTGTAGAGTTGCAACCTTGCTAGAAACTACGTTAACTCTTTTAGGGTCTGAGTTTCCTCCCCTGAAAAATGACAATGTTTATGTAAAACAGAAACAGCTTACCTGTTCTCTAGTAAGTATAAAATTATAAGGCACTCATTTATTATAGCCTCTTGCTATAGGTTCATTCCATACTTTGGGTTAGCTGCCAGTTGTTGCTCACCTGCCTACCTGGAGCTAGTCAATGTCATGTTGTTACTGTGCAGTAGAAATGAAATGGAGAATTTTCCTTGGGTTCTTTTTAGTTCGTAGGAAATAATCTAAGCACTTACCAGACATTAGCAAAGATGTTCTAACATTACAGAACTGCCACCAGGGAACACACTCAGATCAATAAAAAAAAATAACAAAGAACAACTTGACATTGTAACCTTTCCTAGCAGCTTGAATACAAGGTATTAATTAGCTAGAATGGAAGGGGGCCACTAATTATTTCTTAAGTGGAATAATTAGTGTTGCTTAATTTATAAGTTAAAGGGCTCCATTAAGAAAAAATCAAATCATGTTTGAACTGTAGTGGTATTACCATGAAATCATAAATTGCCTTTTGAAGACTGTACTTTGATTCTGAATTACATAAAAAATTTCCATTTTAGGCTACTTGTATTTTTAAGGGATGGGTAATGTGTGATGTTGGTGAGACAATGAAGGAAGAAAAGATAATTTTTCAAGATCTAAAGATAAAATGTTATATTGGTAAAATAAAACCTTTCTGAGTAATACAGTGTTTCTAAGAATAAAGTTTTTGGTGAAAAGGCACATGCATATTCTCCTAGGCACAAGGTGAAAATTCAACTTTAAAATAATTCAAATCACATAGGACATTGAAGAACACGCCTAGGCCAAGATCCTATGCTGCTGTGTGTATGGAGTGTAAATTTATCTCCATCCTAGTCTTCATGAATTTACATGACTGACTATTTGCTGTATCTCACCACTGGGGTGACTTTAGATCTGGTGAGAGGTACCACGGGACCAGTGACCCAAAATAAAGTTGTGTAGATATTTGCAGATCCCGAACTCCCTTCTTATGGCTGCACAGTCTGTTTCCACTGGGGATATTGTCTTGTTCTCCTCCTTTAGGATTACCAGTTCATGCTTTCAACCTACTTTTTATTATCAGCATTGTGCTCATGTTATGGAGTTTTTAGGACATTTCTACACATAATGTTAAATCTTGTTAGGATTATTTATATCTTGGAAATTTATTATAACAAGTTTTGGGTGGAAATGATAAAATAGTATTCTAGATACTTATAATAAAGTTGCTTTCCTGGTTCATGCTCTGAATTCAACTTTTGGGAGAAAATAAATAATGCTGTCTTAAGCTTTCTTAGGAGCATTGTGCCTTTGGAAGGATCTATGATTGACTTCCTCTTGATCGAACCTATGAAACCACATGGTATATGAATGCACACTTACACTGAGCATGCGGAGTGCTATATGAATTCACAAAGTCATTGAATACATGGAGAATAAATTATATGCTGTGTATTTTCATGTGTTTATATTTGAAATGTAAAATGAACAGGAAAAAATTTTCTCTTATGCCACACAGTAGATAAGAGAGATAAATGAGTACACATAAGACTTATGTGCTGTAGCTTGATTACTTATAAGGCACTCTGAACTCAAAATACAGCTGTGACTTTCAACTTCTTTTGAATATGACTCACACATATTGAAAGTTTCCCCCAAGACAATGTTGACCCTAGCTATATGCAATGACTAATGTTTTCTAGCATAAACAATTTAAATTTTTAATACTTATACCAAGAACAGAAACATTGACTTAATGACCTCCTAATAGTTTGCAACCTTGACGTTGAATGGCCTGGGAACAGAAGAAGATGAGTTTTGGAACTCAAATTGGGAAGCGAATTAAACAAATTTCAATAAATTAAGCATTTTCTTTCTTTCTTTCTAAGTAAAAAATTGCAACTCAAATAATTAATTTTCACATAAAAACTAACTAAATGCATATTGGTTTTTAAGGAATGAGGCTGAAGTGGAAGGAACAGATGAGAATATCTCAAGTATTATTTTCCAAGACACACATTATTGAATTTTGTCTAAAGATAGACACCTTATAATGTTGCAAAGCATGAAAATGTCATATTTTTATTTTATGGAGAACATACTAGAAAAGTGTACAAGATAAATAAGAGATGATTTAATGAATATTTCAACTATTTAGATATTTTGGAAATGATCTGGTGTTCTGGGGTTGGAATGGTAATGGTAAAAAAAATGGGAGTTCCTTTGAGGACAGTCAACAATGACGATTTTGTCCTATAAGCTGATTTAAAAAATTGAGGATGGCATTCAGGATTCTCCCTTAGGTAAGTGGGTAGATTGATGATGACTTAACAGAAGAGACAGAGAAAGCTGAGTAGAAATGATAACCAGATTCAGTTTTATGTAACATGTAGTTCTTAGTTACCTGTGTGGGAGGCAAATCTAGAGATGGAAATGAGGCACTCTGACTTCTAAACCTTCAGTCTAAAAGTGTTTGCCATCATTATTTTATCAAAATAGTATTTCCATATCTTGAAGATTGTTTGTAAATGTAGAATTTTTAGATGCATGAATATGGATGAGGATTCTGAAGGGAGCAAGGAGAGTATGAAATAAAGAGGTAAATGGAAGTTGAACACGATGGAAGCTCCTTATGTGCATGCAAGATGATACCACAGGAAACTGAGACTTCATACAATATACACATGTATAAAAAGGTCAACAAATGAAGTTTCGATTGATCCATGATTGATGTCCCATCATGTTGATATGCTGTATATTAATTAATAACTCCCCAAATTTGCACATTCAATATGACATTTTCAGTATTGCCCAGGATGCTCTGATAAGCAAGATGCTAGATTTTCCCCTCTACTTGACTCATTCATTAGGATAGATTCTTGAAGATAAAGGTCTTGAGTGAAAAAGGTACTTTAAAAGATTGTGATGTATCATACACACATACATGCACACACATACATGCTCACAATTGAATAAATAATAAAAAAATTAAAAAAGATTGTGATGTATGAAAATAAAATTGGTAGATAGTAAATGATTCTTCACAACTGATACACCAATATACAATGTGCTTGCTAATTTGTAACATGTTTATCTCATTGTATTCTATCTAGTAGTGTGTTACCTGATGGATCAGTGTTACCTGATACACTATAATGAGAGGTATCATATTGTTTGTGTGTGTGTGTGTGTGTGTGTGTGTGTGTGTGTGTGTGTGTGTACCAGAGAGCATTTGAGTATATGTGCCTGTGGAGGCCCAAGGGTAACTTCAGATTTCAGAATCATCCTGGATTGCTCCACATCCTTATTTCTTTGCCTTAGTGTTTCCCAGGTTCTGACTTCTAGGGCTAGAATTGCAGGCCACTGCTATTTCTACTCAACCTTATTTAGTGGGTTTTGGGGATACGAACTCAGGTTCTTTGGCTTGCAAAGCAAAAAGATTTAACCATTTACTCAAATCATGCTATCATTTCTTCAAAAATTTTTAATGAATATATTTTTACTTTTGGTAGTTATATGTGTGAATACAATGATTTTAAGCATTTTATTCCCTACTACCCAATCCCATTTACCTTCCTTATCCCACTGAAAACCTTCCTTTCAGCTAGTCTCCCTCACACCTCGTTGTATCGTATCTGTGTGTAGCCCATTAATTTTTATGTGTGTTGCCTGCATTGGCTTTTGTATGAGCACATGCTGGATCTCCCCTTCTCAGATCCTTCTCAAGAGCCTTCATTAGTCTCCTAGAGAGGTGTGGTGCCTCTTGAGATCTTCCTCACTTTCTGGGGGAAGATTTTTGCTAGGTCATTTCTTATGTTTTATGTGTGTCCCTGGATTCATGGGTGCAGCAGTCCTGTCATATGTAGAGGACATCATTTGGGAGCACTCCTCCCCATCAGCTAGCTCTTAAATTTTTACTGCCCTCTCTTGGACAATGTTCACAGAACCTTGGAATGAGGACAGGTCATAGATGTTCTGATCACTCCACAGTCGTTCATACCTTGCACTTCGATCAATTGTGAATTTCTTTATTACAATCTTCCTTGCAAAATGAAGCTTCTCCATTGAGGACTGAGAGCTGTTCTAATTAATGGGTATAATTATAAGTGTTTAGATGGCAGTTTGACATCATGTTCATATAAGAAAACAATGGTGATCCATCATATTTTAACCTGCATGCCTCTTAATGTTTTGCTATACAAGTGAACTTTCCATTTGTATCTTGTTATTTATCTCCTTGAACATTACATCCCCTACTATGTCATGGCATTTATGGTCATATGCTAGGGATGCTATTTTGCAATATTATTGTCGAATAGGTTTTGTAATTCTTTGACTAGCCTTTCATTGATACTAATGCCTTTTTTATTTTATAATTTTAAATTTTTATGAGGCCAAAATCTATGTCCATATGATTTGTTTCACTCATTTTATACTTGGAAATTCTTTCATTACAGTGTTATTTCTCTTAAAATCACTTTCCCTTTTCTTGCCAGCATCTCTGCTCATTCTGTTATTATGAATTTGAACTCACCTTGTCAATGTTGATGGATGTTGACATAAAACACCAAAG
The DNA here is from genome assembly GCA_023101885.1 of Typhlomys cinereus. Taxonomy (NCBI): domain Eukaryota; kingdom Metazoa; phylum Chordata; class Mammalia; order Rodentia; family Platacanthomyidae; genus Typhlomys; species Typhlomys cinereus. The sequence continues at coordinate 10,381,034 of JALPQD010000014.1, forward strand.
CACTACATACCATATTATCCAGTATACCCTTGTTTATTCATGATATAGTTAATTTCTCAGCTTCTGGATACATTCTGGGCACATCCTGATAGTAAGACTACTAATGCTCTTGGTTTTTTGCATGTGAGATAAAATCAGTCATCTTTCCATGTGTATTTAGGAAAATTATATATGTTACCTCACAACTTCCTTCAAAAGTTATTGCTATGATTATTTATCCACTTGAAATCACAGTTTCTCCATCTAAATATATATTAGTGTTATTTTTAATTTTATATTGTCTTCCCAGTGATCAGCATGTTCCTCATAAATAGAGCTGAAGTATGGTTCAACTTCTCCTAGCATCTCAAGAACATGTGTGTATATAGCACAAAGTATATGCTGAACTGGTAGGTTGACTGAGGCCACTTGACTTGTGTCATTATCAGAAACCTCCCCACCTCTAGAAGGTGCTTTTCTCACTGAGCTGAATTTTGGAAGTGAAATTGGACTTCTAGGATGTTCTTCTAAACCTCTTTGGGAGCGTCAATTTTTAGTCTCTACCTCAGTGTTAATTTAAATCTACAACTCCGGAACGCATAGCCCCTAGTGAGTGAACATCCAATCTGAGGTTAGGACTCCACAGTCACGGCTGTCCCATGGAGATCAAGTTCAGCAATGTGAGAAGGATTCCAAGCGTTCCCTTGGGAAACTTAACATGGCATTTAAAACACAGAGAATAAGGTCAGAAAAGACAGGTGTCATGGTTCTTTAGATGTTTCATGCCTCTGGGGGAGATGTGGTACCACAAGAGAAGCAGGAGAAAAGCGATCATTTTCACTGATGCCGGGAATTCTACCTAGACGACTTTTGCTTGGTTATTTCAGAAATTAACTCATTCAGGTTTTACAGGAAAATGATTAGAATTGAAGGCAAATTCTAAAGCAGAACAAAATAGCACATGTTTGTTTAATTAGGTCTGACAATAACTTTAAATTCCAATACATCAATTATTTTCAGTGTGTGTGTTGTGTGTGTGTGCTGTCTATGTGCTATGTGTATCTGAGGGCACTGTGTGTGCCTGTTGATGCCCATCTGAATTGAATTGCTTCCTTATTTCTTTGCTCTGGGGTTTCCAAGCTCCAACTTCCAGGACTGAAATTACATACCAGGGCCATTTCTACCTGGTGTTTCCATGTGAGGTCAGAGTTCTGAGAATGGGTCCTTCTGCTTGTGAGGCAGAATCTTAACTCTCGACTCACTCTAGCACTCTACTAATTTTTACCTAAGACCTTTCTAAAAAGAGTCCACTTTCCTCTTGCTACAGACAACCAACAGCATTAAGGAAAGAAAGACAATGTCTACAATACCATGCAGAAAAAATTTAATCAATGAATTCTTCAAATAACTTGTTTTTGGAACAACTTTCTGCATGGTTATAAAACATGTAATGGAGACTCAGAATGCTTAACTTGGAGTTTTTTTGGAAGCTCGAATGCCTTCTAGAATGATAGATGATGTGTGGAGCAAAGGGAAATTAAATGTAAATGATTCAGAACCATTGCTGAAGTTTCCCTGAAGAAGCAAATGCAGAGGCCAAGGGAGAATGTACTTGGCTGGGTACTCTGCTTTTTTGTCCCCAGAGAGTGGATGTGTTGCATGGTTTAGCAGCAAGTCTTCATTTGAAATGGCAAACTCTTGGAGCAGTTAGTTCATCTCTAGCCTCTAAAAAGGAGTCCTTTCCAGGATCAAACCCATAGTCTAAGCATATGAAGAGGAAGAACGGAGTGATTCTAGATAAACATTTGTAGACAAGACCTATCAAGTTCCAAATCTGAAGCAAACTTACTCACCAAATACATTCATCTTTTTATTCTAAAATAAGTTATCAGTAATTTTTAATATAATATTGTTCTGTAATACTCGGTTTACTTGACAATCTTCTACAAATTTCCTGTTCATGTTGCTGCTGCTAATAGGGAAAGAAAGAAAGTTTATACTAGAGATCATGCTGAAGATGTGTGTCCACTTAGGCACATGTATATACATATATGCTTTTTCTCTCCTCTCACCATCTTGCTTTCTTCTCTCTCCTCTTTTTCTCTTCCACATCCTTCCTTCTTTGTGCTGAGAATTGAGCCCAGACCTGAAATAACTTTATCACTGAGCTACAACCTCAGAACTGTCTGCTTGTAAATTCTTATTTATTCCTTACCACAGATTTTCAGGTTGATGCTCAAGGTCTGAAATACACCGACTACTAAGCAATTTAATTACATCATGTTCCTGTTTAACAGATGAGAAAACTAAGGCTGTTGGAATTTAGGTAGCTTTTGCATTCAAATTAGAGGCTGACCTATTGTTTTGGACTGCCTACCAGCAGAGAGATAGATGATCAAATCCAGTCAGCAGTGAGGGAGTTTTCACGTTATTTCCCACATTTAAAACACCCATTTCCAACTCGAATTCTAAGATCTTAACAGAGATATAACTTTCATTTTTCTTCTTAGAATGGTTTTGAATTTAGATGCTATGACAGAAATTCATTAGGGGATGTTGATAATTCTCCTGTCAGCTTTTCAATGAGCTGAAGACTTTTTTGCTAATATTTTTCTAGACCAATATTTCCCTAGTCATTTATTTTCATTCTTTCTGTGTTGGTCCAACAGACCTTTGTGAACATAATGAGTTTTGAAAGAAATGGAGTGATATATTAATTAAGTATGCTAATTAGCCCGAAGAGCCTTGATTATCAACCCCCAAAGTGTATACATTATTTCAGGAAATTATGTGCTGGGAAATCTCGGTTGAGATGGTGAGATGGTTTGGAGAGAGGAAAAGGTAGCTAGGCCATACTTGGAAAGAGAAGAAACTTTTAGTTATATAAATCTTACAGAGAGGAGATTATGTGGAATTAAATTCTGAGTCTTTGTTTCTGTTTGCACTTTCTGATGTATCAAAAATACAGCATATTATACCATAATATTACATATTACAGCATAATACCACATGTTAAAACCCATCCTTCCCTATACTCTCAGACGTCTCACTGACAGATAATCTTTGTTGCTGTTGAACAGATACCATTTTGGGGAGTATCTCTGGTTTTCCATGTCAGAAACTGTTGCTAATTCAAAGTTAGCAGCTGACCCAAATTTGAGAAACAAAATCAAACAGAAAGGATAGTAACTAGGTGAAATGTGTGCTTCTGTATTTCACTGGTGTCCAAGGTTCTTAAACCACAAAAACTATTGATAGTCTTTGTTCCTGGTCTAATGTTTTAAAAGGCAATTTAGTTCACAACAAATACAGCCCTGTCCTCCATCAACCTGTCTTCTCTGATGAGACCTCTTGAAGGTGTACAAATGCTAATGACATCACAAACAGGGGACAAGTTAATATTGCAGAAAGGGAGATAAGAAAGTTTCGGGCTAGGGCATTGCAGAAGATATAAATAAATCTGAATAATTACTATGTGCCATACTCAAAGCACAGGAGCCCTGTGCTTCAGTTTCTGCAGGGTAAAGGAACTAACTTTTGCATGACCTTTGCATCACCAGCAGTAGCGATAACAACATACTATCAGATCTTTCTGATGTAAGGACAGTAGAGCCATTCTCTTTTTGTGAAGAAACTTAATTTTTTCTATTTCTCTGTTTTATTGAAATATAGTTGATGTGCAAAAACTATATACATACAGTTTACTGAAGAACTGCAATGTGATGCTTTTTTGATACATTTTTATTTGGTCCTCCTTCCTGAAAACCTAGAGAACTAACTATACGAACTCTATCTATTCATATTTCATTGGAAATTCAACTTTTAATTTTTAATCCAGATGGAATTTTAGTAGGACACATTCCAAATAACCTTTATTCTCTCCACATATGAAAATATTACACACTTGTACAAATTTGACCAGTATTTAGGTTAAAAAATAGGGAAATAAATTCTGTCATTTGTTGCCCAGAATGTATCATCAACTTTTAGAAATATTCATCAAGGGACATTTTTATAAGGTACACTATTTTGCATGCACCTGTAGAAACACTTTCACATGTTCATCTCTGCAAAAGACTCCAGGCAGAGTTCAACATGGGCTTCTCCCCTTGACATTATTGAATATGAAAGTTTACAATAATATTAGCATCTGTGAACTAATGCAGAACTCTCAAAGCTTGTTTCTGCCACCAAGTTGCCTCATAACTTTTGATGTAATATTTTATCTCTTTCTCTTGTTAACTGAAGCATCTAGAGAAAGCAACCATCTCTCTCTCTCTCTCTCTCTCTCTCTCTCTCTCTCTCTCCCCATTTGTGTGTGTGTGCACATGTGCATGTGCGGTATGAGTGAATGAGAGTATATGCATGCCACTCTCCATAGGCAGAGATCTGAGGACAAACTTTGAGTGCCATTCCTCACTATTCATCTCGTTTGAGAGAGAGTCTCCTCACTGATACTGCATGAACCAGGTCTTCTGGCCCTAAGTCACTAGAGATTCTCCTACCTCACAGGTGATCTGCAAGGATCACAGACACTTATGGCATTTCATTACTAATTATATTATATTGGGATGTGAATCCTGATATCATGCTTATTCAGAAAGCACGTTACCTCCTGAGCCATCTCCCCAGCAGGAGAAATCAGCTTTTTTAAACATTTATTTAATTAATTAATTTGAGAAAAGGAAGACAAAGGAGAAGGGGAGAGAAACAGATAAAGAGAGAATGCAGAGAGTAATTGAGCAAACATATATGGAAGTCAACCACAGCTTTTAGAAGCAGATTCTCCCCTTCCAACATATGGTTTCTTAGGGTAGAACTCAGATCTCTTGCTTGCTTACAGTTGCCTTTACCTGCATAGCATAGCCATTTTTTAACAAAAATAGATTTTTTTAAGAAAAGAAGATTCTGTCCCTAGAATTTTAGAACAAGTGCTGTGAATTTTTTTGTCAACTGGTTGCTTCTTTAGCCACAGTCTATACACTAGGATGTTGACACCCAGTTGTTAAAATTATGAGCCAGCAAGGTAATTGATTTTTGACTTATTATTTAGGTTCTGCCAAATTACTGTTCCAAAGTGGTAAATTAAACTCCACCACAGAAGCTTCTTCTTTCCCAAATGTCCATCTCTTTCTCACTAAATGCTAATACTGTGCTTTGCCTGGCTTGCTCCTCCATATTTAGAATGTGCTCAAACAGCTCTGTTGGTAAGAGAATTTCAACCAAGCTTCATGGGGGTTGTCAAATTCCCCAGCTGCCATGATCTCTGGTGTTTTCATTCAAAACCCTGACAGATTGCTTTTGGTAATTTTCCTAAGCATAGGTAAAAATATTTTTTTAGAGGATGAGTGGTAGGTTTTAGCTTTGAAAACATTGTACATGGAGAAAGTAGACAGTCCCATAGAAAATATTACCTACAAAAATCTGTGCCCTTTACTTCATGTAAGTGCATATTTTCTGCTCTTGGCAAGAATATGTAGTTCCACCCTAAATGAGAACTGCCCAGTTCTGATTACACTCAACATGATTACCCTGTGCAAATAGTTTGTCAATGTTACTTCTTCATGGGCTGCTGAAAACCCTTAGCAAAAGGGCAGTATATTGTTTTTGCCAATAGATATTTGGCATCATAAGCAAATATATTAATTGTACATCACACTGAACTGGTTCTACTGCACAAATAAATGAACAAATAAAAACCCAGACTATTCACGTGGTGTCAAAGCTCTGCAATCCTAACAATCTGCAAAATGAGAAAGAAGGATAGAGTTTGAGTTCAGTCGACATTACACAAGAGACATACCCCCACTTGTCTCCTAAAAATAGTCACATGGGGTGCCCAAAACTTGAAGTTTTCAAACACTATTTCAAAATATCTATAGATTTACTCAGGATATGTTTATATTCAGTAATGATTTATCTGAAAAATTTAACTGATGTGTTTTATTTTTATTTGCTAAATTTGATCACCCTTTGTGAATGACATCTAGTGACCCAGTATGGAATAGTCTATGTCTGAGAAATGTGTTGAGAAATGCTGAGTGATTGCAACATTTTATTATAACACTGTGATAATCATGCAGGATACAGATACTAAGAAAAAGTATTGGTATTTGCAAAGGAAAATGTTTCTGTGCTGGAGTGTAATCTGCAATCTGGATACAGGAGACTTAACAGAACCTGATTAATGACTCAGTGTTTTTAAACTCTACCTGCTAAGAGACAGTACTTGTTTTCTCATGTAGCTACTGTCTGTCCCCAGGGACGCATAGGAGAATGAGCAAATAAGAAACATTTGGGGCAGCCTTGGGCTCCTATGGTGTCTGACAAAGGCTGACGCTGTCCAAAGAGCAGCTAGATATGTTTTTCCTTAACGTTGATGTCAAAGGAAGAAGTTTACCTAGTATATGTTAAATTTTATATTGTAACCACTTTCTTTTACTTATGAGCAGATTGGTTTCTATGTTTACAGGGTCGTGTACCTGAGAAACACAGGTGGTATCAACCCCTTGTTGCATTCAGGGATTTCAAGGAAATCACTGCTCAATAAGATGTGAGAAGAAGAACTAGTTGTCTCAGTCATGGTTGACTGTTAGTGGCTTAGCCTAGTGGCCACTTGCTCTACTCTGAAGAAAATATTAGTTACTCCTCATATCTGATTTTTTTCTCTGACTCAGTGAGTCAGGAATTGTCAGGGTGTGTTACTTATTATCCTTCCCTCAGCATAGTTCCAAATTTCTTGAATGCAGGGAACAGTCACTGTCATGCAAAACATATGGCATTTCGTGAAACTTTGTTTCTTCCCTTCAGACTTCAACATCACCAGTCCTATATGAGAAAAACAACCATCACAATGATTTTGTGCATATCATATAATGTTCTACAAACTCCCAGGATTTCATTCTATACATTGACTGATATTTGAATCTCAGACCAATGTTAGAAAGTAATTTTATCATTTTGCAGATAAGAGGACAGACGCTTTGAAATATGATGTGATATCAAGGTGCAATGATTTATAAGAAGTAGAGTCAGTTTGGAACCCCTCATTTCTTTACTTCTTTCCCAGGAGTTTTCATTTATTTATTTTTCTCTATCACACCATTAAGGTAATTAGAGGAATCCTGAAATGTTCCTTCATCGTTCATATAAACATTGATTCCTGTCTCCAAAGTCAGATTGTTTTTTCTTTCTTTAAGACATGATGACAAGAATACTATTAAGCAGGAAAGACAGATCCAAATCTAATTTCCCCAAATTTCTGGTTTTGGATCCTTGTTTTAAATATATGGTTTAAACACATTCAAAGCGATAGCTGGACTAGTGGCTATATGTGTCAGCTGAAACTAAGAACCCATTAGGTATGTCACTTTGTGCAGTTTATCCTTCTGAGGTGTGAAGACAAGTTAGCAGGATCTTTATCTTGCTTTGCCCATTGGTTTTAGTCAGGACTTTGCCATGTTCAGAGAATCTCATAGGTTGAAATGGTGCATTAGTTTGAGGGAAGAATAGAAAAGTCTCAAATTCTTGGGTTATTAACCTAGCTCATAATCTAATGAGTGCCACATTGCAATTGAATACACTGTTATGGTTAAGTGACCCTATACTACTTGGTATAGTTCTTGAACTGTTGAAGTGGGGTGCCTAATTATACTTATTATGTTTATACCCTACCATGCTATCATGTTCTTTTCCTACCAACTCTTTAGGAAATGTCTTATAGATTCATAGCAGAAGTCAGTGATGGCTCCACAGGGACAGTTAACATCAGCCACAAATCTGTATATCAACTTTAAAACTGTCAGCATGCAACTATATGTCAGCTACTCAGCTTTCCAACTTCTTGGCACAAACCCCAATAAGTCAAAATCAAATCTGCTTTATGAAGCATACAGATCGCCTGACTGTGATAGTGTGCATGCACATTTAGTTATGTGTGAATTAGAACTTGCTCGGTCTATTACATACGCCACAGAGAGAATATGAAAGCTCTAAGTGAGTGGCTGGCAGCAGATGGATTGATTTCTGGTGAAGTAGAGTAATTGTCTTTAGGTTCTTTATATGCAATTTAGTAAACTGAAATATTGCACGATTCAGCCTAATAACAAAAAGTTGTCCATCTGTGCTACAAGCATGGCAGTTGCATGAGTCACTGTCTCACTTTTTAAAAAAAGCAATTCAATCAATTAGAACTCTTGGATGCTACATTGACACATGCTGATGCTATTAGCAGGATGACTGCCCATGAGTTCTGACTGAAGCATTATAGTCAAATCCTCTCGTGACATTATTTAGATGCAATAAGAAAGGGCAATAGAAGTGCAAACCATACATGCAAGGCCACTTGGTGGGCCAAGAGGGGAGACATTGTAAATGGGTAATGGGTTCTCTTGCCACATCAATTCTCAGTAATACCATAGATTTGAGTGTTGCATGTGTGGGGGAATCAGCTTGTTAAAGTACTGCCCACAACTGATGTCCATATGATCCCATGCTCCCCTTGTTAACAGTATGTTATGAACCTGGCATATTATACTTTTACAAATAGCATTAAAATGTTACTTTTATATGTAGAAACAGAGGAAGACACAGGAAATGAAAATGTAAGATAGAAAGACCATTAAGTTGACTTCTGTCTTCTAATCTTGGGAAGAATTGTAATCAAAGTGTGCAATCCTGCTAGCATCCTGCTTATAGGTTGAAAATCTCAGAGACGGAATTCATGTCATTCTCTTTAGTATTATCTTCCTCTCTTGTACATATGTTACTGTTTTTCATTACAGCTTTGAAAACTGCCTTCCATTTAATTCTGCACGGCAGAGTCAGGGTCAGTGGTAGACAAACTTAAGTGATGAAGGATGAAATTAGTCTTCCACCAAGTAGTTTTGCCCAGCTTTTGCCCTTCAGAATCCTGTGAGACAAGATATGTGGTAGCCACTGGCAACATGATAACCAATATTATCATGATTTATTTGTGCTCATTACAAACTGTAGTGTCCATATTATAAAATGAGAACATAGGGCACCCTCTGACAACAGACAGGCACTCTATCTATAATTCTTAATGTGAACTGTATAGAATATCACAGGAAAAAAGACAGGTGATGCTCCTATATGTTCCAAAGTCCACTGCCATATCATTGAATGATCTAGGCCAATATTTCTCAGAATGGAGGAACTGTAAATTAAAATATAAACTCTTGAGTCAGAAAATGTAGGGGACAGTGCATAACAATCAGTTTTTAACCTCCCTCTGTTATTTTTATTTCTATGTAAAATAAAGTTTAAGGACCAATGGCTCATTTATAGAATTGAAAGTGTGCTCTCCAGACTACCAATGACAGAATCACTAGAAACTTCTTATATTTTCAAGTTACTAGGTTCAAAACAAGACTTACTAAATCAGAATTCTTGCACTAATTCTGACAACTTTATATTTAGGCAAACTCTGCAAGAAAATCTAAAATACAATAAAGTTTGGGAGGACTACTATCATAAGTCTCAAAGGTTCTCAAAATGAATTACATGTGTAAAATTACTTGGGAGGTAGGGTGATTTTCCAAACAGGTGGCTAAATACCAAACGTAGAAAAATCTTCCAGTTTAACTGTGTTTGAAAATGATTGAGCTGGATTATCCGTATCGTTATTGCTAGGTTCAAGTTCATGATTTTCAGATTCATGTGGTATCTCAAATATATATATATATATATTCTCATTCTTGATCCATGGTCTGCCTCCCTCCCCCCGTGTGTGTGTGTGCGTATGTGTGGAGGCCCAAGGGTAACATCCAGAATCATCCTAAACTTCTCTACCTCTTTATTGCTTTGCTCTGGGGTTTCTCAGGCTCTACCTTTTAAGTACAGAATGGAATTTGAGAATCCAAATTAAAGTCCTTTTGCTTCTGAGGCAAGGCTTTCACCCATGAGCCACATCCCCAACTCTATGGTGCATTTCTTTATCCACAATTGGTTTGTTTAGTGACACCCTGAACTAAACCGATTGATTTTCTGATGGAAGCTTTCTAAGAAATCCTCCTTGGCCAAAACCTGTATATTGTCTGAGTCTCTGAGTTACAAATAACAGGCACAGTGTGAGAAGTTCATCAATAAGAATTGGTTTAAATGAATCTCTCCCTCAGCTCAACTTCTCCTTCTTTGTGTCTCTATAGCAAACACTAGTAAGTTTTACTTCCTTAGACAATTCCTGTAACATGGGACTATTCTCATTACTGCTTCAAAATATAGAGGCAGAAGAGTTGGAGAGGTGGCTCAGGGGTTAAGCCTCATGCCTTGCAGGTGGAAGGTCCTGAGTTCGGATCCTAGACCCCACATATAGACATGGGGCAGAAGCGGGGGTGGTCTGTGTTTCTGGTTCTGGTAGAGCAGAGGCTGTGAATCCTGGGACAGAGTAAACAAGGAGGAGGTGGAGGCGTTCCATGGTGGTTCCCGAATTCACCCGTGGTTCTACACACACACACACAGGCGCGCACACACATGCACATAAGCACAATTGAGTAAATAATAATAAAAAATATAGAGAAGGAGAATTAGAGGGCAGCAAGTTTTGATGGCCAGATCCAAGAAATTCTTCCTACTCCTTTCCTATAATAGAAGCACCTGGGCTAAACTCAATCAAATTGACAGTGTGCCTACATTAACTGTGATTTTTCAAAAAGACTCCAGAAATCCTACTAATACAGATTCTCAACCCAACGTCTGAGTTGGAGCCAATAGTATCAAATGGAGGGCAACCAGAAATGAGCTGTTGTGAGCAAAAGCTTATCTTAAAAATAGTGAATGAAAATCTTTGAGAGCTTCAGGGATGTCTGACAGATTGGCGACTCACTTTGAGAAACATATTATCCTCTTTGCTATTCCCAGACACATGGCCTGCCAGTAAGTCATCAGAAATGAAATAAACAGGGAGACAGGAGAGCGTAAAAGAGAACCCCAGGACATCCATCAGCCCAAATCAGCCAAGGTTACTGGGGCAGTTAAATAGACAACAGTCCTCTGTGTTCATGTACTGTTCATCAGCTTCCCCACCTGAGCATGGAGAGGCTCCCGTCCCAATTAAAAGTGGGTCTGTTTTGCTGAAGTTAGGAAATGGAGGCTGAAACAATATTCTGAGGCTTGCATTAAATATTCTATTGGCTAAGAAAGGGGTATTTATTGCATCCGAAGACAATGACACTTTTATCTCCCAGCTATTATAGTCACCAAGCTGCTGAGACAAGCAGTGGGCGGTTTCAGTTTGTGCAAAAGCCCAAGGCTTTTCCGCAGCACCACCAGTCTTTGGGTTTTGGCTTCAGGTGGTTTGGTGGGCTGGATGCTGCTGCAGTCATCACAGCGATGAAAAGACATTTTTTTTTTCCTACTTCAGATCGAGAACATGAGTTCTCCTCATCCTTTCAAGAAAGCTACAGACACTCAAGTCAGTAACATTACCAGGAAAAAAAAAATTACCAAACAGATAGCCTAGTTGCCAAGGGGCTCTGAACAGAGCTGTGTGCTGTTGAAAAGCCAACTTAACTCAAGTTTGTCTATCTAGCAGGTCCAGCCCCTTCTGGATGCAGAATTCTTGTTATTCTGGAATAGTGAAACCTCAATTGTTTCTTCAGATTTGGGATATCGCACTGAGGTGGGTTAAATACCCTGCTGAATATTAAAACTTTTTACATTTTTTAAATAAGTTTAGTTTTTTTAATTATGCAAACTCATTGAGTAGGTATCCTTGTTCCCTCCTTTCCCCTTTCCCTCTTCCTTCGCCTTCCTCTTCCTATCCCCTCATCCCACTCTCTCCTCTACACCTCACTCTCTCCCTCCCCCATTCTCCCTTCCCTTTCCTCTTGGTGTTTCCTTCCTTCTCCTCCCACACTGTAGAACTTCAGCTTATATGGGCCCTGAAGTTCCCCCTGATTCGTCTACATTAGTGGGGATTCAGGACTCTTTCGTATACTTTGTGGCCCCGTCTTTGTGTACCCACTAATGTAAGAACTCCATAATATCTGTCTAACCCCTTGCCTTTAAGGATCCTACTGCCTGAAGCCATCTCCCCTGAGATCCACGCCAGTCTATGGGGGCTTGTTGACATGACAGTCATTGTGCAAGTAAGGTAAGGTCCAGTAACATTGCAGTGAGGTTCTGGCTGCCACAGCCCAGACAAGAGGATTATCTTGTCCATCGGTGGACCTCTCCATATTTAGGCTCTTACATTCTTGCTGCCTCCTTTTCCACAAGGTTTCCTGAATGGGTAGAGATTTTGCTGGTCTGGTTCTGGGTGAACATTGTAGGGTCATTGGTTGAATACTAAAGCTTTTCTTTCTCTCATGTGCTGATTCCTACCTGGAGTTCTACTTTTCTCGTCAGTGCAATCTGCCCTCCATACAGAGTTCCTACATGTCTCATAGAATAGACAATACTTCAATAGTTCCAGACATTTCTACCCATTCACATATGACAGATTTTTACCTCATGGCTCATAATAGTAAGTTATTTTCCAGAATCCTTAATGAGATCTCAGAAGGCAACTTTTAATGTATTACGAGAAAGTCAAAGGGGTCCTTTCTGTGTATCTGGAAATGGCTTGGCCTGGGTGCATGCACCATCAGGAAGGCAGATGCCCTCTGTGTTTTCATGTCAGCTGAGCTCTTGCCAAGCTTTCCCGCATACTCACCTTTATGGAAGAAAGTGTAACACATGCTATCCCACATACTTTTTAATGTAGCCATGTTCATCTTTGGCTAAAAGGACTATAGAGTGATCTGTGGACCTTATTAATAATAAAATGATCTTGAGAGAACTGTGTCCACTCCTGAAAAGAAGCAAGCCTTCTGCTAGCTAGAAATGTCGATGTCAACTTGACATTTGAAGGCTGAGGTCTGGACACATTTGGGAAGAATGAATAGTTAAGACAAACCTTGAGCAAGCTTGCAGGAGTTTGTCTGACTTAGGAAGGCTCAACCCAAACAGATGAAACCATTATTCCCCAGGCAAGCGAATAAGAGACAGTGTAGATTCAGTAAAGGTTGGCATACTTCACCATATTTGGGCAGTCTTGTCTTGTCCTTCTTTCAGTATTCTCTGTGGTATGTAGTAGCCAGGCCCCTGATGTCATGAGCCTTTTGACAAGCAGGATTATCTACTGTATTTAGACAATTGTAAGTCAGAAAAAAATTTTTTAAGTCAAAAAAATTGTAAGTCATGAATTTATTGACAATATGCAGGCAAACGGCAATAAGCCCCAAAAGTTTAAAGAAGTTAGGCTTTCTATCAAAGTAGGGACAAATAAGGATGCTCTTCCCATTTTCCTGATGAGAAGGTTTCTGGTGAGATGGTGGTTTTTCAGTTTTAAGGTCTGATACCTTGCTCTCCCAAACCTCATCTGTGACCCCTGCACAAGGGAAACCTGGAGTTAATTAATAAATGATTGTTAGTTGTGGAAAGCTGCCCTGTGATTTAGTCCTAAGTTGGCCTGGACATCCCCATCCTTGTTAGGAAAAAGCTCTGTGGTTCAATATTAATTCCTGTAGCTTTTACAACTCCCATTGGGATTAATATTTAATCAACAGACCATTTGCCTTTTTATTTCATTATAGAAAGTTTCAATAAAACAGAACAGGGCATTACATTGTAATGAATGAAAAACTCGGAAATTTTCATTTAAAATCAATAAGTTGAGCCAGCACTTGTTTCATAACTGATGGGTCATCTCAATTTAATGAACAGTAACTAAAAACATATGAAATGAATGTCTGAGATGAGATGAAGGAGCAGAGAAGGAGGCTGATGACTGTTCCACCAGTTGCTGTGGTCCCCAAAGACAGAGCTGCGTTTTGTTAAATCCCTTTGTCAACACTCCGAACAGAAATGGTGTGTCACAGAGACTCTTTATCATGAGGAGCAACAGATCAGTTTTTTTCGTTTCCCCCCTCCTTTTCCTTTTCCCTTCATGGACTGCCATCAGAGGTCCAACTCAGGCATATTTTAATTCTTTGGAGGATTCAACTTGGTTTGATGCAGCTCTCATAGTTACTACAACTGTTTATGATGCTTTGAGTGCTCCTATAGAATGGCTGTATTATCACCATTTGACTAAGCCAGCAATATTGACTCTGATGCCACATTAGAGTTTAAGCAATATTTTCGATTTAATGAAGCTTCATTATCTGTATTTGTGTTGATGAACTCTTCCTCTAGTTGATTCTGTACATCTGACTATACTGCATATAGAATATCTCTCAGTATTATTATGAAGTATGTGAAAATATTTTATTATGAGAAGAATGGCTAATGTAGGTATGCATTTTTATAAGGCATGCATTTTTATAGGTATGCATCTTATAGTTTTTGATTATATTCTTTGGCATATGGTTGGGTTACTAGTCCCCATTAACAGCTCCAGCTGCTCAAACCCAAGGCTTCAGCAGTCTCGTAACACTGTGTGTAGATACCAAAAAAAAAAAAAGATCTGGAGAATGCAGTGGGAGTTTGGACATATTCCATTACTCATATTATCCTTGATAGTTGCAGACAAGGGCTGTTTTGCATCCGCTAGCAACAGCAAGGTTTAAACATTCACAGAAAAAGAGAATTGGCAGTATTAATGGGTGTACTTTGCTGGTCTAGTGGATCTTACCTTCTTTTTCTGCATTAGTGGCTTCAAAGGAGCAAAATGGTGAGAAAGTCTCTTGCTGCATTGACATACTCTTAGAATACCTGGGAACACAGTTGCTCTGACCACCTCAGGCACCAGCACAGAACATTCCCTGCAGTATGTGATGCCCTTCCTTCATTGCCTCTTCCTTTCATAGGCCACCCCATATTTTTGGCATATTCCGCAAGACAAGACATAAGATGCCCAGTATATACAAAAGCCACAGGAACAGCACAACTATCAGTATGAGAAAAGCAAGAAGAGCCAATCCTATACACTCAGTCATCCACAATAGGACATGAGGCCCTATGAGCAAACCTAAGTATCATTGATACGACTGTGCTAGAACATAGTGTTATTCCAGCCAAGGAACAGAGTCCCTGTGATCCACCCGGGGAAAGCACGATAAATGTTTATTGGGTACCAAAAAGAGAAAGTTTGTGTTGTGTGACTTTCATTTTGCCCATCCATCAGTCTTCTGTGCTTTTTCAGGCATCTGGCTTCTTTTCCTTTGCCAGTGAGGATGGTCTGGCAGTTTGGTGGGGGCAGATGTCCCATCTTCTAGTTGAAAGATACCCCCAAATTGATAGAGTTCTTTGCCAAGGGAGACATTTTCTCTAACCTTCTGTAAGATGTTCTTCACCAGCACTGGTGAGATAGGTCAGTGGGTAAAGTGCCTGTTTGCAAACCTGGCAACCTGAGTTCAATCCCAGAGAAGCCCACATAGTACATGTGTACTGTGCACCCCCTCTCTCTTCTCTTCCTCTCTCTCTCTCTCTCTCTCTCTCTCTCTCTCTAAAGTAAATAAATAAATGGGAAACATATATTCTTCACCCTTGAGACTAACCTGAGTTTGCATTTGGCACATCCAACCTTTAGTAGGGTAAATCGTGCAATTTTGACATTTGATTTTCTATCTTTTGCATATTTTGTTAGGCAGAACATCCTCGCCAGTCCAGTTTGTCATATCAGGTTTCAGTACAAACTGAACAACTGTAACCAGAGCCTAGACATTGTTTAAGGCTATTTGCCAGAGTCTCAAGCTGAATCCTGGTTAGTCTATGTTCTATGTTCTATTGGAAGTATATCTGAAATACCAGTACCTACTTCACAATCTATTCGGCTTCATTAAATGTCATGAGATGAACTTCTATCCAGTCCCATACTGTTCCCTTTCTGCTTAATTCACAGAAATGCCTCAGTATCTATAGCAGGTATAGGATGAAAGCCTAATTGTCCTAAGAAGAAAGTGAAGAGGGAGACCCTGTATCTTCTTTGTTGCCACTCATGGCAATATTTTTATCTTGACTGGCCATATAACACCGAAGTATTTCACTGACAAGCTACATCCTTGGATCTTATTAGATTCACACTCATCCATTCTTACTCAGATGAGCAGGTAGATTTTCTGAACTACATTATGGATCTGTAAGAGAAATGCAGGGTAGAACAATGCTATCAAGTTCATGAAATGTCTGAAGAGTTGACTATTCAGTTCATTGTGCTAGGCCAAATGCTACTCTCACAAGATAGACTATGAGGCTGGGCACACACCCTGAGACATGTAGCAAAAGTCCCCTGATAATCACCCAGATGATAATGACTTAATATTGGCTTTTCAGCCATTATGTTGCTGTTCAAAAAAGCACTCATCAAGTCCATTGCATCCAGGTAATTCCTTAGTTTTATTTCTAATTCTCTCAGCAGCATGGGAAGGTAGAATAATCATGAGTGTATTTATCACTGTGCAAGTTTCCTATAATCCATCATTATACACCATGTCCCAACAAGCTTGCAGACAGGCTACTGAAAGGACTCTTTGGCAGCTTTATAAAGATTATCTTTCCTAAGTATGAATTGACACACTTCTGCTATATCAATACTTCAGAACAGTTTCAGGGACAGTCTCTGTGACCATTTCCCACAGTGACATAGAATATCTTCTGTATCTCCTCACCTGGTCCAACAATAGAACAAATAAATTATTCTACTCATGTTTAACATTCTGAACTTATGCCTGTATCGGAGTTACCTACAGGAGCACTGGGGAGGTGTTACAGAAGAATGGTGGCTTAAAGACAGCGGCATTACTAAGTTTCACTTCAGCCTGAGTGAAACATCCTGCAGAATGCCTCCTGGTTTGTTCCATTAAATTAGTCCACACCACCTCACAAGATAGATGCTCTCCTCCCCACCAGCAATGGTCGGTTATTCATCAAACCTTGGGGAGGTGCCTTAGAAACTTTATGACTTTCTGAGAGTTTCCTGAGCTTTCTTAACTTCCTGAATCTTATGAACATCTGTTTTCTTTCTAGGAAAGAATGTTTCCACTCAGAGGAAATGGTTATATAGCACCACTGATTGGAGAAAATGGAAGCGCATGTCTCAGGGTGTCTCTCTCAAGATAGCTGTGTGTGTGTGTATGTGTGCGTGTGCGTGTGTGCGTGTGTGCACGCACAAGAGGGCACCTAAGTGTGTGTGTGCCTGTGGAGACCAAGAACAAAATCATATTGCTTTTCTCTGGACTTTTCCGGGGTCTGGCCCCCAGGGACAGGATTACAGGCTCTCACCATTTCTGCTCAACATTTTATGTGGGATCAGGTCTTTCTGCTTGCAAGTCAAAGGCTTAACCCCTAATACATCTCTTTGGCCTTCTTTAATCTTTTCTATATAAAATAGATTGAAGCTTAATTTTTTATTATTATAGCACATGATTTTTCTGCATCTTTTATGCACAAGGAACATATTTTCTGTATTGAGAAACAGAATATATGATCTTATATTCAAGCTTTTTAATAATTAATGATTTGGGAATAGTGCCAAGCTATAAACACATCAAATTTATTTTCTATGTATTTTTCATTGTTTTATATGTACATTTGTGTGTGTATATGTGCATATGTGTTTGTGATTTTCATGTGGACGGATGTACATGTGTGCAGTTGTATGCACATGAGTGCACTTGAGTTTGTGTGCCAAGGTTGACATTGGGAATCATCCCTGATCGCTTTTCCTGCCTTATTGTTGTTAGTCTGGGTCTCTGATTAAACCCAGAGCTTACCATTAGGGCTGGTCTGTCTAGCCATACTGCTCTGGGGATTCCTATGCTCTTTCTTGCAGGTTTAGAATTACAGGAGATGTATTTCACTTGCCTGATAGTTTTGCATGGGAACTGGGGATCTGAACTTAGGTCCCTTTGCTTGTGAGACAAATATTTTAACCTCAGAGCCATCTCAACCAGTCCTCCACATCAATTTTAAATTATTAAAAGTACATCAGTGAGGAGAGATACAAATAGAAGGTGAATAAATCTTTGTGTTTTTCCCCCACTGGACTTACATTGTATATTATAAATATGGTATCTGAGTTAACACTTATCTTTAAAACTACATAATTTTTGTTCTCTTCTTCAAGAACTGGAGAGGTGGCTCAGGGGTTAAGCCTCTGACTTGCAGGCAGAAGGTCCCGAGTTTGGATCCTAGACCCCATGTATAGATGCCGCGTGGAAGCAGGGGCGGCCTGCATTTCTGGTCCTGGTAGGGCGGAGCCTATGAATCCCAGGGCAGAGTAAACAAGGAGGAGGTGCAGGCGTCCATGGTGGTTCCTGAATTTGTCCGTGTTTCTACACATACACACATACATACACATGCACACACACACATATATGCACAATCAAATAAATAATAAATAATAAAAAATTAAAACAAAAGATTGTCAATATGACTTTCTAATTGGAATCTGGAAAGAAGATCAATCAACATGAAGCCCAACATATTGTTTTCCTTCTATCCATTTGATACTCTTTCTACTGAATCTACAATGAGCAGTATTTCTGCTTGTATGTTCTAAAACATTATTTTGAGTTATATTTGTCTACTCTTCCTGGTTGAATCTTGGTTTCGTCTTCAAATCCTTATTCTCTGACAATCTGCTTGAGAAACCTTCCTATGTGTCTTGAAACTATGATATTTGTTCTTACATTTTTGCAGTTCCATGATCACTTTATGTGACTGATTAATTATAATGATTTTCATTACAAAGAAATTATTCACCTGTCTGTTATGGTCACTAGACTCTGAGTTCCCTGAAGGCAAGTAGCCTGTTATATTTGTATTAATAATTTTAAACATTTTCTAATATAGTATGCTTGGTTCATAATTAACAAGCTAACTATATATTTATAGAACAGAAGCATGACTGAATATATTAAATAAATGAGCTGATAAACAATGAATTCAAAAGTAATTAATTGGTATTGGAGAAATGAATAGATAATAAATACAGCTGTACCAAAACTGCACTATAGGTTTTCTTTTTATTGTATTTTGATATTGGAATGAAAATATATTTAAAAATGGCATATGCATAAATAGCAGTTCATTGCTCTGTATGACATCAATTTCAAGGTCAAATGTCGCTTCTTTCATTTGGTACTTTTTAGCCTGAACATAGAATGACTATACTTCATTATGTTTCACATTTTATAGGTAATAAGAAAAATAAAACAATGTCCTTTTGCTGAAAATGTTGATACAAATACTAATAGTGTTAGCATAAACCAAAGAAATAAACCTGGATTCTCTAATAAATCCATTTCTTAAAAATTTATAGAGCTGTGTTTTTAAAAATTTAGTGGAAACTCATATGTTCTGAATTCATTGTCAAGCTAAATACTGCATGTAATCCAGAAATGGATAAATTCTAATGATCTTTGACATAAAATAATTATTAGTCAGATTTGGTAAAATTCAGCTGGAATAGCATAAACCATGAACCTTTCTAGATAAAAGTTACTATCAGAATTTATATGTGTTAGAACATGGGAGAATAAAAATTCCATGATTTCTAATGTCTTCTAAGCACTTACAGTACCCATCTGATTGTCACGTGTCTTGATACTCTTTGTTTTTACCTCTGCTTATATACTCATGTTAGGAATAACCTTAAATAAAACTGCTATTTTGAAAGTGAACTGGCAATTCAACCAGGTCATTCAAGTATCTAAGCAAGTTCACACCAAGCTGTTACTTCATCATTTTTTTATTAAGAACTGGCATAGCTGATTGTGTCCTCATTTGATTTTAGAGCACTGAAGTGTAGAGAAGCCCCTTATCCAGAATTTGCCTTTGAGGACAGATATTTCCCAGGTACAATACTCCGTGGAGACTCAGAAGAGATGATCTGATGCTCTATTTGCTAATCCTGCTCTAACTCAGAGAAGTGCATTATGCTTTTCTTCAAAAGGATGAGATTTACCCAGAAAAGAATAAGCTTTCTTCATTTAGAGCTTCATTATAGTCAATTTCAAGAAGGCTTAACAAAACTGGACCATGCTGACGAATTCCTAAAAAGTAATATTCCAGACATACTATCTTTCTGTCATTGATTCTTTGTTCTTAAAGTATTATCAATAAAATTGGAAATTTTTTTCATTTCAATTATATTTTGATCAATATTGTTATATTTATAGAATTAATATTTTTCTGGAAGGAAATTATAATTTCTAACAATAATAGTATCAAAAGTTTAGCTTAAAGAGTTTACCTGCCTTAAAATACATGTGATTGTCTTCTAATATGCATCCTGGTCAGGGTGTGTAAATAAGGGTATTTTATGTGCAGATATGTAAATACATACAGATTAGAAATCACTTTTGTTTTGAATCATTCATACTAAACAAAAACAACCACCCGAGAATCATGGCAGATATGACACAGTTCTGGATTTTTCTTGATGGTAGGGCATGTATGATCAAAGTAGATCAGAATCTTGTATGCATTCTGGTTTATTCCATATAGTCAGAATATCATCTTTTATAGGAAATAGTTCCCTTGAGTAAGCATTGTAAATGCAAGGACTCTGTGATTCATTCAGAATTCCCTGATGTCCGTAGTAGCAATATATTCTATTTGTTACATGTATTTATTTTATCTTTATCTCTCCATTCTTTGGCACTCTGGAAAAGTACACATGAAACGTAACTGGAAAGATCCAGGAATTATTATTTTAGATCCTCTATTAAGATGGTTTGAATACCAAATCATCCCAATAAAAGATTTCTCACTTTTCCCTTTTGTGTTTCTCCTTTTATTAAATATAGAATAAGAATATTTTTTCTGTTGCATTTTACATGAAATGTGTTTCAAATAATATGAATTTTCCTAACTTCTTTCTTTTGTATTCTTTTATACGCTATACTTAAGGACTACAATAACCATTAATTAATTGGTTGGTAAGAGTTTGAAAGGAAGGATATTGAGATAAGAAAAGCAGAGAGAAGCTGGACTGAAGGTTGAAGGAGAAATCATGAATGCTCCCATGGTGCGTCTTGCCTTCAGCATTGTTACTCTAATTGTGGAATAACTCTGTATTTAGTTCCTGTAGAAAAACTATCACTGTGATGCCTTTGTAGGTATGGAAAATCATAAACCTGACTTCCATAGTCCCTGCTTCTTATATCATTGTGTTCCCATGAAAAACACAGTGTTACCATGAAGTATTTAGAGTCCAGGGGAAGGTGACTGATTCACTGTGGTTATTCTAGATGCTTTAATGTCACTGTCATATGCAAGGAAGTCTACCCTCAGTCTTTTTGAGAGTCGGGAATAATGTTCTAGAGAAGCTAGTTGTCATTGAAATTATGTTCAATTTCATACTAGAGTTATCATGTCATGTCTTTTAAAGAACCAGTGAGACATATTCTGTGTTCCTTGTTGCTTAATTTTTTATATTATTTTAATTGAATTTAATTTAGTAGTAGTAGTAGTAGCAGTAGAAGTGGTAGTTTGTATTCATATGTGTGAGAAAGAGAGAAATTAAAAAAGAGTGAGTGAGAAGTATATGGATATGTGCATGGATGTACTTTGATACCCATATAGAAGTTAGAAAAGAATTCGGGAAGTTACTTCTCTCATTCCATCTTTATATGAATTCCAGATATTGAAATCAGAACACCAGACTTGCACAGCAAGCATCTTTACATGCCAGGCTATCTCACTGGCCAATCTTGTGTTATTTTTTATTGTTTCTGGTAATTTTTACTACCCCCTGTGGAAGACTGATGCAGAGAAAATAAAAAAGAAAAAATATTCAGCAAAGACTAAGAAGGGACTGTTCAGTGCTACTTTTGTTTTTCCCTGATTTTCAAAGTATAGGCCTTCCCTAAATAATGCATTTGCTGCTAATTCAATAACATATTTCACACTTCAGAAGAGCCTCCTCAGCAGCACTTGCTGCCAACCCTTGTATTCTTAAAAGCTGACCTCCTTTAATGTATATTTGATTACTGTACTGCACACTGAGAGATGAAGTATTATTTGGAATTCTCTATGTCACTATGCATTATGTAGATCTTTAGTCATGGGCAATTACTAAGAGTTGACCCTCACTGTGATTTACACTGAATTTCACAGGCTATAATTGGTAATGTTCTGGAGGAAAAATTGTGTATATTACCAGGTCATGTGCTTTAACTAGGTAGAGGATTCTTCTTGCCTTTGAAGGGTACAAGGTGGGATCTTTTAAGACATATGCTTGGTGACACATGAATTCATCAGACAGAAAATATCATGTCATTCATTATTTCTATGAAGTCTAGAGACATAATCCATCATGTATTAAGGATGCAATTATTAATTCTTGTAGAGTCTAAATGAATTAAAAATGCACAGACATCACTGGACAATTAAACTTCTGTAGGCCAACTTGACTGTTGTACTTTTGTTGAAGATGATGATTCAGTACCATGGAGAGCAATCATGCTCCTTGGGTGACTAGGAGCAAACACTGAATGTGAAGTAACACAAGAGGAAAATGATATGTATTGACTTTCTCTCTCTCTCTCTCTATCTCTCTCTCTCTCTCTCCTGTCACAGAAAGAAAACTTCTGTGGCATTAAACATGCTGAGATCTTATTTGCATAACTGTGAACTTGGTAAAGAAAGGAATCTTGCCCAGAGCATACAGAGAAACTTGTGTTACCCTATTGCGTTTATCCTAATACAGAAATAATAAGAAAAGAATGAGTGTCTCCTGGCCTTAGCTTTGTAACTAATAAATGTTTCTTCTGTACAGCCTGCAGTTAAATGTAGAGTTGTCAGAGTTTGTCACTAAGTTTGTGCCCATATCATTACTTTCTTTGAATTTGCACTGATGGCTGCATATCTAAGAGTTCAGAATGACATTCTCTGTGTCTTTGTGAATAAATGAAATATCCAGATATTGTAAATGCCTTATATAGTCCTGTCACATTTGTTACCACTTCTGAATAACTTGTAGCTTGTAAATTTTGAATGGAATGGGACATATTTAAAGGAAAGATAAGTTTTATAGTTTGGAGATCACTTGAAAGCGTGGTTTTTTTTTTAATCTTTAAGAATATTGATAGAAGTGATTAAGTGTTAAAAACCATGTAAATGGATTTACAGAGATTTCAGACAGTCTGAACCGATTATTAATTAATCATTTGTGTAAGTTGGTGTGTCTATGTGTATGTAATGTGATTACATTCGATATCAACTTGCCTTTTGATTTCCAATGCGTTTACCCTAATCCTGATGTTTGTCTCTTAAATTCTCTTATTAAATTGCCATAACAAGTGTTATGGTCTTTTCAAAATATCATTTTGTATAGGAACATTTGAGTATCTTTCCAGCTGGAGCTTGATACTACTAGCCAACTATTGTCACCCCATTAGTATAATCAACATTCCCAGAGTAGAAAATGTTGATGCCATTTTAAGATTAGCAGAATTTATGGCTTAATGTCAACAATACTGGAGGTTTCTTCAGATGGACATGGAATTCCTTTACTAAAGTTAGCAAGATAAAAACAGGGACATTAAGGAGTAAAATGAATTCGATACAACATAAATGGACATCCAATATGTGATCAATATCATTCAAAAATGGGATTCATGATCAAGCTCCAACTTAAAATGTTACCTGATTTCTTTCAATATTATTTAATTACATCTTGGTTCTAGTTGGAACACCATAGATCATTTTTTGTTTTGCCTTATCTTTTTCTTTGTTCTCTTCATTTGTTTTTATAGGGAATAAATAAACAATCTTGGCATTCTCCAATTGCTTTCTTGATTTTAATGCCTCTGTACCTGTAAACATCCATAACCTATTTGAAATCCTTTCTTAAAACAATGTTCCACAGACAAAAGAAAAGGACGTAGATTCCTCTTCATCAACCATTTCCCCCACCTTCTCCTCTTTGCCTGTACAAGAGATATTTAGTTACTACTAGCTGAATAAGTGAATGAATGAAGTGAGGTTGTAAAGTAGATATTTCAACATGTTCTCCCATATGTTTATATATTCTCCAGGTATAGGAATAGCACAATACCATTTCTTTCTGTCTCTTTCTAATCTAATGTGTTCTTCCCTTAATATTCTGTACCTAGATTTTTATATCATCTAAATTTTGGAGACCATATTTGAAAAGAAAAGGCTCAAATAAAAGTAAAGCAAATTTACTCTTATTCCATTTAGCACTAACATCTTGATTTTTGCACTCTTAACTTAGTATGGTTAAGATTAAATCTAACTGATTCATTTAGACAGTTTTATATTTAACTATAAATCTTCATTGGTTTATGAGAAAGTAAGTCTTCTTTCTCAGAAAATATGTTATTAATAACAGTGAGTATATTAAAAATACATGAAGCACTTATGATTTCTTATGTATCACATGCTTGTATATTACATGTGATTTATTTTGAGAATAGCTTAGATTATATGTTCCAAAATCTCAGAAAATGTTATATATATGAAACAAAATCAGATTAAATAACAGTTGTAAAGTTGAATGAAGATACCTTAAATTTGTTTTAAGAAAAACTGTTTCTTGCATGAGAGAAATTTTTTATTAGATTTTCTCAGCATCTGCAACAACAAAGGCTAAATCCATGATGCATGGAGAATTATGAACTGAAAATGTAAATTTGGAATTTTACTTGAGAACCATGAGATACATTTTTATGAGCCACTTCCAGCAATGAGAATTTCTGGTGTGGACTATAAAACAACTGGGGCTTGCAAATTAATTTCTATATAATTACACCCCAGGTCCTCAGATACTGAGTTCAGATGTAGACGTTGACTGCACATTGATGTGGTTTGGATAGATGATTTGTTATCTAGTACTTCCAATAAAGTAGCACACATACAGCTGTGGAGAATTTTGCATTCATTGTACTATATGATTGTAACACAAACAAATATTCATATTCTGAGCATTTTTACTCTTTCTGATCATTATATCAACTATTGAAGTGCTCTACATTTTTTAAAGGAATTGTCTATTTTCTCACTGATTTGTAAAATTTCTGGTAAGGAATATATTCATTTGAAACTTGTTACCTTTTGTTTAGGGCCACATCAGTTACTTGTGAGGCTCTGAGCAGTGACATTGGTTTCCATTAGGTTGTAGTCTAATGTTTTTTTTTTTTTTTGAGATAGATCTAAAGGAGCCTAAAAGTGTTCATTAAGGGCAAATAAATGTCTTGAGATCTCTCTCTGTGAACAGTGCTGAGTTTTCACAGCACAAACCCTACTTGTTATGGAAAGAAATGTTTTGATTCATTATTTTGGAAAGGATGCCAAACCAGCAGTGTGTTTGCAGCAGCAGGGAGCACTGTTTCTAGACTGTTGGAATGTATTGTGCATTCCATTCTCCTTACACCTGCTTCTGCAGTAAGAATATTTCCTAAGAGCAAACATATTGGCAAGTTACAATCTGGCTGTTATGGCTGGATATGTTATTCAAAGGCATCAAAGACTGTGTTGTGAGTAAAATCAAACTATACACAATGATAATCAGTTAATGTATTACATTAACATGTGCTTTGATGAACTTCTACACATTTGTGGGTTATTATCTGGAATCATGTGAAATCACTGGTAGTTAGTGGTTATTTTTTCTTGCATGAATGGAATTTCATGTATTTCTTTCTAATGCTTCCAAATTGCTTCTTCTTTAAGGCCACCTGTTATGCTTGAAAGCACACTGGGTTTAGAGCTGGTGGGCAGAGTTGATGTTACCACTTGCTGAGTGACCTGTCCAAATCAATTATAAATACAACAGTGACTTATGGAAGCAAGAAGGAATCTAACTCACTAGACATTTATCAGTTTTTGACTAATAGTTGCTAGATATAGAGCCCTTTTCATATTGATGAGATTAAAGTGAAGTGTCATAAGATATTGAAAAGGAGTTCATAGAAGTTCAAATATGAATATATGCTAATAGTTCCTAGTTAGCAATTCAACATTAACAGATAGCAAGTGGAGGCATCATTTCTCTTGTTTTGTAATCAGAGCCAATGAAAGGCAGTGGAAATGATTGAAGCTAGCAGAGATAACTCTGTACACCACTTCTCTTTTCATTGTACTTTTTCATGACACTACCAGTGAACGTGACTAGAAATGCTATTCTGAGTGGCTATGATAGTACTGCTAAGACAACACCTCAGACAAAAACTTGTGCTCTGAAATGTTGCATCATTTTCCTAAAAGTCATGAAGAGAAGGGATATCTGATAACCAAACTGAAAAATTACACCCCCTGCCAAAGCTATAGTGTAGCTTTATGAGACCTAAGGAAAACCATCGCAATGCAGAGATAACAGCCAGCCACTAAAACAGTTGCTGAACTCAAGACAGCTTGAGATACTCCACCTGAAGTTTCACAGGTAGGAGTGGAACCACTCAGGAAAGTTGAGCTTGTACTTCCCCTGACAAAACATTATATCCTTTCTCACTGTCCTTCAAGAAGCTCATGGAATTAGGTAGCTAAATCAGCCAATTAAAACATCTATATATTCATCAAAACTTTATTGCATCAAATGTAGCCCATGTAGGATCTGACACTGAACACCATGAGATCCAAGATATGATGTGGATGCGAAGCCATTATGTTGAAAACAGTAAATTATTTATTTATTTTATTTCCACTCATACAAACTTAACAGGTACACTGCCCTCCCCCTCCCTCAAACCCCCTATCCCCCTGTGCCCCCCTCCCCTCCCCCTTCCCTCTCCATCCCCCAGTGCCTCCCCTTCCCATCCCTGGAGCATCCTTTAATGTGCATGCCAAACTCTCCTCTGGGTCCTCCTCTCCGATGAGATGCAAGGACCCAGTGGCATTTCCCAGAACCCTTTCCTGTGTTCCCGTTAAGCATAGGAACACTACTGTGGCTGTCAATCCCTTGCCTCCCAGGATCCTAGTGCCTTTAGCAAATGCTAGACTTTGTGGGGTCAATAGTGTGTTGGACATTGCGCAGGGCATGTAAAGTCAAACATGATTGCTTCAGCCCTAACTTGTGTGGAGTATCTTGCATATCATGCTCCTCCCATCCTTGTGCTCCTACAATCTTACCGCCCCCTCTTCTGCAAATTTCCCTGAGCTTCAGGATGGGGAGAGATTTGGCTGGCCTAGTTCCAGGTGATTGATATTGAATCTCTGATGTTCTGGATTATGGTTTGTTGATTTTTTTTCAGTTTTGCTGCTCCTGCAATGCCCTTGGCTCCACCCTGATGGGTATTGGATATCATGCCCTGGCCAGAGATTAAAAACCTGTTAAATTAGAGTCTTGTTATAAGAGTATATTCAAAGGTGATGTAATAAAAGTAGTAAACCGCAAATTTTTGAAAAGGCAGTTTTTGGAAAATGACTCATTCTTACTCTGACTTAAGGTGCTCAATAATTATATAAATCATATTTGCATTGGTTTTAGTTCACTTTCTTATAAAGCAACATAAAATGCAGGAAATGCTAACACATTTAGGAAATTCTGTATGACATA
Source organism: Typhlomys cinereus (assembly GCA_023101885.1). Taxonomy (NCBI): domain Eukaryota; kingdom Metazoa; phylum Chordata; class Mammalia; order Rodentia; family Platacanthomyidae; genus Typhlomys; species Typhlomys cinereus. The sequence goes on from JALPQD010000014.1 coordinate 10,408,482, forward strand.
CCATCTTGACATTGTACCCCAAATCACTCTTCTTCTAAGTTTCAGTTTTTGTTCTCATTATATTTCTGTATAAGAACTTGAGGTCATCATAGTTTGTGTGCAGCTTCAAAAATGCCAGTCAAGAATTGTGTTCCTGAAACTCACTTGCATCTTGTCTGGAGGACTTCCAGCTTGGTCCAGTTTCACTGTGCCAGTGTACCAAGACAGTGCAGGAACATGGTGACTCTAAGCATGTTTCTGCGATGTGCCTTTCTTTAGTTCTCAGTTGTCACATCTGGGTGAAAATGTCTGATTCTAGCTTTGAGACAAAATACAGGCTGGTAGGCCCAGCATGGACAACTGAAACTAACTGTTCGAAAACTTCTTATGTCCTGTAGCCACGAGTGCTTCCTAGACCCAGAAGAAAGCCTTGGCTAGCTTTCTTTTCCTGTGCTAGTGTGATGTTCCTTCCCATCTCCCTAGACTACTGTGACAAGGTTTCGTTCAGGGTCATGTGTGATTGATGGCTGAAGACTCCCCTGGCTGTGATTAGTAGTTGTGGAAGCACTTCTTGCTTCTATTCATTCTTTATAAAGCAAGTGGATCCAGTGTCACATTGCCTATTTTAGAGTTCAGGTTTCTTGATACATTATCAGTTAAGTGGTCTTGGGCAACTTGTTGGTTAGCAGTGTATCTCAGGTAGTCAAAACTGCCATTTGTCAGCACTGCATCTAAGAGTGAAATATCAATAGAATGGGATTATAAATGCATGTTTCTATCCAAATAATTGAAAAATTTAAACTAAATTTAGAATAAATATTTTACGTATATTGTATTATTTGATATGTTCCATCTCTATGGTTTTCTTATAATTCCTACTCCTTCATGACTACCAACTGTGTTTTTTGCTTTAGAACAATACATCATATTACCTTGGTTACTGAAAAAGAAAATAGAAAACCTTAAAGTTTTCATAAACAGATTACTCCAAGAAATATCTAAACCTCATAAATACAAAAACATATTTAAAGCTTGACTTTTCATAGCAGAGAGAAAATGAAACAGCCAATTTTATCTCAGCACAAAGTATGTCTCTTATCTTTTTGCTAACTTCAAGTAGATGATTATTTTAACAAAAATATCATGCCCCATAAGATCACATTTTGTGGGGGTCCTTGGATTTCTACCTATGGTTCTTTCTCTATCAAACTCTCTTTTCTCTGTCTCATTTTAAGTACGAATGGAGAAGTATCTATTATTATTTTTTCCACATTATTCTTGTTAGTTGGATGCCATATGATTAATTGTACAATTACTTCTGTATTCCAATGACTTTGATTATTATATCTACTGTAATTATAATGTATTTTTCTGTTATTCACCTTGATAAAATTCAATATCTTTTGATGTTTCACATGTTTCTAAAAGAGAATAAAGGTACCATGCTCCTTAATAGCTCACCAATAGAGATTACAAGTGCATTTGTGGGATTCACCATTATGAACACCCAGTATTTAAAAAAATAAATTGGTGTTTGTGTGTGTGTGTGTGTCTGTGTGTGTGTCTGTGTGTCTTTGTGTCTGTGTGTATATACGTTAAGGTCCATGGTGTAGCCAGAAGTCAGAGAACAACTTTCAGGTGTTAGTCATTGCCTTCTACCTTGCTTTCAAACAGGGTCCTTTGTTTCTGCTGTTATGTGCAATGCACTCCAGGCGGGCTAGCCAGGGAGCTTCATGTCAACTCATCTATCTCCACCTTCTTTCCCACCCTAGGAATGAGGTGATAATAATTGTACACTACCCCACCTGGCTTTTTCCATGTTTGTTCTCTGGGTGGAACTCAAGTCATCAGGCTTGTGAGCAAGCACTTCTACCCACTGGGTCATCTCCCTGGCCCCAGTATCCATTTTTGAGGAGAAAGTATTTATGAGCTTTGACATCGTTGTTTTCAGAAAGTATTCTTTTAGACTAGAATTGTAAAGTATTTATATATCTTGAAGTCTACTGATTTTGTAGGAAGCTATCTCTGTTCCCCAAAATGATTTATCTCTACACATGTATGCATTTCTGCACTTAAAATTAGCCATTTCAGTTAACAACATATCTTTGATCCATTGGATCAAATTGATTGATCTTTGATTTTTCATTCCTTCTGCCTTGGAATGGGTGGGAAATGGGGCCCTCGTAGGGTTTCCCTTTTCTCTGACTTGAAACTTCTTGCTTTGAGCCCCACTTTGTGCCCCCCTCACTAGCTCACTGTTAGTGACAATGGATTCTCTCTGCACGTCAGTCCCTGCGTGGCCAGAGATGGACCTGCATCTTCTTGCCAGGAGTCCAACAGGAATTTTCTCTCATTATCTTTTGCCTTAGAAGAAAAGAATGAACTAACTGTGCAGGTAGCTGTGGAAAATAATGGACTCAGCCCCATGATATTCTCAATGAAGCCCACAAATGGTAGAGATCGTTTTATGCTCTGATGGCAGGAACCCGAGTGACTGATGAATCATTGGGGAATCGGCATTCATTTTTATTAACTTTAATTATAGGAGCACTATAAAATTTTCTCATTTCGTGTTGCATGAAAAACGCGGAAGTTAATTGCTTCTTCCATTTAATGGGTTTATACTTCTCTTCAACATGAGCTTATGCTACAAGAGACAGGGAAAACTAGACTGCATGCTTCTGCAATTGCAAAATACACTAAGAAATTAGCCTTTTGTTAGTTTTAACAGTGAATTATAAATGTGATTCCAGAAGGGTGGAGAGAAAAATAAATTCTGTATGTCTATGTGTTACATATGCTGAAATGCTGACAAGGGCTTCTATAAATGCCTTGTGTGGTTTTGCTGGAATTGCTCAGATTATCTATTATCACTACACAAGTTTAAAAATGATGTATTTTTAATGCTTTGTGGACATGTCAGGTTGTTTACATCTCTATTATGAGCCATCTGGCCCACTCCTAACCACTCCATATTTTTCTCAAATATCATTTCATCTAGCAGAAAAGCCGTAAGGTTCCTGACTGTTATCAAGTATGATACAGGTTGACTAGAAAATGCTGGATTCCAGTGTGTCATGGCACTTCTTGCTGGAGTGTCAGATGTTATGGAGAGGTTATCTCTCCTGTGATGTGTTCTGAGTTCCAAGGACAAAATGATAAGTATGACTACAGGAAGTTATTATTGATTTTTCATTTGACGGAATTATAGAGCAGTGGAAAACATACTGCAAGCCAGCCACCGTGCAAAACATTACTGATATGTCATGGTAAAGGTGACAGACAGGACAGACACCTCGCTTGCAAGGAGGTTTCATCTAGGCAGAAGGTGGCTATAATGGTGACTAAATACAGGGCATATTGGGAAATACGCAGCCATAAGTTGACACAGAGGGAGAACACAACGAGGATAAAGTCACAGAGAACAGTAACTCATGGGCCTGTGTGTTCTGGTCACATTGTAAAATATAGCTGAAATAGACGTATGGAAGAGAGTCCTTTGAAATATTCAGCCTGGCTTGAGAAGACACAGCAGAGCTAAGACATAGACCCACCCACATCACCTGATGCTTGCACTCCCTCCTCATATTCAGAATGCCAGAATTCTGATAAAAGAATTTAAATAAAAACCAAAGGTCAAGCTCATTTTTACTTACTCTCCATGCATTAGCACCTGAAAATTGTTTAAAACTAAGCAACTAAACGGTTAGTTGAAGGTTATGCACACTTATTCAAATCTGATTATTTAACTTTAGTAGTCATAGTTTTCAAATAGGAAGAAAGAGTGACATTTATTAAATTTACCCATTATTGGCTCCTCAATAAATAAAGGAAACCATCAATACCTTCTGAGGATTTATTTCTCTATCTTGACTCATAGAAAGGCACTATATCTCATAAATGAAATCTATAGGTAGAGCAGTAAGTGAGGGATTTAGATTTCCTCAATCAGAAAAGCAAAATGTTATTTAGAAAGGTATACCCACCCCTTTCCTCCCAAGGAGGCGTCTCTCGACAATAAGAAGTAGTGGGGAAGAGAATGGAGAATGCCATATTCAGTGCAAGGATAAACACACTTGATGTTTCCTGGCAGACGCTGCTGGTACAGGAGAGTAGAGAAGTGCTTGCTTGGTAGTTCTTGGTTCCCAACTTCAATGGACTGTGAAACCTAGGGAAGCTAGGGGTGACACTGGGAATCTTCTTTCATTGTCTAACTCATTACTTTGCTGTGGGTTTTCCTAAGGTCCACCTTCCAGGGCCAGATTTGCAGGCCTCTGCCATTTCTGTCTGGCAATTTTATGTTGGATATGGGGATCTAAATAAAAAATTTCTGCTTGTGAACCAATAGTCATCTCCCCAACTCTTATGTCTTATTTCTACCATTAACAAATGTCTATTTCATGGTCTGACTGTACACCTTGGAAAAGGATTTTAGACAACTTCTCTAGCAGTGAATCTAAAGGATACTAAAGTCTGAGAATCTCTCATTTCAACTGTCAGATGAAATGCATATATGAAAATCAGTGATGATAACAACACTAGAAACACTGCTAGAGATGTATTCAACACCAGGAAGTCAGGAGACCAAGGGGTGAATTTGAGCTGAAGAAGTTAAAGTAAATCTTAGATGACAGGAAGAATTTTATCCAGTGATAAAATTGGGCCTACTTTGTGAAGAAAGGGCAAAAAATGAAGTCTTCAAATTGAAAGAGTGAGGAAAAGGCAAGAACAAATGTCATGTTAATTTTAGTAAGTCAGTTAGAATGTAAAGACTGCATCAAAGTGGCCCATGTTCAGTTCTACAGATTTGCAAACCCAGAAGTCATTACGTTAAGAGTTCAGTCTTATCACTGTGAAAAAATCTGTTATTTTTATTGGGTTGAATACTGATTCTACAGTCACTATATATATGCAATATTTAGTTCATGATGTAAAATAAAGGAAGGTTGTAAGAATTTTTGGAACCGTTCAACAAGAGTGATGGGTTAGAGACCTGACCCTGACTCTGAGGTTTGTAATAGTATAATAGTGGCAGGAGTATCAAGGAGACAACCAACAGCTTTCTGATTGGATTCAAGACCCACTTGTCAGAAGGGTACACATCCCTGTTACCATAAACTAAAACAAGAACCTATTTTTAAAAAATGAAAGGAAAATAATCTATATGGGAAACGCCAGTAAACCTATGGGTAGGAAGACAGTACATCAAAGTGCTCTGTTGGTAGCTATTATTATATCATAGAATGGGCACTTACAGTGGAAATCTTTGGGTCTAAAGCTGACTTAGTGAAGGGAAATGCACATTTCAGTGGGGTGGCCTGCAGAGAGGTAACTTGTTATACCATGGAGGTCTGGGCACCCACAGGAGTTGATAGGTAGAGTGAAACCTGGAGTCCATAGAAGCACACAGGTAGAAGGGTGGAAGGGAGAGGGAGAGAATGGTGAAGGGAAGGGAGGGGGTAGAGGATAGGGTGAAGGAAGGGAAGCTGGGATGAATACTCAATATGCTTGTAAAAGTAGAAAAATAAAAAAAAATTAAAAAAATTAAAAAAGATCACCAAAGATGCTCAAGCACTCTACAATAGTCATTAGAGTTTAGAATATTACGAAATTCCAGGGCTTTCATTATTTATAAACTTGTATTTCTTCCAGTCTTTCATTTCACTGGCCCAAGTTATTTCCTAAACCACATGTAAAAGTATCTATTGCTACCATAAAATAAGTGTTTCCAGAAAAAAAAGTTTTTAACTTGACTTTTCTTCCATTAAATAAAATTAGAAAATATGGAAAAATAGGAAAATGTATGCTATTCTCTCTTTCTTTAACTCTCTCTCTCCTTCTCTTTCTCTCTCTCCCTCTATGTATGTGTATAAACCACATAGACATCTTTTGTTCAATATTAATTTTTTCTTTGTAGGTTTCCAAAGAAGTAAAGAATGAACATGCCAAAGGATTAATCAACCAATTTACAGAAAAAAATTACATCAAGACATGCACATAATGTTTTCTCTAATATATGTAGAAATACTGTTAAGCCTTGTGATAATTCACACTTAGAGATATCTTGTATATTGATGCAGCTCTCAGTTACTATCAAATCACATTGGAACTGTCTGCTCTGCATTTTTGGCTTGGTTGCCAAGACTCTGGTCAAAACTGGTGACCATTACATTTCCCCTTCTTCCTCTCTTATACTCATCTGGAAGATGATGTTTGAGATAATTGTAGATACAGTAAGATCTGAAAGTACGATCAGAAATGAGCATGCCTAATGAAACTGTTCACATAATTCCAGGCTGACAGAAAATTGTTCATTATAAAATATTCAGTTCACAGACTAGTACTTTTTGGGAGTAAGGGAGAAGAAGGTGGAAAACACTAGTCGAATGGTTTAATAACTATACCAATATATATACTATATCCTATAACTGTAATATGTAAAGAACCTATAGATGACTCCAAGGAAGTCATTCAAAATTGGAACAGGAGGCAGGCCATTCAACAGTCAATTCTGGTCTAGTTTGTTTTCTAGTGCTTTTCTTAGCTAGTGTTTGAATTGTTTTCCCTGTGGCATCAGGATGTATAATACACAGACCTATGTTGCATAGGATACAGCAGAGCTCAAGGTTAAATCTCCTAGTGACAATCATTAATTTAAGAAGCTGAGTCAGAAAGGAAATGGTTCATTTTAATGCTGCAGACTCTATGCCTGATATACAGAGATATATCTATCATTCATTTCCTTAGAAAATAGGTATATGACAGTCTCTGTGTGTCAACCCGGTATTAGAGCCTATGGAAAAAGTGAAGACATATGTTAAGCCCTGCCTGAAAGTAGCTTATAATACTCACTGAATAAGAAATAAACACACATACACATGCATGCACACACATATATACATGCATGCATACATACACTGCATGCACACATATGCAGTGTCTTAATCTGTACACTAACAATGTCGGATGGTTTAAGTAGAGGGATGCCTTCCAAATGAAGTGGATTGAAAGTTGTCAGAGAATTGTAGTTTGGGGAATAAAACCTGAGTTGATCTGGCTATTGGGCTATCAAGTGCTTTGTGTACCTGTTTTTCAACTTCAGGGGATAAATGTATCAGCCTATGGCTCACTGAACATAGAACTGCAATGTCTGAATATGTGAACACATAGGTAACTCTGATGAAACTGGTATCCTTTCCTTTTCTTATTTGTTTGTTTTCTGTCTGAAGAAAAACACAGGGGTATGATACTTCTATTTTTTAGTAAACAAGGAATGGGAAAGAAATTTCTGATTAAAAATAACAATTGATTTCTCTTTATACTCATCCTCCAATCAAACTCTGTCTTCAGAGAGAGGTTCATAGCATTTATAAACCTTTAAAAATGTAAAAAATAATGCATAGCAAGAAGGTTGAATTGGAAGGTATTTTGATACGGAAATGCTTTTCTTGAACAGGCTTAAATTCAGAATTTGTATATTTAACAATAAAATAACTTTCAAAAAGAATAATATGTAATAATATGGCATGTGCTAAAAATAGTCCTGTGGTAATACTGCCAGTGTAAATGTTCTTTTGCCCAACCTCAGTCCTTTCCTTTAATTCAATAAGGTTTCTAGAACTGACAGTGTTTATTGTCCATCATTTCTTTAAGAACAAGAATGGTTTCTGTGTTGATAAGAATTATTAGCTTCTTATTCTCAACCTCTTTGGTTATTTTATATCCATTTGTGTGTAGATATTTTATTAATCTTATGCTTGGATTCAAATTCTACTTAATTCCATTGAAGACAAACTGTCTTCAATGGTATTATTTGAAAGACTATCAGTTATTATGCACTTATGGTGTATCAAGTATTGAGCTGAAATATACCCTGTAATTTCTCATACCTACCTATATACTGGAAACTTTACGTACAAGTTTACAGAGATGTTTGCCTGTGACCTGGGGATTCTTGTATTACAACATAACTAAGACCATGGCCAATGTCTCTATTCTAACTCTTAGCTTCACACTTTCAGCTATTAAGCTGAAATGCTTTACTTTATTCACTCCAATTCTTATCCTCTCTTTCCTAAAGGACAACATTTGCAGCTGAAACATAAGCACAAAACAGGAAAAGCCATGGGATCTCCTAGGTATATGCAATGCATATTTGAAGAATGACTTGGTATAAAGTAGAACAATGTTTCTTGTAATGTAGACAGTCTCCTTTGACTCCTACAAAGTCAGTTGAACCTTTATTTTCAAACCAGTTATCCTCCAAAGAACTGATTCATTATTTATGAAATGTGCAAAGTCCTGACTAAGTTCAGTGATTGGAGAATAGATTAATTGGGTATGGAAAGTTATGAAGCACTTCACTCAATGGGATTCTGAGTAATCCTATGAGGAGATATGTTTATTTTTGGTCTATTTTTCTGGTGGACTTCCTCTTATCTTTTGTTCTTTTATCCACTTTATCTTATTATTTACTGAATAAGACTAGATATTTTTATAAAATAAATATAATAGGCCGCAGTAGCTTAAACATACCATTCATCAAATGAGTGTATGATCAATATAATGGAAATAGTCATGCATGTCTGCTGTCAGTTCTTTCCTCAGGAGAAACTAATGAGGCAGCAGGCAGCTGTGGTTAGATTGGTGTGTTTTCTTTCTGCCTCTTCTCTCATCATCAGAAGGCTCCATTCAATGGATGATACCTCCATGATCACCCTTGCCTTCTTGCATTCCCCAGTTCTGTTCCTCAAGCTAATGTTAACAGGGAGTATCATAATGAAAAAATGCTTGACCCTGAGTATACCATGCACCCTCGGCAGGCCCTGTGTCCCATTCGGGATGCATGTGTACATTTCATGTCGAATGTGTTGCAATTTGGCTGCATGGTGGCTGATAAATCACTATCAAATGGATTAAGGTAACAAGGGGTTTATTTTCTCTTATGATTATCTGGTTACAGTTCTCAGTCCATCTTAAAAAGAAAGCTCATACCAACACCAGAGACAAGGGAACTGGCCACACCATCTCTACATAACAGCTGAAATAGGGATGATCCTTAATTGCCAGACTAGCAATGTCTGGCCAAGTGTACACAAGGATACCAACTCTCTCAACTAACTGTTTGATTTTTGTTCTAGTCCCACTCACTATGGGCTGGGTCTTCCCCAACAGCTAGACAATTTCCTGCAAGTTTGTTCTGGGCTTAACTCAACCATTAATTCTCTACAAATGTGCCCAGAGTTCAAACCCTCAGCTGTCAAGTTGTGCCTACCTATGACAGAGCGATAACACTATGCTGCACAACCAGCAGAAAAATTTCCACATCCACTGTCTATATATTATATATATGTATATAATATATTATAAAGGCATTAACCTGGTAGGTGGGGTATTAAAGGCTTTTCAGGAACTGAACACTAACTGAAAATCAAATATTTGGGGGTTTAGATGATTATATCCAGCATTCATACATTAGGGTCCCAGGAAGAAAAGCAGGGTCTTTGGAAAAAGACTAAATTTGGAATCCAGTTCCACTGGATTGCAAGAATGTAACTTAAACTTGAAGCACCTTAAGTTCTATTATGCAAAAGGAATCTAATACCTAAGTCTATTGTAACTGAAAACAAATTAGCTGTATTTTACAAGGATGTATACAATGCAGTCAGTAAACACTAGTGATTTCCATCAGCAGCGTTGTGATTTTCTATTTGCTGATATCACATGCTGCCCTAGACACTGGGCAAAGATTTTACTCTTGCTATCTCAGTGTGGCGCTTCCCTTCAACGCTCTCATCCTCACAGATAAAGTCCATAATTCCTGTTGTCCAGATAAGTTTCAGAGATCACTCAAGCGTCAGTGCTCCCCAGCCCTTCATGTGAAGTAATTCCCTTCCCTTGTGCCAGGGGAACAGAAAGCAGGTAGCCAAGTGTAAATGCAATGCTTCTTGCAAAATCATGCTCTAGTACCAGGATTTATTTTTGTATCACTTAGTCCAACTAGACAGCTTAGCTGAAGCTAAGTTCCAGTTGACATCTTTGAGAGCCTTCTTTTCCCACTGTAAACTTGAACACAAAGGGTCAAAGCATAACAGCTCACTGGGCACCATGAACAGATGTAGGTTGAAGGTTCATGTGATGAACAGCAAGCATGACTAGTTTTATTTATACCAAAGAAAAGTCTATTCTTTACAAGAAATAAATCCCAAAAGAAATGAGGACAGCTTTTGAAACAAATCAATAACATTACTGAAAACAACCAAGAAAAGTTCTGCTTCAATGACCAGATAACACCAAAAGGAATTAATTTTTATTTGCTTTATTTAGTCCTTCTAGGGAATGTGTATTATAATATCTGAACAATGAGAGAGAGAGAGAGAGAGAGAGAGAGAGAGAAATACAAATACCTTGATCCTTATCCTATAAACCTTTTCAAGTGGCAGCTGGTCATTAAGCTCTACTATGTAAAAGGATGTACTACCTAATTCTTTTGTCATTGAACAAATTATTAACTCTCTATTTCTTTGACATATACAGTGCAGTCAGTAAAAACTAGGGATTTACCATCATTGTGGTTTTTTGTTTGGGATAACAGCATTACTTCTGTTTTTCTGGAATAAATGAATTTGAAGGATAATAACTACCTGTGGCCATGACAAAAAGTCGATCATGTTTAAAAATAACCATGACAATTTCCTGAACACTTGTCTTATATCAGGCATCATTCTAAACTCTTGACATTTTTTTCTCTTACATAATCCTGTCTGTATACCTATGATATCTAAGTTGTTTCTTTTCCTCACTTTTAGAGAGAGATAGAAAATCAGAAATTATGTGTTGAAGAATGCACAGGGAATTAAAAATGAAATAGTGCTGCAATCCAAATCTAATTTCTAAATCTGTGGTTTTAATTCTTTCACCAAATGCAACTGGAAAAGACATTCGACATAAGCTAGCATAACTTGCTCATCAGTAATGTAATACAACTTCATCATGCTGTGAAGAGGAAAATGAAGTGCAGAGCGCTGAAGTGATTTGTTCGGATTCACACGGCTGTCTGGTTAACACTCTAGGGCAAGAGTCAGCTCTGGTGATGGCCACTAGGGTCAAGAAATACCTTTCCCCTGAGCCGTACCCAGAGTTAGTTCTGACAAACTTCCTGTCTGCTTTTTGAATGTACACTCATTTTTTCTTTTACTTTATTTCTTTTATTAATATATTTTTTTAAAAATTACCAAAAAATGGGTTAGTGCCCCTTCCCTTCCCGCTTTCCCCCCTTCCACTCCCAACTTCTCTTCTCTTCCTCAGTCCATTCTTTTCCTTCCTGTTCTCATGACTCCCTGCATGTGTGGATCACAGGACTCACTTCAGGTTATTTGCACTAGTAAGGAACTGCTTCTGTGGCAGTTTAAGTAGTTCTTCTGTGGATAAACCCACTAGTGGCAATGCTCCCCTTCACCTGTCCAGCGCCTGCCTCTATAAATTCATCAGCATGCAGCTACTTTCCCTAAAGTTCTTCGATGGTTTCATTAATAATTTGTCTACTGCTGGACATCTAGGTTGATTCCATTTCTTTGTCACCCACTGTGTACATCTGGTGGGGAAAGATCTCATTGCATTGAGTTCTGAGTACAGCAGCCCTGTTGTGACAGGAATGATCTGGCCTGTATGTATCTCCTCACCTTTTTGTTCTTACAATCTTACCATCCCTCTGCAAGGTTTCCTGAGCCATAGGATGGGAAGATATTTGGATGGCCTGATTAGGGTTCAGCATTTTGGGGTCTCTGATAATCTGTGGTTTTCTACTTCACTTTTCTTCTATTGCAATAGGCTGCATCTTTGTTGAGTGTTGAGATCTTTTCTTTCTTTTTTTTAAGATCTTTTCTTATCTAAGGATATAATGAGAGGTGCTTGGATGTTATTTTACTAACAGGTATTTATGGTTAATTCTAAAACATTTGATGCTTTCTATTGTCTATTTTCTCCCCTTCCACTGTTATTTGGACAGGTTTACAATATTGGGCATGTATCCCCTGACATTAAGGAAATGGGAGTTAGAAGATAGTTCCAAGGTAATTGGTTACTTGAAGGCTAACCCCAAATCTTACTGTGTCCTACATCTGTTCTTCCCTCCCCTGTAAAACTTTCTTTTCCTTATAAATGCCTTATTCATCTATTTGCCTGTGTTCTATTGTCTCCATTATTTTGGGATCTTCCACCACACCATTAACTCATGTTCTTTTGCCCTTTGTGGGTATTATAAGAGTTTATGTTTGATTACATCACTCTGAAGGTTTAATACTAGATTTCACTTATAAGAGAGAACATGTAGTACTCTACATCTGGAATATTTTGTTCAGTATCATTTCCTCCAGCTCCATCCATTTACCAGCAAATTTTATTAATTCATTTTTTTCCAACAGCTGAATAGTATTCCATTATACATATGTACTACATTTTCTTTAGTAATTTGTCTACTACTGGACATCTAGGTTGCTTCCATTTCTTTGCTATTGTGTATATAACTGCTATGAACATGATTGTACATGTGACTCTGTAGCAGGACACAGTGTTCTTTGGGAATATTCCCAGAAATATGGTATTTCAATTTTTAACTTTTATAGGAACCTCCAAACTGATCTCCAAAGGGGTTATATAAGTTTATATTCCCACAAGCAACATATGAGGGTTCCCTTCTCTCCATATCCTGGCCAATATTTATTGTTGTTTGTATTTTGGAACTAGCCATTCTGACTGGAGTGAGATGATATTGCAGAGTGGTTTTAATAACTCTTTTTTTACACTGCTTAAGAGAAAGAAGGAAAGAGAGGACAGTCAGGGACAGAAGCGTGAAGAAAATAATAGAAGCCCATCGAGGGAAACAAGAAGGCATAGAAGGAAGAAAAGATAGGGAGGAAAGAAATTGAAATTCAGGAAGTTGATTTTCAGATTCAGGTAAGTTTGAAATAAACAGTCAGTTTTATACATTGGAAAGTATGAGTCTGAGTCCTCTGCTGCAGGATCATGATCAGTCAGCAGGTGTGCAATGCAGATTCTAAAGGAAAGCACACTCTCCTTAGACAACACCTGATATTTGAAATGAAGAGAATTCATGTATCCTTATAAGTTGGTACCTATAAAAGAGTTGAAGACGATGCCCTTATTTTCATCATAATATATTCACTCTGTATTAACCAAGTGTGGAGACTTCACAGGTCAAGTTATGTCCATGTTCTCAATGTTTTGTATTCTCATATATTGAGAAATGATAAAAATGTTATCTCAGAGCTGATATAGTAGAAAAAGATGAACATTATAACAAACATCTCTTATTTGAAGGAATTATGACTGAGATTCTTGGACGTCTCATTAATCCTTAAACAGGCAGTTTGCAAATACTACTGACCCATCACTCACAGTTCAAAACCTGTCCACATTTCTGTATCAGTTAGCTATATATCACGATGAGAAAACAACTGACTTAAACAACGTAAGGAGATGAAAACATGTGTTTGGCTAACATGCTTTAGATGTCCTGTCCTTAGCTTCATGCAGGATAATATAGTGGCAGGAGCAGTTGGTGGATACATACATATATGGTATTTATGGAGTGTATGTGTATATACATATATACTTCTTTAATTCATGATGAACAGGAGTAGGGGGGTCTTTCGCATCTTATCCTCAAGGTCTCATCCCTCTGACTTACTTCCTATAGCTAGGTTCCTACTCCTAAAACTTCCATTTATTCCATTTGTAACACATGACCTGTAGGGGACAATTCACATTTATCCAAATAACTTTTTCTCTTTAATTGATTCTCTCTACATCTTCTTCCTTCTTCCTTAACTCTACTGCCTCTGTCATGGTTTGAAATGTGGGAAGTCCCACATAGGTTCATGTGCTTGAATCCTTACTTTTCTGGCAAGATCATGGTACTTTTGGGATGTGGAACCCTCCTGGAGTAGGGCAGTTACAGAGGTTTGGCCTTGAGGTTTGGTTAGTCCCACCCTGCTTGAGTGAATGTATCTGCTCTTGAATGCAACAGCTCTCAGCCTCCATGAAGGGCATAACATTCACTATTTCCAGTTTCTGCCAGTTAGCCATGCCTTTCCACTATAATGCACTACATCTCTTCTCTGGAACCTTAAGCTGACTAAGGCTCCCCTTTTCCCTTAGGTTACTTGACTTTCTCACAGCCACACAAAAGAATAACTGGTACACTCTCTAAAACTTCCTTTGCATCTTCATTAGCTAATTTCTTTCCCGAAGATACTCCATCACTTTCTTGCTCAATGGCCATTCAATGAATAATAGTGTGCTTATTTCAAACATATTTTCACAATCATGTTCTTTGCCTCTTAGTTTCATTGCTATTTTAGCTTTGTTTTTTGGGACCTGTCTATGTAGCTAAGACTGACCTGGATTCTTCTATGTATCCAGACCAACCTCAAACTTTCAATCAATCTTCCTCACCTTCCTGGATGCTGAGATTATAGGCATACACCACCATTCCCAGAATTTTTTACTCTTTTTCATGAAAGTCTTAGAGAATGTGTCTGCCATGTCAGTGCAGGGAATATTTAAAAAGAAATTATTGACCTCACATAATAATAGGATTAGCTTAAAATGTAGCAATTATGTTTGCTCTTATTAGAAGAGAAGTTAAAATTTTATAACATATGTAGAAATAGTGGTTGCAGGCAGAACTGAAGAAAGATGCATTTGACTGAAAAATTTGTGCTTTACTAGAAACCAGAATCCAACAGCAACCTAACGTGCACCTGCTTTGAGGTTTTAATTGATGATTTCATCCAATGTGCTTTTAATTGAACCATTTACTGATGTAAATTACTATTGTCATCATTAGCCTTATTGTTATCAAACTATTGCAAAGTATAAACTTGGTGCTAGACATTTTGTGAAACATGGAAGAAGCTATGGTAATTAATTATAATTTTAAAAATCTTTGCTTCGCTGGCAAAAATCACTGAGCAAACATGATAGCAGAAAAGTAGCTATTAGTTAACAGGTATATTAATCTGACTACCTTACCTTTCACCCTGGACATGCTTGTGGGCAAAAAACAGGAATAAACAGTCAGGAGCTACCACTGTGCCAAATAAAATTTCTCCATACATGTGCAAGGTAGGAGTGCAAAATTGCCTTTGATATGCCTCTTGATTGAAACACTCGTGCCACAAAAGAAAATAGAAGAAAATCAGAAGGATGCTTAAAATGATCTTGTCACTGATTTCGACCCTTAAATTCTGCTACCTACCATTCTCATGTCCATCTAAAATTTCTACACAAAATTAACAACACAAAATTGAGCCATTCTCCTGTGTCTTCATAATTGTATTTGAGAACCATTTATTCAGTGCTTCTTAGTCACTGTGATAAGTTTTTCTTTCTTTCTTGCATGTGTGTATGTATGTGTGTCATGTATACATGAAAGTATGAATGTTTGCATTTGTTTGTCTACATATATACAAGGGTATTAGTGAATTTATATGGAAACCCGAAGCTGATATAGTCTTGGGGATCTTCTTGATTACATTTTTTTGTTGAAACTGGATATCTCACCTGAAGTCAGAGTTCACTGATCAGCAAATGTAGCTACCAGGTTTCTCTGGAGATTCCCTGTCTCTACCTGTTTCTGGAGCGCTGGGATTCAGGTAGCAGCTATTCCTGCCCATATTGCCTGTGGAAGTTTTTGGCTTCTTAACTCTGATTTTCATACTGTCATGGCAAGTGTTTTTTTCCACTGAGCCATTTCCCCAGCCCTCCAAGTGTTTTCTATATATTACATTACTTAGAATCCTCATAAGCCAGTAGGTTGGCAGGTTTATTAGTTCTATTTTACAATATGGAAACCAAGGTTCAGTCCAATAAGTTAATTCGCTTAAAAGCCTTGTGGAAGTAAGTGATAGGACTGAGATTTACTCTAAGATACTTATGAATGTCTTCCCAGTAAAATTCTTGAATTCCCAAAGAAATATTTGCTTTCTAGGATCTGAATGCCCTGTTCATTTCTTATGTTACATAGAACAAATTAATGAATTTTACCATTGAAGTATTTTAAAACTTAATTAATTTGGCTATGTGAACATTCACTTACCATGGGTCCTTTTGAATTTATTGCTTTAGTATCTGCACAACACATCTCCATGAAAGGCTCTTGTGGTTCGAGTTGACTGACAAGGCCTGATTTAAGTCACATGATTGCCTGATTCTCAATCCCTAGATAAGAGAATGCTGTCATTGTACCAGAATAACATTCATCTGAAGCCAGCCCCCATAAAAACTATCCAACTCCATGCTGCCTTTCTTTATGACCAGTAAACAGTTGTAAGCATGCTGGGAATTCAAAAGTAATTAAAACCTGGCACCTGCTCTTAAGAAGCTTACAAAAGAGGAGAGGTTGGTTTTGCTTGAGTGAATCTAGCGGTGAGTAGGTTATCAGGGCTGCAGGAAAATAAAACCTTTTGAGCTATTCATGAAAGGATCAGCAGAACTCGAGAGATGTGTGCACTTTTTTTTAATTTTGTGAGTATGGGTGTGTGTTTGTGCGTGGCTGTGTGTAACAGAGGACATTTGAGTGTGTGTGCCTGTGGAGGTCCAAGGGTGACATCAGGAATCATCCTGTATTGGCCCACCTCCTTATTCCTTTGCTCAGGTTTTCCAGGCTCTGCCTTCCAGAGCTGGAAGTGCAGGTCACTTCCATTACCACCAAGTATTTTTAGGTGAGAACTGAAACTTGAACGTATATCCTTTAGCTTATGAGGCAAAGGTTAAATTCTTGAGCCATCTCTCCAATCCCATGTGCTTGAATGTTGACGAATAATCAAGTACAAGATCTAAAAAGCAAAATATAGATCATAGCAGACCATGTAGTATAGGTCAAGTACATGAGGAACTGAAGTTGCCCCTGGAAGGCTGAATGTGAGGGAGTTAATAAGTTCCAAAGAAAAATACAGTCTTCGAGGTTTTAGGAGCATAAGTGCTGAGAGATTGTGGGGAACGGAGTAATAAGGGCACATTTCTGAGCAGTGTAATATTGACATCACCATGAAAAGAAAATGCTAATTGAGAGAAACTGCAGCCAGGAGATGAACCAATAGGATTTTCCTGTGGGTTAGTGACACAAATGTATTTCTGGGCTAAGGAAACAGTGGTGAGGGAGGAAAGACATGAAGATGCCATGAGCTTTAAGAGTAAAACTCAAGTGAAGGGGGAAGGGAGGATTAGACCTGCTCAGAGTTCTTGCCTATGGAAGTCAAGCAGAAGACAGGAGACTGCCTGTGAGCCCAGTGGATGATGAATGTTGTTGGATGGTATTAGTTTGCAGCAGGCATCTGTGCAGGATGATAGGAAAATTCCTCATTAATTATCATCTCTAGCGCTTAATGCAAATGACAGAGTCACTGTTCAGAGCCCTTGTGAAATAAACCACTGTGTGTTTCTAGCTTCCCAGTTGTGTGATATATCAAGAGTGAATTCCAGTTGGAGTGAAGCAAGGTTGTTCAGAAAGACATGAAACAATACTACATGAACTTGCACAGTGAATTCAGCAAGGGAAGAAAGACTCCCAAACAGTGCTTCCTTTAACTGTGAACATCCAGGTTCCATTTGAAAACATACTTCTTTTGTCACAGTGCATGAAAATAATTTCTGACCAACTTGTCTCTCCAAATCGGTGAGCTTGGGTTTAGTGAGAGACCTTGTCTCCAAAAACAAGCTGAAGAAGCAACTGAGGAAAAGCATATGTGCACATGTGGACATACACATGCACAGACCACCTCACGTGGACCTGTACACACATAGAAAACCAAAATAATTAATTGCTTATTTAAAAGGTTTGATTCATCACAAAGATAAATATTATGTAGTGTTTATGAAGAATCATTTGGGGCTTGGCTACTTATGGTTTCAACTTCAGTGAGAGTACTTCATGAACATCCTTTCTAGAAGTCGCACAGTGAGAGGAGTTGACTCCACTCTATCAGGTCATAAATCCTAAATTCCTAGGTCACAGGTGTGATTCTGTCACTCCAACCTTTTCTCATGGGGCAGAATCACCCACCATCAAGTGTCTCTCTTCACGGAGCAGAAACTCAGCACCATTTGGTGCATCTTGCAGAGCTCACGCTCCACCAAGGACAGACGGCTTTCAGTCTCTGCTCACCTCACCTAATGGACCCTTGTGGCTCAGCTGGAGCAACCGTCCCCTAGATTCTGACATCTTTGAAACCCAAGCACATCTCAATAGAGCATCAGTGCTGTCAGAATGGCCCCTGATGATTCCTTGTCCTCCTGTTCCATCTCTCACATGCTCTTGGACTAGTGTTTACTGCATTTATTTCCCCTTCCTTTGGTTGGTCCTGCCCAACCTTTTCTTTTTGTCATCCCTGGCTTTCATTGACCTCCACTTATCTAAATCTTGTGTACGTGTTATCATTTCTTTAATAATGCATTGCTCTCATTCTTGGTGGTGCGCTGGCTCTGTTCTGCCTGCTCAAGCTGCTGACTTGGGTTTCCTTTGAAGTCTAAGGACATTCTCAGCTCAGCAGTAGATTTTTAGCTGCTTTGATGTACTCCTCTTATTTTGATTTGATGTGCACTATGTTCCTTTTATGTTCAAGAAGAACCACACAAAGAAATGTCCCTCCTACTTCTCGTATCTCATTTATGCCTCGCACCCTGGGATGTGTTTATGCAAAGGGAGTGGTTCTTCTAACAAGGCATAGTATCATTTTATGATAGAAAAGAAAATAAGAACTAGCATGCTGCATCATGATCGTTCATAAGGTCTTTGGAGCTTGTCATCTCTCCCTTTTGCTTTTGCACAAATGCTTCTTTAAGGTAAGGAGAACTGGCTGAGGAGAGAAAACAAGTCAAATAGTGAAAGAGAGTTGATACTTGAAAAACAAATATGGGTCCTTTGATTAAATGTTCTATTAATATTTTGTTAAGCACCTAGTGAAAACTAAGTACTGGGGAGATTTGTTGTGAAGCCAACTGTTTGTGGAAATGATATCCAAGCTACCTGTGGATTATTCGAGCAATATAATGACTCTCCTGCGGGCTTGATGGAAGGAAATAGATAAAGGGTAATTCCACCCTGAACTTCCATCATTCAGCTTCCTTCTGTCCACTAACATCTGGCCATTAGTACCATTTAGGTATTTCATTAGGACAGATAAACAACAGATAAACGAAAGGATCAAAGCATATTTTATTTTCTAACCAGCCTTCACTGTTAAAAACCTTTAAAAGAAACTTATGCTCACTATTGGGCTTTATGGATAAGTATTTTATTCACTTAAATTTAGTTAACCAGGTATCTTAGTAACATAAAACTAAAACTTGTTTAGAAAATCTATTGCTTAACTTTTCTTAAATTATAGTCTCTTGCATTTTTTGAATCCCTTGGTAGGAAGAATTTTAAATCGAGAATTGTTTTTGCAGTACTCAAATTATCTATGAATTACCTGTGTAATGCATATTCCATTCGTTGGTATCTCATTTCAGTAGGAATTGGTCATTCCACCCAGTGGGCAGATGAGGCAACGGGGGCACAAGCATCAGGGTTTTATTCCAACCCAATTCAGTGCTCCTTATGGGGCATCTATTTCAATTTCATGCCTCTTTTTTTGGTGTGTGGTACATATATATGTATATGTGAGATCACATCTGTGTGAGCTCCCATATATGTGCACTTGTGCACATGTATGTGGATATACAAAGCTGAGGACAGGAATCTTTTTAGATTGCTCTTGAATTTAAATATTGTGAAGTAGGTTATCTAATCAAACCTGGAACTCATCTGTAGAGCTAGTTTGGCTAGCTAGATCATTCTGGGGAGCCCCAGGGTGTGTCTTCCATGGGTGGAGTAACAGACAGACTGGTACATTTACCAACATTTTCCTTGAAAACTGGTGAGCCAAACTCCAATCTTTTTGTTTTCATAACAAGCACTTTAACCACAGAGCCATCTACCCAATATGGCAATATTTTTTTTAGTATGCGACATTTCATTTATAAGTAATTACTCATTGAATACACAACAGACTGATTATTCAACACAATATACCTAATTCTTAAACAGTATACGAATTAGAATATGGTTGAATTTTTGTTATCATTGATGAAAAATGCATATACACAAAGACTGTAGAAAGCATCATGATTATTTTTAACCTGTTATTTAAACTCAATTATGGATTCTTTTTCTGAACATGATGATTTAATTTGATCATCAGTAATAATCATTTAAAACTTCTTATACTTGACCAGTTTGTTTTTATTCCCTCACAACTACTAATCAAATAGAATTCTTGCAAATTTTTGGATATAAACTTTGATAACATCCATATGCTAAAATTCAATTCTTGTTTCCTTATTATAGAGACCATGGAAGCATGGCCCAAGTAGATCAGGTAGTTACCTACACCTAGCGGAAAAGACCACAC
This sequence comes from Typhlomys cinereus, assembly GCA_023101885.1. NCBI lineage: Eukaryota > Metazoa > Chordata > Mammalia > Rodentia > Platacanthomyidae > Typhlomys > Typhlomys cinereus. The sequence goes on from JALPQD010000014.1 coordinate 10,428,935, forward strand.
ACATAAGGAAGAGAGAGATATAAATTGAGAGTAGGGATTCCTAATATAATATGACATAAGGCCATTCTGAAGATTGATGAACAGAATGTCCTGAAGAATCAGAGAACTTTAGAAACTCCTAGAAAGTGCCAAGCAGTCAAACAATCTGTATTTAGAGCAAGACATTAAAATATTTTATATCTTTCTTTCTATAGCCTTTGGATTTATTAGCAGGGTTAACTAGCTCTACTTGGAATGCTGTGAAGCTTTATCCATGTTCAAATGGGAATAATTATGATACCTGAGAACATTTGGCACTGTCTACAGATACTTCTTGTGCTCATCACTGAAGAGTGCTGTTATCATGAAAAAGTTCATGAATGCTGCTAAACACACAGGTCAGGCTCCTGCACCATTCACAACTCTAACCAAGATCGCATATGTTACCCAAAACATCAGTGGTACCTACTTTGAGGATCCCAACAGGTTTCAGACAAACAAATAGGTGATTACAATTACTCGTAAAACTCTTTTACTCATATATCTTTTTTTTTTAATTCACAATGTATCCTAATATAACAGTGGTGATACTCTATGTGGATTATTTTTTATTGCTAAGTCATTTATTTTTACTTTATCCATGTGCATGAGTATTAATAAACCAGAAGTTTTCAAATTTTCTTTCTGGCTAGAGACTTTTTGAAAATGTAAATAACATGAGAGCTTAGACTTTTTGTATAATATTTGCCAAGGTTTTCACTAAAAATTTTTTTCTTAAAAGTGAGTTGCTGTGCACTGTTTTTTTTATTAGCATTCTATGCATCACATACCACACCACTGCTCCGAACCTCCCCAGTCCCTTCTTCCTTTGGGATATGTCCTTGATTCTTGACTTTTGCTTTCATTGATCTACCCAACACTTTTGCATGAATTGTTACACCAGGAGTGCATGTGTATGCCTGTGGTTTATAATCGGTTTGTTCTCATTTTCTGTTCTCTTACAGAGAAACACAGTGCTTGATGAGGACTAGGGGATTTGGGCATTGGGCACGTTTTTCCATTCTAAGACGATTTCCAAACTATAGTTTGTGCCTCTGGTATCATTAGCTTCTTCCCACATGTGGCGTATGGACTCACACTCTAGCCCCAGGAGGCCAGTATTAGTGCTGCTGCCTTTTCAATTCCTTCTTTGCAATCTGCTCACCTTCTTGCCTGGCTAACCTGTCAAGTCTTTGTCATTTATAATATTTCTCCTTCAGCAGTTTTCCCTGTTACCTTACTGATTGCTTTTCTGCACCAAAAATCTCTCAGCCACACATGCATCTCTCTCTCTCTCTCCGTGTGTGTGTGTGTGTGTGTGTGTGTGTGTGTGTGTGTGTGTGTGTATTTAATAGGCCTGTCTTCCTTCAGCAATATCCCTTGCACCCTCATTAACAATTTCCTGCTTTTGAATGTTTTTTTCCTATGGGCCTCACGGGCAGTCTGCCTGGCAGATTCCATGGCTTCTTTGTAGTCACTGCTGGATGAGAGAGTGTACACACACACACACACACACACACACACACACACATACACTCACACACACACACACAGACACTCTCTAATCCTGCAGCTTTGTCACCATTTAGAATGACTCAGATGCTTACCCAAGTCTGACTGGTATCACATCCCGTTCTTGGAGAGCTGAGCTGCCTTTTTCTATTTATCACTACGGTGAGAGCAATTCACCCTCTCAGTCTTCCCTCCTGGGCCACCTGCACGGCTGCCAGAATTTAGATTGATACTTGCCATTTCTGCCACCAGGTTTGTTTCGACCTCTCTGGGCATGTTCACTAAAAGGACCATCACTCTCGCTGCCTGGTGCTGGGGCAGGAAGCTCTATTATAGACTCTGTGTTGATCACTCTTGTGTCTGTCTATGAGCAGAAGTAACTGCCAAAGGAGAACTTCTATTAGAAGGCCAACCTCCTATTGAAGGCATATTTTTTGTGCCAACAGGACTAACAATGCCTCAGCAATGCTAGGATGTGTCCAGAGAACACCTTCCCCAAATGCACCCTCTATCTGTCTTTACTCTTTCTTTACAGCAGACATCTGTAAGCAATAGGGGAGTCTACAACACTGGGTCATAGAAGGCCCTTGGATCTCAGCTTAACTGCATCCTCGGGTTCTCTTTTGTAGGGGGAACCGAGCTTATCTAGACAAAAGGAGAAGGGAAATCCATTGACAATCCCCAAGCAATAATTATATGGATGTTTTGATAATAATGCCTGGAAAACTTACACTTATATAACTCAAACAAATGAGTCTACTGACACATCTTTTGTGACAAACATTATCAGGGAACATTGCGTTTGGAGAAATCTTTCTAGCTTCTCCCGGGCAGGAGACTATTGTGGCAAGGTTCTATATAATACTTTCTATTTTTGCTGCTCCATATTCTGCCCATGGCCCTTGGCATTATTGTGGGACCTTGTTATAAATGAATTTTTTTTCAGTCCTGAGACCTACGTCAGACCAATGAGTCACTGTCTACTTGTGGTCAAGTTCCTGCATGCTTCTTGCACACATGAAATTCTGTTACTTCATTTCATCCCCAGGAAAAGCTTTTGAGTAAATCACAAAATCTCCCATTTTATAGATGGAGAAATTGATGCTGGGCATGCTGAAGAGGTCTGTCCCATTGCCATTAGAGCATGATACTGTCAGTGCATTGGCATTCACCATTGTTTTATTTTTAGTAGTTTTAGATATAAAGAAAGAAACTGTCCTGGTTTCTTTGACATGGCAAAGTTCCACAAGAAAAAGAATTGTTGGTGCTTTGGATGACCAAGGCTATGAAAAGACAGCTGTTGTGCACCTAGTGAGAGTTGAAGGGTTTGGGATAGTTTGTAGTCATACGGCAGAATGAAGACACACTGGGGTGCTCCACAGACTGGCAGTCCAAAGATGGTCACAGCAAGATAAATTATCTGTTAAGGAGATAATTGCTATGGCCTTTCCACTGAACAGCAGCTGCAAATAGGTGGGAACAGATGGTGCCAGAAATAGTGGAAAGGTTGTGGGGCAGCCTCAGAGGGGTGGTAGATATTCTGGAGCAGCAGTTTAAGCAAGAGGAGCTCCTGGAGGCTGGAGCTCTGAACACCTATCTATATCCTACACAGAGTGTGGCTGAGGTCTCATTTGACTCTTTCTTGACCCAATGAAGATTGTGTACCTAAATGAAGAACTCAGAAGATTTATCTTCAGGTGGCAGATTTCTAGGCATACCACTTGATATTGGCTTGGGCATCGTCCATCCTAAAATAAATTTGAGCTAGAGGTAAAAAACAAACAAAAAACAAACAAGAGAAATTAAGAAATCAAGTCCCATGCCCCAGTTAAAATCAAAGTTATAAGCTCGATAAGCAGGAGAGTGTGAGGGAGTGGGATGCGTTGATGAACGGAAGGGAGAGAAATGGGGCGGAAGGTGGGTGGAGGGAAGAAGGTATGAGTACTCAACATGCTTGTAAAACTAGAAAAAAGTCATAGCTATATACTAAATCCTTGGCAACATGCTTCTTTGTTTTAAGCTTAATTATTCCTACTAATCTGTGCTATCAACCTATATGCTTTCATCACTTATAAGATTCTATTTGTATTTTGTTCAGTAATTAGAGAAATCATACTAGTATGTGTGTAGGCATGTGCACATAACACAGCACTTCTGGAATATTAAGATGATAAGTTTATTTGTGCTTGTTTTTCTTGCTGTACTTTCATAACCAAACCTAAAAGAAAAGGTATATTAATTTTAGATCTAATTTTCCTCCCCCATCTGGTTCATGTACTTTCAAGAAACAACAGGAAGCCCCATAAGTGTTGGGAAAAAATTCATCATTTTGCTGTGAAATAGAGGAAAAGTGTTTAGCCTGTGTTCTATATCTCATCAATAGGTTTTTTTCTAAGATTTCCTAGTTTCTGAAAAGTGGGAATTGAAACTCCCTCTAATCTGCTGCTATTCAGTTAAGACCATAAGTAGTTTACCAAAATGTAGTCCAATAACCCATTTACTGCATAATATATTTTATGGCATTTTAGCAGCAGGCTGTCTGCTGAGTTTAGAGGTGGAGTGTACAGTATGATAATGAAATCGTGGTGCCACTTGGAAATCTGAAGTGCTAAATAAATACAGAGAATGACTTTGTTATTGCACCCTTATTCCAGTTAGGTGTGAAGAATATGCATCTTAATTTCTAGTTCAGTCTACACAGAGAATTTATTTTTAAAGAGTCTTTTGTTTATATCACAACAAACTATAACTTTAAAATGGTTCAGTTTTCACATAATTTATTAAATTAATTTATTAATTTGCACTGCTGGAGACTGAAGTAGCATCTCACACATTAGACAAGCACTGTGATGCTGAGTTTAGTCGTCAGCCTTCATTTTGACATAACGTTGAGCTTTTGTTTAGAGCAGTCAGAGAACAATATTTTAAGTGATATGACCCAACTTTGTAAATATTTTCCAAGGGAAAGAGAATCTGTGAACAAATGAAATGTCCAAATCTCATGCAGTCAATGAAATTTCTCACACATGGCAAAGTTTCTCTTGCCCCTAACAATATTGTGTGTATCTAGAATGCAGGGGAGTAGTGAAAAATATGTGTGTGTGTGTGTGTGTGTGTGTGTGTGTGTGTGTGTGTGTGTGTTAGTGGTGGCGATAGTATTCTAGGGAACAAACAGACAAATCAGTATTATACTACAGTTTCCGAGAATGTAGAGGCCACTGGAATTGTTGCCTCGGTGCTTGGGGGTTCCTGCATCAATACATACAGGGACAGTAAACTGAGTTTCCTTATTGTTTAAAGTGCATATTGGGTAGAGAGAGTCAGTTTTGCTGTTGATATTTTAAGATACAAGTTCTACTGAAGCATTCACAGAAACTGATTTCTATTACATAGCAGACATCCATGGGATGTGACATAGAACTGGACCTATCAACAGACAGAAACATGTGTGATCTCTGCTGTGAAAGTTCATTAAGGGCATGGAGAAAGGAAAGAAAAAACATTTCATTTGAAAGTGCTCTGTGGAAATCCACAAGTGATAATAGCACAAGTGGTTTCACAGCACAATGGGAAGCTACTTCAAATATACCAGTCTTACAAACCTTAGACATACAAACTACTGGGGTTTACTTGATAGTGACTTAATGGCATATCTGTAGGTATATTCATTTTCCTAATTTTGCTTTAAGGGTAAAGATACAAGAAGTATTCAATAGCATCTTCCTATGATGTATTAATTATAAAGATGACTAAGAATTTATACTCACTTGTATTTTTTTAATCAATGGCTTTCAGAGTTGCTGGAAGTAGTGACAGATGTCCATTGTTTAAGGGCTTTTATTTAAGAAACAGCAGTCTTTACAGCAAGACATCAAAGGAGAAAATTGAAGAAATAAAGAGAAAATATTCTGGAAAAGTGGCTGAGATTTAAGAAGCACAAATGCCTGTGTTGATTGGTACAGGAATCTGTACTGCCCTGCCTAGTTCACTGTCCTCAAGATTCATGAAATAGAGCTGTTCTTAATTTATTTTATTTGTACTGTAATTTTAATCTGGAACACATTGTTATTTAAAGATCTACTACCATAAAACAATAAAATATAACTAGGATATAATTATCTCCTTTGAATGACCAACTCTGTCTTTTCTCTTGTATTCAAGGAATTTCCTGATGAATTTTTAAACACTAATATTTTCATCTTCTTTAGCCTGACATAGTCATTTTGGAAACTTTGCATTTGCTGAGATATTTTCTGGTAGTGGTTGATTTGATTAGTGGCCTCCTTTTTACCCTAAAGATATAGAAGGAAGTATTCCAAGTACCCAGGGGATTCTAGTAAGTAATAGCAAACAAAAGTTCATGACAGGTCAGGTCTCACCAAAGGGAAATTAAATGTATTATTCTCACACAATAAGGTAGTGAGGCATCCACTTTTTTCCTTCTTTTTCATTCTAATGAGTTTACTGTGTAGTAATGAAGGTAGACGCTTTATCACTATTCTGTCAGTGATGGGGAATTTTTAAACTCCATTTTCAATGGAAATCTGTACCAAAAACTGTAGTCATCCATCATAGAGAAGTAGCTCATACCTAATAAATGGTGTGTGGACAAAGTCAATCAAATGAGCATTATGAGTACTTGGTAGTACACTGTCCCTCAAGTGATGAGAAATGAATGTAATGCCATTATAGAATGTGATTTTTTTTGTGCCCCTGCTCTGTTTAGAGAAACTAAACTCTATTCTAACATGAGCATCACAGAGTGAGATTCATAATCTTTGTGATAGAAAGGGACTCTTCAATTCGTCATCTGTCAAGAGCAGTTAGGACTATATAGAGTTTCTGTGATATGGCTGAAACTACAAAGAAGCAGCCCTCTAGCTAGGATTGCAATTTATAGCTCTTGGTTATTAATGAGAGAAAGGCAGAGTCCTTGTGTGAGTACTGGCAAGGAACACAACTTTTAGTGTCCAGTGACTTTGAATAAAGATCATAATCCTAACAATAGGATTCTGAATTAATAGGCCATTTGGACACCACCTGATGTAGTGGAATTTTAGCATTTAATACTAGGGTCTATTTTGGAAGAAAATATTACCCTTCAGGTACATAAAAATGATCCTAGAATAACAGTTATTTAGATCCAGTTAGAACTTTTCAACTCATCTTAAATTGACCCATCTGTGAACATCTCTGAAATGGAAGCATGATAAATGAACCCATTTTTCTAATGTTTTCATATTAAGATACTAAAAGGCAAGTATTTCAGCAGATGTGAGTACTGCTACCTAGCCTACTGATTGTGAGACCATAATAAGGATGTTTAAGTCTTCACATCAAACATGTCTAGACTGCGTAAGGCTTCTACTTACCACATACCCTAGAGGTCACAAAGACAAATCCTAGGACCAGCCATGTATCAGGAGCAAAGCAAGCAAAATGAATAGCTCATAATTCTTATAAATAGAGCAGTTGCCATTTCTTTTCAGATGAGCCTTATGATGAAGAAATCAGGAACTTCCTGTTCCATTATATTTTCTTTTCTGTATAAGTTGGAAAATTGTAATTGAATAGCTATAATAAGTATAATTTACTAGTAAAACATTTTTATGCAGATTAAGCAAAGTGCACTTATAATCTAGTATAAGCCACTACTCATAATAAATAGTGATGTTGTATTTACAAACTCTAAGCAAGAGGGACAGGAGGGTGGGTGGGATATGGCTGGATAGAAGAGGTGAGGTGGGAGAGGAGGTGAGTGTGGAGGGTGGGAAAGGGCTGGGGTGTGTGGAGAGGGTCTGGCAATGACATAACCCATTTTGTTTATATATGAAAAATTCTCAATAAAATAAAAAAAACTCTAAACCAGTCTCTTAGGTAGATTCTTGGGGTAGTCCCAATAAATACCCTCATGAGCACTCTTCAACACACCTGACTGCTTTGTTTAAGAATCAATTGATTCAATAAGTGACAAGCTACTCTGTGTGAAACCACATATATTCAGATGTCTAAGGACTTGTAGTCTGATCGATACAGACAAGTATATAAGAGATATTTAATTGCAAAAAGGTAAAATGACCCCCCCAAAGAGCTACAACATTTGTGGTTTGAAGCTGTGGAGGACTGATGGAAAACATCCATAGTTCTACTTAAAAAGCATTTTCCTTATGTCCCTGGGGATTCATGAAGATTTGAAAGACACTTTGGCAGAAAAAAAAGCAGAAGACATTTTTGTACACACAAAAATAAGCGGTGGAAAAATTATGATTTGATTAAGGAATTGCAGGCCATTTGGCCAGGTAGGAGAGTATGATGTGTGAGTGAGAGAATGGATAAGGCTGGGTATGTACACCCAGGTGATTCTAAGCCACTGTTTCAAGGGTGTGCATTAACTGAGGGTGTCATGTCTTTATTCTAGAAGAACAATTCAGGTAACTTGTTTAAAGCATAAAGATGAAGATATGTTATTGAGCTCTTCCAGGGTATTATTAATAAAACACATTTAAGGCAGCTGAATTACAGGATCTGGATTCAGAGTGGGTAGTGAAAGAGACAGCAGTGTTGAATAGGACAGAGGCCCAGGTTTCTGCCTCGGGAGGCTGGACGAATTTGTGATGGATGGAGAGTCTGGTCAGTTCAGAATGATTGAGGATTGTGGCTGTCATTATTAGGAGGTCTGAGAGGGTTGTCTGAATCCTTAGGTATATCTAGTTTTAGTCTGAGGAACTCACCAGTAAAATGAAGTGATTCCTTAATTTTTCCTTAAAAGATCCAAATATAAATTTAAAGGCGAATTTGAAAATCTAAACATTTTAATATAAATGAAAATAATGCTAATTCCATTAAAATAATCCAGTCGTTGTAACATCCTCTCTGCCAAGAAACTTAAGATCAACTTTTTTTTTTAGCATGGCACATTTCACTGCTAAATCAAACAGCAGCAAATCCAACAAATGCCTGTCAAACACAGACAATAATATTTCTCTGATGCTTTAATGAGCACTGAGTCAGAAGGTTGAAGGTGAAACAAATAAAAGTCTCCCTGTCTCTCTGTGTCCCTGTCTCTGTCTCTGTCTGTCTCTGTCTCTGCCTCTCTCTCTCTCTCTCTTTCTCCAAGAATACAAATTTAACAGGTGTGGCATATTCATTCTGCATTTGAATATGTAGTAGCTAACTTTGGTTTGTAGGAGAAGGGAGAGGTTAAAAATATATTTTTCTCTCCCTCTGGCCTAGTATATATTAAGTCACATTCTGTTATCTATTGTTTGGATATCTAGTATTTTCCTGTTTAAAAGTGTTTTCTGGTTAATCTCAAAATCTTTCAGCTGGACTGCTAGATTCAGAGGCACCATGAGCTAACTGAAATTCTATTTTCAATGTAAAACAAACTTGAAATTTGACAGCAATGAAAGACTCACGGTAGCCTCTGGTTAACAATTTAGCAATGCAGATGCACAATGAATCACTGTATAATTTTTTTAAATGTATCCCTGATATCATAGTTGATTTCACAGTTAAGCTGCTTTTTTAAAAAAACTTTTAATTTACAGAAGTAACTAACATGCAGAAGGGATGGGACATACAGGGCAGAAACAAGTACTGAATTTGCTGAGTGTCCATGAGGACTTTATGCAGGTGAATGAAGAACGAGAAGACAAAGCCAACCCTGTAACTCTTAATTCAATCCTTAGGAAGTAATTCCTTCCAATAGAACCAGCAAATAGCAGTGCACTACACTCCACATAAGAATAATAGCACCTAGTAGTAATAACAGTTTCCAGTGGCTTCGGTGGGTCCTGCAGCCTCAAATTTAAAATGTACGTTTTGGAACAGCAGGGGCATTGCAGATGATATTTGATTTTCCAGGAGGATTATCCATAAAGATTCCTGCAGCTGTACTTATTTACCTCTGTCTTCACAGCATCATTATGCAGCCACTGATACTGAGAAAAACACTGTAACAAAATTTAAGAGACTGCATAATTCTTTATAAATACACCTACTTTATATATTCACATATATATTGTGTGCTCTTCAAATGCAAATGCTAAATGTTGTTTATCTGTTATTTCTCTCTGTGTAGTCTCTCCTTAAGGTAATAATATATTCAGAGGTTCATTTTCTCTAACACTGGAACAGACTTTGAATACGTGATTTGGGTTTTTTTTTTTTCCAGAGCAGAGAAAGGGCAAAATAAGTCAGATGTCTTGTCTGTGGGTTTGAGGTCCATGTAAACTTCAAGTATCTATGAAAATCTTTGATTTTTCCAGTATCTGACCACTGATGTGAGAATCTGTTATTACAGGCCCATCTGTCTGGGGAAGCTGGTAGCTAATAGACATTAAGTCTGCAACTTTCTCTAGCCAGTGGTGTCCTCGGTGTGTTAGATGACCTCAACATCACTTTTGCCCTCCATATCCTCCTCAAGATATGGTTTTACCTGAGCTAAGAAAGGAAGATAATGCTAAATGTTGTAGGATATTTGAGAGTCTGCATTATTTTAATTTGTAACCCATATGCCCTTCTAAGGATAAACACCTAGGGGAATTCACCATCCTACTTTGTCTGGTTCACTAAGTCCATCAACAACTTCTTCGGGTCACATTGGATCCTGCATTGACCTTAACCACATGACTTATTAACTTTTTCTGTAAATGCATTCAAAGGACAGCTTTGTTTGTTTTACAGATATCCTAAAAACATTTTTGGTAGAATTTTATTCTGAGGGTGGCACTCTACTTCTCCTATGATTCCATGATGGGCTGGTTTGTTGCAACATGTCATTGACAGGTGATGCCATTTAGCATTTTTCCTCTTGACATTAGCATTTTATATTGATACTCTTGTTACACTTTGCCAATGGGTATCAGAAATTCACCCTTCCTTTTGTATATTGCTGCCTTTGCAATGAATAAACTCCTCAGAGCCCCCCGAGACTCCTGCTCTCCTCAGCAGTTCATTTTGGAGCAAGTTGAGCAGAACTCTTATCTTCAGCTTTAAATCTCAGGCTTATACTAGATTTGGTGTAATGCCCAGAGAGACATTTGAATTCCATTGATTGATTTCTGTGTTGTAGTCTCAGGAGTACTCTTTGCCAGTTTCCATCCTCAGTTCTGTTTGAGTAGTTTTGAGACCTAACACAACTCTGAGTAATAACCACAGAACAATTTTGAAGCAGTTCATATCCCTAAAAGGACCTCTCAGACTTCAGTTATTCTGTGGAAATAAAATATTTCTCACAGGTAGAAGAGTCACAAAAGGAGCTTGAGTGTGCCTAAAGGTTTTAAAAGAAGAAAAGATAGAGCACCTTTAAAAGGGGAATAACCCCCATATTGGTCCAAAACATCATCACACTTCTGGCTCTTTGATATTGTTATCAACGTATATTTAGCAAATTAACCATTGGTAAAGGTAGCTAGAGGATCCCAGTGATATACTTTGGCCTTGCTTTAGGGAGTCTTCAGAGTTGGGCAGACTGAGCATTCCACTTCAAAGATTCATATAAATACAATCAGTGCTGTTAATTGTCAGTGGTGCACAGCTAGACAAAGAGGCTACTACAGAAAGTCAAAAACAGACACCAGTAGAACTTTAGTATAACATGAGACCTTACATATTGGCCAATTCAACTCAGTCGAAATGGAAAGGAGTCTGGGGAATGACTGGTGGAATATCATTGATGAATATTGAAGGTAAAGTAGTGATTAGTGGTGAAGAGAGTGTACTGTTACTTGTTAGAGAATGTTCTTGAAGCAGTGGTAGGTAAGTCCATAGAGAGTTCTTATGACTGGATAAAAATCTGAATATCATTCAAGGAAATGGGAGCCCTTGAAAATAACTGAAATAAATAAGTAGGTAGTTAGTTAGATGGACTAGGTACGAAGGTGGTTGAGAGTATTAAGGATCAAGGTTGGGAGCTTCTCCTGTGAGGTGAGAGACTTTCTGTAAACACACATTTCATTAGTATTTAGTATGTTTTATTAAGAGATTTGCAGTCAAGGGATTGACAGCCACAGTAGTGTTCCTATGCTTAATGGTAACACAGGAAAGGGTTCTGGGAAATGCCACTGGATCCTTGCATCTCATTGGAGAGGAGGACTCAGAGGAGAGTTTGGCATGCACATTAAAGGATGCTCTGGGGATGGGAGGGGGAGGTACTGGGGGATGGGGAGGGAAGGGGGAGGGGAGGGAGAGCACAGGGGAATAGGGGGTTGGAGGGGGGGGACCGGAGTACCTGTTAAGTTTGTATGAGTGGAAATTAAAAAATAAAATAAAATAAAATAAATAAAAAAGAGATTTGCAGTCCATATCCTCATGTTCAGATCTGAGCCTTAGCAGGAGAATTAGTGGATATAATCCATATCTAAGGTCTACTTTGCATAGACCCAGGTCATTTGGTGGAGCATATGCCTTTGCTTTGCTTTCCTACTCAATGGCTTCTCTAGTCCTATGCATTCCAAGTGGCTTGCTAAATATGTAGAAATGGATTGGTGGTGTGTTTGATGAGAAGGAAAGCAAAGATAATAACATTTGCTAATTGTCTTCCTTAGAAAAATAGTCTTGAATTCAGAGCCTCTTGAAGTTTAGACAAAATATAAATGGAATCTCACCTAAAGGGAACAAAAGTTTAAGGAAGCTGAAGAAACTTTAAAGCATTTGTGGAAGTTAGCATAAATGTCTGCTGGGCAAAGTTGATTCCTTTCAATTTAGACTACCATTTGCATTATATGTACAAAGAACAGATATGAGTGATAATATCTCAGCACTCAGAGGGAAAAGAGGCAACAAATAAAATGATAGTACCTGAACTAGTCATTCTTTTAAGGAAATCATTAGGAGTGAACTTTTTTATTTCAATTGGAATTTTATTTGTGACTCTTTGATAAGTCTAACATATTACAATGAATAGTTTGTAGGAATTTACCTGAAAATTTAATAGTCAGCTTGTGGAAAAAATCTGTTTTGGAAGGCATAACAATTTCAGACGCAAGTGTGTCTAAGACAGAGGCTGAAATAGGATAGAACCACTTCAGTTCCTGTAATTTTCTTAAGTGATCTTTCAGGAGTGTTGGCCAACAGCCACACTATTTCATCATTTTCCAGTAGGAAGTAACCAAGGGCTGATTAAACTTGCTCAGGGTGATCAAAGAGAAACTGAGACATTTGTCAGAGAATAATTGCTGTTTTCATTAATAACTTCATTGGATGGTTCTTTTAATTCAAACTTCTCTTATTTATTCAGAAAATGCTCAGTGAACATCTAATACATATCAGACCCCAATAGAAAGATGATGTGTCTGTCCATCTGGTTTTCTCTGGGAAGGTTTAGGTTGTTGGGTATTGATCCTGTACTGTTACTCTCAATGCCACATTCATTTTCACAAGTGTCCTATTTTTGAACAATAAGTCACATGGTCCTTCTTGCCTTGATTTTAGAGGAAATGTCACCACGGAGGAATCTTTAGTCTGGTCGAATGTCCCTGAAATTGCTATCCATAGCACATCAGGATTGCCTGCATTATTTTGAATATAATATCAACTTCATTAAACAGAAATCTTTTGAAGTCAAAGCACAACCTCTGAGCCTAGCTTATTGCTGGAAGATAGTAGGCATTGAGTGAGTTTGTGCTATGAATGTATGAATCATCAAAATCATGCTCATTTCTTGTGGAAATTGTTGCCAACTGAGTTGTCTGTCCAAAAGCTTAAAGAATTATGTTTATTTGAAGATGCACTCATATTTAAATAGTTAAAGGTGTTGATTTTGTCATCAGATTCTATTTTAGAAATATGATTTAAATATATTCAGAAATAAATAAAACCTAAGCATGTTAGAATGTTTCTTTGCCTATTTAAATTTTGGAGGTCAACTCTCATTGAGCTAACCATATAAACTATTGAAATATCTCTGAGGAGAGGTTGTGATGCAGGGATTATATATCCATGACTATGAGAATTGGTGATCAGTATTTCGTGCAGTGGCAGATACAAAGTGTGTCTCTTCTCCCTTCCTAGTTTCTGTTTGTAAGAACTACATTATATGTAAATGTCTTATTTGGAGGAAGGGACTCGTAGGTATCTGAACTGCATTCTTATTTTACACTGAAATCCATCAAATTTGCAAATGTTGTTTCCCATACTCTGGAAGACTGGAATCAGAAAGTTGGAAAGAAAAGTGTTGGAGTCATGTGGATATATGGTAATGGGAGAGACTGAAAAGTTAGGAAGAGGAGTCTGAGGATTCAAAACGTATCATTTCTTTCTTTTAATTTAAAAAGATCCCACACAATGTTTATTATTTAATTTTATCCGATTTTGACACCAATATTCATAGCGCAATATGCCTGAAGAAACTGTATATTTGCATTAATGAAAAGATGAGCTTTAAAGTTTCCATCCTGAAGCTCAGGGAAATTTGCGGAAGAGGGGGCGGTAAGAGTGTAAGAGCAAAAGGATGGGAGGAGCAATGATTTGCAAGATACTCCACAAAAGTTAGGGCCGAAGCAATCATAATTGGACTTTGCATGCCCTGTGCAATGTCCAACACACTATTGACCTCACAAAGTCTAGCATCTGCTAAAGGCACCAAAATCCTTGGAGGCAAGGCATTGACAGCCAAAATAGTGTTCCTATGCTTAAGGGGAACACAGGAAAGGGTTCAGGGAAATGCCACTGGGTCCTTGTACTCCATTGGAGAGGAGGGCCCAGAGGAGAGTCAGGCATGCACATTAAAGGACTCTCTGGGAATTGGGACGGGAGGCACTGGGGGATGGGGAGGGAGGGGTGAGGGAAGGGGGAGCAGGGGGTTCGGGGGGAGGAGGAGGGAGGGAGGGAACTGGTGTACCTATTAAGTTTGTATGAGCTGAAATAATAATAAAAAATATATAAAAAAGTTTTAGATACTTAAAAAATATTACTTTTTCCTTGATACCCTAAGTGTGTTATGCTTTATATATGTTAAGGGGTTGGTCACACATGAAATACATACTCATGTGTGATCAACTCCTTAACATATATAAAGCATAACACACTTAGGATATCAAGGAAGGGTATGTAAAACGTATCATTTCTAACTCCTTTTGAAATAGAGATGATGAGTGTTGCACACCCAGCTGCTCAGAATACCTTGTTATATTATGTTAGCACATAGTGTTTGTCAGTAATCACAACCCCAGGTAACTGAGGAAAGAGTGAAGTAGGTTTATTGTTCAATGAGAAACATTTTATAATCCATTCTGGTAAAACTTCATTTTACTGGGTCTCTTACAAGTAAGAGAGAGAATATAAATGCCTCAGAAGACTGGTGTGTGTATGTGTGTGTGTGCATGTGTATGTGTGTGTGCATGTGTATGTGTATGTCCATGTGCATATGTGTGTTCATATGTGTGTATGCATGTGTTCATCAAAGTTAGAACATGGAAGCTAAAAAGTTGTTATTGAGACTTTGGTAGGTACATAGAATCAGGACCTAATTTGTACTATTTCTGTAGGATATTTCCATTTTTATCTTTTTGTTATGTTGCCCTTTCTTTCTGGTTCTCTTCTCTGCAGTCCTTGTTATGAACTTCTGCTTTTGCCTTATTTATTCTGAGATTTTTAGCAGAAGAAAATGAAGTTTCCAGCTTATCTTTTTACATTGTGCTGATTTTTTTTTTAATATTCTCATGGAGCCATTTGATTCTTCTTCCCATACATAAGAAAAGAGTGAATTTGCTTATCTTCTTTGACTCTGGTAATCCACTGATGATAAGCTAGTTTTACTGAAAAAGTGTTAGTTTTTAACTCAGAGAAATTTAAAACAAGATAAATCATTAATCATTAAAAGTTTTGAGATACAACATGTGTCTTAGTTAGAAAACGATTTAAATGAAAACATATTCTACTAATATTGTGCAAATAATATCCAATGTTGTGTATATTTCCGTATAGTCTAATACATTACTAATGCTATTATTATTCAGTATCTTTTTATTCTACAGTTAATCTTTATCTCCTCAAGTGCTCCAAACAGATGTTGGCATCCTTCCTATCACCTAATAGACAATAAGAACCATCTTTCCAGGATGTCTTTGGTTCTGGATGGCTGGGTGGGCTTGGTCCATGAGACTCACACTCTTCCTCATCTCCTTGTCCTCTGGTCTCCCTTGGCCACTCAGGGACAGGTTTTTCCTATGGGAACCAGGAGCTGCTGTTTGTTGAACAGGGGCTATGCTCGGTCAGCATTGCTAATACTGAAATCTGCAATCAGAAGCAAGACAAGTTCTCAGAATAATGCTTCATGTACCAAACATGTAGGAAATTGTACCAGAAGTACAGTATGCAGAGACACCTGCTCATTTCTCACCCAACTGATACAACACAGCATGAGATGAGCTATGTCTGGCTAAGTACCAGCATATCTAGGGAAGAAAAGTTAAATTAAGGTTTTTTTCCCCCATTCTTTCCAGTTGAGGCATCCAAAGCCACCAAATAGAGAGTCTTTTAATATTAGAAAAGCATCTGTTTTGATTTTGACTTAATACAGATGTAGAAGAAGTTAGAGCATTCTAATCCTTGATTCTTTCCACGTCTTGAGGATATTTATTTGTTAGCTGTTATTCACTGAGTCCTTACTATATGTGGAGCATGGCTCTTGGTACCTCAAATATACTTGCTAATTTAAGTCCTCACAGCAAATCCCAAGGAGCAGGAACTGCTGACCTCATTTTACAGTGCAGTCTCGGCAGACACATGGAGGTGGAAAAAGTTGTTTGGGATCACAGAGCTGCTAAGTGGCCAAGCTGGGCTTTCAACCAGAGGTGATTCACTGCAATGCCAAAGGTGCCGATCTGGGCCAATGTCCTGTGTACCACAGGGAATTAAAGGCCACAGGTCAAGTCTGATTCATTTAAAATCATCGGGTCCTTGTCAAAATGTCTTATTTTTACATGCAGAAGCCATTTTTCATAGCCATGAAGTCATGTGCTTCAGATCATGGAAAAATGTGGTCAGAGATTGATCTGCTCGCAGATGAGAAAAAGAGGAGAGGAATCCTTCAGAATGGCAGTATATTTTGAGTGAACAGTAATGGTTTTGAAGTAAGAGCATTAGCAGTTGTCTCTGTAGGATCTGGGAGGACACATAAATGATAGGAACACAAGGCTCTTTCATTAGTAAAGTGAGACAGCTCAAACGTGAGGAGACAGATCCAATGAACCATAGCGGTGAGCTTCCTCTCTTGAAACAAAGAGATCAAAACATGAATTAGTCAATTAGATTTGTCTTTAAATTTTCAAGTAATCTAAGCAAAATTATTCAAATGATCATAAAACTGTGATTACTTAAGTTAATAAAGAAATTTTAACTTTAGTAAAATAATGAATGCTACGATATGAAGAAACTATGATGACTTACCTAGAATCATATACTCTTGGAAACTGTTTCACTAGTGCAAATGAATTATGTGAATCACCCATCATCTCATTTTTTTAAGGGAGGAAGGGAGATTTATTCAATTTACAGTTCCAGAGGGGGAAACAGACTTTCATGGTGGAAGTGGCATGGCCAGCCAGCCAAAGCTGGAGATATGCTAAGTCACCCCCATCCGTGACTGCTGAAGGTGGATTCCTGAAGAGTCTCTCTTCTTCTGTCTTCTGTCCTGTGGTTCCATTTTTATTATTATTATTATTTCCGCTCATACAAACTTAACAGGTACACCGGTCTCCTCCCTCCCTCCACCTCCCCCTGACCGTCCTGCTCCCCCCTCCCCTCTCCCTTCTCTCCCCATCCTCCAGTGTCTCCCCCTCCCCAATCCCAGGAGCATCCTTCACTGTGCATGCCAAACTCTCCTCTGGGTCCTCCTCGTGGTATTTTTAACTCATACCATCAAGGAAGTGTATGCCATCGTGCTCTAACTCTAGCCACCTTGCTATTACCATAAAAGTGGACAGAGTAAACTGTAGTGAGACCCTTGTTCTTCATAGGGGTTGAGATATCATCCAAACTCGTGTCAAAATTCTTAAAAATTGGAAGTGTAATTAAAATATCACCTTCCAAAGTGGATGTTTGTGACTATTTCCATTGAAAGGCACAAAGAACATTCATAAAAAGATAAGGTAATTACTAATAAATGCAAGCAGTGACATTACAAATAAAAGTATTTCAGACAAGGTAAGGTCAATTCCATTTTAACATAAATACAATACAAAGGTTAAGGTATTAACATAAAAGTTAATACCATAAGCTGATGAACTCTATGGTGACCACAGTCAATAGAGGTAGAATTAATTTTTCCAATATAATTATTGCTGGAAGTGATCATGAACTAAAAGGTGAGAAAGAGAAGACTTGTGAAGGATAAAAAAATATTGTTACCAGGATATTCTCTGATCATACCAGATCAATCTCCTATATCTCATGATGAAATGCACTATTCATAAAATTTCCATATAATTTGCGAAAGTCATCCTCAAGGTGTTATTGTGAGCACTAAGTCATACGTCTTCCTACTGTATGAAAGTTGATTTTAATCTTTGCTTTCATGGGCTCCAATGTTTCAAGTTTTCTAGAAAATCACTTTCTATGACATTTTCTGAGGGTGTTTTAAAGTTCTGTCCCTCTAAACTATTGTGCATGTGAAAGATATCATGGTGGGGAAAACTCCAGAAGTTTATTCCTTTGTATTGTTTTAATCTTGTTTAAAGCTCTCATCCAGTCAGAGCTAGACAGCAAGGTGTTAAATAGGCATATCGTGTTCCACACGACCTCCACGGCCACAAAATAAAGTCCTGGACTATTTGTACTTTGGTCATTAGTTCATTTCCTGTCTGTGATGGGGGGGGAGTGTCAAGAGAAAAAGGTTTCTAGTAGCTTACTCTACAGTTTTCTCCCAAGAAACAAGCTCCTTCATTTCCTTGAGCCTCAGTGCTTTGTAGCAGACCTGTTCATACCTGGGGCTATATTGTCTGAGGTCAACAAAAGGTTCAAGCTAAATTTCAGGTTATAGCATAAATATAAACCACTGACCATCACAAATGCAATCTGTCTGAGGAAAAAGTCTTCTATGTGAGATACAGTCAGTATTAACAGTGCTTTATGCTCAGTTGCTGTATGTTCTCCAAATAATTTGGAGTAACAGGATGAATGTGAAATCTATGGCTGAGACATTAAGTATTTTGAACAGTTTAAAAGCTACCAGCCATTTTATTCAATTACTTTGGTATGCAGAAATGCATGCGTAATTAATAAAGTCAGCCATAATCATTTATCTTGTAATGAAAACCTTTTACGGATAGTGACTAATGAGGACCAGACTCGGCCTTTCCAATTGTGCCTGCTGCATGGCACAGAAGCAACCTGCATGATGACTGAGGGACAGGAAGATGCCATGTGCTACATCATTTGGAATTGTCATTAAACAGCCACATATCAATTATGTTGCACTAGGGTTTATTAATGGTGTACTTATCAAATATTCATTGTATGGCCCTAACATTTAAAAAATGTGTTCTACTGAGCCTAATGGATCTGTGCTTTGACTGCCTAGGTTATTTAGTGAATTAATTCAAGGGAGCAATGTGAAATACTGGAATCCAAGTTGATATAATATGTCATGTTCTACAAGAGCCTAGCTGTTCTCTTATCTGGGGGCAGTTATGTCTTCTGAGAGGGAAAGTGAAGGCTCTGCTATGTAAGGATGGAGTGGCCTATTTCCATGCATACCATACTTTTTGGCTATTTTCATATGAAATACTTGGGGTCATGTATATTATGATAATGATGGTGGACAGTACAATATGTAGCACATTCACTAACATGCATGTACTGTGCCGGACTTTAACTAGGCTAACATTTATTATTTGTTCCAAAATGTTACTCATTTAAATCTAAAGTCTTCTTGTTGAAATTGTTTTTAAAGAGCTAGATTAGTGACTTAGTGGCTTTGGTCAAATCTCTGTGTGACATTCTGTAGCTTGTCCTTATAGGTTTTTATTTGCAAAGTATAAAAAGAGAATTGCGATTTTCTTCCTGTTTTTCTATTGAAAAATTTCTTCCATATGTTTCTTGAAATGTATTGTAGGTATCTGTATGAAAATAATACTTCTTGAAGGAATATATATATGTGTGTATATATATATGTATAAGACCTTATAGTAATATACATTTTAATCCTATATATTGGATTATACTATACATACATATATGTATTACTGGAATGTTAATATGTATTAAACTATATATAAATAACAAAAACTAATGATGAATCAAATCAACTTTATAATTACATCAATTATTATTTCTGTTATCACTATTTTATGCTTTCAAAAATTAAGGAGATATCAGACATGTGCACCAGAGTATATATTCATGGATATTGTACTTTTGGTCGCTCTCATGTGAAATAAGTTAGGGCATTGTTATCTACCATAGTGACAGTATAGAGTGGAACAATGGACTCCCTAGAACACATTTGTAATAGAATAAAGATTATGCCAAGGGCTGGAGAAGTGGCTCAGGGGTTAAACCTCTGCCTTGCAGGCGGAAGGTCCCGAGTT
The DNA here is from genome assembly GCA_023101885.1 of Typhlomys cinereus. Classification (NCBI taxonomy): domain Eukaryota; kingdom Metazoa; phylum Chordata; class Mammalia; order Rodentia; family Platacanthomyidae; genus Typhlomys; species Typhlomys cinereus. The sequence goes on from JALPQD010000014.1 coordinate 10,448,998, forward strand.
CTGATCCTAGGCCCACGTATAGACGCCAGGCGGAAGCGGGGGCGGCCTGCGTTTCTGGTCCTGGTAGGGCGGAGCCTGTGAATCCCGGGGCAGAGTAAACAAGAATGTGGAGGCGTCCATGGTGGCTCCCGAATTTGCCGGTTGTTCTACACACACATACATACATGCGCACACACGCATACACACACAATTGAATAAATAATAAATAATAAAAAAATTTAAAAAAAAGATTATGCCAAGTGTTAAATATTTTAATAATAAGCTTGTTATTACATTATTTTTACTATGCATTAGGTGAAAAATAACAAATATAACTGGTAATGCTTGGGTTGAAAAGTAAATCAGATTTTTATATTTTTATGCAAACAGGTATAATATGAAACATAGTTTGGAATTTACTTATTGTCTGAAGATATATAAACAAGTGAAAGGACAACAAAGTTGCTTATAGTTGATGGTGGTATATTGAGTGATACTTAGAATATCTGAAGAATCATTATTCTTTTTATTTTATTATTTTTGACACTTCCATGAGTAAATACAATGACGGCATGCTTTCACCCTTTTCTACCCATTCCTACCCCTTCTCCTCTCCCTCTCCATCTTTTCTCATTTCCAATCTAACTTCCTCCTTCTTTCGTGCTGTTTTCATTTGTGACCCATTTGGTTTCATCTGCAGTCTCTGTCTTGGCTATTCTAAACTCAGGCATGATCTCAGTACAGGGGATTCTGCTCACTGGATAGAGTGCTTGTCCCACAAGCATAGAAACAAATATATATCTGGAGCAGCCACACAGAAAATGGGGAGGTGTGGTGCCCACATGTAATCTCAGTGTCTGTGAAGTTGGGAAAGGAGAACTTAAGGCAGGATGGCTAGCTAGATTCATGAATTGAATTGGGTTGTTCTGGATGCAGCAATAGACATTCCCCAGTAAATGAAATGGAGAGTGATCCAAGAAGACACTCGATGCTAGTCTCTAGCTTCCAACATACACACATAAACACACATGCAAAAATACCTACACAGACACACAGACATACACAGACACACACACACACACACACACACACACACACACACACACACAAACACTCACTCACACACTCTCACATACACAAACACAAGACACCTGATTAGACCTTGTTTTATAAGTAAGGGTAAGTTGCTGCAGAAGGTATAAGTGGCCACTTGCACATAGTAAAACTGGGCTCAGAATCCTGTTTTCTTGGTGGTTGATGTAGAGTCTCTGATTTTCTGAATTATGGTTTGTTGATTTTTTTTTCCAGTTTTGCTGCTCCTGCACTGCCCTCGGCTCCATCCTGATGGGTATTGGATGTCACCCCCTGACCAGAGATAAAAGGCTGTTAAAATAGACTCATTATAAGAGTACATTCAAAGGTAGATGGAATAAGAGTAGGAGAACGCTGTGAGGGGGGCCAGTCTCCCATTTGCAGGATGGTTACCTTCTATCTGCCAGACTCTATGCCCGCCCTTTCTGGTGAGATCATAGCCCATAAAGATGCAAGTGACCTGGAAGGAAAGTCTGTGAACTTAACCAGATATCTCATTACTTACTTGCAGTCCTTGATGGTGGTCTATTTTCTCTGCTGTAGCATGATCCCCTCTCTCCTTGTTGCTGGCGGGGCCATCCTAAAGCTCAGGGAAATTTGCAGAAGAGGGGGCTGTAAGATTGTAAGAGCCTAAAGATGGGGAGGAGCAACGATATGCAAGATACCACATACAAGATAGGGCCAAAGTAATCATAATAGGACTTTGCATGCCTGGCGCAATGACCAACATATCATTGAACCTCCAAAATCTAGCATGGATCATAGGTGCTACAATCCTTAGAGGCAAGCGATTAACAGACACAATAGTGTTCCTATACTAAAGGGGAACACAAAAAAGAGTTCTAGGCAAAGCTACTGAGTCCTTACTCCTCATCAGAGAGGAGGACCCAGAGGGAAGTTTGACATGCACACTAAAGGATGCTCCAGGGATGGGGGTGGGGAGAGGGCACTGGGAGAAGGGGAGGGAGAAGGGAAGAGAAGGGGAAACAGAATGAGGGAGTAAGGGGGTTCAGGGAAGGGTGGAAGGAGGGAGGGGAAATAGGGTACCTATTTTATATGAGTGGAAGAAATAAATAAAATAAAATTTAAAAAAAGGATCCTGTTTTCCAACATTATTTGAGGTCTCTCCAATGTACAATTCTACTTCCCAGCATATGATTCTCCAAGAGGATTTATCCATCCTTTTCATCTTTAGCTTCATTTTATAAGCCCAGGATTTCACTCTGATTTGTATGGAAGTGAGCAGAATCCCTATTATACTGTACTTTATGGAAATGTGGCATGCAAAGAGCTTTTTGTACCAGCTTTTCATTTCTCCTCTCTTTGTCACTAAAAGCTCTTCACTTTTGTAGTTGGAATCATTTGTAATTATGAATTGTTCTTTTTAAAAATTCATCAATGAAATCTTTGATTTAAAAATGAGTTGCTAGCAGAAAGGCAGAAGAGAAATGAGTGGAATTTAATGTGCTTATGATGGCGGTAGAGAAATCACAAAGCAAAGACATATCTCCTCATGTCTCACAAGTTGGAAGAAAGGTACAGACATTGCAGTCACAATGCAAAACTTGGTTTCCAGTTTTATTTGTCTTAGGGAAATGCAGAGAATTTCTTAATGTCACAAATTAAATGTTTATCATACATTGTACAAAATTTAGAAGTGGTAGGGACAGTGATGGGGAATACATATTAAAATATTCAGGCTTCTTTTATGTTTTCATGTTAGTTTGCTGACCTTGAACTTGCTAGGTAGCTGAAGCTGGCTTGAACTTCCGATTCTCCTATCTCTGTCCTGGGATAATAGACATGCAACATAATGCCTGGCATTGCCTTGTTTCTTTCTACTGTTGCTGTATGTGATTCTGATGTAGAAAACTGGTCTTTTATTTGGGGGAGGGTCTTACAAGTAGCAATATGTACTGCAATATCTTTTCAGTTCATCTTAATAAAAAGTCAAAAAAGAGCAAATTAAGAATGTAATCACATTCATGTCTATGACCCACTATGATGGCAAAGCACAGTGGGACACAGATGAAAACCATGAATGCAGGAAAGAGATTTGAAGGACAGAAGGGATACTGATTAGAGGTGTGGTAGAATATCTGCTACACATTACACACACACATATAGGTTTGTCAAGCAACAATGTTTATGAATCTTTCTTTACAAAAAAGCTTAACAACTGGTTTAAAGTCTCACAATTTACTAGTTAACACTGGTTCTAGAATTTAAGCCTAGATAGCTCTCACTTAGTTACCATCATAAAATCTACAACCATACTTGGATACAGCTACAGGGAAAGGATCACCTTGTTAATATTTTCCAAATGCACACTCCGTTTCAATCACTGGACTGAGCACTGAAAAAAGGGAAAAAGGTTCTTATTCCATAAAACCAGTTACGCACATCTCATGGGGATAGCATATAAGTAAAGATATAGCTAATGATCATTTAAATCTTCAAGTATTTAAAGTATTTTTTACTTATATTTGTTGGTGGAGAGTAGGGTAGAGTGGAGGGGGGCACATGTGTTGTGTTGGAGATCAGAAGACAATTTTCCACCATTAATTTTGTTTTTTTCCTTCTACCGTATGGGCCTATCACTGTATCTCAAAAGCCAGGTTAGTGCCTCTGATTGGGCCACAATCAATAGCAAAAGCAGAAAAGGAAACTTATTCAATAAGGCCACATCAGAAAGAAGTTTCTTTTAGTCTGATTGTTTCCTTTTCTAGACATTAAATAACAGGAGATATGCCTCACTGAGCAAATCTATTTCAGGTGTGGTTCTGCCTACTACCCTGCAAAGTGTTCTGATCAGTGGTCCAGAATATGAATCTCTTTTGGGAGACAAATTTCTCCCTTGGCTAGCACAATTCCTCTTTGTTGTCAGGTCTGATTCCATCCCTAGACCTGGCAGTCAGAAGGATAGGTAAAAATCAAGTGATGCTTCCCTACTTTCTGTTTTACTAACCTGTTATGGGCTGTGGAGATGGAACTCAGGTCAACAGCTTTATAGGTAAGCACCTTTAGCTTAACTATGTTGCAGTCCCTAAATCTTCAGCCATTAAAGAACTATAAATTTGGATCCTTCAAAGTTTTTGAAGTTTCTAAGCCTATTGAAGAATGCCTGAAAATCCTTACTTATTTATTCTCTGTCACCTCATCGAATTCATCTAAGGTAGAGAGCTGCCTTTATAGATGTCCTCCTTTTGAATGGGTTAATGAAAGTTTCAGTGGGCCAAGTAATTTATCAAAAGCTATGCAACTGAGTATGGCGCCAGATCATCCAGACATCAGAGCAGAAGATCTCAAGTGTGTAGTTTAGTCTCTTGGGCCAGGAAGAAAGATATTCAGATATCATTAGGACATAAATTTTAATAAGAAAGCCATAACTAAGGTCTCTGTATTAAGAGCAGGGTTCATAGAATTAACCAAGTACATCCATTAGAAGTAAGGATTGGTGAAACATCCATCAAATCTGTGCTAAGGGGAAATAACAAAGTGAAATTTTTAAGCTTGTGAAAAAATAACCCTACTTTATGCAGATTTCTCAGTATTAGCATGTCCTTAGATCTGCACTGGTGATTCTAATGCTTTCAAAACAAGACTTTCAATGGGATTTTGAAGAAGACAGCAAGAAACCAAAAGGAAGCTTTCCACAGACTCTTGACAATTCCTGTTTTGTTGATGTTGTTGTTACTATTTCTTGTTGATCATCTCCATGGAAATTTAATTTCTGAGATTTGTTTGCCATATTAATTGACTTTTTCAGGAGCACCAGGAAACCTTTCTGCACTATTGCATGTTTTTGAAGAAAATTTTAATTGTTAGTGACCTGTGTCTTTGTCAGCACATCTCTTTCTTTATCACATCCAGTGATTATACAGGAATCTATAATTGTACAGTATGCACTTTGGATGAGACAGTCTTTGCTTTGAGTATTAATTCCACAAGGGATGATTCTTAAGTGTTAATGTCATCTACTGTCCTGGTGATTCTAAGACTGGACAGAGTTTTGGGACACAGGGCACTTTGTTGAGTTTAAGTAAGTGGCAGATAGATAGGAATAGGTCACACTCCTAAAGTTTTCATAACTTTAACCTACTAGTTAAATGAGACTTGTGCAGGTGAATCTTAGTAACTGATACATTTTTAGAATCTATCTATATTTTCTTGAGAGGCAAGCTTTCTAAGAGTTGGTTGGTGGTGCACAGGTATTTAAAGATTATGAGGAGTAGTATAAGTTATTCCAGCCAGGGAGCACATATCTGTTGCTGATTCTTTCATGTCTGCTTACATTGGTCAGTGAGTTACTGCCTTCTCTGTCAGAGCCAATGGGGCTCAGGGTTCTATTCTCCATCTTGCTGGAACCTTTTGTTCCATTAGTTTTACCGTCACTAGAGGAACAATAGCCACCTCCTGGTGCTTGGATGCCTAAAGTTTTGTGGAGTTGTCCTAATGGACATACTCCATAATGGTTCCCTTGAGTAGCTGCTCCTCAACCCCATTTTCCTGACAATGAAACATCTGCTAAAGAGACTTTTGCCTGCAGTCAATCTATTGAGGTTGATGCCACTAGATTAGCCCTTTTAAATTGTTGGCTTCTTTGTGCATGGCATTTCTTAAAAAGAAGAATATATATGCCCATTAATTTTCCTTATTTACTTAAACTTCAAACTGCTCTTGTGGTCTGTTGCAGTCAGCCTGCATGGTTGCTGATAAATGACCATCAAATGGTTTAAGGGAACAAGGAGTTTATTTTCTCTTATGATTACTGGTTACGTTTCTTAGTCTAGCTTGACAGGAGAGCATGCATCAACACCAGGGCCAAGGGAACTGTTCACACTATCTTTACATAATGGCTGAGAGAGGGATGATCCTTACTTCCCAGACCAGCATGTCTGGCTTAGTCTACAGAAGGATGCCAACTTCCTCAACTGGCTCTCAGTATTTTATTCATCTGTTCAGGGTCTAGTCTCACCCACCTGGGCCTTCTGCATCAGCTAGGCAATCTCCTGCAGATTTGCTCTAGGTTTAATTCAATCACTAATGCTCTACAAATGTGCCCAGAGCTCAAACATCAACTGTCAAGTTGATACCTGTGCTGAACTATGACATGGTCTATTACTATCAGATTATCCATAATCATGACAGCAATCCTTTCATCATCTTAAATTTATAAAACTTCTCCTGCCTGTTACTGTGCTTAACAACATTTTTTTGTTTTTTTTTATAGACCCAAAGGAAATCAGCTGTGAGTGTAAATAATACCCAATTTGCAAAAAAAAAAAAAAAAAAAAAAAAAAAAAAAGACACTTATGTGTTGAGCTGGGTGGTGTTAAAATTACTTCTATGTGGATTGATAAATGTCATCACCAGACTTGATATTGAGTGTCTACTATACATATTGCTTCATAGTGAAACTTGATGAAAATAGGTTTAAAGATAATAGGCAAATGCAGTGCTGGTTGTGCATCTGTTTCTGAGTTCCCAGCTCTTTATAGAGTCAGTGCTTTATGGACCTTTAATCTGGCTTCATTCCATGCTTCTCAGATAGAGTTGCACACCAGGGGGCCATGAGGATGCCAGATAATATGTCCATGGTTGATCTCACATAAAAATAACAGGGTTTCCTAATAACCACATTATTTTATGCTAAATCAACCATGCACATGTTGTGAAATAAAATGAAGTTTCCCATAAAATTGTAACACAGTGGAAAAAGCTTCAAAGAGCATCTAGCATTAGGTGGGGCAGGCTCTGAGCTTCCCATTCTATTTTCTCCAGGGAACTGCTCAAGGGGTGTCCATGGGGGGTGCTTTGGAAGAAGCATTGTGCAAGTCCATATTTCCCTCATACATAACAGATACCTCATTCTTCACTCCCCCCAAAGACTTTGAAGACTCTGGTTGAGCTCGTGGTATTTATCTTGTCTATACCAGTAGTATTAGCTGTATTAACAAAATCATAAAATGTAGGTGTCACTTCTTTTGTAAGGTTTCAGTAAGACTATATTTGGTCTTCTGCAAGTTCCAAATTAGAGCACATGATATATTGAGTTTCTTGGATTTCCACAGTAAGATGTGATATCTAGGGGATGGCAATATAGCTCAATAGCTAAGGCACCTGCCTGCAAACCTGAGTTATATATTCTGAAGTACAAATGGTGGAGGAAAAGAACTGATTCCCTAAATACTAAATAACATAATAGTAGGAAGACGCCTACCTATATGCCTTGGCATATAATATGTGTTCTCTCTCTCTCTCTCCTACACCCCACTCAAATAAATACATTCATTTAAAGAAAAACTACTGCTCAGAAAATGGTCATTCTATATGATACACACTAAATATTTTTAACAGTTTTTGTAATTGCCTATTAGTCATGATAATTTTGAAGATGAAGCTTGGAAGCTATAACAAAATTTTAGTACCATTATACCAGCTGTAAAAGGCAGTGATGGTTTCTAACCCAGGAAGCATGAATTTAGTCAAAATTGTTATTCATTTCTTTTTCTGATTCTTCCTGAATAGAATTTTGAGAACAATTTGAGAACAATTCTCTGTAGTCTGAATGATGAAACATATTACTTAAATGATCATTTTGTATATATATCTATTCATCAGAAATGAATTAAGAAACTTCTCATTTGTTCAACAGAACTATAAACCAGGCCCCATGAATATGGGTCTGGGCATAAAGGAGTCTTTTAGAGTAGTTTAGGGTCTAGTCCTTGAGACAGACATATAAATAAAACATGAAGTAATTCAATCATGTCAAGAACAATATGGGGTGAAGAGAGAATACAGCTCAGAAAACTTTATCACATAGACTTAGAATTCAAATGGAGACTTGAGATGATGTAGTGAACAAAAAAAATTGATCTTCAGAAAGTACTAGTGAGAGTCGAAGGTGAAGAGCAGTAGAAACATGGATGGGAGCAGACCAGACTCAAGTGAGCCTTTAAACCCCACTGGAAATTTTTACTGGGCTTTGTGTAAACAATTAATTGCTAAATTTTTCTTAATTTTTTAAACTTTGTTTATTTACTTATTTGTGTGTGTGTGTGTGTGTGTGTGTGTTGTGTGTGTATCCCTGTGAAGGACTAAGGATGACCTCAGGAATTATCCTGGATTGTTTCTACCTCCTTTTTGCTTCACACTGGGATTTCCCAGGCTCTGCACACTAGGGCCATAAATGCAGGCTGTCACCATTTCCACTCAGTGTTTTTATGTGGGACCTGGAATCCAAACTCAGGACCTTCAGCTTGCAGGGCAGAGTCTTAAGGTCTGAACCATCTCTCCAGCCCTAACTGCTAATTTTTGATCATTTCCGAAATAAATTTCATTAGGCAGTATTGCCCCATATTGAAGCAAAACTTCACGTTAATGGCAGCATTTGCTTGTCATTGATTTCTCTGTTTTTCTTAATGGTGAATTCAGAGACTCACTAATAGCTAATATATTTAGCAATGTAAACATTCACATTAATAAAACAGATGCAAAATTAATGCCTTAGCCACTTGTGGTCACAAAACTAGAGAACTAACCTGCAATTATCTTGAATTGAGGTGACCCTCAGAAGACAAATGTTGACCTGTTTCCTATTGTCTTTTCTCCAATTGCTATCTGTTTGCCATTTGGAAACAAATGGAGATGATTCCACATTAAACTTTCGACTGTTATGGTTACCTGTGACAGCCAACATTCTCCATGAACTGACGGCAGTAAGTATCTAATGTGAGCTGAATTTAGACCTTGGTTAGTCTTTGGAAAAGCATCGCTTAGTCTAATTCTACTTGTGTTGTTCTAAGTCATCAGTTTAGTTTCAGGTGACATAACATTTTCATTTACGGAGACATGTTTATTCAATTCGAATGACCACGTGTACTTTTTATAGGACTGGGAAGAAAAAGAGGGACTTGGGTTAAAGAGATGGCTCAAGGCTAAATCCCTGATTTGTAAGCAGAAGGATCTGAGTTCAGATCCAGATTCCACTTTAAAAACCAAAAGGCACTTGTTGGAAATGGTGACACTTCTGGCCCTGGAAGCAGAGCCTGGGAACCCCCAGAGCAAAGCTAAGAAGAGGTAGAACAATCCAGGATGATTTTTGAAGCACTCTTGGGCCTCTATAGGAACATATAGTTTCTTCTGAAACACATACAGCTTCTTCTGAAACACACACACTGGAAAGAAAAAGAAAAAAAAAAGAAAGAGAAAGAAACAAAGAAAGAGAAAAAAAGAAAAAGAAAGAAAGAGAAAGAAAGAAAGAAAGAAAGAAAGAAAGAAAGAAAGAAAGAAAGAAAGGTGAAAAGCTAGTATTTACATTAGTGATAAATACAGACTTGTAAACTTGAATTAATAATTATGAAAATAATCATAAAAAGTTGCACTTTTAGATATAATTGAATGCTTACTTGACATGGATTGCAGCTTGCATAAGAACATGTTAACTTCTGTACCTAAAAAAACCTTAGTACAGGTTATAATCCTGTGTGTTAGAGTGAACTCTGATTCAGTGAGTGTCTCGCTTTTTCTTAATGGTGAATCATATGGTGATTAGAGGACACACATGCTTTCTGGCCCATAGCTTAGGACTACATAGCTAATACCTCATTAATCCATTGCATGCCCTGCCTGCAGATAGCAGGTGTAAACAGAGAGAGAGGAGAAGGTGACGAGGGAAACATTGGGGATGGGCCTAGAGTCGGTGCTATTCGATTCCATCCAGGCATAAGATTTCATTTTCTCCAGAAAATAAAAAAAATATTAGCCAGGAAAAAAGTTGAAAATATTTACACTTATTTCAAAATAGAAAACTGTATGACCAGACACCAGGAATCAAACAGCTGAAATCAAGGAAGAGGCAAGTGAGTACTTGGCAAAGTTAGAAGTCAGAATTTTCAGTGTATAACCTCTTAGATATTAGGGGGTGTATGTTTACATTTTAAGAGTTTAGGGGAGAGAGAGAGAAAAAGAGAGAGAGATAAAGGTGCTTTTTGAAAGCTCAGATATGTTGGTTGCAAAATTACATCTTGAAAGTTTCATACCTACTTGCTTTCTGGGAGGAAGAGGAGAAGAGCAGGAAATGACTTCTGAGGTTACAGGAACTGACCCCCACCATCTCTTTAACATGCGTCCAGGTGAAACAGACTCCTTGGGAATCTGTAATTCTGTGGTGGTGATTGACCCAGCTGATTAATTTAAGGGTGGAGATAGGATTGCAGTGTTTTCAGGGAAACAAGAGTTGGGGTTTAACATAATCCCTAACACCCTCACCTTTGATCCCATTCTGTGGGTATGTTTTAGCAACATGGGACTTGTGGCTTCTTCTTAGGCCCAAGCTGAAAAGGAACCAGGAGTTGTTGATTATACTACACTGCCACTGTCACCATGGTTAAATGTGTACTTGATTCTGAAGAAACAGAAAAACATGGGAACAAAATGCCGGGAGTAGATGCACAAAATTCTCTTTAAGAGGGAAATATAGTCAGAGTTTGATGGTCACTGGTGCTCTAGGAATAAACATGACTCTCCTCAGACTGTTTCTCTGCTCATTACATGCATGTCTTTTGTAGGCTTATGCAAATGTGTACTGAAGCAGATTTCTAGAAGGACTGTGAATAGCTTTCTTCTGCAGAAACTGGGTTCCAGAGAGTTAATGGAAGAGATATAAATTAGGAAAATCATTCCTTCAAGACCTAGAATGTACCTGACTACAACCTGTTTTCCATCCTTTATCTTAATGTGTCTGTTTATCTATTATCCCCACTACAGGGGACTTTGAATTTAGTCACTGTATTCTGGGATGCATCAGATATATGCTCATACTACAATGCACAGGGAGAGGCCAGGGTTGAACTAAAGGGTTGAACTACAGAATGATGGTGTAGAAACATGTCCTTTGAGTTGTTTTTGATAGGAAATTTTCACTCACACAGTCCAGGAACCCGAGTGGTTTCCCTGTAACCAACCCTGTGTTTACAACATCTCAACATACAAGCAAACTCTCCCTAGTGGGAGGCCAAGTATCACATTTCCTGACAGGTTTAAAACAAGTGAAGCTATGAATCATCCCTTGTTCTTTTTAGCACATTTATTGTCACTAGAATTAGATGCTGAGTGCTGGAGGGCAGAGGCTATAGCCTTCAAATCAAATTTGGTATCATAAACACAGTAAAGGTTAAAGAACTTCCATTCATAGAAAAAGACAGAATCCATTGCCAAGAATTTCAGAAGAATCTCCAATGTTGTGTCCTCCAAGTTCTGAGGCAACGCACAGTCTTCTTTTAGGACAATGGATTACTTGGACCCTTCTTTAATGAGCCATTCACACGCTGAGTGCTAGCCTCTGCCACTGACTGATATTCTTTGATGTATTAATCACCCACCAAGCATCTTCATCAGAGTGTGTAACTGCTGAGACTTATTATTTATGCTTCAACATTTTATAATTTATGTACAAAAGAACTGGGTTTATGCCGTTGCCCTGACTCCCTCCCCATCTCTCTCCCTCCACCCTTACTGCTCTGCTCCACCTCACCTCCCCATCTTGTCCCTCTGCTTCTGTGTATCAAGGGATTCCCTCTCGGATCCCTGTGTTGGTAAGGGAGTTCTGTTGAACTTTATGTGGTTCTTCGGTGAGCAAAGTCGTAAGTGGTGAGGTTCCTCTTTCCTCATCCAGAACCTGATTCTGAGACACTCTCTAAGAGCAGTTGTTCCATCTAAGATCCTAGTTGGTCCTTAGAGAATTGTTGATAAGTCAGTCATTATGTAGTACTGTTGGTCAACATTCTCATAGAAGTAATCTTCTGGGTAGAGCAGCCTTATGTTGGTGCAGGTGGTCTATGTTGGTCAGCAGTATCTCATCCTACCTTTAGGCTCTTACAATCTTATTACCCACTCTTCCTTGAAGTTCCCTGAGCTTTGCTGTGGGATAAGATTTTAATAGGCTGATAAAGGCTGAGTATTCCATGTTTCTGGTATTCTGTACTCTGGCCTGATGTAGTTTTCTGCCTCACTATTCTCCTATTGTAATAGGATGCAACTTGGCTGAGTACTGAAATTTTTCTTATCTAAGGGTTAAAAAAAGTGTTTAGATAGTGTTATATTATCAGTCATTTATAAACTGTCCATTGACTTTCCTTCTACTATTATTTGGATAGGTTTACATTATCAGCATGATCTCCCTGACATTAAGGGGATAAGAACCCGTTCAGAGAGTAATTACTTTCCCTTACATACCTCTGTGCTCTCCTAGATTGCTCTAACTGGAGCTGAAGTGGTTTACAGTTTTCTTTACTGGGATAGGCCCTTGATCTCTATATTTTCACTGAGTCACTTGCCTCTTTTCCCCCCCCCTCCTAATTAAGACCTATCACCTTACTTCTTTTCCCTTACAGGCTTTTTAGATCACTTCCATAGTGATCTTACTTATTTGTTTACCTGTGTTCCTTTGTCTCCACTATCTTGGGGTCTTCTCCCTATCCCCCCTAGGTTGTGCTCTTTTGTGGTTATAGTGGATGTCTTAGAAAGTTCCCTTTGAGTGTATCATTTTGAGGCCTTAGTACTATGTTCCACTTAAAAAGACCATGCAATGTCTATATTTCTGTGTCTGGAATATTTCACTCATATAACTTCTTCCAGTTCCATCCATTTACCAGCAAATTGCATTGATTCATTTTTCTCAATTGCAGAATAGTATCCTATTGTGTATTTAACACATTGTTATTATTCATTCATCTATTGTTGCGCATTTAGGCTGATTCCATGACATTGCTATTGTGAATTGAACTAGTAATGAACATGGATTTATACTTGTCTCTATAGTAAGATGATGTATTCTTTGGGAATATTACCAGGAGTGGTGTAACTATATCATAAGGCATTTAGATTTTTATCATTTTTAGGAACCACCATACTGATCTCCAGAATGGTTGTACAAATTTGCATTCTCATCAACAATGTGTGAAGGTTCCCTTCTCCCTGCATCATCTCTAACATTTGTTGTGTGTTTTTTGGATTTTAGTATTCTGACTGGGATGAGGTAATATCTCGGGTGGTTTTGATTTTCATTTCTCATGGCTATGGAGGTGGAATATTTTTAAGGAATTTGTTAGACACTTTAATTTTGTTCTGGGAAAAGATTATTCTTTTAAGTTTGAAGGACCATTTTCTAATTGGACTGTTTACCTCCTTGGTGTTTACTTTTATGACTTCTTTATGTACTCTGAATATTAGTCCTTTATCAGGTGTGTGGTTAATGTCCCATTCTGTGTGTTGTCTTTTTGCCATGTTAGCAATATCTTTTGCTGAACAGAAGTTCTTTAATTTCATGAAATCCCACTTGTTGAGTGTTGGTCCTATTTCCTATGCAATTTCCTATGGAGTCCTGTTTAGAAAACGTTGCCCTAGGTGAATCAGTTCAAGGGAATTTCAGAAATCTATGTAAATTTCATTCCATAGACTTTGGTATATCTAAATGATACTGTGTGTGTATTTGTGTGTGTGTGCGTGTGTGTGTGTGTGTCTGTGTGTGTGTGTGTTCCTCATGTGGCCAAGCCCAAAGAAAAAATAAGTGTTTACATTATCATTCAGTGTTAACAGAGTGGTGCATATGCTCATTATCTGGATAAGATAGTAGCATGAATTATGGGATGTTAGTTACCAACTGTTTTCTCATTGGAGTTAAAGCTTACTTTTTAGTTATACAATCACAATGAGTACTAATCCCTGCTTCCCTCCTTACTCCCTCCTTCCCATCTCCCTCTCATGTGACTTGTTCCCTCTGACTTGTTTACTCAGTGGCATAACAAGTTGGCCCTCCTTCTCAGGCCACCCCACTGATAGGGTGTTTTCCTTCACTCATCCAGCTCTAACAGGCCTGTTTTTTTCAAAGGAACACATTTCTGGTACTGTAAACCAGACTGAAAACCTTATGGACAGCACAACCATAGGTGGAAAACCAAATACTAAGGTTTCAGAAGACCTAAATACATGAAGAAAGCAAGTAGTCAAGGAGCTGGAGGTTACTATGCTGACACTAGTTCAACAAGAATGAAAACTGCAAAAACCCTTTAGACTAAATTATCAACTCTATTCCATCCCTGGGGGCTATATTCAAGAGTGAAAGATTGACAGCCATTCCTGTGCTCATCAGGAAAGCTTATAAATAAAACCCAAAAACTGCACTTTGAAAATGACTAGAGTAGTCATTTCCTAGGCCCAGGAGTTGAGAAGCAAGAACCTGCAACTGCATCCTAACACTTGTGAAGGGGCGTCAGGAGGAACAGGAACTCATGATCATCTTCTGCATCTTAGTTCAAGGCCAGTGTAGACCTCATGAGACCCTGTTTCAAAAAACAAACTAATCTCTCCCCATCCTGAAGCTCAGGGACATTTGCGGAAGAGGGGGCGGTAAGAGTGTAAGAGCAAAAGGATGGGAGGAGCAATGATTTGCAAGATACTCCACACAAGTTAGGGCCGAAGCAATCATAATTGGACTTTGCATGCCCTGTGCAATGTCCAACACACTATTGACCTCACAAAGTCTAGCATCTGCTAAAGGCACCAAGATCCTTGGAGGCAAGGGATTGGCAGCCACAACAGTGCTCCTATGCTTAAGGGGAGCATGGGAAAGGGTTCAGGGAAATGCCACTGGGTCCTTGTATGTCATTGGAGAGGAGGGCCCAGAGGAGAGTCAGGCATGCACAAGAAAGGACTTTCTGGGAATTGGGACGGGAGACACTGGGGAATGGGGAGGCAGGGTGAGGGGAGGAGGAACAGAGGGTTCAGGGGGAGGAGGAGGGAGGGAGGTAACTGGTGTACCTATTAAGTTTGTATGAGCTGAAATAATAATAAAAATGTATAAAAAAGAAATAAAGAACAAAGTAATTACAGATTAAAAAAAAAACAAATTAAAAAGGATGGAAACAAGATGCACCAGTTAGTAAGTGGTAAGAAATGATATTTTTGAGGGATATGCATGTTTTCAAAGATGCTTACTATTTCGCTATCTACTAGGTAAAATTAGCTATTTTCAGAGTGTATTTTTTCTGCTTGCTCATGGCCTCCTGGAAGCATACCGAGCTAGGAATCAGAACAGGTGTGCTCTGGGCTGTAATTTCACCTGCGTGGTTAACAGTCCTGCTCTTTCATTCAGAGCTCTCAGCAGCTCACCTGCTGGAGGGAAAACAGGAGAAAGTGGCTTCTGTGTTTCTTGTCTCATTAAACCTTTAGGAGTCTGAATATTTTGCTGATGACACCAGTTTTTGAAGTGAGTCTCAGATGGTAGCCTGAACAGGTCAGTTGGCATTTCATTAATACATAACCTTATTCCTTGGCTAACTCACTATCCTGCCTCCAGGGATTTTCTTATTCCATTGACTGGAGCCAGTAGCAAAATCATTTCCTGTTTTTTACCCTTGAAATCATGAGTCTGCATGGTCTACCCAGTCTCCTTCCACTGCCTTGTTTGACTCTCCTTCTCAAGAGCATCCATGGGCTTGAATTCAGCTTACAGGGTACCTTGTGTTCTATCAAGTTCCATGATGCTTAATCTCTTGCAAAGGTCCCTGAAGCTCCTTGAGGATTAATCTTCTTGAACCTCACAAAGCACTGACAATTGCAGCCTAGCCTTAAGCCACATGAACAATTTAAGCAGGAGAAAAATCACTTTAACTATCCATACTTAAATTCTAACAGAGGAGGGATGAAGCAATACACTGGTTAAAGTTGGAGGGAGGTACACGTGGAAAAAGCGTCTTTGGTTGTAACAAAGTTAGAAAACTTGTGTAACTCAGTCAGAGAACAGAAAAAAGGAGAAAACAGGATTTATCTTAACCAATTGTTCACACTTCCCTCCTGTCTTCTCCCAGAATCATTTGCTACTTCTCAGCTTTTCACAGGCATCAACTCAAGAATGGCATAGATGTTATTGGTAGGTCATATGGTCTTTTGAGCCAGACTGCTCTGTGTCTGGTGGTAAAAGTGGGAAGTTGGGTGGAAGACTCAGGTCATGACTTCTGTCTCAACCATCATTGATGTGGTCAGTGTCCTTTACAGATGAGGACACGGAGGTCCAGGCAGTTGAAGTAGATGCTCCCAAATGGCACTAGCTTCCTGGGCCCTCTCAGAGTACCGAGGAGGAGGACTTTCTGTTTGTAAAGGCAATACTGGATAGCTCCAGGAAGATGCCTATCAGGTTTTGTCCTTGGATCTTCAAAATGTTTCTCGCTACCTGAGAGGATGGGGGACACTTGAGGGTGTGTTGCACTCTTCACTTACTTCAGAATTACTTTAGAATGCATTTAAAATATATTCAAATTCGAAATGTACAGTAAGGGTGAAACTAATATGAAAATAACTGCCTATGAGAAAATGAATGCAAAGTTCCAATAGTGGCAAGAAGTAATGTATACAACAGGGATAATAAATAATACCATTAAATCCTTGTACTGCTCCCGCTTTCTGTCAAGATAAAAAATGAGGTATTTATTGCTGGGACCATAATTACTTTTATGCTTGAAACAAGAAGCAGTGGGGTTGAAGACACAACGAAGTATCAGTCAAGTCTTTTTCACAGTGCGGGGGGAAGAGAAAACTGCACCTCCTTAAAGGAAAAGGGACTCCTTCACATGAGTATCTTCTGAATACCAATCTCCCCAGACCAAGGGTTTTCTATTACAACCATTGGATAAGATTGATTCTCTGTCATAATTTCTGAGCTTGGTGACTGTGGCTTTTACCCAAGAGAGAAGTGGAGAAAGAATATATGTGTGTAGGATGCTAGTATTGAGGCAAGAAGTGTGTGCCAAGGGATAGATAATTAGCCTAAGGTAATAATTCTGAATTTCCAAATATGATGTATTATTTTTCTAGCCAGATTGGTTATTAGCACAACAACTTATATCTTGGTTTCAATCAGCCTGTCCCCATTGAAATCCCACGTGGACTTCTATGAATTTCCACATTTTAAGGAAAAATCATTTGGTTTAATTTCATGACGAAGATGAGCTTTTCTGTTCATCTAGAAAACAGTGACATCGGTTACATGTATTACTTCAGAATGAGCTTTGATATTGCCTTCGAACATTTGAATCCTAGGGGCTGGAGAGGTGGCTCAGGGGTTAAGCCTCTGCCTTGCAGGCGGAAGGTCCCGAGTTCTGATCCTAGACCCCACGTATAGACGCCGTGCGAAAGCGTGGGCGGCCTGCGCTTCTGGTCCTGGTAGGGCGGAGCCTGTGAATCCCGGGGCAGAGTAAAGGAGAAGGAGGTGGAGGCGTCCATGGTGGTTCCAGAATTCTCCCGTGGTTCTACACACACACGTGCACACACACGCATGCACATATACACGCACAACTGAATAAATAATAATAAAAAAATTAAAAAAAAACAAAAAAAAAACATTTGAATCCTAAAACAATATGAGCAAAACTCCAGAGGTGCGAATAAGCCAACGATCTCACTCAGGTTGACTTTCTTACCTTATAGCATGGACTCGGTGAAAATTAGAATCTATCCTGCGTGAATTTCATGACTGAAAATAGGTGCTTGCCTCATCAACACCCGGAGGGTTAAAACACATTTTATATTCTGTGTATGTGGCTGCACTGTCTTGTTTCCTTTCTGTTCTTTTTCATTTCTGACAGAACCCATTTGAAATTTTATTTCAAATCATCTGCCTGTCAACATAATGAACCTCAGATTCAGATCTGTGATTGTTCATGGGTGCTTCTCTGTGTGTGTGTGTGTGTGTGTGTGTTTGAATTTGCGTGAGTGTTACTGTGCGTGTTTAATTAAACTGATGGAAGATGCTGTCTGAGCCAAAGACAGCGATTTTTCTTTTACTCACTTAAAATTGCATAGATTCCAGCAAGCTCTTTAGGTTTCCAAGTACGTAATGTGTCATGTGATACTACTGCTTTTAGAGCATCCTGCTTGGAGTTAAAAGTTTTCATATAGATGGAATTAAAACTTTAATTGCTCATTTAAATCTTTATACTTGTGGTGCATGTGGAGGCAGCATTCCAGGAGAATGTATCAAATAAACAGATTCCCATCCTAGTCCTGACTCAAGTCCTAATCTGAGACGTGTTTTTTGATAACTCACATGCTATAAGAAGGTGGACTAGCTGCCCAATATGAAGATCAATCTTATGCTTGAGTTTTCCTTCTCATTCCAGTGAGAATTAAATTCAGATGGTAAAGCAAGCTGCCTACTGCCTGCAGCAACAGCAAGAGAGCCATGTGAAACATTACTTACAAGAGTTGTGGACAAATGGAAAAGAGCGAGCTGAAAGTGGATAGTATAAAGATTTGCTCTGTGTGGGTTGCATGCGACAGAACTCCAGTTTTTGCCAGCATAAGGGGAGCATGAATAACTGGCATGCAAGCTATCATGCCTTGAAACAAAGAAAGACTTATCTTGGCCTCAGAGTCTAGGGCTGACATAACTATGACTTCAACACTGTCCGCTCACTTCTGTCTCCACAGATTGGATTCCTCTTCTTCACCACTGTTTACCTGTTCTATTATGTTAGCTGATGTGTGCATGTGTGCATGTATATGGAGGGGAGGTTAATGCCTCAATGTATGTCTACGAATCTTCATATTCATGTGAGAACTGGTTTGGCCAGGGAACCTTCACTGTTCTAAGCATGTGAACTGGTGGATCCTGATAAAATTGAGTATCGAGTATCACAACCATCAACTGTGTCCAAGGATCAGGTCATCCTCAGGAGGAGATCAGAGGGTTATTGTTACACCATCTGAATTACTATCATCCTGACTGGATGCCACAGTCCACTCCCTTAAGTGTGCTTTCTCCTGGAAATATCTCTACTTTGAACAGTTCCCTTCATTCTTCAATCAGATTGGTCTTTTTCACTTTTCCTAGCTATTCAAATCCAGGATCTCTGCTAGGTTAATCTTATATAAACTGATCCTTGCAGAGGTTTTATAAAACTAAATGTCGTTGAAGTAATAAGTTATTTATGAATACATATTGGTCTTCAACATCACCACTAGAGAAAGAATATTTTATGTTTATCAGGTATTTATTACATACAAAACACTGCAGTAGGAAATTTGGGTAATTCTGGTAAATCAGATATGGCTAGGCTGGTATAGGAATAAAACATTTTTTGATGTTAGATTGCAAAAATTTTCTTTGTCCATCCAGTGAGTGCTATACCTGGGTAATCTGACTGTTCTGTTACTACTTTTAATCATTTAAAAATTGCAGGAATAATAACTACCTTGGACTTGTGACCATTAAATGATATTTAAATGTATATGCAGAGTGTATTTATAAAGAAACTAATTATAATGGTTCTTTGTTACTTTAAGTACTAAAATGGAAGTGGTATTTTTCTTAAGTGATCTTTTTCTCAAACTGAATTTTTCTTAGTAAACTTTTGTGTTCTCATCTCATGTTCACAGAGTCCATTGGCACCAAAAACTTGCTTGAACATCTCTGAGAATCTTTCTCAGCAGTTTAGGATCATTTCACTGGTGGTCTTGGGCTTCAGTTTGAAATTCTCACTTGTAGTTTGCATAGAAAGGCTTTGTAGATGCTTCTGGTCAGTGAAGTCTCAGGGACATCTGTATTAATCACGTGTATATCAGCCTCCATTTGCTCACTCTCTTGTGATTCTCCTCATCCTCTGCTCTTTCTTCTCCTCTCTCTTTCCTTCTCTCTAATTCTGAATGAATTTTTCCAAGTGATGCTTTGTCACACTATAATTCAATGATTATGATTGTTAACTAACCCATGTAGTCAAGTATAATTTGAGAACAAATAATTTTTCCAACATTTCTAGAATAAAAAAATCAACAGAGGAAAGGAAGCCATCCATATGATAAATATCTGAAGTTTCTTTCCATATATGTATATATGTGTGTGTGTGTGTATAAAGAGAGAGAGAGAGTGATACCTTTGCCTCTTTCCCTATATTTTTAAATCTCTATCTCTGTTTCTAACCTTATTCCTGTCCTCTCTATCATTTCTGACTCATCTCTGCTCTGTCAGAATCCCTGTCTCTATTTCTACATCTAGCTCTGATTTTTGGTCTCCTATGTTCTGAGCTCTAAGTACAGTACAAAAAGTATTTCAGAGGAACTCCTCCCCTCAACACCCCCTCAGTCACATACACATGAGATCTGTGCTGCTATTTGAATGTGGTCCCTGATTTTGTACCACCAATCATAAAGAAATATTAATCAACAGTAGCACATGTATATTCTATGCTCTGTATAGATCTCATCACACAATTATTAGTTCCTGAGTCAGCTATCCTTCACTATACTGAAACACTTGAGATTATTAACTTAGGAAGAGGAATGTTTAATTTTCTCTCACAGTTTGGAGGTATAGTCAAAATCAGCGTGCTTTGAGGTGTTGGGAAAAATGCTAGATGACAATGAGCAGGACACACATAGAAGCAAAACTGCTTACATCATAAACTAGAGGCCAAGAGAGAAAGCATAAGAGGATGGGATTTCATAGTGTTTAAGATCACATCCTTGGTGATGGAGGGATCTGTCTTAGAATCTGTCTCTAAACAGTTTTCCTTTGGGGGGCCAAGCTTCAAAACATAAAGACCTTTGTGGGACACTTATATTACACATAGCAATCTTCATGCTCAGGGTGGCATAAGACTTTGCTCCAAATCACACTGACAGAAAGTATAAGAGACAACATTCATATCTGTCTTCCTGTTGCACCATCCTCACCATTCATGACATCAGCCAAACCTTCCCAGCAATAAAACAACAAACCATCAATCAGTTCATGACATAGGAATAGGGCATAAGTGTGGCCTTTTTTTAAAAACTATAAACCCGTTTTAATAATTTGAGGATTCTTCTCTTGTCTCTGAAAGTTAATGAAGTGAGACTAGGG
The DNA here is from genome assembly GCA_023101885.1 of Typhlomys cinereus. Classification (NCBI taxonomy): domain Eukaryota; kingdom Metazoa; phylum Chordata; class Mammalia; order Rodentia; family Platacanthomyidae; genus Typhlomys; species Typhlomys cinereus. The sequence goes on from JALPQD010000014.1 coordinate 10,469,969, forward strand.
TTACAACTGTGAATGGCCAACACATGCTCCTTGAACAGGTATTTTCCACTAAAGAGAAAGTTCTTTCTGTGAGGTCCAAATGCTTTCATTAGCAGCAAATAGACTCCAAAGTAGTACAGTGGTAGAGAGCCCAGAATCTGAAGTCATCAGTAGGAATTGAGAGTCCCACTGGGCTCCTCCATATTACTTTTCATGAAATACTGATAATATTAACCATGTCAATCTCATATGCTCGTTAGAAATAAATGAGTCAACAGATTCTCAGGGCAGTTAGAATGGCACCCTATTCCCAAACTCTCATAAATATTAACTTCTTCAGTTATATAAGGATCGTGTCTTTTAGCTGTTGTACTGGATTTGCCCTTCTGGCAGGGGTAGATCTAAATAATGTACAAATTTTGAGACTGTGATAATTTGATTTTATTGTCTTTATGCATCATCAACCAATTGACTAGGACATTTAGGAATGATCTCCATCTCTAAACTTTAATTTTTTCTTTTTAATCTAATTTCATTCTTTTTACTTTTTACACATGTGTGCAGAGTAATAGAGTGAATTAAAAAATCTCTTTAAAATTACTGAGATAGTAACATTATTCCCCTTTCAAAAATTGCCATCTCAAAGGTTAAATTAACTTAGCGAGGGTGTCCCTGAATACATTTTCTTCTCATTTCCTACAGAATGGAAACAATTTTGATGTGAAAACTCAGGGACCACTAAGGAAAGAAAACACATTCATAGAAATCTAAATACTTTGCTTCACTTTCACTCACATTAATTTCTTTAAATTTTGTTTGGCTTGCACAGGTTTTGTTTCAATTTGTGGAAAGGAAATGCTGACAGAAAATGATGAAGTGTGTCAGTCTGGTGAGCATGACTGAACATGCTTTCCTTTACCTGTTGGGTAGGAATGTTGTCCCCTTCTGCCTCCCAACTGTAGTTCACAACATGACATTTTCATCTCTCCACTGGGGCCACCAATAGTGGGTCACATGGATTTTACCTCTCCAGGGACTTATTTTGCTAGATCCACAGGGCCCCACTTTCCAATTTATTTTAATTTCTAGGCAAAGAGTCAGTGTGGAAGACTAACAACGTTCTCCTTCTGATGTTTCCAGTTCTAGCAGTTATTATTTTATAAAAGCCAAACTTACACATACACACAGTTTAAAGCCTGCACGCTCTGTGAGGTTTCTTAAGCAGATGTTCAGCTTCCCTCTCCTTGATTTCCTGTCGTGTGAGTACACAGAAAATCTTCCTGCCCTCATTAGTAAGATGACAGCAGTAGTACTCTGTTCACAGGGTAGTTTGAGGAATAAAATAAGTAACGAATCTGAAATGACTGAAAGGTAATTGTGAATATGTTTAAAAAATTGTTTTATTTCACTAAATTTATTACATCTTAAATATTTTCCTTAAATATTTAACTGGATTAATTATCCACAGATAATTTTCCCCATTACCTAGATGCTTCTTTCGAAATTTCCTTCCATATCTAGTTAGCTTGAGTCTATTATATTATTATTTATATATTATTTATACATTATTATAATAATGCAGTTTTTATAAAAGTGGGTTTTTGTTAATTATTTGTTTTTGCTTTATAGGACTCACTGATTTTTCATACATATATTAATTCTATGTACCTGTGGACAGCATAGTCAGCTGTTTATCCATTCTATCTCTTGCCCACAGCTAGCGCAGTACTATTAGATTTATTTATTATCTATACTGTGCTGATTTTGTAGTAAACCCCTTTCACTTTTCAATCCTAAACTTTCATTTGCTTTATTACCTACCTGCTTCAATCCAAAACACAGTCGATTGTGTAGATCACTAAACAGCGACCAACTACAGAGAGTAGTCTGTTAATGCTGCAGTTTTATGTCACATTGTTCAGCAGATGAACATCTATTAGATGGTTTACTAAACATCTCTTTGTTTTTCTTTTTTTTTTTCACTCCAGGCATGTTATGTCACACCAATTTGTGTCTGTCTTTATCTTTACAGAACCTTTTTTCTTGTACCTCTATAGTTCTAGATCTACTTTCCTATAATGAGGACACATGTCATAGGACTGAGAGGTCACCATAAATCTAGATTAACTTGGTTTCAAGATCCTTGACTTAATTATACATGACAATGCCATTTTTCCAAGTGAAGATCCATTCACAGTTCTAGTGTGAGTGAATCTTTCATGGGCCAATCATCTAGTCCACTACATTCTTGTCTTTCATTCTTATTCTACTTCCTCATTTCAGTAGAACATTCTTTCAACTAACTTTTGGGAAGAGTGAATGGAATGTATGTGTTCTGAAGATTTGAAGGGTCAAATGTCTTGTTCTCTACTTTAAACATTATAGATACTTGTTTTGGATTCAATTTTCAGGTAGAAATCATATGTCTTAGTATTCTGTAGGCATGCATTGCTGAAGATCTTTAGGAACCCTTAAGCCATTTTATTATTATGTCTTTTCTGGGTGATGTTATTTTTTCTCCTCGCTAGGATCTTGCAGTTTTTTTTTTTTTTGTTTCAGTCAATAATCTTTTGATGAAAGGTCTTTGATTTAATTAAAATTGATATTTTCTACATCTTTCAATTTGGAAAATCTTTAGTGCTGTGAAATTTTATTTAATTGATGACTCTTCCTCTAGGCTGGTTCCATCCATCTCTCCATCTCTTGCTTCTCCCCCTCCCCCACCCTCCTCTCTCTCCCTGTATTATTTAGGTATGTGCCTCCTGGTATTCTCCCTTGTCTTCTTTTCTCATGTTTGTTCTTTGAGAATGAACATCTTTCTGGAATATTTCTTGCCTTTGTCACCCATCTCTTTCCCTTGTGGGAAATGTTACCACAGAAATGCTCTTTTCCTGTCTGAACATAACATTTTCTCCTTATTTAGTGAATATGGTTCTTCTCTTAAGTCCAAGGGAATATAGATTTTCATTTTATTGGTTTTTGTTTCAACTTTCTTTCCTTGCTCCAAATATATGTGAAAAGTCTAGGAAATGGAACAAAATGACCAATATTATGACCCTCTGACTGCGGGAAATGTGATTCTGTCCCCCTTTCTCTGCCAGCAGAGCTTCTTACCATTAAACTGGCATTCTAGTTTTTCTTGTAGGTCAAAACCACCCCACTGAGTCTGCTGATTATTGGAGTTCTGGACAGTGTTTTCCTTGCTCAGCACACAATGGAGAAAAATCCATGAAGCTCAAAACACACAGAAATTGGTTAAGTCTTTTGACAGTCTCTGTAGTGGAAGGGCAGGTGATTTGACTCCTTTCGGTCTGATTTATAAATCATAACTTGGCATTTGTAATTTATAAAACAGGAGATGTTGGACTCCTCGTTTGGAAGTTTCTAAGCACAGGTTGTATTTCTTTCTTCACTGCATTGGTAGAACTCAGGACAGAAGCATCTTAAGGTAGAAAGTCTTGTTCTGACTCGTGATTTTAGGAGTTACAGCTGAGAAGGCATAATGCCAAGGCTCCTGCTTTGATGACTTCGAGCTGGCAGCAGTCTTCCTCTATCTGAGAGGATCAGGAAGCAGAGAGAGCTCCAAGGTCTTCCCCACAGCTGCATGCTTTGGTCAACTAGGCCCCTCTAGAAGGTTCCACAACCTCCCCACACAGCACCACCTGCTGGGGAATGTGTTCAAATACATGAGCCTTTGGGAAACATTTCACATCTAACCAGAGAGGTGGTTTGATTCCGGACAGGAGCAAAAGGAAGCAGGTTGGCTCTCTCTCTCTCTCTCTCTCTCTCTCTCTCTCTCTCTCTCTCTCTCTCTCTCTTTGTTTGTTTCTCTGTTTTTCTGCCCAGTTTTGGACTATTTCCACCTAAATTAAAATGCTTTTTTTGAAGACAAATTTTCTCTGCCACCATCCACCCACTCATCCCCTGTGCAGACATAGGCACAATTTTCCTTTGCATGGTCTTAACGTTCTCAAGTTTTCCTCCTATAATCCTGTGGTTTGGTATGATGCCGCTGTTGTTCTGGCCTTATGAATATGAAAGTTACTGCCAATCTGCCTCTCCTGTTTGAGACTGCCACAGGCACCTTTTTACCACACTGCATGTAGCTTCCTCTGTGGATGGGAAATGCACTGTGTATGGCAGTCTGCTTAAATTAATAAAGAAATATGGTAAGAGTCAGGCGGTCCACACTAAAGGGTTCGAAAAGACTATAATGGATCCGACAGTGTGGGAATGGTTCTTAACTTTTTTTAAACCATAGAATACCCCCAGCAGGCAGATGCTTACAGATTAATAATCACTTTACAGCACTGTAGGAGATCAGTTATCAATCATGGCAATATGGACTTTGTTGCCAGAGAGAATTTTAGGAGGTTTGAATGCAGCGTGCACGGCAAGTGTAGCACTAAAAGAGTTATTTCTTCCATCTTATGAAATGTATTTTAGTTTAGCAGATAAATTGTGTCATTAGACATTTTTATGCACTGTCTGGCTGTGTGCTGGCACCAATAGCTTTTACCCACTCCCCATCTCCTTTGCAAAATATAAAAGAACAAGTACCAAGGCTTGTGGAGTAGCAGAAGACCTGGGAGACAGAAGAAAAAGGCAGGATTTCTTTTTACAGAGACATTTATACTCAAAAATAGAAAGGAGCATTTCAGTAATTGTTCATATTAGTAAAGAAGAAGTAGATAATGGTAGAGGAATTTGAGAAATGATTTCAAGAATAACATGCATGTTTAATTGGGAACATTTTATGTTTGAATGAAGATTTAAGAATATTGTATGGTATAGCAAACAATCAGATTTCTAAGGGCAGGAAACACTTTCTTTAAATAGCAGAAGAAAAATGTGACTAAAAGTAGCAAGCACCATGTTCCGGAAACCAAACAGACAATTCCTAGGTGGAATATGGCTTATGTATTTAATCAAAAATAAGATTGACACCTCAAATTTGAAAAATTCCTTGTTTTATATTAAAATTAACAATTTTATGATAGAAAAAGCGAGCATAAAATGTAGAAGAAAAATATTAGCATTTTTCAATCTTTTCCTGTCAATATTTGCCCTATAACCTTATTCGACAAGGTTGTACAATGTACTTCACATTGATGGTTTTGATTTTTAACAAATTTAAAAGCATGTTAAGCTCTGAGATTGGATGGGCCCTAGGATTTAGATTCAAAGCTCTGACAAGAGTTCAGAATCAGGTCTCAGTGTCAGCTCTGACTCTAGTTTCTAGCATGTTCCATCCAGGTGATATCATAAGGAATGGTGTGCTGCCCATTTTATTTAGTGAAGCTGGAGTTCAAAAGTATAGAGAGACTCCTAAGAAAGACAGCCAGTCCTGATATCCCACACCCTACCCTCTGACTGGCTTCACAAATAGAGGGTAGTTGATCTGTCAAGTAAACTCATATTACATGTGATAGCACATTGTATGATAACAAAGAATCAGGCAAGCATTGAAGCTATTTGTTTTTCTTATAATCACCAAAGATGGATAATCTTGTTATGCCTCTGTACAAACCAAGAAGGTCGTTTACAGCCCTGGAAAGCTCCCTGGCTCATTTTCTTTCAGCATGATGTTTAACTCATCATAAAGATAGAGTATGAGCCACAAATCTGAATCTTAATCTGTTAATTATTGACTAGGATAAGGCTTTATGGGAAATTGTGGGTTTCAGCGTTAATAAATAATGGGGTTGGTTCTGCCCAATGACAGATGTGTGTAATTCTCATTAAATTCAGTGGCAGTTATACAAGTGAATCAAAGCAAAATGGTGTCTTTTACAGAATGTTCTGATTTGCTAAATTATTCACTATCTCTCAGACAGTGGAGACATATGCTATTGTTCTCTATGGAGAACAAGAAAAACTCTTTCAGGCAGGATGTAAATTCTAACTTAGAATGTGCAACTAGGAAAGACACAGAATGTTTTCCCCCAAGAAACTGTTAAGTAAAATTGAGTTATTAACTGTTTTTGAAGCCATTCCCAGATTCTGTGGTGTGAATGGACTGAGGTCTAGTGGGTAACTGGGAAGATGTCTATTTATTCCTCAATGTTCCACATGTTAGATTAGGACAGCAGTCTTTCCCAAATGATGACAAGAAAAATAGCATCAAAACCAGCATCTGGGAAAATTAAAGGAATCCCCTTTATGATGAAATGAGGATGAGGTGAAGGTTTCCAGGTGTTAAGACTTTAAACAGAGGAAAGCAGGTTAAACTCAATTCTGCTCTTTGCTTTCTCAGTGAGCACCTGTAAACACACCTATAAAATTAAGGAAATACTGTCTGTCCATGCCGTCTCCCTGAGATGCTACAATTAACAACAATGGGAAATATGTGGAAGCAATAAAAGGGGCTAAATTAATTAGTAGAATAAATTCTGGAGGAAGAATTTGAACATCCACTGTAAAATCTTAGACAATTGAATACTACCGTCTGATTACAGAACTGAGCATGCTTTAAGATGTTCGGACTTTCAGAGCCCAAGAGCTTTCCTAGGCCACACATTTGATCACTAGTGACAATGTTGGCAAAGAGTTGACAGCATGTGAATATGAACAGATGTCCCTGTCCAAATCAAATGTTTTTTGATTCTAAATTGGAAATCACTTGTAGGTTTGGGAACAAAAAGAAAGAAAAACTCTGAGGGAAATGCTGCTGTGTATTTATTTTCATTTGGTTGCTTCAATGGTCAGTCTGTTTCTTCAGAATTATTTCTCATTTCTAAAGCTATCTTTTTACTACCTAAATCTCTTCAAATGCTCACAATACTCTTTAATTATCTTATCTGTAGTTTCTAGGGGAAAAAATCTGAACTGTAAATTGCTGATTAAATGCAATTTTCCCCCCAAACTAACCTCAAATATTAATGAGCTGCTGTATTGAGTGGGAGGAAGAAGCAATGTCAGTGGTGGTTCTTCTGTACTAATGTGCTTTTGCACAGTCCTTAGGCTTATTATTTGATATAGAGATGCAAGAGGAAGAAGTAGGAAAATAAATAGATTGTGTGCTGAGTGACATCATTGCAGCAGGATAGCCAGAAGTTGCAAGGAGAGGGACATGGTTATTGGATAGAATATTTGACTGCTGCTACAATTTTTAGAAGTCTTCATGTGAATTGGCATTGACTGCTATTTAATCTGCAGAACACTCCGTGCTTATTCTATAATGTTCTAAAAGTGTTACCCTGTGGACACAGACACTTGAATACTTCAATGCAAAGTTTCAAACAACAATGAAACCACCTGCACCAGCTTGCTGTTTCTAGGTGGGAGACATCTTTAAAACTGTGATATTAAAGCAGGAGACTGGAATTCAAAGATGTTCATTTGTCCCTCTGCTTGTCTCATATTTGAAAAGGATATTTACTGTCAATTTCATATCACAGAACAGGTTCATTTTTAAGACGTTTTGGAAAAAGGGATATTCCTAACATCACCTCAGCAAGCCACATTTGTCATGTTGCTTCTCCCAGACCTCTTGGCTTCTCATCTATTTTTAGTGTTATGGACCTGGGGTTGTCATGATTAAAGTGGCTGGGAAACACATTGACCTCTGAGTCTCTGTTAACTCTCTAATTCAGTATTTATTAGTCATTAATATGCACAAGATTCCTCTGGGGGAAGAGTCTGGAGGAGAGAGAAAGCCTGTGTTAGAAACAGGCTCCAAGATGTTGCTGGCTACTAGTCCAGGGAAAATTCTAGACTGATAAAAATATGTTCCAGTTCCTTTCAACAGTTTGGTTTCTGGGTAGAATAAAAATATTGAATTGACATATCCCCATTGTGATCTAATGAGATTTTTCTACATTTATTCTTGAACATTACAGTATTTTCCTATATCATGACATAATGTAGAGAACTAAGAAAGTGCTGAAAATAAAATAGTACTAAACATGTGGCATAAAGTAGAAATACATGTTACATGCTGAATTTCTTTTTTTTTTTTTTGAGATTTCACGTATATAAGAAGTATATCTGTCTTTTGGACTAGAAAGATTCATTCTCAGTAGCCTGCAGTTTCTATGGAAGTCAGGGGTGTTGGGAATAGTTTCTGACCCAGAATCTCTTTAACACCAGTAGGAAATTTTGCTCTCATAGATATCAATAATGGTTATTTTGGCTACTTTTGTACTATAGGTCCTCCCAACACTGTTTCAAGCGTAAAGAAACGTTCCATCTCCTCCAGTTGAAGATCAAATTCACCCATCACCATGTTGAAGACTTGCAGAAGGCTGAAACTTTACTGGGAAATCATATCCCTTTCAGATGAAGGGTCACCCTTACATGACCTCATTGAATCTCTTTTCTCTCTATCTCTAAATCAAATTGGATTGAGGAATGCTTTTCTTTGCACAAATATTTATTGTGAGCACCACAAACATGTTGACACAGTACCTTTTGATATGTTTTCTGTAAATACAATTAGAGTAGCGATAAATCAAAATGATGGCAGTTTTTCGACAATTTTTCGAAGTTCCCAAGAGTGCTGCTGGGCTCTTTAATTGCTTACCAATGTAAAAATATCATTGTTAGTAAAGCATAAATCATGGCAATTTTGCCCCACTAGAGGCTAAAAGCAGCACAAGATGTGGTAATTAAGATATACTAATAGACCTGGCAATTTCTATAATAGGAGCTTTTAACAAGGTGAAAAAAAGCATGTCATCTCTCATGCTACAGCAAAGCAACAAAGAAAATGTGAAATTTTCTCCACGTAAAAGAGATCACCTGCCAGAAAACAATAGCCAGGCAGCAGGGAGGAAAGTGTGTTGTCCCTCGTCACTCTTTGTGTCCTACTAGTCACATTGTAGCTTGTGAATACAACTTTAGGTAGAGAATTAGCTTCCTAAGTTGTTCTCAATAAAAGGGTCTTTGGTTCAGAGCCTCTTTCCTTTGTTTTCATGACCAGGAAATGGAGACTAAGCAGATGAAATAGCTGGATTCTGCTACTTGGGAGCAGAGTTGAGACTCATAAGAGACACCTGCTTCCCAACACAAGGGTCTGGTGTTTAATGACTGTGATTTCTTTCATGAAGGACGATCACAAGTAGTCAAGTGTTTTTCCTCTTCTTTCTTACTTGCATCCCTCTCTCTTCTGTGAAATTGGACATACTTGTTTTTGAGACTCTGAAGTTAGGGACCATCATTACTGATATTTGCATTATATAACTAGCTATCATTTGACTTTTGGTTGTGAAGACTAGAGATTTGGCACTAAATTCAAACAACTAGAAAAAAATATGTCCCCATATAACCAACACTAATACTTTCTTCTGGCTAGTAACATGAAGAATTTGGGATTAAAATTATTTGTGTCCATAGGATCTGTCGTCATCTCTCATTTTCCAACAAATGAGTAATATGCAGGAATGTGTGCAACAGAAGCAGCACAGATGACAATAATCAGCTTCTCCTTTGACACATTAGCCTAATTATTATCTATTAGAATCATATATTCACAAGAGGGGACCACACTACAGAGCTGAGCAACTTCACTTCCACTTAATGCCTCTCAGTGTTTTCACCCAAGTTTTCACAGAATGTTTACAAAAATATCTACATTAGTTTACTAAATAGCACAGAACATATTTCATATTCATTTTTTAAATCTTACTTGATATCTTTATTGATCCATTGAGATAGAATATCTGCTCTATATTATAAGCTATGCTCATTGCTGTGTATAGTTAGAACATGATCCAGACTTACATGTCATCTTCCTTTTTGGGATTTATAATCTATGGGGGGAAGAAACAAGAATTAGGCATGCAAACACACACACACACACACACACACACACACACACACACACACACACGCACACCTAAACACAAATTGCAAAGTGTCAATGAAAGACAGAAACTGTGAGAGAACAGGTTTAGCTAATTTATGGGTGTGATCCAGGAGTAAAAGATAAGCTAAGGAAACAGCAAAGGGAGAGAGAGAAAGAAAAGAGAGAGAGAGAGACAGAGAAAGACAGAGAGAGACAGAGAAAGAGAGACAGAGATCAGCTTAGTTGGGGTAATTGTTATACAGAATGTAGGTCCCAGAATCAATCAGTGCGAAGTGAAAAGAAACTGATGTGCATATCTCTTGGGCCACAGCAGACAGTCTGGATTACAGCTTAAATAGTAATCTTGTAAACTTGAAAACTGCTAATGGGAAGAGTTTTATGCAGAGAATTTATGGAAATAATTTTAACTTGAAGTGGGTTTCTCCCTTGTAGTAGTGGTTTTGTGAGTCTGTACATATATGATAAACTGCCACAATCTTGATCCTTTGTCAGTTTCCTGCATTTGAGTGATAGGACTGCTATGGGAGAAGTAACTGCTTGGGTAACACTGGGTAAAAGATATAGGAAGATCTCTTGTATTATACTTTTCAACATCCTATAAATACACAATTACTTCAAACAAAAATTTATAAAGAAGATGTCATCAGATACACAGAGGGAGAGATTATTCCAGTGTGAACTAAATCAGAGATCAGTGATGAAAGTACTTCAGCAATGCTTGTGAAGGAGCAAAGTGAGAGAAGGGATTGGGCAAGGGCAAGGCAGAAATTAGTTCTATGGGTATATCTGATAGAGCTTCCTGAAACATTAGATATGTAGAATTTAAAAAATAATAATAATTTCAAGACTACTCAGCACTTTACTTGAGCAGTTGCCTGGGTCCACAATGCTGGTATGTGTTAATGTGAGTGTAATATTTGTGCTGCTGTGACAGACCAGTCAGGCTCAAACAACTAAAAAGAAAAAAAAGGGAGATACATTCAGCTTATAGTTCCAAAAGGGAGATGCCTCTTTCCTTCATGGTGGAAGAGGCATGATTAGTTGGCAGAATCTGGAGGTAGCCTAAGTCACTATAGACATCATGGAGGCTGAGAGCTGCAAAACTCCAAACTCAAGAGCAGAATAACTAAGAAGCAGAGCAGGGGTAACCAACCTCAGAGTCTACATCTTGTGACTGCTTTCATCCAGCAAGGCTACCATTCCTAAAAGTACCATGACGTTCCCAAACAACTAAAGATTCAAACACAAGAGTCTGTGGGGGACGACTCAGATTTCAAAGCATGACAGTGTAAGCGAATAGGAAAGGATAGTCTGGAAAGTTTGGTGTATCTGAGACATTTAAGTGGCATTTTGTATCTGGAACTCAGAATACTGGGGTATTGACATAAACTTGAGAATGCATAGGCTATGTAAGAATGGAAAAAGCCACAAAAGTGACAAAGGCCTGGAGAAATCAATGGTCAGATATTAAGAGAAAGGGTAAGAATTCTGATGTGTGATAAAAATTGGGTAATGAGAGCAACACATAAAGTAGTCAGTTTCACAAATGAAATATCTATGAATCGTATAGATAGTTATACACCTTTCAGTATGAAATCAATGGTCATTTAACTTAGGAGTATATTATCTCAATTATATAGACAAGAACGATTTGGGGTAGTGGTATTTTGAACATTTGGGAAAATATAATGTAGACAACATTGGAGAAGAGAAAAATGGAAGGCAATGTGTCTGGAAGTTGATATAGTATCTAATCAGATGCTTTAAGACTACAAGAACACTTGATACATTGATGGCGAGGGTCAGGGAGAAAGTTAAGAACTAAGATACAAGAGAGAAAAACAATTGCTGCAGGAACAAGGACCTTGAGAGAGACAATCCCAGAATTCTGAGTATAAGTGGGGGATGTGGCCTAAGAGAGGCACGTAAATAATTCATTCTTTGAAATGTAAGTGGAAAAGAAGAGAAAAGTCTTTGTATGAGTATGTTGAGACAAGTACATACTGATTTGTCTCATGCTTTCACTTTTTATCACTGAAGTGGGAGAAACGAACCATAAAAGTGACAGAAGGGTAAGTATGTGAGCATTTTAATGGGAAGAAAAGACATACTAGTTTATCATAGAGTTTTTCCTAAGAAAAAGTAGTGTTATCAGTCAGTGTGTGTTTTTCTTTAAAAAGCATTTCAGTACTCTGGTGAGACACATGAAGACAGATATGCAGTGAAGTGCCTACTCACAAAAGGACATCTTTGCTATACCCAGTCATGTACTTCTACAGATCCAGGTATGTGCTTCTGCAGAGAAAGAACAGCACAGGGAAGTTGATGGCATCTATGAGTTCATCTCTATGAAGCAAATCACAGTAAGGGTCATCAGCAGCCAAGGCTATCTAAGTTCATGAAAGAAACAGACTTATTGAAGTAAAAGGTAGAAGACAAATAAATATGAAGTTCATGTGACAATTCTTGAGAGTTTTTAAAGGTGGGAAAGAAGAAGGGAGAGGTAGATAAATACATCATATTATATGGTGAACAAAACCACATATGGTAACTAGAAATATGGCTTTCTGCCTGTGATTGAATTTAAAAAAAAAAAAACCTACCCCAAAATTCTCATGAGTAAGCTTTGCATGGTTGGTGGTAAATTCTAGATGGCCATTCCTCTCAGACTTTATAATTAACATTTTGTATTTACTTCAATTTAGAAGACCATTAGATTGGAACCATAGAATATCATGCTCATAATACAAAAATATCTGAAGGATTTTGTTTTGTAAACTCAATTTTAAATAAAGACCATTAGAAACTAAAATATAAGGAAAAGAGAGTCAGGTTTTAGATTTAGCTCATATTCCTATTACAAATGAAATATCAAAATTCTAACATTTTGATAACTAAAGATAATTGCATAAAATATGGTGGGTCCCAGTATGTCTAAGAAAATTTGACTGCTATAAGAGGAGAGAATGTGAACCAAAGTCAACAGTTGAAAATATAATGCCTAAGACTTTCCAAACTGGTTAATAACATTACTAGATATATATGGAGTCAAGGGTCCTGGGAAGCAAAAGTTATATAATGTAAATATTAGTAATGATGGCTCTAACTTCAGAGTTTTAGAAACACTTATGCCCAAATTTAGGGTGAGCAAAGAAATATATTTAGTTGCCATAGACAAAGGTAGGCAAGTCCCGGCAGAGAGTGCCTTCTTTGGGCTTCAATAGACTTAACACTTTTTTGCTGTGTTTCCCAGAAAGGGTCTTATCTGTTGATCTGTTTCATTGGCCCCATCCACTGAAATTTAATTGATTTATTTGAATTTATTTCTATCATGTTGTTTGCTTTCTACATTGTCTGTTGTTCTTTTTTATCTGTTTTCATTGATTTTAAAAAATAGTTATTCTATGTCTTAAAATTTCCCTTCTACTAATTTTATACACATACACAGCAATGTTTGACAGCTGAATAACGTCAGGATGTTAGAATTGGATTTGATTCATTACAACCAAACTGAATCATCACTACAGTAATGACAAACTCAAAATACCTCATTTATCCCTTTCATCCTCTAATATTTGTTAAGCATTCTGATTCTAAATATATCTTACAGCCCATAGGATACTGACTCCTATTAAAATAAAATTGCACATATTTCAACCCTTCCTATTTTCTTCATTCCATCTGGTATTTCCCACTGCATAACAGAAATTGCTTACAGAATTTGAAATCCCAATTTTGAATTTCCTTTAATGTAAGCTGCTTCTGGACAACGTATGTATTAGGCTTTCCCTTCTGAAGGATATTTTTGCTGTAAGTCATTGCTCCTCCTTTGAGCGAATTACCTGTTTCCTCCCTCTGTTTCAACGTGGTTTCTTAGTTCCTCCTTCTACTTCTTTGTAGAGGTTACCTCTATCTTTTCAGAGTGTTCAGAGACATGTGAGTAAGTTGACACCTGCCTTGCTGGTGGTTATGGAGGTTCTTGAATCTGGGAGTTGGTGTAATCACTTTGAAAACTTGTCTGCCTTGCATTCATTAACTGGTTCTGTTTCCCTTTCCCACTTTGGGGAGCAGATTAATTGCTGCTGGATATTTAGACTGTGCCACACCTTCTTTTACGAAGTTTCCATATTTTCATGGTGTTTTATCTTAATGACCAGATTTTTCTATTGACTTTCTTCACTTCATTAATCTGTTTTATTCAAAGTCTGATTAACATACTCATCATTCTTCCCTTAACATTAGTTATATAACCAGTATTTTCATTAGTTTTTTCCCAGTTTCAGTAATCTATACTTGCATCTTTTTACTCCAGTTTTCTGCTTTCTTGAGAATAGTAGCAGCAGATATATAAACTTATTAAAATTTCTTACCCATATTGTTGTTTTAATCACCTATAATGTGTAGCATCATTCTATCTTTTGTAATGTACAATTTTGCATTGGCTACTAAATAATTTAAATAGAAGTTTTAGGTCATTAAGCATAAGATCTTCCTTCAGAGTTTACTCTTTTCTTTGCTAGAAGATAGAGTGGAGGTTGCCAAGTTTCTGCAGGGAAGGAGTGAGTATTGTTAGGCTAGATTATTGATGCATTCTGTCCCAGTTACTCTGCATGGTACAGATAAATTCTTGACAAAATAGCTTGACAGAAGAGCCCATAATAACATCAGGAGTCAATGGAACTGGCCATGCTATACCCATAGGACTGCTGAGAGAGGGACAAACATCAATTGTCAGACAGCATTTCTGTCGTATATACCAAATAATGCCTACTCCCTGAATCTGCTATCTCCATCTTATCCATCTTATCCAGGAAAGTCTCACCCACCATGGACTATAGATCTTCCTGTATCAATTAGACAATCTCCTGAAGAGTTAATGAAGGGCTTAACTCAACTACTAATTCTTTACAAATGTTCTCTGTTAGCAGCCGACTGCCACAAAACTCCATTTGCTTCTCAGATGCTGTTTCAGCAGTCCCAAATGCTCCCTACACAATGTCAGTTTGGCAATATCTTAAGCAGGCAGCATAAACACTCCATCTTCTCGTGCAGTAAGACTGTTCTGTACTTTAGTTGTAGCAGGACCACAAAATAGTTCATAAGAAACATGTATAAAATAAATTTCTACATTCCACACAATAGACCTCTGCCCAAGCGAACCACAGATCTTATATCCGTTCTCTTCCCAAGAACAAAAGGTAAACTTTTTTGTCCAGTATCTGCTCATGTTCGTAAAGTTTCTTCTTGGTTCTCATTTCTTCAGTAAAAATATCATTCCTTTAAACTTTTTCCTATTTTTCTTTTGGAAGGGAGATTGGCTTTTATTGTAAGAAATTGTGGTTTGTCGTAAGCAATTCCATCTTGTCTTATGAAATTTCAAAACAATACCTTTTGTATAATAAACCATCTTAAGTATTTTGGCATTAAATTGAGTGGTTTGGAGAAAATTGTAAAAGCTTCAAGCTCTGTCTACTTTTCTTAGATATCTGGAATGTTGTCATGAATTATTTTGAAACAGTAGTATTTTCAGCAGGTACAATTAATGGCTTTAGTATTGGAGAAATCCATTGCTGGCCAACCTACTATATCAACGCAATCTTGCTTCACTAGATATTAGATCTCTTGGCATCTCACTTTTAACAACTGAATAAGAAGGAGAGAGAAACCGACTTCGTATGTTAATAAGGGTGATTAAATGATAACATCCATATGTATATAAAATCTTATTTTCATATACTTAATAACTTAGTACCTGCTTAAATTTCTGAATTACAGTCCACTTAAATCTCTGAATTACAATCCACTATTTTGACTTTGCTTATTACCTATTGCAGGATCCTATTGCCCATCCCTTTATATTGAACTTCAGAAATATACCCCAGATAGAGGCCAAGGATAATTGTTCAGCTTGATTGTGATGTTCATGTTTGTATTGCCTTTTGTAGTCCCAAGAGTCCAAGTCAACAAAAGCCACAAAAATGAAAGCTTGATTTTCACAATCTTGTCACCGAGATGGTATTTAACTATGCAGCCCATTTTCTCATGTTTTTCTCAAAACAGTGTGAGTTAGATTTACAGATAGATTAAGAAACCACTGTGAACTAAAACCAAAGCAAAACCAAAAATCAGAAAATGTATTTGAGATAAATCTGTAAAGTGTCAGGTTTTTCTCTCTGCTTACAGTGTGACATGTTGGTATGCAACTTGATGAATTTAAACCCAGGTCAGTTGCACATTTGTAGTTCACAGGTTGGGAGCCTGTAGCTTTGGGTTTCTTAGCTCTTTGGGTGGTATTTGCACTTCATTTCTGGCCCTGTAGATCTGTTTTGATGGCATCTGTTAAGGAGACAGTGGAGGAGAGACATGCATATGAAATCTCTGTGAATACAGTCTGCATTTCAATGAGCCCAGGCTGCTGCTACCTTGCCATTTATTTTGTGGCCTTTGGGGTTTTGACAGGCAATACCCAATCTGTTTTCATCAGTTTAAATCTCAATATTTACTTTCAGATGTTTTACTTTGAAATCTTAAAATAAAACGAGGAATACTGTGCTTGTCCATGTCATGAAGCATTTGCCTGTTTTACATATTCAAAAATGAGATTCAAGTATTCAGTAAAAAAAAGTATAAAGAGGATCAAAACAAAGATTTGAAGGAAAAAAAACAACAAAATAGAATCACTCATTACTTCAGCTGCAAATGGTCAGAATTCACATGTTTTCCTTCCTATGGTTGCTTACAATTGTCAGTATGTAAACTGGGAATTCTCTTTCCAGGTTTGTTCTATCAATCTGCTATTATGAACTGATTTTTAAATTTTAGGATGAATCCCAAGAAAATTGCTATTCCCGGTAGGTGTTGATTACTTAATCATCAAGATTGTTAAGAAAGTTTTTCCTCCAAATGAAACTGTGGATTTCACATGAAATGCATCTTGAACCCCTCATCAAATGGTTGTCCACAGACAGTGGCAGCAGATCACATGGTACAGGTTTTAGAGATAACAGCCTACATTTACTGAACACTATCTGCATTTTAATGGCATCCTTGGCTGATGCATATATACAATAGAAATGCATATGCACAGAATAGCATCCCATCTGACTAAGGGTGGATAAATTTTGCTCCTACAGGAACAGAGAATGAGTATTTGGGGTTTTACAGACAATGAAGTCAATATTGCAATTACCCAGTTTTGCTGTTAAACTCTTAAAGACCCCATAGACAATAGGTAGAAGAATAATGCAACTATGATCCAATAAAACTATTAATTTTACTGGCCCCTGATGATATGTATGCCATTTTTTTCTCTTCATGACTTTTCTCCATGGTTGATGTCTTTCAGGGTATTTATGAACTTGTAAGTTTTGTTTACTTCTCAAGTCTTAACAGAATGTTTCAGTAAGTTAGGAAATAGCTATACAATATTCCACCTCTTCCTTCAGCTCTTAGATTCTTTCTGCCACTTCTTCCAAGATGTTCCCTGAGCCTTAGGAAATGTAGCATAGATGTTTGAATATTTTTTTTCTGCAGCTGTGACTGACTATTGGGCTATCATGCTCCAACTGAACAAAGTCCCACATTAAGGATCAGTATGGTAGATTTCTGATTTAGGCTATTTTTTTCCTGACTTTCAGAATATTTCTTTCTTGCTGTTACCTACCATGGTAAAGAGAAACTTCTGTTGATTCTTCCTTATGCAATAAGGGGGTCCTACTATGGTCTCATTTAATGTTAGTGATTTCCATAAAAGCCATCTTTCCAAATGCAGAAGCATTGTGCTTTAGTGCTTAACATCTTGATTTGTGAGGAAATAACTCACAATTCACTCCCAGCTGTATGCAGCATAACTTCTCTCTCTGACCTCACTGAACATAGCCTTATCCACTAGCTATGACATTCTGTCATCTTTGTTTACTCCATCTCAACTATAGTACTTAAACTTGGCCTCATAAATGTATGATAGCATATCTTGATTCTATTCAGCTTCGTACTCCCCAAATGCAGATGGTGCTGGCAAAGGATGAGGGGTTCAGAATTAGGGAATTACTGAGTTGGGTTGGTGGATTAAAGAACACACACTGACCTTGCTTGCTTTTGAGTCAGGCTCTCAAGGTTCTATGTGATTCAGCTTCTGAATGTTCTTGTTCTATTTTCCTTATTTTCAAATGGATATAAAGATCCATCAATTTTCTTTCTGGAAAGATTCAAAATGTCTCCTTAGACCCATGCAGAAGAATTAAACCTTTGTAGTGCTTGACAGTTAGAAACAACTTAGGCCCTGGTTAAGACTGTCTTAGCTTTATTCTTTTCTTCAATTTTTGAAATATAATGAAAAAGTTGTTGAATCCCCTATGCTTTGACAATTATGTCCATTGTCCTTTTCCTTATATGTCCGCACCAGATTCTTATTTGGCACCCATCATTAACACAAGGTCCTTATTTACCAAAGACCTTTCATTGGATTCTATTTCCCATTAGTGTCTTAACATCATCAACAATCAATCTTAAATATTAGGTCACAGTGGTTCTGCTTCTCTAGAGAACCATTATACTTTGCTTCCCATGTATATTCCAGTGTTTCCTAAATCTCTTTTTATGCCTCCATTCAGCCCTTCCCTGACTTGCTTTTGAAATGTTTGCATGGTGCAACCAGATGGGAACTGGACAAGGTCCCCATAAATCATTCTCAAGGGTTATCTAAGCCACAATCACAATTTAAAGCCTGAAGAGAGTGTGAATGACTGATGGATAAGCTCATATATTATCTAAACTGCTTTCCTGGGATTGGATTGAAAGTAGCATGGATCAATGCTCTTCCTTTCTTTTAGTTTTTATACCATCAATATGTGGAGCTGGGGGCCAGAGTTCCTTATTTGTGAATGGTTTTTGACATGTAGATCATTTCTGAAAATATTGTTGGCACTAGGTTTTCTGTTCCTACAGAGGAGAAATGCAATTGACAGAGCACAATTATTGTTCTTCATGCACTGCAAACATTCACCACAATGTGGGCTGAACTCTGCATTTTCTGCTGGAGGTGATCGCTTGTCAAAGGAACACAAAGGATACAGCAAGTCAGGGATGCTAAAAGGCATGCAAAGGGTTCATGAATGGCAAATGAAGACTAAGAAAAAAAATGCTTTGATCAGAGCCATGCACCAGCATCCAGAGTGTTCTCTTAGGGAATCATTCATCTCCTAATATTTCATTCATCCTGGATTTATTATATGAGAAACCAGAGGTCTGTAACACTTAATGTGGGATGAATGCAAAAGAACAATTGGAGGTGTTGGAAAATTTATTGCTTGTAATTCCAACAGATATCTTTTGTTGTGAAATTGTTTTATTGTAAATACATGGATTCTTTATCTCATAGGTTTGTGTCTAGTTTATTCTTCAACATCCCTTTCCTTCCTATGTAAATGCCTGGGATGAATATTGTCTTCTATTTAAAATGAACTTGTAGTATTCAAAGTTATTGTATTTTAATGAGAGTAGTACACTAATTCAAAGGTATTAAAATATTATTTCAAAATATTAATCTCATGACCGTGATATGATATTTTCTTTTTTAATTCAGCTGCAAAGAGAAAAGATAAGGACATTTCTGAGTTGATAGTTTTTGGATCCTGGGCAAGTGACATCCATTTGGATTCTCGATTTCCTTGGTTGAAAAATGGTATAAAATATTTATTTCCCTAGGGAATTTGAAGCTTTAAGCAATGTATGCAAAGCACATGACATTGTAATTCACAGGAACACATAATAGATGATCAGCAATTTGTGCTGGTTACCACAATTATGTTGAATGTTAAAATTACAGTGATATCCATTGGTTCCAATAATGTCACAGATTTGCCAAAATAAATTCATAGCAGTGAGCAGAAGAAAAATGAAGTTCTCTTTTGTTGAAAGCATCTCTATTTGACTTCTTTGTACACTGGTAGTATTATATTAGAGGGTTTTTTTTTACCTGTTCCTGTTCTGCCAAGTGCATGGATTTGCAACTTGTTGTTAAAATAATAAGCAGCAGTACTTTCATTCCTAAACACTCCCAGCATACTTTTATTAAAGATGGAGCAGGCATCTGGCAAAGAATGGAATATAGCAAACTGTGCAACAAATGCCATGCCAGAATCAATTTGCTACATTCCTGTAGTACATTCCATTTGTTTCTACCATTTTTGATCATGAACCTTTAAGCACATCTTACATGCACTGAGTAACTAATGCACATGTATAACTGAATGTTTTCACAATGCTTCTTTAATCAGATATTTATGCTACAAAAATGATTTTAAAAGAGAAGGAAATAATCAGACAGAAAAAGAAATACAGTGAGAAAGGAGAGGGGAGGAGAAAAAGACAACTAGAAACAGAAAGGAAGAGAAATGGAGAGGAACATGCAAAAAGGGAGAGGAGAAGAGGGAACAGAGGAGGGACTAGAGAGAAAGCTCTCAAGGAGAATTTCAATCTTCTGGACTATGACATTAGAAAGGGCTGGCATATGAGAATCACGAAATGCCAGCTGTGCCTATGCAGTTGGTTATTATTGGTGATGTTTAACCAACAAGGAACCGGAGTCTCAGAGGATAGAACCAGCATGTTGGAAAATGCTACTTGAATGTTACAATTGGAATGTAAATCCATCCTGCCATTTCCAAGGTCTGATTTTCCTTCCTATCTAATATGTTGCTATCCAAGCTACTGAGTAGAAATTTCTTATGTCATGTTACACACAGCTGCTTTGACTGGAGCCAATCATGAAAAATAGATTAAAGTATCTTCACCGCTCTGCATCCACTGCTTTGTGCACAGCTTTGCATGATTTTTGGATAGTCTGTGTTGCTGAATACTCTTGGTATGTGCAAGAATGGAACAATTGGAAATTAGAGTTGGATGCAGTTTCTCCCAAATCTTATTGTTTGTATGTAAGAAAGCAACCTTAAAAGTTGTCTGAAGTCTGGCAAAGTATCTCAGGGTATAATGGTGCTTACTGCCAAGAGCAATGACATACCTGAGTTTTATTCTCAAAGGTCACATGCTGGAAGTAGAGAGCTGATTTCCATAAGTTATCCTCTAATTTCTACATAGGAGCTATGCCACATGCACCTGTTCACATCCTTACTCTCTTTCCTCCCCTGATGAACAAATAAATGTTAAAAAATTAAAATCATTTGAACATCTGCGAGTTCTTGAGGTAAAAATTAATAAACAGTAATTCCAAATATAAATAGCTCTGTGACTATTACATGTAGTTTTGCATTTTCTGTATGTTTAGAAGACATAGACCCTTGAGTGGCCGATTTTTATACTTGTTGTGTAAAATTTGTTTTATAAAGTTACTCTAGTGCATTGGTTGATCTTCGGCCTTTATTATCTGACAAATTATGACTGGAGATGTTATAATCTTGAAGAGGAATACCAGTGTATGCATAGGAGAAAGTGATCTGCTCACCTCCATGAAAATAATAGTATTGGATGTATTTGAAAGAAGTGTTTGAATAATAATTCCTTATTGAATTAGAACTCCTTAGTGTGAGTAGTGTGAAAGCCCTTTCCCATGAACTCATGAAATCTAAAAATTTCTTTTTACATTATTTTTTAAAAAAACACAATTTTTCATACATGAAGTGTTTCAGAAAAGAAACTAGAGCATGTCTTAACTTGTTAGAGAAGCTTACCTGTATGATGTTATTGTTGTAAACACGTATTGAAAAAGTATAGCAACCTACCCCACATCTAGACTTTAATAGGAAAGGAAATTTTACATCTCACCTGTAGAAATGGAAGGTTGCAAATAGACAATTCATTGTCGCCTCCCATTTGGAAGCTGCCAAATCGTGGCTTTGTTGGCCTGCTGCATACAAAGTACTGTTCTGCTTACACTGCACAAATCAGTAACCTACATAATTCTTCCAGTATATTCTAAAAGCCCTGAGGGGAGAGTTCCTACAATATATACTTGCATTCAGAATCAGATATGGAAGTGTAGTCAATGCCATCATTGGAATATTCCCAAATATTCCAACAAGCAACTTTTTGTAGCACAGGTTATTTGCATGCTTAATTTGTCCTGTCCTGCTAACTTTGACTGTGTTATGCATTTGCCATTTGAAACTTTGATGCAGCCAATAATAAGCTGCTATATTTAAGCTGCTTTATTTCCTAGAGGAGCCTATACCATTTCTAGAAATGGAAGTTCAAACTTCTACTGGGAAAGCCCTTTTATTAAGAGATGACTTAATCAGGAAAGCATCAGTACCTGAGCTGGATCCTAGTATTCACATAAAAGCCAGCATGGTGTACATCTGCTGAGAGGGCAGGTAAGAGAAGCTCTGTTGCTGACCAGTGAGACTGAGCTCCAGGGTCAGTGAGAGACCTTGTCTTGAAATATAAGTATCAAAAGATTGAAAAAGACACTGGAAATCGATATCTGTCTTTTACATGTTTGCATGCATGTACTTCCTTGCTTATGCGTGCTTTCACACACACACACACACACACACACACACACACACAGAGTCACCCGAAAGATACCTAAAAGTCATGTTTTCAATTGAAAGTGAAATATTCTGTTAGTAAAATGATGGAAGAAAAAATTGGAGAATGAATAAGTATATTTAATTATTTAAAGGCAGGGCACCTTTGAGCATGAAAAGGGAGCTATTAATAATTTGACTGCACATATTCTAGGTGAAAAATTGAGATTCAGGGTCATGTTTCTGACAGACATGTTACATTGAAGATCTGAAACCTCGTGCCAGCACTCTGAGAGAGGAAGACTGAACAAAGCAGTACACTTGTTGTGCTAAATCTAAACTCCTCTCTAGAGAAGACCCCCGTGGTATAATGTACATTTTACATTTACTTGATAAAATCTTCTAGCTACTAAAGTGTCAGTGTGCCTGACTTCAGCAGGTTCATGTTCTCCTGCACCTTGGATGACATGATTCTACCCATGTTCCCATCTGCTGACATTTTGGAGGTGACCATATGACCCTCGGAACCTTAACCACTCAACTGTGCTTCTTTCAATTTCTGGGTCTGTTTTGGTTCACCTGTGCCAGTGTCTCATTTATACATTTTATGGTCACTTGAGAAGACATGTGGCTGCTTCCTGACCCTGCCATGTGTTCAAATATCTTCTGAAGGTGATTCTGTTGTGCCAATGAGAAATAGGAGTTCTTATTAGCTCTCCATGGTAGCCTGTAACTGCTTGGACAGAAACAGAATAAGACAGATTTCCTACATTTCTAAGTATAAAAGTTCTTGTTCTTTCCTTTCCCATCTCTATCTATTTACAACTTGGGGGATCTCTGTCTATTGTATTATTAGCAAGATTATGTGCTTTCTAGATAGTCTGAGACACTCTTCTAATCAGCCATCCCTACTTCACTAAAGCAATGAATTTGACAGTTCTGCTTTCTGGTTTTCCTTTAGCCTAAATGAGCTCTGAATATCATAGTCTACATTGGCAAGGGATACACTTATTCTCAGTGACCAAGTTCTGATCTGCTACTGCTCTGAATTCTTTGAAGGGAATCCAAAGAAAGCTTGCCAGACTCTACTGATCTCTGTCTTCCCAGTTTATGGAAGTTCAGAGTTGGTTCACTCTTCTGAATGTTAAAACAGGAGAAAACACAAAGTTCCTGGGGTCATTCCTGAGTTATAATACTTTGGCTTGAATACAGACACTCAGTAGCGAGGGTTGATGTTATTTATAGGTCCAAAGTCTAGTGAAAGTAAGTTGAGTAACAACCATTAGAAGAATAATCATACCTTCCCCTATTAACCCTCATTTCTCCATGATTTCTTATTCGTCATCTTTTCCCTCTGTGGCTTAATGTGGAAACCAGTGATCTCTGCATACTTCTGCAGGGCCCTCTATTTAAATCTCTCCTGTCTGTAGCAGATGTTGAATTCAGCTTTTTTAAATTACTATTGTATATTCCAACATACCATGTATACCTCATAAACATATATTGTTCTTGTTTTGTTTGCATCTATACTTCTAAGAAATTCAAGATGATCTTAAAAATGCTAAAAATGAAGCAACTCTTAAAAAAAGATTCAACTACACATCGATTTCCAGAAAAAAATAAAGCAAATGTAGTTGATGCAAATGGTCAGCAAACAGCAGGTTTCTTTACAAGCCTCTCTGGTTTCTGCAATGTTTTAGAAATTTCCATCTTGTAATTTCATTTATGGTCCTACATATGTCAATTATTACACATGCATAATTTTATTTTCAGACTTAGCACTGTTAAAGAAGTCATTTCTTATTTTGAGAATATTATTAACAAGGAATCTTAGACAGAGGGCAGAGGGCCTGTCTAGTTCATGTGCCACAGATAAGTTGAATTTTGGATACAAGCCTCATCCTTTAGACTTATAAACTTAGCCAGCATATTTATGTTTTTTAAGAAAAGAGTTACATTAGAAAAGTCAATGCTTTATCAAAGAGTATATAAATATGGAAAAAAGTACTTTATACAGAGAATGTTAGGGAAAATCACATTTTAGTGACTTTCTAGAACATTTAGAAGGTTCAAAAATGATTTTCTTTGGGAAGAAAAATTACAGAATAATGAAACAGATGTTAAAAGTACGACCACATTTCAGGCATGTCTGATGCTGTTAAATATCATTGCTTTAAGTCACAGGGATTCTGAAACTACTGTGATATATTGCAAAACATCAGTTAATTCATATCAGATGTGCTAAAAAGGTCATTTAAAAATAAGCAAATTTTATTGAAATACTTCTTTGGTAGTGAGAAAACACGATCGCACATATCACCATGTTCAAACAACTGTCTGCCAAGGCTGGGAAAAGTGAGAATTCTTAATGCAATTCCAGCACCATCAGTTTTATTACCCCTGCTATACCAAATTCCCACAGGAAAAACTTGAGAACAATATGCGTCTTTCCCTTTGTTTGTCAGCTAGATATTTTGACTTTCCTTGATTGCAATTTAGTGAGAAAACTATCTTTTCATAATTCTCCTTGTAATGACCACTTGGAAAGCTAAAGCTTGGAAATATTTCAGTATAATGAGTTACCTTCTTAAGGACCATGATACAATATATTAAAGAAGAAAAAGCAAAGCTTTACCTTTAGAAAACAAGACCTATAATTTCTTAGATTTTTAAATAGTATCTAACATTAACCTGTGGATCATACCAAGCCATATAAACATGATTTATGCTATAATTGTATTTAGCTGCATGAATATAATAATAGTTAAAATAAGATTCTTTATGATTCCATGATTATTGTTTTTATATTAGAATTTGGCTATATGTTTTCAGAATGAACAATACTATAGTATCTATTGTCTTATATTAGAAAATTATTAAATCAAAGGGGTTTTGTTGTGTTACTTTAATATTTGTGAGTAGAATGTTCTTTTTTCAATTAAATATTCTTTTCTCTTAAAGTATACATTCCAATTTAAACCTGTTTTCTCTTTCCCTTTCCTCTCCATTCCTCTCCTTTCCTTTCATCTCTTTTATCTTCTGTCCTCGCCTCATTTTTCCCTTTATCTCCCCACTGTCATCTTACCAAAGAATATATTAGCATTACTATTAATGGAACCATAATTACTGGATATTGCTATTTTATCATAACTGCTAACACTGCTGGTCAAGATATAATTATTTCTGCATTTTAGTGAAATTTTCTAACAATGGTTATTAACAATAAAGTATATGGAGCATTTAAAGTGACAGTTGTTAGAGGTGCATCAAGGATATTGTAGATAATTTCATTTAAAGTTCAAATGTGTGATAGATAGTACTGATTGAGGTGTGGGAGGCAGGCATGAAAACAACTAATACAGGAAAGTTTTGGAACCAGTCCAAACATAATATAGTACATGATGCTAGGTGGACACCAGATGGTTAAAAAGACTAATATACCACAGCTGTTTGCTAACTTGAGATAAGATGCTAATCCCTTAGCCTCTAATAGGAATCTCATATCCTTTGTTAAGCGTCTTATTCTCTGCTGGGTTTTAGTATTTGGTACCCCATCATTATTGTCCTTAAACTGAGCCAATCAAGTTGAACTAATTAATTTCTGTCAGATGACTCAAAGTCTAGTGAACAGAACAGAGATGTTATTTTTCTATTCATTTCAGATTCCTCAGAGTCAAATATATTAACATAGTGCTTGTAAGCATATTAATATAAGACTGATTGAAATGAAGGGTTGTGTATAAAAAAGCTGGACCATGAACACATGAACCATTTGCATTTTTTGTATGCAAGTCACAGATAAGAGATTGAATAGTATAATGGATGAAGCAAAAATCATAGATAGTAAGAAAATTTCCACTGTGACAGCACTTTCTCTTGCTCAATCCAGCAGTTAACCTATCAGTTGCCAAACTGTAAATTTTAGCTATGGCAATGGGAAAGTGAAGTACACTCTCTCCCATGTTCCCAGCAGAGACTTCAAAGCAGAACTGATCCAAGGAGTATGTCTTCACGTATCATTGTTATCAACTCTAAACTTTCCATTATTCTCTCAAATCCAAACCTACTCATTAAAGCTTCTTTGTAATCAAAGTGTCATTCCTGCTGTTATAAAATGAAGCAATTATATTACCCTAATGTAAGGGGATCATGATTGTTTTCCATTTTCATGTTATGTATGTACATCAAGCATGCCTGTGTTTATGAGTGTTTGCATAGTGTGGATTCACATGTGTGTATAGGTGCGTATACATATGCATGTATGTGGAGACCTAAGAATCATTCTTCCAACTTCTTTTTTTGTAACTGGATCACTAATCAAACCAGAGCTCAGCTATTGGGCCAATTTGGTAGCCAGTTTGTTCTGGTGGTTCCCAGGCTCTGCCTTTTTTGGGCTAGATAGTCTTCCTCTATTCCTAACACATTTTCAGTGGGTTCTGGGGTTCTTCTGCTTATACAACAAACCTTTTAATCATCCCAGAACCATTATTTGAATATATATTCCTTATGGTATGGCAGTGGGGGATATTTAGCTTGTGTTTAAATTTTGTTTTTCTTATGACAATAATTTATTTACTAGAAATTACCGTTAAACATAAGGATTTGTTTTAATTCAGTTTCAGAGGCACGGCAGGAAACTCCTTTTGTAAGTTTCATCTTTAAGTTTCATCTTGTTTCATCATTTAAGTTCATTTGTAAGTTCATCACTAAGATGCTTATTTATTTTCCAAAAATAAAAAGACAAGCCTTATTTTTCACTGACTCCAAAGGCCAAAGAAGGTAGATAGTGAGTTCAAGGCCTGCTCAGGTGACAGAATGAGTCCAGGTCAGACTGATCAATCCAGTGAGACCCTTTCTTGAAATTAAAAGTGTGAAAGAGGGCTAGAATACAAATCAGTGTTACAGTGTTTTCCCAGCATGCTTAAGGTTGCAAGTTGAATGCCTAGTACTAAGGAGGAAAAGATTTGGAATTCCAATCTGTTGGAAAACACAAAACTCTCTCTTTGCATTAATTGTCATTTCAGATTATCCAGCATACATTTACATGAAATAAATGTTAGACCATACCTATAATACTGTTTTCAAATATGATCAGTGAATCTAAGAGAATATACGAGAAAAGCTGGAGAAGGTCCAAACAGCATTAGCTTGGTTGATTGGGGATTTACATTCTGGAAATGCCAAGACTTAAATATATTATAAACAAAAACTGTGAGAACATGCCAAAAGAGAGAAAAATACCTACCCCTATAATACTAGGGCATGGGTATTTCTCATAATATTTAAGGAAAAAATGCAACTCAATAAATTACTACTACCCAATGCAGTGAAGCATGAAATACTCAAATACTTGGCTTCCTCAAAGATAGAGCCCATATCTACACTGTTCAATAGGTGTGACTTTCTTAACACCTGGATGTGCCCAAGTTAGTGACTGAGAAACTGTTCTGCTTCATTCAAATTGAAATTAAGTTAGAACAATTGTCATTTCTGCATACACTTTCAATGTATATTTGGAACAACTTAAATATGTGAATCTGTTGCTTTCCACCTGTAGCTTTTACATAAAATCTTAATACAGATAATATATTTCCAGTGAAATTGTTGCATCCAAATTAGGGTGTGCTGTCAGCATAAAATGTAAGTCATCATGGAAATGTCATTATTAATGAAATACCTGTACAGTAGTTCATTACGAAATTTTAATATTGATAGATATTAAACTTACAATCTTTAGATACACAGTATTAAAGATAAAAGAAAGCAATTTCATTGGCTTTGTTCTTTATTGTGACAGCTTAAAATTTAAGATTCTATCTATGTTTCATATTACCTTTTAGCTTTTCTTTGTACAGAAATATATTCAACAGGATACTAGAGCTCTCAGATCTAACTATAATTGCATTAGACTGTGCTGAGAGAAACTGAAAAACCAGAATTCGCTTTTTTTTCACATAGTTGTAGGGTAAGCAGTGGTGATTGAGTCCCAAGAGGAATGTGTCAGGCCAGGTCTTCAGAGATTCTAGAGAGACTAAGGACTCTGGTTTTACAGAGAGAGCAATGTAAATAAAAGAACTGGGAAATAGTGTGAAAGAAGAGAAGAAAGAAATTCCCACATTTGGGGCACATATCTCTTGAGGAGAAAGGAGTGAAGTGTGAAGCAGTGGTCTTTGCTGGAGAGAGAATGCATGTACCTACTACTGACCTTTCAAGTATCTGCAGAAATCTTGAATATGGAATTTGGAGGGGAAGAATGCTCCTAGCAACTGATTGATAAAAACTTGCTACTTTCCTTTCTGTCTGCTATAGCTGCTGATCTTCTGGCCTCTGTGGAGCTATGAAATAAAGATAATAACGAAACAGCCTACAAACAAAGAATTACCCAGCCCAAAATAAAAGTAGCTCTAGGAATGGGAAGCACTGCTTTAGAATTCACTTGTATTTTAATCTCAGATTTTACTCTTATATCTTAATAGAGCAGACTTGTCCATATTAAATGGGTTACTTAAACTATTAAAAGTAATGAGGAAATGGAATGAATCAGAATACATTTTGGCGTCTTTGTAGACCAATCACTATGTGCCACTAAAAAATTCAAAATGGTGAGGATTCAGTATCACAGACAGAAGCTCTGTTCTGTGTGTTTTTCTAGTGAGGGATATATATATATAAGAAGAATGCAAGTTTAGAGCACAGTATCAAGGCAAATGCTATGGAAAAAAGTAAAGTCATGCAGAGGGAGAAGGTTTAACAATAGATGTCTTCCAGAATGGGGTTGCCTGGGATGATCTAGCTTCAATGTGTATCTGCAAAGAACCCAATCAGCACAAGGTACAAACGACATAATCACTTTGAAATAATATTTTTTCCTCATTAGCCCAAACAAAGCAGGAAGACTTCTATGAAGTTAAGAAATAAAGAGGATAGATGGAAACAGAGAGGCAGACAGAGCAAAAAATTGCAAATTTGTGCATTCCTGTGATTCTCGTGATCCCTAAGAGAACTATTCCTGTTTCTCTGAGCCAAATGGCTGTGGGATAGAAGACACAGAAACAGAGAAGTCTGTTAAGAGTCTATGGCAATTGTCTGAGAAAGAAGTGATGTTAACCAAAAATGAGGATATGAATAGAATTTCTTTCCTTTCTCTTAAATTGTTCATATTCATATTCACTTTCCCCTACTATGGGACACATATTCCTATGTCTATTTCTCAGATCCATCACTTATAAGCAATATAATCTTGTACTTCTAATCCTGCCACATGTTGAAGTTAGCCTGCATGTTGCTAATGAAATCATGTCAACACAGCTTAAGAGAACAAGGGGTTTATTGTCTTACAATAGTCTGTTTATGGTTGTTTATCCAGCTTGGCAAGCAAACATATATCAACAACAAGGACTGTAGGAACTGACCACACAATATCCATGTAATGGCTGAAAGAGTGATGATCCTTATTTGCCAGACCAGCATATCTGGCCAATGATACACAAGGATGCTCTCTTTCTCAAATAACTCCCTCCCTCTGTTCATCTGCCTGGGACTAGTCCCATCCACCATGGGCTGGGTCTTTCCTATCAGCTGCACAGTCTCCTGCAAGTTCTCTCTGAACTTATGTCAATTACTCATTCTTTACAAATGTGCCCAGAGCTCAAAGCCCCAATGGTCAAGGTGACACCTCTATCTAACTATGACACCACAGTTTCTTCCTATGTGCAATGAGGTTAATCATGTTGTACACTTCAAAGGATTCTATGAGTTGATATCTATGTAGAATTTTTGGAATCATTCTAGATTGTTAAGCATCATAGGAACATCTTTCTAATTGTTTTTCTTTTTCTTTTTTGACGGAGGCCAAACTATGAAAGGCCATGTTAACTTTACTAACTTACATAATGCTGTGGTGTCATAGTAGTACTAATGGCTCTCCTTAGCCTGCCTTAAGTCACATGCACATTCTTTAATCGCTGTGGCTAGGAAGCTGTGAGATTCAGCAGGCCAGACCTGGTCATGTCTCACCTAAGCCATATGGAACGGGTTTAGCACAATAAATAAATATCCTATCATCAAAAAATGAGGACAAGTGCTCCATAACAAAAACAATCATTTACTTGTAACCCAATAGGAAAGGTGGGTAAAAGAACAATCAGTCCACAGTAAAATTGCAAATGGCCATTACCATAAAAGTAACTCCACTTCACTATCTGTCAGGGAAATATAAAACAATGGTCTTTCTCTCAGACTCTAATAGTTTTTCAAGCAAACATATTATATGAATATTGCTTTGCAGGCTAGAAAATAAGCAGGTATTATATAAGCTGACAGCTGTTGAATAGTTAAATGAATGCATATTATAGGTGTAGAAACAAAGTCAATCATTAGTGATTTAAAGATTCAGAATTTTACTCAGGACCCTAGCTATCAAGGGGAGACACTTGTCTACCCTTCATTTTCAGATTATCTGTCTCACCTGGGATTACAGATGGGCCCTGTGCTCCTAAGACTTCTCTGAATGCCTCAAGTCTGATTTTGCAAATGCACAGCACAAATCCTTGGAGGGTTGTTTCATTTAGATTAACAGAAGTGTCACAGCACAGCTGGACAAACAGAAATAACGTGAAGTATATCATTCCAGTCCTTTGTCATTATCTTTCCAATGTATTTTTCCTGTCATGTGTTCTTTGTCACCTGCCTCTATTTTTTTTCTTTTTGACATTCTCAGATTCCAGTTTTCACAAACAATATCAGATATTGAGAATCTATTTATTGGGGAGAAAAATTTTCCCAAGTCTACGTTTGTGCATGTGTCTGTGCATATGTGTGAAATACATATCTATTAAACATGTGCATGTACAAATATACATGTACATGGGCATATTCATGTCTACATTGCAAATTATTAAAGCTGCTCTATAAGGTTTGTGTCCACAGAATGAGAAGGTAGCAGTCTGTAAAGCCTGGGGTTACTGTTCTCCAGGGAAGTAACTTTCCAAGACAAAACAATTGCCATTTCTGGGATGGCTCCAGTAAGTAGCTTAAGGAATATGGAACATGAAATTCGTACCTTGCAGTTTGAGAGACATGTCCGCAAGGAAAATAGGTTCTTCAAGCTAGGGAAATATGAGCAGATATGGAGCAAAAAAGGTTTGAACATCTTCATGAGAAAACTCATCAATGACTGCTTGTAGGAGTAGCTCTTATATTCTGTGGATACACAGTCTTGAAGATGGAAATGTTTCAGGAGAAGCATGTCAATTTTACAAGAAGTCTCTACTGAACTTGGAAAACATGCACAGCAGCATGTGGAACAGAGTGTTGGTGAAAAGAGGTTTGCATGACAGGGAGCCTCTCTCAGTTCTCTCTCTTTCTCCAGCTTTGTGTACATTCACGTCCACAAATGAACAGTGATGTCAATTATCAAGACTGTTTTCTGTTTTTCAGCTGAGAATGTTTGACAACAGAGAAGAGAAAAAAAATAATGGGATCCTTACTGTCATGAAAGACACTTAAGCTCCCCTGCTGCTGTCTTGGGGCTTCTTCTTAACTTATCTTTCTGTGAGGCAGACTAATCACCTGTCTAAGCATTTGAGGTCCTGATTAATTTGTGACCCCAAATGAAGTCTAGGGAATTCTAATCATGTCCTCTGAATTGAGAAGGTGCAGTAGGTGGGGGAAAACCCATCGTGTTAATTATGTTTTGTGTAAGAGATGAAAACATTATGTAGAAATTTCCTCTTCAGATGACAGGATCTTTCTGAATGACAACTTCCTTATTTACTAGTGCCACATGTCTTAAAAAAAAAAAAACTTGTGTGGGGAAAGTACCTGACAGATTGGAACCCCACCTTGAAGCCTCGTAGCTTTTCCTTCTCTGAAGTTCTACCTGTGTCTTTCCATTATTTCTTTACCCGTGTTTGGGATTTGTTCAAGGAGCACTTACACACCTCCTTTAACAATTTTTAGTGGTAGCTTTTCATATACAAACAAAAAGAGTTGATATCCTTGCCCCATCCCCTTCCCTTTCCACTAGTCTCTCCTCCCACCCTCTTTCCCTTTACCAATTCAGTCATGTCTCTCCTTCCCTCCTGTCCCTCCGCATGTGTAGATCACAGGGCTCTGTTTTGGTTGCCTGTCCTACTAAGGAACCAGGTCTCTGTACTAGTACATGTGGCTGCTAAATGAGGAATAGCACAAATGAGCACACTCCCTTTCCTTTATTCAGTGCCAGCTCCAGAGATTGTTTTAATTGTTTCTTCCTGAGATCCTTGCTGGTCCACGGGGAAATATCAATATATCAGCCATTTTGTAGTTCTGGTGCTAGGAGATCTCATTTCAATGAAGTTGTGAATGCAGCAACTCTATCATGATGTGAGTGTCTTGGCCAGCAGTACACTGTCCCACCTTTATACTTATGGTCATAGTGCCCCCTCTTTTATAATTTTCCCTGAGCCTTGGGACAGAGAGAGGTTTTAATGGCCTGATAAGAACTGAGTATTCCAAGATCACTAATACTCTACACTCTGGCCAGTTGAGGCTTTCTGCTTCAATCTTCCATTGCGTGTGGTGCAAATTAGTTGAGTGCTGAGAAATTTTCTTATTTAAGGTTTAGACAGTAGTTTACTGTCAAATATTTATAATTAACATTAAGACATCTGTTCTTGTCTAGTGTCTATTTTCTCCCCTTACACAGTTGTTTGGACATGTTTACAGTATTCCTTGACAGTTATTGGTTACCTGTGCATCTTACATACCACTGTTACTTCACAAGGATTCTTCTTTCCAGAGCTGCTATAGCTTGCAGCATTCATAAGGGGATGAGGCCATTGATAGCAATTTTTCCCCCAGTCACTTGCCATTTTTTCTCTTTACTCCCTTACCCTATAAGTTCTCCCTTACATCTCTCCCCTTTAAGACTTTTCTTCCATAAATGCCTTATTCATTTGTTTGACTGTGTTTTTTTTTATCTCTACTCTTTTGAGATCTCCCCCTCTCGACTTTATTTACTTCCAAGTGCAACACAATGAAAATCTTTATTTTACTTATATTATTTTAAAAATACAGATTCTGAAAGGAAGAGAAACACCAGGGAATACATGTTTATGTATAGATTTGGCTGATTAGTGACAAAAGAAGATACTATTCTTTACTAAGTTAGGCGCACTCATCCATGGTTACTACTTTACTCTTTAGGATGTCAGGGTAAGTCTCAATGGAATGTGGCTAGGAAAAGATGGGGTAAGTAAGAGAACTATGATAAATCCAAATCATTAGACCACAGATTTAGTCATATTTGCCCATGTGGTAAATTTTTCATGTCTGTGCCATGGTTGTTACATGTTTTTAAAGTGGAATCATGGTGGAATCTACTTTGGCTAGTAGGTCATGATAAAATAATGCAAAAGTAAAGGTGAAAATTGCAAGATGGCTGACCCCTGCCCAGTTGCCATTGTGACTGGGTTGCCTAGCATTTGAGTGAAAATTGCTTAGGAATGACGGCTCAATGAAAGATGATGGACAGAAATGGCTGACCAAAAAGACAGACAGAGACAGGAAATAGGTAGGGAAATGATAGCCTTTTCTCATCCCTTCCTGACTTCTCCTCCAGTTGTATCCACAGTAAACCTTGTGACTTTTAAGGTCTAGAATTGCAAGGAGAATGCAGACAATCCTAGAGGCTGAAAGGGACTTGCAAGGATGGAGCTACATCAGTTTGTCTGTATCTATCCCTAACTGAGCAACAGTCACCCAATGGTCCCTTCCTTTCACAGTGCCTACAAATTGGTCAGTATCAGAGTTTCCTCAGAAAATCTTTTCAGTGTTATTCTCTTCATTGATGGCTTCCTTTAATTCTTTTCCAAAATAAAGGGATTTTTCTTTGGATGATCATTTTTTCAGACACTCCTAATGTACCCTAATATCTTAGTTCAATGAATCTATGTTAGTACCTAAAGACATATTCTCTTTACTCCTGTCTGCCCTCCCAACAGAATCTTCTCAGGTAACATGCATACATTTCTACTATGGCTATGTGGAAATGAATGGTGATGAGTTCATAGAGCATTATTGATGTCATTGTTTCCTGGTGATTTCCAACTTGGTAAATAATGTTCCCAGAGTGGTTTCTAGGAAAGTATGCTGAATTAAAATCCCTTGCATCATCGATGATATGGGAAACCGACATTTGTCTTCATTTTTTTCAGTGCATGGAATAACTTTGTGAATTCATGTTCACATGTGTGTAAGTCCACAAAGACATTGTGGGTATATATGCACAGTTGTGCATGGCTGAAGGACCCAAAGTTAGAGGCACATGTTTTTCTTAATCTTTCTCAACTTCATATATTGAAGCAAAGTTCCTCCACTGAACTCAGAGCTCATGGAATAGCCAATTTAACTAACCACTCTGACCCAGGAATCCCCTATCTTCCTGATAGTTGCTGTTACAAGTAACCACATCTACCCAGTTTTTACTTGGGCTCTGGGAACCTGAACATTGGCCTTCATGCTCGTGCAGCAAGCACTTGTTCTAGTAAATCATCTCTCCAGCCCCACTTCATTTCTTTTTGTGCATTAAAACATATTTTGGATGGAACACAACTTCTTTTTGTGCGAACCTATGGTCTAAATGAATCAAATTGATACATTAAATCTTCTTACATGCTCTGAATGATTTTGGATTAAGGATATCTTAACTAGGATGATATAACGGATTGCCATATGTTTGGTGATTTGAACCTTAGGTACTTATTTTCTCAGTGTGGAGTCTGAAAAAAAAAAAAAAGAAAAAGCAAGGGCAGGCAGGCAGGATTCCATTCTAGTGAGTACTTGAATACAGATGGCTACCTCCTTATTGTGTATCTCCCTGTGTTTCTCAGCTAATCATTTCACAAGTACCACATTCTGATGCCTTCAAGTTTCATTTCGCCCCCGAAGGGCCTTCTGAAAACTTCAACATACTGACTGTGTGACACAGAAACACTCATTCCCTTGCCGCTCATTTCTTTTCTATTTGGTTCTACCCTTATGACAACTATAAGCCATGTAACATTCTGTTTAGATTAAGTTGAGCAAAAGAATTCAGGAATTGGGGTTACACTATTTTGAGAAAGTTACACATATGATTTTAAAACTAAATAAATTATTAATTAACCAATTAGCTTTTCTTCTATGTCAATCAAAGAATACATAAAAGCTTCATGTTAGTTGATAGCTGAGTTTTAGTTCTTCATCATAATATTGGCCTATACTGTCAAGACAAATTTCAGAGTTAAATTTGTATTTGAGAAATTTGTGTTGTACTGATAAGTCATCAAGCCCCAGGAATTACTCAGGCGCTTATCTTTATAGACACCTCAAGTGAAATCCAGTGGATCCCAGACAAAAAAAAAAAATGTGTGAAAGTAGAAGTAAAACTGGCTGGAAAAAAGAAGTATATAGTGAAACAGGAGAGGGATGGGATTGGGTAGCAAAGGGTGAAAACATGTAAATTCATTGTATTCATGTATCAAGGAATAAAAAGGAAATATATGCTGTCATAATTAGCAAACTTAATTACTAATCATAATCTATAAGTCTCACAACAAAACCCTCAACATGCTTTTTTTTTTGAGCCTGCTCTTTATTGTTTAATGATAAAGTACTCCAGCAAGCTGACTGGTACCAAAGTCCTATTGTGCCTCCTAGCAAGCATTTGATGGCATTTCCAGCTGAGATATTGTGTTATTTCTGTTTGTAGCACTTGTCAATACATCCACACCACTTGCTGCTGAGTCATTTATTTCTTCAATGCTGCCCCATCCTCAGTCCTGGAGGATGCTGCCTAGATGATCAGACAAAGGGCTTGCCTGACTTCAACCAAAACAAGTTTCTATTTCAGTGCAATAGATGAACCAGCATCTTTGATCAGGAGGAGGTTGGAGGATTTTAAGTCATTTTGAGCAGGTATCACTGTGGCAGTTGGCTTCAGGTGTCATTTTAAGAGATAGGCCTATTGTCAAGAATTTCTTTGGTAATGGACACATATGTGGTTTATTGTTATGCGTCAATCACCTGGATGGCTCAAAACCCTCAACTTTCAATCATATGAACATGAATTTTTCAGTTTAAATAACAACATGGGAAAGATTCCCAAAGTTTCAGAAGTGGAAAACAGAATTGGGAAACAAATAGAAATGTAATGAACTGACCAAGCAGTCATGAGACATTATTCAAGATTAAGGCATGGTGTTGGGTTACTCAGTGATAACATGATCCATAATAATACCTATAGATGTGCCTACAGCAATATGTTCTCCTAGTGTTACCATGTCTATATCATTTGCATTTCATCCATACATTTTTGCAGTCATCTTGTAAAGGCAGCTGTCATAGCAATTTTGCACACTACCTCTTGTTTTCCCCAGTTTTCTGGGTGTAGTAGCTTTTTGATGCCCAAATGTTGCATCTAATTCTCTACTATGCCCCATCTATACTTAACAACACTATTACAAGATAAATTCCCCTATCTTTCTCAGCACTGAGGTTTACAGTATCATTTTAAAAATAAATCTAACGTGTGCCCAACTTTGCAATATTTGGTCACATTTAAATCATTTTTTCATTTTCTAAACCATTAACCCAACTCCAACAAAACTGCTATCTAATTTCAACAATTCTTCAAAAGATATAAATCTATTTAGAGAAATATTCAGTCTCAGGCATAATTTCCTGGTAGCTACATTATTAAGTTAAATGCATTCACATATGTGAAAGAGGAATCTGTTTGTCCATAAGTGCTCAATAGAGGCAAATTTTCAACAGAGATATTTTACAGTTTCACCTTGATTGACTTTCTAGTTCTCAGTCAAGACAATCTTAGTAACTATGTGTGTGAAATTGTTTTTTATTACTATGATATAAAGGTAATAATT
Organism: Typhlomys cinereus; assembly: GCA_023101885.1. Lineage (NCBI taxonomy): Eukaryota > Metazoa > Chordata > Mammalia > Rodentia > Platacanthomyidae > Typhlomys > Typhlomys cinereus. The sequence continues at coordinate 10,507,147 of JALPQD010000014.1, forward strand.
CTGGTACTAAAAGAACAAAACACGTGAGTGCTTTGTGGCTGTTTCTGTATTGATAATTTGGAGAGTGTAATAATACCTGCACTTTGATTTCAGTGGTCAATGAATTGATATAGTTCAATGCCAAGGTCTGGCCCAAGTCTGTAGCAAACATGTAAATCCATGGCCCCCAACAAAATTACTCTGGCAACATTGACATGGAATCATTTGCTCTCTGACAGCACATTTATCATTCTCATTTAATTAATAGTCTATGAAATATGGAGGGAGAGTACTTCATCAGAAATAAGGAGACAGATTTTTACTTGCTGATCCACCATTAGTTTCTAGGAATTCTTAAGTGAATGAGACTACATTTCTTATTTATTGACTTGGCGTAGTTATACATAATCTTACGGTATGTGAAAAACAGATGTCTTGTTTTGAGGATGATTTTGGTTTTAAGATTTTCTAGCAGACATTTTGATTCTAGATTACTGTATGAGGTAACATAAGGATGTTTTTCCTTAATTATACAAGCAAATATAACACAAATGATAAACTGGGAAACTTCAATGGTAACTATTTAATCCATTTTAGCTATCTCTTAACTGTAGACATCAGTGATTTATAGTAATAACCATTCATCTGGAGATTTAAATGCATTTTGTTATAATTATACACAAAAACAAGAACTAATTTCAGAAGCTGTATTCACTCTGCACTATGAATGCCCCTGGTTACTTGTTTATTGGGCAACTTAATCTAGAAAGGTTCTTTTATGAATTTTCATCAATTTTTCAACAAAGCCTGTTGCAAATGGTGAATTATGCATTAACATATGCTCATGTTAATTTATTCACCAGTGACAGACTTTTGGCATGAGATCAATAACTTACAATTATATTTTTAAAGTTCATTTATTAGTATCATTAAAGAATTGGGATTACCATTTAGACAACAATGGGTCATTTGAACCTTTGCAAATAAAACAACAAATGCTGCAGTTCTAAGATGTTGGTATATTTATCTAAAAACCAGCAGACAAATATGAAACTAATGAGACAAATGTCTCTTGTTTATCTCAATTAATAGTTTTCCAGCCACTTTGCATTTTCTACTATTGGTGACTTGCCATCAGACATAAATGTAGGGTGTTGTTACACAAGTGTTGCTAATATCCAAATAGTTGTAGACTAGTCTATTTAGGTCATGATGCTTCTATAAAAGTCTAATTTTGATAGTGTTGTGTTACTCAGTGGTCATGCTTTATTGCTTTTTGCATATTATTCAACATTAATAGAAAAATTCTTACAAAAGAACTGAAAACCATGCTTCTCAGGAGTTTCAACTGTATGTCCCTATCTCTGTGGTATAAATTATTTAAACACAGAGGCTTTAAACAAAAACTGTCTTTGAGGGAAACTGGAGTACAAAATAATTTTTCAATTAAATAAATAAATTACAGAATGAGTTCCATAATGAGTTTCAAATACATTCTGCTTCAAAGTATTATTATAAACCCTTTAACAAAGTTCCTATGCTTATGTTCTTAAATTCAGTTTGTCACATAATTTTGTGCCAAATGTTTGGAGATTTGTTGTCTTAAAATAAAGGGTAAACTTTTCTACATGTCAGTATAAACACATATACACATGTGCTTGTGGAAGTCCAAGGGTGACTTTGGGAGTCATCCTGGATTTCATTACCACATTGCTTTTCTTTTGGGTCTGGGTCTAAATTACAGGCTGCTGCCATTTCTGCCAGGTATTTTTATATGTAATTTGAAGATCTAAACTCAGGTCTTTTGCTGGCAAGGCAAAGGCTTAAACCAATGCTAGTATTTCAATATTGCTAATGTTCGTTAATAGGTTCAGCTACAAAATATGGTAATTCTTTTAAAATATTGTACTTATTTATTTATGAGAGAGAGAGAGAGAAAGAGAGAATACATTAATGCTGTGGCACATGGGTGGAGACCAACCAGTAAATGTTTAAATGTTTAAATGTTTCTTTTATCCTTTTGGTGACAAGCATTGAAGCCAAACACAGATTGTGATCTTGGGTTGTGACTTAGGTGTGCTTATACTAAAATCTCTATACATGTCTCTTACTCAGGGTGGAAGACAGGGAGAAAGCACATTTTGAAATTAGCAGTCTTATGTCATATAGCACATTCGAATGGATGGGCAAAGTAAAAATGCCGTGGGGATATTTAAGTTTTTAGATGTTTTATTACTTGAAGTTTTCCACAACAAATAGGAAACAGTTTTCAGTCTTCTCTCAATTGTCAGTAGAGTCAGCATGTCAATTTATGTAATTTCTCTAAGCTACAACTTAAACCTCAATTTATTTTCATTTTTGAGATAGGGTCTTAACTCATGGCTCAGACTAGCTTACAATTTACCCAGTAGCTCACAATAGCCTCAAATTCACAGTGATCCTCTTGTTTACACATCTTGAATGTTGGGATTATAGGCATTACCAATCATTCTTGCCTTTTTTTGTCTCTTAAATAAGGATTGCAAAGTCAATAACACTCCCTTCAATGTGTTAAATGAATGATAAAGGAAAATCGTTCATGTGATATTCTAAACAATGTTTGATATTTAATATGTAATTAATCACCTCATAAATGTGAATTCCCTTCCACTATGGCATGATGAGTGTGGTGCTGTGCTACTAATTTCAGACTAAAGCTCTCTTTCAGCCACACTACTCTTCTTGTTAAGTTTTCTAGTTTACAGGCATATTGAGTACTTATCCTGCTTCTTAGCTTCCCTCCTCTCACCCATCCCCCTTCCTCAATCTATCCCACTCACTTCCACCCTCTTGCCTGTCTGTTTCTGTGGACCCAAGGGTTCATTCTGGTTTGTCTACTCTTTTTTTATATTTCTACTTTTACAAGTATATTGAGTACGTAACTCTGCTTCCCTCCATTGTCTCTCCATCCCATCTCTCCATCAGTCCAGTCCTCTTGCCTGTCTGCTTCTATGGATGCCAGGTTGCCTCTTGCTTGTCTACTCTTGTGGGAGTACAGGTCTCTGTGGCTTGTCAAGTTGCCTCTTTACACAGTACTCTTAATTGTTAATCATCTATATGATTCTACATCTTTAACAGATTATTTTATATTGTCCAATAATTACATGATGATTCTGAATAACATGCTAGAGATTTTAGCTCCTTCAGTGTTAATTGTGTACCATTTGCAAGTCATCTGCCAATTTTCAACTCATCTGTAAATGTGTATTTCCTGAGTTTGCATATTATGGGTATAAACTAAATCTAGTCACCCACCTATTTTTGTAAAAAAAAAAAATCTTCAGATACACCTGAACCAACTCATCTATACAGACTCTATGTTTTGTTTGCAAATCCAATACCTGAAATGCATAGTGTTGTCACAGAAAGTCTAAATTATTGACTGTTTGGCCATTTTCAAATGACTGTGGATTCCTACTATGTTGACAAAGTTGCACGTTTTAAAAAGAAACTGAATGGCTCGGTCACGTGTTCTAACAAGCCCAAGAGGTAATTTGAATGTATGTAAGTTTTGGATGCATATTTGTTAGAGCCCCTATAGTACAATAAATGCTAAAATGCTGTGTCTGAATATTATACTAATATTGTACTCCAGAACCATTAAAATATACAATGATTTAAAATGAAAAATGTTGAGAATAACAACTGGAATAGCAACAAACTATCAATGATACATTGCCATCTTTTCAAAGAATGCCATGTGTGTGTACACGCATGTGTGATATTTGTGCATGTATGCTATATATCTGAACACGTATGTGTGAGAGGGAGTTTACAAGAGGGCATTTGAGTTTGTGGCCTTTGGAGGTCCAAGTGCGATATCAGAAGTCATCCTGGATTGCTCCACTATCGTATTACTTTGTTCTAAGTATTCCTCTGGCTCTGCCTTCCAGGGCTGTAATTACAGAATGTGGTCACATCTACCCAGTATTATTTACATGAGGTCTTGGGATCTGAACTCAGGTCCGTTTGCATGTGGCCATTCTCCAAGCTCCAAGGATATATATTTTCACCTGTCACATGATTCTAATCCCAAAAGTCTATGAATATTTTCAGAAATAATCATTAAAGCTGTTTAGAAATTAAATTCTTATTTACAAATATATTATGGCTAATTACAAAATGAAATGTGAGCTGGTGCTTGCCACAGCCAGAATATTAACTCTTTTGTAATGATGACAATGAACACAAAGAAACAGAGAATCATATAGAAATAAAAGGACTAGCTGAAAGGCAGAGGAGATAAGTTAATCATAAACTGACACTTTACTTTCTTAACCTACACTATCTTCATGAAATTCACTTGCCTCATCTAGGCGAAATTTCTAATTTCTATATAACTTAACATCATTATGTTAAAATGTCTGTTGCTTAAACATCATATTATATAATTTTTATTTGAGTATATGACAATGACCCTAATTAAAGGGCTCCCATGTAAAGAGAGAGATCAGAATGAAATCACTCTATTTTCTAGAAGCTTCAGAGGGATTGGTATTCCTGGAAAGAACCACATATGAGCAAGGCCAGATTGAAGGAAGTGTCCTCAAGTAATTTTATTTAAGGACATAGAAGCCCTACTTGATCTTCAATTTTTCCCTAGAGGATTCAATGGAGAAGGAAGAAAATACAAAGTTAGAAAGGGAAAGTGGAATACAGATGCAGAAACCAATGAGAGAAGATGGTGACCATTGACCTGATTATGAAGCCATCAAGTCAGATGAAATTACCTGTCCAATATTTGCAACAGAATTAGAGCTTCTTACTCAAGCTTTTTACACAGGAAATCAAGATTAAGATTTCTACATTATGGTGACTAGTGTAGAAGGCCTTATAATTAATGAACTACAGTCAGTACAGTCTCATACTTAACAGGCTTCTTAGGCCCATGTAGTGAACACTGATTTAGTGTACAGAATGTCTGGAGAGATTTCACTTTCTTTATCAGTACATTTATAATATTGTACTTACTACTTTTCAAAGAGGATGAGATATTTTACCTAAATATATTTAGAAAACGATTAAAATAAGTCAAAATGACTTATATTGCAGCCATTCCATTTCAATCACAAATTCAGGTTACACGGAGGTTAATTTTCATCTACTTGTGAAAGTATGTTGTAATGCTTGTAGAAGGACATGGCCTTCTAGATTATATCCAAAAGAATTAATGGATTCATTTCTGCATTGCACACAAGCGCATGTGGACACACATTAGTCCAGATTCATTTCACAGATACACAGTCTGAGGTGATTTAGAAATAGGAAAATAGTAAAATGCCTGTCTGATATAGTCTCATGGGTGATATTTTTCACTTATTGAGTTGTAACTATCACCCAAAATCTTAATATCATATGCAGGTGGCAGCATTTAAAAATCAGATGTCACATAACAATATATTTTTTCCCAATGAGCCAAATAAAGCTCACTGGAAAACTCTTTTGTAAAATGGGGCAGTCAGGATAACATCATCCTGATAGTTGTATAATTTAAGGCTTTTTACTGGCTTGCATCTACCTAGATTAACAAAGAGCCACATTGCACATGATTTTGCTCTCTCTGTGATGACGAAAACAATCTTGGAGAGGAGGCCTCTTGTCATGAGGCTAGAATACCAAGGCCAGAGTAATTTTTTTCTTCCTCTTTTCAGCCTACTATAATGTATCTACATGCTGTGTTTAGTCTTTTGGGGAATGCAATTAGATAGAGGAAACAAAGGGACGTTGTATACTAACACCACAGGAGATGGAGGTGGCGCCTTTATTTTAACAGAAACACAGCAATTGGTTGGAAATGTTTTATTGGTCATGATTTATGGATGACAAGTTGAATAATTATTAAGCTTAATTGCACTTAAATGATGGATTTCCCCCCAATTGTTTATCTTCAGGGCAAGGATGAAAACAAATGTACTATAAAAATATAGAGTCCTGCATTTGCTAAATGAGCTTATTAATGTTTACATATGTAACAATATAGGCCATTAACATGTACATGTTGGAAGGACCAGACCAACTCATTGTAGTCTGGAAAAAAAGATAAACCATTGCTATTTTACTGTTAGACAAATATGCAGCCATTCCATTTCATCACAAATTCAGGTTACACTGAGGTTAATTTTCATCTATTTGTGGACAGTGAAAGTATTATCAAGAAAATGAAATTACTATCCTTACTTGGCTTACAGTAGGACACTAGGTCAAGAACATCAAGGCTGGCCAATAATGTGACCCTCAGGGGCTTTGTCTTATTTCCATGGAATGATATTCTAGACAACACATTTTACCTTTAATGCAAGGAGTCAACAAGAAAAAAATTGCCTGCTTTTGGAAAGGCCATGATGAAGCGTTCAATTTCCAAGCTCTGAAGCATTGCATAGAGCTCCTTATTATAGCTAGAAACAAGTAGAATCTTCCAGACTTGATAGTTGAAGACAATGTGATCTTAACTTCTCTGATCATAGTACTTGTATAGTGAACTGATAAGCTACTCTGATGTTTTGCATGGGGAAGCTAAATAGATAAATTATAGATAAGATATGGGCAATAGACTCACATTTCATTTAGTTTGACCTGATTAGTTTCTTTAATCACTTGCACAAGTAAACACACACACACATACACACACACACACACAATATATATATTCAAAGCAAAGGAGTCACATATTTTTTGTTGTTAACAACAGGGATTAACTTAGCTTTCACTTACTTAACCTGGGAAGTGATAAATTTATTACAACGATTCATACTGAAATAGAGGAATCAGGGATAATGACCTCGCAATTGTCTTTTTACAGTAAGTTAGATGATTCTATATTTCCATCATTCCAAAAAGATCAAACAAAATAAAACTGACAAATTCCCAGAGACTGAAGCCTAGCTTAAGAACTAAACATTTAGCTTTTGTTTTAAATATCAGTGATCTCCCATGACCTTGTTACAATACAATTCCCCAAGAGCAGGAGTTCACTCTTCTTACTATAGGATCTCATCTTTAGGGAGATACTCTCTACCCCTCTAGGTCTGCCTGTGTACAAATTCTAGTGAATCTCTTGTTTGGAACTGCTCTCACTGATGTTTTATGTTTGTTCATACAAGTGGTGCAATTATGAGACTGTTTGAGACTGCCATTGAGTTAGTTAGATCATTTTTGGCATCCCCATCAGCTGCATTTGGGTCACAGGTTTAATATTTATCACTTGACTGTCATCTGTTGACACCACTGATAAACTGTCCTCATAGTATGCTGGTCATAAGAAGCCTTAGGCATCCTGAGGCTCCATCTATTACTTCAATAACCTTAACCATTACTAAAGCTGATCTTTGCTCCGAGATCTTCAAAAGAAGACAAGATATATATTATTGCCTATGTTTTATTGTAACTCGATATCAAATTTTGAATATATAAGATTAATTAGCTTATGATGATTAGGGCAGCTCCCCTAGGGGTCAAAAGTCAGTAATCATATTTGGATTCCTACTGGGCTATAAAGTCAAACCAGAGGCACATTGTAAGTTCCTCAAGTGCTTCTGAATTATTCAAAATTCATGGTTACATCTGTTCCATACAGTATCAGCCCTTTATATGTGACACTAACTTATGAGAATTTGGAGATACAAGAATTTTTCCCAGTTGCACAAGTTCTGTACACAGGATGCGTTCAACTCCAAATTTCTTATCTGCCAAAGTCACCTTTTGGTTATGAAGATGATGATATCTGTTGTATGTAGATATTCTGTGCTGTGATTCTGTGCAGCTACTTGCTTTGCTCAATTACCTATCTGGAGCAGGACCATTATTAATCTTTCTTGTGAATCAAATGGAAATGTCAGCAAAGTTCTATAGCAAAACTCTCTAATAGAAAGCTATAGTCATATAAGAAAACTAAAAATCTGAATCACACTAAAAACATACTACTTAAATAAACTTAGAATGCACTCTGATAGTATGGCATAAAACAAATTATAACTAAAAATAAACATGTTTTATATTAGATAATTTGAAAATTCTAAAAATTCCTTATTTATGTTTTATATTATGAGTGTTTGTGTGTGTAGGCATATATGTTGGTTTTAGCTGTGCAAAGTCACATACATGTGTACTGTAGCACATGTATGGATGTCAGAGATAAGCTGAGGTATCAGTCATTGCCTTCCACCTTGTTGAAGATAGAGTATTTTTGTTGTTCAGGCTACTTATGATAGAATGAACTTCTGGTGATATTCCACTTTCTGCTCCTGTTGGAGCTTTAGTATTTGCATGCATATCACCATGTCTAGGGATTCAGATTTAGGTCCTCACGCATATATAGTAAATCATCTCCTCAGACTGCTGCTTTATTCCTGAATCAGATATATGAGACACAAGGATAGACATTTGAGGGATGGCACACATTATACACATACATATATATTGCATACAAACAAATACACATACGCATATACACATGAACTTACATACATCACTATACATTCACATATACTTGCATATGTACACATGAATGCTCCCTTTCATGTGAATACATATATACATACACATATACTTATATACATACACATGCAAACATATATGTATACTTACATGCATATGAATATACACATATATGCATACATACATATACATTTGCATGTATTCACATATAATTACAAAAATACACATACACATGCCCAAATACACATATAGCTACATGCACACACAAAAACATTTATTCATACACAGGTACACCTTATATGTAAGCAACTATGAGAAATTATTTAGGCAAACTTATTCAACAAGAAGTGCAGTTCAGTTAAGCAAAAAGGCATAAGCTTGTCTGTGGGTCTTTCTTTTGGGTAAATCCATTGTTTTTCCACATTCTATTAATAGTTTCAGGACATTTGGGCAGCTTTAAACTTTTTTTAAAGAAGTCTGAAGTTTTTTTAAATGCAAAAAAAGTATTGTAGTAAGTGCCAATACAAAGCACAACTCTTACTACAAGGAAGAAAAGAATAGTTTATTTTGAGGCAAAACAAGTGAATATGACATAGGAACACAAATTTGGACTGTGGAAAATGACAGACTTCAATGTGGAGGCAGCTGCATATAGTTTTATAGTCACATGATGAAAACAAGTCACAAATCAAGACATTTACAAAATAAATTGATTAGGATACCAGGTAGGCAGGATACAACAGACCAGAGAGAAACCTCTGCTGCAGTTTTTAAGACAGAGGGATGGGGGAAATAATCATGATCAAATAGACTAAAAATAATTTTGGCTCTGGATCTGGAGTGTTCCAACATGCTACAATCCCAAAGTCATAATCAGTCAATGAACCTGTAGAATAATTTTCAGCACAAGTATGACTTGGAACTTCAGTTTGCGTATTTCAAACCTGAAAATAGGAAAAGTAATGTATGCAAATCATGTTTGACAAATGGTTCCTATTAGATTCTTAGCAAACAAAATAAAAAATAGGATTTGAAGAGTAAATTCAGTGAGTCAAGCATACACAGTGTCATGGTTAGACACAAGGGTCAACTTGACAGTTGAGGTTTGAGCTCTGGGCACATTTGTAGAGAATTAATGGTTGAGTTAAGCCCAGAACAAACCTGCAGGAGACTGGGCCAAGCCCATGATGGTTGGGATTAGGCCCTGGAATAAAATACAGACAGCTGGTTGAGAGAGTTGACATCCTTTTGTACACTTGGCCAGACATGCTGGTCTGGCAAGTGAGAATTTGCCCCTTTTTCAGCTATTATGTAGGGGTTGTGTGCCCAGTTCCCTCGGCCTTGGTGTTGGTGTAAGTCCTCCTGTCAAGCTAGACTGAGGACTGTAACCAGATAATGGTAAGAGACAACAAACCCCTTGTTCCCTTAAGTCATTTATCAGCAACCATGCAGGCAACATATAGACAACATAAAAATAAAAAGGATAATCAATTAGAACAAGAAGATTCTTAGTGGAAGAAGGTGGATGAGTTTAGAAAATATGGGAAAGAAATTAGAGAAGCTCAAATACATATATAAAACTCTCAAAGAAACTTAAACAGACAAAAATTTTAAAATTACTATTTTCTCATGAAAAAATAATGATGTCACAAAAAAACCAAGAGAGGTGTGAGCATATTAGAGTTCTATGTTATCAGTCAAAATTACTTTCATAAGCTTTAATGTCCCCAAAATACACAGATGAGATCCCAGTTGGCCCTGGACAGAAGAAACATGGTAAATTCAACAAATAAATTCTCTGAAGAAATAAAGATGCAGTGGTCCATAGATCCTTTCAGTACCTAGTTTCTGTTAGTTTCAGCATTATTAAGTATCTTTGTAAATTCTCACTTACCTTCCTGAATTAGACATTACCTCAAACCTCTTCCACTCTTCTTGGATATTTCTTTTTTTTAATTTTTTTTTAAATTTTTTAAAATTTTTTTTATTTTTTATTCAACTGCGCATGTGCGTGTGTATGTGCGTGTGTGTGTCTGTGTATGTGTAGAACCACGGGCGAATCGGGAACCACCATGGCCGCCTCCACCTCCTTCTGCCCCGTGATTCACAGGCTCTGCCCTACCAAGACCAGAAGCGCAGGCCGCCCCTGCTTCCGCCTGGCGTCTATACGTGGGATCTGGGATCCGAACTCAGGACCTTCCGCCTGCAAGGCGGAGGCTTAACTCCTGAGCCACCTCTCCAGCCCTTCTTGGATATTTCTAAGGAACATTTTTCTCCAGAACTTGCTTGAATCCGATGAGTCAGTCCTTCACCAGGTGTATCAGCAGTCCTACACACTTGCTCTGTGACTGTAACACATTTCAACAATAAGAGCCTAAGAACCTGTGCAATTGGGATAGAGAGGAGAAAGAAGCTAATATAAATTCTGGAAAAAAACAGATGGGAAAAAAACTGAAACTGTATTCTAGAGTTGGGAAAAAAATACTAAACACTAGCTTAAGGTAAAGGAATATAATAGCCAAAAGACAGACCAATTTAAACATATGTAAAGAAAGAAAATACAGGAGCCCAAGGCTATGTCACTGAGTCTTGAATCCTCACTAGGGTGAAGGACTCAGAGGGAGATTAGGCATTCATACAAAAGGATGCTCCAGGAGATGGGAGGGAGGAAGGGGGATGTTCTAGGAGAGGGAGAAGGAGGGAAGGGGGTGAAAGGAAAGGAGGACAGGGGGAGATTGCAGTGGGGCACAACTGGGGAAAGGAGGGGAGAGGGAGAAGATGGGGGTACCTATTGAGCTTGTATGATTAGGAAAAAATGTGGGAGAAAAAAATGAATAAATAAAAAAAGACAAAAAAGAAAGAAACTACATTCATTGCAACATGATTTGGTTTGGGCATTTAAAAATATCAAACTTATTTCCCTGAAGAGGTTCTTGATATATATCATCCTTCCTGCTATCATTCCTAAATGTAGACTATTGAATTATTTCATTCTCTCTGATCTACAGCTTGCCTGGCCATACTAGTTTAATGAATTTTTTCCTTTCATTTCCTTAAATTCTTCTGGGTCCATGAGCAGTGCTCCAAGGTGCTGTCTTAGAATATTTCACCTACCTTTGACACCCACACTCCTCCTCCCATTTGGAGCTTCTCCGGCTTCATTATTATACATTGCCATCATTTTCTCTGAGACCGGTTGCCTCTAACACTTTAGAAGGTACTCTGTTGTTGTTAAATGCAATCCATCTTTTATTCTTGATCTTCAAAAATAAATAGAGAAAAAATAAATCCTGCAGCTCAACCCTCCCACCATCTTATGCAATTCTTGCTTCTGTAGCCAGTCTCATTTTCATAACCACCTCCAGTCTCACCTTGTGTGAGATGTCACTGAACTCATTCTGATGGGAATGGAGTTACCTTCACAGATATCACCAAATGCACAAATACATCCCAGTGGTTTCTGGGATTGTGCATGTTTCTGGAGGGGATGTGGACAAAAATCCATCGAATTTTAACCATAATCTTTTTTTCTTGTTTTTTTTTTTTCTGTTACACAAGAAAGTATTTAGGCTACAATTTAGGGAAACCTTTTGATTGGTTCCTGTATGGCAATGATTAATTAGGGAACTTTATGTTGAACTATGTCAATCAGTTCTCCTGATAATTCTGTGTGGTTTTAAATGCAGAAGCTGGATAGGCCACACTTAAGTCTCATCACAGTAATTTCAAGAACTTGACCCATTAATGTAAATTGTTCTGCATAGTAAGTATTCAAAGTACAGAATATAATTGATACTAATTTGGTTTCAAATGATCTTGCTATACAAGGCAAATGACATTTTTAAGACACATCCTGGGAGTTTGATTTTTCTGTTCGTGTGCTTCTCAGTAGGAAGACAAAAGCTAAGAATGTTCATCACTATTGATTGAAGAGTGTGTGGGGGGGGACTTCTTATTGAAATGAGTAATTCATTGAATGTTAAGGGGATGAGTTTCTCGCCCATAGGGTGGTAGAAAAAGGAAAGTGGTCTCTTAACTCTATCTTACTCTTCCACTTTTCCCTGAGGGCTACCTTCTCGAACGTGGAGCACAACTATCACAAAGGGATGAGATATGATTAGCCTACCATAAAAATTCAATGCTTCTAACTTGAACTATTCAGTGATCTTTAATATATTCTCCACATCGAGCAATTTGCTGGGTTATTATACAACATTTTCATCACCTTAAACAGAAACCTCATAGCCTTTAGTTGACACACTCATTCTAGCCCCTGCCTGCCCTTGCTCCATTGATTAACTTGCCTCTGTGAATTTGCCACCTTCCAGCATATAAATAGGACCATATATTACATGACCTTTAAAAATATGTAATAGAAGTTGTTGGGGAAATTTAAATTCATATGTCATTTTAGTAATGGTACAACTGTATCTTGGGTATCTTTCATTGGTTTCTAAAAATGATAAAATTTTGCCTAGCAGCAGGACATTATAAGAATTGGGATACTGACAAGAATACAGATGTCAGTCCTATTCAAGTTTCCTGGTTTACTTGGTTCATTGCTTTATGTACATGCAAAGCACTGATTTCTAAAGAAATAGTGTGACATGTATATGTGTGGTATACAATGATCCTGATGTTCAATTCCCTTTGTTATGCTTCCATGTACATGCTAATCCCTTCAGACTAATAATCTGTACTCCATTCTGATACTACATTATTACCTTAAGCATCATTCATAATAATATTTAAACTTCTATGAGTGGCCTATTTCAGGTTTTGACTTCTTAAAAATAAAGTTTCTAATAAGTGATATTTTTTGTTATGAACATAAGTTATTATTAGGATTTACACCTAAGATTATCACTATTAGGTCAATGGCATCTCCATGCAATTTTCATAAGAAATTGCCTCAGTAGTTTTCAGAATGATGATACTATTTTTTTAATCTACAACAATGATGAATGAGTCATCTATACATCATCTCCACAGTATTTCTTCACATCCCTGCTAGAAATAGATTCAGCCTCCTTTTTCATTTTTTTATGTTAGTCATTTTGATAAGTGTGTAGTGACAATCTGGCTTATTTTGCCTGTCACTGTTTGAAGGTTTGACCATGCTTGATTGCATGTACATGGTGCATTCTGCTTTCCTATTTGTGAATAAATGAAATTTTTTCAATAATAGGAAATATTCTTTCTGAATTTGTTTATATCAAACTATTATTTGCAAATGTAACCTTTATATTTCAAAGCAGTGGGAACTATATTACATGTTTTATTTTATGTGTATTTTCTTACTTTAGTTGTTGGACAACCTGGAAATATACATATTAAATTAAGGTGATGAGTGCTAAATTGATGTTGAAAGCAAAACTTTAATACTTCCAGTTCAATCTGATTCTGCTATAAGTTTGCTTTCATTCATTTAGCTCCATAACGTCCTTGCCCTAGTGAGGAATTAAAATTGCTAAATCCGTATTTCATTCTAAGTCATCTTGAAGATAAAGAAATTAAGACCCATTCATTTACTGAACAAATATTTATTGAGTGCCAAATATACGTTGGACTCACAGATGGTGCTTCTGATTCATAAAGGCTAATTAACTTAGCACAGGTCACAAATTCAGCTAAAGCAATGATTACATACTCTATTGCAAATTCAGGGTAAAATTTCTTTAATACTTGCTTTATCAAAATCCTAATTAAAGAAATCAAAGAAAATGTTTTAAGCTTAAGGTACTTTATTAATGATATGTAACATTTTTTGCATAATTGAAGTATCAAGCATTATTTTCAAAACATAATTTTTGTCTAGTTCATCAAATTCATCATATTATTGAACTTTGTTGGCAAAGAGTCTAACGGTGAAGCCACCTGACATGCTGCCTTCTTATTGTAAATTTTGTCCAATCTCATTATGTATAGCTGGAATCCAAATATTGAAAGCAATATATCATTAAGTCACTAATAAACTTCAGTCGCTCTTTTACCATGCTCTCCCATCCCCCACTGTCAATGAGGCATTTATCTTGAGCAGCAATATGCATATGTTGTTGTCTAAAGGAGGAATATGGTATTATCAGTCATTGCATAGAGGAGTTATAGCCAGCTCTATCATGCAGGAGAACAGATGATTACAATCAATAATCAATCAAAGAACTAGTGACAGTGATCATACATCACATTCCACTGTGGAATCTTCATTCAAAGCATAATATTTCAAGATTCAATTCCTGAATATACTGATGCTCTGCTGTTGTCCTGATCTGTGCATGGTTCATAATAAACCTGGAATATCCAGCATCATGACTTGGCATCATGACTGGAAAGATTAGCAATAATACTGTGAAATTCAGTGCAAGAGAAGAAAAGAACACTTGATCAAAACCTTAAGTTGACTCTAATAATCTAATGTGTTTGGTTGAGGCTGTGCTTGAAATGCTAATGTAAAATCTTTCACCCTAATCAATCAGGGGTGATTTACAAAATTTATCAGAAATTTTATAACTGGTTTTGAAATCATGTCAACCAATTATGCTGTCCAAGAAAAGACACACTATCTATAAAATAAGAGTTAATCTGAGAAGACTATTATGAAGCCTTATTGGAAAGCAAAGTCCTTTACAAGAGATGAATTCTCTGAGGTAACCAATATAAAACAATAAAATATTTTCTATTTGAAACTAAATTGATATTGTCTGGGAAAATTAGTATATGGGAACTTTCTGAACTTAGTGATTCACTGAACATTTGTTTAGTGTTTGTTATGTACTGGGAAAACATAGGTTTCTGCCCTTAAGGAAAAAACATATCTGGTGTTAGACAAAGCAGATGTTTGGTTACACAGTGCAAAGTGTTTCATGCTATTTGTTCCCAGTGCTCTGGGAGCTGGTGGAATCCAGATTTTTGTATAAGAAGGTAACTATTAAATGTGGAATGGGGAAAAATTCAACAAACACAAGTTCAGTCTAGATGGTTCCACAGAAAAGGAAAATGAAATAATATGACATTGTTGGTAAAGTGGAAGGGAAACATATACCTGGCTGTCCCAGAGGGACATGCATAGGCCAGTTTACAAACTCGATCAAGATATACTTGGTCCTGATCATAGAAGAGAAGGAAATACACAAATGGAAAATTGGGCAGTCGGACTTCATAACTTTCTTTTTGCTCCTAAACTAAATACTTTTGCTGAGTGCAATTTCTCAAGGAACCATAATAGAAGAGCTTCCTGTAAATACAAATTTCATCACAGCTGTCATTACCTATAAATGTGTAGATAAATTTATTGTCTGAAAACAAGATCTTATTTTATGATTATAAGGATCATCAGTAAATTGCAAGGCACCAATCAAATTGAAAATGAATGGACATTGAGAGATGTGGCCTCCGTTCTATAAGTCTTATGGAGTACCAGTGTTTAGAAAGAAGAAAAAAAAGAGAAAAAAAGAAAAAAAGGAAGGAAGGAAGGAAGGGGAAGGAGAGAAGAAAGATAGAGAGGGAGAGGAAAGTAGAAAGGCAAAAGGGAAGTGAGGGAAGAGACAGAGAAAGAAAAAAATGCAAAGTACAAGTTTCTGTGTTTGATTTAATCCCATATATATCCATTTCATCTTTAAGAAGGAATTTCAACATATCCACAATTTCACATATCCCCAAGATATGTCCTTTCTTTCAAGCTGGAATGAATTTTTATTTCTTTTATTACTGAATTTTCTTTTCCTTTGAAGGCTCATTTTAGTGTTTTATGAAAGAAATCTCATTCCCAGAGAAGACTCCCAAAACTGCTTGCAGAAAAGTTGCCAGCTTTTAGAATGTTCTGTTCTCTGCTGTTCGGCATTGTTAACCATCAACTTCTTTCATAGAACAGAGTCTGATTACTATTTTCTTCTTGTAAGGCTTAGACTCAGTGTGACACCCTTGTGATTTTTTCACAGGAGTTCCAAGCAGAAGGTACCAGAAACTCTGCTACTCATGTATGGGGATGTTGGATCTGATTCTTTTGTACTGAAGTGTTTAATCATGAACTCTGATTTTTCTTTATCTGATTGTCTCACCAGGTCCTAACCTCATCATGATGAAATCATCTCCAGTCTAGAGAGCAAACAGAAACTAGAAATAATAAGTTACTGCACTTTTGCTTCAGGAAATAGATAAATAAATAAATCCAATAACTAATAATTTTAAATCGCCATAGCAATATTTTAAATCTACTCAAGATATACTTAGACTTGGATTGCAAAACAAACAAGAGACTGAGACCACGGGGCAGAATTTTTAAATTATTAGCTCTCATAAGTTCTAAAATTAGACTGTTTATGGAGTAGGTTTTTGGAAATGCGCTTTCTTAAAAATGGTGCTTTCCATTCCATGTAGGAAAGCAAATGCAAGGCCTGCGGAGGCTGGTGCCTGGGGCAAAAGCACAGGCAGCTGAAATCTTCTGCCTGGTTATAAATATCTCCTGGGATTTGCAAGCAGGGGACTTCAAATTACAGTCTAGAGGAAGGCGATTGTAGTCCACAGCACACATACATTTTTGGATCCCCCATAACCAACCCCTCTCACCAAATATTATAGGCCTTGGTGAAAGAAAAAAAAAATAAAAAGAAACAGCAAAAAGAAAACAAAAATGCAGATTCCCAGGGACAACAGTATATGTCAATACAGTGTGCTTATGTTTCCCTGAGAGGCTGTTATGCTACTTACCTTTTGCTACTTATTTAAAGACCATCAATGGATCTCCCAGGTTTTAAGCATCTCTTCCCAACCCTCACAATTACCTGTGCACATTTGTGAAGGTGTGCATGAACACACACACACACACACACACACACACACACACACATATACCAACACACCTATACGTCCTCTTTGCATTTTCAAGTATAAACCTTATAAATAATTACAAGGATTATCCTTAAGAATTCTTTTTTCTTGGCAACAGTTCTATACTTTCTTTTGTTATGGCACCTCACTGAACCTTAGGTGAATTGATTCGCTTATAACTGGATCTTACTGAAACAGAAGGAAACAGCGCATTCCAGCATTTGCACAATAGTTGTATCTAATGCTGCTTTCACTATCCCCAGCATAGCAGCCAACATCCACACTTGCATCCCAGTTTTGTACTTGGAGATTGTAAAACAAAAGTCTGGATTCCGGCAGTGCCAATAGACTAAATTTGGCCAGTTGAAGAGACCAGTGACACAGAGGGAGAAGACTGGTTCAATATGAGTGTGGGAGCAAATAACATGGTCCAGTGATCATGAGCTCATTTTTGGAGGAGCTGATGTAACTAATGAGCTTAAACAGGGTTTGAATTGGGGCTAGAATGATACATGTGCATACCTGAGTAGGTGTGGTCATAGGTTGTCTCAACTGTAGTCCTGAAAGTTGGTCTGAAGGAAGAAGTCCTTATTTCTTGAGGAAACAGATTACTTGTCAGAAGATGATTATTTCTGTTCCAGGGTCCAGTCTTGTCCTATCACCGATTTTTTTATATAGTAGCTTGTCTTCTTTGTTTTGAGAATCCAAGGTGACTCATAAGGAAAGGTTAAGGACTTATCTCTGTAGCATCAGTGAAAGTAAAGTGCTCAGACAGACAGAATGAAGTCAGCAGTACCAAGCTCTCATCCTGCTTCTATTCATCTTCTGGATCCAAGTGATGAGTCAAATGTTGTTCAGCTAAAGCAGTTTCTGAGTTCCTGACATGATCTTTGCATAGCATATTTGCACTATCCTTGCCCCTTACCTCTACCTTTAATCATAAGAAGCATAAGAAGGGTACTCCTCTTATCTATCTGCTTGTTCCACTTTAACCCTCATATTTTGCATCAGTTTTTTAGGCTTTCTCCTGCTGCAGTTTCTTTCTCTCTTTCCAGACATACTGCAGCCTCACACTTATAATACAATAATACGCACACATTTCACTCTCCGTTCTGAAGACTTTTCTTACCTAACCTGTTCAAATTTGTTAACTCTCCTTCTATTTTCTCCATATTTGTCACTTTCATTTTACTGTATGATAAATCCTGCCTTATGTCTTAGTCCAGTTTCTTTCTCCTTGAGCCCTCTTTATCCTGAAAGTAACCAAATATGCCAAGTGAACATTTCTCATTTTTCCATCTTCAGTAGTCCTTTCCAAGATCCCAGCATCTTGAGCAAGTTTTGCCAGATAACCCCTCTTGAGAGAGACCATGTCCATTGTCAGTGACCTGTTTTTCTTGATATAATTCTTCTGAAGTACTTTCTTAGGAAATGTTTTGTCTTTTTACCTTAACTGTAAATTCTTTTACATTGTCCCCCTTTCTTTTATATTGTCCTCCTTTCATATAATCCCAAATGCCTCATAAATGATTAGGCAGAAATGATTTTAACAGAGTAAATGAGCTGAATGAATGAGTGAATAAATGATGATATATTATTATTTCCGTGGACTGAAGCTGAAAGACATATCATAAGAAGCAAAAACTAAATTGTTCTTTCCAGAAGAAATGGAGTCTAAGCTCTACCATTTCAGATCAATCAGCATTTGGAATAAGAGACAGATTGATAACTTGAATTGGTTTTGTGAAATATCCAGGAGTTTTTTTCTCATTTTAAGTATAACAGGAACTCCTTTAATTAGAATTATTTTTAGGACTGAAACTGGAGGAAACATGGAAGCATAGAGAAATTTGTAGAACTCATGAATTCCTAAGAAAAATACTCAAGAAGTCTCAAATAAATATTTTATATGAAAACCCCAGAGGAAGTCGGAATTAAGTTCATGAGAGAAACACTTCATTTAGAATTTTCAAGAGGTCTCTCTTGAATGTGTGACTGTGAATAATATCCTCACAATTGCTAGGAAAATATATTTTAGGTGCTCACACCACAAAAAATGAGAAAATAAACGCAAGATAAAATGAACTTATTTTAGCTCAGCTTAGTCATTCTAATGTGCATATATTTTAAAACAATGTGTTACACAATTTTTTAAAAATTTTTTATTATTATTTATTCAATTGTTCGTGTGTGTGTGTGTGTGTGTGTGTAGAACCATGGGCGAATTGAACCACCATGGACCGCCTGCTCCGCCCTACCAGGACCAGAAACACAGGCCACCCCCGCTTCCGCCCAGCATCTATACGTGGGGTCTAGGATCCGAACTCAGGACCTTCCGCCTGCAAGGCAGAGGCTTAACTCCTGAGCTACATCTTCAGCCCCTGTGTTACACAATTTTTATTTGGCAATTGAAGAATGTTTTTTGGAAGTCTTGTCTGCTTTGATGAAGTGTAGTGTGAAATCTGGTAGTTTTAGTCAAGTTGCAATTTCAGGGCTGCATGCACTTTCTTCTGTTGTGATATTTGGCATTCTGTGACATTCTCTAGAGCTGAACCATTCCATTGTAATGATGCCATTGAGGCTTGCTCATTTTCTTCAAATGCTCACAGTAGAAAAATAATGAAATTCCAGATTTTGCAAATATATCATTCTTTTCACTTAACTTTGCCTTTTATAAACAAAATCTATTTAATTTTTGTGCATCAAAGCATCTATCAAGTGATTTGTCACAGTTATTCTTTCTGTTGCTGTGAGACAGCACTCAGACTCAAACAAATTAAGGGGGAAAGGGAGATTTTTTTTGAGCTTGCATTTCCACAGGGGAGTCATAATCCCTTATAGTGGACAGCAGAAGCTGGAGGAAAATAAAATTAAACTCACATCATGGAGGCTGAGAGAGCAAGCAGCAAATGCAAGAGAAGAATGTTAGTAGAAACAAGGTGGGGCTACCCAGTTTCAAGTCCTATCCCCTGTGATATGCCTTCTTCCACAGCAAGGCTTCACCTACTCAAACACTGGCAACAACAAAAATTGTAAATACAGTCTATGGGGTAAACTCACATTCAAAATATGACATGTAGTTACTGTTCTTCCTCCAAAATAGAGTCCACAATGGTAAGAAAAATTCAAGATTATTCTGTTACTGGAGAAAATATGAGCACTCATGCTTAGAAAACAAACTATATCGTAATAGTTGGAATTTTAAAAAAAGACTTAGAGAATAATGAAAGGGAATTTGTAATCGCAAGGGGAAAGTTTTCTGTGTGTATTTTTTAGTGTAGTTGTTTTTTTCTACTGAACTGCTACCTCTTTCAGGGCAGGGATGCTGTCATTTCTAATGTTTATATTCTTTCAGAGCCTAACATCAAGTGATCTTCAATGGAGTAGAACTCACAGGGATAGCTGAGTTGTTTCTAAATTAAAGAGATAAATAAGAAATAAAAGAATATATTAAAAATTGTTTGGAAATGTAGATTCATGATTCCAACCATGTTACCTTTTAAGAAGACAAGGATACATTTGGAAATGACTGATCAGAGCCACACAATTTTCAACAAAGTGCTGGAGAGGTTTGAACTATGATAGTAACATGATTGCATTCAGCCCCTACTGGCTTACTCAGAGTCCTTCCTTAACTAAATAATTGCTTGTAGGTGTAATAACCTGAAAATGATCTCTTGGAAGCTCACACTGTAGAAGGAGAAAACTGACTTCTGAATGTTGTTCTGTGACCTCAACCATCACCATGCCATAAGGGATCATTCTATCTCTCATTAAGACTTGAATGAGGCATAGGATATGAATGAGTTACTGGAAAAGGAAAGATATGCACCAGGAGAAAAAAAATACCTAAGAAAGAAGGTGTTGGTGGAGGTAACAGGTCTGTGCACTGAGAAACAAGGCTGGTCTGTTCAGGAATAAGAGTCCCAGGGGGAGAAGTATAAGGTGAGCTTCCCTAGAAAACAAATTGAACATTCGGTGGGGAACTTAAGAGTGAGAACTGAATATATAGGATAAGGTTCATCTTCCTGGGCTTCAAAGCATTGAATAGTCTTCATTATGGGGGAGGAACAGCCGGTACCTTATTAGATTGAGCCATTTTCCTCGGTACAGTATGGAAACACACTGCATAAATGAGAATGTGGTGAAGTTTGAAGTGTGTCTGTGCAAGTGTGTGTCTGTGTGTATATGTGTACCTGCAAAGACACAAGGAAGACATAAGAAATCATCCTTGATTGCTCTACCTATTTGCTGCTTTTCTCTGCTGTTTCCCAGGCTCTGCCCAACAGGGCTGTACCTACAGGCTGTCATCAATTCCACCCAGCATTTTTACATGGGATCTTGAGACCCTAAATTGTTTTTTTTTTGCCAGGCAAAGGCTTTAACCACTGACCTATCTCCCTCATCCTCATTGTACTTTTGTTCTATTTTCGTGTTTTTGTCTGAGTGTGTGTGTGTGTGTGTGTGTGTGTGTGTGTGTGTGTATGTGTGAAATTTGTGATGCCATGAAGCACAAAATGAAGAAAAGTGTTGATGTGAAAGTATGGGTAAAAGACAGATCAAATTCTAACCTTGTTAATATCTGAAGACATCTGCTAGACACTGTAATTTATTCAAGTGTGAACTGTGCTGTGCAATTTATTATTTGCCATTCATTTGGATTTCCATTACAATTACACTACTGCTTGTTTAAAAGAAATGACATTTTTGTATCAACCAGGGTCTTTGTGGAAATTTCAGTGAGATTTGTCTGCTGCTATTTAGTACTTGAATTTCTTTATTTCTATGATTTTGGGGGAGCAATTTGAGTGTTTGCATATCCTTAAAAATTTTTTCCTTTTCATCTTTGTGTCCTGTAAGCTGCATCACCATCTGGGACTCAGACTTTGATAGTTGAAAGGGAGAATGGACACTCCTGTTCCCAATGTCTGTGGAGAAAAAAAAAAAAAAAAAAAAAAAAAAAAAACACTGAGTCCTGCCGCACTCATCAAATGGTACTTTCTTCTGAAAAGCAATTGAACAAAAGACAGTTGGAAGCTCCAGTGTATTCTAGAGATGTGTTTATTGCCTCAGCTCTGTTGGTTTCTATAGCCAGCCATTCAGTAAGCTAAACAGAGCAGGTGACTTCAGTTCCCCTTTCCACATAACAGTAAGGTGATCAATGTCTTCATGAGCTTTGCCCAGATAGTGCAGAGCACAAGTAGAGAAGTTCAGAGGGGACCTGGAAATCATAGTTCAAAGGCAACCTTCTTCCTGCCATTTTCAGCCATTTCGCTAATGAAGCATCCTTCTTTAAGAACCATATGGTCTTCTCTTTAAGTTCTGCTGAGCAAGGGTAAGTGGCTCAGAACTGTGAAGATAATTTTAATTATATCTTCTCATTATCCTAAACACTGTTAATGATTTCTTTAGCACCAAATTAA
The DNA here is from genome assembly GCA_023101885.1 of Typhlomys cinereus. Taxonomy (NCBI): domain Eukaryota; kingdom Metazoa; phylum Chordata; class Mammalia; order Rodentia; family Platacanthomyidae; genus Typhlomys; species Typhlomys cinereus. Next base: position 10,529,847 of record JALPQD010000014.1, read on the forward strand.
TAATCATAATCCACTTGGATGGGTTAAAATGTTCAATTTCCATTCTCCACCATGTTTGGAGTGGACTCTGATGGTTTTGAGAAAAGAAAGTGGGAATGTGCTTTTCAGTGCTGTGTGTTCTGATACAGTTACTTGTATGGAGTCTTTTTCTCCTTTAGACCCTAATGCTTAGAATGACTGAATGGAGTAAATAAAAAGATGACTATAAGACCCTTAATCATCTCAATATTTTCTAAGATTGAGATGAGTTTTGCTGTATTCGTAGTTCTCACTAGATGACATCTGTGGTCTTAGTCCTAAGTACCTAGACATAGCCTTTCATACTTGATAGTTACAGTAAATTGTTTCTGAAACTTTCAAATTTATGTGACAATGTCACTTATTTTGTTTCAATAAACTTACCACTTTGGACTTGAATACAGAACTTCTGGAATGGTCAAAAATGAAACGAGCATGTGGTGTAAAAGAATATTTGCATATTTCATTATATAGCTGTTTCTTTATACTTATTATTATAAACATGCTTAAAATAAAGATGTCCAAAAACACATACCACTGTTTTCAACTTGCATATGGAATGAAGCTATAACAGGAGTAGTTAACACTTTGAATTCTGGATCTACTTTTTATAACTGAAATTTTAAAGATTTTTATAGCATTTTTTCAAAAACATTGAAAGAATAGATGCATGTAAGTGTTCAGCTAGGGCACAGTTAGAGTAAATGATACACAACTATTTAAAGTTTGAGCAAAATTCTTAAAATGAGATAAAGGTCATTGAAGAAACTTCATTTTACAATGTGATCAGATCTTGTCTGACCTGCATAATGGCTGACATGTCAACAACCCCTCGAAGTCTAGTATGGATTACAGGGGAGTAGGTTTCAGGCAGTAGAATCCTTGGAGGCAATGGGTTAAACAGTTATAATAGAGTTCCCATACTAGCAGGCAGCTCAAGAATGGTCCTCAAGCTATACCACCAAGTCCTGAACCTTCACTAGTGTAGATGATTCAGAGGGAAATTTAGCACCAACATAAACAGATGCTCTGGAAGATGGGAGGAAGAAGCACCAAGACAGGAGGAGAGAAGGAAAAGAGGCAAGAGGAAGTGGGGAGACTGGGAAGGGGAGAAGAGTACAATGAGGACAACAAGGGTCAAGGGAGGGAGGAAGGAGAAGAAGGACATACCTATTGGGCTTGTATAATTAAGCAAAAAATGTAATAAAAGTAAATAAAAAACTTTAATTCGATCACAACACCAAATTATGTAATTCTATTCTGATATGTAAATCTGTAAGAATGTAGATATTGCAGACATCAAGGGAATGAGTACACCGGTTCCCTCCCTCCCTCCTTCTCCCCCCGACTTTCCTGCTCCCCCTCCCCCACCGCTCCCTCCCCATCCCCCAGGGCCTTCCCCCCCAATCCCCGGAGAATCCTTTAATGTGCATGCCAGACTCTCCTCTAGGCCCTCCTCTCCGATGATGTAAAAGGACCCAGTGGCATTTCCCTGAACCCTTTCCTGTGTTCCACTTAAGCATAGGAACACTACTGTGGCTATCAATCCCTTGACTCCAAGGATCTTGGTGCCTTTAGCCGATGCTAGACTTTGTGGGGTCAATAGTGTGTTGAACATTGTGCAGGGCATGCAAAGTCCAATTATGATTGCTTCGGCCCTAACTTATGTGGAGTATCTTGCATATTATTGCTCCTCCCATCCTTGTGCTCTTACAATCTTACTGCCCCCTCTTCCGCAAATTTCCCTGAGCTTCAGGATGGGGAGAAATTAGGCTGGCCTAGTTCTAGGTGGTTGATATAGAGTCTCTGAAGTTCTGGATTAGCATCATTAAAGTTTTTAAAATATACTTTGAGGTAGATACTTGGAAAGTCTTTTTTTTTTAAAGTAATTCTAAAGTTAGAGAAACACGAGACTGTGATATTAGGGACATTGCGGCATTTCACATTAAAAGCAAGCGTCATTTGGTAAAGTGCTTCCCTAGCATGCACAAAGCTCTGGATTCAGTTTCCAACACTGTATAAAATGGACATGAACAAATGACTGCCATCTTAGCACTCAGTAGGTAGAGACAGAGGATCAGAAACTCAAGGTCATCGATGGCTGCATAGGAACTTTGAGGGAAGCCTGGAGCGTGCAAGTCCTGCAAAAAATAATTAAAATTTTAGCAAATATTCTAGGAGTAGAGAAGATGAGGGTTTCATTTTGTAATGCTACCATAAAATATCAGAGGAAATGAAGAGTAGCTAGAAATAGTTTTGGTTTGTTAAAGAGGAGTTGAAGATGACAGTGTTTATCCTGGAGAAGTACAAGGGATATGCAATTAATACCACTGAAATTTGATATTCTACCATAAAAAGTTGACTTTAATCGCTGAAGAGATCCTTAAATTCAAACTTCGAATTAAGATCAAAAGAGCAGGTTTCATTTCAGAATGCGAAATTTATCAGTCATTTCTTTCAGAAGAGAGAATGGTGTCACCATGGGTGGTGTCTGAGTTCTTTGTCAAGTAAAAGCTGGTCAGGCAGACGATAGAGTTGTCAAACAGAAGTAGAATGTGAACAGAGCAATGCATATGGTTTTAAGATTCCTAGTTGTCATTTTAAAGTAAAAGAGGTGTGATACTAAGTAATTCTCTTTAACTATATATTTAAAATGTTACTTCAATATGAAATCATTAGATCATCATTGTTAGGAAATTGATATTACTTTTTTCTATGAAAACTTCAAAGTAGCAACATTCAATTCCTCGAGAGATGCCTGTGACTATATTCTACTATACCGGACAGTAAAGCTTTACAAAAATAAATTGTAAAATCAACCTTGAAATGAAACAATCCAAGAAAATGTTTTTATGTGGATGGTCCAGGGTAGGACAGATACCATTTTCTAAGCAAAAATTCTTTGCCTTCAAATTAGAGAGTTTGATCTACAAGGTAGTTGGTAAACTTATGAAACTCTGGAGGAAAAAATAATGATGAATTGTCTCAGGTCACCTTTTGTAGTTGACATCTACAGCAGAGCCCTCACTGAACAAATCAGAACAAGAAGGTGCCCTGACCTTTTTCCCATGCCAAGATAAGAGTTTGAGCAGAGAGCAGATCGAGATTTCAGTTCTGTCTCCTCCTCTGGGCTGATTCCCTCTTGGCAGCTGTGTACCTATAACCTGCCAGAACCAGTTTCCACAGGGACTGTAGCCTGCAGCAGTCATTCTTAACTTTTATAGGTCAAAAGAGTCAACGCATGCCAGGAAGTTCATGCCAAGGAATAATTGTCAAAATGAGTGACAGTCATTATACTTCTCCCAAGCATGAACATTTTGGAGTCCATGAATACGGGATCAAGAAACCTGGCTTCTGTGATGGTTGACCACATTTTCTGCTTAAAATATTAATTGTGCTTTTGTGTTTTGTAAGAAAGAGGCTACAAGACAAGGAAATAGAAAGGAACAGCTCAACATGTTCCTTTAGCAGTTGTCACCAATGTTCAGGAAACATTTCCTCTTTTCCTTGTTTACTCTTTCAAATGTTTGCATTCTCAGCTATTGGAGTGTCTACCGTCACTGACTCATCCCTGAAGTCCCTACAGTGGCATGCTGTTGGAAAAGCACCTGGTGCTAACTAAGTTGAAGCAGTGAATGTTTTGACACCAATTAAGGAACAAACAGGTCATTTTGGTCTATTTTTAATTTCATCCGCAGTGGCATTTTCTCCCCTCCCCCCCCCCTTTTTTTCTTGTGACACCTCAAGACTCTTTTCCCCCAGTCCCACTTTCTGCAGCGCTAAATACTAGTGATCGTACAGGTCACATTTCATATCAAGAACAATTGGCTCAGCATTCTGGGACTTTAGTTTGCTCTGTCATGGCTTGAGCTCTTCTGCACTTCTTTGACTGTTGATACTTGAGAAGAATGATCAGAAATAATTTTTAAAAATCTTGTGAGTTTTTAGTCCTCCTTCAATATATCTGCACTATCTTTTCTTTCCTTCTTTTTCAAGAGAGTTGTTTCCCTCTGGGATTGATTGGATGTTGTCTGGAGAAGTGTTGACTGATGGCAACAAGTAAAAAGGTTTTTTTTTCTCCTTGCATTATAAGCATTACAACCATCCCATTAATCTAAGTCTAGGTGATATGATAAAGGCAGATAGCATTCTATGTCATGCTTTTACAGTTACTACTGAAACTGAGGTTTGTAGCAAAGGAAATAACCTTTTGAAGAATACTTAGCAGTTCAGATGTGTGTGATAGCATGTGAAAACACAATTCTGCTGCAAAGCTTTAATGTTTGTTTCAGTGGTGGAAGCAAGGATGTGTTTGATCGAATATTTAAAAAGTGCTGAAGTTTTTTTCTGGTCCCTCTCTGTAGCATGAATAAACAGTGGTGAATGAATACTTTCGCCTGAGCACTTTCAGGCCTATGAATGGCAGTATGACTTTTTCAAATGATGTAGAAAGCCTCAACACAGCACTTTCCCCTCGGAATTGGCTTCTTATTACCTATGTTTAAGGAGAGAAGAAAGTAACATCTCAGTATCATCACAGTGGAGAATGTTATTTCAAGAGTGTTTAATTAACATTAAAGAAAATAGATGCCTTTTATCCATGTAATGGTACAAATTTATACAGAGAGAAATGTTATAAATTTACCACAAGTTATGACAATAAGAGTCATCTTTGTAAAACGAATCTTTTTATAATTTCTCCATTTACAAAAAGCATATGGGAATATTATTAATATCTGAAAAGCAGAGATCATTCATTCTCTTACTTTGTGTATGTCTGAGCAGACAGACAAACCATGGAATTCAGTGATAGGTAGGTGTAATCTTTTTCACTTATACATCCTTGCTCATTTGCATATAGTTTCTGACTTCAGTGGCTGTTCTTAAGAACTTTCCAAATTTATATAATGTCAACTGCAGTCTGGAAGAAATAAATTTAAAAAAAATTATGTCTATTCCTGCCATTACATAGTCAAGTAAACAATTAACTTTTAGCATGTCTGTATGTGGAATACTGAGTGATGTCCTATGAACGATGTTTATCTTCTTCAATCTCCTCAATGCATTTGTAAACTCATGAGAGGGCTGTAATTGCTAGCTATCTGGAAAAATTATGCTTAGTGCAAAACACAACATGGGCATACTGTTGGTTAAGATGTACAGAATATTAGAATATATGTAGGGTATCCTAGAGTGACAGAGGAGGCAGGCCAAAGCCATGACAGAGAAAAAGGCAGGAGAAAAAATACTTTCCTCATACAACACCTTATCTTTCCCAGAAAATATATTATTTTCTTGAAAGTCTTGGTGAGAGAAATCTATCAGAATGATGCCCTTTTCCCCCGCATGGCCAAAGGATATAAACAGGTTAGTTCCGCAGAGTATGGAAATCATCTGGGCTAGACCATCAAAAAAAGCATTAAGTCCTAATGAAGAAATGGCTTGCTCATCTTAACAAAACAAACAACAGCAGCAGCAGCAACAACAACAAAAATACTGGTACATTGTAAAACTAGAATGGGGACTCGTGTCTTAAAATCTTGTCATGAGTTCCTTCTACCATGAAACTCTTTAATTTTTCAGTTGGCTCTGTCACTATGGCTCGACCCAATTCTCATGCTCTCTGAACCTATAAAGCGGATCAGAACTGCATGTAGCCTGGGGAAAGAGTACCAAAGAAAAATTGTTTCTACAAAATTTCTCAATATGTGTCCAGTTCAGAAATCTGTTAGAACATAGGGCATGAGTAGAAATGTATTCAGAGCCTATCCGGATTTTCTAGGTTAGTGAAAGCGCAAAAGCTGCGTGTCAATTATTTAGGCAATCTTAAGTTTCTTATCAGTGAAAATACTACTACAACTAAAAATAAACTTAGGATCCCTACAAGTAATAATACATGGAATTTCATTTATAGAAATGATATGATCTTGCATTCTTATTTAAAACATCCAATGACAGGTGTTTGCTGATTTTCTCATGTTCTCTTGGCCATAGTAGTAACCTACACTGGCCCTGACATGGCATTCAGACATGTGGTGCTATGCTTTATTGAGCTAATTTTTATGATTCGTAATCATGGAGTTATGAGCTTGGAGGAGAGAAGAATCTGCTCAAGATTACTACTCAGGGGGCTGGAGAGGTGGCTCAGGGGTTAAGCCTCTGCCTTGCAGGTGGAAGGTCCTGAGTTCGGATCCTAGACCCCACGTATAGACGCCGGGCGGAAGCGGGGGCGGCCTGCATTTCTGGTCCTGGTAGGGCAGAGCCTGTGAGTAAACAAGGCAGAGTAAACAAGGAGGAGGTGGAGGTGGTCCATGATGGTTCCCGAATTCGTCTGTGGTTCTACACACACACACATACATGCACACACGCACACACCATACATGCACAATTGAATAAAAAAAAATTTAAAAAAAGATTACTGTTCAGCACACATTTAATTTTAGCTAACTTCCTTCACTTTCTCAATCATTTGAACACATGACTGCATTCAACAACTATTTCATATATATCTGCTCTTAAAGAGTTAATGGAACATTAAAGGATACAGAGGTAAAATTCTCTCCATGGCATGCTAATAATCAAGGTGAACAAATGCAATTACATGAATCACTGGATGTGCCAGAAAGGTTACTTGTTTGGAGTTTTAGAAAACCAGTGAAATCAAATTTGCTTCTTGCTGAAAGTTTTAGGACTTCACAGGGGAAACAGAAGTCTATAGGGAAGTCTGTAAGAAAAAACAGAACTTCACAAATGACGTAAGATTTACAATAGTGAAAGAAAAACTGAGGGGCACTGTAGAAGGAACAGCCTGAGCAAAGAAATGAAGGAGGGTTGCAGAAGGAACTGTGGCAAAAGGGGCAGAGACTGAAACTATTAAGTACTTTAATTATGATAATTTTCAAACTGTTTTCATAAAGGAAAAGGTTGTGAATTCCACATACTTTTCACTTATGCCATATTTGGCACAGCTAGTTTAGTTCTCTATGTAGTATTATAAAATCAGCAGCAGATGATCCATAAAAGAATATTGTTTTATTTCTAAAGTTCTTATATTTTAATTTTTAAAAATTATGTTACAATATCATAGGTGTCCTTGCATATTTTTCATGCCTACTTAGTTTTAGTTGGCTAATTCTCCCCACCACTCTCTTCTTGCCTCCTGTTCTCAGACCGAGTTTTAATCTTTCCACCTATTTATTCCTCCTTCTGTTTTGAAACCATGCATGTTTTATTATCCTTACCACCCCTGTTTATATGGTCTCTTTTTCTTCTTTCATGAGTCCCTTTCTAGTTTTCCAGCCTCTGGACATACTTGCTCCCACTTCATGCAAATATATAAAAATTAGAATTTACCATCCACATACAAGAGAGAACATTCAATATTTGTCTTTATGGGGTTGAGTTACTTAATGTAATATTTCCAGGTCTATCCATTTTTCTTCAGATCTCATAATTTCAATTTTCTGAATAAAATTACATTATGGATATGAACACAAAATGTGGAATACAAGTAATACATTTTCGTTATAATTTATCAGATGGTGGACATTGTCTGCTTTCATTTCCTTGTGATTCTAAATCGAGCAGCTATAAGCACAGATGAGAAAGTATCTAGAAAGTATCTAGTATCCTTTGTGTTTTATAGAATTACTTGAAAATGTGGTAATTCTGTTTTTAGATCTTTTCACTTCTCTACTGATTTCCATCGTGGCTATATCCATTTTCACTCCCACCAACAGTGCGTGAGGATTCTCCCTTCTCCAAATCTTTGCCAGTCATTGTATTCTTTTTTTTATTTTTCTGCTCATACAAACATAATAGGTACCCCTGTCCCCTCCTTCCCTCCACCCCTCCCTGAACCTCCCTATTCCCTCCCCCCTTTTCCTTTTTCCTTTCCCCCCTCCCTCCCTTTCTCCCAGTGCTCCCTCCCCCCATCTCTGAAGCATCCTTTAATGTGTATATCAAACTTTCCTCTGGGTCCTCCTGTCTGATGAGGTGTAAGGACTCAGTGGCATTTCCTAGAACTCTTTCTTGTGTTCCCCTTAAGTATAGGAACACTATTATGACTGTTAATCCCTTGCTTCTAAGGATCCTAGTGCCTTTAGTCCATGCAAGACTTTGAGGGGTCAATGATATGTTGGTCATTGTGCAGATCATGCAGAGTCCTATTATAATTGCTTCGGCCCTAACTTGTGTGGAGTATCTTGCATATCATTACTCCTCCCATTCTTCTGCTCTTACAATCTTACCACCACCTCTTCCGCAAATTTCCCTGAGCTTCAGGATGGGGAGAGATTAGGCAGGCCTGATTCCAGGTGGGTGACATAGAGTCTCTGATGTTCTGAATTATGGCTTGTTGATTTTTTTTTTCAGTTTTGCTGCTCCTGCCATGCCCTTGGCTCCATCCTGATGGGTGTTGGATGTCACCCCCTGGCCAGAGATAAAAAGCTGTTAAAATAGAGTCTTATTATAAGGATAGATTCAAAGGTAGATGAAATAAGAGTAGGAGACTGTGGTGAGGGGTGGATCAGTCTCCCACTGCAAAATGGTTACCTTCTATCTGCCAGACTGTATGCCTTCCTTTCTGGTAAGATCATACCTCATCAGTTGCAAGTGACCAGGAAGGACAGTCTGTGAGCTTAACCAGATGTCTCATTTCTTACTTGCAGTCCTTGATGGTGGCCTATTATCTCTGCTGTAGCATGATACTTTCTCTCTTTGTTTCTGGTGGGGCCCTCCTTCCCCTTCTCTGTTTATAATCTTTGCAATTACTGTAGGTATTATGGAGATTTATCTTTGTGTGTCTCTAAGTGGGTTTGGTACTAAGATCCACCTATTAGGGAGTACATACGGTACTTAATTTTCTGTGTCTGGGATACTTCACTTAATATAATTGTTTCTAATTCCATCCATTTCCTGGCAAATTCCATTAATTCATCATTATTGATGGCTGAGTAGTATTCCATTGTATAAATGTACCATATTTTCCTTATCCACTCGTCAACTGTTGGACATTTGGGTTGATTCAATGACTTTGCTATTGTAAACAGTGCTGCTATGAACATGGTCATGCTTGTGCTATCGAGGTGAATTTTTGCTATATGGGGGGTTATTCCCAAAAATGGAATAGCTGGGTCATATAGCATTCACTAACCACATATCTGATTGAGCTCTATTATCCAGAGTGCACAAAGAACTTAGAAAACTAAACACCAAGGAAACAAATGGCCCTATTAAAAAATAGGCCTTGGAACTTAAAAGAAACTTTACCAAGGATGAAATTAAAATGTCTAACAAATATCTTAGAAATTCCTCCACATCCTTAGCCATCAGAGAAATGCAGATCAAAACCTCCCTGAGATATCATCACACCTCGGTCAAGATAGCAAAAATCCACAATACAAACAATACCAAATGCTGGAGAAGATGTGGAGAGAGGGGAACTCTCCTACATTGCTGGTCGGAATGCAGGCTTATACAACCACTCTGGCAAGCCGTCCGGTGATTCTTAAAGAAGTCAAAGATTGAAATACCATATGACCCAGTCATTTATATTCTTAATGACGGCCCTTCTGACTAGGGTGAGATAGAACCTCAAAGTAGTTTTAATCTGCATTACTCTGACAACTAACGATGTTGGCTGTTTATTAAAGTGTTCACTGACTATTTATATTTCTGTTTTTTATTGTCTTTAGAACTCTCTGATCAGGTCCGTGGTTCATATTTTTAAATTTGGTAGCTTGAAAGTTTAGTTTTTGGTATATGACAGACACTAATTCTTTGTCAGACATATAGCTGCAAAAAATTATCAACTATTCTGAGGGTTATCTCTTCACTAGATTAGAAGTTTATTGTGTCATGCAGTAGTGTTTACTTTTTAATTTCACTGGACCCCATTTATCAAATGTTGGCCATATTTCCTGAGTGACAGAGTCCTTTGTAGACACCCCTTTCTTGCTCATATAGCTTGAAATTTTTCCTATTTTCTCTTGTAGCCATTTCAGAGTTTCAGATATTACAGTTGGATCTTTGATCCAGTTTAGTTAACTTTTGAACAGAGTGAGAGATATGGATCTACTTTATTCTTCTACATCTCCATATCAAATCTTCCCAACACTGTTTGATAGAAGCTGTGTTTTCATCAGTCTTTTTGGCATTTTTGTCAAAAATCAGATGGTAATCCTGCAGTTTTATATCTGGCTCTCATATTCTGTTGCTTTAATCTTTCATGCCTGGTTCTGTGCCAGTATCACTTTTTTTTTTTTGTTACTGTGACTCTGACCATAACTTAAAATCAGGAATAGAGATAATTCCAGGCTTGCACTTTTTTTGCTCAGGTTTGCTTTGGTTTCCTGAACTCTTTTCTGCTTCTCAATAAATTTTTACTTTTTTTCTATTCCATGAAGAATGGCATTAGAATTTTGGTGCAGGGCTGGAGAGATGGCCCAGGGTGAAGATTCTGGCCTCAATTCAGATGCCATGTCCCACATAGAAACACCACATGGAAAGGGTAGTGACCTGAACTTCTGGCCCTGAAAAATCTGAGAGCCAAGCAAAAGGGAGATGGGATCAATTCAGGATGATTCCCAAAGTAATCCTTGCACCTTCACAGGAACACACAGTGACCTTTGATACCCACGCACCCACACCCTTACCCACAATAAATAAATAAATAAATAAATAAATAAAGAGTTAAAAAAGAATTTTGATGCACATTTCTTTGAATCTGTAATTGCGGGGCTGGAGAGGTGGCTCAGGGGTTAAGCCTCTGCCTTGCAAGCGGAAGATCCCAAGTTCGGATCCAGATCCCACGTATAGATGCCGGGCAGAAGCAGGGGCAGCCTGTGTTTCTGGTCCTGGTAGGGCGGAGCCTGTGAATCCCGGGGCAGAGTAAACCAGGAGGAGGTGGAGGCTGTCCATGGTGGTTCCCAAATTCAGCTGTGGTTCTACACACACACACATACATGCACACACGCACAGTTGAATAAAAATGATAAAAAATTTAAAAATATAAAAAAAGAATCGTAATTGCTTTTAATAATATAGCCATGTTTACCATATTGATTTTTTTCAATCCATGAACAAGGGGAATCTTTCCATCTTTTCCTGTCTTCTTTAAATTTTTCCTGTCTTCTTTAAATTTTTTCCTGTCTTCTTTAAATTTTTAAATTTTCGAGGTGAGTTCTTTTGATTCCTTACTTAATTTTAGCCCAAAGTATTCCAATAAAACTTTGTTTAGAGAAACAAGAAATAGGTTAGATCTGACCTTCAGGCATTAATTTGCTGATACCTGAGTTGGCTAGAAAGAGAAGTAATAGAGAAGACTATAAAGGGATCCCTAAATAAGCTAAGTTTTCTACTACCTTTCCTCATTTGATAGCTAGATTCTGAAATTCTTTCTCTTTTTAAAGATTTTTTTGACCCAAATGTCCTATCCATATCCCTTTATAACATAATTGCTGCTTCCAGAGTTATGTTTGCAAGTAATGTTTTCAAAAGCATTACTAAACACAGGCTAAAACCTTATATAAATTTTGAATGGTTAAAAAAAGAGTTCGATAACTTTCTGTGTCTGAGATACCTCGTTTCTGATAGCTGAGTAATATTCCATTGTGTATATGTGCCATATTTTTATTATCCATTCCTCCATTGATAGGCATGTTGACTGATTCCATTTTTTTTGCTATCGTGTTGTCATGTCTTTTAAGAGTAATAAGCCCATGGTGTGAGTGCAGAGATTGTCCAAGGAAAAATGTCCACAGTGTTTGCTAACAGAGTCTTGCACCTGGGAGTATGATAACTCACCTTATTCTTTTTTTTTTTTTTTTTGAATATGAACTTTTCTTTTTTATTATTATTATTATTTCCGCTCATACAAACTGAACAGGTACACCGGTCCCTTCCCTCCTTCCACCTCCCCCCAACCCCTTTACTGCCCCCTCCCCCCCTCCTTCCCCAGTTCTCTCTTATATGTGGATATTAGAACTGATATCTTTGTTAATGTATTTAGATTGGAATTACTGTAAGAGCTAGAAAATTTTGAAAAAGACCAATTATTGCGAAGGTAGGAAGAATTGTTAGGGTGAAATCTTTTAATGGGGAAATTTAGGATATCAGAACAAATAAGATAAGAAAGGAAAAAACTGGGAAAATACATAGAGAAAATGGGATAGGAAATAGAAGGGATAGAGAGACTTATAGAAAAACTCTAAGATTGTGAAAAGTAATGCCAAAGGAACTTCCTATGCTAATAATATGTCAAAAATGTATTTTAAAAAAAGGAACAAGAATGGGCTGTCCCTATTCAAAGAAACATGAGGAAAGAATGAGAAAAACAAAAATAAAAAACCAAAACAAAACAAAAAGCCCTGAGCTACAAATTATACCAGAAGTAACAGGAATGTAACACTTCTTGATAAAATGTTGGTCGATAGGTCTCAAAGGCCCCCAACATTACAGGATTTTGCCATTGCTCTTGGTTACTCTCCAAAAACATTAGCAAGATCCTATTACTAAAGATGCAACAGATATGGATCACAGAAAATAGGCAAAATAAACCAACTGGAACTGGTCTAAGGACTTCCTCCATGCTGGACAACATACACAGTATAAAGGAATACTGTAGAAGGTGCTGGGGAAGAGAAATAATTACATCTCCATCAATGCATAAGATCTATAAGTTGCAATAAAAATCACCATGGCAACTGGTGACTACCAGTGTAATAGTGGCATGAGTATCAAGGAGAAAACCAACAGTTTTCTGATTGAACTGAAGACTCACTTGTCTGAGTATTACACATTCCTGTTACTGTAAACTAGAACAAAAACCTAAAAAAGGGAAGGAAATAGATCAATAGGGAAAACAAGCAATGAACCTGTAGGTAGGAAGGCAGCACACCAAACTACTCTGTAAATAGCTGTTACTATATCCATAGATTGGAAGAACACTTAGCATTCAGCCTAGAAAGTCTTCTACAACAGAGGTAGAGGATCTAAATACCCTAACAGGATGCAGCCTAGGGCAATAAGAAGAGTAGTGAAGTGGATGGCAATGGCCAACCATAATGCAAAGTACCAATGACTGAGCAAGGCTCAGTCAGAATCAGGCCAACCTAATTTCTCCCCATTCTAAGGCTTGGGGAAATCTCACAGAAGAGGGGCCAGTGAGACTATAAGAACCTAAGGATGGGAAGATTTACTATTGGGCAAGACATTCCACTCAAGGCAGGACTGCTGCATCTATGAGCTCAATGAGACTTGTCCTTCCCAGGCCTGCCTGCATAATGACTGACATACCAACATGCCCCCATAAACAACTTAGGAACTCAAGAAAGATAAGAACTTACAGTAGGAACCTTGTGGTCTAAAGTTGGACGTGAAAGGAAATGCCCCTCTCAGTTGGGTGGCCCAAAGTGAGGCCACAAAGGCCTGCACCCCAATAAGGGTAGATAAGCCAGAGTGAACCCTAGGGTCAATACAAACATACAGACAGGAAAGTGGGAAGGATTGATGAAGGAAAGAGGGGGACAGGAATGAGGGGGGATGAAAGGAAAAGGAAGCAAGGATGAGTATTCAATATGCTTATAAAAGTAGAAAAATTAAAAATTAATATAAAAAGACATGGACAAAAAAGTTTGATAAGTTTAGGTCCAGTTTAAATGATCATTATTAATATGCATTCTTTATAGATATATTAGCATCAATATATTTGTTCTTTTTCTTTAGCTATGACCAAAATAACCAAGAAGACAAGTTCAAGGAGGAAGAATGTAATCAGCTCAAGATTGAGGAATGTTTGTTGTATGATCATCAGGCTCTGTTTCTGAGTTCACAATGAGACAGAACTTCATGGTGGTGAGGGCTCATGAAAGAGGGAGCTGTTTGCTTCATGATATACAGGAAATAAAAATAGAGGAACCAACCCAGTACCAAGTACCTCCAAAGGAATAACTGGTAGTACTCATCTCCTACAGACAGGCTTTGCCTCCTAAAGCATGTAGCATCCCTCCTCCCCATTTAGGAAACAAGTATCCAACACTTGAGTCTGGCATATCTTATGTATACCTTATAAGCCATTGCTACTGAATAGCCCTATGTTCTAAAACTTGACATTTCTGAGATGCATTATGTTTGGTGCTAAAAGAGAAACTGTAGATGGTTATTTAGCATAGTTAGTCAACGTCAGCATCTCTGGTGGAAAGAGGGTAACATCCTTGGTTTTAGACCTGATCTATATCCATAAACAGAATGGGAAATTGTTAAGTGAGTATGAAAGAAATTACTTTATTTTGGAATGAAACTTATACTGTTTCTCAAAATTAACTTTTATAAAAACAGAACATACTAGCTATGAAAATGTTGTAGTTCTAAAATTTGACCAGTGAGATGCATAACATGAAAGGAATGTCCAGGATTCTCCAGTATGGTCCTGGATAACCTTCAACTATCCGGAGGGTCAGTTTACATAATATTTCAACAAAGATATTTTCACTTAAATATAAATCTGGGGAAGCCAATGTTGTAGAAATTTCTTGTGAACATAAATACACAAGAAACTAACATGTATCCAATAAAATTTCTGACTCATTAGCATATCATTCTACAAATGTTTTATACATTGAACTTCTTGGAAGTTTAGGAAAAACACTTTGTACCAGCTACTGTTTGTGTTGCTGTGAGACAACATCCAACCTAATGGGAGAAAGGAAGATTTATTCAGCTTATAGTTCCAGAGAAGAGACACAGTCCATTATGACAGAAAAGGCTGTCAGAAGCTGGAGATGGCCTAAGCCACGTCCATCAAGGAGACTGCAAACTTTAAAACTTCCATCTGCAGGAGCAGACCTCCTGAAAATAAGGGTTGAGTTAATCCATTTCACAGTCTATCCCCTGTGACTGCCTTCTGCCAACAAGGCTGCACCTCTTAAAGGTGTCAAACCTTTCCAAACAACTAGAAATTCAAACACATGAGCCTGTGGGGGGGAGACTGATATTTCATACTGTTACACGCCCTGTACTGATTAACCTTATTTAGATGTAGATGTTGACCTGCTGCATTCCCTCTAGTTACATTTTCTTTCATAATTTGAAAGAAATTGCTTTTAGGGTCTAGAACTATGATTAGAAAAGTGGCATTATTAGTCACAAATCATAGGGGTTTCTATTATGAGACGCTAAGTATAATGTTTCAGGGTTCTTTAAAAGTGAACTTTTGATGAAGGGAATTGACTTAGTATTCAATGTTCCAGATTGGCTTTAGAAAGAATTAGAGCTGAAAATGAACTTGTGTAACTGTCAACATCAGAACATGGTGTCTCATTACTGATGAGAGATAGATAGGTAGAGCGAGCGAGAGAGAGCGAGAGAGAGAGACAGGAGAGAAGGAGAGAGGGAGGGAGGAAGAGAGGGAGGAAAGAAGGGAAGAGAGACCATCTCGCTGTAAACATCAAAGTGTGGGAAACTGGCCATGATGATTCCATTTAAAAATGCTTCTCACCCAATCTATCCTATCTCTTAGGTCCAAAGCAATGTTGTAGTCACAAATTTCCTTGTGCTCCCCTGCCTAGGTTCTTACACATAGTGCTTTCTGTGAACATGAGCAGATTGACTTCTCTTGCAACCTTTACTTTGCACATGCTTCCTGAATACCACAGAGAGAATATGGTCAGTGTTAAAAGTACCTGAAGGGTGGCCAGCAATGGAGGTCATCGCAGAGGGAACACAGAGGACTTGGCAGAAGCATTCCCCTAATTGAAATGTCAGCTCTGTTGGGTACGATCTATGTAAGGCAGCTGAGAACAGGAACAGGTTGGCAAGGTGGTATCATACCCCTGAAATATTAATAGAGGCGATGAAATTCAACTTGACAAGTAAAGTGGATAGTAATTCACTTTTTCAAAAATGGAGAAAACTTCGGTATAGCCTTTTCACAGACTGTGGCAATGATATGATGGCCTTGGAAGGAATATACTTACAGCTAAGTCAAAGACTATGCTACCAAAACAAAAGAGTGAGGAAGATCAGAAGCACTTCTGTTGATTAGTTGATGATCCAGAAACTCAAAGGACGAAAAGAGGATTTAACTCAATTTTCAACTATAATGCTGCCAATTTTTATAGGCAGGCTTTAAATAATGAACAAAATATTCAGATTCATAAAGAGACAGATTAGAAGAAATTTTGAAAGGTCTTGTGTTTTCCTCTCCTATTACCAACTCCACTCTTCACACTTAGCAGCATAAATCAATATTCCTAATAGGAGAGATATGGAAAGAGGCAAGACAGTCTGTTATGGCCAGAAAATTTTTCTACCCCATTATTTAAATTGCAGATAAAGTTTATTATTCCGCATGTGCTATTAGGTTATGTGTTGCACAGCCTAGAGAATTTGGGATTTGGTGCAGAGTATTAATACATGAAAGAGGAAGTGGATATGGAAATTATCTTTCCCAGATTTCTGGATATCAGAGACCAGAGGCTTAGAGAAAGAAGTGATTGAAGCAAAGATTACCCCATGGGAAACCAACTCAAGTATTAGGATGGTAACAAATATACAGGTTATAAATCATGCCAATTGAAGAGCTGGGAATATAAAATTAGGGCGAGTTCATTGAAAGTAGAAGACAGACAGACTCTACTTTCACCATTTTGAGACTAGAAATTAGAAAAATTCAGCAAAGTGACCAAAGAATCACTCAATATCCCTTGAAGGACTTTGCTTCCAAGATGTGACATCAGTTGTCTATGTGACTTCTGCTACCATCCAAAACTATTCTTGGGCCTCACCGTCACAGCATATGAGTAGAGCACTCAGCTTGGAGGAAGGCTGGCTAGGCAGGAAGTAAACTTTAATAAACTATGATATTAAAATTATTCACCTGTAGAAAAATGGTTGTTGTTAAAAATGGACAAAAAAATGCTTATCAAATTTTTTTTGATTTGTTTATTGTTTGCTTTTTACAGATGCTTGTTTTTTGGCAATTGCTGGCCTAGAGCTCACAATCTTCATGCCTCAGGCTCTTGACTTCTTGGAATTACATTAATGTGCCACTGTAAATCAAAGTTCATTAAAAGTATTTGGAGACAATAAGAGTACATCTACCAGCATCAATATAGCTACATAGATGTTACCTAATGGCTAAAGATGTTTTTCACATAAGTAATGAAACAATCAAGAAAAAGTCATTTTATAAGCTAATCCTTCTACCTGAAATCTTTGGATATTTTTCTTAGTTCTCGAACCACAGGGAAAAATATATACAATTTATAACAACATATAAGAGTGACAGAAAAGCATTCTTATAATACACCCACAATATATACAACTCCTGAACTACCTGTTTCCCTCCTGCCCCATAGAATCAGAAGACTTTCTGAATTGACAACATTTTATAGAATAGTATCAGGAACACACAGGTGAATCAGGAATTGCAGTGACTGCATTGGATATGCATTTTATAGTAGCCTCGATGACTCTAATCATGTTTGAACATGTAACACCAAGAAAGCGGATCATGAAATCAATAACCCAGTACCCAATAAGAATTACCCTTCTCTATATGTTCATTCTGCTCCTCTCATAGGTTGATTCTGCTCATTTCTAAGAACACAGATGAATGAGTAAGGAACCACCTTCATGCTGTGAGCTCATATACTAGAAAAGAAGCCTAAAGAACAGAAAAACACTGATTGTGTGAGAAAGATCTCTAGAAGGTCTGTGTGTGTGTGGGGGGATCTTCTAGACTAAGTAAGACAGGGTTAGCCCAAAGGATGCTGAATATGAAAATGATGGTTTTGGGGCTGGAGAGGTGGATCAGGGGTTAAGCCTCTGTCTTACGGGCAGAAGGTTCCAAGTTCGGATCCTAGACCCCACGTATAGACGCCAGGTGGAAGCGTTTCTGGTCCTGGTGGGGCGGAGCCTGTGAATCCCTGGGCAGAGTAAACAAGGAGGAGGTGGAAGCAGTCCATGGTGGTTCTCGAATTTGTCCGTGGTTTTACACACAGACACATACAATACACACACATGCACACACACATACACACACAATTGAATAAATAATAAAATTTTTAAAAAAGAAAAAGAAAATGATGGTTTTGTGTATGGAGTAGCTGAACAAGCTGTTTTCTAGGAAACCATGCATACAAAAGAATATAATAACATACGCAAAGATATACAACAACCAAACATACTGAGACAAATGACAAATATTTGACGATGTATGTCATGCATGGTACGGCAGGCATTGCAAATCATCATGTGGGACTGTGAGAGTGAACCACGACACATAGCTTGGAGGAAATACTCACATTTTAGATAAGATCTTAATTCACAAATTATCAGAATGTCCAACTGAGAGAATTGTTCAAACTCTAAATTTCAATTTTTTTATCCAGAAAATAGAGTTTGTCAAAAGGACTAGGTCGAATGACTGTTAGGTCAATTAAGCACTTGATATTTGTTAGCTATTATGAGAATCATTCAAGTACCACTGGAAAGCAAAATATAAATATCCTCAAGTTAAAGGAAATGTGACAGACGTAAACTATAAGTAAAGGTGACTACAGTGTTAGTAGCAGAGGGAATAAACTAAAGATTACCATAATGCCCATGGTGAAAAACAAGTTTGGTTGACATGCTGTGACTTTCTGTCTACCCTGATTCATGGTGTCATCAGTCTGAATTATCATTATGGTATTTGTGGGTGATGTGAAGCAGTAAGTTCTCATTGCCACAACTTACACTGTTGTTTGTGCTCCAGTTGATGTTGATTGACTGGACAATGTGATTGTTTAAATTTGACAAGATAAAGTATAAATTTGATGATGAATTACAGAATGTTCTGATGGAGTTTTCAAAAATCAGCAGATCATCAGCAGACATGAAAGATACCCAATTAAGGGATTTAGTTGGAATTCCATTCAATGCTGATGAGCAGGAACTCAGTGGTAATGTGACTTGAGAGTCATTAATAAAGGTAGATTATGCAAACACTGACAAAGTCAATAGTGTTCTGTTTTGACCAGAATGCAGGTCCTATGCCACATCTGAGACCATTTATAAATAAGTTTATAGGAGTGATAATTGTCAGCCTGTTAAATAAAAAGTCTATATTTAAGAATTGTGTAAGAGATGTTTTGAAAAGAAAGAAGTATAGGGGAATGTAGTTTTTCTCTTGAATAAGTACTTATTAAGAAAAGGAATCAGGGGCTGGAGAGGTGGCTCAGGGGTTAAGCCTCTGCCTTGCCTGCGCTTCTGGGGGGCGGCCTGCGCTTCTGGTCCTGGGAGAGCGGAGCCTGTGAATCCCGGGGCAGAGTAAACAAGGAGGAGGTGGAGGTGTCCATGGTGGTTCCCGAATTCGTTCGTGGTTCTACACACACACACACACACACACACACACACACACACATGCACACACGCATATACCCACAATTGAATAAATAATAAATAATAAAAAAATTTTTAAAAAAGAAAAGGAATCAAATAATTTTGAGTAGAATCTAAGAGTAGGCCTATGGAGAATGAGTAAAAGAAAAAATTCGAATTCAGACCTGTCCTAGTAAACTCAATAGCAGAGGGTGAAAAGTGAATGAATAAACAGAAGTGTTTGTAAGTGTGTTCTGTGTGAGATCCTGTCTCAGATTTTGGATTTTGCAGAAGATCCTGTCTCAAGTAAATAGGGAAAAGAATAATATTGGAAGATACCCAATTCTGGTCTCCATAGGTACAAATGTGAATCCATGCATACACGTGCATATACTATACATGCATAATATACCATAAAATTGTTTTTTAAGTGTTTTTTTTAAAAAAAGTTGATAATAAATACCATAATATGATAAAGAAAAATGAGAAGCCAAAACAGAAAAGTAACTTTTTTGGATGTGGAATCTAAATTCATCCAAGAAAATGTGGACTCAAATAAACCTGAAGATGGACAGTGTTCAAAATGATCACCACATTTCAGCCTTTCCAAGGTCTTTTGCTGTAGGAATTTAAAACTGGAGTCTAAATTTCATTTCCTATTTATTAATGATCTTAGAAACTTATTGCATTCTCTCTAGAGTCAGTAAATGTTTCCTAATTCAGTGAATGCAGAACTATGAAAAGAGAGTCATTAGCATTTTTTTCTCATTTTGCTAGGACAGCTCTATGTGCTCGAAGGAGACAGAACTGCAAGTTCTGTTTGCATCTCCCTCATTCCTTTTATCATTATATAATACCAAACTGAGTGGAGTGGAGCCCTAGGGCCATGATTATTTTGATGGTGGCTGTTAGTGACACACAGGAAGCAGAAAGACTCAAGTTTGATTTCTTTTGTGTTAAGAATTTGGTTTAATAATTTGGCTCCAAGGAGATTACAATTTTTAAAAAAATCATTATCATTTAGTTGCATTGAGCTAGAGGGTAGCATATGGTTTTGATTCACTTAACCTTAATGGAAAAGAGCAAGTCATTATTTAAAGAGTGTCTTATTGTCTGTTTTATTTCTAGTATTTTTGGAAATAATGTCTTTGTCTTCAAGCTGATGAGATAAAATTATTCTTTAGTAATTCTATTGATGTTTCTTAGTCAATCTAATATCTACAAACACATGCATCATTTGGTGAATGTTTGCTTTGACATGATATTGGTAGTTTACTGAACCATTAAATCTATGGTTGCTCTTCTTTTCAGTCAATATCTACTTTATGTTAGATTAACTCAGTGAAATAGTTTCCAAGAACTTTACAAACTACTTCTAATTCTAAGGAAAAGGAAGACATCAGAATATCCCTAAACATCAACTCAGTATCTCCCTCATTAGATTGTATAGGTTGGCTGAAGAATTTGACTTGTGCTACTGGTATGGGACCAGAATTTTTGTTTTGTTTTCATATTCAATATGTATTATTTTGTTTTCATATTTCATAACTTAACTTTCTATAGAAACTTTATCATAATCATCTTATTCCATTTTATTGTTCTCACTAGGTCTTCTCTGGTACTTATGGGTTCAAAAGCATTAGATGAGAAACCTAAAGAATATCATTTCTTTTGAATAATAGCATCTGGATTAAATACAGACTTTTCACTGATGCTAAGCTAGGACTATTGATATTGTATCATTTGATGAAATTTGTGCCGTAGTATAGGATTTGTTAGAGTCAAGATAGTTTCTGATTTTCAAATCTACTTGTTTTAGTTAGTTTCTATCTCCGTGAAGTTAATATAATAATAAACACTTTCTAAATATTCACATTTTCCTCATTTCTAAGAGCATATAAATTTTCTTGAAGCAAATCCAATGTATGAAGATAGTTAAAAATCAAGAATGTCAGTGAATTCTTATTCATGCTGTAAGTGGGTTTTAGTTACAATAGAATAAATTTTTTGAATGTTGAGCCATCCACCTTCACAGAAAAAGAAAACAGCATTTATACCATACAAACATTTAAGAAGAAATCTACTGTACAAAGTAACTTTCAAGAATAAATCTATTATTCAATGTAACATATACATGTATCTCATTATTCAATAAATGATTGGCACAAGTCTAGCTATCATCCACCAACATGAAAATTAGGAAATTCTGACTCTTGTTTTGAGGGTAAAATAGACTTATCTATTTCCGTAAAAATATTTATGACAAGTTGTTTTGTAATGCCATGTCTTTTTACTATTTTAAAAGTATCTAGAAAAGCATAAAGTTTATTTTTCCTTTGGCACAGACATATTTTTAGAGATAAGCAAAGCACATTCACTCAACAGTTATTTGCTAGGGTTGTATTATGGTCAGAGTGTTTCTAAAACAACAATTAAAAAGTTTAAAGGTACAGAAAAATATAGAGCTGGTGTGTAATGATTATCACTTGTAAGTTCTGAACTGTGTATTGTTGGATTTTTTAATAATGGTGACTCTTACTTTTTGAAGAAGAAATAGCATTAGAAAACCATTTTAAAGTTTTGAAAGATATGCCTTCAATCCTTCCACTTAAAGGCAGTCTTTTTGTTCTTTATTTTTTATTGAGTACCAAGCATTTTCTTTTATTTGTGTGTGTGTGTGTGTGTGTGTGTGTGTGTGTGTGTGTGTGTGTGTGTAAGACAGAGAGAGAGAGAGAGAGAGAGAGAGAGAGAGAGAGAGAGAGAGAGAGAGTCCCATGGAGGCCCAAGGGTGATTTAGGAATCACCAAGGATTGCTTTTACCGCCTTTTTGCTTTGGTCTGGGATTTCTCAGGTTCTGTCTTCCAGGGCCATAAGTTCAGGGTACTTGTCATTTTTTCCATGGCATCTTGATCTTAACAAAGATCCTTCTGCTTGGCAGACAGAGTCTCAACCCTGAGCTATCCCTTCAGCCTGTATCAAACATTTTCATGTATTTGATTTGTTCTTTCAGTAAGTGAAGACATACAAAATAATTTTGAATTCTACTTTTAGAATTTTCAATAGTGAAATGGATATTAAAAGGGAGAGATAATGGAGAGGGAGCACTAGGTTGCATGAGGGCAGAAGGGTGGGATAGTGAGAGTCAGTGGGATGGATTAAAGAAAGGAGGGGAAAGGCAATGAGTGGAAGGGGGGATGGAGGGATGAAGAATTAGCACTCAGTATGTTTGTAAAACTAGAAAAATAATATAACTTACATAAATATAGAAAATAAAAATAAAAAATAAATAAAAACCACATGGGACTTTTAAAGTGTGTGTATTATATATTAACATTAATTTTAAGTTACTTGTAAGAATTGGTAAAGAAAGATTTTTAATGCTCTCTTTGTGCTATATTTAGCGCCATACTTAGAATATATTCCTAGAATCACGGGTCAAATCATAAAAGAAAATTTGCTCCTAGTACAAAATAAGAATTTGTTAACATGTCAATTTCCAAATCAATTTGTGTGCATATAATATATGTATTTGAATATCTCTCTATATGTGTAACTTTTAAGAAATCTGGGTAAAAAGTTATTGATGGGCATTTCCATAGTTTCTAGCGTGCTAAACATTTTCTTTTTAATTCCCTTTTTAGAAGAATAGTACTATATGTATTTTGTCTCTTTCTTACTGATATTTTCTACAAAACTTCCAGAAATTTCATGGGATTGTGAATGAGGTTCACAATCCCACCTACCTGATAGTATCTTCTCTTTTCCATAAACAGGTATCAGAAACATGAAATCAGGTCTCCTATTTCTGGTTTAATTATTTCTATTTGAATTTTAAATGAGAACTGAAAATCAAATAATCTTACTATAATTTTTGGTCAAGTGTTAAAGTGGAAAAGACATATTCCAATAATAAATGGGCTTATTGTGTTTCAAGAAATAAACTAAGTGCACATAGAAATACAGGGTTGCAGAGCTTCAAGAAACCTTGTCTAACTGTGCATCATTTGCTAGGCAAGGTTAGTCTTTCTTGCTACACCTAACAAGCCACACTCTATGTTTCTCTTCAGACCAAATGGTAATTTGTTTCCTAATCATATTACTAAGCTTTTGTCATCACAGTAATAAAGTGCCTCTCAGGAGATATCTGAGGAAAGAAGGATTTATTGGCTCAGAGGTTCATCAAATTCCCAGTCCATCATGACAGGGAAGGTGTGACAGTCAGTTTCCACCTTGGCCAGAGCATTGACAGAACTCCTTTCATCACCACTGGAGTGAGAAGCAGACATGTGGAACTGTGACTGGAAGTGTAAATCCATTTCATTTTTTAACTGTTACATTGTAAAGTAAAAGGCTCCCTTATGGCATTTACACACATCCAAATAACCCATATGCACTAGTTAGAACACAGTGGCAAAGACTCCAGGATCTCCTAAAACAGAGGCATCAACAGGGAGCAAGTATTCAAACACATAAACTTACTAGGGGAATTTCATATCCAAGTCATAACAATTACTGAGAGAAGTTGGTTTAAATAGATCATTCTATCTCTACAAATTTATTGGAGGTAGAAGTATGCTTGTAAAAAGAAATTCCCTTTCTCGTTTTTCATCACATAAAAGATTTAGACAGCCATAAAGCCTGGCATGAAATGCTGACAAAACACACAAAAGATTCAAAATTGAATTAAGAGATGAAAAAGAAAACAATATCCTTCAATATCAAATCATACAAATGATACACAGAAAACCTACATATAATCTAAATACTCTGCTGCTGTCTGATGCTCTTGCTGACTGATTTTTAAGGTCACAAATAGTTTATCCTTAGAAAAAAAGAAGCTCCAAATTTGATTTATTTCCCTATCTAAGGAAGTTTGAGATTTTTTTTCCAAGATTTCTACATAAATATCAAGTACCATCCCACATTGTAGACATACAAGTGATGAGGGAAGGGAAGAAAAGAGAAGGAGGCAAAAGAAAGAAGAAAAAGAGAAAAGGAAAGAAGAGCAAAAGAGAGGAAGGAGGGCAGGGAAGGATACAGGAGAAAAAAAGATGCTGTTATTCATGCAAGTAATCAGATGGATTCAATACTAACCTTTCAGCTGGCCATCTGGCCTTCAGCATTGCTTATCTCCATCTCATGGTCATCCCAGAGCCTTCCTGGCTTTTCCATGGGTTCTAGTGGTCAGAACTCAGGGTCCTCATGCTGACATGCCAAGCCCTGGCTCACTCTGCTATTTCTTATTGCACATACAGTCAGCTCCCACCCTTTTTTATTCAGAAGACATTTTAAGAAATGATTTCTAAAATTCCATGACAATAGTAACATATTATTGGTTTAAGTCAGCAAACTTATCAAAGAACAAATTTTTAACCATTGGCGATGTATGATCTCTATTAAAACTACCCTGTTCTTTCTAGTATGAGAAGGTTGCCATTGGAATATTCAAATCAATGGGTATGGCTTTATAAGAACAAGATTTTTTGTTTATCATTTTTTGAAATTGAACTGTATGCAGCTTTACATGCCACAAGATGTTGGTCTTTTTGTTTTTTTTTTCAATTATTAAAACATGCAGGAAATATATTTTACTCTACAGAGTAGCCAAGGTCCCAAGTTTCTTGTCCTCTTTTCATACTAAAGAGTTTTATTATAAGGACTTTGTTATGTATCACTACAGTGTTTTATTATTAAAAAGAAGTGAGCATGTTGATGAACTGGGAAATCTCTCACAAATTATGTCACATTAATTCAGCTGTAGAAAAGAAAAAAATGCAAGAAAGGAAGCCATATAATTGTCTGATAAGTGCTGCCTGATCTCAATCTTTCTAGAGTAGTCGTTTTTCTACTTATAATTTATGACATCTCTTCTACACTATCATCATTTTAATATATTCTGCTATTGTGTAACAGTATCATGCATTTGTATACGCTTGCTCACAAATTTGTAAGTGCACATGTGTGTGTGTGTGTGTGTGTGTGTGTGTGTGTGTGTGTGTGTGTGTACACATGGGTAGTCCTGTGGCTCATGTCAGTAATTTTATTGATTACTCTTCCACCTTATTCTTGAGGGAGGTTCTGTCAATTATACCCAGAACATTCTAACATGGCTATTGTATCTTACTCTGGGAATCCTGTCCCTCCATCTCCAGAGGTTAGAATTGCAGAGGTTCACTAAACCCACCCTATATTTATATGTTTTCTAGAGATTTAACCCCTAGTTGTCATACTTTTGTGAGAAGTGAAATAACGGCTAAGCCATCTCCCAGGACTAATATGAATATTTTTTAACTCAAGATGCTGAACAGGAAAAATAATTCCGATCATACTTTAATTGGTGTGTTAGTGCATTGCACTTTTCTATATAATTTTATCTATGTTTAAAGATAAACATCTGGATTTTGGGGAACATATGGGAGGAAGAGTGTTTTAGTTTATGTATTGATGTTTGGTGTTATTCAAATCTATGAATAAAGGAAAGCATGAACCAACTTCATTCAATGTTTTATTAACTTCATAATCCTTAAAATGAAAAATTTTGATCATCCATATATTATCCAGGAATTTTTAAAAATTATTTCTTTAGTTTCATAAGCATATTGAGTGCTTATCCCTGCTTGCCTCCATTTTCCCTACTTCTCATCCCCCTCTCCTCCCTTCATCAATCCATCCCACTCCTTACAACCTCACTACCTGGCTGCTTCTATGGACCTCAGTGTTCCCTGTGGCTTGTCTGTTCTTGTGGGATTCAGGTCTCTGTGGCACACCAAATTGTCTTTCTTCAGGCCACTCCACTGATGGGGCATTTCTCTTCACTTGTCTAACTGTATTCCCTGAGATTTTCACTATGTGCTCTTATCTCTTGAGTTCCTACCAGTCTATGGGGGCATGTTCGTATGTCAGTAATTATGCATTTCTGATAAGGACAAGTCTCACTCCAGTGAGTTCTTGCATGCAGCAGAACTGCTTTGAATGGAATGGTGAATTTTCCATATTTAGGTTCTTACAATCCACACCTCTTCTATGAGGTTCCCTAAGCCTTAGGATGATGAGAGATTAGGTTGGCCTGATTCTGGGTCAGCCTTGCCTGATCACCGGTATTCTGCATTATGGCTAGCTATTGTCCACTTCTCTGCTCTTTTATTGCCCTAGGCTGAATACTGACAGGGTGCTGAGATTTTCTACCTCTTTCGTAGATGAAGACTTCTAGGCTGAGTGCTAAGCATTCTTCAAATCCATGGCTATAATAGCAGTTATTTACAAAGCAGTTTGATGTATTGTCGTACCTTTAGGTTCATTAGCTGTTTTTCCTTATTGATCCATTTCTTTTTCTTTTATAGCTTTTTGTTCTAGTTAATCGTAAGAAGAATGTATTCTGTTCTGACCAATGGATCTTGAATTCATTCAGAAAGCTGTTGGATACTCATGCCACTATTGCACCAGTGGTCACTGTTGCCACAGTGAGGTTTATTGCAACTTGCAGACCTCATGAGTTGATGAGGCCTGTGATTATTTCTCTCCCCCAGTAACTTCTAAAGTATTCCTCGGTATTGTGTAAGTTATCCAGCAAGGTGGAAGTTCTCAGATCAGTTCTAGTTAATGTGTTTTGCCCATGTTCTACAATCTGTATGTGCTGCGTTTTCAGTAAGAGAGTCTTACTGAGAGTTTTCTGCAGAGCAACCAAGAGCAATGCCCAAAGCCTATAATGTTCGGAGGCCTTTGAGATCTCTCTGACCTACATTTCATCAGGAAGTGTCATATAGCTTTAATTGTCACTGGATTTTAAGTGTATCAGCTCAAAGCTTATTGCTTTTTTTGCCCTGTTTTCCTCACTCTGTGCTTCTCTGCATAAGGACTGCCTCTCTTTTTCCTTTCTTTAAAATACATGTATTTTTTGACCTATTACTACACAGAAAATTCCTATTGGGTTACTTCCCATAATCTTGGGATTTTTCTATGAATCCCTCTGTCCTTATCTACCATCTCGTTATCCTCCTTTGCATTATTCCTTCCCTATCTTGTCATGGCATCATAAATCTCCCATTTAAAAGGTTTCACCCTAACCATTCCTTCCCACCTTCCTACTTATTAATCCCTTTCATATTTTCTGGCTCTTAAAGTAATTCCCATCCAAATACATTGACAAGGATATGAGTGTTAGTATCCACATACATGGGAGAAAATGTGGTGCTTATTTTTCTGTGTCAGAGATACCCTGCTCAATAGTAGGTTTTCTAGTTTCATCCACTTACCAGAAAATTCCATAATCTCTTCCTTTTTGATGGCTGAGAAATATTCCATTGTGTACAAGTACTACAATATCCTTATCCATTCCTCTGTGGATGAGCATATTGAGTGATACCATTTTCTTGTTATTATAGATAGAACTGCAATGAATGAATAAGATGAATAAGTTTCTGTGAAATAAAGTGTAGAAATTTTGGGGAATATTCCTAGGTTGGTATAGCAGGGTCATATGGCAGTTCCATTTTATATTTTCTGAAGAACAGCCACACTGATCTCCAAAGAGGCTGCACTAGTTTACACTCCCACTAGCAGTGAATAAGTGTCCCGTTTTTCTCCACATCTTCACCAGCATTCCCTTTGTTTGTGTTCTCGATCTTACCAATTTAACTGTATCATAGAGTAGTTTTAATTTTCATTTCCCTGATGATCAGGGAAGTTGAGCATCTTTTCAGGTATTTGTTTGATATTTCAATTTTTTTTGAGTGAAGTCCCTGTTTAGTTTAAGGGCCCATTTTTTAATTGGAATTTTTGTCTTAGTGTTTATTTTTTAAGCTGTTTATATACTCTGGAGATTAATCCTTTGTCAAATTCATAGCTAGCAAAGATTTTCTCCCATTCTGTTGGTTATCTTTTTTCACGATTAACAGTTGCTATATACCAGAGACAAACAAGCTATCTGGGAATTTAAATTCAAGCTTTTTTTTTAATTATGAAACACTAACTATGGTTTAGAATAAAATATCTGTTCATAATTTGGAAAAACAAGACTTTGAATTATAAATTTTTGATAGGTATCTGCGCAGATATCAGTTTTGAGACTGATCTGTTTTTATTTCATACAATGGTTTTTGAGTATTTTAAATGTTTTATGCGGATTTGACACAAAGGTAACATGGACACATTAAATGAATAGAACTTTATTTTTTGAGACAATAGCCAAGCATGCTCTTCCAACCTTGAATGCAAAGCTTTAACTTTGAAGAATTTTATTATTAGATCTGCAAAAAAAATTCTGATGTGATGTACACTGGTAGGTGTCACACTAAGTAAATAAATCAAAATGTTTTCTACAACACTAGTCATCATCTATTGAAATTTCTTGAAGCCACTCACTTCAATTTTTTCATTTTAGTTTTACAAATTTATTGAGTATTAATCCCTACTTCCTTCCCTCCTATCACTCTCCTACCTGGCTGCTTCTATGGACCTCAAGATTTCCTTTGGCTTGTCTCCTCTTGTGGGGGTGTAGGCTCTGTGGCATACCAAGTTGTCCCTCCTTGGACCACCCCACTGATAGGGGCATTTCCTTCCACTCATGCAGCTGTAGCCTTCATGGTTTCCCTTGTGTGCTCTTATCTCTCTTCAGTTCCTTATAAGCTATGGAGGCATGTTGGTATACTAGTCATTATGTAGATCTGGTAAGGACATCACTTCAATTTTTCATTTCCAAAGCCATATAAAACTAGGAATCAGTGTTTTCATCACTATTTTTTTTATTTTTTTAGGCTGCAGATACATTCTATTTTTTATCAATTAACAAATTATTCATTGAGAGTAATTTTTAAGGCATTATCCTGACTATTGAATTAAAGTAACATTTAAAAGACAGAAACATCTAATTAAAGATTCTCAAGAGACTTATGACTAAAGAAATATAACCAGGATTCACTAATAGAAAATTATGCAGCTTTGAATACTGCGAAAGGATACCAGTGTAATAAAATCAGATTTAGAGGTGAGTCACAAGTTTCTGAAAAGAAAGACGATTGTAACATCTATTGAACATAAATATTGAAAAATTCATAATTTACCACATTCTCCTGAAATGAAATCTTGTTTAAGTAGCAGTTTTGAATTTCACATAGAAGTAAGCTTGACATCACTATCTAAGCATAAGCCAGTTTTGTCGAGAGTGAAAATTGAGGGAATCAATGATTTGATCCAGGATCCTTATTTTGTATAAAATTGGGAATGGATTACTTACATTGACTTTCTCTGGATTTTTATCCACATTAACTATCAATAAAACTAATGGAAAGCAAAAATAAGAAAAAAATATCTTCTTAAGTTTCAAAGAAATGCCAAGTTGTCAGAGAATCATCAAGTAAACTTTCACGCTCCTCTACCTTTCAAGTAACCAAATGGCAAAAATAAATTTTGGGTCTCCTAACACTGCTACCAGTAATTATGTACTGATTATGTACTGGAGTTATGTGGAGAAAGTAAAGAAATGCTCATTTTCAAGTCTAAGCAAAATGTATTGCAAGATATATATCTAAGTAAATAAACAGTGCAAAAGAATAATTTTGAATTTTGATCAGTTTCTTGAAGCAAAGCAGGAAAGTAAAGTTTTTTTTTTTTTTGGTCTGTGTGTGTATGCATGGGCATGAGTGCAAGAGGACACTTAAGTGTGTGTGCCTGCAGAAGCCCAATGGTGACATCAAGAATTATCCTAGATTGTTTTTCAATCTTACTGTTTTGCTTTTGGGTTCCCAAGACTCTGCCTTTTAGGGACAAAATTACATACTACCACCATATCTGCCTAGCATGTGAGATCTGGGGATCCTTTTGCCTGAGAGGCAAATACTTTAGCCCCTGAGTCATCTTCCCAGCCCTATTATACCAATAATAGAGTCGTTAAGCCAATACCCAACTTATAAAAACATTACAGCATGAAATTTAATGCTGAGACATCTTTGTGATTTCTATGATCAACTCAAATATCAGTCCATAAAAACAAAACTCATCTTCTCTCATTGAAGTGTTAGCAGTCATTATCACATCCCTGATAACTAAAAGCATATGAATGATAGAAGTGAAGTCAATACATGAATGAAGCTAAGTACTATGTTCCTAAGACCAGGCTTAACTGAATAATCAGACCAACATATTTCCATTTCCTATAATCAGAGTATTGCTACGGCCGACCATTTAGTTGCTCCTCCTTACATGTATGTAGGTATCAGAAAAAAAATATTGAAATTTTCAACTGGTCATGTTTGCAGAATCCATAAGTGTAAAACACATGTCAATTAAGATCAGTTTGTGCCACTGACGTTTGTCTGGTGCCTGCTGTGGATTCCAGAGGGGAGGTATGTCTAAATGGCAGCATCACTCCATGGGGTTGTACTCATCAGCTAAAATAATTTTGAAACATTTCCTCAGAAGTAGTTACATATCAAAAAGGATGGGAAATGTCACCTTGTAGCATAAAGCTCAGGAATCTTCTAGTAACACAAGAGTTCAGTGTTTTTTGTTTTTTTTCCTGGGGAGTGTGCTTTAGTATACCTACAAATTTGAATCGAATTAGAATAAACATTTCTCATTAACTGAGGCATGAGCGGCTTCTTTATATTGTTTAAAATATTGATTTGGGAATTGGGGAGATAAGAAAGTGGGTAAAATATTTACTACACATATTAGGACCTTCGTTTGGATCCTCAGAACCCACAAAAAGTAGAGGAAGCAGTCTCACATTTATGTATCCCCTTCTGGAATTACATAAATATTAAAAAAGATGCGAAGAAAATATGCAAAAGTCCCACCACAGTCTCAGTACAGCTAGACTGACATACACAGCTGTGAACTGCCATAAACACAATGAAAGATGTGACCTAATACCTGAGTGTGTCCTCTGACCTCCATGTTATGGCATGAGTGTGCATGCTTCATGCACACGCACAAAGATTTAAAAAATACTCTAGATGTTTCCCTATACCTACATTCAAGCATATCTTAAAATAGATTCCTTAAATTAATATATTGGCAGCTCACTTTTTCAAGTATTGAATTTATTACATTCCATTAAGCAGATGAAATTGGAATCAGCTTTTTATGATGTGGACAAAGTCTATATAATGCTAAGCAGAAGGATCCTGAACACAAATCCCATAAAATAAAGTCCTGCATCCTCTAAAAATTGCTTGAACAAACCAAGCTTTGAGAACACTTGTAGGAGCGTTGAAGGATGCCTGTGGTCTTTTCATGCTTCTCGTGACATGGCCTAAATTAAACTTGCCTTGTCATTGTATAGATCCAGTAATTTAAAATTTTCCCAAAGAAATTTTCCAAATAATTCAATTCTAAATGCACCAAGAAAACAATCACAAATGTGCACAGAAGGTTTCTGAGAGACTATATATTCTGTGCACAGAAGGTTTCTGAAAGACTATATATTCTGTGCACAGAAATTTTCATGTAACCATTTGCTTCATAGTGATTAGCAATTATTCTAGGCACTTTCCAAGGAAGTAGAATGATTTTGAACTACTAAATGAATGGGTTGGAAATGCTTAGCTCTTTATCAAGTTTGTTAAACATGTGGTCCTGTTGGGTAGATTATAAATCCCTAAGCATGCCTTAATAGCGTTCTTATATTTTTATGGTTTTAATTGTGACAGTAATTTATGTCTAACCTCATTATGTTGTTCTTCAACTTTTGAAGCATAATTAGACAAATTAAGTGTGTATTTAAAGTCTGTGTCTTGGAACAGAAAAAAATGTTAAATATGAGTAGTTTCAGTCAACGAAGGAAGAAAACAAATCAACCCTCTATGTTTAGATAATTTGTTTTGCACAGGTGTCGGAATCTACATATGACTTTTGGGTTATGGCCATTATATTTTTTGACGTTAAGAGTACCCTTCATTACTTTGTGACATCTAAAGAGACACAAATAAGAAAATATGCACAAAATTTACATAAAATTTCAGGGAATCTTTTGCACCTATTCTGCATATTTGAATCCAGAAGGAGAATCTCACTGTAATTAATAGAGGCTTTCAGTAGAGATGCCTGGAAGGCTTATGGGGTCTTTACATCAAAAGCACCCCAAGCCCTGTAGAGGGCCATATTAACTTCAGTAGATATTAAAGAGTTGATCTCTCAAACTTGGCATCAGGGGATGGAGAAAAAATAAAATTTCATAACAATTGAAAAAAGGTCAAGTCTGGGCAGAATCTGGATTTTATGGGGCAACGTTTCCAACTAAGTGGTGGCATTGTGATAGTCTCCATCCACCCAAAGGACATGATTTTATGTACTCGTGGGTTTATATATATATTTAAAAACAGACACAACTATGCATTAAAAAATTCTCTGTTCCACTTCTGGGTAACATTGATTTAACATTTGTGTTTTCATAAAATCTGGAATGAAAGAAGACACAATTCATGAAATTAAAGATAACTACAGAATTTGGGTAAGAAACTCAGAAATGGTGGAATTTCTAGCTATGAACATGGAAGACAGGGAAGAGTTACTTCCTTAGGATTATAATTCATAAGGTGTAGAAATTTGAATACAGCATTGCTTAGATATTTTTGTCCATAAGACCTTATGCCATGTAAAGGGACAGGGTAGAAGCTGTTAATGTTCCTAAATCTGTGCAGTAGCTCAACAGAAAGGGGAGGAAGGCTCTGCACATGTTTTAATCTAGAAACCACCTTTTATTACAAAGTGAACTAAAGGATATCATTAACTTTTATAAAATACCTGGGACAGTGAAATCTAAGTACTGATTGTTATTTAAATGAAATTGGCCCCTATGAAATTGTGACATTCATCTCGATTTTACTCAAAATTGTAATTTCATAAAGTTCAATCTAATATTACTTGAAAAACCAGGGAGAGTTTAATTATCCTCTCAAACACAAGTATATTCCGAAATACTGAAAATATTTTAAGAACTCATTTAATACAATTTTTGAAATACTTGTTAAATGGATAGTCATCATTTTATCTACCAATAAAACAATTCTGCCAGGTGATGGCTTTTAACAATTATTGTAAGTGCTGCCTTTTGTGAAAAGACCCAGTTGGCGATACAGAATACATGGTCGTTAGAGAAAAGGTCCTGAAGTCAGAGCACTGGACTGCACATCTTGACTTTAGTACTTAGCAGCTGTGTAGAACTCAGGCTTAGACTCAGTTTTCAAATTGTTCATGTTCAAAAGACATATGAAAGAGTACCTTGGGAGGGATGAACCCAGGAAGACATTCTACATCATGACTGTGGAAGTCATCACACCTATGCATGGCATAAAGTATTATAGGACTTTATGTGTCCATGTGGGCAGCTGAAACCACTTCACCCACTTGGTGAAGTGCAAAATGGGTGAAATCAAGTCTGCCCTTGATTGCATTGTGCAATATCACTTTCATGGGTTGGGTGTTTGGTTTTGATAATAATAATTCTGTAAATATTAACACTAGGGGTGAGATCACCAAGTGATGGATATCACTCTTGAAAAATTCCAACCATTGTGTATTTTAAAATATAAAGTTTTAAAAATACATTAACTGCTCTCAGATATTTTTCTGGAGAAATTGTTGCTGTTACTTTTCTTTGCTGTGAGGCAATGCTTAGACCCAGACAGCTCAAGAAATGGGAATTTATTTGTTTTATGGTCTCATAGGGATATAGTCCAATATGGTGGAAGACGTGGATGGAGGCAGAAACAGAAAGCAGGTTCAGATTCATGAAGACAGAGAGAAAAACCTAGCTGAGAGGAA
The DNA here is from genome assembly GCA_023101885.1 of Typhlomys cinereus. Lineage (NCBI taxonomy): Eukaryota > Metazoa > Chordata > Mammalia > Rodentia > Platacanthomyidae > Typhlomys > Typhlomys cinereus. Next base: position 10,563,987 of record JALPQD010000014.1, read on the forward strand.
GTCGGGCTGGACTCCCAAACCTGAAAATCTGTTCCTTGTGACATATCTTCCTCAAAGAAGTCTTTACCTGTTAAAGGTGCCTTGTCCTTCACTACTAAGGATTAAATAACAATTAAGAATTCAAACACATGAGCTATTCAGAGTGGGGCAAAGGAGGGGGCTCACATTCAAGCCATGATATATGTTTATACAAAATTTGTAAATGATAAGAGCTGTTCAAATCTTAAGTATCCCAAATGATGAATTGCCAATATATGTTTCATCAAATTAAGAGGTACACTAACCATGGCAGATCCATGTAATATAATCACCGCTAGTAGTATGATGGAACACACTTTTGAGATAAACAGGAAAAAATACAGAAACAAAAAATACGTATAAAATGCAATGGCTGGTCCTCACAGGCTACTGACATAGCTGGTTTCTCAGATCTGAATCGCCATATTTCATAAGTGGCCACTCTTATTCTAACATCCAAAGTTATTGCATATTTTTGCAATTTAGCATTGTGTAAGTGGTATGTGCATGTGAATATATGTATGCATGTGTGTAAATGTTTGTATGCTGCTGAGTGTTTGTATACACGTGTATGCGGCTTGGTTGTGTGTGCATGTGTATGTTTATGGTTTGTGCATAGTGTATGAGTATGTATACTGTGTGTGAATGTGACTTGTGAATGTAGTGTGTTATGGGTGTGCATGTCACTCTGGCAATGAGATACACACAGGACTAGCATTCACCATATGTGCCTACGATGCAAAGTCAGCATTTATGATGGAGTTGTTATATTTTGAAAAACCATACTTTGAATCATTTATAAGTCTGTGTAATAACAAGCTATGTCATAGCTGGATTTACTGGATTTTATGGCCAGCTACACAGCTAGGCAGTACTTATCCATCAATCTGTCTTGTGTGCAAGGTGACCAGCTGATAAAAACAAATGAAAACATATGGTATATGAGTTTGTGCTTTCCACCTGTAAGACATACCTGGTTTCAAATCCTGGCACAGTCTCTTCTCAGATGTGTGGACGTGTTGAATTATTCAACTCTTCTCACCCTCTGTTACTTCACCTGTTTGAAATGGGCACAGTTCTAATCATCAACTGCTTAAAGTTTCAGAGGCAAATCATTTGACAAAGGCTATGGCACCTAAAGTAATTGGTAAATGCTACAGACCATCAGTACTGTTATGTATACTGTAATCATTCGGAGGATTTGTGGCACTGAAATTTAATAAAAAGGAGATACAATGTGGCATGAAATTACATGGTCTATGAAGCCTTTCCTACAGTGCTGGAAAGTTTAGGGACCTTTCAACTTCTTGCATTAACAGGCCATGCAATAAAAGATTTTCTCTCATTAATCAAGCCCTTACAGGTTTTTGACTGACATATTGTGGAAGGAAATGGACATTGGTTTCTTGACATGATGGAGTGAGGAGGGTTTCATGTAAATTGGTGTCTGCTGCATACATTACATCTCAATATGTTCATGGAAGGAACGCTGACTTTGGAAAAAGATAATGGCAGAGTATAACACTATCGGTGTTGTTTGTTTCTCCGAAGACAGGGATTATATTCAATGTACACCTGCATCAACCTGCCAAATGCAAGAATTGTAGTTGTGCATCACACATCTAGCTAAAATGGATGTTTTTAAAAATTGTGCATTTCTTTAAAAAATAATTCTTGTTTTTCTGAGTAGCTTTTCTCCACTCTATCCTTTGAATGTGGTGCAATTTAGCTTAGTAAGCCTCAAAATGGTCTGATGTCAAGATTTATTAAAATTTTATTAGTCAGGGTAATACTGGCAGTTTTACCTTCCTTGAGGGATATAATTGGATTCATAAGATAAGTAAATCTTATCAAAAAATTTCATAGCTCACTCTTTGGCAACACGGTTTGTTGACTTTTAACTTTGTATGTCATGGATATTTTCAAGATGCACAACATATTTGTTGAGCTTGAAGGTAAGATAGGTTAACTTTATTAGAAGGGCATATAAACATAAACCAGAGCCTATTTGAATGTTATCCAGCTCTTCCAACTTCAGTGTGCAAGGAGAGAAGAATCTGAGAAAGAGAGGAATGGTTTGGAAGATGGGCCTATCAGATACAGATGTCAGCAAATGAAGGCTAAATAAAGCTTTGTGCAGGTCTGTGAAGAATTGGTAGGTTGAGAAGATTGCTCAGTGGTTAAAGTCTTTGCCTAGCAAATAAAAAGAGATGACTTTGGATCACAGGATTCCATGTAAAATAATGGGCAGATATGGTGGTCTGTAGGTCTGGCTCTAAAAGTGGAGCTTGGGAAACTACAGAAGAAAGCAATAGTGGAAGAGCAATCCAAGATAATTCTTGGTGTCATCCTTGGGTTTGCAAAGGCACACATGTACACTGATCCACATAAAAAGGAATTGGTAATTAAGTCCTAAGCAAATTTGTAGGAGATTATATAAATAAGATAGGCGGGTAGGTAAGATGGAGATATCTGTTTGTGTTTGGTGGACTTGTAGTTTGACAAGTACGAAGGTTTCCCCCCATCTCAGCTCTTTATGTGGACATGCAGTGGTCAGTTCCCTCAGTCTGGATTTTGGAATGAACTCTCCTGTCAAGTTGGACCATTAAGTGTAATCAGAATCATAAAACAAGAACAAAGTCCATTTGTTCACCTGAGTTGCTTGGTTACATATTTATCAGCAATGTAGGAAGTAATGGCAACAAAAAATTCAGTGGGTTGCTGCTGTAGGTTGGGGAATTCATCCCAACATTACACATGGTATCAAGGGAAATGGGTCTTGGAAGCTCAATGCTCTTGTTCCTATGGCTCCTTATCCCACAAAAATGTATAGGTTTGAGTTGTCTTCTCATTTCCTAGTATTCCATGTCCTTGACCTTGTTTATTCTATATCTATGACCTTGTAAATAAAATAGATGGAGACCCTTTGACTCTTTACTCAGTCTCACTCATGAAAACTATCTGGAGCTGCTCACTGGGATCCCATTGCAGTGAGCTTAACACTTTTTCCCATGTGTGAGCCCTGTGACTCAATGTACTCTTAGTTATCATCTTTGTTCTTTGTCACTTTCTTAGGTGTACAAAGCACCTTGAGAGTGTTCTGATGATAGACGGTGGTGCAGTGCTGCTATTTGTCACATGCAGACCTGAGATTTGCTCCTCCGCAATGTTGGGAATGCATTTCACCTTAGTACTCCTTGGAGTGGTGGTTCCTTTACAGAGTTCCTGTCATTATAATCATTACTGACTTCAGTTTGTCAAGTTTTGTCTGCAGATCAACATACATAATAATGTACATTGATCCAAGAGACTTGGGCTGATAATTGTTTTAGTTTGTGTGACCATCTAATCTCAAGATCAAAACCCACACAGAAGCCTGGCTAGATGGCTCAGTGGGTCAAGGCACTTGCTACCAAGCTTGATGATCTGAGTTCAATCCCTGGGACACGCATGAAGGGGAGAACTGAGTTGTCCTCCATCCTTTACACAAGTGCCTTTGCACTTGTACTGCTTCCAACAAAATTAATAATTAAATGTAAAACAGTCCCACATAGCACATGTTTACTACATTGAGTACTCTGATTAAAAAGTACACAGGAATATCTAAGACTATTTTTAGCAGCATATAAAAGACAAGTTTTGAACATCAGAAGTCAAAATATGTGTGCCCTACATAGAAATGTCTATAGCAATGGACTTTGAAAGCATTAAAAATGTAAATAGACATCTATGGCTTATTTGCAGTAAACATAGGCAGGAATTAAGCAAAGTCTACAAATGGACAACTGGATACAAACATTACCCACATCAGGACATCCTGGAGGAATTTGTGGGGTATAGGATCTGAGAAAAGAGAGAGCATTGACACTTTCAGGTTTTTTCATCTCTGTCTCATTTTTTTTTAACCAATCCGTCTTTCCAACTTTCCTTACACTGAGTTTCAGGGCAGCTCAGCCCAGCCTTTACCTGATTTTTGAGGCTTGAGTTGATGACAGTCAAATCTTGTTCTCTGACAGAATTCTGCCTCCTGGCAATGCAGACACAGACCCTGGGGATATCCTGTGCCAAAGCTAGCAGGTTCCTGTAGTCAAGGGACCTGCTGTCAAGGGCTAGGAAGGTGCTGTCTCTAAGGGCTCCACTTTGAAGGCTCAGAGGCAGGTCAGCTCTGTTGCCAGGTGCTAACCCCTCCCTGCCTCTGAATGTCACTATGGGAGACAAGCCCCCTGTGTCCATTTAGAAAGGTCGAGGGAAGAGCAAGCTGTCTTCCTGGAAGTCATATAGGATGGGGGTGGGGAACTCCTTGGAGTCAGAATAATTGAAAGTGGAGAATAATCCTTATTCCCGGAGGGCACATTTTAATAATGCAAGTGACTGATCCACTTAAGGTCTGCCTGATTTGAACTGTGCCTTGCCTGGTTTTTCATTAATAATGAATCCACAGGTAAACAAATGCTTCACATTAAATGCCTCTTAAAAGTGTTTAGTGTCTGCTGCCAGAGAACCTATTAAGCACCGTGGTCCACGAAGGGCTAAATTGAGTAGAATTCACACACACCCACATGGCATAATGGGAAACATTCCACATGGTAGCTTTATCTGTTAGTAATATAATTTAAAAGAAATTTTAATAAATAGTGTATTGATAATAGTGTAATTCATTATCAAGAATAAATTGAAATGGTTCACAGGTACAGTGAAATTGGGGGCCAGCAAGACAGTTTGCACCTTTGTCCTCTGCCTTCAAGTTGCTTGAACTAAGTCATCCTTGAAATTATTTTCTCTTAATATGGACTGTGGAAAAAGGTTTCAAATATTTTTTTAAAGTCACGACTATTTAATATATGCATCTTCATTGTGTTCAAAGCCTAACTAAAATCAGCTTCATACAACAAATGATGCCTGAGTGTTGTAGAATCAGAGACTTAGACTTTAATTTTCTTAGAATTTGCTTTGCTTTGTTTTCATTGCTGTCTGCTTTTTCATTCCCAAAGGCAGAATTAACCTTTGATGGGCTCATCCACTGTCACTTTCTGATTTGAATTGGCTGGCCTGTCCCAAGACTCTGGTACACGTAAGGAGAAAGAAATTTGAAATTGGAAAAGAACAATAAATGCTATTTTTCGTATCAGCCCCAGTTTTAACTGGTTGGAGAAATTAAGTAATCTAGCTAACTCATATGTAACAGATTAGGTAATTTTTCAGAAGTTTCTAGATTCTAGGTTTCCAGACTCAGACCTTTCAGTTTAGAGGGGATTGTCAGGGTGGGCTCTGAGAATTTTGTGTTCCAAACCAAAAAAGATGACTGCTCTGTTGCATCCTTTTGTCACAGACTGTTCCTCTTTCTCCTTCTGGTCCTTAGGCAGCCCCCCTGGAACTTGAGAACTTGAACATAAATAGATTTCTTCTGTTGTCTCATCTGCATCTAAATAATTGGTTTAATTTCTTCAGCAATCTCCATACCATTGCACCCATTCATTCATTCATGCATGCATGCATGCACTTATTTATTATATTTATGTATCCATGGTGATTGATGCCATTGTATAAGTCACTTCACCAAAATACAAAAAAGCTTTTAAAAGTTTGTGAATCACATGCTTACTACGTTTCCATTCTAGGTGAAACATTAGTCTTTTGCCTTTGGCTTGATTCATCACTAAATGGACTCTTTATGATAACTGGTTTGTGAGTGTGGGACTTTGCATTTTTTGAATGAGACTGTCTATAAAATAAAAGTGCAAACCGTGGCACTGGGGACAAAGCAAAATTTGATATGAGAGAATTCATAACAGTCATGAGAATTCTAAGGCACCATCAATATTAGCAATATTTCTTCCTAGCAACACACGTTTTCCTTAAGGCCACCGAAGCATAATATTATGGCCTTTTTCATAAAGCAGTTAGGTGGTGCTTTGGAATAGTTCTTTAGGACCAAATGAAGACAAGTCCAGGATTTGGAAAGTGAATTATAAAAGTGGACTGATTGAAGTATAAGAAGAAATTGATCTCAAATAAATTCAATCTTCCAAGTAAATGCAATCATAGGTTTAATGTAGTTTGAAACTATAAAACTGTTACAAATTTTAAGCCATGAAAGTATAAAAAGGAATTCATTCTCTCAAACAGCTTTGGTGTTTTAGGGTGAGGGGTTGGTATGAGCTTTGAATTCCTTCATTTTACCCCTTCTGTGAACATGGCATTTTAAGGTTTTGGTTGTCTTGTATATTAATATCAGCAGATAAGAAAGAGAATAAACTGACAATAAAGGAAGACAATGTCCAACAATTTTTCATTATTGATAGAAAATATCATTTATGTGTGCTTAAAAGCATTGATATAGACCCTCTGAACTTATGTGTACTACTGTAGTTTATACATGTGTGAAGTTGAGTCATTTAAGTTCTTCTAGGTTCAGATAGACAAAACTTTCTTTAAGCGCAATATGTGCCCCATTATATTGTACTGTTATTATAAATATTAAGAGGAATAATTAAATAAGAGATCTGGAATTTAGTAGCCTATGATAAATATTTTTTATCATTACCTATATCTGCAAAGTGAGTGGTTAACTCAATTCAATCTTCGTGGAATAATTCTATTTTATTCCATTGGCAAGCATTAACTTCCATCCATTTCTATTCTGTAGACATGTTTAGAACTTTGAGATAACTCCCAGTGTTTCCAATGAGTAAACTACTGGGACAACGCTATCTTTACACTGAAGAATCAACCCATAGACAAGAATGTGCTATTGGCTAGAGGTGTATGTGATGGTCAATGAAAATAGTCAGTGAGACAAAAATGTTCATTCAGTTCATCCATATGAATCCAGAAGGTTCCAGAAGTCCAATGTTCTATTTTGTCTATGCCTTAAAATTGCACAGATTTTATTACTGTCTGGCAAGATCACTTCATAAAACTACCCTTTCCTAAGACTGGGAAGCATGACATTTTCCTGCAGTTTCTTCTACCGCCTAGGTTAGTTCTTGATCACCTTTCTCCTGAGCTTGTTAGGAAAAGTAGATTTCTAATATAATTGTAGAATTATTATGATAATAAATGCCTAAAAACAGCAAGGGCGTTTATGGTTGCCGTAGCAATCCTCGAGTTAATCTCATTTGATCATTACCACTGCTGTGGAAAATGGAAACTTGGTTGAAGCTCATGCTTGATCCAGTTGTTAGGATTGTAAGAATAAGTCAGCCTATTTAACCTACCTAATATTCTCCTTGTCTTTGGTGAGACACATAAGAAATCCGGTAATAGTAGTGACATAGAGTGCACATTGGTAGCTATTAACATAAGTCTATGATAAAACAGGCATGTGGACTTTTCATTCTTGTGGGAAAGTTAAGTAAGATAGCCTCAGTCAGCCTCATCATGAATGTATTTTTTTAAACATGTGTAACTACAAGGTTGGCAATCTTATCTTTACTAATTCTCCAAGATTTTTGTGGGCTGATATTCATGTACATCAATGAAGTTCTTTTCAAGGAAGATTAAAAAAAATCTGTTGAAAATAAAAGATTCTGGAAATGCTGGTTACTACCTGCCAAAGGTCATGATTAAATATTCCTGCAGAAAAAATATAGTAAATGCAAATTTTCCAAGATGCAGTAAACCAGTGAGGAACTGGGGATTACTCCAGACAGTGGCAGCAATGTTCTGGCTGAGAGTTTCCCAAACCCTGATGACACTGTAGATGGCTAAAGTGCAAATGAAATCAAATGACTTTTCTTTCCTTTAAGTGATAGTACACACTTAGAATTATTATACAGAAAGCCAGGAAACAACACTCCAGCCAGGTCAGGAACTGGACTGCTGCCAACTCCCTAGAACGTAGTGTTCTCCTCCCCTTCAGGCTTACTACCTCTGGTTCATCATCTACTTAAGGAAATGCCATGATTTGGTCCATTTTGTATCTTTGTTTTTACTTGTCCTTCCTTGTGCTCCATTCACTACATCATATTTGAGAACTCTGTGCACATTTTTGGTGTATGATTCAGGTTTAGTTTTCTAGTTGTCTAACATTTCACTTTATGAATGTACATTTTATATATTCTTATATAAATTATATACATAAAAGACAATGAACTTATTAACTCATTGATTTTTGGAGCATTTCCTGCTTAGAAAACTTATTGCTACCGTAGGGACTTTTACCTCTGTACATTTTCTTAAGCATAATTCAAAATATACTTGTCCAAGAGCATCTGCAGCTTAAGCACACAGGAGTCACATTGTTGGTGTACAGGGTGTGAGCAACTCCACCAGCAAAGAACCACAGCAAGGAACAATTGCCAGGCAACTTTGCAGGGTTACCCGCATCATCAGTATGTTCATCTTTTCCAATCTGGTGATTGAGTAATGATGTGTCAAGGTGTTTTCATCTTACAGATCACTGAGGAGTTTAAATACTTTTTCATGTAATTGTCAGTCATGAGGTTTCTCTTTTAGAGTGCTCCTTAAGGTATTAAAGGTGACTTTTCATGGGCTGAAGAGCATTGGGTCTGTATAATTTTTTAATTGTTGCCAGCTAAGTAGGCCAGCAGGTAAAGTTCTTGCTAGCAAATGTGGTAACCTGAATTTAATCCACAGAAACCCACATTAGTGGGAAGAAGAGAACTGACTTCAGCAAGTTTAATTAACAATAAGAATTAAGTTCCTAGGTAGAATAAAAATTACATTGCTAGATAGAATAATGGATGAGTTTAAATTTTACTTTAAAAATAAGTTCCTAAGTAGAATAAAAATTAAGTTCCTAGGTAGAAGATGGATGAGCTTAATTTTTATTTTTTAATTATTATTATTACTTTAAAGATATTTTGTTTATTAGATAGAGAATGAGAAAGAGTACAGTGGAAACCCTGAATACTAGAGCAGGATGAGTGAAGGGAAATGCCCCTATCACTGGGATGGCTTGAAGAGAGGCAACTTGGTATGCCCCAGAGACCTAAACCCTTAAAAGAGTAGACAAACCACAGGGAACCGTGGGATCAATAGAAGCATACAGGCAGGAGGGTAGGAGAGAGTGGAGTGATTGATGAAGAGAAGAGGGGATGGGATGGAGTGAGGATGAAAGTGAAACAGGGATGAGTACTCAATATGTTGGCAAAAGTAGAAAAACAAAACAAGATAAAAAATTAAAAGGAATCCTTCTTTAAAGTTCTGTGCTAATATTTAAAAAGGGGAGTTCAAGCTGAATGCAAAATAATGAATTCTTAAGATGATGGTTTAGTAGTTATTTTTAACTGTCACATAATTGAAAACCTTTATTACCTTCAAATTTCTTTCTCTTTTTCAGAAAAGTCTTTGACAGTTCCTTTTCTCCTCTTCTTCTGAATACCACCCCCCCCAACGTAGACAAAGTAATGCAAGGCTTGTAATTTAGATCTTGGAGAAATCTCTAAAGAGGAAAGGATGAGAGATTTTCTCTGACCCTTGGCATTATGGAATTGATTTAGAAACAGACAAATTCTCAGCAAGGATTATTTTAGTCTACACTTTTGTTATCACCTAGCCAGATTTAGGAAAGTGAACCTTCAGGAGATGCCAGACTTAATATTAAAAACAAGAAGTTGGACGGCAACTGATCGAAAATGAGCAATATCATGACAGGTAAGGAAAAAGGAGGTGATTTCTCCCACCAGTGCTATAAATGGCTTTGGGATGATTTATATGCCATCAACTCATTATACCCCTGACTATCACTGAGGATCACCAAGGCAACAAGGATGATTCTTCACACATTTCCTTCTGGCTTTATCTCCATCTTCAGAAGCAATTTTTTGCTCTTTCTTCCAACCTGATATTTACATGTGGATAGCAGGATGCAGGCAGGAGAGAATGTGATAGGTTCTTGCCCTCTACATATGCTCATTTTTAACTTTAGGCAGTTTCTTTTATGAAGAAAAGGAAAGCTGCAAGGCTTTTCTTATTGAGTTCCACTGTTGCAGTAGTAACACAGGAGGCCATGTGTCCCTTGGATTCACTGGATTCAGAACCAGAGAGTCAACATTCACTTTAGCCTTACAAAATTCCAGTCTTTAGTCTATTTTATGCTTCTTTTCAATTAAATGGACCATTGTACAAAAAAAAAATCAGAGATACATCAAGCCTAGTAGTAATTTTTATGTATATATTTAAGGTCCTATGACACCTGATCAGTATTTTCTTGTTAGTTTCTCCTTGTGTGTATGCATGTACATTCATGTCTTTTAAAACTTAACCTCCATGGTGCCTGTAATTACTTTTCACATTTTTATTTTCCTTTGACCTTTCCCTTTCTTTCTTTCAATTAAGCCACGATCTTCAGAGGCTATGGAAGTAGCTTAATAGGTTGGTATCTGAAATTACAACATAAAAGAGAATGGTTGTAGAAGTACATGGCGAAACAAAATCAAAAGAAAAACTGGTTAATCAAACCCCTGAACTTCAAGAAATTAAAGCAACTACTTGTAAATTTTCAAACTACCTTGTAATGGATAACATAATAAATTCTCACACTTAAGACTAACACTTTCTTTTAGTTTTTGCTCATATCCTTAAGGAAGGAACTCATGTCTTTGAGAGGGATATGGTAGCTGCAATTGTTTCTTTGTAAGCACAAATGAAATGTTTTCATTGAATTCTACCAATATTTCAAATTGAGTTCCCATTACTTCTGTCATCATTTTGTTTAGGAGGTTTATTTCTAAGGATCTTATTTAATAAGTATATAAAGTTTTATAAAGAATGTTATTTTGAAATTTGGAATTGGAAATTGCTAGTGATGCATAACTGGAATGATCTGGTAGTTTATCTTCTAAGTCTTGTCTCAAGTGTGATTTGCCTCAAATAGCAGAACATAGTAACTGTGAAATTCTAGAATTTCTCTGCAAATTAATATGTTTTTCTTTGTTCCTTTTCTTTCTAGTGTATGTTATTTTTGTGTGTATGTATGTATGCATGTATATGTGTGTGTATTTGTGTGTTTATATGTTCTGTCTTTCAAGGCTGGAAGTACAGGTCACTACCATTTTTGTCCACCATTTTTATATGACATCTGGGATCTGAATTCAAATCCTATTATGTGGGAGAAAGACATAATCCCTGAGCCATCTCTCCAGCTTCATACTTTCTTCTTTCTCTAAATGTTACAAACATAGTGATATACTACTATGCTGTAGTTTACTAATACGTTGGAAACATAACTCTTAGGGTTTAAGCTGGAAGATAATGTTTCATGAGCAATGAATTTAAGGCCTGATGCGAAGACTGTCACTGGAACATGAATCTTTAGCTTGCATTCAGTTCTGCATTACTTTTAAATAGTTCTCTTTAAATTGTTTGGGATGGATACATTTAAAAGCTGTCATAAGCTGGAGTGGCAAGAACTCAGCAGATAAGGCATCTTTTTGACAACTTGGTGACATGAGTTTGATCCTGTAGCCCATATAGAGGAAGAAGAGAAATTAATTCAAAAAGTTGTTCTTTCACCTCATCCCATGCACAAGACTCTCCCTTTCTTCTCTCTCTTTCTCTCTCTCTCTCCTCTTTCTCTTTTTTCATCTCTCATGCTTCATACTACTCACTCAAAAATAATCAAATAAAATATAATAAAAAAATCTACCATATAAGATCATTTAAACAAGGAATAAATTGTAATGTCTAAATGTGCAGGTTAAAATCCTGAAATCAATTGAATTTAACGAAATTTAAAGGCAGTGAAAGTAAAAAGAAGTGTGATGATGTTTTCCTTTCGGGAGATGTTTTTATCAAAAGTACTAGTTCAACACATAAAAATGCTAGAGAAGCTGTGCAAGAATAAGAAAGAGAGGGAGAGGGTGGAAATTTTAAATATAGCTCAGAAAACAAAGATTAATAACAGTACCGATGCTCGTGTATCCACCACATATTTTTAGTTCATAGGAGCTAAATATTCTTTTCAAGAGTGTACTATCCTACTTACTTCCAGGGAAAATGTGCTCTTCATCCTTGACCTCTGAGTAGTAGTAGATCCCTTTCTACAGAGAAGAAACTGGATTAAGTCTATAACAACTCTCTCAGTCTCTGATCCTTAATGACAGATTCAGGGATGGCCATGAATTCAGCAGAACTAAAGACACAGGAAGGCTTTTCCAAGAGATCCAGGAATTTATCCTTGGAAGATGCTCCTGATATCTTATATCTCTGATGAAGAAGTCAGTTTGGGAATGCAAGAATTTCAGTGGAAAAGATTTGTAAAGAGAAAGCAAAACAAAAACTAACAAATTCCTCCTACAAGGGAACATGTCTGTTCTAGCCAAGGTAGCCTTTCTAAGGGGTTTACAAATTAGCTCTGCCAATTTCCTCATCAGCTATAAAGCCGATACTATATCATCCCATTTTTCAGCCAAGAAGATTATTAAGTTTTGTTTCTCGGTTACAGTGCTAATTCACACTAGCTCCAAATTGCTAACAATACCTATCAGTCAGTCTATTGAATTGAATCTGGGACTTTTCAAATATGTCAGATTCTTCCTTCATGTATTCATCTTACTTATTCAATCTGAAGTGTCTTTTCCTTTCTTTCTCTTCTCTGTCTTTTAGAATTTTAAGGATTGAGTCAGAACTGTTATTTAAATATATTTAAATAACTATGTAATGATTCTTTTTTTCTTTTTACCTTCAGTTTGCTTGCTGACTAAATTGTAAGGCACAGATTGGGATCCCTAATCCACAAAGCGTTATTACGAAGTTTTCAGCAAACAATTTAAACTGGTTTATCAGAACGTGATTAAAAGGAAACCCAAATCACACTATTGTTGAGGGAGAGAGATAATTTGAAACAGAACTTTGCAACCTTAAAAATTCTCTTCCATATAATATGATTATAATTTTTACCACTTCCCATGACATTGAAGCTCTTTTTGTAATTAGAGCCCAATAAATATTTTAGATTGTACCTAGCTGGAGGGTAAGAGTAAAAATACATGAGAAATATGGTAAGATCTTACTGCTGCATTTCATGATCTCCCGCTCCTCACACATGCCAGTGTTTCTTCTTTTCATTTCGACTTACCATTCTCTACTCTTTCTCTTCTGTTTTGTGCCCTTCTTTCTTATTTGGCCAAAAGTTTTTCAGTCAACCACATAAACATTTCAGAGATATCCAGATATTAGAGGTCCAGTCATCCCGCATGGTGCTTTGCCCATTATTTCAAATAATCATGATATATTCAGACTGTCTTTGGTAGTTGCTTGAAAATTTACTGACCTGTAAGTTAGATAGATGGATGCTTTTGCTCAGAGCAATACTTACTAGAGTGAGAGTGGGGATGTAGTTGCTGGTGGCCACTGACATATTTAATATACGCCAGAGATCAATGCACAAACCAAAGAACTTCATCCCATTATTTTCTGCCAAGTGCAATTTTTTATGATTCCTTTTACAGTTCATCAGGATAATACAATGTAAATAATCTGCTAGACAAGGTGGCATCTAGAAAGCTCTATTAATTCATCATAAATACACATGTGCAGTAGGGCACACAGTGTAGTTATTATTCCTGAACTCTAACTATAGTAAGCTTAATTGAAATTCTTCAGCCCAATTTCCCTCGTGTCCAAATTGGCACAGAGTTTGTACAAGGTAGCTGGTTAACGAAAGATGTTTTTAATAGGCATTCAATATTACTGTCCCTATGTTCATACAAAAAGGCCTCATTGGGGTTTCTCTTGTGATGTGTGCTCATTTTTAACTGGGACTTCAGGTTTTCTCTTGCTGCTGTGGTGAATAGATGGATTGTGAGGTTTAATGGCAGTTAGAGCCTTTTATCTCCTTGCTCACATTTCCACTAGTTTCTGAGGCAGGATAGTTCTTGTAGAAATATGGGACGACTTGATTTATAGCCCCAAAGCTACACACTAATGTACCTGCATTTGCAGTGTCCATGCCTTGGAAACAATGGTCACCAGGTTTGAAACTTCAAATCAGAGAACAGAGCTTGCGACTGGAATAGTGTTCGCTTGCCTTGTGCTTTTACTATCTAATTCTCTATCACTTCGTGGAAGCCAGATAAAAGATGACTGAAGACGGGACCATTACTTTTTTTGACGGCGTTAATATATCAAAAACGGGCCAAGCTTTCCTGTGAAGTCGCCTAAATGGGGACTCTCTCTTTTATAGCTAACTATCAGCTGTGAAATTGAGTCAGTGGAGAGGGGAAATTTTAGGGGTGGCCCTGGGAAAAGAAGGGAAAGAAAAGGATGACAACTAATATCTTCTACAGTTTAATAAAATTTCTTCTGTTGTTTCTGTGTATGGAACAGTTCCAGCACACATACTCAGATCCTACATATGTCTTTCAAAGACCAGCTTTACAAATGTATATGGTGCTGTGATTATCATTACCTAGTACCTAAGTGATATGTAATAAAGTTGGAAATTTTTACTATCAGCTCTCTCTATGATCCTACTGAAAATGGCCATTCTCAATGATGAGAATTATACAAATTGAGATCTCTCTCTTCTCCCCTGCAGTCTCCCCTTTGCTCCTAGCCCTCTTCCTTCCCCTCTGTCCTCTCTTTTCCTCCTTCTCTTCCTGGTTTTTGCTTTTCTACTCTTTCTCCTCCTCCCACCTACATTCTCTTGTTCCTCTGCTTATTCCATTCAAGGAAAATTTGATTAGAACCAATTACTAAATGTGTAAATATGTCCATAGTGAGCAACCCTTATAGAATTCATTTTGATTACTATTCTAGCATGACTTAAACCTTGTTCTTTATATCTTGAGTAATAATTTACTAATAATAGTTGTAAGTCACAGAGTAAATGAGAAGTAGAAAGTAACCTGCTTAAGTCTAACAATTCTGGCTTTTACTTGATCTTTTTCTCAGATTTAATAATAAAATATGTTACTCATACAAGAAAAGGTTTTGAATAAAAAACTAACTTGACAAGCTTCCTCCAAATATAACTCACCTTGGGTAGTATGCCACATTTTCATAATCTTAATTACTTTCTTTTTCTTCCTTGTCTTCTACTCACTCACATCCCTGTAATATTTTTTAAGGTATGTTTTTCATCAAAGGCCGCCCACATTCTATAGTTGCTGATGGAAGTGTACATGGCACACGTTTCAAAGTTAGAGTTACTTGAAAGAGCATTTCTCGCTCTCTGCTCTATAATAATTTGGTAAAGCTGAGATATGCGGAGGCTACAATAGACTATTAAAAACAGATCCAGATTCATTTCCAGATTACCATCAATATAACATGAGAGCTCATTTTTTTCTACTCTGCTGACTTCTACAATGTGAGAAATGAATAAGATCAATTTGAAACCAAAAAAAGCATAAGGAAGTAGGAGCGTAGGTCCCCAGCAGCAACACTATGATCTCGCCTCTATTCAGGAAGATAGGCGCTGGTCCGGGGAAGTTGCTCACTAGACGGATATTTCATGCAAGTAAGACAGTATGATCCAGTCCTGTATATGAATATGTCGATTTGATCAGAGATGTAAGAGGGACAAGGAAGGTCCATCAGAATGAAGTGAAGCCTAATGACTGTGAGTTTCCAGAGACTCTCAAGAGGTCATTCAACATGCGGCACCCTGAAATGGCTTTTAGAAATTGGACTCATTTATCTTTATTGCTGAGCAACCTTGGACTACCCAGTTTTACTTACTATCAAAATAACCCCAAATGTTTAATTAGACAACACAACCCTGGCTGAATTTTCACATTTCCAGTGATGGGTACAATAACATAGCAGTTTTGAGTGATGTTCAAATGGACTAACATGGAAAATGATTGTAACTTGACATGCACTGACAATCCATAATAGAGATGATACTATTAATTTTTAGTTTGACAAAGATAGGCCTTGGGGCATTGTTGCATGTGGAAATCCCTTGGTCATATACAACATGTTGATTCTACAGTCTTAATTTCTTATAGACATACAATAGACTACAAACTTATCAATGATTTAATACCTGATTGTTGGTCTTTTTTAATGGCTCAGCTATTTAAACAGCGTACTTGTTCTGATATCCTGGCCAGTGGATTCCATGTCTTACCTCTTTGAGCTTCTGTTCTTCCTCCATGGTCTCTCTTTCCTTCTGGCTTGCGTATTTCTAGCAAGGACATGCATATAATACAAGACTCCTCCTTGTATAACAACACTGACACTAACCTCCCCATTATCCTCTAATGTCCTACACAACTGTATGCAGGAATATCTCATTCTACCCAGTTAATTGAATCCTAAAATTTTCAAACAAGGGACATACATTTAAAATGCACTTAAATGTTGCTTTTTTGAGGAGTTATCTAGTAATTGCTCTTTTGGAAGCAAACATTTCAAAAATGATATCTCTGTGATCTTGTGGAACAGTTTAAGACTGAAACTTGAAATGACTGCAATGTATATATAAGGAATATTCTAGAAGGTTGCTTTAGGCTGATGTAAAACAAATAGTTTCCTGATTTTCAGAGGTTCTATGCCAATTATGCATGCTAAAGATTCATTGAGAAAGTGAACCAATTCCTTCTTTCCACTCTGCAACAGACAGTTCTAGAGTAACAAAAACTCTGCTTTACTTAACTAATTTTACATAGTATGCATTTCCCAAGAAACATTCTTTTCCCTAAACAACCACTAATGATGTATTTTTATTTCATTTTATTATTAGTTAATTGTTTTTTAACTTATTTTTATGCTTTTAGAGTTTATACAAGACAGTTTATGTCATGTTCTTTGACAACCCAATCCTATATCCTTTCCAATCACCAATACAAACCTTTTTCTACCCAACCAATATCCTTAAGTATTGTATAATTTAAATTAATGCTTTTTAAATTTAAATCAGTAACTCTATCAATCCATCTATTAATAAATTAATTAATGATTGAGTATTGTTGCAATGTGTACTGTTTAAGGCAAGTTATTAAGCTGAGTTTTTTTTTCAAAAACTATTCAAGGTCTGGAAAATAATTTCACTAATTCATAAAAAGAATTTTAAGTCCCTGTAAAAGTTACATAAAAATCTGAAATCTGAGCCAGGCATGAAAGTACATGTCTTTAATCCCTGTGCTCCAGTAGCTGAGTTGGAAGATTGTGAGTTTGGAGACAGTAGAGATTAATAGTGAGATGCTATCTCAAAACAAAAGGTATGATGGTTGAGTATGGAATTTCCTTAACTGATAATGAAAAATTGAAATCTCTTTTTTATATTTAGTCTCACACATATAGTCACGTAGAGTAAAAAAAAATTACACTGGATATAATTTCTCAATGTTAGAGTTTTAGTTTGCATAACAAAAAAATCAAAGAAAACATAAATCTATTATTAATAAAAATAATCAGACATTGTGAGGCAGGGATTTTTTAAATATAACAAAGGGAAAATTAACCTCATAAACACATCATTGAAAGGAGAATGAAGCTCTGATTTCCTGACTTTGGTTCAAGTGCTTGTCATTGTCAATCTTTTTCTCAGGCACAATTTATTCAAATTCAACAACGAAACAAATGAGTCATTCACATACTGTCTTGAAGCACTCCTATCATCCTTTTTCTCTGTGTTGATCTCTATACATGTCTTTAGTATGTAAAGAAAGTGAAGAAATTTGGTAATTGGAGCATAATTAATTATATGGAATGTTTTTTAACTTTCAAATGATACCTTGTGGAGTTGCTGAATATTGAGCTTTTGGATAAAACTCTGCATATAGTATCACAACCTCATCAATAATTACTATTAACACATTTTCAGGTGGAAATGGTGAAATTCAGAAAAGTTAAATTGCTCAAACAATGTGACACAACTAGTAAATGCAGATCAGGAATCCACTTTGAATGCTATTTAGTTTCAAAGCACCCAGCTCTGCACTTAACAACCTTTAATAGATTCTGCCTTGAGTGCTTGCCCAGTGCTGATGCATGGAGCTTTGACATGTAGCTGTAGTCACATTCGGTCCTCACTTAAACACTTGTAAATAACACACTATAAACTCGAATCTCCCAGAGTTGAATTAGAGAATCTTGAATAGGTGAAGTGTCAGTAAGGTAGATCCTTCGCAAAGCCCAGAATCCTTGAGAACATATTCACTTCATTTTCAAACACATAAAGAGTATATAGAAACTCACTTTTGGAAGCATGAGAACATCTGGCTTTATTATGATTTGTATTTCTGGTCTCATTAGACAATGACAATAGACCTATTTCACCTGTGGAATTATTTACTCCTTCATGTTATAAAAAGACCCAACTCAAAAGAGTATGGTTAAGCAAATGAAAACATTCAGACACCACAATATAACATCCTGGGGCTTTTGAAGTCACAATTACAGCTATTAATCGTCATTGTAGTCATATTTGCAAGATGGAGGAATCTGACAGTTATTGCTATAAAGCATGGCATCTTTCCTTTCTGGGGTGTGTGTGTGTGTGTGTGTGTGTGTGTGTGTGTGTGCGCGTGTGCATGTGTGTGTGTGTGTGTGTGTGTGTGTGTGTGCATGTGTGTGTGTGTGTGTACACAAGAAGACACTTGAGTGTATACTTCTGGTAGCCCAACGGTAACATCAGAAATCATTCTGGGTTGCTCTACTTTCAACTACTTTGTTCTAGAGTTTCCCAGGTCCCCCCTTCCAGTGCTGGAAATGTAGACTACTGACGTTTTTGCCTACATTTTAATGTGGGATCTGAGAATCAGAACTCCTTTATCTTGTGAGGCAAAGGCTTTAACTTCTGAGCCATCTCCACAGCCTCTTTTTTTCTTTTCTGCTTTACCTTAGAATTTGTTTAAAGGACTTACATTAATTCTCTCCATGAGAATCTCACATGTTTTAAGGTAAGGCCCACAGACTTACCTAGCTCCAGAAGGTTTTTAGTAGAATATTAACATGCGTATTTAGGATTGTGGAATGATGGACTGGGGAAGATGAGATAGAACTTTGCTGTATTTAAAGTGATTTATATGAACTTTCTCTGCTTTGATGGGAATATCTCTCACTTGTTTCTCTTCCACAGTTTCTTCCACTTCATAACTTAATTTAAACTTGAAGTGATTCATTAAAAGCCTATATATTTCCTTATATTTTTTCAGTGATACGGTTTTTCCACTATGTCACAGTTGCAGCCTTAGAACAGAGAAAATGACTTTTCACTTACTCTTTACTATTCAATCTCATGACAGGAAACCTGCTTTCATAGCTTAATAACACTACCAGATCATGTTAAGTAAATTCCTGTAGCATTCTGGAATGGACTTGATTAGTAAATGTATTGAAAGTCTATGCCTTGAGGAAAACTGATTTTCATTCTCTTTTGATCTAAGCTCTCCATGTAAAAATTACTATAAAAGGCCAGGATGTAATTGTTACTTTTATTCAATAATTCAGTAAGTATTATTGAATGACTACAGGGAACTTACTTGCACTGAGCTTACATTAGTGAATACATGTCAAAATTCAGTCTATTGTGATGACTCTTATAGTGTATTAAACAAGTACTATATCATCGAAGGAATGATTACAAGTAGCACCAGCCACTAAAACATGCTTATAAGAGAGTCGCTGAACTTTTCGTAGCTGATAAATTCAAGCTGTGACTTCAAAGACAGTTTATATGAAGAAAGATATTCACAAATAAGAAGAAAGAAACAATAATCAGGCATAAAAACATCCAGTGGAACAGGCAATGGAAAGAAAGTTGGAGTACAGGCTCAGGACACTTTCAAAATGTTCTTAGAAACATATAGGAGGAAGGGAATGATGGAATGGGAGGGAAAGGTGACAGCAGGGAGAGCATGGGAGGGAGCAGGAGGAAGGAAATCTGGGATGAATACTCAATATGTTTGTAAAAGTAGAAAAAATAAAAATGGAAAAACCTAAAAATCTTTGCTAAGTTCAGTGAGAAGCCATCAAGTAGGTATGCAATCAAGGACAGTAAAATGATCTTTTTTTCCTGCTTTGGATAATCAGAGTTTCAAGTCTTGCCAAAGTTACCTGTGGTCATGATAAATCCAGGTAGGATAATATCATACTTTTTCTGGTAATTAAGTCCAATAGAACAGCAATTTGAATACTGGTTTTTAAGATAGATGACCATGGAAACCATATAGTATACTTTTTTAACTTTTATTATTGATTTATTTATTATAGAGGGGGAGAGAGAAAGGGAATGGGAGAGAGAGAGCAAGAGAGAGAGAGAGAAAGAGTAAGAGAGAGAAAGAAAGAAAAAGAAAGAAAGAAGAAAGAAAGAAAGAAAGAAAGAAAGAAAGAAAGAAAGAAAGAAAGAAAGAAAGAAAGAAAGAAAGAAAGAAAGAAAGAAAGGAGCCATCATGACTATGCATGGAGGTCAGAAGACATGTCTGAGAAACTGGCTGTCACATAAGCTTGAGGAATCCAACATAGGCCACCAAGTATGGGCATTAGTGCCCATTGACTCATCTTTCTGATCTTCCTTTACCTTTATTTGAAATCTAAAAATCTAAATTTAACTTTAAATACCTAAAATATAAATATAAATATAAATCAGTGGGCTTACCATTGAGAAAAATATTTTCCCTTTCTTCCCTATCATTATTAGTCTTCTTCAGTCTCTCAGGGAGGTGTGGAGCTTCTTGAGATCTTTTCTCTTTCAGGCTGAGATGTTTATAGGACATTTCCCACACAATTCTTGTGAAATTATATATATATTTGCCATGAAATCATGGATACCACATGTCTGCTGTGACCAGGAAATAGCATCTGGCCCATCACTCTTCTAATTCAGGCTATTGCAATCTTACCGCCTTTCCTCCGGGATGTTCCCTTGGGGCAGGTGTGGATGTGGCTTAGACGTCCTATTTTGAGCCATGTAGTCCACAATCACTTATTTTCTGAATTTTTGTGGTTGTGCTTTTCTGTAGTAAGTACCTTCAGTTGCAAAGGAAACTTCAGGGTTAAATGCTAAGTGCCCTCTGATCTACTGGTATAAATAACAGGTGTTTAAAAGTCATTTTGATTTAGTATCTTCACAGCTAAATGTTTATAGTCTGATCTTCTAGGATGTATGTCCTCCTCTTTCATATACATTTGTTCTAGTTCACAGAAACAGGAATGTGTTCCTTTCTGACAAGTGGGCCTTAAATCCAACCAGAAAACTGTTGATTGCCTCCTGGATATTCATGCCACTATCACACTAATGACCCACTCTTGGCATGGTGATTATTATTGCAACTTGCAGATTTCAGAGACTGATGAGACATTCGATTGCTTTTCTCTGCCCAATAGCTTCTATAGTATTCTCTTGTACTGTGTAAGCAAAAAGTAAGCTTCCAGACCAGTTCCAACTCGGTGATTTTTGTCCATGGTCTATGAGCCACATGTATCGTATCGTCACTAATGGGATCTTGCTGTCAGTTTCTGAAGGATAGCCAAGAGCATGGGAAAGAGCCTATACTCTTTGGGAGGGAGGGTGGTTGCTGACCAACAACCTATCAGGAAATATCAAATACCTGCTACTTCTATCATATATGTAAAATGAAACTTTTGATGTTAAATACAGGGTACAATTGACTTTAACTTTATATTAATTGACAGTGTTAAGAGAGAGTGCAGGAACAAACATGGTCTATAGGTTTACTTCTGTTTCAAATAACATGGGATGTTCAGTGACCCAAAAGTTCCAAGTATTTCCAAGAATGAAAACATGATAAGTTTTATGGGTCTTTTTTGAATGTTTCTGGAAAATTTTGTTCAGATATTTTCTGGAAAGACAATCTATGTGTGTTGGACTTGTTCTTAAGATGCTCATGCATTGTTTACTACTTGTTAGTCTGGGAAGCCCAGAGGGAAGAGCTGGTGCCATTTAATCAAGCCTCCTGTGAGTTTTGTGTCATCCTTGCCATTCAACCTGAGAACAGGCAGCTAACATTTTGCTTAATCTTACACACAGCTCAGAAATAAAGGGACCATATAAGCCTTCTTGTGTTTATAGTGCCAATCAATGAGAGCCTTTAAGCAATTATTAACTAATTAATAGTTGTCTTAGAGAAAACAGAGAAGGGATTCTTAGTGGAATTGCAGCAAATCATTTTGTGTAATTCTATTGCTGTGAGAGCAAAAACAAATGAATCCTGAGATAATGCAAAAAAGTGTAAAAATTTTAGAGAAAAGTTTATTAGAAAAAAAAACTAAGATTCCTTGCTTGCATCTCTACTGATTATATATTGATTTGATTTAAGGTTCACAGCTATTCTTTAGATAAAAATACATATTTTTCCAAAATATGCTTTCTAGCAGAGACTAGTATAATGTTCTGAGAACACTGTAAACACAAAACTTACTAACAAAGTGAAATGTGAAGTTTTAGTAGTAGTTCTATTCAGTTTTTGTGCAAAATTGTCCACTTCATGCCTAGTTTAAGTGATATTTATCCAGTTAGATGGATAGCTAAAAAGATAGATAACAGAGATAAGTAATAAGTAATAAGTAGCTTCTTAGCTGGGTTAGGGCCTTGGAATCATTCTGTCATCCACACTGGAATCTGTAGCTGACTTGATCTTGTTCAGGGTCACCTATAGATAACCATAGTTGCTGTAAATTTATGCACAATAGACAAGGCCACAAAAAGCACTTCACAGCAAACCTCCCAGTCTTCCACTTCTTAATATTATTTCTTTCTCCCTTCTCTTTTGCAATGTTTCTACAGCTTGGGCATAGGGAGAGAATTAATACAGATGGCCCATTTATGGTTCACATTCACTTATTCTCAGTTCTTTTACCAGTTAGGAGTGTCAGGATTACTGATTCAATTTTTGATACACACCATTTCTGTTATGTTGCCACACAGAAGGACACCTTAAGCCCTCAAAAACTGATCAAGTCAAGGCATTATGATGTGGATTTTCATATTTCTAATAATAGCAAAATTCTCAAATATTTGTGGCTATATAACATATGATTTTCTAAAAATTAGATACGTTAGCAATAAAGAACATAAGTTAATACTTTTTCATGAACCTCTGGGAACTGACAGTCCATCAAGAGAAAGCAACATGTTTTTGACATAATGATCATTTGACATTTGGTTTTCCTCTTTGGTGATGACATGAATTGCTTTACTTCATGACTACCATTCTTTGGTCTCTATAAATAGGGTGTGGGTGCTGTTTTTGGTCTCTATAAATAGGGTGTGCCTTGCATCTCTGCATCTGGGGGTGCTCTGCAGGACTTCAACATGGTAGCATGGATATGATCACAAACAACTTCTGTGGCCTCTCTCAGAGTTCCCCACACTAGAACTGCTTGCTGTGTTCTGTACCATGTGAGCACTTAATAAATATGTCTGCTTAATTAATCTCTCCAAATGTGAGATACACAGATAAGCCATTACCATCTCTAGTTGACCAAAGAAGAGTTTATAATCAAAGAGTTGCTTTTTTCTCCTAGTTAAAAGACCATTAAGCTATTAGAGTAATGGATTATGCACTGTCGATTACAAGTAGATAAATGTCTTCACATAGGTTGTTCCTTTAAAAATCAATAGTGAATGCAATCCAGCTGGCATTGAACTTATTGTGCAGTTGTATATAAAACACATTGAGATTTTAGCCATGTTGCCAAAACAGGTTTATCGTTTTTATTTATGGAAAGTGATTACCAGTGTTTCAAATTGGATGTATTAAAATGCATTGGTTTTGGGCCAGTGAGATAGCTCAGTGGGAAAGACACCTGTTTATAAACTTGGTATCCGAGTTTTATCTCCAGAAACCAATGTGGTAAAAGGAGAAAAATGACTCCCATCAGTTGTCCTCTGATATCTACCCCTGTGCCATAGCATATATTTCTCACTCTCTTGGTATCTCTCTCTCTCTCTCTCTCTCATTCTTTCTCCCTTTCAGTCTCTTGATCTTTCTCCATTGCCAAATAAATAAATATTCATTATACTGAAATAATATGTACTAAGTTGTCATACATAAACAAGCTAGAGCATCTATGAAAAATTGACTTGTAGTATAAGATTTTTATAATTTTTCTCTTAAAAATGCTTGTTATGAAAAAATGCAATAATTTCTGTTAAAATTGGAGATTAATTTGATTATAATTAAAGTATTTTTTTGATTTCAAAGAGTATTATAGATCTATTTTACTGCTAATTACCTAAGGTTTATCCCTTTAGATTTTTCAATATGTATGAGATAAAATTTAAATAAAATGGTGCCACTGTACAAACTACTCTTTTTCAGTTAATATATTATTTAATATTGTTTGCACATTGTAATTAGTATTCAGTATTTAAAATAAATTATAATTTCTATTTTTCACTTTAAATCTTAAATCATTATTTGTGACTTCTGGCCTGTGTAATTCATTGTTCAATAATATGAATTCATGAACATGCAGTTGCTTTGACAGTATGAAAAATATCTTTAAGTTCTTCTCCATTTCACAATGGGAGATCACTCCTTCAAATTCCCTGACATCTCACAGGGAACTGTATATTCACTGAAAGAATTGTCAGCAGTCATATGTTCTTAGGAATAGGAAATGGAAATACATTGTTATCTTCTAGGCAAGTTTAAAATCAAGCCTGCCTTTAGTCTTTTAGTTTTCTCTTTTTGCCCTTGCTATTATTTTATCCTGCATTGATAAAAGGAAATTGTTTGAAATAAGGATAGAGTTCTTAACTTTTTAATTTTTCTTTTCCATTCTGGAATTGAAGTTGTCCAGAACTGAAACTGTATTTATTAACAATATCCATTTGAGAGAGCTCTTCGTATTGCAGAGATATCCTATTCATTTTAAGTCAGTGAGTCTATTTTGGAAATCCTAGGTGTTGTTTGGATATAATTATTTGGCTGTTCCTCTTCTTTTTTTCAAGTTTCTTTTTTTCTTTCAAGTTCTGGCTCAAGGTTGAGAGTTATGTTTCCAGAGCAAGCTGTCAGGACTGGTACAATGGTGGTCAGAGGTACCACTCAGTTCTTACAGGAATCCACGTCAGAAAGGCTCACTCCAATGGCCCCTTTAAAATAAAATTAACAACAACAACAACAAAATACCTCAGCCAGTATCTTATGCAAAACAACTTCAGGAACTGGAAGACATGCACCATTTAAACCTCATCTTTGAGTTCCATGGTGGATGGAAGAAAAAGGAATAAAACAAATATAGTAGTGGGGAGAAGATCAACTTGACATCTATTCATCTTTCTTATATTTGAAATGTTCAATAAAGGACTGCCTACTTCTCCCTGGAAGCTCTGCTTATTCAGAACAGGAAAGTGTGCATTGTATTTTGCTTTATACTTTCTCCATAGTCTTTGGCATTTAATGAGAACCTTCTTTAAACATAGGCTCAGGACATGGTGTAAGACTAATTTTTATGAATTCAAATATAAATGACCTCATAGGAAAGATTTTTCCCCACCCCAGTAGTACCTCATTTTTGAAAAAAAGGAATCTGGCCTAAGCTTCTCAGAAATTCATTTTATAACATATTGGATTTTCTCCAGAAACTAGTGCCTGGTCAGTTTCCTGAAGGTCTAAGTCAGAACTATGTAAAATGAATTCATTGATTATTCTCATGGTGTGTTTTGGACCTCTCAGATGCTAAACTTTTCAGCAACAAGATTCTACCAGCAACCAGAACAACAGTTGTTAAAGTGAAGATTTTGGGTCAAAGTCTCTCTTGCAGACATTTTCTCTTAAAGTGGAAATGTGCAAAAATTGTTTTTTTTAAAAACATTTTTTTATTATCTCCGCTCATACAAGCTTAATAGGTACACCGGTTCCCTCCCTCCCTCCTCCCCCCCAACCCCTCTGCTCATTCTGCCCTCACTCCTCCCTCCCCACCCTGCAGTGTCTCCTCTCCCCCAATCCCCGGAGAATCCTTTAATGTGCATGCCAAACTCTCCTCTGGGTCCTCCTCTCAGATGACTTACAAGGACCCAGCAACATTTCCCTGAACCCTTTCCTTTGTTCCCCTTAAGCATAGGAACACTATTTTGGCTGTCAATCCCTTGCCTCCAAGGATCTTGGTGCTTTTAGCAAATGCTAGACTCCACCAGGAAGCTACTGGAACTAATTGAGAAGTTCAGCTGGGTAGCAAGATACAAAATAAACGTACAAAAATCAGTGGCTTTCCTATATACCCAGAATGAAAGAAGTGAAAAAGCCCTGAGAGAAACAATCCCATTTACTATAGCCCCTAAAAAAATGAAATACCTTGGTATAAACCTAACCAAGGAGATAAAAGACCTTTAAAATGAAACCTTTAAAACCCTAAAGAAAGAAATTGCACAAGACACCAGATTGTGGAAAGACCTCCCATGTTCCTGGATTGGCAGAATCAACATCGTAAAAATGACCATCCTACTAAAGGCAATATACAAATTCAATGCTATACCAATTAAAATCCGAAAGCAATTCTTTAAAGAAGTTGACCAAACAATCTCAAAATTCATATGAAGGCACAAAAGACCCAGGATAGCAAAGACAATCCTGAGTAACAAAAACACTGCTGGAGGTATCACCATACCAAACCTTAGTCTATACTACAAATCCATTGTGGTAAAAACAGCCTGGTACTGGCTCCAAAATAGACATACAGATCAATGGATAAGGATTGAAGACCCAGATATAAGCCCACAAAAGTACAGCCATTTGGTATTTGACAAAGGAGCCCAAAAAATCCAATGGAAAAAGAACTGTATCTTCAACAAATGGTGCTGGCAAAACTGGATCTCCACATGTAGAAGATTAAAACTGGGCCTGTACTTGTCACCTTGTACAAGACTTAATTCCAAATGGATCAAGGATCTTGATTTAAGGCCAGAGACTATAAAAACCATAGTTGAAAGGGTAGGGAATTCCCTCGAGCTGATTGGGCTAGGCCGACAGTTCCTAAACAGACATCCAATGGCACAGTCACTGCTACCAACTCTCAACAGTTGCGATCTTGTGAAATTAAAGAGCTTCTGCTCAAATAAAGAGATTGTAACACAAGCTCAAAGGCAACCCACAGAATGGGAGAAAATCTTCACTAACCACATATCTGATAGAGGTCTATTATCCAGAGTGCATAAGAACTTAGAAAACTAAACAGGAAGGAAATTAATAGCCCAATTAAAAAATGGGCCCTGGAACTTAAAAGAAACTTTACTAGGGATGAAATTAAAATGTCTAGCAAAACTTGTTAATGGTTCATCTCTCTGTTGTTTGTTGACTTGGAACTTTATCTGTTGATGTTTTTCCTTTACTTTTTAAAAGTCTTATTACTTTGTTTTAAAAGTGGATGTGTGTATGAATTTCCTGAAATCAATAATTAATTATATAAAACTACTGCTGCATGTGTGTGTGGGGAGTTATACATGTGTGCATGTATGCATATTCACATTTGTATGGGTGTGCATGTGTCTGGAGACCTAAAGTTAGTTAGTGTCAGGTCTTTCTTGATTGCTCTTCACCATAACATAAACATTGAAGCAGAATCTCTCACTGAAACATGAGCTCATCTAATTGACTAGTCTACCTTGTTGGCTCAGACTTTTCCCGTCTCCATATTTTTAGTGCAGTGATTATAGACAGGACACCAAGTCCTGCCAATATTTGTAAGATTGCTTTAGATCTGAATTTTGATCCACATGTATGCATGGTTAGCAATTTTAATTCCTTAGTTATTTCCCCAACTCCTCTTAATATCAACTTTGGATAACTTACAACACAAATACTTAAACTCAAATTTACTGACATTTCAGGTTGAATCATGTTGTTTCATATGTTGTATAGAGGATTTTCTGTGTGTCTGAGGATACATAACAACATGGCCAACATCTGCTCACTGAAGGACACCAGTCACACCTCCTCTCCACATTTATGACTGAGCATGTGTCTAGCCCTTGACATTTCAGATGATCCCTGATTGTGAAAAGGACTCTGCGATGACCATAGCTTTGCTCTGTCTTCCTTGGGTAACAACCTGATACTTATCATAATATCTTCTATGTAGTCCATATTAAGATTGTCAAACCAATTATTTTCTATATTCTAGACTTTAACTTCCCTTTTCCCAACTGTACTTGCTCATAAATACATTTAATATTACTTTGCTCTCAGAATTATGCTCCTTCCTTGTCCAAAATTGCATATTCCGTCTCAGCCTGCTACTCCCAGTATTTAATACTACAGTATAACCCTTCACCTAGGGATTCATTCACCCTCTCTCAAGGGAAAGATATTTCTTTCACTCCCCATCACTGCTTAGCAATGTTTTTTTTTTTTCTCTACTGCCTACAATCACATTTTTCTTGGTTTTATTCCAATCAATATGAGATTCTTTTTCATTCATAAATGCAATAATTTCTGGGGATAAATCTTTGAAAACAGGATTTTTACTCTGCACATATAATTCTGCAAGCAAGTGAGTAACTATGGGCATCAAGTTGGTAACTATGGGTACTGAACTTGTGAGTTGCACAGCTCAACTACAACTAGAAGCACTTCAGCCATCAAATGTTTTCTTCCTGAGTTCTTCTAGATGCTTCTCTTAAAGTGAATAGATTTACTCCTAGGATTTTGACCCATATTCAGGAACTTTTTAAAGGTTAAAGATTGGAACATTTATGCAACATTATGCAACATTTATGTATTTTATAACCATTAGCTCTCGTTTGGATTACTCAGCCTTTATGTTCTGATTTGGAATAGATCCAGAAGTGACAAGCCTCATGTTCATTACATTTATTTATAATGTTCACCTAACAGTGACCTTTTTTACAGGGCATCTTTTACTCATAAGAATTTACAAATAAAGGAATTAATTATTCCTATTCCATCTTAGGTTCTAGACACATAGAGAAAATATAACTTCATTATATTATACTATGTGCATGTATACCACCAGACCATGACTTATATGCTATGTATATCACCAGACCATGACTTCATACCAATCCTGATGCCTCAGCCAACTCAATGGTGGGGTTGTGGAAGTGCTCTATCATACCGATACCTAGAAATTTAATGGAGTGAAAATTTCAAAGTCCCATTCCAGAGCTACTACATCATGATTGGCCCTCTAGATGATTCTAGTACACAATTCAAAATAATGATCAAAGCCATTCATTTTACAGGAAAGAACCTAAATTCCTGAATAGTAAAGTATCCCACCACAAGACAGAAGAGAACTAGTCAGTGCTGATATCAGAGTAAGAGCCAGTGCTGACCCAGCATCATGCTTCCTCTAAAGTCATCTTGCCCTACATACATATGCAGAGTTAAGCATTATAACAGCTAGGGCAACTCTGTCCTGCATAACCATTCAGTGGACTGAGGTCAGTATTAGAACTTCAGTGCCATGAGCTATGCGAGAGCGTCCATGTTTTATCCCTGAACTTAGATTTTCTTTCTATGAATACTTAGTGGAACATATGATCATGTACAGTGACTCACTTAATAAAAAAATCTCCAGATGATTCTTGCAATGAAGGCTTAGTGACTTCTTTTCCTCTTTCATTTCATCATATGTTAAAGTTTGAATCTGAATCTCTGCCATTATCAAGAACGAATTGGCTATTTATTATTGTCCAGAAAAGTCAAGCTAAATGCAATCCTGCCTCCTAAAGTCAATTTGCAAGAGGCATCTTTGAAACAACCTATGAAATCCTGAGCAAATGAAGTTTCATCTTGCTGTTAACGAGGTTGCCTTGCCAAACCTGTCAGCGCTGGAGCTGACCCTTTTATGCGACAGTGTCTGCTCCAGCTGGTGCTATTGGTTGTTAATCAGAAGTGTTTATACGTTTTCATTCTCACTTGATTTCCCCTGGCCTGCTCGGCTTGGTATTCAGAGTTGGTTCATTACAGAGAATATTGTTGCAACTCTGTCCTGACATTACACTGTCAACTGCCACTGATGGGTCAATATTGCTTCCACTGTGCTTCACAAAGTAGAAAATATGTGATCACACCAATTAGGTGTTTTAAGCAATATCTTTTTCTGTTCAGTCTTCCTTTTAGCTGCCAAACTTGGTCTAGAATTGAAGGGAATGAGAAAGAATGATTAGAGACCAAACCTCTAGTAGAGGACTCTGAAAAGATTAGCCTAGTGAAATACCAAAATCTTTAGAAGGGCAAACATCAAAGTCAGGAACCCAGAGAACCTGTGCACCCTCTTGTCTGTGCACATTGGCTGCAAATGGAGTCATCGATCCTTTGGAAACAGTTTGCAGGAACTCAAGACAGTTTTTCATTGATGAGTTTGAAGTAGGACATTGGAGATTAGCTTTGGATGCTACTCAGCAGTCACTTCTTTGTTTCATGTTTGAGAGCTTATTTGCAGAGTTGAGGAATATTGGAGATACTTCAGAGTGTCTGGGTTCCCTCGGTTCTTCATGGCACAGAATGACTTCTCATAATCCACCTATACCTTCTCTTGACATGTGTGCCTAGGCAGCCTATGTTAGCTGCATATTAGGATGCATGGCTTTGGAAAATACATATCCTTTGGAAATAATGAAAGCAAGATGTAAAGTCTAGCTCTGTTATATCATCGCCTTTCATGGCTCATAAGCAATTGACTTTCTCTGAGCATTTTAAAACCTGCTAATGTAAGATAAACATGTAAATTTGATGAGATTGGCATTTAATTTACATAGTCTTTTGCATTTACTGTATACCTAATGTTATTCTAACTGCTGTAGCTGATACAGGAGGCCCTTCCTTAGGAAAAGGGTGAGGAAATCACAAAGAAGGGCCACATTTCTGCTCTAAAACATTGATAAGATTTCCCACTGGAAATGAGACATTAGATAAATCATAAGAAGGAACAAGGTAGGTAGGTAAATGTGCTGAGGAAAATCTAAACAGAACCAAAGTCTGAAATTTGTGTGGCATCCCAGGCATGCTGGGAGGGTTAGACTCAAGACACAGTACAGAACTTTAAGGAGTTGATAACATAGAATGTAATTGTGTGGTAGGAGGTGAGCAATGACAAGAAATAGACCAGAGAACCAACCACAGGCCTTTTGGGCATTCTGAGGAATTGATTTATTCTCCTATGAGGTGCAATCCATGAAGAATTTTAAGTATGAAATTTCACAGCCAAAGGCCAATTAACATTTGGATGTCTTTTATTCTGTTCTGCTATGATGAAATATATGAGACTAAGTAATTTGTAAAGAGGACTCATCTACTTTCTTACTATTCTCAAGGCTGGAAAATTTAAGCCTAAGACCTAAGTAAGGGCTGATGCTTAGAGAGGGCTTCTTTCTACTTCCAAGATAGCATCTTGCCACTGTATCCTTTGAAGAGACTGAATGCTTTATCTTCCAGTGCTAGAGGACAGAAAGTTATGCAAGAAATACTTCTTCTGATAAGCCCTCCTAACCTAGGGACCTCTTAAAGATGAAGATGGGGATCAAAATGAAATGAAGATTTTGTAACTGGCAATCACTGCAACTAAAGCAAATTGCTAGAATAGTGATCAGTTAGACAGGTACAAGGAAGAAATACTGAAGCCAAGGAACCAGACCACAATAGGACTGGTAGACAGATAGCGTCTCCTTTGAACAAAGACTGTTAGAACTGGGACTCTTTAGGAATATAGTGAATAAATCTCAAAGTTCTTTTTCTAAACTGTGGACAGCAAACTTTTTCTGTGAATTACCAGCTCATATGTATGTGGCGTTTGGGGGCCATATGGTCTGTGTCACAATTACTTAACTCCATAATTATAGCATGAAAACAACTGTGGACAGTGTGGAAAAGAAAAGTCCGGCTGTGTGCCAAATAATCCCAAACTGAGACTCAAAGATTTTCATAAGTGAATAAACAATATTTTCCTAGTGATCTGTTTTTATAACCACTTGAGATGTAAAACAAAACAAATCACATTCTCACACATTCTCAGCCAGGATTCTGTATGTAAACAGGCAGCCTTGTGTTGGGCACGTGGGTGGCATATCACTGCTTCATATTCCCATTCTTTGCTCATATTTTTCTTCTCATGCTAACTCTACCATTCCACTTTTATGGATCTCAAATCCTAGTTTAGAAGTAACTTAGCAAAATCGTATTTTTCATGTTCAAAATGGTTTTAGGTAGTGTTTGTTAATGTCAGGAATTTTTCGAATTCTTGGAAAAAATAATGAATTTAAGTTTTCATCCCTACCACCCCCTAACCTACCCCAAGTAATCCCACTTGTATTTTTCAACCAGTCTCCCTCACACTTTCCCCATCCTTCTTCTTGAAATCCATTGAGCCTACCCCGGATGCCTGCATTGGCATGTGTCTGTGTACACACTAGGTCGTGAACAATCCACCAGTGCATTAAACCATTGTGTCAATAATCTCCCCTTTATCAGTCTTACCCAGTTTCTCTGGGAAGCACTGTATCTCTTGAGAACCTTGCTCCTCTGTGGTATGTCTGATGGATGTAGGCACCACTGTATTGAATTCTTGAATATTACAGCTCTGATTTGAATGAATGTCCAAGAAATCTTTTTCTTATCTCCATTGAACTAATTTCATAGTTCATGCTTTTCCTTAAAGTTAAAACATTTTGTTTTTCACATTAGGCTTTTATTTCATCTAGAAGAAAGCTTTAAATATACAAAATGGAATATTATTTTCCCTAACATTGCATCTTTGCAGTTCTATCTGATAAATAATAAAACACTTTTCTTCACTATTCCATAATCACAGTTCTCATGTATCTGTGAAACAGTTCTGGATCCTTTTTTTTTTTTTTTGATCATTGAAATTTAATACATTTGCTTTGACATAATAATAATTTGAATAATATCCTTATTTGAGGACAATGAAAACACTTATAATATTGAATCATTTTCTTGGAGATAAAATTGACATATTTCATTTCATTTGTGAGTCTTCTTTAATTATTTTCAATTACAGTCCATGATTAACTCCTTTAAGATCTTAGATATTATTGTGCATAAACTTTTTTAACTGAGCCATTTCCTTTTTAATTTTCTTTTTATTGATATCAGAACATTATAAAATGTCACTGTTTTCATGCTAGACTTCTGTAATAATGAAGTAATAGTTGTGGTTTGAAAAATAATATTTGAGTTTAAATGTGCTAAAAACATTCTTGTCCCAGTAAGTCATTTCTCCACATCACAAGTTACATGGTGCTAAAATTACAGAACAAGGGATGGTTCCATGGTGGCTAAAATTATTGTGGTAAGCATTTTTATCAATAGGACTTTCATACAGGGATCATGAAATGTTTCTGAGTGAAATCCCTGAAATGTCAAATGAATAGCTGAATTAATTTCTTCTAAATGGATATACTAACCTGCCTATACAAATTCAGTATTTTTTAAAATCTCATATGTAAAACTTTGAATGTTTATTTGTATGTCTTACATAAAACTCTGATGTGCTACCTTTATCATACCATTTATCATCTTATTATAAACTTGAATGTATGCCTTTTATCTGAAATATTCACCCACTTTTACAATCTGTGCATTTTATTTTTCCTGATGACACCTCACTGTGGTTTGCTTTGCTTTCCCTGCTAACCTCCTATTAACCTACTTCCCAATGCAGGCAGGCAGCATCCCAAGATTATTCAGTTTTCTTCTACATATCTTGACTTCTAATTGATGTTTATAATTACAGATTAATAGGACATTTTAGCCTTTCCCTTGCTTTTAAACATCAAACATACCTCATGAAACCTTCTCTGAAAATTCAGCTGTTCTTGGTTTTCACTTAGAACTTCCAGCTTCCTGACCAGAAACTGCCATGACCTTCAGTTTCATGTCTTACCATAGCATTATAGATTGAATACTTCTCCTCTAGGTATCTTTGAATATATGATTTAATATAAATGAATATGTTGATTAGATAAAAAACTACCATTGAAATCTTTTATGTCTAAGTGAATGCATACGTCATGAAGAGTCATTTAGCACATGTGTCTGTGTGTTCTACATTATTTCTGCTCAATGTACAATAACATGCTGATTTAAATCTCTTCTCTCCTGCCCTATACACTTTCTGCGTGTCTCCCTTACTTTGGCCCACTGTTGAATAATGCTATTTTTGCAAAGAAAATGAGAAGAAGAGAAAAACGATAACTTGATTGCGAGTTGCTCTTGCTCACAGGTTCATCTGTTTGAATCTTTACCTGATGATGTTAGGGAAAGTTGTGACAGCATTAAGAGATAGATCCTTACTAGATAACGACAAGTCATAAGGAGTATCCTAGTCCTGCTTCCTTGTGCTCAGTGTTGCTCTCTCTGACAACTGAAGGTTTTGGTGACCTAAACAGGCCTCCTACTTTTGCCTACAGTCATTCTTGTGCTGTGTATTTCTAGTGGCTATGGACTATATTCCTCCAAAACTATAAAATAAATAAATAACTTTTCCCTCTAAACTGATCGTGTCAGATTGCTGTCTCATAACAAAAGAAGGTAACCAAACAGGGAGATTCACATGGTGGATACAACAACTGTGCACGTATAAATCTACCCATTATATCTCATTCTTCAATTAGAATGTCATTATTTAAAAAACGCTGATAGCCATGAAGATCCTCTGTTCATAAATGCTCCTTTTTCTGAAATCTCTCCATTTGACAGAATGCTTTTGGGGGGAGAAGGAGACTTATAATTAAATAATCTTATTTCATGCAGAGTATGGCATATTTTTAAACATATATTCATTTGAGCTATACAGTTAGGGATAAAGCGTCTTTGACCTCATCTCTGACTATCATGAATTTTTCCCAAGTGAGTGTGTCTGCATCCCTATAATAGCAAAGGGTGCTACTTTAAATTGTAAAATATTCCTTTTAAAGGTTCATTTATCCCTGTCAACTATGTGCCTACAAGGAAACAGTGGAACTTGGTTTAGGATTCATGCTCTATATGCCAAGAATAACTCACAAGGTTAATAAATTGTGTGTATAATGCAGTCAGTTGAATTCTTTCCATGCAGGCCTTTATTGAAATATTGCTTGTTCAAGAAGTTGTTTTCGCTTCATATGAATATTCAAAAGAAATAGAAAGTGATACAAAGAGGTGTCACCTTTACATTTAAAATGATATAACAAATATGATTTAGCACAGGTTCCTTCCTTTTGGCCCACTGTTTGTCAGAATTTGTTATCTTTTGGTTGTCACCAAATGACAGAAAAGTACAACTAATCCACACATCTTCTATCTGTGTGCATGATTTATGTCTCTAATAAAAAAAAGTCTGATTTGTTGTAAAAGTCAACCAGAAAAATTATTTAAAGTTGGAAATATTGATGCTTCATGTAGCACAAACTATACAGGATGAACAAGGATTCTATGTAAGAAACAATAAATACAGAAAGGAGTGTGTTGATGCTCATGCATACCCAAACTTTAATTTAGAGACTGCTTTTCCACCTGCAAACACACAGACACCTGCCTCACAGCCACTTCGAAAGTCCAAGAGTCACATCTAGTACCCAATCAGATTCCCCAGAGTAGAGAGATAGGAAAACTGATTTTTAAAATAAGAGTGCTGAATTAAATGATTGTATATTAAAGGGAAGGTGATTACCTGACTGGTTAAAGGACAATGTCACAGTGTTTTGGTATTCCAGTTGGCCTTCTGGGACATTCATTTCTCTGATTTGGGACCTCTGTTTTCTCACATATTACTTTAAGAAATAGGAGAAGTTATTATCTAAATTCCTTACAACTCTAAAATTTTGTAGATGTAGCATTTTGAAGACCATAAAGAAAAGGAAGAGAGCAAAACTATAAAGATGAGAAAACTAAGAAGGCAGAAGATGTATTTCACAGAATCCAGAGAGGAAAAGAAATAGTTTGCCTTAATTTATTTTTTCTACATTGAAACAACCACAAATACATCTGAGAAGTCCTGAAAAGGCAGTGAAATTATGTTCACAAACAGACACAAAATTGATTTATTTTTTGCATTACATTTTAGCAACCTTAAACATCGTTAAGAAAACTTGAAAAAGGTGTGCAAATGCACACACAAAACACACACACATTTTATGTATTCTTTTGACTGACTCTATCCATTTATAATGCAAATCAAAGACATGCATCATGAAACAAAGTGAAGCAAAGTATTATAGTTAAATAGTTAAATAAAAAGGAGGAAAATGCATAAGTAAATACTCCAGTTACTAGGTCTAACAGTTTAATTTTAATTAAATAGAGAGAAAGTATAAAACAACAGCAGTTGAACATTTCCCATTGGATTTTACATGAAAGAACACAAACTTTGTAGTACTCAATTTACACATATTGATATACTCTTAATTTATCTTTGATTTCATGTATTTTTTCTAAGAAATTTATAACTTTCTGAGCGTTTTTATATTTGGCTACAGTTTCTGTTAGACTTTACATGTTCTTGCCAATATTTGCTAGGCTTATGATAGTATAAGTAATGCATAAAAGGTTAAAAAGTATTGGACAGCTAAGGTGATAAGTAGAAAGGTTCTCAGCTAATTACTTCATGATTCAATTCACACACCAGCAACAGATTGGGCTCAATAAAATGTGTTTTCTTTATGCCACACTACTCTTCAAGGATTCAAAAGAATACGTAAGAAGCTTGTGTGTGCATGTGTGTATGTGGGTATGTGCTTCTATGTATGCATTTGCACACCTTTTTCAAGGTTTCTTAAAGATGTTTAAGGTTGCTAAAATGTAATGTAAAACAAAGATCTCATTTTGTCATTTAATGATTTCTGTAGTCTGGCTTCCTTGTATCCATCTGATCAAATATTGCCTTCATCATCAATAATTTCATCTTAATTCAATGAGCCCATCTCAAACAATAAACTAGGCAGCAGGATCCTGAAAAAAATGGACAGCACAGGAAAGCTTTTATGCTTATGGGTTTTGATAATTGCAAAAGAAAACAAAACAAAAAAAATCTGTACCTACACAGTGGATGTTTCCTTTTCTCCTCATTTACAGATTTGAAGGAATGACGACCCTGCAATTGTTTAAGCCAGGTTTCTTCTTTATGGTTAAAATGTGGCATTTTCTTTCCATTTTCTTAAAGAAGAAAGAACAAAAAATAGGGCTGTTTTGTGTCCCTATCATTTTTAAGCAGCAAAATCTTAACCAGAGGTTCTCTCAGTAGGCATCCACTTCTATCATATGGACCAGAGCCACGCGTGGCATGACCACTTTTAGCTGCAAGGATGCTGGGAAGTGAAACTTCGACATTCCTGCTATTACAGAGAGAAATAAAGAAGGAGGACCTAGGAAATGGAATAGGTTTATTATTATTTTTTCATTCTTATTATACTTGGAATCTGTTCTACAGCATCATACCATAATCTCTCTTTTCAATTGTTTTATATACTTTTTTAGGGTCAGAAGTTAATATTCGCACCTCTTGTATGCTAAAGTGTTTGAAAAAAGTGATCTCTTAAGAAGTATTCATTGGCACACAATTATTCATATTTACCTATTTAGGAGCACTGTGGTTTACTCAGGAGATCTTAGGCTCCAGTAACTTTAAAAAATGAAATTTATGTTACTAAACTCATATTTAGCAGTGATTTCATGAGCACTGACTTGCTATAGAATCTTCTATATGTTCCTTTTCTGGATTACTGAAGACAATAAACAACTTACTTGTTTAGTTCTGTTGGAGTTACAAACATGCATTCAAATGTGTGGTGTAAACAATTAAATGTGAGGTTGAATAAATAATCACTGTTCTTAATATCACCTTTCCAAGATTCTGGAAGAAAAATAGATTCAGTGGCAAGTTTGCAAGAGGCAGTGGAAGTTATTCACCTACTGTTATATGACATTTCTTTTAAAGTGGTACAACTAAACCAGAAAAGAGACAGCAATTACAACTAATAAGCTAGTGCATTCGATTTGTTAGGTTTTCATGAATGCTTTTCTAGGTGCTAAGATTAACTTGCCATTTGTTCTGCTATTATTGTAGCAGCAAGCAGTGCAAAAAGATGTGGCACTTTAGAACAAATGTGAAGCTCCAGAAATGTAGTCTAATAAGATGTCCTAGTCCATGAACCATTTGGAAAACAGGCTAAAATGCACTTGCTATCATGTGTGGACAAGACTATTTAGCCTTCTATCAATGTTCTGATGTATCCACTGAACAGAGATTGGACCTTGCTAGGTCTGGTTTCAGTTGGATGTTATCATCTATAACTCATCTACTGCACTCCAACAAATAATTGGATTTAGCTTGGACTGTCAAAGAACAAATATTACCTGACTCAGAGACCTACTTAAGAATAAAGGGAACATACATATTTTAATTCAACATTCAATAAAGAGTTTATTCCTTCTGAAGCTTAGTCAATAATCTATAGAACCTGAAATGAATGGATAGTGGTTGGAACTGATTTTTCTGTGGTGTTATAATTTAAATAACATGAAAACATACTACTGAAAACATAGATTGTGTTATTCAAATACTTTTATAGTAATTCTCTTAAGAGCATACTCTTTCACCTAAAGCAGTTAAAGAACACAAGGATACATTCCTATCACAAATGGTTTCTGAAAGTTTTATTTCTTTTACTTGATTTTCAAGAACAAACAAAAATTTTTGTTGGCAAAGTAATTTAATACCTTCATAATATTATTTTTCATCAGGCTTATAATATTCATTTCCCAAAGATTTTCATATAAATAGTCATTATACACTCAGAGGAACACACTCATACAATACCCATACCCATGCACCCATGCACTTTCACCTATACACATAAATATTTGGACATGCAGACACACAAATGTATAAATATATGCACATACAAATACACACACAAACATACACACAAATGCATGTACACACATATATACATACCCACACATGCACACACACACACACACACACACACACTCACGCAGAAAATAAAGAATCCACCCTCTAAAAAACAAGCTCAGCTCTTGATCTTTCACCCATTTTTAATGTTTTGGGGCTGGAGAAATGGCTCAGGGATCAAGACTGTCTTGCAAGCAGAAGGTCCTGAATTTGAATCCCAGATCCTAAGCAAAAATGCCAGGTGGAACTAGCAGCGACCTGTATTTCTGGCCCTGGTGGGCAAAGCCTGGAAAAGTCCAGAGCAAAGCAAAATGGAAGTAGATGCAATCCAGGATTATTCTGAAAGTCACCTTGGCCCTCCACAAGGCCACCATAGTGCACTCTCTCTCTCACACACATGCACATACACAGAATAAATAAGTAAAAACTTAATGTTCAATGATTGTAATAAAAGTTCCTCTCTCTTAATGGCATCTGCTCTACACAGCAGTTGAACTTGTAGGTCTTTCATCCTTTGGCATCAACAGATATTGATGCAAAAATGCACACACATATAAATGCACATGCAAACATACACAAATTCATATATATATACACACACGGACATGCACTAATATATACATATACCTCTACACACACACACATACACATGCATGCACACACACACACACACACATATGCACATGCATGCACATAGAGTACAAAGAATCCATCCCCTAGAAAATGAGTTCAGTTCTTGACCTTTCACCCTTTTTAATGTTTCAATGGCTGTCATAACGAAAGTTTCTGTTTTAATGGCATCAGATCTATACAGCAGCTGAACTTGTGAGTCTTTCATCCTTTGGTATCAACAAACATTGCCATATCCTTGTGCAGGGGAAGAGTACACTAGAGAATTGGGGAATGTCTTCAATTGAAATACAAGTGCTTACCTTGTAATTTTAAAATGGTACTTTTTAAAATAAATCCCTAATTCCCTAAAAAGACTTAAAATTATCTGTTCTATTCCACACATGACTAGTTTGTCTACCTTTGTATCCAGATCAGATCAACCTGAACATCACATACACATGCCATTTTCACTCACATTAGTTGAAATCTGCCTAGCATTTCCAAGTGATTCACAAATTACCTTACCTTACTGAGTAGCAAAGAAAACTTTATAAGAATTGAAATTATTGTTTTGGGGGCTATAGTAAATGGGATTGTTTCTCTCAAGGCTTTTTCACTTCTTTCATTCTGGGCATATAGGAAGGCCTCTGATTTTTGCACATTTATTTTGTATCCTGCCACCCTGCTGAACTTCTCAATTAGTTCCAGGAGCTTCCTGGTGGAGTTTTTGGGATCACTCAGGTATAAGATCATGTCATCTGCAAATAGGGATAGCTTGACTTCTTCCTTGCCGATTTGAATACCTTTTAAGTCCTTTTCTTTTCAAGTACAATATTGAATAGAAGTGGTGAGAGTGGACAGCTTTGTCTAGTTCTTGATCAAAGTGGGAATGCTTCCAATTGTTCCCCATTGAGCATAATCCTTGCTGTGGGCTTGTTGTATACAGCTTTTATTATATTGATAAAGGTTCCTTGCATTCCTATTGTCTCTAGCGTTTTGATCTTGTCAAAAGCTTTTTCTGCATCTATTGAGAGTATCATGTGGTCTTGGACTTTGGACTGGTTTACATGATGAATTACATTTATTGATTTGCGTATGTTGAACCAACCTTGTGTGCTGGGGATGAAGCCTACTTGGTCCCCGTGAATGATCTTTGTAATATGTTTTTGAATCCGATTTGCTAAGACTTTGTTGAGAATCTTTGCATCTGTGTTCATCAGAGAGATCGGCCTATAGTTTTCTTTTTTAAGTGAATCTTTATTAGGTTTTGGGATTAAAATGATATTAGCTTCATAGAAGGAATTTGGTA
This sequence comes from Typhlomys cinereus, assembly GCA_023101885.1. Taxonomy (NCBI): domain Eukaryota; kingdom Metazoa; phylum Chordata; class Mammalia; order Rodentia; family Platacanthomyidae; genus Typhlomys; species Typhlomys cinereus. The sequence goes on from JALPQD010000014.1 coordinate 10,604,680, forward strand.
GTATTCCTTCCTTTGCTATTTGATGGAACAGTTTAAGGAGTATTGGTGTTATTAACTCCTTAAATGTCAGGTAGAACTCCGTACTGAATCCATCTGGTCCAGGACATTTTTTGGTGGGAAGATTTGAGATTACTTCCTCAATTTCCTTATATGTTATAGGACTATTTAAATAATTCACAGCTTCCTGATTCAATTTACTTGTGTTTACTTAAAAATTCATCCATCTCTTTTGTGTTGTCAAACTTCACAGAGTATAAGTTTTTGAAATATGATGTTATAATTCTCTGGATTTCTTGGGTATCAGTAGTGATAACTCCATGTTCATTTCTAATTTTGTTAATTTGGTTTTTCTCTCTCTTGCTTTTGGTTAATTTAGCTAGGGGTGTATCAATCTTATTGATTTTTTCAAAGAACCAGCTTTGTGACTGGTTGATTTTTTTCTATCGTTTTCTTAATCTCGATTTCAGATATTTCTCCTCTTATTTTGCTAATCTCCTCTCTTCTACTACTTTGGGATCAGATTGCTCTAGTTTCTCTAAAGCTTTAAGCTGCATTGTTAAGTTGTTTATTTCTGATGTTTCCATTTTTTTGATGTAGGCATTAAGAGTTATGAACTTACCTCTTAGAACAGCTTTCATTGTGTCCCAGAGATTTTGGTAAGTTGTATAATTCATTATCATTCACTTTCAGGAAATCTTGAATTTCCTTTTTAATTTCTTCCTGAATCCTGTACTCATTCAGCATCATATTGTTAAGTTTCCAGGAGTTAGTGTATTTTCTCTTGTTTGTTGTGTTGTGGATGTCCAGCTTTAGACCGTGGTGGTCTAATAGGGCACAGGTTAGAATTTCAACTTTTTTGTATATTTGTAGATTCGTTTTGTGGCCCAATATGTGATCTATTTTGGAGAAAGTTCCGTGTGCTGCTAAGAAAAATGCGTATTTTTTGGTGCGTGGATGAAAAGTTCGATAGAGATCTTAAGGTCCATTTCTTTAAGGGTTTGATTAAGTTCCAAAGTGTCTCTGTTAAGCTTTTGACCTGTTGATCTATCCCATGTTGAGAAGGCGGTGTTGATGTCCCCAAGAATTATCGTTTGGGGGTTGATTTCTTGCTTTAGATGCTGTAGGGTTTTCTTAATGAATGTGGAGGGGCCCGTATTGGGTGCGGTGCATATATGTTCAGTATTGTGAAGTCTTCCTGGTGAATTGTACCTGTGACTAAAATGTAGTATTCATCCGTGTCTCTTATAATTTTCTTTGGTTTGAAGTCCACTTTGTCTGATATCATAATGGCTATGCCTGCCTGTTTTCTGCTTCCATTAGCTTGTAGAATTGTTGACCAGCCTTTTATTTTTAGGGCATGCCTATCTTTTGTGGTGATATGGGTTTCCTGCAGGCAGCAGATTGATAGATTGTGATTTTTAATCCAAATTTGTAATCTGTGTCTCTTGATTGGTGACTTAATTCCATTAACATTTAGTGTTATAATGGAGAAACTATTTTGAATTCCAGACATTTATTATGTTTAGTGGTTTTTATAAGTATATTGTTTCACTGTTAATGGTGTTATACTTGCCTTCTGTTCTCCTGGATATATAATGAAAACTTTAAAACCCTAAAGAAAGAAATTGCAGAAGACATCAGAAGGTGGAAAGACCTCCCATGTTCCTGGATTGGCAGAATCAACATTGTAAAAATGACCATCCTACCAAAGGCAATATACAAATTCAATGCTATACCAATTAAAATCCCAAAGCAATTCTTTAAAGAAGTTGACCAAACAATCTCAAATTCATATGGAGGCACAAAAGACCCAGGATAGCAAAGACAATCCTGAGTAACAAAAACACTGCTGGAGGCATTACCATACCAAACCTTAGTCTATACTACAAATCCATAGTTATAAAAACAGCTGGTACTGGCTCTAAAATAGACACATAGATCAATGGATAAGGGTTGAAGACCCAGATATAAGCCCACAAAACTACAGCCATTTGATCTTTGACAAAGGGGCCCAAAGAATCCAATGGAAAAAGAACAGCATCTTCAACAAATGGTGCTGGCAAAACTGGATCTTCACATGCAGAAGATTAAAGCCAGACCCGGACTTGTTACCATGTATAAGACTTAATTCCAAATGGATCAAGGACCTTGATATCAGGCCAGAGACTATAAAAACTGTAGTTGAAAGGATAGGGAACTCCCTCGAGCTGATTGGGCTAGGCCAACATTTCCTAAACAGACATCCAATGTCACAGTCACTGCTACCAACTCTCAACAGTTGGGACCTTGTGAAATTAAAGAGCTTCTGTTCAGATAAAGAGATTGTAACACGAGCTCAAAGGCAACCCACAGAACTGGAGAAAATCTTCACTAACCACATATCTGATAGAGCTCTATTATCCAGAGTACACAAAGAACTTAGACAACTAATGGAGTACTACTCAGACATCAAAAATGATGAATTACTGGAATTTGCTGGGAAATGGATGTCATTAGAAAGAATTATATTAAGTGAAGTATCCCAAACCCAGAAAATTAAGTGTCGTATGTACTCCCTAATAGGTGGCTCCTAATACCAAACTCACCCGGCCCACATTGAGACACTCAAAGTGGGTGACATACAGTGCCCATCAGGATGGAGTGAACAGCATTGCAGGAGCAGCAAAACTGCAAAAGAAAATCAACAAACCACAATCCAGAACTTTGGAGACTCTATATCAACCACATAGAACTAGGCCAGCCTAATCTCTCCCCATCCTGAAGCTCAGGGACATTTGCGGAAGAGGGGGCAGTAAGATTGTAAGAGCAAAAGGATGGGAGGAGCAATGATTTGCAAGATTCTCCACACTAGTTAGGGCCGAAACAATCATAATAGGACTTTGCATGCCCTGCGCAATGTCCAACACACTATTGACCTCACAAAGTCTAGCATCAGCTAAAGGCACCAAGATCCTTGGAGGCAAGGGATTGACAGCCACAGTAGTGTTCGTATGCTTAAGGGGAACACGAGAAAGGGTTCAGGGAAATGCCACTGGGTCCTTGGACGTCATCGGAGAGGAAGACCCAGAGAAGACTTAGGCATACACAATAAAGGACTCTCTGGGAATTGGGGGGGAGGCACTGAGGGATGGGGAGGGAGAAGAGGGGGAGCAGGGGCTTCAGGGGGAGGAGGAGGGAGGAGGGAACTGTTCTACCTATTAAGTTTGTATGAGCGGAAATAATAAAAAATGTATTTAAAAAAAGAATTGAAATTAAAAGGCTGAGGAGATGGCTCAGTGGGTTAAATGCTCGGCAGTGAAGCATGAGGAACTGAGTTTGAAACTCCAGAATACATGTTAAGAGAGGACAAGTAGTAGGCTTCTTTGACCTTAGTCCTCCTAGGGTCAAGATGGAGGAGAAAGTAGAGATGGGAGAATTAGTTGAAGCTCACAAGCCAGCTAGCCTGGACTGAGAAGTAGTAATACCAAAAGCCCTTATTTTGAACAAGGAAGCCAAAGCTTATCAACAGAGATTGTCCTCTGACTTTTGCTTTCATGTCATATCATACATTTTCAAGAACTCAGTGAAATTACTGCTTCTATCTTCAAAAAATTTTGGAAAATATAACTTAGCTATGATCCTGAGAAAGTAGAAATGCATTGCAGTGAACATAAAGCAATTATCTACTGCCATATAGTACTACCATTTACTACATATATATTGTTGAAGAAGTGGCTCAAACTTCCAGGCTTAGTTGTCAGATCCATTTAAAATGTAATAATATTTGATGATAAGAATTTTGCACTTAAGACTTCATGCAGAAACCAGCACATAATAAATGAATTAATATATTAGTGTTTGTTTAAATACACACACACACACACACACACACACACACACACACAATGACTTAACATCTACTTCTATAGATGTGCATTGTAAGATAACAAGAAACATGTAGAGTTATGTGATGAATGCCAAGCATTTCACAGCAAAGAAGGGAAACTGTGATCTTGGATTTGATTAAGAAAGTATTCATATAATAAAGACTTGAATCTGACCTTCAGTGGAGGTAGAGTTGCACTGAGAATTTAGAAGTTTAGTGCCTGATATGGACTAATTTGTCTCTTTGAAAGTTGCCATTGAAATTAGATTATGGGAATGGAATGTGGGACTAAACAAGTGAAACATTTCAGAATAACTTAAGTCAGTGGAATTATTTGGAAAGGAAAATTATTGACAAATTACCAAAGCCATATATTCATTTAACGATTATGTCATTGTTTCTAAATTTTCTTTTCTCTTTCAATTATATTTGAATTAGAGAATTAGAATGAGGAAGACAACCAAAAGTAGCATGCAAATTCTTCATGCATGTTTAAATGCTAAAAGATATATTTACAGTATAAATAAATCATATTGTAACAAAAAATAGATACTGAAGTCTCAGTAAGTTAATACCAAAAAAGACATACAATGCAGGCATAAGAATCCTGTTCCTTATCAGTAAGGGATTAAAGTTAAGAGGGCCTCTAAGATCTTGGGATACTGGCATCTCAATATAAGAATTCCATGATCATTTTTGCAGAGAAAGCTCATCACTTGTTCAGTGACTTCTGTTTATGGTTTCTTGGTCTGAACTTGTCATTTGATCCTTAACTATAAACCTTTTGTGACTAAAGTATGAGAAGAGAAGCAGCTATAATAAGCACTTGAAGTCTATACAACATCTGGGTACCTCTTAATGATTAGATTTCCAAGATCTAATTGGTCTAAGCAGGAAAGAAATGAGTAATCTCAAAGTAGTCACTTCTGCACCCTTAGGAATTCATGTCTAGAGAAAACTGGGATAATTGCTGCATGCAGGGCTCATTGTTATGAATTGTAAGGCACAAACAGGGCACACAGTGACATGCAGCACAATGTGGATCTTATAACACTTCTATAGGTCTGAGATGCTGACTCTTCCTGATGCAAATTCAAGAATCTGTGCTCTTTCACATTCTAACAATGAAATATCTATCTGTTCAGAGGAGTTTAGCTCAAATCTAAATTGTACAAGTTCTAAGCAAGGATTGTCCTCTGTAGAGTCTTCTTTGGAGGTTATCATGGCTTCACCACACCGTTTTCAATTATTTCAATTAAACCATCTATATAAATCACACTTTTTCCTTGCTATCTTAAAACATAGAAGAGTTATAAAAATAGTCATCTCTTCTTTCAAGCAGCACATTATACTACAACTGCAAAAACATTTATAGTCCAAAATGTTATCAATACATGTGTAATGATGTGAAAAAATGATGGAAAAAGCACTGGAGATAAGCAATCATAAAGATATGAGATCTGTGGGTATCCCAGAAACAAGGAAAGATTTCCAGGAGGCAGCATATCCAATGTCAAGCCTTGAAATTGGATGAACAATGGAAAAGATTGATGGTAATTCAGCACACAAAAAGCAACGTGTGTTGTGGCATAAACACAGGAATGATCATGACATGCTTCACTGAGAAGTGTCTTTGCAGCCACTGGTCATTGCCAAGGATATTTTCCCTGAGCTTTCTCAGGAATCTCTTTAAGGAAAAATAGCCTCCCTCTTTTTATAACCGTCGTGGTTATTTTTATCTTCCTCCCTGTTCCTTTCTCCCCACCTTTCTGCACACATTTGGAGACCCTATATAATTCCTGTTACTATGCTCTTTGCCAATCAGGATTCATCATTTCCAGTATGTACTAAAGGAGAAGGCATTCCATCCTACAAATGTTAATGAACACTGTGTATAAATAAAGTAGGAGGTGGAGTTAAATAAGAACAAATTTGTTTAGAGACCGTAAAATCAGGTTAGGTCCTAAAAGACATTCTAACAGATTCCCGGAGAGTTGGAAGCAAAAGAGACCTATGATATCACCAAAGATTTGAAGAAAGAGGTTTCTCAGGGAGAACTGTTCCTGAATTGAAAGCAAAGGGTTGGCGCCTTGTGAAAAGGTTAGGAGTTCTGCCTGGGCAGAGGGAACTGTGAGTAAAGTAAAATATATAGAAGAGATCAGAAGTTAACTCACCAAAAATTTAATATTCCTCATGGGTCCCTAAGAATGAGGTTGAGCACTTAGGACCCTGCTATTGGAGGACATCAAATGTACAGTTAGGTATCTTCAACTTTACAGGGAAGCAAAGTACAATTCTGTCATTTCTTGAAAGTACCAAATTCAGTCTTAAGCTCCTCATCTGGCCCCACCATCACTGACAGTGGATCCCTGAATCTGCATGAGGAATAGTTAATACCTAATACCTACAGAGGTACTGTGAGATCTAAATTGTGCTTCTTGTGATCATCTGTGTGTCTTACAACCTATCAGCAAACCTTACCATGAGGCAATTATCCCATGAATTCCAGAAAGTATAACAAACCCATATCCTCCAACAAGGATTGTAAGCAGATTTTAGACTGAAAGTCAATGCAACATATTTCACTAAGATATGGATCGAGTCACACACAGGTTAGACATATTACTCACAAATGTGAATAAATAGACAGATACGTTTTCCTATTTTTGACAGGAAGGAATACTTGATTCATATGTTTAATATGTTTTGCATTTTTTACAAGGATAGAAAGTCAGAATGCTATTCATCACAAAACAAAACATCTTAAAAACAAGTTTCTTGCAGGTAGAAACTAAAGTCAGAGAATGAAAGGGAATTAGCTTATTGGGATTTTTCTAAGGGAAAATTTAGTTGTGTTGCTAATTCTCATGTATTTAGCATCTTGGAAGATTGTTAGTGCAAGGGTCTTGATCTTACTTCAAGGAACTATATAAAGTCCTGGGTGGTCCAAGCAAACTGCGTACTAACACTTAAACGTGTCTAAATCAGGCTGCAAATTTGAACACAGTGTACCCAGAATGTTCTAGTGGATGGGTCTTACTGCTAACAGGAACAATGATATCAAGATTCTTTGCTTCACAACTTAAAAGGACCAAGTTTACATATTCTAGATTTCCTGAAGTTTGTGTTTTCAAAATCCCTCTACTTTTTTATACTCTAAGCTATTGAGTTCTGAGTGTCTAATCTATCTTGTGATACAATTTTATAGATGGAAGATCTTAACTATTTCTTGTTATTAGATCTTTTTTTATTTTTTAATTCTTTGACACTTTAATGCACAAATACAATGAATTTATGTGTTTTTACCCCTTATTCTTCAGCCTCACCTTTTCCAATCCCACTTCATTTATTTTTCATTCTAGGCAATATCCCTCCTACTTTCACATCTTTTTATATGAGCAACCCACTAGGATTCATCTGAAATGTGTGTGCTGGCAAGTACCTGAATACTTGCTGACCATACATGACTTATAAGTACAGTTAAATCATTATATTAAAAATGCTCCATGCTCTTGTCTGGCATTAACTTTAAATAGTATCTCAGGTGTAGTAATTCCCCTGATTATCCCTTGATCATAGAGAAATGTTGACAAAACAATTATTGTGTAGGTCATGATAGAAATGAACATTACTGGAGTTCTTGGGTGCAGCAATCCTGCCATGATCAGAAGATAACTGTCTGGCAGCATACCTCCACATCCTCAGACTCTTACATTCTTACCATAAGGATCCCTAAATTTTGGAATTGGGGGGTGGATTTTTATGTCAGTTTACAACTGAGCACTCCATAGTCATCTTCTCTGTATTTTGACTACTTGTGTGTCATTGTTGGAAACAGGGTGTCAACTTGACAGTTGAGGGTTTGATCTCTTGGCACATTTGTAGAGAATTAATGGTTAAGCTGAGCCCAGAGCAAGTCTTTAGATGATTGTCTAGCTGATGGGAGGAGGACCCAGTCTATGGTGGGTGAGATTAAGCCATGGAATAAAAGACGGAAAGCTGGTTGAGGGAGTTGGCATCCTTGTGTATACTTGGCCAGACATGCTGGTCTGTCAAGTAAGGATCATCCCTCTCTCAGCCATTATGTAGAGATGGTGTGGCCAGTTCCCTCTGCCCTGGTGTTGGTGCATGCTCTCCTGTCAAGCTGGACTGACAACAGTAACTGGACTGTCATAAGAAAATAAACTCCTTGTTCCCTTAAGCTGTTTCATGATCATTTATCAGCAGCCATGCAGACAAACTGCCACACTGTGGCTCTCTGCATTACGCATCTACCATTGTAATAGGATTTCTCTTGGTAGAGTGGAGAGTTTCTCTAATTTATGTGTATAATGATAAGTATTCAGGTTTGGTGAAACAACTCAATAGGTAAGACATTTTGCATACAATCTTTAGAGGATCCAAATAGGATTTTGGAAAATATCCCTTAGGATGCATCCATCCTATGTGTATGGTGATACCTTTAAACATTTCACATTATGTGACCTCATGATAGCATCTGGATGAATGTTTGAGGACCCAGTGATTGACCACTTGTCTTAGTGAGAAAGAAAGAATCCTTTTGCCCATGAATAAGTGTATTATCTTGGTGCATTTCAAAAAAAATTACTTGATTCTCAACATTCATTCTGTTTCTGTTGCTAATATACTGTGGAACATATGGATTTCTATCTGTGAAGAAGACTGAGAAGGAGCTCAATTTTCTCCTTCTCTGCTAACAGCTTTACAGGCAGGGGAAATGAAGTGTTGTCCATCAGCTCTAGGCAGGCTTCCTCTGGGACTGCTCAGAAATGAGACCTCTTTGTTTAGGGAGTAGGGAATATAAGGCAGGCTTTGTTTCATTTACCTTGATAATTAGAGACTTATTTCATTTAAAGTTGTGAAGAGATTTATAAGATATTCTTAGATAATGAATATTGGTGAAACCCAAACTACAAAACATGTAGCTTGAGAACTTGTCTGGTATTTTCCTCTTACACCATTTGAGTCACTCTTTCTTTTATATCAGCCAAAGGAAACTGAATTTCCTTATTCAAATCAGTGAGTGATATGACCACACCCAGTGGACAAGTCTCAAGTCTGGGGGTCTGGGTTGAGAACACACATTGGCCCCCCTGTGGTGACCCGTGTCTAACCCTGAAAAGGAACTTCAATCTTCATGTTTCATCCAGGGCACTTGGGATATTGTAACAGAATTTTTGGAATATAATTAATTAGAATTCCAATTAGAATTGAATGTTGGGAAATGTGTTGATGTTTGCACCAGGAGGTTAGGCTGAGAGCAGATGGATTCCCCACTCTTCCAGCATAGATTATCCACCATTGACACTTTCCAAATTGGTTTTCCTTGCTTTTTTGCCAGCCTTTTGGAGTCAGACTAGAAAGTTCCAGCGACACCTCCACCCCTCCCATCTGACTGCCAGATTTCTATGTGCAGAATCTTTACTGTTCATACATAGAACATAGTAATTAAGAATAAAATGATGACTCTTAACTGGCTGAGAGAGCAAACTGCTGTAATGTGACTGGTGACGTTACTAAAGTCTTTGAAGATGACCTAATCAATATGTGGGTTTCACTTGGAACTCCAGTGGCTCCCTAAGAACCAGATGGGTTTTCTTTTTCCAAGCTCTCTAAGGGAGGAGACTGTGTAATGTCAGGTAGCAACCTGCTTTTCTGAGATTAATGAGGGACATCTAATAGACTGTTCTTTTCAGATGCACCTAAAAATAGTGAAATGTTGCTTCTGAGAACACTGATGCCTATAGCAACAATTTATCTGAGATCTCCATTCTGACATTTACCTTGAGGATAATGCCTCAACTCTACACTCCATATAGAGCTTGCAACTGTCTCTTGCTCTTTTCTTCTTTAAATATGTCAAGGAAAAAAAAGAAGAAACCATGTAAAAGGAAAATTGGCAAACATTTTCTGTGTCAATAATGAAAACAAGATCAGAAAGACAGTCCCACAGTGAATACAAACCTTGAATATAAAGCACGTTATATCTGAAAAGCCTCAGATTTCAATGGCACAATGACATAAGTGTCTCTATAATGGATCCTAAGCCGATGATATCAGGGGACAAAAAGATATTTGAGGAAACAGTAATACATGAGAGAAAATCGGGACATGTCATGCTCAGTAGCAACTGGAAGAATGCTCTCAGGGAGGGAGCCCTTTCCCCTCTCTTTGTTTCCCCCTCCTCTAACTCAACATTGAATTAAAATGAAAGAAAGGGAAATATTTTTTTTCCTCTCAGCAGAAAATGTCATGAAAATGTCAGAGTTCTTCCTATGTGATCGCATCTCTCTTTAACGTAGATAGCTGCAAATCACGGAAACACTAATGATGTTGGAAAATACTGATTTCCAGTCAAGTCATCCATCCTCTTCCATGTGACCAGGACTCATAGCTTTGGAAAGATGTTTGAGACTATTGGAATTTCATGAACTGGCCCTTAAATTTTAAAGATTTTTGACAAATTTATATAAGTTTGTCTGTCTTGCCCTGGGAACACATTTTTTTAGGTCTCGTTATAGCCCAGAATTTCCTTGTGACTTTAGTACACTTGAAATTCTCACAATTCAAGGTGAAGGGAATGTCCCTTTTGGAAAGGACATTCACAGAGGCTACACACCATGACGATCTGTGAAGCTGTTTCCTGGCCTTAGGCAGAACTGTTCTCATGTCATGCAGATTTCATCTCCTCAGTCTTTAGAGAAAAGATCCCATTATGTTGATAGTTACCAGAATCCTCATAATGGGCTTCTTAATAAGATGCTACTTTATCCTTGCAACAGAATAATGAAGTAGGCTTTTATATAATGATATAAGTTTATTTTATTTTATTTAAGAAAGTCTGTGTGTGTGTGTGTGTGTGTGTGTGTGTGTGTGTGTGTGTAAGAAAGGGCTTTTGAGTGCTGATTGCACCTAAGGTGACTGCAGGGAATCACCCTGGATTGTTCTACTTCCTTATTGCTTTTTCTCTGAGGTTTCCCAGGCTCCACTTTCGAGGGCTGGAAGTACAAGTTACCACCATTTCTTGTTCAGCCTTTTAATGTAGGATTTGGAATCTGAACTCAGGTCCTTTTTTCTTTCGAGGCATAGGTTGCAAGAGCCACCTCTTTATCCCCACAAGTTTGTTCTAAGAAACACACCAATTTGAGAGCTACTTGGGATGAGTTACACAGATTATTAAGGGAACCCCTGCTTTGCAACTGCAAAAAAATAGCAAAGGTGGTAGGACAAGTATGTATAGAGTTGGTGAGGAGATTAGAATTAGAAGTCAAGCTTCTGTTGATGGTAAATATGGATTTTATATAGGACAAGTATTAATTTATAAAATATATGATATAAAATATAGTATAAAATATTTGTAAACAATTTTAGAACTTCAGTGGTACTGTAAAGAAAAAAAACAGATTTATGTGTACTACACACTCAGATTCCCAGCATTAGCACTCTCCTTAATCATGGTTTATAGGCCAAAATCAAGAACCTGGCCCTGCTGAAGTTAGTAATACTCCAGATTTTACTAGTAGGTTTTTTTTTTCCTTGTGGCATAATTCAGACTACGACATTACAGAGTACTAATAGCTGAGTGTTCATGTGCCCATTAGCCCTTGATAGTGATCTTGGAAGAATTCTGTGAAGGTCTTCAGAGAGATTGAGGGAGATGTGGTAAGATGTGACAGGAAGTAACATTTGAAGGAAAAAAAAAAAATGTTCACCTGCCTGTGACCCAAATGGGAATATATTATTTAATTGACCAATACATTTGCATTATAGAGAAGAAAAGAAATAATAACCATCTATGGAATATTAAATAAATACTTAGTATTGATAAAACCAAAATACTCTGGGTACTCAGAAGCAGCCCATCTGTCCATAAGTTTATTATTTTATAGAATGCAAGCTACAACACCAGAGAATTTAAAATATAGACAGACAAAATGCTAAAAAAAGTTGCAAAACAATGTTTAAAGTGAAAGGTCATGAAAAATAATTATATTAATAACTGGAAAGTAGGAATGTAGGATAGACAGTATCTGACTCTAAGCAGGGAAAGAAAAATAAAACAGCCTATTTTTGGAGGTAGTAAGGATCTGTAAAGGAAGATGTATAAAGGTGATTTGGAAAAGACCAGAAGTAAGCTGAGACTGAATTGAAAGCTCTAAATACCAGCTAAGCTAATGATTTTTTTTCAATAGGCAAGGGTTTGCCTGAACAAAATTCTACTCAGTGGATTTCAGGATTAGGCTCAGGTCCTCTGTAGGTGAATCTGGAAGAATGTCATATAGATTAGAGAGAGAAAAAAGGCTGCAGAAAAAAAACATTAAAAGTGATACAAAAACTTTAAGTAGTAATGTTGAAGGCACTCATCCTTCATGCTCTTAATTTTCATGCTAATTAAGAACACAAAAAACCTGAAAAAAGTGTGAATGAGCAATGCTCAAGCTTTCAATAAGGTAGTGCATGCTGATAGATAAAGATGGGACCAAAAGAGAACAACAAACATTACCAAACCACTTTAGAAAGCCTTTAGTGATGGCATATGCCATTTCAAAGTCTAGTCACTATAGTTTTTTTTTTCTGCTCACACAAACTTAACAGGTACAACAGTCCCCTCCCTCCCTCCACCTCCCCCTACCCTCCTGCTCCCCCTCCCCTCCCCCTCCCTCCTCATCCCCCAGTGCCTCCCCCCAATCCCGGGAGCATCCTTTAATGTGCATGCCAAACTCTCCTCTGGGTCTTCCTCTCTGATGATGTACAAGGACCCAGTGGCATTTCCCAGAACCCTTTCCTGTGTTCCTCTTAAGCATAGGAACACTACTGTGGCTGTCAATCCCTTGCCTTCAAGGATCCTAGTGCCTTTAGTCAGTGCTAGACTTTGTGGGGTCAATAATGTGTTGGACATAGCACAGGTCATGCAAAGTCCTATTATGATTGCTTTGGCCCTAACTTGTGTGGAGTATCTTGCATATCATTACTCTAACTCTCTCTTATAGTTTTGATTTCCTATGTCAACCTCACTCCATATTCCCATGTATAGTTTCTCACTCCGTTTATTGCATTGGAGATAAGTTCCAGTATGCCCAGGAAATAACTGAAACCATGAATTGTTCCTAACTCAGTATGTACTTTTTTGGTCTTATATAAATATACTTATGATAAAGCTAGATATGTTAGTTCGGCACAAGGCAAGATGAAAGCACTAAAAATAAAACAGGACAATTAGGGTGATATATTGTAATAAAAGTTACCTGGATATTTGTCATCTACCTGTATTTCTCCTTGTGTGGATGCAACTGGATACACTGTCTTCTTGATGAGATGATACATAATGACAGCCTAAACATTCATTACATTCTACATTTACCTTTTTTGTAGCTTGTGGTACAGCAGCAATAATTGCTCAAACTTTGACGGGGAAGATGGCTTAACCTTTGGAGCCCATACCACACAAGCTGAGGGACCAGGGTTTGAATCCCCAGATCCTACATGAAATGTCAGACAACATGGTAGTTAGCCTGCGATTTCTCTTCCAGGAGGGAAAGTATAGAAATCCCCTGAGTATGCTGGCTATACTTGTCCTAGGTTTATGGACTCAGTCTCAAAACATTAAGTTGGAAAAGAGATTAGGATGATTCCTAATATCACCCTTGGATCTCCACAACCTTGCATACCCTTGTATGTGTGTGAAACATGAATATCGGCATGCATGTGCCCATACACACATACAAATTAAAAGAAAGAAAATAGCAAAAATGTTATATTTGCTGTTGTTCGTCTTCCTAATTTAAGATAACAGATTCATTCTTCTAATGGTTCTCCACAGCCTTGACTTATGATTCTTTTTTTTATTAATACATTTTAATTATTTCTGCTCATACAAACTTAATAGGTAGACCAGTTCCCTCCCTCCCTCCTCCTCCCCCCAAACTCCCTGCTCCCCCTCCCCTCCCCTGCTCATACAAACTTAATAGGTAGACCAGTTCCCTCCCTCCCTTCCTCCTCCCCCCAAACTCCCTGCTCCCCCTCCCCATCCTCCAGTGCCTCCCCCCCAATTCCCAGAGAGTCCTTTATTGTATATGCCTCTCCGATGACGTCCAAGGACCCAGTGGCATTTCCCTGAATGCTTTCTCGTGTTCCCCTTAAGCATACGAACACTACTGTGGCTGTCAATCTCTTGCCTCCAAGGATCTTGGTGCCTTTAGCTGATGCTAGACTTTGTGAGGTAAATAGTGTGTTGGACATTGCGCAGGGCATGCAAAGTACTATTATGATTGCTTCAGCCCTAACTAGTGTGGAGAATCTTGCAAATCATTGCTCCTCCCATCCTTGTGCTCTTACAATCTTACTGCCCCCTCTTCCGCAAATGTCCCTGAGCTTCAGGATGGGGAGAGATTAGACTGGCCTAGTTCTATGTGGTTGATATAGAGTCACTGAAGTTCTGGATTGTGGTTTGTTGATTTTCTTTTGCAGTTTTGCTGCTCCTGCAATGCTGTTCACTCCATCCTGACGGGCACTGTATGTCACCCCCCTGGTCAGAGACAAAAAGCTGTTAAACTGGAGTCTTGTTATAATAGCACATTCAAGGGTAGATGTAATAAAAGTAGGAAACCTCAGTGAGGGAGGGGTCAATCACCCATTTGCAAAATGATTACTTTTTAATCTGCCAGACTTTATGCCCTCCCCTTCTGTTGGGATCATACCACCTTAGTTGTAAATGATCAGGAACGAATGTCTGTGAAATTAACCAGGTGTCACATTACTTACTTGCATTCCTTGGAGGCCGATTTTCTCTAATGTAACATGGTCCCCTCTCTCCTTGTGTCTGGTGTGGCCCTCCAACCCCATCCCTCCTGTTCACAATCCTTGCAATTACTGTATTACATATGTTTACGTTTGAGTGTCTCAATGTAGGCTGGGTGAGTTTGGTACTAGGAGCCACCTATTAGTGAGCACATACGGCACTTAATTTTATGGGTTTGGGATACTTCACTTAATATAATTGTTTCTAATGACATCCATTTCCCGGCAAATTCCAGTAATTCACCATTTTTGATGGCTGAGTAGTACTCCATTGTATAGATGTACCACAGTTTCCTTATCCACTCGTCAACTGTTGGACATTTGGGTTGATTCCATGACTTTGCTATTGTAAACAGTGCTGCTATAAACATGGTTGTGCTTGTGCTATTGAGGTGAACCTCTGCTGCATGGGGGGTTATTCCCAAAAGTAGGATAACAGGGTCATATGGCATTTCAATCTTTAATTTCTTTAAGAATCTCCATGATTCTTTTTCTATCCTAATTAAGCCAATAAATGCAGTTATTCATTTTGAAAAATAACAGTCCCTAACTTCTTTTTGTCATATATACTGGCAAGAGTTGCTGGACTAGCAGCATTGCTGGACTGCAGCAGTTGAGGAACAGAGGGATAAAGAATGAGGTGTGTGTGTTTCTACGTTTTATAAGAAGTGTAAAGCATGCTGAACTAAAAAGTGACCTGAGTCCCTGGGCAGAATGTTGCGGGATGAATTACTCAGCATGACATGCCACTTAAGCTAGAAACTGTTTATTTCTGGAAATTTTCATTTCATACTTTCAGAGAGTGTTGATCTCAGGGTACATTAACATTGCAGGAAATCAAACTGTAGACAAGGAAGACTATGATAACTCTATCTTGAAAATTTTTTTGTTTATATAATTCTCTTGTAATCCAGTTTTAAGAGGAAATAATCTTCTTTTTTTTTATATTACCTTTTGTTTGATTTCTATTTTTGACCTTATTTGAAAAAGTACTGTGGAGAAATAGGGACATTTTTATTTTCTTATGAGTAAAAAAAGCATAACAAGTGTAAGTAGTGGTACAGTTTGTCTATCAATGAAGCATGAAAGGAAGCTAATTTTACTTACTATTTTAGGCAATTTTCAATTGCAAGGTTTAATGGACTTGGTTTTGAAAAGCTGCCTGCCAAATCAAGGTAACTTCTTGCTCATTTCATCAGTTTCTACATAGCCTAAAGCCTTGCTTAAAGGTATAACAAAAACTTAAAGTGAGAAATTTTATTTTATTGAAGTAAAAACTAGGCAATGCATAAGAAGAGGAATCATAAGGAGGTAATCTCAATTGTTATGTTGAATATAATATTGTGCCAAATATTTTACACTAAAAGTCTTTTTGACATGAAAGTACCAATCTTGGAATTACAATAAATGTGTGAATGAATATCATCATCAAACTTATCCCTGCTTAAAGGGATGCTCCTCTCACCTCTATTAGAGACTTCAACAAAAGAAACTTTACAAGCCAGAGTTTGACCTCCTGCCAATGAAAACTTACTTTCTGTTTTTTTTTTAATTTTTTTTTATTTATTCAATTGTGCATGTATGTGTGTGTATGTGTAGCAGGCTGCCCCCACTTTTGCCTGGCGTCTATACGTGGGGTCTAGGATTCGAACTCAGGACCTTCCGCCTGCAAGGCAGAGGCTTAACCCCTGAGCCACCTCTCCAGTCCCAACTTTCTGGGTTTTTTTATTTTATTTTATTTTTATTTTTATTTTTTTAAATTTTTTATTATTATTATTTATTCATGTGTGCTCATGTGCGTGTGTATGTTCGCGTGTGTGTGTGCGCGCGTGTGTGTGTGTGTGTGTATGTGTAGAACCACGGACGAATTCGTGAACCACCGTGGACGCCTCCACCTCCTTCCGCCAGGGGATTCACAGGCTCCGCCCTACCAGGACCAGAAGCGCAGGCCGCCCCCGCTTCCGCCTGGCGTCTATACGTGGGATCTGGGATCCGAACTCAGGACCTTCCTCCTGCAAGGCGGAGGCTTAACCCCTGAGCCACCTCTCCAGCCCCAAATTTCTGGTTTTTAAATGTTGGTCACAGAGTTGGGAAAATGGTTCAGTAGTTAAAGCCTTTGCCTCAAAAGCAAAATGATCCAAATTTGCTTCCCCAGATCTCACATATTGCTCGGTGGATACAGATGCAGCCCGTAATTTCAGCCTTGTAAATTGGAGCCAGAGCAAAGCAATAAGGATTTCGAGCAATCCAAGATGATTTCTGTTGTCATCCTTAGGCCTCAACGGGTACACCATGCTCTCTTGTACACATACCCTCATACACTTATATATAACCCACATGCAAAGCATGTATACACACATACACATTTTGAAAAATAATAAACCATGGTCACAATCTTCATGATTATAGAAGAGATAATGTAGAATAAATTACATCCTCCTGAATAGCTTCTTTCATGGCTGATGACTCTAATCTTTAGTAGAAATGTAACAGTATTATATTTCATTAAAAACTCCCCAACTAAAACCCATTTGTTCTAATATCTCTTTTGGATATATTCAGATATGTTCAATAATAAACCCCAAAACTCTGCAACAATATTATAAAAGTTTCATTAGCTTAGTGGGTCATCTTTGAAAACTACACAGCACTGCATTCAACCACTGATCAAGTGTTAAAGTTTCTTTTCCCTCACAATTCTGGTCGTCTTTCATGCAATGAGCCTTAGTTTCTTAGGTATCATGCAAGAATTCAGTGCTCAGAAATAGTCTACTTCCCCACTGTATTCTAATGTAATTTAGACTTTTGGTTGTGACTTATTTACAACAGCTATTAATTTAGCTTCTCTTTTCAGAGGCTCCCTCAGACTTTTAATTAAGAAACATTTTAGGTCAACAAATTCTCTGGAAAGCTTTCATTTTGACTGCGTCAAGACAACCTTCTGTGGTTATATTTGTCCAGTTGATTATCTTTGAATCTGAAAGTAAGTAGCTGTGGTGGTTTACTGTTTCTATTTCATCCTTTGGTTTATTGTTTCCATAGATTGAAAGATATTCTTGGTAACTTCATTTAGCACAGATGTGTTTGAAAATTGCATTGAGAATCCATAGAAAGTATTCTCATCTCTATTGTGCATATCAGATGTTCATGCTAGATTTCATGTTTTTGTCACTTGCCAATGTTCATGCTAGACTTCATGTCTTTGCCACTTGCCATGTATATTACTTGAATTGAAATACACCTAAGGATAGAACTCCATGTTGCTTCAGTAGACAACTGATACTTTTGGTAGAGTGGAGAGAACCTTTAGAGGCTTACTTTTCAGTGGCAACTTTTGATCTTACAGAGGTTAAACTATTTCCCCCTTAAATTTGGGAATCCTATTTATCAATATTCTTTGGTTGCATATGTCAACTACTTATGAATCCAATCTATTGCATTAGTTTTTTCACAATTTTAAGCTACAAACCATTGCCAAATATCTTTCAAAATTCAGAATTTATATTGCATTTGGATTTTTCTGATGCAGTTTTTTATGAATTATTATGCTTATAACAATCTGTGTTTCAAAAGACAGAAATTACACATGCATTAATCTTCTCTATGAAAATCTAGTCCCGCAGTCCATCCAACCTTCTCTTCAATAATTTTCATCCATTGCAAGAAGGGATTCATCATTGCTGCTGTGTTGAGGGGTAGACAGATCCCATCATATGCTGATACCTTAGACTTGGATATTAAATTCTTTCTTACTATGTTAGTGGGAAAGATTTAAGAAATATGAATGCTTGGGTTGAAGGGCTGCGTCTCTGTAGAACTGCAGAAGCAACTGGAAGAGCCTTACAGTCTTCATCAAAATAGACATGAAGAAGCCAAGAACCCTATTTCTATTCAAGTGCACCAATTAGCTAAATGACTGAGGCATGTCAAATGCTGTCTCTCAATTCACGGGCCAGAAAAATATCTGGATTTGGAGAGTGAATTTATTTCTGGTTCATTCCTAGCAGAGTTTTATGACTCGGGGCAGAATTTTCACCTCTCAAATATGTTCTCTCCTCTGTGAAGGAGGAAACTGGAAAGCTAGGATCAAAGTGTTCAGCTCCAACTTTCTGTTAATCAGAGGAGGGGGAAAGGGATCTTCATTTACTGGAGAGACTGATTGGTTGAAATCTCATTGGTATTGCTGCAGAAGAGAGCTTATCACAGAAGTTTTGAGATTCTGGCTCTGTAATAACCAAAGTATGATGGCTATTTTTAAATTAGCTCATCTGCAGGAGTAATAAAATGGCTTCTTAGTAAAACTTCCATCAGCCTATCTAAGGTTTCTTAAAGAAGAGAACCACAACAATTTTTTAGTGAAGAGAAATTTCTCCCCCTGACACATACACACACTTTTTTGCCTGAGATGGCTTTTTTTTTTTTTTTTGGCAGTCATTTTATTCTTATGCTCTATCCCTTTATTTGAACTTCTGATTCACTCTTCAGTCAAAGTCAGCTAAAGTTAACTTAGTCATATTAATTCCCGCCCTTTAGAGTGTTTCCCTTTTTAAATTGAGAAAGAATGCACATGATGTTGTAATTTACAAATTAAAAGAAACAACAGTTCTGGTACCGTCATAAGGTGCTTCATGGAAAAGTTTCTACTGCAGAAATGCATAAACCTGGAATTCTTCTCACCCTCGCTGGGCTGTTTTTATGATTGTAGGCCACAAGTCTAGATGATCACCTGGAGAAACAGCCACGGAACCCAAAGACCCCAGTGCAAACCTCCAGCCTTGTAGACTACAGGTCTGTTAGAGGAGGTTTTTCAGATATGCTTGGTGTCTGCCAATGCCCTCAGGATCTCACAAAGGCAGCATTAAATGCTGCCTCTTCTTGTGGTTATTTCACATGGCTAATGTGTTTAGACACTCTGGTGGTCCTAGCACTGGAAAACCAGCAAACTGAATTAATCGATCTACTTCCGATGGGATTGTCCTGTGCAAATAGGTACTGCCACAGCACACTGTGAGCTGCTTAGCCCTTCCACGTAAGATAACTGCGCTGTAATGAAACTGAATTTGAAAAAGGAATTAGAATTCTGCATCTGAAGATGGCCCAAGAAGAAGGCAGTAGTAGAGTTTGAGTCCCTCGAGGGCTCATTAGTTGAAAATTAAGTGAGGAAATCTTGCCTTCTTTCCTCCCTTCCATTCCTCCACTCATAGAACTTCAGTCTTCCGCAAGCAAAGCTTTCAGCCTCACTCCAGTGTGTATACTGTGCTTCCAGGTATGGCCACAAACAGTGCAGTGGAATAACTGGAAAAGGGACTACACTTTGGCAAAAGAAATCATGCTGACCACTTTGGAGGAAAAAAGACATTTGCTCTTACACATCAGCATCTGCTTACTAGGGCTCCAGGTCCCCCATGGCCATTTATTTCCATCTGGACACAAATCAGAGTTACTCACAGATCTCTCTGCTTTTGGTCAAGGTTGTCTCGGAGCTGATAATGACACTATCTGAGACTTTCTTACACCTTTCTTCTGAAGAGATACCTGAGTACCATGTTATAGATCCAGCGCATTGATACAATAGTGAAAAATGGCTCTCCTAGGAAGGCATGCAATCCCAAACCTTGAAATTTTTGATTTACAGAGGAATGTATATTATTTACATTTTATTTGCTTTCCCTTTTCTCTTATCCTTTGCAAATAATAAAAATTCAGCTCTCATAAAGGAGGCAGAAAAAGATTAAAAGAGGATTTAGTCAGCAAAAAGAAAAATGTCAGTAACTGGGTATATGTAAGATAAAATCCATCTTTAAATATAAAAACTCAGAGTTCAGAATCATCCCCTTCTCAATATGTTTTCCATTCTTATTTTCTCCTACTATGCCCCAAAAATTCCCAATGGAAATGTATATGATCATGAAAACAGTTTCTATGTTTCATTTCAAAGAAAAATACACAACAGCAGAGAGGCATGCGAGAGTTACTGGATTAAGTAAATGGCTCAAATTAGGAGTTTATGTAAAAGTGTTAAAGCATAGATTTCCATGCCACCCCCAAATTATCATGCTAAGCACAGTAGATTCTGAGAGTCTTCATTTTTATTAAGACCACAGGTGACATTCATGCTACTAAGTAGTTGTAAGTCAAAGAAAAATCAAAAATATTCCAGGCCAATATAGGATTGGGGACTGAGGAAGAAGAAACAGAAGTGGTCTGTACATCTCCTTAGGTAAAAGTAAAGGGAAATTCAATCTGTGAAAGGATGATTCAGAGAACTTTCTTTCCCTTTAAAATTACACCATTTTTCCATCATAGCAAAAGGAGCCTTAGGATGCCTATAATAGCTCGGATGCTTTCCTTTTAAAGACATACGGCTGGGAAAGACTAGAGTTTGACATTTGCATTATCAGGAGATCTCCTTTCTTAATTGTTTTTTTATGCAGATGGAAAAGGAAGGATTAAAATCCTCCATTTATTTCTTTCTTTGTTTTGCTCTTCTAACAGGCAACAAACAGACCTTTCATGTTGTCTTGTGTAGTTTTAATCTCATTACATACTTTCTGTGTGACTAATGTCTTAAACTAACAACTCATAACGGGATTACATAGTTTGGCTCATTTCCCACATTGTTCCACACAAGGTTATTCAAAGGTAATCCTTTGCATAATGTTTTTGCCTCTTGTGTTCTGTCTTCACATATCTCCATTCAGGTTCTGCCTTTCTTTTTTTTTTTTTTTTTTTTCCTTTTAACATCAATATGAAGCCATTTGCTATAAAAAGGGACCAGAGAGATAGCTCAGGGGGCAAAATGTTCAAAAATCCAGTGACATGAGGTCAATCCCCAGAAACCTACATGGTGGAAGGAGAAAAATCCTCTGACTTCTACACATGCATCAATACATGTGGAGGTTCTCTCTCTCTTTCTTTTCTCTCTGTGAGTGTGTATTTGTGTCTCATAAATAAAATATTTTCAAAATTTAAAAACATGTAAATATATATTTTCTATTGCAAAAGTCAGTCTCTCTGTCTCTCTTTCTCTCTCTCCCTTCTTTTCCCTCTTTCTATTTGCCTGGATTGCTTTAAAGCTTATTATAAGGTCAGCAAGGATTTAGACATTAATCAGCAATGCACATGTGTGTACTGAATACACAAAGAAAGAGGTTTATGACAAGAGAGCCAAACATGGTGCTTTTCTTTTAAATCTCCCATCCCCCCACCCATGCAATGGCTTCAACATAAATGTCAGTCACCAATTCTTCTGTGTGGAAAGAACCCAACATATACCCAGACAACAAATCACACAGATGAGATCTTTCAATGAAACATTTTCTCAGAGGTACTTCGTTAACTGAGTACATCTTCAGAAAGTGAAATAAATTATATTAATCACAGGTTAGCAACATACAATTAAAATTATATATTTGAATTAACCCAAAGAAAAACATCCAAGTATGAATGAATTCTGCATTGCATTCACCTTCTGCAATGGTATGAGAAAAATACTTTTTTGTTATAGTGGTGCATTTTATTTCAAAAGAGAGAGATGAGAGACATTACATTCCAGTTATGTTACTGAGAAATGGAAAAAAAAAAAGAAATGGATACAGCTTTGCAATTTTTAAAATTTTTTTCTAGTTTTACAAGCACAGTGAGTGGTCATCTCTGCCCCTCCACCATCCTCCTCCCTCCTTTCCTTCTACCCTTCCCACCTTATCCCCCTTCATCAATTCATCCCACCATCCCTTCCCGTCCTCCAGCCTGCCTCCTTCCATGGTCCCCAGGGTTCTCTTTGGACTTTCTGCTCCAGTAGGGGCCTAGATGTCTGTGGCAGATCAAGTGGCCCTTCCTTGGGCAGACCCACTGACAGGGAAATTCCCTTCCACCTGTCTAAACCTAACCCCTGAGGTTCCCATTCTTTGCAGTTATTTCTCTTGACATATTCTCTCTTCGATGCCAGAGTTATTGATATATCAGTTACAGTGCAGGTCTGGTGAGGACAAGTCTTCTAGTAGTGGATTTCTGGATGCACCAGCCATTCCTCGAGTGGAATGTCTTGGTCATTGGTAGACCT
Organism: Typhlomys cinereus; assembly: GCA_023101885.1. Classification (NCBI taxonomy): domain Eukaryota; kingdom Metazoa; phylum Chordata; class Mammalia; order Rodentia; family Platacanthomyidae; genus Typhlomys; species Typhlomys cinereus. Next base: position 10,627,425 of record JALPQD010000014.1, read on the forward strand.
CTCTATCTTTAGGCTCTTAAAATCTTACCACTCTCTTCTGAGCTTCAGCAATTTTATAGTAAAGAATGTCCATGTTTGGTTATCTGGGTTTTTTTGTGATGGAAGCATATTTTCTCATTAAAGTATGTGAGGTATATTATCTTTTATTTCCCAAATTCTTTTTTGCATTAAAATTCATGTGAGTACACTTGAGAATCAGAAACTAGCTAAAATTTTCAGTAGTATTATAATCATTTATGTGATATGGTGACTAAATTACATGTTACTGAATTGCTAAATTATGAACACTTTCCTCAAAATGATACAATATTGGAGCAAGAAGCAATGTTAATGGGCCCTAGAAAACTAATGTGAATTAATGTAAACAATCACCTGTTGAACTCCTGCCTTGTAGCATTGACTGTGTTGAGTCTCAAAGCAATGTGCTATATATCTCCTTAAAGAAGCAATACTTAAAAGCAGAGCTAGCTTAACTGATGGACAGATGCAAAGTAGCCATGTACTGAAGGAAGGAATGTGTGAGTTCAGAGAAGGAAGAAGAGTGAGGGAAGGAATGCTTTTGAATGATTTTTCTGAATTGTTTAGATTGTGGGAAAGAGTCATGGCTTTACAGAGATATGGTGTATTCATTCATTGACTGGAGGAAGGTAATTCAGCTCTGTGTATGCTTCTCACATTCTGTCCTTCTGTTCCGGCAATACAAAATATGCTTCCTGTCTCTGTAAAGGTCAATTCTACTTGTTAGTGGCAAAGACAAGTGCCTGTCTTTCCTGATAACGCCTAGAATTCACACTCCTCCTTTTCTACTTCATTAATTTCTCTTCCTCTTCTCCATCAGCATGGCCACATGCTTTGGCATTATCTGTTCCAAGGTAAATAAACAGCTAAACCACCTCTTAACTAAACTATAGACCTATAACAGAACTATAGACAATCTATTAATGCTGACTTCTAGCGACTATAAAACAATTTGATAGGGCCATCTTCAGCAGTCCTCCTTCCTCATGCCACATTCACCTTCAGGAAGTATTATGTTTATAGACAATTCCATCACAGCGGCTCATCAGTGATATGCATATGCTAATGCCATTGTCAGTTCTCTGGCCCAGTCCTGCCTTGGTTCCCATTACCTTTTAGTGCCACAATTACCTTCTTGGAAAACTTTTCCATGGCAGCCCTTCTCTGGGGCTCAGCTCCTCTACTCTCCCCGATCTGCCATCTAAGCAGGTGCATTTCCTAAATGCTGCAAAAAGAGCTTACTGTGACCTTCATTCCTTTCTGTTTATTGCACAATCTTGAATCTAGAGGATGTTTATCAACTTCAAGGAGTTCAGTGTCATTTCAAAACTGATGATAGACAACATGCTTCTCTTCATCTTGAAACTGATGATAGACAACGTTTCTCTACATCTTGAACCTTTCCCTTGCAGACTTTAAATTACCCAGCTATTTGATTGACGTCTCCATAAAGGTGACTAATCAATATCCTAAGAGGCTCTTAGTAGTGGCACAGGGCTGGGGACAGAAACTAGGCCTTCATGTGTGTTCGAAAAGATTTCTGACAGTGAATCACAATCTCAGGTACAGAAGAAAGTTTCATTATTTGAAAGACAAAATCTTGCTCTTGATTCTTGTCTTCTGTCTGTTCAGTTTCATAGTATATCCTGCACACTCTATCATAATAAAATACATTTTTTTAAATTTTTTTATTTATTCAATTGTGCGTGTATGCGTGTGTATGTATGTATGTATGTGTGTGTGTGTGTGTGTGTGTGTGTGTAGAACCACGGACGAATTCGGGAACCACCATGAACGCCTCCACCTCCTTGTTTACTCATCCCTGGGATTCACAGGCTCTGCCCTACCAGGACCAGAAATGCAGGCCGCCCCCACTTCCGCCTGGCGTCTATACGTGGGCCTAGGATCAGAACTCGGGACCTTTCACCTGCAAGGCAGAGGCTTAACCCCTGAGCCACCTCTCCAGCCCATAAAATACATTTAATACACACTCTTTCTGCATTTTTTCATGGTTTATCTGGTACAAGCAATTAACCATTTTCACGGAATGTTACATTAGACATTATTTGGTTAATCTCTCTCTCTCTCACTCACTGTCACTCTCACTCTCTCTTTCTCTTCCTCCCTCCCTCTTTCTGCTTCACTTCTAATCTTTACTCTATACCTGAGTAACTTTTGTAAAACCTGAATCTTCCATCCACATTCTTACAGCTTTTCATACAAAACTACATTGAAACCTGTTTTGTACCTTTACAAACTAATATTAACCATTCACTTTTCATCACTTTCCTACGAGGTCGTGTGTTCTCTTCTTGTTTCTTAGCTATTCCAAACTCTTTTACATTTTGGGGACCTTGTCTAGTAAGAACATCTTTGTCCATGCTTCTGTATTCTTATGCTTTCCTTTTTAACTCTTCCCTACTCAGTATTTTGGGATTACATTATCTCAATTATCCAGTATATTGATGTGTCTTTCATAGCACTTTTATAGCTCTGCATTTTCATTTATCTATTTTACAAAACCTCCCACCACCATTAAGGTCAACAAGAGTGAAGATATCCTACTCTTCTGGTTGTGAAGATGGAGTAACCCAGATGGTCAGCTACCACCAAGAGTAAATATGACCGTGCAGAGTTTGTGCTATGGAGGTGCAAGAGACATTATCATGGTCTGTAAATGACTGATGGTCAAGGGGTGAACTCACTGACCTCCATTTTCTTGAATGGCATAGTGAAACCAATGTCGCATACCAAGAGAACAAAGAACCAGCATGTCTTTTTGAATCAGGTTGGTCTGCTTTCATTGGGCACCTACATTTTCATGCTGCAGGAAACAACTATCTTGAAAATAACTGAGGTATCCTGCATAGCAATGCCAGCATTCTTACTCATTCCTGTTTCACAGTATGGAAGTGTTCCTGTTCCACATATTCCATACACTGTCTCTGGGTGTTCACTCTGCAGGGTGAAAAATGTCCTGAGATTGTCACTCCCTGCTTGTCTACGAATCTCAGCAATGTCCCAGAATCCTTCCTGTACATGCCCGTAGTTCCCATTTCCCCTTGCTTTCTTTCTGTGTTCTTTGGTATTTCATATAATTTGGATGTTCTGCCTTGTAAGTCATTTGATGTGCTGATATGACTTTCTTAGAAAAAGTGCCTTTAACCTTTCCAATTCATATTCTCCCTCCAAATTTGAGATTGCATCAACTGTAGAAATGGTTCACATGTTCCCTTTTGTTCTGAATTCTTCCAAAATTAGAACATTTCAATTAGGGTGACCTTACTGCTTCTTTTTTCCCTTTTCTTTTCAGGGAGCAGAATCTTCAAAAACTCTTTGCCTTGTCCTTATTAAATATTTAGCATGCTTAGAAACTTAGTTTTATTATGAAATCTCCAAACATAATTAAGACCTTAATCAGGAAAATAGTATGCTAACCAGCCATGTACAGGAGGATTCCTATCACAGTGTCTCTTGCATTGCAAGTACTATTTTAAGTATTATATTGCCTATATGACCATATTCAAAAATGAAATGAAATCTAGTAGAATGTTCATCTGTCCAGTTTCTCAATCAGGCTGTCTTTTCAAGAAGATGAAGAAGTTTAAATTAATCAGCCTTTGTAGGGATCCCACAGGACAGTAATAAGCAACCACAACCAAATGATGATTCTATAAGGGTGCCATGTCCAATGTTCCTTACAGCTGTTCTTGAAATAATGACTTTCCTATTTGCTGTGTAGTTCAACACTTATAATAATTAAAAGCTACCAAGTATTCATAGCCACATCATTTGATTCTGCCATTCAGGCTTCAAACACTGTGGTTGGTATGTTTTTTCTCTATTTTCAGTTGTATGTATGTTATGAGATGCATATTTGTATATGTTTGGATGCGGGTGGGCACACATGAGTATGACATGTATGTATACATGAGTGTGTGTGGGTACGTGTGGGTGTGTAGCCTGTGAGAAATATCAGGAATTATCTTCCACTTCTTGTCTACTTTTTTTTAGTGTGTCTCTGAACCCAGAACTGCCATGTAAGTAAGGCTAAACGGTTTGTCAACTTGCTTTGTGAATACTCATGCTATCACTTTTGGGGGTGGAATTAAACCAGGCATTTTACATAGAATCTGGTAATCTGAACTCTAGTAGTTTTGCTTGTAGTGAAAACTCTTAAATATTGACCCATGTCCTCAGCTCCTACAAATGGTATTTATTATTTCAAAAGAAAATTTTAGATTTTTTTTCTTTCTGTGGTTGCAAAACTTGGCAGAGAAATACAGAAATTATGAGCCTTAGTCAATAAAAGTGGATTTCAGACACCAACGTGGGGTAGGATTTAAAAATTATAAAAAGACTGAAAAGTGATAATATTTGTTTAACAAGTAAGAGAGAATATTTAATGAAATCTAGAAAAGATTGAAAGTAGCATGACTATCCAATGTTCTTTTGCAAATATAGGCAGATATCACTGAGATGAGATGATAGGGTTTGTGCAATCCCAGAGTTAATCTCATAGTTTTACCATCATAAGAGGAAAGAGCTACAGGTTTCTGAGTCAGATCCTTTATTGCTAGGACAATCCAGATGGGAAGTATTAAGAACAAAACTTCTGTCTTTCCACTTTGATTCCAGGCCGCAGCTCCTGAATGTTGCGTGAATGGCTTTATGTGGCTGAGTCCTATATTCCTTTTTAGAGAAGGGGCTAATGTTGTGTAAACATGAAGTTGAAGGTATGCTTATAAGTGAGAAAGCATGACATCAAGCATGTAAAATGATGATCCACAGTGTCAATCAGATGTGGGGTTGCTCAGCTGAAACGAAATGAAAGTGATGTTTATGGGCTTCCAGAGAGACTTTAATGAAGGTAGACTTGACTATAAATATCTGAGGACAGGTGTAATTCTTCCTGCTTTGTTAATTCCTACAGCATCTCTAGAGAGAAGCAGTAAGGAACTAGGATACATACAGAAGATGACAACCCTGAAAGATTAGCGAAATGTGGTGACTACCCAGTCTATGGCCAGTCAGCCCTGCTTAACTGTAAAAGTTGATCATTCTGAAATGTTCCAGATGATGGTTTTAGAAGCACTGTCTTGTTCAGGTAGTCCTGAGAAAAGTGTCTGAAACTTAGAAACCTTTTCTGTGTTCGGGCCTGTACCCTTAAGATGCTGCCCCTGGACCTGATAGTGTTTGACAGGTTGTAATGTTGCCCATTGAAGCAGGCGCTCCTCACAGCAAAACCTTGTTTCTCTTTCTACTTCTTCCAGAGATTAGGCTATCACTTTTTTATTTTGTGTGTGTGTATGTGTGTGTGTGTGTGTGTGTGTGTGTGTGTGTGTGTGTACCACAGGGGGGCACTGTGTGTGTCTGTGGAGGCCCAAGGGTGACTTTGGGAATCATCCTGGATTGCTTCTACCTCCTTCTTGCTTCGCTCTGGGATTTTCCAGGCTCTGCCCACCCCGGGCAGAAGTGCAGGCAATGGGAGGTTTGCCCCTGGTGTTTTCACATGGGATCTGGGATCTGAACTCAGGACCTTCTGCTTGCAAGACAGAGTCTCAATCCCTGAGGCATCTCTCCAGCCCTAGGCTATCACTTTTTAACGCATAATGAAAACCTCAATTGTCTACACAAGCCTGTTACATGAAGAGTGAATGATGCACTGGTTTTAATAAAATGTTTAAAAATAAATAAATTCAAGATAGGGGCACTGTTTTCTAAATATTGTGAAGTATTGCTAATGTGTAGTTGTTATTTAATTGTATGTTTACATTAAATATTCCCCATATTTACATGATAGCTACTGACATAACTAATAAAGACAGAGGGAACAAAAGCCAAAGAAGAAAAAGTAAAAGGGGAGGACACATGAATAACTGGAAATGAAATGGGTTATTTTAGCAAGAATTCTCCAAAATGGATATTTTCCTTATAAAAGCAACTTGGTGCTTAGACACTGATTTCTTCTTTGGCTTCTGGCCAGAAGACATTTTTGTATGATTTACCCATTTTGTTGCCATTTTGTTACTGATTTAAGGAGTATTAATTTGGGGGGATGCTCACTTTATTTTGGATGAAGCCTTCTTCTAAATCCCAAAATTGAGTATCTGAATAATCTCTGAGCAATAAGGAATCCGTTGGTGAACCAAACTTGTCTTTGTCATGGCCTTCAAGCTAGGGTTAGGGCATACTAATTTTTTCAGGCTGCTTTGTGGAAAAAATATGTTTGCTGACTTGTTTTTCAATTCAATGCAAATTAGTTTACACTTTGAAAATTTTCTGTCTTCTCACCTCCTTTGGGAAAATGTCCGATTGTATTGGTGGATCAAAGGAAGTATTTACTGAGGTCAAGTGCAATTTCAGATGTTTGTTAAATTGTCCTCAATCATTGAGAGATAATGTGACCATAATCTTCAGATAAAGAAAGCAGCCTGTAAGCTAGCTCATAAGCTTCTCTACCTTTAAAAGACTTTCTTTCCTGTCTAGGTTCTTTCCCCTATAGAATCTTCCACAAAGCCTCTTAAAAGAAGCTTCCATTCATCTTTCCAATGTCAGCTTCTACATCATTTCTTCAGAGTGATTCCTCTAAATTCCCAGTCTGCACTGGTCCTTATCAAATCTGATGACAGAGATGAGTTCTCTTGAGTAAATTTATGTTTGGAATTATACATTCATGAGAATGATATTGTCCAGATTTGTTTATGTTTTCTAAACTGAGTTCTAAGAAAATAGAGATTTTGTCCATTTTTGCTCATTATTTTGCATAAGTGCAAATTAGGAGCAACTAGCAAATGTGCTGGAAGAATAAATCTAAAGTTCTGAGTCTATAGTACACTGGACTTTCTAATGAAAACTGATTTGCATGAGGGATATGAGGAACCAAACAGAAGCTGCCTTTCATTGGAATGCCAAAGAAAGTTTTGTTTTGTTTTACAGTGAGCTGTTTGGCATTCACCCCAGAGAAGCTGAAATTCAGTTCCAGATTGGTAACTCTCTGGACATTTACAGGTAGCTGAATTTGAAGTCTGATACTATCATTACAGGATTTTTTCTCCTGTTACTCCACCATCTCTTCACTTGGTTTTAGAGATTGGACTCAGGTCCTTGTGCACGCTAGAGAGGGTCACTAAAACGTCAAGGTCCATTGGATCCTTCAAAATGTGATGAATTGTTTTCTGACATGGTAACTAATCCTTGGGATGAAGCTCTAATCCAGTAGTCTGGCCTCCTTGGCAGGCACTCCACTCTTTTATCCTAAATGAGCATTTCTCATTTCTCCAGGCACAAGTTTCTATGTTCCAGTCATGAACACGTGCTTTCATACTCTCTCATGTTCATTCTTCCCCTCGCTAATGAATTTAGAACAATTTTGAGTTTTTTCCCATTTTGTAGACTGTCCAATGTTCTTTACTTTGCTGCTGATACTTCTGAAATCATCTGACTGATTTCACTGCTACTTGTATCCCTGCGAAACACTGTGGCTCAATTGTCCTTTCCATTTCTAAAGTATAACTGAGATGAATCCCAGTTCACTTTCAGAAACTATATCTGCATTACAAAGTTTTCTTCATATCTGACCAAGAACTTCCTCAAGAATAATTCTATTTTTTAAAAAAATAGAAATTAATAATCTTTTCACCATTAAAATGAAATGTGTAAATGAAAAATATTGTATGTGCCACAATCAACATTTTCATTTTGTCTTAAGTTTTGTGTAGTTGGGTCTTTGAACACTAGCTCAAAGTTTGCCTTGTTAGAGACTCATCACTGGGAAGCATCCACCCTGCAGTTGCTAGATCTAGAAGCTTCTATTCTCTAATCTTTCAGATGTATGGCTAACACCAGTAGACACAGTAACTGCTAAGATAGCAGTAAAAAGATTAGATTAGCATTTAAGATAGTGAAATTCTTTTCCTTTCATTCTAAAGAAAAGCCAGCTGACCAAATCTGAGCAGAGAAAGAGAATTTGTCCACTTGACTTTGCCCCTAATTAGCTCTATAACCTCAGTCAAGCCTCCTTCCTTTCATAAGCCTTAATTTGCCCATCTGTAAAGTGATGGGGCAATCTTAAATTAATGCAAGCACTTCAGAGAGCCAAAGATCTTAAGGAAATGGATGAACCTGTGCATTCTTTGAAAGCAAATGAATCCTGCTTCATTTTCAACGATATTCAGCTTTTTCCCCACCAATTGTTAGATTCTGAAGAACATGAAATTTATGTTTAGAATGTTCTAATTCTCTCACATGATTCCAGTGAATAAAATAGTACCTCTACTTTAGCCATACGGTACCAGAAATGGGATCACAGACCTCAGCTATGTGGGCAAGTATAACTCCAAATAGTGTGCAACACTAGGTAATATGAAACTATGGAGTAGACACAGAAGAAATTGCATTGATGCTAATATGGTCTCTGACTCTCAGATGGACCTGTTTGTCAAATGTTAGATGGAGTCGTGGGAAGGAACAGAACAGGACTTGTGTGAGAGATGGATGCTTGGGAGACCCTTGGCAACACATAACATCTATGGAGATGAAACTGGTATTTGGGGATCCCTTTGTTTGGAAGAGGCACTTTCTTCAGCATTCATCAGTATCTCATTCGCTGTCATCCTTCATTGTGGTGATGTCCAGAAGCTTTCAAAGTTAACATAAATGTGAGAGAACCAATGTGTCAGTAGAGCAGGAAGAACATAAACTCTTCAGTGTTTGCCCTGGGTCTATCAGCAGCAATAAATTTTAATCGGTTAGCCACTTTTCAAGCATGTTACTGTTTGCCAAACACTATTTTTGGCAGGCATCTGCAACAAAGCCTAATGCATTATGCAAACTATTTTCACGGTATTTCATTGTATTAGCACATGTAGTATTTGTATGGAATTTTTGTAAATTCATTACCAAAGCATTATCATATTAATGACTCTGGTTAAAAAGTATTAGAGTAAGTATTAATATTCATAGACAGCATCCATCATATGGTGGAAAGTGGGAAAAATCTATTATCATTTGAATTTCAGAAAAAAATTAGCATATGTATTTGAAACATAACTTATAAAAGTGCTCAGCAAACATGAAGAAAAACTAAATTATTTTAATGTTTCCTTGAAGGAATGTTCAATTTCAGAATTGTAATGATAATCACTACCACAAATTAAATGATAATGAGGCACTGGTTTCCTCTAACAGAATAATTTAATGGTAGAGATCTAGAAACTTTACTTCAGTTGTCTGTATTTATGTTTTTGGATATATTGAACTGACAACTTATATTTTACTACTTCTTAATTTTCAGTTCATCCTTATACTTCAGGGATGAATTCTGTTTAATTCCTTCAGCTCTATATCCCAAGTATGGAGAGATATACCATGTTAAAATTATGTAGTTCAATTGAAGCTACCCCAAGAATTCAGTTGTCTAGAGAATTATATCATTCACCTGTATTAAATATCTCTTGCCATTCCTCCTAATGTTCTCACAATGTGGAGTCATGGAAATTATTAACAGTAACAAATTATTTTTTTCATTCCACTGGGAATTTCATTATTTTCACTGATTCCTAACTGATTGATTCATTTTCCTGCAAATTTGACAAATAATACTTGGTGCTCTCTTCCTTTTAGGAACTATTTTACAACACAATGGTTTCTCACTATCAGAAAATGCTGTAACTGTTATTCCTTTCACAGGTTCTGATTCAGATAACACCTCTGTCTAAGAAGCTCAAAAATCTCTGCAAGTATTACTTTCCATAGCTTCACAACAGCCCTCTGATGCAAGACAATTTGATCTCACTATTATTAAAAAAAATGAACAACTCAGGCCCAACACAGCACTCTGTGGTATAACAAGTGACTGAAGGAAACTCAATTTCCCTCAGAGACATTAAAAAAATCCGGGGGTTTTCATCCACGATTGTACAGACAGAAAAAAAATGATGTGCTTTCTCTAGCATATAGTACAAAGTTGAGATTCCTTCACTGAATTAAATTGGAAGAAAGGTAATTTCTGAGCAGAGACAGTACATTTATAAGGATGATCACTCCTGTTTGTATATAAATTAACTTGCCCACATTTGTGTAGATCACAAGTGTCAAATCTTCACTTTAGAAATTTTTCCTTCTTCACTCCCTCAGAGAGTCTCCTTCTTGAATCATGCGCTGTTCTGATTTCAGCTGAAAAAAAGTCATTGAGACCTTGACCTTGTTTCTTTCCTGTTTCATGTGCTAATTCTTAACTAGACTTAAAGTCCCTCTGCGCAAAGATCATTTATGTCTTAAACTTCTTTCTCCTAAATCACAAAGTTATATACTGGGCAGAAACAGTGAATTCAGCAAATATTTTTTGTTCAATCTGGCCTCCATTTTATTAATTTGAAAAGGAAATTATTCTGAATTTTTATACTATTCTTTAGGGTGCACTTTTGTTAAATTATTTTTGCCTTTGAGGTGAAGGATAGTAAAATAAGCCAGGAACGGAAATGAGCTTTTATTCAAATCTCTCAAATTAATGTGTTTATAAAAAACTGAAAGAGTTCATGGGTATAGCCACAGATATATCATCCATGCTCCAACAAGTGTGCAGTCATCTGTTAATACAGTCGATCTAGATGAGGCTAAGTGGGTCCCATATACTAAACACATGACAGGAGTGAAAGGAGGAAGAGAGTGAGGAAGAACAAGAAGGTTAAAGAAAGAAAAAGATGGGGTGAACATGAAATTGAGTAGTAAAGGATAAAAATGATATGAATTCATTGTTTTCATATATGACCTTTTAAAAGAATAAAATAAATCAAAATATAAGGTTAAAATAGCTGAAAGAGACTTTAGTGCTCAGAGCAAGAAGGATGGTTTTCTAGAATGGAAGACTTCATTAAAAGGAGGAAAATCATTCTCTAGTTGACATAGTCTCACTCTTGGTGACATCCAAGATGCTTAAGCCAAAAAGCATCACCCGGGAAAGTTTTCTACTTGTCAAATTTTCAAGTCATTGACCTAATCAGCATCTGTAGAAAATGTACCTTCTTCCTTTTTTTATACTTCCTTTTATACTTTTAGAATAAAAAATGAAGAGTAGAAGAAATCATGAACTATTTGGATAATAGAGATTTTTAGGATAAATACATTGTTATCATTCTGTACTCATTTAAAACAACCTGTCACTCCATAGTCTGCGAAGCTGATACAGCACAGTTGAGAGCTTAAAGCCACCCTGTGCTCATAAAAAAAAAAAAATGCCCTAAATTCACGGAGAAAGCAAGCAAAAGAACAAACTGAAACGAATTCAGTGAAAAAATATGATTTTTTATTATTTATTCAATTGTGCATGTGTATGTATGTGTGTGCATGTGTATGTGTGTGTGTGTAGAACCACGAGCAAATTCAGGAACCACCATGGATGCCTCCACCTCCTCCTTGTTTACTCTGCCCGGGAATTCACAGGCTCCGCCCTACCAGGACCAGAAACGCAGGATGCCCCCGCTTCTGCCCGGCGTCTATACGTGGGGTCTAGAATCTGAACTCAGGACCTTCTGCCGGAAAGGCAGAGGCTTAACCCCTGAGCCACCTCTCCAGCCCCCGAAATAAATATGATTTTAATTCCTTTGCATTCCTTTACATTTTTCTCTGTTTTCTTGAAAATAGAATTTGTGAAATCCTAATCTCAAACTAACTGCAGCCCCCCTCTCTTGGTTGTCTTCAGGTGAATGTTCACTTCTAAGAGCTTCTCCATCATTAGAAAACATGATAAAAAAAGGTATATAAATGAATTAGGTGATGATCCTTCATGACTCCTAGACCACTCTTGTCCCTATGGGTTGAAAATGGGCTGAAGCATTGGGCATTTATGAATTTAGCCACTGTCTCTTCAAGGGGCAGGAGGAAATAAAGTAATACATAGAACCAGGAAATTGGAAGAAAGAGCTTCCCTGACAAGAGTGCATTACTGATACTTTCCACCTTAAAGAAGGACTAAAATTCCCATCTATGCGCCCCATTATCACAAAATGTTCTTCTAGCCTTTGGTGTGAAAAAGTTCACTAATAAGTCAATGATGTAGTGGAAAGTGTCTTCCAAGGAGCTGTTCTTTCAAGGACAAATATCAGGATGGTGATTTGTGGCTGTTTGGACTGTGTTAAGGGAACCTGCTGGTGGCAAGTTGACAAAATGAGGATCACTTGTCCTGGTGAATTGCATCAGTGTAAATTCTCAAAGCTTGTTTATAAAGCTAGAGGAGTAAGTGAACTACTTCAATGTTTATGCCTATTGGAAGTAAATGTAAATATTAGGTAAGTGTAAATATTGGCAGAACTGCATTGAGAAAATTGCTTGATAAAGACATGTTAATCATATTGTGTTTTGCTTCTGTTGTTGGTTTACTTATTTTGGTAAGATGATTTATCCACTGACTTTCCACTTTTCTTTCATCTGTCTTGAGACATTACATTCAAATTTTATCTTCTGGTATAACCAGAGAAATCTTGGGTTGATCAGATTTTGATTTAGAGTCAAGTGGGCATTGGTGTGTTTAATGAAAAGTGTTGTAAACCTGAGACATTTATATGAACATTAATGATTGCAAATATAAGTGGCCTGGATTTCTCTGAGTAAAATCACAACTTGAGACATAGATGTATTATTGCCATTTAACTCTCAGTTCCTAATTACACTATTGAATTAACTTTTTGGCTTTCACAATGAAATTTTGCTTCCACGATATTCACATTATAGTCTAAAAGGTATGGTCAGAAGTCTTTTAGTCATTTTTCAAAACTGGAGGAAATTGCTAAATATTATTAACTAACTGAAAATTTAAGTAACAGCAACAAACATACAAAAAAAAGAAATAGAAAGTCATGGGGTTGAGTAATATTCCCAAGGGAAAATATTTTACCTTGCTCTGTTTCAAAGAAGACAAAAGGTCATATTCCTGATGTGTCACCAGCATCTTAAAGCATGTAAACAGTAGTTTTTTGGTTTCTGTCCTAAGTATAAATTTTCCAAGTAGTTTTGCTATACTCAGGGTAGAGAAATACCAGAGACTTCATTGAGTTCCTGAAGTGCAATGAGATCTACAATATCATCCTCAATTGTTCTTTTACTTTAATCTTCTTGAATCAGGATCTCTAATCAAACTCAGATTTAACAGATTTGTGTTCATATGGTTTATTTAGCTGGCTTTAGGAAGTACCTAGGAAGTATCTCTGATTTACTAAGCTGGGATTACCAGTGGGTCACTACACTTACCAAATTTTTTCCTGGGATTTGGTATTTGAACCCAAATACTTTCCCTTTTAGTCCGATAGGCCAATCACGTTCGTACTAAACTATCTTTGCATCCCAGACCTTCCTTTTGTATCTAAGTCAAGAATTTCAGTTTCTTCATGAGCATTATACCAAAAATCTTTATCTTTGGAAACTAGGTGCTTAAAGTTTTTGCATTCATTGCAGATTTTTATGTAAGAAAAACAGTAAAGGAACCAAGAAACTGCAGATGTGCATTAATTTTCATGATGGCTTAGTAGAGAAGAACAAGATTCACATATTTCTGAGTTTGATTTGCTTGACCTTGTACAAGCTGCAGACCTTGTTTCTTTTCCTTGGTTTGTAACCCAACGTGTTACATCTTTCTTTGCCTGAAGAGAATTTATGAAAGTTTTGTAATCTTTGTGAGGTGATTTTTCAAGTTTCACTAAAATCAGTCAGTTTAATTTCTATAGTTTGTATGTATTCATTAAAAAAGAAGAAATTGGGATGGAGAGATGGCCCAGGGATTAAGGCTTTGGTGGATGGAGTATGAGAAATCCCCAGAATGAAACAAAAAGGAGATAAAAGCAATCTAGGTTGAATCCCCAAGTCACCCTTGGTCCTCCACAGAGATATACAGTGTCTCTAATAGATACAAATGCACACACACACACACATACACCATACACACACACACACACACACACACACACACCATACACACACACACACACACACACACACACACATACACACACACACAGAATGAATGAATGAATGAATAAGTAAATAAATAAATAAGTTTAAAAAAGAGGAGATCTATTCCTCCACTTATAATACTTATGATGTCAACACATGTGTAGGGTTTCTTTCATTACGAACTGTATTTCTGTCCCCTATAGATACTGACTGGGTATCCTGTAGGTCAACTCAATTCTGACACTAACTACTCACTAAGTGTGAATAAGAATTCTTCTTCACAAGGTTTACCTTCCACTTCTGATATTAATCACATGTCTAGATTAAATGTAGATAGCCCAAGGAATTCTAAATCAGAGGTTCCCATTACTCCATTATAAAGCTCAATGACTTGATGCATTGGCTCATAGATTTCCAAAGAAATATTTCCTTATGTTTATCAGGATATTATAAAAAGACATTTCAACAAAGGTGAACAGGCAGAAGAAGAGGGATATAGGATGAGGTCTAAAAGTTTCCCAAATACATAGACTGCAGTGTCTATGGAACTGGGATATATCATCCTTCTGTGACATACATGTGTTTAGAAACTAGGAGGCTTATCAAATCTATTTGTTTATAAGTGTTTTATAGAGCTTAATTTTCCTTTCCTTCCTTCCTGAAGTGAGTGGGTGGAGTTCAAATTTCGTCTTCTAACCATTTGGTATTATCAATGTCCCACCCCATCCTGAGTCTATCTAGGGCTCCCATCTGTGTAATGCAAAGCAGCTCTACATGAATAACTGAAGACATTCCTGACACTCAAAAACTTTCAAGGTCTAAGGAATTGTGTGCCAAGAACCAGGGAGAAAGACCTATGTATTTCTTGTCATGCTGCAATGCAATGTTATTCCACAGTAAATGTGATCTAGCATTGACCTTGTCCATAAACACTCCAGGCGGTAGAGCCAGCCATCCTGACAAGGCCAGAGGTGGTTTTCAACTCCATAGCTCTGATTCTGCTCATGCTGGGCCACAGTTGGCTCAGGGCTTACAGCCTTCAGCTGCAGCTTGACAGCTTTTGCATCTGGGTTCTTTCATGTGTGTGTTGAGTATCTCTGAGCCTGTGTAACTGGCAGCCTAGTTACTACTGTTCTCTGCTTGACTGCAGAACTGAAGAATACACTTGCATCTCTGCTCAGCTTTCTGCTGGGGAACTTGCAATACCTGTGTACTGTATCTTCAATCTTACTGGCCATGTAGTGATAACTCCCCACTTACTGGTTTTCATTTTCTAACACTAGTCAGCAAATCCAGTTTCATGGGCAGGCGCCCTGCAGAACTGGACTACAACTAAAATGGGTTAAGTAGGTCTGGAACCTGCTGACCACCTCCTATTTTCATACTGTCCTTTACTTCTGAACAGATGCTTTGGCATATCTTTGCTCTGTTTCCATTCACTTCTTTTAATCCGACACAAAGGAAATTGCTAAATATTCAAATTTGAATTAAGCAAGTCTGACTTTAAGGAATTCTTAATTTGTGGAGGGTATTTCTTTGATAACTTTCGAGGTATTTTTCAAAGTAGTTTAGATCAAATCATCATTTCATGAACACTGGTCAAACTCCTGCTGTGTTGTCAGGAGTTGAGTGTGTAGTGAAAAGGCTCTTAAGGAGAGTATGTGTGATAGGAAATAAGATCCAAGGGAAATCAGGCATGAAGCAACAGGTAACTACAGGGAAGAAAGCAGTAGGTGTTGGGAGATACAGAGAAGGTTCATTCTGATGTAGATTTTATTGTTTATTTACTTATCTGTGTATTTCTGTGCTTGAGGGAATATGCAGGAGTACTCAGCTGTGTGTGCAAGTATGAACACCAGAAGTTGACATAGAATGTCTCCCTCTGTTGTTTTCTACCGTACTGCTTTTTTAGACAGGTTTTCTCACTGGACTGGCCAACGAACCCCCAGGATCAACCTGTTACTATACCATCAGTGCTGGGGTTAAAGAACAGGGATCCAAACTCAGGATCTCCTGTGCTCTCCGATGTGATCTTAATGCAGTCTGGCATTAGAATGTCAATCTTGAATTTTGAGGATGAATGAGATAGAGGGTAGAGAAAAAGCATTCTAGCTGAAGAGAAGTATGTGGGTAAAAGTTGAAATCAAGAACAGTAGTGCAAGTGGTGATCTCCAGAGTGAAGAAGTAGAGTGCTAGGACCTGTTTCCATCCACTCACACAGCCTAAGTCACATCTCTTGGCTCTTGGTATCCCTTTGTTAGATTGAAAAAAGCCTTGGCCGAATACCTGCACTAGAAAAGTTGACATTCCATAATCTGGATTGAGGATTCCTGACTCAACAGAGAATCAGCTGTTCAAACTGAGCAGCTTATCCCTGGTGAGGGCGACCTCTTTCCAAGAAACTCTCAGATGAGACAGCTGTTTCCTCAGTTTATCTACTAGGAGCACTGTGGTTCAGGTAGATTCAATGGTCACTTAGCCTATTGTGTAGGCAGACCTGGTACACACAGAAATACCCATCTTCTCCAAGAATTTCATGTCAAAGGGCTTTGTGTTTCTGGATATGCATCACTTTGTATGCGAAAAAAGGTCATTGAGTCCTAATATTACCAGTGGCTATGATGAAATCCTGTTTCCAAGAGTCTTTTCTCATACTTACTAGGAAGAATAGCCTCTGTTATTTATCACTGATATCTATTTCTGTTTCTGGCTTTTACTAGAGTGAAAGGAAAGAGAATGAGAAATGAGGGAATAAACTTGAAAATCAACATTCTTGGGCAAAAAATAAAGAAATTTGAGTTGAAAAAATTTTGTACAACAAAACTTAAAAAATACATTAGAATGAACCCTACAGGGGCAAAGGGATCTCTGGTGTGCAATTATGATGGCCAAAGATTTGGATCTTTTCTGAAGTTCTCTCCTTCTATGCCTATAAAATAAAATGAGGGCAAATGAACATATTAGAGGTTTATTTCAATGGAGAAATAACCAGGTTTTCATTTTTCCAGTGACTATATACAGGGCAGAGGAATTCAGGGAGCCCTTGTTATCTTCACCTCTGCTCTCCCTTCCTCCTTTCTTTTCATTCTGGTTTTGTTTTCTACCTTTTGATAGATGAGACATTAATGGCAGAGCCTCTCAGAGACACAGCAGGAGGCAGGGGCTGAGGGAACCAGTAGACACGCTTCTGCTACAATTAGAGTTTCCAACGTAATGATAGGAGAAATGGCATTCCATTTCCTTGAAAATGCATGCTGTGTCTTCTCATTGACTGTTTCTAGCAGTGTTGGCGTTTGGGTGATAACCGTGGGAACAATCTGCCAAGGGGAATGGGGAAGAGTAAGTTCTTAACAGTCCTACTGAAGAAATGTTTTTGATGTCAAGACTAGTAGTGACTACAGGGTAGGAAGTGCCACCCAAGAGTGGCATGCCTATGTTTGTCACATAAGAAAAGCAACAGCTGCTTGAGAACCGTTCTGCACGAAGTTCCAGGAAAAAGGAGCTAGTGTGGGGTAGATACTTACATGCCATTGAGTATCCTGGTTATATATCACAGCAGGAGAATATTGATTGATAAGATCTCCTCTGACCCTCTAAGGCTTTAGTCCTATAAACTTGACTGTGAGAATCCAATAAAGCTGATGAGTAAACCATCACTGAAATGTTCCTGTGCACAGTGACCGGTAACTGGAACTTAAGTACAACAGGCCATTAGCTGATGGTTTGTCACAGTCTGTACAATCTTAAATTGAGGAATAAAACCCCTGAATTTTACCCCTGATATTAAATGATAAAATATCTAAAAAATAAAGGAGATTCTCTGTGCAATGAAGCTAGCACCATTTCTGCCACTTAGATAATTCTCTTTTTTTTTTTTTAAGACTTAAGAAATAGGAGTTTATTTAGAGTTAGGGGCCAAGGCAGCCATAGTTTAGCCTAAGGTTCAGGAACATTTTATCAAAAGGCAAAGCACGAGGTCAGAGAAGTCAGGGAGAGAGCTGCCATTATGGCATATGGGGAGGAGACACCAGAGAAACTGAAGAGCAGAAGAGAGAAAAGAAAAGAGAGAAGACATCTCTTAGATCATTGTTAATGAACAGTAATAGCTACTGTCAACAGTAATTCTTTGCATTCTCTTTTAACACCTAGACTTTAACAAATCTCTTCCCCTCATCCGCCATACAAAAAATATGCACATTACATTTACTAAAAAACTATGTATATTTTCCAGAAATGCATTGCTATTACATTTAAAACCGTTGGAGCAAATCTGATGGAAGAATAATTTTATTGCACATACTACTTTAAAGGATATGTACATGTAAATGGTTGGCAGACATTCAGGGTGATGAGTGCAATTTTGCTTATTCCATGAGCACATCTAAGACCCAGGAAGTGGCAGGTAATGAAGGATAAGTGATTTTCAAGGAAGCAAAGAACATTCCAGAGACAGGCTAACATTCTGCTGCTGTGATCATTTATTGTTAACTTTTCCCCCATTTGCTATTTGTTCCCAGTCTTTTTACCTTGATTGTTATTGGCAAATAGATGCTATTTATTTATTTATAACTTTCAAACCAAGACTAAAGCTGTTTAACCAGGCAGTACTCCTACTTTCATTGCGTCGGAAGCTACCTGTGGCATCTAGTTTAAAAATTGTTGCATTTCAATCTATGTCTTTTACAGTCCAGAACTCCAAACCTGGGTATTCATTATTTTTGGTGATGAAATCTGAAAAGCATTTTTAAAAAGATATAGCTATGGCATCATGTTTTCTTGCTGTTACACAGGACTCCTACTGGATAAACTGTCCCTTCACTTTAGCAGAACTAAAGATACACTGGAAACCTTGAAAGTATTGCTAGTTTATGACAAAAAAAGAAAAAAATTCCCTGCATACTGTCAGCAGAACAGTGTATGAAAATTTTTGTTTCTGAGGTCCACAAGAATTGCTATGGAATGCAAAGTTTGATAAGGAAAAAAATGTCTAATCATAAAAGGACCAGGAGTTAATATAGGTGGGAGGAAGAAAACTAGTACAAGTGCTTGATTTTGTCTTGCTTGGAACCAATATGAACTCATAAGCTTTGACTAAAATGGTCGAGGTATAAGAAAAAGGAGGAATTATCTTTGTATTTATATTAGTTTGTAGGGCTCCCAAAACAAAATGCCACAGTCTGAGTATCTTAAATAACATAAACTTCTTTCTCTATGGTTCTGGTTAGTAGAAGTCCTAAGGTCAGGAATTCTAAGAACTGGTGACGGCAAGTGAATGGCTACCATGTCTTTATGTCTTTTTGTCCATATATATTACATGTATCACAGCAGGAAAAGATTGATTGATAAATTCTTCTCTGATCCTGTAAGTTTTTAGTCCTACAAATTTGGCTATGTGAATCCAATAAAGCTGATAGAGTAAACCATTGCTAAATGATGCCTATGTATAAATTTTTCCTTATAAGAACTTCGCTCAGTTAACATCAGTTAATCCCAAACATAATCACTTATCTAGGTACTGAGTATTCTATTTTGAATGTGAATTTTGGTCAGGATGCAGGCAATTCCATCATAACAGGCCCTTTTTCTTTGCAGTGTTACATAACAAAGTTACTTTGGGAAGACCTCAGGCCTTATTCTCCAGCAATGACAAGTTTCTGCCATCGTTAGAAAGTGTCTCATGTTGATTCAATACAAGGACCCTTCTTCCTGTAAAGAACTCTATTCCAGCTGCTTTGTTCAGCAACTTTTGTTGTTTATCTGCTGCTGGTATAAATTAAACCACCTGGTCTTAAATGCTCAATGTATTGCTGTGAAAATGCACTCGTCCCCGCTGAATTATAGAACTCTGGCAAACATGCTGCAGCTGGAGGTTGAATCTGAACCCTCTCACATTAGCCCACCAATCCCCTCCACCTTTAAGCAATCATGCTACTTTTATGTATCTTACTTTTTTTAAGCAGGGAGAGAGGGAGAATATAGACCCTGAATAGTAAATTAAAGTTCACTCAAGCACAGTTGTTGTTGATGAAAAACACAGTTCTGCTTGGCTGAAATGAGACACCAGGGGCTTGTTAAGCCTACTCCTCATGGCTGAGCATTGAGAGTCAGACTTTCTTAAGGGGAGGTGAGACCTCTTATTTAATGGTTTGACAAATTAATAATTGAGCTGAAGGGTTTCTGACCTTCATTGAAAATAGTGAGACCTAAATAGAATCATAGCAAGCAAAATGATGAACTCCATTTGCAGTTGATGCTAGTGACCTTGGACAAAAGGACAATGACTTTTGTAGCTCAATTCATTGTTTTCTCTGAGCCACAGAAACAGAGATGGACATTATTTTACCCGCAAAATAGAAAATGTCTATTTTTATTGAATGTAGTGTTGAAAGTAGTCTATAAAATCCACTGTGTACATGCAAATTAAGTAATGATACTTTTAAAGACAGTGGCATTTGTATTACATGAAACACAGTACAGATTTTCTCCAATAACAATGTGCTAAAATCGTCTAAATTCTTCTTTAGAGAAAATTTTTAGAAAAATAGTAAAGACATTAAAAAGAGACAAAGCAAAATTTTGTGATGCTATGCTGGCACACTTTTCCCGGTCCCTTAGGTCACAGTGTAGTTTGTTTTGCTCAGATCCTTTGGCTTGTTAGACATTTTTAACAGTCCACACAGGCTTTCTGGCAACCTGAATCTGTGTTTAGTATTCATGTAGCTATGCATGTAACATACAGATAAACACAATACATTTATTTATGAGTCCGAACGATTTGCCCAAATTCATGTGCTTAAACACTCAAGGAAACAATATTAGGAAATAGGAACTTTGAGAAGTAATTAGGTCAAGGAAATACAGCTCACGTGAAGATAATTAGTGCCTTGTTAAGAGAAACTCTGGTGACTGCCCCACAGTTGTTCAACTATTTCAGGTAACAATGAAGATATGGCTGCCTATCAAGGAAATCACTGAATCCCCCTAGTCCCAAGACCTTGGACTTGCATCTTTAGAACTGTAGCAAATATATTTTGTTAGTTTATATTCTACTTAGTCTACAGAGTTTTTTTAAATGGGTTAAAACAAGTAAGACTATTCATAAAAAGATATTTAATATATGCTAGTTACATGCTGCACAACATCTTTTGACTATGTAATACATAGTATAATTCATATTTTACTGTATATCATTTGAGACCACAACATAATGTAGCATTGTGTATCGGTTATAATTACTCTGCTGTTGCTGCTGAGAGACAACGGTCAAACACAGCTTGAGGGAGAAAGGGAAATTCAATTGACTTATGGTTGCAGAGGGGAGATATAATTCAACATGGCCAGAATCACATTCTAGAAGGCATGGCTGGAGGCAGAAGCAGGAGGTGAGTTCAGATCACCACAGCTATCAAGAAAGCAGAAAGCAAAATTGAGGGGAAGCAGGGCTGGGCTACCAAATTCACGTCCCACCCCCTATGGAATTCCCTCTTCCAGTAAGGTTCTACATCTTAAAGTACTATAACCTTCCCAAACATTAACATCTATTAAGGATCCAAACACATGAACCTGTTGGACTAGTTAAGAACTCACATTCATACCATGTCATTGCTACTGATTATTTGTTCCTTGCCTAAGATAATAAACTATTCATTTGATGTGAAATCAGATATTTCTTTACTACGGACTAGGTGTATTTTTCATAAGTAGTTGAATGCAGAATGGCCACACTTCTTAAAAGATGTTTTGGATTCTTGTCTCTCTCTGTGGGTTGCTGTCCTTTGTTCTGCTAATACAGGGGCCATGATGAGGCACAGAGCATTGTGGCACTGTGAGTATGTGTCAGAGGCTAATTTCCTCATGAGGGAAAGAAATCAGAGAGTGGGAAAGGAAGGGTACAGGGAAACATAACCGCAAGGGCTCATTACTAGTGACCTTTGTCCTTATTCAATATCCCACTGTCATGGTTGGGCACTGGTGTCAACTTGATGATTGAGGGTTTGAGCTCTGAGCACATTTGTGGAGAATTAGTGGTTGAGTTGAGCCCTGGGTGGTATTAGGCCTGGAATAAAAGATGGAGGGCTGGTTGAAGGAGTTGGCATCCTTGTGTATACTTAGCTAGACATGTTGGTTTGGTAAGTAAGGATCGTCCCTCTCTCAGCCATTAAGTATTGATAGTGCGGCCAGTTCCTCGGCCCTGGTGTTGGTACATGCTCTCCTGACAAGCTGAACTACAGACTGTAACCAGACTATCAGTAAGAAAATAAAGCCCTTCTTTCCTTAAATCATCTGATGGTCATTTATCAGCCATGCAGGCTGACTGCAGCACCCACTTTCTAGTTTCTAGAACCTCCGCAACAGCTTGGAGACATGCTTTTAGCAGATTAGCTTGTGGGAATCATTTCATATTGAAATGCTTGCAGTATCTACCTGGGGTAGTGTTCTGGCTTTCTGTGTGGAGGAATACTAATCATTAGATAATTCAGATAACTATGGACAGAACACTGTCCTGTATATACTTCCTTCAGGAGAAACACACAGACATTCTTCCTTCTTCTATACACTTCATGCTCATAGAAGACAAAAATGTGACGACGTTAGAATTTGTTGTATTTCATTATGTACTGATGGAGGAGTTGTAACACAGAGGGTTGAAGGGAGTGGCCCAGTATTGTACAGTAAATATTGAGTTCATGCTGTGATGAAAACCAGACTGTTCTCTGAGCCCCGGCTTGATTTCCTGCACCATGCACTCCCTGATCTTCTCCACACTGTGTGTGAAAGAAGTGCCAAATGCAGTGTCTCGGGCTGAGCTGATGCTCCAACTGGCTGCCTCCTTTCTCTTCTTGGCTTCTTTTGAATGAGGATGGCTGGTGCAAATTACACTGCTGTGTTGTGTTGCGTGGCAGTGGCCACATTTCAGTATTAGCTAGGAGCATTTCTTGGGATTTTCAAGGAGAAAGAATTTGCTGAGGGCCTCCCAGAGAGGGTCAAGGGCTCCTGAGTGCACGCTGTCATTGTATTGTATTAATCATCTCGATTTTATTTTAAGCATCAGGGCTCTACCATTTCTCACAGGCACTTGCAATATGTCTGAAGTGATATTAAATTTTCTGTCTCTGCAGTCTACCTTTTTTTACTTACAAGTCTGATTCCCTTAAGGGTGAATTTCAACATGTTCAGGACTCCTGGGTCTGTGTATAACATGATAGCAAGCTAAGAGATGTGGCAGCTGTAGTGACTGAGCTATTATTGTATATTTATAGTTCTGTTTCTTCATAGGACAGTGATGACATCATAGGTGAAAACTATTTCCTACCTAGTCTTTTGTAGTTCTAATATTTTTCCAAGCTCACATACATTATGTCCTATGAAATGGATTGTATTTATTATGTAAACCCCACAAGATAGTTCTGTTGATCTCAATTTTTATGATGTACAGGATGAGAAAAGGAGCTGACTGATCATCGTACTTCATGTTGCACTGCTGTATTTTTGATTTGGGTTCGCAGAAGGGGCTCTGCCTTTAATTCTCATCCAGTAAGAGCTAAACAAGCTTATCACTCTCATAAGGAGGTACTATCTCATGGCTTGTAGAAATGGGAGTTACCCATAAAAATTGGAGGGGAGACTGAGGACTTTCTTTGTCACCAAATAAATGTGAGTGTGAAGTTCTGAGTGATAATAGCACAGGTCCCTGACTACTGGTGGCCCAGCCTAGACACTCCCCTTCACCCTCGAGGAAAAAAGAGTCACATTTTACCCTCAATTTTCATTCAAGGTATGATTAATTCAAGTAAGGGCTCCAGATCACAAAATATCTGCCTTTAAAAGTAGATGATAAAGCAGCCAAAGTTCATATTTATATGAATATGCATCTAATTAACTCTGAGCACATTTTTGAACCCACCCCATCACCATCTAGGATAGAGAGTCCTAAACAGTCACATCTGGAGATAAATACTAGGTTTGTGTTACTAGCTCAAGACTTGGAAACAATCCTTTGCTCATCTTCTGGTTCTTTGTATTGTCATGATTACAAAATGCTGATTCACAGCTGGTGTGAGTAGCATGAGAAGGTCTAAGGCTTACACCACCAGTAATTGCGTCCACTTACTACCTCACCATGCTATTCCATGGGAAGAAATGATAACCATGACCTCACCATCATTTGCTTACTCTCTCTCTTCCTTCCTTCCTTCCTTCCTTCCTTCTTTCCTTCCTTCCTTCCTTCCTTCTTTCCTTCCTTCCTTCCTTCCTTCCTTTCTTCCTCCCTTCCTCCTCCCTTCCTTCCTTCCTTCCTTTCTTTCTTTCCTTCTTTCTTTCCTTCTTTCCTTCCTTCCAGCCTTCCTTCCTCCTTCCTCCGCCCTTCCTTCCTTCCTTCCTTTCTTTCTTTCCTTCGTTCTTTCCTGTCTTTCCTTCCTTCCTTCCTTCCTTCCTTCCTTCCTTCCTTCCTTCCCTTCCTTCATTTCTTCCTTTCTTCCTTCTTTCTTTCTTTCTTTCCTTCTTTCTTTCTTTCTTTCTTTCTTTCTTTCTTTCTTTCTTTCTTTCTTTCTTTCTTTTGCTGGAGAGATTGCTCAGTGGTTAAAGGGCTTGTTGCTCAAGCAAAAGAAGTTCATTTGAGGATCTGTATAAAAAGCATGTTGTGGTGGTGTGTGACTTCAATCATAGAACTGGGACTAGGGATGGTGAGTGGAGAGAGGCAACAGGTCTTGTTGACCACTCAGTCTGGTCAGTCACTGTGTGCAGTGTGTTCAGTGAAAGTCATAGTCTCAAAATAATGATGGAGAACAGTATTGGAAGACATCACATGTCCAAATCTGGCCTTCACAAGCACACATGCAGGTGAGCAAGCTCTATACACTATGTACACAACACATACATAAGACACATACAAACACACTAAGTCATCTGGATTGTAGCTAATTTCTATTCAGAGTATGTTTCTGTTGGCATTCAAGGATCCATCAGAAGCTTGTCATTTTGAAACTGACTATTCTGCAATTTATTGCTACCCAGGCACTTTGGTTCCCAGTGGAGTTTAAATCAGTATTTGTTATTTTATTCAGTGTGATTCCTTATCTGCCTTCCAAAAGTAAATGAGTGGCTGCTTGTTAACTGGAAAAGTCTCTTGATAATTTAAAAATAAAAAGGAAGTTATCCAAAATCACCATGTTTTAGTGAAAGGCTATTATCTACATTTACCAAACATTCCAGTATTTCAACATTTGTCCAAAACATCTTTATCTGCTTTTGTCCACCACTAGGTTAAGAATGTGAAGCCAAAACAAATGGGATTCAGGAAATAGTCAGACAGCAGTCAAATACTAGATTTACCTAAGGAATCACTATAGATTAATGAAGTGATATTTATGGTTTAAAAATAAACCTCTCACTTGGGGAGTAAGTTATACTTTAAAAATACCATGATGTTATCCCCCAGAATCCTATGTAAAACAAAGGGATGGAACCAAATAAGCCAAGCATGTTATTACCTACAGTAATCTGCCAATTACTTTGTCCAGATTAGATTTTCTTAGCATTGCATCCAGGGATTCTAAATGAAATCTCCTAACCCAGTGATAAGGAAGGTCAATCATTCTCCAGTATCCATATTTATTGACATTTATGCATTGATTAATTTAAAAGCCATCATAATGAGAACATGTACAGTCAGGAAACAAATGAATCAGGGTGAAACAAGTGAACTCTTGAGCCAGCGTAAACAGCCCGAGCTATGGAATGAGCTTAATAATTTAGTTTCCCAATAATGTCATGTTATGCTTTCATTATAACTCCAAACTTGTTTTAGAACCACAGAACCCAAACTATATGATGATTCAGAATTTATATGTATATTTAAAAATTAAACTCAAAATATTAAAGCAAGATAGGGAAGAGATAGCCTAAACCTTATAGCTATAAATAGCCATCTAATTGATGTGATCATTATTAATAAATATATACTAATGGATATTGATGAAACCACTATAAAATCATGTGGAAAACTCACTGAGTTTTCCATATCTTGCAGATTGAATTCTGCAGCCAAAATATTGAGCAAATAGCTTGAATCTGTTCATTTTGGGTACTTTAGAGTAGAAAACTATCCAAAAGTCTGACTCACATCAGGCCAATCATTGGACAGAAAAATTAAAAACTACTTTTCCAAGTCCTATGTCAGTGTTATGATCACACAGTGCCACAGCTGTAAGTGCTGAAAATGTATTAGTAGATTTGTAAGAAAAGAGTCTCTCCAATTATTTTTACCTTATTTCACTTCAATCGAAATAATACTTGTTCTAAAGACAAAAAAGTTCTATTTGTAAATTGTATGTGAATGTATGTGTGCGCATGTGTGTGCAACTAGGAGTGCATACTTAGAGAACAAAGGAAAACAGTGTGTGCCCTACTATACTTTCTTCCTCATTCCTTTGAGACAGGATCTCTCAACTGAACTGAAGCTAAACTGGCAGCCAACAAGCCTCAGTGATCCTCATGACTCTTCTCTCCATAGTGTTGAAGTCGCAGGTGTGCATAGTCATGCCTGGTTTTATATGTGTGTGAGGAGATCCAAACTAAAGTTTGCATGCTTGAGCAGTAAATACTCTTACCCACTAAGTCATTTCTCTAGTCCCTATTACTATAGCATAAGAAGAAAGTAAAGGAGAGAGAAATGCTGTAATTTCCAATCATAGGATAACATCATTTAAGGATGACCATGATGAAAATAAAACAAGAAATTATAATATGATTTAGAAATAAGAGAAGAATTGGTGAAGAGTAGTCACTCTTCAAAGCTATACATTTTGTCTGAGTAGGACTGTGACATGATGCATTTGTTTTATTAAAGCATAAAAGTCCACTGTGGACATGGAATGCTCTGCTGCTCATAAAATTTCTTGAGAAAATAACTAAAGGGAAATTAATCTTTGGAAAGAGAAAGTCAGAGAAAATGGGCACAGTGTAAGAGGGAAATATGAATGGAAGGAAATTTTTGATTCATGTCACCCCTAACAGCACATGAGAAGGATGCAACTGAAAAGATTGTCTAGATAAGTTGCACTTGCTCCTCCATTAGCAGGAAAAGTCTATTAGACTTGGTTCTGAGAAATGCAAGCATGTCTGGACTGCTATACAAATCAGTCCAATGGTCCTATATCAAAGTGGAGCATCCCATTGACAGTCTGTTTCTCTGTAGTGTTGTCCTAAAAACACAGGGACAGCAGTGTGGAAGGTTTTCCTGCATAGGCAGTTTCCATCCTGAAAGTTATCCTGCTGTCCTTCCTTAAACAACACAGAAAACACAGCCTCTAGTGCTGTCCCTCCAACAACACATAACATTCATGATGTTTAAATATTTCCAGGGCTGGAGATATGGCTCAGGAGTAAAGATGCTACCTCACAAGCAGAAGGTCCTGAGTTTGGATCCCAGGTCACATGTAAAAAATGAAACAGCAGTGGCCTATACTTCTGACCCTGGTGGGCATAGCCTGTGAAATCCCAGAAGGAAGCTAAAAGGAGGTAGAAGGAATCCAGGATGATTTCCTAAGTCACCCTTAGTCCTCCACAGGGACACACAATATCTTCTGATAAAACACCCACGCATGCGCACAGAGACACACACTCTCAGACATACCAAAATAAATAAATAAATAAATAATAAATCTTTTTTAAAGAAGGACTTGAATTTATATCCTAAATCCCACGTAAAAATGCAGGCAGAAATGGGAGAGATGTGTAATACTATTCCTAGAAGGCAGAGTCTGATTACCCCCAGAATAAAGCAATATAGTGGTAGGTAAAACAATTCAGGGTAGTTCTCTGTGTCACCCTTAGACCTCCACACATGCACACACTAATACAAACACACACGCACATACACACACACACACAAAGAAGTAAATTGGTTCACTGGCCCTGTTGAGATCTTAATACAAAATTCTAAATCTACTTTCTAGGGTTCCTTGGCAATTAATTGCAAAGTTACCAGAAAGATCACTTTGTGTTTAGACCTACTTATGCCCTTTATAAATACAAAGTCATTAGCATCTAGGTTGACATGTGGTTTTGGTAAGCAGTAGCCACTTGTTTCTAGTATCTTCAAAAACCAAAGGCTAATGGGTTAGGATGTTTAGGTTTGCATAAGCATTTATTTGTTTTAACAGGGATCCTATTGGATATGTCTTGCTAAAAAGAGCTGTGTGGTCTATGCTTTGGAAAAGCTATTTGTTGATGAACCACTAATTGTAAAATAGTTACCTCAGAGAACTCAAATGTAATTACATTAAGCTTAATTACATATCATTAATTATATAAAATATTCAAATTGTTATGTTGAATTGTGCTGCACTAGTTGTACATTTTGCTTGTAGAGCACAGATGCACTTGAAGACTTTGGATGTTATCCAGAAGTTAGTGAATCGTAACTGTTTAATAGGAGCCTGGTTTCTATCATCTATTGAAAAATAATAGTTTTTTTCATTGATGCTATAATATTGAAAGTAGGGATAAAATGGTTTTCTGCCTAGGTGGCATGTTATTAATTATAACTTAGTTTAATTTACCAAACACAGGACAGTCGGGGTCTAATATTTCCTGTGAACCTGCATTAGAGGCAGTATGTCTTGTTTATACAGAAGAAGGCAATATGTTCCCTACCTAGGAGAACTGAATTTTCAGAGATCTGGAGTTCAGTTAAATGTCTCGTTTCTGGAAAGCTTACTACTTCAATTTTCTTTACCATCTGTATACTTTAATGATATAATAAAAAGAAATCTGTATACTTTAATTATGCTAGATTCCCAAACATTTAAAAATATGTAATGAGAATAAGATAGAGTCATCCATATTGTCCATTTTACTGTTGTACTATGTGAATATAAAACCCATTATTTTAGGAGTGATAACTAAGCTATGCAAAAAATATCTTCAATTTTAGTGTTCAAGGACATAACAGTCATTTCCTCATTTGTGGATATTGATTTCATATTTAAATCTATTTGAAATAGAACAATTTGAGAAATAGTAATTTTTTAAATTTCCATTTATCGGTTAAACATATGTATGCGAGCCTGCATGCATGCATGCATGTGCTTGTCTGCTACCATATATGTGTGGAGGTCAGCATACTTGATCTTACTAGATTCTCTATTCTCCCCATGTAGCCTCCCCAAATGGAACTCTGTTCCCAGACTTGACCTCAAACACCTTCACCTGCTGAGCTATTTTGCTCACCCAGGAAATAATCAATTAAATGGAAATGCTATGGAAAGAGAATATATTTGTGACTAGTATGTCTTCAAATCAAATATGTAATATCATGTAAATTTTAATCTTATTTTTGTCTAGTTTTAACAGTACTTTTGCTCAACTCAACTCAAGGTATTTTGACAAAATTTTCCACAGTTTGAAAAACATAGTATTAACCTGTCAAAAGGAAATAATTTTAATGTTTTATCTATCATAAATGATATGTTACTTCTACTGTTTGAAGTGAATTTTCTCTACTTACCTGTAGAAAAGGACAGGTAAAAATTTTTTACAAAGAGACAACTTCAAGGATTTCAATATGTCTAAGAAATTATTTCTCTGAAAATTGTATAAATATTTGTAAGTAGGTGTTTATTCATGTAGTTGCTCATTATAATAAAGAAAACTTGATTTGATATAAATAATGTCAAATACATCAGAATATACAATCTGTGAATCAAAATATGAGGAATGGAGGGATTACAGTAAAAACTGAAACTCTCTAGCAGACAAGATACCCATTCAGAGTAAGGATAGAGAACCATGCAGAACGAACCTTCTGGAAGGCTGTGTTCATAAAATTCAACCATGTTAAATTTGTCATACCAGACTAAATCTATCATAGGTAAGAAAACCTTTGGGGCAGCAGATGATTTTTCTTAGCTCTCCCCTGGAGTGACCGTGATGTCATTGATAATAAACATTCCTGTTGATTCGTGAGCTACTACCAGTAGATATTGTCTTATCTATTTTTGAACTGAAATTTGCCTTCCAACCCATACCACCAGTTTTATGTCATTTCCCAAAAGTACTGTAAATTTGGTCTACCATGTGCCTATGCCAGGCTCAGTCCTGGCAGAAGAGTTTAGGTCCCTTTGTCTTTAAAAAGCAACTGGGTATCAGAGCTCATCTTAGAATCCCCCTTCTTTCATGTGACAGCTTTAGGAAATAAGAATAATTTCACCCAGACAGCTTTAGAAACACCATCTACTAATTTATGCACTACTACTCCTTGGGTAATTGGGATCCAGTCACACTCTGCATAACAGTTCCTGGCTTTGGGAGGGCCCAGGCTTACCAACTGCTACCCCTAGAAGAGGGAGAGCCAGAGCGTGAGCAGATTGTGTCTTTTCAAAACAAGAAAAATTAAAGGTTTTAAAGGAGCTGGGAAAACAAAGCAGGATCATTTGATAGGTCATCCGTTGGCCCTGGTGAAGATTGCTGGAACAATGGAAAGCCATTGCCCAGTGATCAATGCCAAACTAAGGATGCGCCAGTTTAATCAAAGAAGAGAGGGGGATGTGTCTGCTATTAAATACATTCATGAAGAGATTGTTTTAACCTTTATATTTTCCTCCCTAATTGTATTTCCTGAATTGGTAAGAATAGATGGATATCTAACTAATCAGTAGTGAAGCAGAAGATTGCCAACATACTGGAAAGTTAAGCCAGGCATTTGCATTAATTAAATATTTATTATTGGAATAGAGGTTGTGTAAAGAAAGGGAAATAGACAAAGTTCTTGATAATTACACATAATCTCATGTATTTGAAAATTCCAGAATAGTCCTCCCAAAGTTGTTTTTTTTTATTTTCAATTATATCCAGAAGGAATAAAGATTAAATACTTGATTCAAGGCTTGGAATAATAAGAAAATGATGTTTTATGTAGTAAAGTTCTGATTTACAGACCAGAAATAAAGAATAAAAGGGTATTATTTCTCCTATCTACTCGTGTTAAGAGTTATAAGATAACTAAAAAAGAAGAAAGAAACAAAAGAAAATTTTGATTCAGAGCTATGAGTTCAAAAAGAGATTTCTCATCTTGAAAGTGTTTGATGTGCTAATCTATGCCATGAATTGAGAGACAAAGGTATAAATAGCATATTATAAAAAGTGTAATATTCTAAGAAATTCCAGGTGGGTTTAGAATAGTGAATTACCCGGCCCCAAAATCTGCTGCTAACTGTAAAGCATTCTTCATTAATTTTTTAAAGAATGAAAGGTTTAGTTAAGCAGACATTTCCAATGTCTGGTCACTTGATTCGAGGTTCCCACCAAATAAGCATTTTCCTACAGGTTGAGAATAGTTCAGCTTCTGCTGTCCTTGATTGATTTGGCTCAAAACAAATGTAAAGGCAAACGTTATTCCTGTGTTAGGTGTAACAGGAAGCATGAAGAGGGACCATCAAGAAAGGTGATCTATAGATCCTCTGGGGAATTTTTTTTTAAAAAATTGAAAGGAATGGCTAAATCCTGAAGGATACCAGAATATGTCTCAGTGAAGAGCTATTGCCTCTATTGTACTCAAGATATTGTTTACAGTCAAATAAATACCAATGTTGGAAAATCATCAACTATCCATTGCTAGGTGTCCTTGTTAATACAGATGTGTGATGCCCAAACATCATATTAAACTTGTCTTTATATAATTCTAAGTGCTCAGAGACTTTTAGTCTATCACTCTTTCTCTGTCTTTCTCTCTCTCTAAACAACACATCAAAGTACAACTATTAGACTAATGCTAAATACTGCTACTATTGAAAAACATTTCATTTTCCTCCAAAGCTTCCCCAACAAGCTCTTAGTGATGATATTTAGAGATTTTAGAGCTGTCTATGACAACTGAGATTACATCTCATAACAGGGCTCATATTTATCATCAACTTAGTGACCCCTGCTGGGGAGGCTTAAGATCAGCCTGAATAGGGTTGAAGTTGAGATGTCTGCAAAATAGGTGCTTCAATCTCAAATAGGAGTACTTCATAATCCAGGACAGCTGACCTGACCATGTAAATGTGCACCACTTTTATGAACAGAGGTAAACATGGTCACTCCATAAGAGGAATAAACTGTTTTCACATGACTAAGAATGCAACAATTCTGAAACAGACATATTAGGAATTAGTATCTTCTTCCTGGTTGTCTGCCTTCGCTACATCACATTTCTGAAACTCCTTTCTATTATTTGTCAAGTGACTTTCCTTGATCTATTTCCAATATGACTTTGAAAGAAAAAAAAATCAAATTCACAAATGATGTCATTTTCCTCAGAATCCTTTTCTTCCCATAACAATAGCATTACTCAGTGTCATCTGCCAACCTTTTAACTCCACACTTGCAGAACTAAAGTGTTGAAAGGGGAGTAAATACCCAACAGAGCAGGGGCCTATAGTGTTATATTCATGAATATTTAAAGAGCCAGATGCACTTTTGTCAACACAGAAGGTTTTATTCTTGTACATCTTTGCAGGATTTTATATTCTCCTTATCTTTATTCCAGAACAATTTCTGAAAAATAAATATTTTTACTAGTATTTATTTATTTATTTAGCATATTAGTTTAGATAGATGAATATGATCACTGCCTTCTCTCCAATGTTAACTTTGCATGCAGAATTAGAAAACAGAGATGCTTCAATTTTATTTATGTTCACTATAACAAAGCATCAGTATAGAATACAGATATTATTACTTCTCTGATTTGGTGGAACTTACTTAAGTATATTTAATAATAATATTACTTAAAGAGAACATTCATTTTAAATTGCCCTATTGAAATCATGTGGGTGTGCACATTTGCTTACATTTTTATTCATTTACAGACTTGGCATTAGATGTCAATAGATAAACCTCAATTAACTAGAGCTCAATCAGCCAGTTTTTCTCTATGTACTCTAATTTTATGGAAAATGAAGAGCATGATGTTATACAAGATAATAAAAATCACAATATTTATCAGTCCTTCATTTTGCATTCTTCTTTCCATCCTTCCTTTGTTCTCTTTACTCTTGCTTCCTTTGTTCTTTCTCTTTTTATCAACTCTTTGCTTACTTCTCTAGTTTTGA
Source organism: Typhlomys cinereus (assembly GCA_023101885.1). Classification (NCBI taxonomy): domain Eukaryota; kingdom Metazoa; phylum Chordata; class Mammalia; order Rodentia; family Platacanthomyidae; genus Typhlomys; species Typhlomys cinereus. Next base: position 10,660,481 of record JALPQD010000014.1, read on the forward strand.
AATAAATCTTAGTGTCATTTATTCTGAATGTACATATGCCACAAATATTTCTTTTAAAGTGACCCATGTGCAAGAATATCTTTTTTAAGTGAGTATGTAATGCATTTGAAGAACTTTTCTATTCATTAGAAAAAATGACAATTATTTTTTTAATTTTTTTATTATTATTATTTATTCAACTGTGCGCATGTGCGTGTGTATGTGCGTGCGTGTGTGTGTGTCTGTGTATGTGTAGAACCATGGACGAATTCGCAAACCACCATGGACGCCTCCATCTCCTTCTGCCCTGGGATTCACAGGCTCCGCCCTACCAGGACCAGAAACGCAGGCCGCCCTCGCTTCCGCCTGGCGTCTATACGTGGGATCTGGGATCCGAACTCAGGACCTTCCGCCTGCAAGGCGGAGGCTTAACCCCTGAGCCACCTCTCCAGCCCCAAAATGACAATTATTAAATTATGAAAGCTACTCCTAATTTTTAGACCATACTGTAGACTTTATCTGGGTTTGATTTTTTTTAATTAATGACCTCTTTCTGTTCAAATTCAAATTTGGCATATTGCGTTGCATAAATTTTTCATATCTAGTTTTACCTTACTATGATATTTTCTTGTTTTCCATGGCCTTGAAGGTTATTAGCAATGCTGGTTAGAGATTTTCTAGAATTCATGGTCATTAGGTTTATCCAAAGATTATCTTATGCTTAAATTGAACCTATATGTACTAGAGAGATGATAGGTCATTTTTCTCTGGAGTTATTACAGAAGTACATTCTGTCCACATGATACCTCCCAGGGTCTTAACCTTCATCACTCAGTCCCTCAACTATGTCTGTGTTCACCAAATGTATGCACTGTCATGTTAGTAGTTGCTTCTCTTCTTGCTCCATTCTTTGAAAAAGTCATTAACACAGCTCACTCTCAGAGGAACAAGGAAACATGTGAAGAAAGACATCATGATAGAGGGGGTGGCAGGATTTAAATGTTATTACTAAGCCTCCATCAGTGAAGAGTCAAGGCCTAGGTGAAAACTATCATCCTCTTTAAAGTGGACAGAACAAGATGGAATCAGCTCTTCTAGTTTAATATTGCTATTATTTAATCTCCAAAGGGGGTGGTGCTTCCATCACTTGGCATGGAAACATAGCCTGCATTCCATGGATAAGGACTCATTCAACTGCTGCAGCAATGCCTTGAGTGACATGTCATATTCCTAGTGCTATACGGGGCTTTTTTCATATGGTTTCCACAGCCTACAGATCTTAACTGCATAACATTTCTGGCTTATCACTGTTTATAGCAAACCACATTTCCTAGCTTTTAGTCAATGCAGGGGGTATCCAAGAGAACATGATCTTATAGCAAAGTAGATTTATTATTTATAATAAATGCGTCAGCATATTCAGCTAGGGTGGGGAGAGTGATGGATTCCACAATCTGACATTTCAAACAGAAGGTCCAGGAGAATTGGTGATATCGATATCTGTCTGAGTCTGAAGCAAGATTAGCAGAGCACTAGGAACAGGGAAAAGTTAATGTTTCAGCTCAAGCAGTTAGGCAGAAAGCAAATGGAATCTTCTTCTACCATTATTTTCTTTTGAGGTATACAACATTGGATGATGCTCACCCACGGTAGGTAAAACAATCAGCTTACTTAGTTCACCAGTGCAAATGTTCATCTCTGCTAGAGACAATCTCATAGATACATCCAGAAATAGCATTTAAGCAGTCTCCAGGCATCCCCCAATCAAGCTGAGTTGGTTCATAAAATTCCAGCAGAGGAATCATAAAAGGGAGTATATACCAGAAGGCAGGTTTCCCAAGGACTACTTTATGTATATATGTACACATTCTCACAGCAAGTAACTTAAGTTGTAAGCACAATCCAAATGACTTCTACTTTAGTGTCCTCTCCACTGTTGCTTGTACAAGTCAGGAAGGATAACTGTTTTGGTACACTTTAGAAAGTTTTTCTTTCACAAGTTTCCCTCTTGCCACTTAAATTGATATATTTGAACATTTTTATCATTTGAATATATTAAAAATGTAAAGCAGATCAGGAAAATATTATTTAATAAGCTCTCTGACTACAGAATTGAATAAGCTTCAACTAGTAAATTATTCTTTCTTTGCTTAATTTCTTGGTTAAAATGAGTGTGTATCATATACAAAGGTATATGATATATTCTTTATTGTTGGGTTACATTGTTCCCTTTATCCACTCTTGTTGCTTAGCAGCACAAACTACTTGCACAGGTGTGACAGTTGCCATTATTTTTCTGTGAGACAGTACCCAAGCAGAAAGGGAGAAAAGGGTATTTATTTGTTGTGGCTGGTGAAAAACGTAGGGCATCACAGGTCACAATAACCATTAGATAGCCCAAAAACCAACAAGAGGAAGGAAGCAAGACTGAGCCACCAAACCTCAAGCCTGACCCACCAACCAAGGAACTAACTCTTAAAGTTGATACAACCCTCCAATACATTAATATCAGATAAGGTTTCAAGTGCATGAGTGTGTGTTGGGGAGGGCAACATACGTTCAAACCCAGATGGTAAATATATCTGCATGCAAAAATGGAAGTTATCATACCCCAATTATGCCTTTCATGAACACAAGTCAGGTCAGCTAAAGCCTAACCCTTTATCTGTGAATTCTCATTGTCTGATTTATATCTCAGAAACTGTTGAAAAGATGTGGTCTCCTAAGAGATAAGGTTGTTTTTATTCTTGTTTTGTCTGTCTTATAATCAGAGGTCCATGCTGGCTATGAGAAGCCATGACTGTCGTGTGGGAATGCAGCCACAGATAGGTCCACAGAGCAGTCTAACTTCAAGTAGAAGCTTGTTTTTGTATTTTCCCATCTTCATTTGGGACATTTTCCTTTAGAAGCAGCAGCGACCCTAATTTCCATAACTCAGGAGGTAGGACTGGGTCATTTTGCTCACTCTATGGTCTTTTACTAGAAGTTCTCTCTGGGTTAAATTAAATCACTTGAAAGTTATAAATTTTATCTTTTTAGCTAGATTGTCAATGCCTAGAGGACAGAAGCATTGTTTTTGATGTCTTTGTTTTTCCTAAGCACATTCTATAGAAACTTGAACTTAGCATGTTCTCTTAAGAGCATTTTAATGCAGACCAAAGAGCTCTGAGAAAAACTACAATGCAACTGCAGATAATCTCAACCAACATGTTGCAATAGACATGACAAATACATTTAACTTACGAGATGGTTTTCTAATTATTACCTTTTAATGCAGAAGCTTTAACATTCTGCCTTTAAGCGAATTATTTAAACACAACTATTAGCCACCCTTACATCCAAGTAAGATCACTAGAGCTAATTTACTATTGCTAACACTAACTAGCTTCATGATTATGGGAAGTAAGGATGCATATATTTAAAAAGAAAGAAGAATGAAGTAGTGAGATGTCCATCCTTGATTTAACTCAAAGGTTCAGAATACTTGGGTGAGTTATCACAGGCTTCACAATGATAAAAATTACTGTGGCAGATGAAAGGCTGTTTGTGCCATTCATTTCTGTAACACCAATTCTGCTGGGGTGTGTAAGTTAATAATTGGCGCTTTCTGATGGCTAGCTTAATAGAAAACAAATGAGTTCCAAGTTTATCAAAGGAACCTCAAAGGAATATGGCAGAAAGTAATGGAGAACACTCAACATCCTTGTCTGGCCTCATTAGCATGCACACATAAACACATACCAATATACCTTTATACACCACCACCCCACACATATAATTACATGCACTGACCACACATCCCCACAAACGTACATACCTTCATTCACTACATATACACATGTGTACATACCTGTATACACCACATACTCATGTATTCATACCTGCATATAACACATACCTACCACCTGCACAACATTTATGCATATATATACCTGAATATGCCATACCAACATACATATATGTATGCTTTAAAACATATGTATATGCCCTCATAACATACACTACACACATGTACACTCACATATGCATACCTATGTATATCACACACCTACATATGTACATGCTATATATGTGTGTACATACCTCATGCACATGTGTACATGCTTGCATACGCCACACAAATGAGCATACCTGAATACACTACACATATATCTTTATACCTGCATACTGTTTACACATGTACATACCTGTATTTATGTACCACATACACATGTACATTACTGCATGCACCACACACTCCATTCCCATAAATAGCTACATTCACAAGTAAGGAGAAAGCTTTTTCTCCAGCAACTCGTAGCCTGACTCACTGCCATTATTTCAGTTACCAGAACATCCCAGGTTTCAGGGAACAAATAATCAAGTGCTTTTTAAATTCAAGACTAAGGCTAGCTACACTCACCTCAGGCACTGTCTTTATGAAATTGGGCTTAGAACATGCAGATAGGGCAGCAAAAGGTATCTGTGATGAGGACATCCCTGGAAACCTTGATTATACTGACATCTAAGGTTCCACCCTCAGCTTTCAGCCTGGCCCAGCCTTCTGGAATCTCTATGACAGCACAGTGAGATTAACATTAGCAAACACAAAAGATAGGAAACAAATAGCTCTACTGTCACCTTAATGGTTGGCTTCCTCCTGATGATCTATGATCATTTCCTCAACTTGGAAACCAGCCCCTTATTTTTGGAGCAGTTCTGAAGTCTTAAGAGATGTGAGTTTGGTCTCCTATTGTTTTTAAGGATCCATTTGTTTTGCTATTGATTTTAATGAGGACATGAGGTTGGGTTGGGTTTTGTGGATGGTGATTTTAAATCTTGCAAAAAGAGGATGCAGAACAATAAGAAGAGATCTTTGGCTCTTTAGATTTATTTGTAGGTCAGCGGTATGAAACTGCTTTGTTTTCCATGTGTAAGAAGTTTGAAAAGGTAAAATTCTGTCCTTTTTTAAAAACTTCTAAAGCAATAGTGAGAAAAGGATGCTATGAAAAATCATTATCATCTCTGTGTGTTTACAAAGAACATGCATGAGTGCGTACACACATAGTCAAGATTGTAGTTCTTTAAGAATGCCACGCTACCAAAGATTTAATTAACCTTTTCACTAGGAAACCAATTGGGCGCACTGCCTTCATTACCCCCTTTCTGTTTCTACCCTATGGCTCTCCCACTTATTCCTTCCCTCTCCTCTTTCATTTCTCCCAATCCTTCTTGCCTATTTTTTTCATCAATGATTCCATTGTCAGATTTGCCAGCTGGCATTGCAGCCTCCCCCATCCCTTTCCCAGGACAGCTACCTTACTTCCACACTTCACATTTTGCTCTCAGTGCTCTGCAGCATCCCCTTTTCCTTCAAATTTTTAATTGAAAAGGCCATATGGACCCTGAGCCATGGAGGAGTTTGCAACTATACCAGGAATCAAGCTTTAAAATATCCCCCCACTCCTGCCACGGGACATAGCAAGTTCCTTCACATAAGGGTGATATGGAAATCAAAACAAAGGAAATCCATTATTGAAAGCAGCATCCACTGAACAGCAATAGGAAGGGATTAGTATTATAGTCATAATAATTCTGCTATTATATTCTTTTTAAGAGTCTTGAGTGTGAAAAACCATTTGTGAGTCCAGGAAGTTTGCCTTTCTACAGGCGACAGGAGGATGGGAGATCACATACATATCAGCCTTATGTCAGCCGTAATTGTTGTGACAATGTGCTAGTTCTTGATCCAGCTTTAAAGAGTTACCTTTGTTTGCTGTTGAGAACTTGTCGCTGTTTCCCTCACTGCATTTTCTCTAAGCTATTGTAAAGAGAGTGAGGATGTATATTCATGTGGTCCCATCTTTGTAATGCCTGGACATCGTGGTTGCTAGGTAACAGAATACAGTGGAAGAAGCAGGGTCTACTGCTTGTATCTCCGATTGAGTAGAAAGGCAGAAATACAGGAGACTAGTTCTCTGAATTCCCATGTATTTTAGTTGAATGAAACAAAATGAGCATTACATGACAAAGTACCACTTAGCCTTATGGAATTTCCTGTCAGTCTCAGTTTTATCATGGCTGCAAAGAATCCATATATCTTGTTTGGTTATTACTACAAAATTGTGTGGCAGGTACAAACCGGCCTGAAGCTGAAACTTTGGATGTACACTGATCCATGCTTTCGATTCTTCCTAGGTTGCTAAAATTCATCCCACCAGTTGCTTAAAATAAAGTATTAATATCCAATGTCTTGTATTTTCACAACATTTTTGAAAAAAAATTCATGTGTTTTTTTCATAAACAATAACATATCTAGAATGTGAAGTTAAGTGATTGGGCTAATACTATTTAGAATTTCACAAGTCAAACCAAGCAAAAATCACTTTTTAGTTGTTGTGATTCCTAACTAAAATAAGTGGATTGTGTCAAACAATTAGGCACTTTGTCATGTTTGGAAAGATGTAAATTTATTCATGGACTAGTTCCTCAACGCCCACTGGATATTTAGACTAACCCATGTTATAAGTGTCCCAGAATACAGCATCCTGGCCTCTCACAGGAAGAGAGATATAAGCATAAGCACATTGTACTAAACCCTCAAAATGAACACAAGGGCAGGGCCTCTGACCTGCAAAGAGCAGCCATGCAGGCTTCTGGGGAGGTACATTTCATAGTATGGGGTCTTTCCCTGGCCCAAAGGGTGTGGATCATTGCGGCTTTCCCAGATCACTCACATACATCACCCATCATCACAAAACATAGTTCTGGGGGAGATCATCTTGGATTTACTTCTATAATGGGTTTCCTTTATCATATGCTCTTTACACTCTCCTTTAGGGACATGTTGACACTCCTAACTAATGTTAAATAGTTTTATTTAATATATTATCAAGGGTAAAACAGTATACCTTTTTCCATTCTCGAACTCTCAGCTCCGTCAAGAAAGGGTGTATACAAAGCAATTCTTCAAAGAAGTTGACCAAACAATCTCAAAGTTCATATGGAGACACAAAAGACCCAGGATAGCAAAGACAATCCTGAGTAACAAAAACACTGCTGGAGGCATTACCATACCAAACCTAAGTCTATACTATAAATCCATAGTTATAAAGACAGCCTGGTACTGGCTCCAAAATAGACACACAGATCAATGGATAAGGATTGAAGACCCAGATATAAGCCCACAAAGTTACAGCCATTTGGTCTTTGACAAAGGGGCCCAGAAAATCCAATGGAAAAAGAACTGCATCTTCAACAAATGGTGCTGGCAAAACTGGATCTTCACATGCAGAAGATTAAAGCCAGACCCGTACTTGTCACCATGTACAAGACTTAATTCCAAATGGATCAAGGACCTTGATATAAGGCCAGAGACTATAAAAACCATAGTTGAAAGGATAGGGAACTCCCTCGAGCTGATTGGGCTAGGCCAACATTTCCTAAACAGACATCCAATGGCACAGTCACTGCTACCAACTCTCAACAGTTGGGATCTTGTGAAATTAAAGAACTTCTGTTCAGATAAAGAGATTGTAACACGAGCTCAAAGACAACCCACAGAATGGGAGAAAATCTTTACTAACCACACATCTGATAGAACTCTGCTGTCCAGAGTGCACAAGAACTTAGACAACTAAACTCCAAGGAAACCAATGGCCCAATTAAAAAATGGGCCCTGGAACTTAAAAGAAACTTTACCAGGGATGAAATTAAAATGTCTAACAAATATCTTAAAAAATGCTCCACTTCTTTAGCCATCAGGGAAATGCAAATCAAAACTTCCCTGAGATATCATCTCACCCCAGTCAGGATGGCAAAAATCCACAATACAAACAACAAATGCTGGAGAGGATGTGGAGTGAGGGCAACTCTCCTACATTGCTGGTGGGAATGCAGGCTCATACAGCCATTCTGGCAAGCCGTCTGGAGATTCTTAAAGAAATTAAAGATTGAAATGCCATATGACCCTGCTATCCCACTTTTGGGAATAACCCCCCATACAGCAGAGGTTCACCTCGATAGCACAAGCACGACCATGTTCATAGCACCATTGTTTAAAATAGCAAAGTCATGGAATCAACCCAAATGTCCAACAGTTGATGAGTGGATAAGGAAACTGTGGTACATCTATACAATGGAGTACTACTCAGCCATCAAAAATGGTGAATTACTGGAATTTGCCAGGAAATGGATGTCATTAGAAACAATTATATTAAGTGAAGTATCCCAAACCCAGAAAATTAAGCAGTCGTATTTGCTCACTAATAGGTGGCTCCTACTACCAAACCCACCCAGCCCATCTAGAGACAGTAACTGCAAGGATTATGAACAGGAGGGATGGGGTAGGAGGGCCACACCAGAAACAAGGAGAGAAGGGACCATGTTACAGCAGAGAAAATAGGCCTCCATCAAGGACCCAAATAAGTAATGAGACATCTGATTAAGTTCACAGACTTTTGTTCCTGATCATTTACTACTGAGGGGGTATGATCTCACCAGAAGAGGAGGGCATATAGTCTGGCAGATAAAAAGTAACCGTTGTGCAAATTGGTGATAGACCCCTCCCTCACTGTGTTTTCCCACTTTTATTACATCTACCTTTGCATGTGCTTTTATCACAAGACTCTAGTTTAACAGCTTTTTGTCTCTGACCAGGGAGTAATATACAATGCCCAGCAGGATGGAGTGAAGGGCATTGCAGGAGCAGCAAAACTGCAAAAGAAAATCAACAAACCACAATCCAGAACTTCAGAGACTCTATATCAACCACCTAGAACTAGGCCAGCTTAATCTCTCCCCATCCTGAAACTCAGGGAAATTTGTGGAAGAGAGGGTGGTAATAGTGTAAGAGCAAAAGGATGGGAGGAGCAATGATATGTAAGATACTCCTTACAAGTTAGGGCTGAAGCAATCATAATTGGACTTTACATGCCCTGCGCATTGTCCAACACAGTATTGACCCCACAAAGTCTAGCATCTGCTAAAGGCACCAAGATCTTTGGAGGCAAGGGATTGGCAGCCCCAGCAGTGTTCCTATACCTAAAGGGAACACGGAAAAGGGTTCAGGGAAAGGCCACTGGGTCCTTGTACGTCATCGGAGAAGAGGGCCCAGAGGAAAATCAGGCATGCACAAGAAAGGACTCTCTGGGAATTGGGGCGGGAGGCACTGGGGGATAGGAAGGGGGGGGTGGGGAGAAGGAGTAGAGGGTACGAGGGGGGAAGGAGGAGGGAGGGAGGGAACTGGTGTACCTATTAAGTTTGTATGAGCTGAAATAATAATAAAATATGTATTAATTAAAAAAAAAGAAAAAAGGAGCAGAACTGTATGTTATAAAATTCAGGTTATTTTACAAAAAAAAAAAAAGAAAGGGTGTATAGAGTTTGCATTCCCATGGTCACCAAGAAATGCAGTGCTTGTCACAAAATACAAACTTAGAAAATGCAAATGCAGACTGGGAAGACAGCTCAGAGGTTAAAGTCTTTTCCTCACAAGTTAAAGAAGCTAAGTCATCTCAAGTAAAAATGTTGAGCAGAATGATGGCAGCCTGAAATTCCAACACTGAAAGATGGGACCTGGGAAACCATAGAGCAAAATAACAAGGAGGCAGAGTAATCTTAGACTGTTTCACATGTCACTCTTGGGCCTCCATAGTCACATGCAAGTGGCTTCCGGTACAAACACACACACACACACACACACACACACACACACACACACACACACACACATACATTCATAAGTGGCCTTGCAAAAGTATGTCAGGTAGGAATTTCACTGCTTCATAGAAGAAGTAGCTAAGTGCTTAGCCTCCATTTTGGGCACTGATAAAATAAAATATAGTATAATGTCATTATATGTGTATTTTTATTATTTTGCCTATTTATCAGCTATTTGTCATCTATCTAGTTATCTATCTATCTATCTAGAAAGCTCTCGAGAGAGAGAGAAAGAGAATTTTTCAAGTATGTGGCATTGAATGCATGTTCCCATGAATTCTTTGGATATTCAAAATACAGAGGAAAAATATTAGCTAACATTTTCATAGGCCCATGCTCAACCCCCCAAACTAGTAATATATATTAGTGAAGTACGTAGCAATTACTATTTGTCAGCTTTTACATCCTGTCCTCAATCTATTCAATCACAACCAGTTATAAACATTACAGTAGGCTCTATGAGAAGAGATAGCCAAATTCTAGCAGGTTACCTGGTTTGAACTTGGGACACAGTAGGAGAAAAGCAGACCTGAATGTTCACTTCAAGTCACTTGGCCCCTGTATTATATCTTTCCTACTCCTAATTGAGTCCTTATAGCTGATTTATATGTTTCAACAATTTTTAGAGTTCAAAATTTGCCAGCTAATGTTCATGCCTCCTTGGGGATGAAGTCTCAGATGCAAATAAAACAATGGCTTTAATAATGTTCATTTATTTGATTGATAATGTTGAAATTCCTTATTATCAGTAGGGATATCATTTGGTGAAGTCTGTTAGAGGAAGTGGAAAAAATGGAGTAGTGGATTTGAGAAAGAATCATGCTTCTTTGATTTTTATTTTTATACAAGAAACCTCTTCGGTTAGTACATCTGAAACACTGAGGAGTGACTAAGGTTGCTGATTGGCTGGGGTGCCTCTATAGAATGACCAGCTTAGCTCTATGGATGTCAATGCTTTCAGATTAAAGTAGAATCATGACTTCTTTTTGGACTGCTTGTTCAGTAGTCATGTGATTCTGGTGTCTGGAGACTCGCATGCCCTTCAGAGCAGAAGAAAGAGTTAAGTGCCACCTTCCAGCAGTTTCTACAAAGAAAAGGTTGCCTCTCCCAGTTTCTAAATAGAGTATTTCTCCAAAGAAAATGTTTCTCTTGTTATAAAATATTTCAAGGTTAATTCTATCTCACTTAAATCTAGGAGGCTAACAAGCGTTTTCAATATGGTTCATTCTGGAAGCTTTGAAAACCAGTAACTTAATTTGCACTAAAAGCATTTAGCTTTGTGAAAGCCACACCAAACTTGCCATTGTAAACTGCACAAGTAGAAAAGGCAATTTGCTAATGGGGCTTTATGTGTAGCAGTTTATGGATTACCTAACTTTGCCCAGTTTGCTCACACAGGCACTTCCAAATATGAACCAGTCAATGCGAAATGTCAAATGGCTTTTAATTCCATAAAGAACACGTTACTTACTTAGGTATAAATAGGCACATCCCATCCCAGAGGCATTCATTCCACCGGTCAGTCACTAGTGACACAAACAAGCAGAGCAACAATAAAAATCCAGGATGAAGCTTGTCATGCAATGGGATAAGCAAGTGGAAAAAAGTATTTGGAAACAAATGAATCCCAAGCTTAGGATCAGTAAGATGGGAGAGAGCATGGAGTGTTCAAGGAACGTCTAGGAAGGGAGCAGGACTGGAGACCCAAGAACAACAAAATGGTAGGTAGGACTCAAAGCTGAGAAGGAACACAGGAGTTGGATCCTGCAGGGTCTGCTGGCAAATGCATCATTTCTTTTCCTTTTTTTAAACAAGCATCAAGCATCTGTTTTGAAATGCTATTCTGAGCATACATAAGTGAATAAAGCTGATGAAGTCCTGAGAAGACCAATAATTAAAACTAAGTCGATAAGTATAGATGGTGACAGGTGGTTCTGTAAATGTTAGGAGACAGCTATACCAGATTGAGGGAGATGGAGGGTGTTTAAGATGAAGAATTCCTACTTTATAAGAAAGAGTTGCTGCGATAAGGTGGTATTTAAGTAGTCATCAAAGGAAAATAGCCTGGCTGATGGTTTTAGCCTTTTCCCCAAGACCATCAGTATTAAAGATTTTAAGGCAAGAGGTGACATGATGAAAGTATATTGTTCTTTTGTGTTTGTCACTATCATTCCTGTGACAAAGTACCTGAGCACATACTTGAAAAGAGGAACTTTGATTTGTTTTCACTGCATTTCTGAGGTTTCAATTCATGATCATTTGGATCCTGTAGCACTTTGACTGTGTTGTTATCAATAAATTTATGACTAAATGATGTATAGGGCAACAAGCAGTACCCTCAATAGTCAAGTTGACACCTGTATGTAACTGTGACAGGCCTATTGATGTCCATGTGTGGTGAGGAAGAACATGTCAGAAAGCATGTGTTGGAGCAGAGTGGCTCTTCATGGTAGACAGGAGGCAGAGATACCAGTATATGAAGTGCCAGGGTCAAGGTAGACCCTTCATAGGAAAGGCTTCAGGGAGTCATGTCCTCCTGGACATGTCCTATTCAACCCTGAACTCATAAATGGATTAGTCCACCAGTAAAGTGAACAACTTCAAAATCCAGTTACCTATCAAAAGCACTATCATCTGGGACCAGGAAGCTTTATGGGACCACTGCATGTCCAAATCACAGCTCTGGTAACAGATTAATAAAGACTGACATATCAATATGCCCCCATGGACCAGCAAGGATCTCAGGAGAAATAACTACACACAGTGGGAACCATTGGGGCAGGTGTCAAACAGATAACAGCGGACAATCCCCACTGTGGGTTTATCCATGAAGGGCCACCTATACTGTCACAGAGATATGGTCCTCTACTAGTACAGACAACCCGAAGGGAGCCCTGTGGTCCACACTAGCAGACAGGCATGAGGGTAGGGAGGAGAGAAATGGATTGGCAGAGGGAGGAGAAGGTAGGAGATGAAGAAAGGGAAGGAGATTAGGAAGAAGAGGGTGTATAAAAACCACTCATTGTCCATATACAAGGAAAATTCTTAATAAAAAAAAAGTAGGCAAAACAAAACAAATGACCAGGGAAGGGCTAGATCACAATTACCTTGAGGAAGATGTGATCATTTAAACTGAAAGAATTCTGAACTAGCTGTAAAAAACAAATGATTTTAAGATTTCTGTTTAATTTTGCCTCTTTGAGAATAGATGTTTTTCTATATCCCTGATAATTTGGCACTAACTATGTAGATCAGCCTGGCCTCATACTGCCTCAGTCTTTTGAGCCCTTGGATTATGGGTATATGAGGTATCCACATCTACTTGATTTTAAGCTTTTGTTTTGCCTTAATCCTGTTTTCTATTTTAGGATTTCTCTATAAAAAAGCAGGCAATGAATCTAAGTTTTCTAATTCTTAGTCTTTTTAAAGAAAAGACATACAAAAATAAAGCATGTAAAGTGCTATATCTTGTATAAATGCGTAGGAAACCATTTCTCTGCAACAGAGAGCTGAACTCTAAATCCTGGCTTTTTTCACCTTTAGAAACTGTGGAACTGCTTATTCTGTGAAGTTCCCTCTGTGCACGTAGAGACAGTGCTATGAAACCCACAGTACGAAGCGTGCGTTTTGCAATTTAGACTTTACCATACGGTTTAATATTGATTGATGTACTGTTAGACTCAACCAGGAAATGTCTGTATTTTAGAAATTTTTAAGAGATAACCTGTAATCAAGTGCTAAACTGAGAAATGGAGATAAATGTTCAGATTCTGCCCCCGGTGCTAGGAGGAGAAGCTTCCACATCACTTTTCCAGGGCTTTCTTCTGAGTGTTTTAAAGAAAAATGTGTGGTAGAAAACAGAGGCACCCCAACAACAAGACTCCCCAGTATCCTCCCTTTGGGTAACCTGTCTTGAGACAGCTCTTTGTTCAAATCCGGAAACTATCAAGAGCCTTCCATCTTGCATAGACTTAGTCTCTCCTCATCCCCAGTTTTACTTTTATGACTTTACTTGTAAGACTTATGATTTTGGACCATCAGTCATGGTCCAAAAATATTAGATGGAATTTTTTTTGGAAATAATCTTTGAATATTAAGTGGTGTATTATTCTACATGATCAGATGAAATCTGGTTCCAATGCACTTCATTTCTGAACTGGATTTGATTTTCCTTCCTTTGTCCAGTGAATCTTTCCTTGGTTTGCCAAATGCTTCTTAGTTACTCAGCCACCATCTTGCTGAATAACTGGTACAATACACTGGTGCTTGTATTCAGTAAAATTTAAATGGTAGTCAATGCCAAGTCCCCTCACCCATGTCATTCACTTTGCTACAACTCATTGCATATAATTTGCAGCATCTCACATCTATAGAAGGGTGAGCACAACATAATAAGAAGAGACACTAGAGTCATGTAAAATTAGAGTAAGTTGTTATGCTCATTCTAATTTGTTGATATCATTGTTAATCTCTTACTATGCTCACTTTATAAAGGAAACCTTTTTATAAGTACATATGCATGATAAAAAGAGCTCTGTTTTCATACTCTATAAGGAATCTTGAAACATATACTATTAAACAGAGGTCATTATATTTACTTGGAAAAAGTAACACAGCTATGGATGAAGAAACAAACAATGGACATCTTACATGTAGATCACATGGGTGCTTTTGAATAAAATTAACTGCTATTATTGATGTTAGTAACGTCTAATTACCAGCTTGATATGGAATATGGATTGTTGTCATTTGTGGCATATTATTTTGCTTCAAATAAGGTTATACCTTTGTCTTGTTGAGTTTAATGATATGTATGAAAAAACAAATACACTCAAAACATTTCCTTTCTTTGCTTTGTCAATGAGTGCTCTCTTCACTCCTTTAGCCCATTTATTAAAATAACTATTTGTTTAGTTTTGTGGCAAGATTATATTCTGTGGATATCTGACCTTTGTTAATCATCTTGTAGCCAAATGAAATAAAGTGCATGCACTGAAACTGTGGGTAAGATTTGAAGCTACTAAGTTTGATGGAATCACAACCAGTAATTTTAAAATGTGACTGAATTCTTCCCACAATTAAAATCCTTCATTATGCTCTTCAAAGCTAATTTCTTTCTTGTTTTTCTGAATAGTTGCTTCCATTAATCTCACTCTAGGTAATGATGGTAATGATACAATTATATGTAATCATTGCCTGAATTCAATATGCAACACATCAGTCCCTTTGTGTAGTGATTGTACAGTTTTCAGCAATCCTAAGCTTTGGAAAGGTTCCACCACGTCATGCCAAGATGAGATTCAAAAGTCTGCGACATTTTGCATAACATCAGTCAATCGGGTGTTCCAACTGTCCCTGGTAGTGATTGGGCAAACTCGTCCGTCTGGTCGGTGCCAACTGAAGCTAGAGATGAAAGCGAGAGGCAGACTAAGCAGGGCTTTATGCCTATGGTGCTTCTAGAGTATTTAAAATGTTCAGGAAAAAATTAAGAATAAGAACTTTGTAAAAGGCCATCAAATGTGCAGGTGGCTGATCTAATTAAACTACTAATAACACAAATCAAAACCTAAGACTGTTTTCTTAGCTTACATATAATCCCTAGTAGTTGTTCCCATTTCAGTAGTGACTTGTTAGTCAAAGTATGAATACGTAGATGTGTATTTCAAATTCTTTTAGAAGCTCTACAAGCCTGCAGTTTTGCTTAGATGAAGAACAGAGATGTTGTGCCAAACATTTTCTTTGCACATGAGTGTGCATATGTAGCATTGTCTGTAGAGTTTTTCTAAATTGAATTAAACATGCCCATGTCTCCTTAGGAACAAACAAAGCCAAGCAAAAAGAACATTCACTGGCTCTCTCCTGTTCTCCTCATTATAATCACCAGGAGTTCCAGAAGCTAAACATTCAAAACACACCACACTTCTTTCTACCTTTCATTTCCTCTACCATTTCTACTGTGATGTTACTATCCCTCTCAGGCCTACCAAATCATGGACTCCTCCTTAGAATAACATCTGAATGCCTTATACTGTCTTTTAAAACCCAGAGTAATTTGTTCTCACCTTCTTCCTTACTCTCCAGCCATAGTCCTCCCTCTTTGGGTAACTTTCTTTTCTTTTCTTTTCTTTTTTAGCATCCCAATGTTCTTGCCTTAGAAACTTTGCACCGTATGTTTCTTCTGAATGTCTCCATGATAGATCTTCTAACAGAAGGCTTCTGTGATCATTCGTTACATTTTCTCATGGCACTTGTCTGAGTGCATGCAAGCTGATATCATGAAATACCACAAATAGCAAGCCATGAATACTGTTATTTTCTCATTTCTATGTGAACTGATACTCCATTCTGAACACGATCACTCGCATGCAATGGAAATGTACTTGCTATGTTTCTACATGCTAGGAATTCCAAGATCAATGTTCAGTTTCTAGTGAAGACATCATTACTTCTTGTTGCTGTGCTGTCTAACTGGGGAAGGGGAAATTCAGCCCTCTGGGGACTCTACATAGGCACTAATCCCATTCGGGAAGGATTTACCTTCATAATTTAATTATGCCCCAAAACCCACTTCTTGAAAATCCACACCTTGGTGATTAGCTTTTTACATATGACTTGGGGGAAGGGAGATGAGCAATAAGATGATTAATCATCTTGTGCTCATTTTCTGTGGAGCTTTGATTTTTTTTTTCTTCATTGATTTATTTCTGTGGTCTCCTCTCCTCCTCCTCCTCCTCCTCCTCCTCCTCTTCCTCCTCCTCTTCTTTCTTCTCCTCCTCCTTCTCCTCTTTCTTCTTTTTCTTTGTAAGTTGCATGTGAGGTAAGGACATGTTCTGTCACTATTAATCATAAGCATTATATCAACATGTGCCTAACATATAAAATAAGCTCCATATATATTTGATGAATAAACAGAAACCCAATTAAATACTCTTTGAAGTCATTAAAAATAGCTGCAAATATTGTGTGTTATAAATTGAAATTAAATAGCATATTTAAGTGCAACTTCTAAGAGATTTATGGGACTTATCTAAAGAAGAAATATTAATTACCAGAATAACAGTACTTTAATATCTATTCTTCAGATTGTCTATCTTTCTTTTGCTCTTCTTTTTTAATATTTATTGTCAAATATTATTTTCAAATCATAGTCTGGTAAGATGGCTATGATATAAAGGTAACATAGGTCAGGTCCCTGCATTTAGGGACACAGTGCTGTGTAACCCATGGGGTGAGTTAAACTGTGTTTACTCAGTGCTGTTAAAGTGAAGTACATAACTCATTGTATCAGGAAGCTGCAGATACTTCTACTGCAGACAGCCTTCTACTCAGGGCTAATAGGAGTGACTGCATCATCATCAACCTTGGAGAAAACTCTATGCAAGAGCTAACTGATAGTCCTTTGTGACCAAGTTTCTTCCTATTGGTTCATCCATCCACTGTCAGCACTATCAATGTTATTTAACTTAACTGCTACACTAAGAAATGTGCCCTCAGAGCCTTCCTCTGACACACCCTTCAAAATATCATGGCCTCTACCCCATGGCTTATAAGACACCAAAGATGAGCTTCATATGGTTATCTGCTTCACAACACTGTCCATCTCTCTTTTTCAAATGTTGAAATGTAATCATAGATTGGATTATAGGTCTTCATGTAGCCTCCTTGAAGTTTTCTGGATGAAACAATGTTACCTATTTGTTAACTTGCCCTTCTAAATAAGCATCCACAATGGTTAAACAAACACTTAAGACTATGGAGACAATCATATTTCAGTTCATTTTATCAGCCAGTTTCAGCAAGGTTCAATATGTTTACTGCCTGTACGTTGTACAAGAGTTTCTTGAGAGGAACACTTAAGCATGTTTCCCATAGACTTTATTTACATTTCACTCAGGGATATCTGAGTATGGTGAATTAGGTCCTATTAAAGAAGGCTGGAGATGAATTTCCTGCTGCCAGACTGAGGTTTTAGCACTAATCAGATGCAAGGAGAACTTGTGTTGCTTGTATTTTCACTAATTTCTCACTCCTTTCCCATGATTTTCCCATGAGAAAATGATTTTGGAGTACTTTCGGATATGATTTAGTATCATCCTTGTCATATCTGAAGCATTTATCATCTCTTCCTTTGAGTCCTTTACATCCAAGACCCTTCAGTGTGATGGTTCTTCCTCTTGGGCTGGCTGCCATCTGCTTTTACTCTTCTTAATCATGAGCTGTTTTTAATGCAGTCAAGGATAGTGATTCATAGCCACTGACACTGATGTAGCAACTTTTGCTATTTAAGTGAGTCCACTGCTGAAACCTATTCCAAAAGTTTATTCTACTGGAGACTTAATCTGACTTATTCACCTGGTAAGGAAACAGCTTGACCTTCTTTCTCGGGCTATTGTTTAAATATTCTTGAAGCTTAGAACCATATCTTGAGATCACTTCTAAATCCTAAAGACCAGTACCAAGCATTGGCGAAGCAAACTAAATCAAGTTTAGAAAGTCCACAATCAACTCTTAGTGCTGAAGTTTCATGGGAATTATTGAGGAAAATAGAGTTCCTGCGTTTGAAGCTGGCACTTGGAACCCCAGTGTTGGCACATGGGATGGTTCCCTTGAATCCTGACAAGCCAGCATGGCAGTGGGTTATTGTAGGTAGGAAAGATGAGAAAAAAATAATAGAGACAACACTGATTTATTATCCAGAAATGCTTCTTCCCTAGTTTTGAGCACTCATTTTCCATTTTGTAAGTTTTTTTTTGTTGTTGTTTGTTTGTTTTTTATGCAAGGCTCTTTTTATGATCTGCTGAAGCCTGAGGAAACCATGGTCCAATATTGCCCATTATTTCCTTTATATTCCAGTTAAATAGAGCCAGGCCTGGGGCTTCTTTCAATAAAAACAAGATAAAGTAGAAAAGTATTAAGATGTAGCCAGAGGATACAACAGGCTAAAAGGCTAAAAGGAGTGACATGGTTTCCTGCCTCTCTCTCTCTCTCTCTCTCTCTTTCTCTCAGTGTGTGTGTGTGTGTGCGTGTGTGTGTGTGTGTGTGTTTTAGATATGATTAGCAATATTTTTTGCCCTTAGATCAATGCAGCTTTAATGTTTCTTAAATAAATATTTATTAAAAAGGTAGTAGAGACTGTTAATGAAAAATAGACTTAGTCATATCTTTATAGTTTTCCTAATAACTGAAAAGCTCATAGTAATATCTTCATAAGACTAGGGCAGTTGCCAAGTACCAAATGATAAGTCTACAACCTGACTTGTTCATGTGTGCATGGTTTCTGAGACCTTAGGCTGATACTTTTTTTGTCTTAAGAGTACGACATAATAGCATTAGCTCTTTTGCGTAGTCATGAAAATATAGCATATGTAACATTCCTTTTGCTAAGCTTCTATACTGAGCAACAGTAACTTGTTAATCCCCCTCAATGCATCCTCAGTACAGAGAAGATTAAGGTTCTGGACATTTATTTCGATTAAACTAACTTATGTAAATTTTAATTCGAATTAGGCTCAGCTTTAGGTACCTAGAATATTAATTCAGAAGCTACTCTTTTCTGGTTAGCTTCAAACGCAGAGAATTTTGGCCAAGGACATTGAAGTAAACATTTTATCTTTATTAACCATTGATTGGCAAGCATTTATTGAGTGCCTTCTAAACATTTGGGAGGAGTCTGGACCTCAAAGAAATTGCCATCTGTTGGGGCAATATGATTCAGTCACAGGAGGCAATTTGGTAGAAAAAAAGCAATACAGTTCATAACTAAGCGCTAATTTGTTGTAGAGTTCCAAGGAGCCAGAAGGTGATGAAAAGCACCAGGATTATTTAAAAATCTTATGGAATACATTTCATTTTGGGTAGCCTTCAGATGATGTAGTCATGAACGATTTGAGTCAATGGAATCAAACATGGAGAATTCATAGGCAATGAGGTTTGTACTGGTTTTTTACTGGGAAATAATACATGTGTCTGGATTGAACAGATTGAATTCTAGAGCATGCTTGTGAGCCTGTTTGTCTTCCTACAGAGCCAGTAAACTAGGTGAGGTTGGGAATCTTCACCACAGGTCTTAGAGCCTATTATGATCCATGGTACAGGGGCTTAAAGAGTATGGGATGGTCTTTAGCTATAAGCCATGGCCAGTGTAGCAGAAAACAGAATTATGAATTAGAACACGGAAGCAAATAGCTATTTGAAACAGAATGCAGAAACAAATAGCTATCTGAAATCAGTGAGCAAACACTTCCTGACTTTCCTGATAGCATTCTGCTGACAAGATTCACTCAGTTTCAGAAAAAAGTTTGTTTGATCACGTACACAAATATAATCATGAGACTCTATATCAATCACCTGGAACTGGGCCAGCCTAATCTCTCCCCACCCTGAAGCTCAGGGAAATTTGCAGAAGAGAAGGGCAGTAAGATTGTAAGAGCACAAGGATGGGAAGAGTAATGATATGCAAGATACTGCACACAAGTTAGGGCCAATCATAATAGGACTTTGCATGGCCCGCATTATGTCCAACACATTATTGACCCCACAAAGTCTAGCATGGACTAAAGGCACTAGGATCCTTGGAGGCTAGGGACTGACAGTCACAGTAGTATTCCTAAGCTTAAGGGGAACACAGGAAAGGGTTCTGGGAAATGCCCCTGGGTCCTTGCACCTCATCGGAGAGGAGGACCCAGAGGAGAGTTTGGCATGCACATTAAAGGATGTTCCAGGATTGCGGAGGAGAGGCACTGGGGGGTGGGGAGGGAGGGGAGAGGAGAGGGGGGAGCTGAAGGGTCGGGGGGAGGTGGAGGGAGGGAGGGGACCAGTGTACGTGTTAAGTTTGTATGAGCAGAAATAATAACAATAAAAAAATGTTAAAAAATATAATCATGAAAATGAAGGTAGAGTGGCTTCAATGGAAGACTACAAGTCCCTTTCATTTTACTTCATATTTCTCTATTGTATTTCTCATTTAGATTCTTCTTTCAGAATCAAATAAATGCTCATGATTGGCTTGCATTTGTATACCTAAGCATATTGCAATGTAGTGAAGTCAAGTTCATACTGACAAAAAGAAGTGAAAAGCCCAGAGATGAAAGTATATTGAAGATAAATAAGACTTATTGATTCAGTCTATAAGCTAGTAACTGGGTAACCAGTCTTTAGGATGACCCACAATGATCTTTAGCACTTGGTATTTGCACCTTTGAATCAATACACTCATTGTGCTCAACTTTATAACTCAATTCTACTGAATACAAGGTAGAAATAGTAGTGTGTGAATTAGAGACTAGATCATAAAAATCTTTGTGTTCTCTCTGTCTCTCTTTCTCTCTCTTCTCTTCCTCCTCTTCTCTTCTTTTCTCTCCCAATGTCTTTCTTTCCTATTTTCCCTTTTCCCTCCCCATGTCTCTCTTTCCTATTTTTCCCTGTCTCATGTGTTATCTCCCTTCCTCCTTCTCCTTCTCTCTCTCTTCCTTTTTAGCCTTACCCATGGATCTTAGCCTTTCCATCTCTCTCTATATGAGTACAGAAAATAGTGCATATGAACCAAATAATGCCTATCTGCCTTCCATAAGGGACAGATGGACAGAAGCTGAGGAGAAGAGAGACTTCATGGCAGATGTACAATTAAAGAGTCTCACTTAATTTACAAGAGAGTGCTAAAAGGGGTTAGAAGGAAGAAGAATGGCTTCTGCAGACATTTGAAAAAGAAAAGTAAAACCTAGATTGTGAACGGTTCATTAGCAGTAAATAGGAATGAGCATCAACAGATTTATTCACTTGAAATAAATGTTATTGCAATGCATCCCAAAGTGTTTCATACCCATTCTCTATAAGGGGATATTCAAGGGAAGCATCATTATGGTTTTATACAGCTACAACACTCATGGACTCACCTGGAGAGAGATTTCTGCAAGAGTTTAAGGGTTGCTACCTGCATTGCAGGTAGGTCTAGAATCTGAGGCATTCCTGCCTGTGTTTAGAGTTCATGTGGGCACATCTGTCACCTGAGAAGGACTCACTTTGTCATCAGTGTAGTTGACTTCTAGTATAATAGTTTCCTACAAAACATTTAGAATCCTTTTAACTTTTTCTATAGCTTGTTAAATTCTGTGAGCCTTTGGCATCTCTTGGTCTTGGAGCTACATAACTTAGTTATGGTTCAATCTCTGAGGACTTTGATTATGTCTCTCAAAGAAACTATTCCTCATGGTCAGAAGTATCAGAGATGAATATTTGAACCTTGCACTTCAAGGGGCATACAGTAACTCACTATGTCTTCCACAGGTCTACCTCACCAAGGGTAGACTGTCTCCACTCTAGACTTACTTCGATCTGAGAGCCTTTCTTTCAGGGATGTTTGCTCACAACTGACCTGGATTTTTGCATTAGTTGCATTATAAAGAAACAAAGCAGATAGAAACAGATCAATCTTTTAAATAACTTGTTTTTAGTAAATGTTTATGTTTCCAAATACCAGATGTTTCTCTATTCCTAAACTCACAGGTTAAGAATTAAGAGTTAATAATAACAGTTCATGGGGTTGGACCAGAGTTTGAGAATCGATGTCAGTGCCAGAAGAGCTGAGAGGGGATCATGAATCCATTTACATCATCAAAACCAATAGCAGTGATAATTTAACTGACAAGGTCATGGGGATTTATATCTTGTTATAAGTCATATGGGAAAAATTTAGTTTTGCCACCATTTTTTTGTATTCCAAAGACATCTTTTTTGTTTCACATCTTCCCTTTATCTGACTCTTACATTTTTATTACCTCCTCTTCTGTGATGTCCCTGAGCTTTGGATGAGGAAATATACATGTCACATTCAGAGCCCAGCATTCCACCATCACTTAATCTTGTACTTTGGCCAGTTATGAGATTCTGTATTAGCCACCAACTGCTGATACAGAAAGGCTATCTGATAAAGGCTGGCCATGTTTCGATATACAGATATGTGCATGAATATTTATGAAACAGTTTAGCAACATGACCATTAAGTAAATTGATATTGGAAAATTCCCCATAGAGTCCATGACCTCCCTAGGCATTGGGTTCTTGATCAGGTTTCCCAAACCAGGCATGACTGTCCTGTTAAATTGGCCTTGAATTCTAGTAGCTGGTTACTCCCGTATAGTCATACCATTGTAATGCTATGAAACACATTTTGCAAGGTAGGTCATTATTTTAGCTCAACTGATCCATGGCTGAATTAGACTTTTGATAATTTTTCTCCCCCAGCAGCCTGCAGAATATTTTCTGGCACTTTTAAAGGTAACAAGGAGGGAGGAAGCTTTCAATATAATTTGCTGCAAATAAAAATTCAAGAGAAGTTCTTTGGCCTTCCCTTCTAACTAACACAGCACCTATTGGCTCCTTTATATCTCCTCTTGTGGTTTTGAGGTTAGAAATCTTTGTTATTTGCTTCACTTCTAAATTTATAATTATGTTATAAACACTTTCAACTAAAGCATTTGGATATTATCTAGCATAGGATGATGAGATTATAAAACCAGAGGCAAGAAGTAATAAGCATGGTTGAAAGAAATCAAAGAAACAAACAAAACAGCTCTTAGAAATAAGTTTCCTTTTACAAAAATGATTTCCTGTTGTAACACAAGAAGTCTCTACCATTCTCGTGATATGTGACCTTTTATATACCTCTATTTCTTTCTGTTCTTGCCCCACCTTATTTTGCCTATTTATTTGCTTATTTATGAAATAAAGATATTATTATGCAAATAAATGGCAGATAGTGGAAATAAATTTTCCTCTTTTTAGAGATGAAATTAGAAGCAATATAGGTGGTTAAAATAAAATGAAGATTTGCAGATATTCATGTATCTGTGCATATATATAAGTTATTGTAAATATGTGCATTTCCCACCTCTGTCCATTGAGAATAATTAGAAGCAATGACACCACATACCAGCAGCAATAAGCCAGCCTATCAAGCCAAGTCCTGATCTTGGCTTCTAAACATTATTCTGCAATAAAAAGAACTTTGTCTCCTTGAACAGAAAGCTGATTTTTTAAGCCTGTGGTAGGGAAAGTAAAAGATTAACCAAAAGCACATACTAGTCTAAAAAACAAAAGTTTGCTCAAAGAATAAATGAAAAAGTTACAGAGATACTGGAGACAATTGAGGAAGAACTCTAAACTCTCACAGTTGGAACCCAGTTGAACAAAGTTCAATAGTGTATTATTGAATCACAACTCAGATTTCAAAATAAATATACATTTGTAAATGTTGATATAAGCAAATGAATATTCATAAGTGGGGAGAAGACAGACACATTCATTTCAGAATTATTCTAAATAACATAAATGTGGGCCTAGATTTGTGACTCGCATCCAGGATAAACTGTTCAAATAGCAAAGAATAGCTTCTCAGTGGACTGGAAGTCAGTAACTAGGTTGACTATTCAAAGTTAACACTGAAATCCAGTTGTGCACACAGAATCTACCTCCATACACAGAATAATGACAGGACACTTCACTCTGTGCTTTTTACTCCATCCTCTATCTTTAGTATGGGAAAAATCAGACAAATCACAACTGAGAGATATTATGAAATCTCTGGCCAATACCAATCAAAACTGCTACAGCGTTGAAAAATAGAAACTATAAAAATGCCACAGTGTAATAAGGCTAACGAGACAGAAAGCTTGGATAGGATACACTGGGAATCTTTACTAGGTTCCTGAGACAGAAGAAGGACATTATAGCAAAAATCAGGAGCATTAGAATAAAATCCAAAGTACAGTTAATAGGAAAAAAAACTTTATGAAAAAAGTTCCTGGATCAGATAGCCTAGTCCCTT
Source organism: Typhlomys cinereus (assembly GCA_023101885.1). Lineage (NCBI taxonomy): Eukaryota > Metazoa > Chordata > Mammalia > Rodentia > Platacanthomyidae > Typhlomys > Typhlomys cinereus. The sequence continues at coordinate 10,684,980 of JALPQD010000014.1, forward strand.
CCCATGACAGAATTCCTTAGGGTTCTATGACTGTGGATGAATAAAGCAGTGCTTCAATGAAATATAGAACTTGAAAACAGAATACTAAGCTTTCTATTTATTCATTTATTTTTACATTTAAATGTATTTTTTAAATGCTTTTACATTCAGATAGAGGGGTTTCATCACACTTTACTACAGTTAATTGGACACATACTTGTTGCCTAAATATAAAACGAGGAATATAGTTATAAATTACCCACTGTCCCAATTGTAACCCATTATATGATTCTACTAGATAGGTACATGTACCAGTGGTAGACTCTCATGAACAGAGATGGAGCAGATAAAAAGATGCTCTTTTGTGCACCACAGTGACACCTGCTGGGGAACGAGGCTTAAATCCTTTGGGAGAATACATAAGAAAATTAGATTGTTGTGTTAGAGGAAAGCACTTGCTCTTAGGTTGGATATCGCCAAACTTGGACAAAGCAAGTTAAAGAGAGAGAGAGAAACTTTCAGGTATCTTTCTTTCTTTTCCTTCCTTTTTCATGCATATTTAGCATCTTTCTGACACTGCTAGAAATTAACTATGACATCTTAAACAACTTATTTAACCTCTCTGGGACTCAATTTCAGCAGTTATGAAATGGAGATTAAAAATAATTGCTTTGCATTGTCTTATGAAGATGAATTTTGCTCTTATAATTCCATGGCTGTAATTTGTTAGGCAATTCTTGATGTGGATGGATGAGTTATGAACTTTTCTGGCCTCCTGATACTAATCAAGGTTCAAATGACAATGATCTCTTTATATTGGATGGTGGAGAGGGTCAAATAGTACAATTCTCTTGCTTGTCTCTTTTGAAGTATTTTGCTTTTCTCAACATGAAAGATTTGATTTTTTTTCCTGTTATGAGTTTAAAATATTTGGGAAGATAGTTTTAAAGAAGCAGATTGCTGGGTGTGATGTATGGTTCTTTTCATAAATCAGCAACATGGGAGTCACCAGCAACTTTTCTCCCAGGAGTACCAAAGTGGCAGGGGATAGAAACATGATGTGGCTGTAGCTTGAATCCAGGGGGAGCCTTGGTGGAAGATTGATAACTTGAGAATATTGTGAACATGTGTAGACTTGTGCTAAATAGATTTTCAAGAGAGATTCTGCTATAGCCAAGGAATTATGCTGGCATGTGCTCTTATTTTATCGTAAATTAAATTTTCAATTAGAAGTGTCTCAGTTCTTCCTTCTGTACATCTGCTTTCATCCTTATGGCCATGGGCGGGACCCCAGGGACCCAGACTGGCAGCAGACAAATGATCCCAGGAAGGCCCTGGCACCATTCACACATTAAAATATATATCTGAGAGGGAAGTCATTCCCCAGAGCTCGAGTCAGAAAATATTCCTTGGAAATATTTGGCTGTATATGCCTCTCCACATAATATTGGATTTTCCTACTTTAACATTTTGAAACTGTTTTCTCATTTTTTATGTGATTATATCCTGGGCCATTTGATCATCTTTTTTGTGGTCAGAAATTTGTAAAGAAATTTGATTCACTCAAATTAATAACAGAAATCAAAATAGTCTATATTTCCATAGTCTTTCAATCTGAGACAGATAATTCATTTCCTACTTACAGAATGATGATTTCATTATTATTGGGAAAGTCATGGAATTATTGCTGATAACACAGTTAACTCCTTGGATTTTGTTGTGTGGGGGAAGGAAATAAAATCTAAATTTCTTGAACTTCCAAAAATTTCAATGCCTGGTTCAATCATCATTTTAAATATGATATGAGCTATCTATTCCCTATTCATTTGTATGCATATCTCCCTAACCTGACTCTACCTCATATCTCCACGTGTATAATTAGAATTACAGAACCCAATTCTTGAGTTAATTCTCCATATGCTTTTGAAACAATGAGCCCATGAGTTAAGATTGTAGATTCTTCTGCTTCTATGCAATTTCCATTTAATGTGACATTCTCTTTCACTCTCTCAGGACTTGATATCAGCCTTGTGTCTGATACTATCTCACAAAATATTACTTTTATCTCAAGATGCAGTTTAATACCCCACCATTCATCAAGTCTGGCTAATTCTGATTTTCTCTCTTGCTCTCTGCTTCATCCTCAGGAAAACATTAGTATGCTCTAATCTGGCTCCTTCCTTGCAACCCATGAAGCTTCAGTCCTTCAAAACATCAGAAGCTCAGAAAGGAAGTTTCTGCAAGAGTCTGTGCAGTTGTGCTAGTCTAATTTTAACTTTAGAACAAAGGGACTTACATTTCATTATAAAGATGAAATGAAGCAGTTCTGTCTGTTCCACTGTAGTCTTGAAATTTGGGGCTTTCTATTTGGATTCCATTTAGCTTTCTCCTTCCTCTGGAGAATGTATTATGCTTGAGCTTTTGTAGCCCAGGCTGTGGCTGAAGAGAAATGAAGGGAATGAACAGACCATAATTACAAAGGAGTTTTTCAGGCTGCTAACCTTGTTTAAAGAGTGTGGCAGAGAGATAGTAAGACAGATGTCTCAGCAGGTAAGGTGTTTGCCATAAAGTCTGGTGTTGTGAGTCTGATCCCAGAAGGAAGCTACATAGTAGGCATGGTAGAAACCATGATGTCACATGGTAGAAGATGATAACCCACAAGTTTTCCTTTGACCTTCACGTATGTGTAAGAGCACATGCAAGCACATATACACATATGTGTGCACACAAAAAATATATAAGTTTTAAAAATAAAAGATAGGAACAGAAAGACTTCAAAACAACGTAATCCCAAATTTGGCCACATATTTCAAATGTGAATAGAACTTAAAAAGTATTTCATATTTTGAACATCATATTCAGTAAATTCTCACAATTATTTTAAATGATATGTGTGAATATCCCTCATCATAAAAAGCATTTGGCTTAACTTTTTTTTAGCCTAAAGTATCTTCATGTTACCACCAAGACATTCGATGCCCAGAATAAGAACTTTCAATATGGGGTTAAAGCATTTAGATACATAAGTACATTGTTAAATAGAGAAATTGAAAATGCCATACTTCTAAACATAAAATTGAATATGAAATGTAATCACTTATCCAAGGGATTCCATTGAAGAACAGCTGTTTAAGCCTTCTGGAAGACATTTTTGGAAGTATGATTGAAAATCTATTTTGGATATACCAGGCACCTTGTTATATTTTTCTATATTTTCTGCATTATCATTAAAAGGTATAATCTACTCTTAGTTTAGTGCTTTAATCTGATTTCACACTTCTACAATAAGTTCACCCTCTTTTCAGTTCTGTGAAATTACATTAATTTTAGCTTAAGAAAGAAATCGGGATATGAGTACAACTACTGAAGTTTAAGAAACCCTGTGCAGAATTGGATGGATGCCTTGTTTTTCAACACTTCTGCTTCCCCCAAAAATCTATTCCTTTAATCTAGTCAAATAATTTAGAGAGTAAGATAGAAAGTAAAAATCAAGGGCAAAGATCAGCTGAAAGGAAGTCTCTTAATCAAAGTCATGGATGAAGTTGAGCAGTTGGGACACCCTTCATGTTCAGGAAGGAAGAACAATTTTACACAATCCAGGAATGCTGATCTTAGAAACCACCTGCTGTGATTCACTTTCTTTCTTTAACTTTGGACAGAATTTTAACTTTTTCTGCCTCATTACAGACTGCGTCAGCTACAGCTGACTTTTTGTAATATATATATTTATAATATATGTGTATATATATTTATTATATATATATATATAATTGCTTTTAGGAAAGGAGAGCTGATCTTTTTTTCCTCTGCATCCTCTTTCTCTTCCTTCTTTTCCAACTTCTGGTTCTCTTATTTGTCCTTCTCTTTCCTTTCCTCCTCTTCTTCTTTTCCTCTTTTTTTCCTCCTTTCTCTCCTCCACTTTTTTTTTAATTTGGTGAGAATCCCAAATGTCTCTGTATATGTTAATAGATGAGAGCCTGTAGGATTGTTGTGTTTCAAGATTACTTTACCACTCTTTCCTGAAGTGCTCTCTGTGGTGCTGACATACACAGACCATCAACAACTTAAAAAAAAATAAAAACTTCTATAAAATGGGAACGTAGGAGAGGGAAACTAGCTAGAGAGGACAATGGATGGGATGGGATGGGATGTGCATGTCAATATAAATTAAAATAAAGTATAAAAAAGAAAACTTTGTAGGGGATAAGGATTAAGAATTCAATTAGCATCTTTAGGAAAAGATCACAGCTATATGGTATTAGTTTTATATATCTTAAAGCGAATAAATGAGTGAACATGTGGTTTTCTCCCCAAGGATTAATGTAGACTCATATACTATTTCAGAACTGTCAACCTTAGAATTATTACAGCATAAGCTGATTGGAACCCCCTTTAAGATCCTTCCAGTCAGCTAACATGAAGGGCCATTAGGGTGGGGGCGATTTTGTGAGGAACATGCAAATGCGCTGCTTATTCAGGGTTGCCTCTGCAACCATACAGGAAGACAGAGTAGCTCATACTCTCTTCCCATGTGGCACTGTGATGGTGCTCATGATGACAAGCCAGTCTCTATAATTATCCAAGTCATGATAGAAAGAGCTTAAATTTACTTTTAATCATCTCCAGATGTTTGATCATTCAGGAACATGCCAATCAGAAGTTGAGGGGAAATGATAAATGAGACATAGAGTTTTCTCTGGCAAATTCTGTGCTTACGTGCAATCTGACCTAGTGATGGGAGTATTCGGAGACATCTGAGGGGAAAAAAAGAAGAGCACCATGAGGCTTTTGCCAGCCGAAGACACTGGGCTGTTAAGTTTTTTCTTCTCTGCTGTGGTTCTGTGGAGGCACTGAGGGTATTACTACTTTTTATTTTTAAATTGGTAGGCCTCCAACATGAACTACATCCTCATAGCCCACATTTTTCCCTTTCTCTAACATTTCATTTACTCTGAATGTTAACAACAAATTTATGACCAAAACTGCATGTAGGAGTACAGGGGACTTTATTTTTGGCTTATGACAATCCCACTACAGTTCCTTGTCCAGAATGGCAGGAGAGCCAATACCAGAGACTGAGGAACTGACCACACCATATCCATACATCTACATGATGTCAAGAGAGGGGAAAATCCCTGCTTTCCAGACCAGCATGCCCGGTACTAAGGATGCCAACTTCCTTAACCAGCTCTCTCCATCTTGTTCACTTGCCCAAGGACTAGTCCCACCCATCAAGGGGTGGGCCTTGCAGGCTTGTTTGGTGCCTAACTCAGCTACCAGTTCCCTATAGATGTGCCTAGAGAGGGAACCTTCAACTGTCAAGTTGACACCTATATCTAACTGTAATCCTGCTTTGGAAAAATATTATTTCCATGACATTCACATACCACAGTATTCATTCATTTAACATGTGCAATCGACTTTTATGGATATTCATGGAACTGTGTTCATTGAAGTGTCAGTATCATTTCAGATAGATCAAGAGTCAGCCTCTTCTAGCGTGCAGAGTGAGAGCAAACGGCGTGTGCTTGTGGGGTCTTCAGGCTTCTTTTCAGTCATTTGCTTGTGCAGAAGAAGAAATGAAAGTTGCATAAATTGCTATGTTGAGATTTCTCTCTTTCTCTCTCTCATATGTCCTGTCTTACAACATACACACATGTGTACAATACACATGCATGCATACATGTACATTGTTATTCATGTCTCATCGATATTCTTTTTTCCATTGTCTCCAGCTTCAATTTTTCCTACCATTGTACCTGTAGGTTAAGTTCCCTTTCTTTACTGTTTACTGACAGCCTTTCTAGAGTTGTTTTGTCATAAATGATTCCTACATTTATTCTATTGTAGCAAAGATTACCTTGGACATGCAGGCTTGGGTAATAGTTCTATAGGTATATTTTGTCCCTGTCTATGTCTATAGATTGCTAACATTTATCTCACACATCTATTGCCACTTGTATTCGATGAGAATTTGTTGTACCTTCAATAAACTCACCCAGAAATAGATTTAATAATTTAGAATGTAGGTAAATTTTCCCTATGTCAACTGCCAAAGTCAGTTTACAAAAGCTTAACTATTTTGAAAATGAAAGCAATTAGTAGTTTCAGGCAGAGAGTAATTGTTGCAATAGAACAGGGGTAATAATTAAACCTGTACAAAGTTTTTCATAACAAATACATTGTGTTGGTAAATTTCATTGGCCATGACAAACTATTTCCATGATAGACTACTCTGATCAATGACCAATATAATTTGGGAGATTTTATAGTTTAGGAGCATATGGTGATTTCTGATAAGACACTATCTAATATACATGGATAAAACACATTTTTCATTACATTCATACATACCCATGTTTTGCTAAAACGTTTCCTACTGTTTCTGCTTTTGCTTTTCCAATTCAGTTAGATGTTTCCTTTGCATTTATTTTAGGTTAGCTCTTCTTACTGCTAACTGCTATGACATTGGACTTGTTTACTTCTGCTAAAAGATGGCAGTAACTCTCACAAGAGAGTAGTGTTTTCATTAGCTGAGCTAAAAGGACAGTATTAGGAGTTTGTTTGTTTGGGTTTTTTTTTCACCATTTAGCTCAAGATAATTATCAGCACAGAATAACAAGCAAATAACCCATGGGCATTTCCTTCTTCTAGATGCAGAGATAAAGTTGCAAAATGTAGGTAGAATGAAAATGCTAATATGAAGTATGATAGCAAGCATTTTCCCTTTCATATCAGGTTTCATATTTCTTTCCTTAGAAAAAGGAAAATATCTGATATGCATGAAATATTTCCAAGTCTCCGGTGTTTTGAGAACACTTGATTTGCACATCATGAGCTATCTTTATAAATGGCTGCGGACAATCTTTTGTTCCTTACTTGTTCTTAGACACAGCATTATCATTTAACCTTTATCGTACAGGATCTTCTTTTCTTTTTATTATTTTCCTCCGCCCTCTTCCTTTCCCCACTCCCTTCCTCTCTCGTAGCTTGCCAACCATAGTCAGCTTCCTCTCAGCTTCAAGTCATTCATGACCTTGTGCTTCCCTTGCCTGTCTCTATTCTAGATACCATGTAACCACCTCTCATGGTTTCCTGTCATGTTTCATGGCACATGCTCACTCCCACAGCCCCTTATCTAAACATTTATGAACATTCGTATGAAAGAGAACATGAGATTTTTGTCTGTCTGTGATTGGATTATTTCACTTCATATACTATCCAGAACCATCTGTTTTTCTCCAAGTTTTGAGAAGTTCATTTTTCTTCACAACTGAGCAAAATTTCATTGTGTGTAGTTGCCACATTTTCATTATCCATTCTTCAATTAGTGGATATATAGGATGGTTCTATGTCTTTGTTGTGGTGGATAATACAATAATAAACATGAATACTCAAATGTCTATATGGTAGGAAGGACAATCCTTTGGCAATATATGTAGAAATGGTGTAATTGAATCACATGGTAACTACATTTTTAATTTTCTCAGGAACGACCATACTTATTTCATAGTGGTTGCATTAGCTTATTTTCCCACCAGCAGTGGAGAAAGTTCCTCTTTCTCTACTTTCTTTCCAGCCTCTCTGCACTAGTTACTTTTAACTATTGCTGTGAGAGAGCACCCAGAGTCAAACAACTTAAGGCAGAAAAAAAGATTTTATTCAGCTTACGGTTCCAGAGGGGAGAAACAGTTCTTTCATGGTGGAGGCTGCATGGCTGGCTGGCCTAAGCTGGAGAGAGGCTATGTCACACCCATCCAAGAGGCTGAGCACTACCAGACTGCTTGCTGCAAAGGCAGATTCCTCCTGGAGGTAGGGTGGGACTAGTACATCTGAAGACCCACCTCTTGTGACTGCCTTCCTCCAGCAAGGCTCCAAGTCTCAAAGGTGCCATGACCTTCCCAAATGCATGAGACTGTGGGGGACACATTTCAAACAAGAGACTCTCTCTCTCTCTCTCTCTCTCTCTCTCTCTCTCTCTCTCTCTCTCTGTGTGTGTGTGTGTGTGTTACTGGAATCAGACGGCGTTTCAAAATAGCTTTAATGTATTTTTGACTAAGAAAGCTGGACTTTTTTTTTTTAGAACAAAAGCATATTTATTGACTAACTTGTGTTTACTTTGAGAAACTCTGAGCTCATTTCTTTATCCCTCTTTGGCAGTTTTGTAGTTTGCCATTTAGGTCTTGCAGCTCTTTATATATCTAGGTATCAACCCCCTGTCTGATTTGTAACTGGCAATGATCATCACATGTTCTGTAGACTGTCTGTTTCCTATGCTGAGAGTTTCCTTTACTGTGAAGAATCTTTCTAATTCCATATAATCCATTGTGTTGATTCTTGAGAACATTTCCTATGCTATTGGAGTCCTGTTCTGAAAGTTGTTACCTGTATCTATAGCTTCCAGCATATTCCCTGTATTTTCCTTTAGCAGTTTCAACATTTCAGCTTTAAATTAAGGTCTTTGATCCATTTCAAATTGATTTTTTTTTGGGTGCAAGGCCAGAGGTGTAGATCTAATTTCATTCTTTGCAAGTTGAATTCCAGTTTTGTCAGGACCATTTATTGAATAGACTGTCATAATTTTTTTTCAATGTATGCCCTTGATTCTTTGGTCCAAGATTAGGTGGCTGTAGCCATGTGGATTTAGTGTTTTGTCCTCTATTTCATTCCATTGGTTTACATGCACATGTCTGTGTATTGTGCCAATGCTGTGCTGTCTTATTTACCATTGTTTTGTAGAATTATTTAAAGTTAGATCTCAATGTTTTTCTGATTATGAGCACTTCATGTGAGCATGATCTTTTATGTTTCCATATCAATTATTATATTGTTCTTTCTATTTATTCAGTGAGGATTTCACTGGAATTTTGAAGAGAATTGTGTCAAATCTGTAGGTTACTTTTGGTATTATATCCATTTTCACAATATTAATCCTGCCAATCCACAACTATGGAAGTTTTCTTCACTCTGTTATCTTCTTTAATTTTTTTCGGGTGTTCTAAAGTTTTTAATCATACACATCTTTCACCTCCTAAGAAGTTTATTCTGAGTAGTTTCTTTTATAAGCAACTTTTTTTAAATTTATTCAATTGTGCGTGTGTGAGCATGCGCGCACGTGTGTGCGTGTGTGTGTGTGTGTGTGTGTGTGTGTGTGTGTGTCTGTGTGTGTGTGTGTATGTGTGTAGAACCACGGGTGAACTCGAGGAACCACCATGGACCGCCTCCACCTCCTCCTTAATTACTCTGCCCGAGGATTTATAGGCTTCGCCCTATCGGGATCAGAAACACAAGCCGCCCCCGCTTCAGTCCCAGCATCTGTTCGTGGGGTCTAGGGTCGGAACTCAGGACCTTTCACCTGCAAGGCAGAGGCTTAACCCCTGAATCACCTCTCCAGCCCCACTTTAATAGGCAACTTTGAGAGTGTAATATTTTCCCTAATTTCTTTCTCAGAAAGTTTCTGTTGGTATATATGTTTATTGTACTAGATCTTTATACATATTCTTGTTCTCCACCATTTCAACCCATCTTTATTTGATATATATTCCATACAGTCGTACTCCCACTACACTGTTTACAGGTGCCTGACACCTTTCTCATGTCCCTTAAATCCACAAAATATCTGTAATTCAGCTGACACTCATGCTATCTTAACATTGAGCTTCATCATGAGCCAATCATAAACCAGCTAGATGATCCGGTTGCTAATGGCTGCCAGTTCAGTGACAGTGCCTTTCTTTTTTATTTTTTTCTACACATGTGTATAGGTACAGATGTGTGTGTAGATGTGTGTGAGTGTAGAAGAGGTCACTCTGCATGTCTGTAGAGGTCTAAGGGTGACTTTGGTAATCACCCCTACCTCCTTACTGCTTTGCTCTGGGATTTCCCAGGCTCTTCCTTCCAGAATCAGAAATAGAAGCCAATAACTGAGGTTTTTGCATGGTATCTACAATCTGAATTCAGGTCCTTCAGTTCATGAGACAAAGATTTCAAGCCCTGAGCTGTCTCTCCAGCCTGTCAATGCTTTCCTTGTACATCCTTCAGTATTATTTCCATACATCCTAATTCTTTCAAGGTTGCCCTGTTTGCGTCTTTTTCTACAACATCCTCTTTTATTATCAGAAGTGGTATTTTTTCTGTCACATTTTTAATATTAACTTTACATGGGTACTAGTCTCCTTAAAATTAAAAAAAAGAAGAATTTCCTTTGTATTCAGACCAAGTCTTTTGCATTTCACTTAGTCTCCTTTCTTTTCCCCATCTGATAATTTTTAAAACGGGTTTGTGGTACTGTGGTACGTTCACAATGAAAGTGTCATTCGTCTGATGTCTTTGTCTATAGCCTAGAAATGTGGAGTTCAATATGTTTATGTGCATTTTTCCTACTGCATATTTATGTTTTCTCCTTGGGCTTCCATGATATTAGACAATACAAACACATACCAGTGGATATTACATGTTACTTTTTTCTATAATAGCTATCACAAAATTTCAAAGTAGTTGTCTTCACACTTCATAGTATAAATCAAATTTCTGATTGGTAAATCACCATGTGCGGGCCTTCTGTGAGTATCATCATCGGCTTTTTCAGGGCCTTGGAATGAGTTCTTCCTCTCATTACAAGACTGATCATCCTGTGATTTTCTCTCATCTCTGCAATACTTCATCAATTATTCTACTTTTTATCTAAATTTGAAATATCTCATTCTCTGTAGGCTTCTTTACCATAGGCTAGATATATGCTGTTTTACTTAAAAACAAAACAAAAATAAATTGTCTTGGGATCACAGTCTACCTTCTGTTTGCACATGCTTTCTAACCTCCTCTTTCTTTCCCTCCCTCCTTCCCTCCCTCCTTCCCTTCCCCCCTCCTTCCCTTCCCCCTTCCTTCCTTCCTTCCTTCCTTCCTTCCTTCCTTCCTTCCTTCCTTCCTTCCTTCCTTCCTTCTTTTTTTCTTTCTTTCTTTCTTTTCTTTCTTTCTTTCTTTCTTTCTTTCTTTCTTTCTTTCTTTCTTTCTTTCTTTCATTCTTTCTTTCTTGTCTCCTCTCTCCTTCCCCCCTCTTTTCTTCCTATTTTGCTGTTCCAATCTTCCCATGTAGTCCATACTAGAAAATCTCTCCCATGATGATTTATTCATAGTAGAACTTTTCTGACCTCATCTTGTAGATTTGTTCATGACATTTGACAAACCATTCTGCTTTTATTTCTCGCTGAATTTTTGCCTGACCTCTGCATTCTTTATGAAATTCTACATGAGTCATTAAGACAAAGACTTAAACATCTCAAAGTATATGTAAATAATAGGCTGGACAGTGCCCAAGAGGAATAAGGCTTTAGTATTTTTATTGTGCTGCCATTCTGCTTCTTAGAATGTTTTGTTTATCGTGGCAGATATTTACTTTAAAATTACCATGAAGACTTCTTTTCCTTATGTGAAATACACTCAGATAGTTTGTGGTTGTTCTAAAACTAAGCTGGAGTAAAGTCAAATAAAACAAATTTATTACTGACCATTTTCCATGCTCTGAATGGGGCCCAAATGGAATATGACCACACAAGATATCTTTGTCTCTACTTACATTAGGTTTAAGTTGTCGGATATCTTTTCCCATTTACCACTTCCCAATGTAAACTCAGAAATGATGAGTTTTGTGGCAATGTTGTAATCTCTATTCTTACACTGCAGCCAAGACAAAGTGGTTATATAATGTTGGTTGACTATCTTGACATTTGCGGGTTCCTTTATAATGGAAACAGCCTATGATTCTGCAAATGAAGGTGTAAAGAAGTCTTTAGGTATGAAAAGCTTTTGCAATGTGATGTGACATCATTGCAAATCTCTGTCAATGTGCTCATAAAATTCTCAACTCTAGTACATGATGAAATTCAAATGGAATAATTATTTGTCATCTGCCACAGAAGGAAAATATTTTATTTTTACATGGCATAGTGTTTCATTTGCTGTGCCTTGCCACATCAACAGCTCATTTTTTTAAGAGAAGAAGAAAAAGACAGCGACAGGTGGTAATTCATTCATTTATAAATCGGGGTCTTGACTTAATAAATATTTGAGGCTTTTATGAGCAATTGCAGTAATTTTTTCACACATGGAAAAGTTTAAAGAACATTATATATAGACTTGTTTCCAGTTATATTTAACATTTATGAATGATATCCTCCTCTTACACTGAAAGTTCAAATTTTATTAAATGAATAAGTGATTGAAGGCATGAGTTTGTAGAAACACTAGGGTATTAAAGCCCACTTTTCAAGTGGAACAAATAGTTGCCTACCTGATATACAAATCATATAGCAGCAATCAGCCATGGGGTCCACACTTCTGTGACATCGAGTGCCTTTTGTCACTACTTCTCTGTGGATTCAGGATGCCTCCATAAACAAGGCGTCTTACTTTTACTGACACCTTTTCAATCTTTGAGTTCACTGGTGTAGGACACTTTCAGGATTCCTTTTCAATCCTTTTCACTTGTGTCTTTTCTTTGACCTGGCATGTATATTGCTGCTTGGTTTATTCCAGCTCTCATTTATGACTGCTCATGCCTCCAGCACCCTCATGCATCTTAATATGAGGCTTTGGGGGCACTGGATTCCAGTTGGTGAAATTATCCTGGCTATTGTGTCCACAGCTGAATCTCTGGTTTTCTCTCTTAGCAGCTGCTTCAGGAATCATGTTCTGCAAACTCTGACTCTGAAGTAGCAGGCCTGGCTTTTATATGTTACAAAATATACTTGTCTCCTTGTTTCTCAAGCACATTTCATAGCTACCCTTCTCTCAGGGATAATGCAGAGCAATTACCAACAGCTGCTTAGATGAGGAGGGCTATCCTCATGTGACTATCGGTCCCTGAAGATTCCTGATTTTCATCTTGGTTTATTAAAAAGGGCCAAAACTCCAATGCAGATTTCTAAGAAGAAGAAGAAAAAAAAAAGAAGGAAGTTGGATGCTTAAAGGAATGTTAGGAATTCGGAGCGAGGGTTTAATGTTTGAAAGGAAGGCAATATAAATGCTGATGCTTAAGTAGTCTTTACTTCCAACAGAGTAAGGGGACACAGGTGCTGGCTGTTTCCACACAGAAAGGCCAAGCAAGACCTGTGTCAAAAGTTTCTCTTCAATATTTGCAGGTGGATAATTGGTCTGAAATAGGACTGTGATGTACCAGGGTTGTCTAGACTATTCCAGAGCAAAGAGGCTAGGCTCTAAATCTAAATGTAAAAATGTGGGTCCAGCTACCATCAAATTGAATCACATTTGTATGAACAGATCAGCAAGCTGTGTTTCATGATTGAGCTCCTGGAAGGTGCTCAAAAACATTTGTTAAAAGACAAATAGGCTTGTAATTATTCATGACAGATACAGAATGTGGAATCTAGACTTTGAAGTTTGAGTTTCATGCCCTTACCAGACCTTTCATAGCTTGATATTTAAATTCATCATGATGATGAAGAGTCCCTGGTGACTGGGTGAACTGCGGTTAGAGAGAATGTTTCCTATGCTGAGTGCTGAATTCAAGAATGCTAAAAACACTGTATGAACACCTTAATCAGGCATTGATGGAAATTCTCTTCGTGGTTTATCAAGTGTCAATATTGACCACAAGTTGTCATAAAGGAAGATTATCATGTAAAAGATGACAATAATTCTATCTGAATGTGAAACCTCTTGGAATTTTGTGACAATGGTCAGGTCAGGAGACTAGTGCATTCACATGCTACCAGGTGATACCAAGAGTACTTGATTCCTTTAATAGAAGACAGCCCTGGGCCAGCAAGTGCTCAGTAGCATTTATCACAAAAGCCATCCTACTACTAAGTTTGACAGTTCTGTTTATGATAAATACCTAGTATATAAAGGTGATGCTTCATGATTCTGTAAAATATTTTGCAATTACAATTCTGTTTCTGTTATTTTTGCATATCTATTTGTGAACATTGTTTCCTTTGTCATTGAAAGATTCTGGAGGTTTATTTTTAAATCCTGTTCATTTAAATTGCCACTCTCTGGCCTAATCTGTACCTGACAGTAGAGCACTTGTTATCATGCAGAATTCAGGATCAGCTCAGGCAGGAATGCCTAAAAATGCATTGCAGTCTTCTCTATCTGTTTCTTTCCTTACCCCTTTCTCCATGCACCTCCATGGAACCTCACATCAGGTGCTGTGCTTTGCACTTGGAGCGAGCGATAAGAAGGATGGGTACCGCCTTTAAGAACCCACAGTGTGCTCACATTATGCACTGTGAGTATACATGGAGGATTGTGATAAAAGCCAAGTGTCTTAAAAATGGACACATGTACCAGAGATTGGGCAAAGGAACATTCTTTGAGAGGGTCTTAAGGAATGGTAAAGTATAAGCTGATATTTAAGTAAGGAAAGAGCTGGAAGAAAGATAATGTGGAAGAAAATAGAGCAAACTGGAGAGATTAACTTAACATATATATATATATATGTATGTATTTATACATATAATATGTAAAATTTTGTAGCTTTAAGATATATTGAAAGACCTCCTGTGGCCATTATGGAAAACAGTATGGAGATTTCTTAAAAATGAATAATAGAACTCCTATGTCATTTGGCAATTCCATTAATGGATAATATGTAGATGAAAGGAATCAGGATGCTGAAGAGTTAGTTGTACTTCTGTGGTCATTGTAACACCATTCATTGTAGCCAAGATATGGAATCGATATTGTGCCTGTGAGTGCATGAATAAAGAAAACAAGATAAATATACACACCGGAATGCTGTCCAGCCATTAAAAGATGGAAATCTTATCATTCGTGACAAGTCAATGAAGTAAGAGGATATGCTAAGTAAAATAAGCCAGACACAGACAAGACAAAAGCTATGTGATCTCATTTGTATAAGAAATCTAAAAATGAAAAGATGGACCCACAGGAAAAGAGAATGCACTGAAGTCTTGATGTTTTATTTGGGAGGAATAAATTGTAAAAAAAAATATCATTGATAATAATGTACTGCAATCAGATAATAATGTACATTACTGATTTGTTTTTCCATGAATAAAATAAGAACAGGAAAGTAGATAAAGTAAGACATATATAAATTAGACCTGCTTAGCCATTTCACAATGTATATACAACTGAACAATTTTTATTTTTCAGTTTAAATGTAGGGAAAATTAATGAAACTCAGAAAATTAAAGTTCTAACAGAGAACAAGAACTTTGCTAGATGGGGTCATGTGTAATGAAAGTGGCCGATCTCTAAGGTTGTCAAAGCTCATTACTCAGATAACTGACCCTGCAGGACAATTGGGAGCATGGGAACAAAGACTTGCTACACCAGGCTTCTTGAGAACATCAAGAATTTCAGTCAAGAACATCCTCCTTCCTGAAGGGGTCCCTGCAAAGCCTGTGCAAAGCTCAGTCTTGAAGCCAATGCAGTCAGTGTTTCTTGGGTCATGTTTAGATCATGTGAGATGCAGTCTGCAGTTTCTTGAAGAAAAAAAAAAAGAAAGCTTAATTTGAGAGCAGAGACTGAGACAAAGCCAGAGCCAGAGAGAGGGGAGAATGGACTGAGAGTCCTTTGCACAGGCCACAACTTTGTACAGAGAACGTGCCTTTATCTTCTGGACCCTTTACTCATAGGAAGTTCAGTACTAAGCAGGCACATTTACATCATATTCATTATTGCCCAGTTTGCCTATGCCAACCTTCTCCTTCTCCACTTTTATTTTCTATAAGACTCTCTACAAAACATTTTAGGCTTTTTGTTATGTTGGGCATGGACACTTTGATTGCAAGATAGACCAGAAAGATTGGTTTTCTAAATTGCAGCCTGTTGGAAAGTTGTAGAAATGTATTTTTTAAAGCTAGAGTGGGGTCTGGGGATGTAGCTTTGTGCTAGAGAACTTACGTAGCAAATTTAAAGGTTAAATCCCAAACACTGCTAAGAAAGAAAAAAAAAGACAGTTCCAATGGATTCACTTAATAGAACAGTGTAACAGAAGGGCAGAAGTACGGGCTATATTCTTGAGTCATGTTACCAAATCTGTGAAGTGCAGAAAGACCATGATACTGTGTTACCAGCCTAGAGCTTCCCAGGAACTGATTTTTGTGTATTCTGGCTTTGTGTGCCTAGTACCCATACACCTACTAATATCTCTGCTCTAATCCCATTGCTGAGGATGGACTGCTGTCTTTCAATCTTCCTAAAACCAGATTTTTTTATACAATATATGCTATAATGACTAGCTATATTCTGAAATCTACTCTAATCAGTTCAAAAATGTTCCAAAGATTAATACTACCATTAAGAAACTGAAAGGATCCTCATCCAGCAAAATTATTATAAAATGAATTAAAAATTCAATTTCAAATCATTAGAATAACAGGCAAATTATGGATATGACTATTCAGAGGAAAGGAACTGTACAAATAGATAATATATGAAAAGTAATGTTTTCAATTTGTCAAATAAGAGGTTTTTTTTTAAAAGCAGCAGAATATATATAACCATTGCTGCAACAGAATTAAAAAGAAGCAAAGTATTAGGTCCCCTGAGATGATGGTGACACTGTTATTTTCAGAATGGTTAGTGTGAGCAGTAGGCTAGTATCTGGGAAACAATTTGGTAAATTATTTAAAAGTCTTGAAAAGACATTATGTCCTCCCCCATGGCATGGCACTCTTCTTTACAATCTATGTTGAAGAGATCCTTAGAGATGTAGATGAAAAATTGTTTATTAAATCTATTCAGGATACATGCTAATTTAGCAATAAGATGTTGAAAATAGTTTATGTTACCACAACATGGGAGTAGCTGATTAAAGCAATGTGCCATCACAAGTGAGAGTATTGTCCAGCTATTAAAATATTATCAGATAATTTTATTGTGCCTGGAAATATGCTAATGTTGGAATGTGAAAGAAAGAGGATGAAACAAACAAGGTGTTCAGTGTAGCATTTTATGTGTGTGTCTATATAATGTGTATTTGTGTGTGTGTGTGTGTGTGTGTGTGTGTGTGTGCATATATAGCATTCCCCAAAACATGACTAGAGCACCTGAGAATGTTAACTGGAATTTTCTTGGATCTTGTGATTGTGCTTATCATTTTCTTCAGTATAATGTATTTTTAAATTTTTCCACAACACATAAGATTATCTTTTAGCAATGAAATATTAAAATTATTTAAAAATATGAACCCTAATGACAGTTTTTACCAAAAAGGCTACTCTGGTTTAGCTGATGTTAGAATTGATTTTATGATATTTACAGAATATCTTCCCTGCTCCTCCCTTGGCATCTACATCTCAGAAAGAAGAAAATGGAGTGGGTGTTGGTTGAGAATTAATGTTTATGCAGGAAAGAAGCTGAGCTCTAGAATATTGTAGGATAATTGATGAGGTGGTTTTTGGTAACCAGCACAATGAGCACATGAAAATAAGAAATGATTGTGTGTGTGATAGAAAAACATCCTGAATATGGTAGCTGCCTTCTTATTGATGCACCTGCCACTGCACAATGGTAATCTATTACTTTTCTGTAGCATGTAAAGTTATGTGGTTAGATTCAAAGTCTCAGAAAGCCCCAGAAGCCATAACACATAGCCACCACCACCCTTTCTTTGTAGCTCAGCAAAGGCACAGTTAGTAGTGATATGCATTCAATATGGTCACCTTGGGACAAGGACAACTAAAACATCAGTGACCCCCAAGCCCATCTACAGTGTGCTAATATGAGATTGAGGTTTAAATAGAAGTCAAGAGTTTTGTGTAACTCTGCAGTCTGGATTAAAATGTAGCCCTGCCCACTATTAACACATATTCTCCTTTATCAGGCAACCCTGAAAATTGTCAGCAGAGTGTAAAATCCCTTGTAAATGAAATTCCCATGTAAAATTTCAGTCTCTTGAGATCCAATAATTTGATCGCCAAAGACAGAGAGAGAGAGAGAGAGAGAGAGAGAGAGAGAGAGAGAGAGAGTCATCTCTAATTAGAATCTCTTCACTCCTGATAAGATATTTATACTATATTACCCTACTTATTTGTTATCCACCACTGCTCCCTTTAGACTATGAGGTATATGCAAACAAGACAAATGCCTGCGCTTTCTCACTGCTGTGTGCTCAATGCTGAAAACATAGCGGGCACGCAGAAGAATCAGAGTAAGTGTTCACTGAGTGACGAATGTCTTAGCAGTTGCTTTAGTTTCCTTTCCAGATTCTGTGATAAAAATACCCAGAAAAAGCAACTGCAGGGTGTATTCCAGTGCACATCTCTAGAATGCAGTCCACCGTAGCAGGCAAGTCACTGCAGCAACAGCAGGCGTTTGAGAGAACTGGTCACACTCTATTCATAGACAAGAGCAGAATACAACAGAGGAATGTACGTTTGCATTCCTCATTTCTCCACATTCTTTGGCTGTTCTAGATCTACTGCATAGGGAATGGTCCTGCCTACATGGGAAGGTCTTTTCATTTCTACCAAGCAATCAAGAGAAACTCCTACGGGCATGCTCTTGCAATTACTCTGCATTGTTGTCAATAAATTCACAAGAATTTTCATTTTGGATTACAAATGTCCAGTTACAATTGTTTGTCCTGCTTGGCAGGAGAGACCACAACAATTCGAAGGGCTAAGGGAAGTGTCCACTTATTTATATGCCCAGAGCCTAGTCCCACCCACTATGGGCTAGGTCTTCCCATCAAGTAGACAATCTCCTTCAGGCTTGCTTGGGGATTAACTCAATTACTAATTTCTCCCAAATTTGTCTAGAGCTTTCAGTAGCAAAGTTGACACCAGTATCTAACTACATGACACCTATAGAGAGGCTCCTGTCAAAGAGATTCAAAATGACTACGTGAACTAACAATCATAGCATTCATTATGTATTGATTGGGATTTGACTTCTAGGTGAGAGTTTGTCTGGACTTTACACGGCCATTAGGGTAGTGTTAGGCTGTCAACTGACCACAGGTTTAGATGCTGGGAGCAAGTGTGCAGCTTCCCTTGCTCAGTGCCTTTGAGATGGTTACCATCGTGCAAAGGAGGAAGGAGTTTCTACTCTTCCAATTTGCCCTCACTTTGTTCCTCTTATTCAGAAGCAGGCAGGGGAGTTGGCCACACTTCAGGTCGCTGAAGCAATCACATGACAGCTATTCCATGTGTTGTCATATGCCAGTGCTAACATCACATTTGACATTTCTTTCATGTGCTGCTGCTTGAACCCAGAGCTTTGCACATGTTGGGCAAGTGCTCTGTAAGTCTATAACTTGAACAACACAAACATTTGTGTCTGTAAGCTTGATTCTACTATTAATCCCAGATGGATCTAGGTGAATTATTTTCCAACTTACTTCATTTTATAAAAGAGCCTATTCAGAAACAATACTAACCATACTATTAAACTTATAAAATATATTTATTAGCCAGGTTTATTAATATTAAATGTTAAACATTTATTATTCAAAAGTATATTTTATGCACAAATATGCACAAGTATTAAATCTAAAATATAGTATACACATATATTAAATTATTTTGCCCAATTTATTACTTATTATAATTTAATTTATTATTATTAACAACTGCTAGTAAAATATTCATTTCCATGCTTGGGCTATTTTAAGTGATTTCCATGTATTTAGTCAACCTTTATCATGTCTTTATGATAAAAGTGTTTTTATTCCATTTTGCAAGAGTGAAAAGTGAGGACAATACAACTTCACCAATCACGTACCATGACATTTCTGTAAGAGTCGCTGTAGGAAGAAACATTAATTATTCTGAGTGTTCTGCACATATTTGGGTTGGAAAAGAGGATGCACAGTTCATAGAAAATAGTCAGGAACCATGGGGAAACATCACGTTCTGCCTAGTTTTTAATCTTCCAGAATGTCGTAGTTAGAAGTGTTGCCGTTACTCTATATTTCTATACTCATTGATTGACTTGAATCTTCTAAGCACATTGCCTGGCAAAGACAGATGTGAAAAGGTGGGTTTGCTCACAGGTGCAGACAGAAGGAGGTACTAAGCAAACCAGTTCTCCACCCTCCTGCTCCCTCTACATTCACTATCACATAGTTCCACTTCAGGTATCCAGCCTGCCTGTCCTTTATTCTTCAAACTTGTCCTGGAAGGGAAAGGAATTACTCCATTCCATCTTTTTGACTTTTGAATTCATTGTCCTAATTGGCAGAGAAAGGCCATTTGGGATATAAAGTTGCTTTAGCACGTAGCTGGGAAATTCCTGAAAGCTGTTGATGGAGACAGAAAAGGCGAGGGACTTGTGGAAGCAGGTGCCCAATTCTTCTAGCTTGTCTAGGTCAGGCTTTTCTCTCTCTCAGTATGTCATTAATCTGTCTTATTTGGATAGCATTACAAAGCATGCAAGGAAAAAGGACAAGATGTAACCCCTGTCACGGGAGATTCTCTAGGAAACTAGAACAAGCCTGCAGGGCCAATACTAAAGAGAAGTGAGCTCAAGAAAACCATGGAAACCAGTGATCTGTTCTAAAGTGAATTTTAATACTGAGAAAGAGAAAGAGAGAGAGAGAGAGAGAGAGAGAGAGAGAGAGAGAACTTAAACATCAAATGCACAAAGCTTTCAAAGATATCTGTAGCCATTCCAGTGCCACTTGGGGGCTTGGTTGTTTGGTGGCTTGTCAGTATGTTGAAGGATATTTTGCCCATGAGGCACACCATGCATCCCTGGACCACTCCCGTGTGCTGCTAGATCTCTAGAGCCAGGTGCCTGCAGGAAGCGTTTAAACAGATCTGTGATTGAGATGATCACTTACAGTGTGTGCAGCCCAGAGCTGGGGAGAGGGGCCTCTCCATGGGCAAGTGCTGAACGTCTGGCTATTTGTCATTTCTTAGCCATTATCAGTGCTGCTACTGCTTGTCGCCGCCATTATCATCAGAAGGGAAGTGTTAAGCCTGTAATTACACGTGGCACCGTGCTAAGTGAAATAACAGAAGGCACTTGGTTCCTGCCAGGCAGATGTACATAATCAAAACACACTCGCGCCATGCCAGGGCAGACCAATGTTACTAGTTGCCGTGGCAGGAAAGATGTAAACATTGAGTCAGGGAGCAGGTCTTATGAACATTTAATTGCCCGGATACTGTTTGAAGGTGACGAATGCTCATCTGGGTAGCAACAATTGATGCGAGTAGTGTCTTTCAATGACAACTGTGCTCTTGTCACAGTCCTAAATATTTAATATGTGTTTTATTTAACCTTTGACGCAAACTTACATGATAAGGACTGTGATGATTCCCAGTCCTTACAGGGGTTATTCTTTTTGCCACTGTGAGATACCACTCAGACTCAAACAATGGAAGGGGAGAAAAGGGAGATTTATCTGGCTTATGGTTTCTGAGGGACATAACAGTTCACTGCGGCAGGAAAGGCATGGCTATTTGGCAGAAGCCGGAGGAGGCTTCGGTCACTGTAAACATCATGGAGACTGAAAGAGCACAGCTGCAGATTCCAGAGCAGACTACTCGGGGACACAGGCCAGAGCTAACCAACCTCAAGGCCCACCCCCTGTGACATGCCTGCCCCCAGCAAGGATCCACTTCCTCAAGCTGCCACAACCTTCCCAAACACTGAGAACATGAGCCTGTGGGGTCACCTTACATTCAAACCATGACAGTTCTCTTACTAGATGGCAATGCTAAGCACGAGAGGCAGAGCAGAGATACTAGATGCATCCATCTGACCAGCTGGACCACAGCAAGGAGGCCTTTAAGCTCTGTAGACATTCTGCAAAGTTCTCTGGCGCCCTGGGAACAAGCTTTCACTGCCAGTGAGCATCACGTTTACAAGAATGTAAAAAAAGTCTAATGGACTCACGAAGCATAAGCCAGAGAGCAAGAATGACAGCAGTTAATTGGGGATAGCAGACTTTATGATATCAGCTCTGTAACATTTTTAAATATGCAGTGTCCAAAAAAAGTGAAAAGGCAACATGGAAAGGAAAGGGAAATGGAGATAGGTCATGTGGAGAGGGGAGATACTGTACTGGGGGGAAAGAGTGGCACTCTAGGGAGACACAGTGAGGAGAGCCAATGGACTGATGATTTCTATGAGTATCTTATCCATTTTTACTTCTGATTATTTACTGCACATTCATCTTGAGTTTTAGAGTGGGACTACAACTAGATTCTGGTTATTCTATCTAAAAGAGTCAGCAATTATATTCCACTAAAGGATTCTTTTCAAGATAATGCTAAATATTCTGAAAGTTCTCTTCTTTCTCCTACACAAGTGTATACACACATATGCGTGCACACACAGAGACACACACACACACACGCACACACACACACGCACACACACACACACACGCACACTCCAAGATGCTTTGAAATGCCACTTACTCAAAAGAACAATGTTATGATGATAAGAGAGATTCTTTGAGAATCAAAATCAGTTCGTTAACTTGTTGCTTCTGTTCATTTTGGATGTTGGGCAGTTCCATCTTTTATAGGAGGAATGCATATGTTATTCATATTGAACAACTCCTTCCATCTGAAAAAATGATTGCTGCATAGGAGGTAGCATTGCCTAACCAAAGACCAGAAGCCAGAAGTCCTTGATCCTAGATTTCCTGTGCTAATTGAAAGTCCTGTGCCATGGAAAGTCATTTGCTCTCCTTAGTCTTGCTTCTTTTCTGAAGAAACTGATTCTCAGCTTCAGTGTGCATTGGAATGGAGAAACTGCTTCACCCCCCTGCACCACCCCTAGCCTCAGAAATGTTGCAGCATGCCCCAGACATCTAAGATTTTAGATCTCCCCAGATGATTCTAATAAATAATCATCATGGTACTTAAATGTTGCCTGATTCCAAACAGTTCCTCGGCGAAATTTTCCCCATTCCCTTGGAAAACATTTCTCTGGGGTTTTTGGTCATTTCTCGTGGTTCCTGATGTTAATTCTGGTGTGCAGTCAGTTTGAGTTAATATGTAAAAGTAAGTTACATGATTTAACAGCTTGTTGCCAATTTTCTGCAGCTAACCCAAATTGGTTTCTTGGCTTTGTAGAACTGAAGTTTTGCTGGAGGAGTTGGGAACACTTTGTAGCTGCCCTCTGTGAAGGGATGGGGTGGGGAACGATGCCATTTTCTCCGTTTGAATTTCCTTTTTTCTTTGAAGATAAAAATTATTTGATACTGGAATCTAATTCTGCCTTGTGTTAGTACATTCCGACATGCAAACACATATCTAAAGCTTTACCATTATGGAGACAGGGGGAAAAACCCTTCTGCATGTACAATTTCTGTGAGACTCATACAGCTCTCTGGCCTCTATTGTCCCCTCTCACTAAGCACACTAGCCCCCTTGAATTGAAATTGCCTTAGGTCAAAATGTGGGCTACGCACAGGCTTCTTGTCCTGTGCAAATGTACAGGGTTTGAATATATAAACAACCCACCTGCTTCACCAGAGACCTACAGATATTCAGTGTGGTTTCCTCTTAAGTACTGAGCTTCAGCATAGAATTGGAGCAATCTGAGTTAACTTTTTCATCTTGTCCTTAAAAAGACTTTTAGCCTTGTCCTTAAAACAGACTCAACCTCAATAATCAGAGGATGTCCTCAGTAACTTGTTTCCCTTTTTGTGAAAGGAAGGGACCTGTGCCGCTGTCTGACTCTCTGTGTACTGCTCAGCCCATTGCAGCAGATGCCTGGCTGAGGGCTGACACTGGTCTCAACACTGTCCTTTCAGATCAGCAGGGGCCTTCTGGGCCCACCCCGTGCCCGCAGGCTGTGTCTGCAACAGCAGAGCAGTGAGGTCCCCTGGGATCCCTCCTTCCCTTCTCCTTTGCATATGAAACACACAATCTGTCATGTTGGCAATCAATGGCACCTGGTGAGCCCTGAGTTTCCTTGGGCACCCCCATTCTGAGACTCTCTGTTCTTGCTCTCTTGTCAACCCATGATAGACAGTAGAAGAGGAATGCTTTTTGACTGTCCTCATGGACTGATGATTGGGGGGGATTCAGAACATATAATGGGATCCGACAGTGGCAGCTGCTCACTGAACCCTCTGTAGTCACCCGGGTGGGTTTTGATTGAGGGTGTGTGGTTTGTGCTTGGCAAGTTCTTCTGTGTGACGGATTGTGAAGATAAATAAGTGTGATGAGCAATTAAGAACACCACGCAATTACCCTTGCCCTCACTGATGCTCCGGCTGTCAGGAAGGGGCTTCACCTACAGGGTGATGCTGATGGGATTTTGGCACTGGACTGTCATGGAAAAATATCACCATTTCCATTATGATGCTGTGCTCTTCACAAGGTTCACATCCTAGCTCTGAGTTGCACTCTTCTAGCTGCATATGTTTTTATTTCCCTTTGATGTTTCCAGATGTTATTATCTTAATGACAGGCATCCATTCGCCCATCTTAAGACTTGAAGTTTTTGATCGCTCTTTTCTGTTTTGCATAGACACTTACGGTTTGTGTGTGTGTGTGTGTGTGTGTGTGTGTGTGTGTGTGTGTGTGTGTGCGCGTGTGTGTGTGTGTTAAAGGGCATTGTGTATGCCTGTGGAAGATCAAGGGTAACTTCAGGAATCATCCTAAATAGTTCTATCTCCATTTTGCTTTGCTCTGGGGTTTCTCAGGCTCCGCCTTGCAGGGCTGGAAGTGCAGACCACTGGTATTTCTGTCCAGCATTTTTATATGGGATCTGGGATCTAAACTCAGGTCCTTCTGCTTGTGGGGGCAGAGGCATCTGAGCCATCTCTCCAGTTCCTAATCTCTCTTGAATGGAAGCTTTATG
This sequence comes from Typhlomys cinereus, assembly GCA_023101885.1. Taxonomy (NCBI): domain Eukaryota; kingdom Metazoa; phylum Chordata; class Mammalia; order Rodentia; family Platacanthomyidae; genus Typhlomys; species Typhlomys cinereus. Next base: position 10,709,727 of record JALPQD010000014.1, read on the forward strand.
GTGATCGGAACAGAATAAGAGATGAACAGGCATCCAGGAGGACAAGTGTCTGAAAAATGGTAGGTTATGCTATTTCACCCTGTCCTCTCATCGTCTGCTGAGACATTTGCTCCTTCCTCTGGGTCGAGAAATGTGTAGGAGGCACGTGGCCTCATTTGTGGGTCCTCTTTCCTCTGCCTGATGAGCAGAAGTCAACAACGCTTCTTCCGATTATCTGAGACTGGTGTGGGTTTGTAAACAACATGGTTAGAATTAATCTGCGACCTTAGGTGCAGAGGGATATGTGAAATTTAGTGGAACGAGATCCATAAAACTAAATAAAAATGTTTTATCTTAGGTCATTAAGCTGGATGTCATGTAACCTTTAAGACAGCACACACTGTAAATCAGACGCTAGGGTTTATATGGAGCTTATCACTCACTTAATGGGCACTGGAATGGCCTTGAAGATTCAGGTCACTTGTAACCTTTTTCTGGTTTAATTTAAGAGAATTTCCATGTCATGTTCATTGCCTATGTGTGGGGACCAACCACACTGTGTCTCCCTGTGGCCTCAGATTCTAAGGCTCTGGGGCGCAAGAGGTGTGACCAGCACATGGTCCCCAGGGAAATGATTGAGTGTGGAAAGCTACATTTATGTGTAATGGACACTAAGCACAATCCTGTCTCGAGGGGCATTTTAACCTCTGACACTGTTCATTTCAGAGTTTCATCGGTGCAGACAAAATCCCCAGCAGACATTTAAAGACGATTTAAATGAGTGCTAAGTGGAAGAAGTCATATACAGAAGTGCGTTCTTGTTCATGGGTCCATTTAGAACGTGTAAGGCCACTGAATTCGAATTCTACACTTAAAAGTGGACAAAATAGGGCGGGAGAGTTGGCGCAGGGGTTAAGACTACCTCAAAAGCAGAAGGATCTGAGTTTGGATCCCAGATCCCACATAAAAACTCCAGGTGGAAATAGCGGTGGAAGGCAGAGCCTGAGAAAACCCAGAGCAAAGTAAGAAGGAAGTAAAAACAATCTAGGATGGTTTCTGATGTCACCTGTCAGCGTTGGGTCTTCATAAGCACATGCAGTGCCCTCTGAAACACACACACATACACACACACACAAACACACACACACACACACACACATACACACACATAAACACAAATAAAATAAAATAAAAAGTGGGTAAAGTAGTAAATTTTATATTACTTACATTTTACCTTATACATCCCAAAGCAAAAACAGCAAGAAACATCTCACATAGTGAATCTAAGGAGCTAAGGATCAGAGCATGGCGGCCATGGGGGTGATGTGTGGTTGGCTGGAGACGTGAGCAGTCTCTGGAAGGCCGGCAAACCTTTATGTCTCCTCACTGAATCAGCCACACAGATGCCTGGCTTCCTGAAGATTATTCCTGCTGTCTAGATGAAGGCTCTGCTTCTTTTCAGATCAGTGTTTTCTTTTTAATAAAAGATTTATCAAGTAAAAAAAGTGCTCGATAAGTCCTTGTTGATTTGATTTAATTTGACTGGGGCGTTAGTCACAAGTATGAAAATTAACTCTATTCTTCAGACACTGCAGGGATCTGGGCAGAGATAATTGAATAAAATTATGTCACTGAATAATATTTCCACTATTTCTATCACACACACACTTGGTGAAGTTGCCTCACTCATGGGAAGCTAAGAAGTTTTATGCATTGTAGAAGCAGAAACACAGGGAGTGTTGTTCTAAGAGTTGGCTGTGGGTTTACACACATGTTACTATTATCCTTAAATGTTCAATCACTGTATGTCTTTGTGGGATAGGAAACCTCCAGTGATCCAGCAGGTGCATGGGTATCATCTGAAGCACTCTGCAAAGGACCCTGTGGTCTGTGCAGGTTGCATAAGATGGTCTGCATTGACCCTTTCAATCCAAGATTCTCTTTGTATCATTGCTCTGTGCATTTCTAAATCTTTACCAGGAGTGTCTCCTCACCTCTATGTTCTACAATTTGGGGAAGGAAATGATGGAGTTTACCACACACTGGTCTATTTTCAGGAGACCTTGTTAATTTTCTAAGCCATAAAAAGTACCTTTGAGTGGTGTACTTAAAAATGGATGAAATGGTAAATTATGTATTGTGCAATCTGGATGAGTTCAAACAAGGGAAACTTACTTTTTCATAATTGTGAAGGAAAGAAGCATGAAACCATGTAAACATGTTATTGGAAAACTTTACTCCCCTTCCCTCCTCCCTCTGCTCTTGCTCTGAAACTTGAAAGAAGAAAGAATTCTTCCTTTCCTCTTTGGGCTTTGTAGCTCAGAGATGTCTTATATTGCCTTCTCCTTACTTTCTTCACACTTTTCCCTGTCTTTCTGCGTGCTTTTGTGTCCTCTCATCTTGTTGTAAAGACTACAATTTACCCTAAGTCCTTGGTATTTTATTCATTAATCTTTTAATTTAGTTAGACTCTGCCTGAAATTATATTTCCAAATTAACTCAGTTTGAGGAAAAGTGACATGAATTTGGAGAATGTGGCAAACTCCAGCTTTCCCACACACACATACACACAAGCACCTTTTACTTGAGATAAAATATTGTGACTCAAGCAACTTAAGGAAGAAAGGGTTTACTATTTGCCTGGTGGTTCAAGAGAGGATTGCACCTGAGAATGAACACATCAGGAGCCACAGCCCAAGCAGGAGGCCAACACATTATGGCGCCATCTGGAGGCAAAGAGAGGAATTAAATGTTGGATTCTCTAACCTCAAGGCCCTCCCTCAATACTACTTTCCCTCAGTAAGATTCTACCTCTCAAAAATTCCAACACCTTCCCTAATCTTGCCACCAGTCAGGGATCACATTCATGAGGAGAGTGACAGTGTTCACCTTAGTCCACACAAATGTTTGAGGGAAAAAGTTTTCGAAGCCTGTCTGCAGATGGCCGTCAGTGCACAGTGAGTGGTTCAGGAAATAAAGTTTATGTCCTTCTCAAGCAAAGTCAGGGCTCAGAGGAGAGGTTATGTACTTTTCTATATGTCCAGGAACCACGGAGCCTCTGAGCACTAAGTATGTGATGTAGCAGAAAGAAACATAGTCTGTCCTCAAAGTATTTAGGCTCTAGAAGAAAAGATCAGTATTGAGCTAAAGAACAGCAAAACCAATCTCTTGGTGCAAATGACATGATATACATTATGGCAAACTTAGAGGTAGTCATTTTGAAAGGAGATACAGATTTTAAACTGGTGTCTACCAGAACTCAGAGGAATTAATATTTAAAGTTAAAGCCTTAGATGACTAAGAATTTGCTGAAGAAATTTCCTGTGATGTAGGGAGGTAGAATGGAAGCACCATACCTAGTATGTGATGAGAAAGTCACACAAGGTCCAGGAGGAAGAGATAGTTGCAAGAGCTCAACAAACCCACTTAAGCCAAAAGTTAATATTTGTGTGTTTGTGGGATGTATGTGGTATGTATGTACCATGGTTTGCAAGTGGCAGTTAGGTCTTATTAGCCCTTACTTTCCATTTTGTTTGACAATAAGATTCTCTTATTGTTTATCACTGTGCCTGCCAGGATAATTTGTCTGAGTACTTCTAGGAATTCTCCTTTCTTCACTTCCCATCTTTTCATAGAGGCACTGTGTCATAGGTTAGGCGTAGATGTCAACCTGACAGTTGAGATTTGAGCTCTGGGCACATTTGTAGAGAATTAATGGTTAGGTTAAGCCCAGAGAAAACCTGCAGGAAGATTGTCTAGCCCATGGTGAGTGATATTAGGCCCTGGAATAAATCATGGAGTCCTAGTTGGGAGAGTTGGCATCCTTGTGTATACTTGGCCAGACATGCCAGTGTAGCAAGTAAGGATTGTCCCTCTCTCAGCCATTATGTGGAGATGATGTGGCCATTTCCTTTGGTCCTGGTGTTAGTGCATGCTCTCCCATCAAGCTGGACTATGAACTGTAACCACACTATCATAAGAAAATAAACTTGTTCCCTTAAATTATTGGAAGGTGATTTATCAGCAACCATGTCAACAACCATGCACACAAACTGCAGCACACTGGGATTATAGATGCACCATCCCATGTATGGCTTTCACATGGGTCCTGCTGATCTGACCTCAGGTACTCACTCTTTCAGGCAAGCACTTTACCCAGTGTACCGCCTCCCTATCAGTCCTCCAAATTGCTCTCTAAAATGATCTCACTAGTTAATGTTTAGGGACAGAGACAGAAATGTGACACCAGGTTAAATATGATAAGGAAGACCTAGTTGGAATAGAAAATTTGTTAAGAAGAATTGTTCCAGATACATCTGTACAATTTTGATGATCAGAAAATTATTCACAAAATTACAGAGTTAGCTCTCTGGCTGGAGGCAAGCCCAGGTCATGATTGTGTGTGTGTGTGTGTGTGTGTGTGTGTGTGTGTGTGTGTGTGTGTGTATCACCACATTCAAAGAGGTGTGATGAAAACAATGTTCCAATAGATCTTGTTTAAAATGATCAATGGGAATTTTACTGTTAACTCTCTGTTCATTAGCAATTCAACATTTGGAATTGTTTTTGAGTTTTGAACAGAGCTACAGAATTTGATGTATACACATGAAGGTGTCCTACAAGCATGCTGGCGTGGTTAGGGAGTTAGGACCTTGAAGCACTGCCACACAAAGCTTCGCCAGATCTTGGGGTTTTAGAATGTGAAGCCCATCAACCAGGACTCCTGATAGACACAAGAAAGCTCCTGGCTAATACAGGCACTTCTTAATCATCATCACCTTTATTTTCCACCTGGGATGGACCTGGATCTTAGCTGGAAGAAACGTGATTCTTAAGGTACTAGATGCAGAATACAAGGTGTTCCAAGCATGAAAAATGATCTTTATGATCATTTACTGTAAGTTGCTTTTTTATTTTTTGAAGCTTTCACATATGAATACAATTAACTTATTTGTTTCCATCTCCCTACTACCTCCCTCCCCCATCCCAACGTGAGGTTGTCCTTTCCAACTTGTTTCCTCCCAGTTCCCACATCTTTGCGCATGTGTGATCCACTGGAATCCATCCAGGATGCCTGCATTGACAAGTGTCTGAGTACCCTCTGGGACAAAAGCAGTCACCAGGGGGCAAATCACCAAATATGAAGCACCCCCTTCTCTTGTCTGGTATCAGTCCCAGTCTCTCAGGACTAGTGAAAGTAACCGTATCAGCAGTGCTGATATGGTCAGTGGCCACTGTCTAGTAGTAATTCTCCCTATGCTCAGACCGTTACATTCTTACCACCTGCTCTTCCTGGAAGTTCCCTGAACCATTTGCTGTGGAGAGGGAGGAGGGGGGTTGATAGTTTTTTTGTTTAAGGATGAGCACTCCATAGTCACTTTCACTCTGATCTGTTAGATATGCATGGGTTCTTTCCCAAAGAGTTCTCCAATATGTGACTTCTTCCTACTGCCAGTGTGATTGGCTGAGAGAAGGCTAGCATCTGATTATACAGATGAGTTCCTTTTCTTGGCAGAGAAGCATCTTATCAATGAACCCTATGGCTCTCACAGAAACCTTTCAGTATGTGTACATATGCCATGCAATCCAAGTTCCCTCTAGTCTTAAAAAGATCTATGAGCCCTACAGATCCATTGAGAAAAACCTGAGTGTGAGGGTGGGCTGGGGGACATGGTCTTGGCAAAGGGCCCCAGCACCACTGTCCCATCTGCAAAGTATTATCCACATGAGCAGGCTGCCTCTGTCAATATCAACAGGACCGTATGGAAACGTTCAGATCTGAAATGATTTCAAATGGGTTCCCGTGTAGTTACAATCCTATACTTGCAATCTTTGTGATTTCAATTTAGAAAGTCGTTCAAGTGGGTAATTTAATGTAGTGTTGTTCCTTCTGTTTTCCATTAAAGCTCACAAAATTCTAAAAATAACATTATGATGAGCAAACTTTGTGCTTCCCAGGAGAATGGGAGACATGGTTTACCGTTCTCTTTGCTCCATGTATAAAAGATGAGATGAGAACTGACTGTCAGCAAGGCACTAGGTTTTATAAAGACCAATCTTGTGTGTGAAGACAGCTTTTTAATTCTTAGATAGAAGTTTATCTTACAAGATATAATCCAGTTTATCTTCAAATATACAACTGAGCTTTGTCCCAAGGCCAAGCAGGGAAGGCTTTGCTGAAAATCACTAGTATAGTCACAGGGATTACGCTGATTTTCTTTACTGTGCTTTAAAAACCTGTTTACTCTCTAAGTATGATAAGATCCTGAGTATAGAAATACTTCATATCACTTTTTAGAACTAATTGGGATACATATCATTGTCTTCACCTTTTTAATCAATCATATAATGTTCATAATTTAAAATGGTTTAGGGTTCTATAAAACATCAATTCTTCATCACACCACTTGACAAATTCCATCTCCTGACCATCAAAACTTTGAGTTTAGAAAGATTATTGTGGAACTTTCTGTACATTTCTAAGAGATATGCTTATGTTGTGCATATTTCATGTTACTGCTAAGTTTGTGCTGTGTCAAACATAATAAATGGCATACTTCCAAACTCCTTTAACCATTCTCCTCTACCATATATGCACCCTCCTCTTATCCTAGGGCAGTAATGGAAATAGCTCTTAATTTCCCAGCGTTATCAATATTAGAGCACAATGTAGTATTAGGACCTTTGTTTCCCAATAGAAATATTTTCTCCTGGATGATTAAAGAACAAGGAAGATGCTCCAAAACATCAAGCTCTTGCTTGAGGGTCAGTTCTATTAAGCAGGCATATAACCCATTAATATCAGTAAATCTTTGCAGAAGAATCATCACAGTCTCTCCTTACTCTTACATTCTGTACTATGCGTGTTGCACAGGGGAGAAAGAAGCCATGAGTAACAGGCAATAGAAAGAGAAAAGTTGGAAGTGTTACCAAGTGTTGGGAAGTTATAAAACAAATGCCTATGTTTGGGGATTGTGTGGTGTGTGAAGAGCATGTACATTTCATTGAAAGAAATGATTTGACGTTCCTAGGAATAAGGACATAATGTGTTCAGTGAGATAGCTGGTTTTGACTAAGGTGGCATATTCAATACATATGGCAGAAACAACATAAAGGTAAGAGAGACAGTAAGTAATAACTGGAAATGTAACATAGGTCAGTTCCTTAGTTATAAGCTTTCTTTTTCTTCAATGAGGATCAACCTATACAAAGGTCAGAAATCAAATGTTCATGATTTAGAGGACACTAATTGTCTTGATACATTATCCAACTCCTAAGAATACTTAGCACACTTTTACAAATCATCCAACAGACAATTTTTCATTGAATTAGGTACAACTAGATGGAGCAGTAATATAGTCTCACTTCATAGATGACAAAGGGACAATGGAGATAGTGTCCTCAAGATAATGATTATTAAGATTAAAAAACTATATGTTAAATACTTACTGTAGTCAATATGTTAAACATTATGTAAACTATTCCCAATAGCCTTTTCCAGAAAATAATAGCATTTTTCTGGTATATTGGAGAAAGAGGGGAGGATGAAGAGCTTGATAAGGTCAACCAGCTGAAAAGTGGTAGAATTTGAGTTTAATCAAGATATTCTTTGAGTTTCAGTTCTCAACCACTCCCTTAATTTTCCAGTAATCTTCCAATTCTCTTGCTTCTTATATCTAGTAGTTCTTTCTTAAGTTATAGATACTTTCTAATGAGCCTTGTCTTTGTTATCTCTGGTGCCTTCATTTACTTTATCTCTAGCATCATCTTTCATGTTCTCTACTAGTTCACATACATTTGTCAAGCATTGTCTTCCATGTATCTCACCTGTCTGGCCTTATGATGCATGGTCCAGCATTATTTGCATACATCTCTTTTTCCTCTCCTCATTTTAGAATGCACTTAAAGTTTTTTTTAATTTCTTTTTATTTTTGCAATAGAACCTAGACCTTCTAACTCCAAAGGCAATGTTTTGACCCATTCCAAATCACTACAGTTAGTTAAACTCAAATTCATGTCCTGAATCTAACACATATTATCTGAATGACAATGACTATGCTACCTGGCCTCTCTGTACCAGAGATTGTTCATGCATAGATGGAGATGGTGCAAGTAACACATGGTATGTCCTAAGTGGAGACAAGTCTAGCTAATGTGTAACAGCTCCAGGATAAGTAGCAGATTTTAAAAATCTAAACAATTTAAGTTAGTATTGATATTATTACCATTATTCATTATAATTGTGGATAGAAAGTTCTGGGAACTTCTCTTGTTAATTTTCGCTTGCTTACAAAACCCTTGCATAACTCTTAGCTTTGAGTCTCCCACGTTGTTCAAGGTTGTTTAATAAAAAGTCATCCTGTGGATTAATGCTAAAATCAGAACTTAAGTTGTTGTAGCAATAATAGATGTCACTATTAACAGAAAGCAGGTAGAAATAGGAATCCGAAGGGATGTGATATGTTAATTAACATTTTTTTTCAATCTCTACCTTGTGGGCAGGTCATATCTTTCAGACTCATGTGGTCCTTTGATGGTGAAAATAGGATTCTTTTTCTTTTTAAAGATAACTGTGACTGAGCAATATCCTTTAATAGATTCAACAGGGACATCTCTTGCTTTATTGAGACCGCTCTGGGCCAGTGAATTAGAAAGTTCCCACGAGCTAGGAAACAAACTGAACAATGTGACAACCAGCTTCCCCAGAAGACTGACAACATAATAAATAACATAGTTTCAGAATCCTACAGTCTTGATTGTATTCCCTCTTCTTATTTGCTTTATTCATCTCAGAGAATAAAATGATCACATTTGTAATATCACCTAATCCTGAATCCGGATATTAAGCATTTATTTTAAACAGTGAAGCTACTGAGCTTGCAAGTTGATGATGCACAGATGTTTTTATTTATCTATCTTGAAATTTTACTTTCTTTCATTAAAGGATGCTCCGGGGATTGGGGGGCGGGGCGGCACTGGGGAATGGGAACGGAGGGGAGGAGAGAACAGGGGGTTGGGGGAGGTGGAGAGAGGGAGGAGGCCGGTGTACCTGTTAAGTTTGTATGAGTGGAAATAATAATAATAAAAAAATTAAAAAAAAAGAAATTGCCAAATCATTTGACTTGAAAGGAAATGAGACTTGAAACTGACTTTTCATGGAGTGTGGCCAGGTGCAGCTAGTCAGGAGCACAGGGAAGGGGGTTTGCTGGTGTTGCTGAGCAGATGTGTAAGAATGCATTTGTTATTGGATGTTTTATGGCTTGGCTATATTCACATTTTGTTTTTTGAAATGTCTTTGAGTTTTGAAAACCTACAGAAATGTATTCACAACCCATGGCTTATCGCTTTACTATGGCTTTTGTTTCATTGTTTTTACATATATGATGAATTAGCTATTCATTTTCCCAAATCTCCTATTTCCTTAAAGTGACACAATTGATACACCTAATGGTAACCTTTTTTTTTTTTTTGGACAGGACTTGGCTCAACTTATTTTCAGGGTATTGGTACATATCCATAAAATGAAACAACTTTTGCACTGATGAAGATATAAAATCCTGAGATTTGAAGTATTTTTATTCCTTTTTTGTCTAATTTTTTTTCATTCTGTCTCCTCTTTTCCTTCTCCGTTTGGACCTTTTCTTGTCTTTTTCCCTTCCTTTCTCTCCCTCCCTTTCTCTCTCTCTCTCTCTCTCTCACTCTCTCCTCTGTTCCAGCCTCTCTCTTTGTATTTCTATACCTTTATCTCTATCATTTATTCATAAATAAGATAAAGAACTATTGTGAGATGACAGTAAGGTGCTAAAAGCCACAAAAGTAGTTACTGAAATAGATTATTTCATATCTGTGCCCAAGAAATAAAGTTCATCTTATTAAAGGCAGTTAAGAGACAGTAGAACTCAGCAGAACCCTCCCCAAGTATGCAAAGATTTTTTTTATCTAATGCTCTTGCTTCTATCCTTCATCTCTCAGAACAAGGCAGTTGCCTCTTACCTTGCAAGATTGTCACATGTGAAAATTTAAGTAGTGTTGTACTGTGAATCATCTCCCAGGAATGTTACCGAGCAATGAAAAAAGACAAGTGCAACCTATTTGAAAGATGATGCCCTCCACTCTTTGTTAAGACAGATGCGCTGTAAATGGGAACACACCATGGTATATTGGCAGACAGGTCATTCGAATGTCTGGATGTAGAGAATTATAACGCTGTGTCTCTGTCATGTCATTTCATTTTGCGCTCACATGAACAATTGCGGGAATGCACCAGCTAGCATATCAGTTATGAAAAGGCCCAAATGAGGGCCTACGGATGGATGATTCCTGATGGCCAGTAGCTGACAGTGCTCAGGGTATTGAGGGATGATCGCACTGACTTGTTGAATCTTTCATGCAAACGAGCGTCTGACAGCTGTCAAAGGGCAGATCTGTCTCTCGAATCCCTGGAGATCTATGCAAGTGCTGTGCTTTGGAGAAGTGATTACAAATATGAATAGGTGCTTGGGAACCACAAATCAGAAGGTATGAGCTTCTGAGACCTGACTCACCATAGGGTCAGATGCAGGAAAATTGGATTTTTAACAATAGAATTTGGTTAGCTTTTTTCCCTCTCTAAGCATAATCTTCACCATGAATAAAATAGTTATAATGAGGGAAAAGCGTGTTAGCATAGTGGGCAGTGTTTTATTGTTGCTGCTTGTTGATATGCTTGCTTTGTGGTCATGTCCGAATTTACAAGGAAATTCAGTGATCATTCTGTATTCTTTTTAATCATGCAGGAACAGAAAAATAAAAACTCAGAAAAATCCTATGTTTGCTGAGTTATATATTCAGATTCTCGTGCATGCACTTATTTTTTCTTGTGAGGTTAAAGGTTTTAGTGATGCTAAAGTGAGGGAGGAATATTTGGGAGCTTTTGGGTCTGGAAGTGTGACATGAAGAAGCATGACACATACTGGCTAGATTTAAGTATAGTGTGGATAGTCCTGGTTAGATCTAAGAGTTGAAACCATGGAGCCGGGCCCAGAAAAGACTTAAGAAATCACCTTAACCAGATTTTATTTTTCTTTTTAGAAGAAGAAAATGATCTCCAGATAAAGATAGACTTGCTCAAGGATACATAGTCAGTATTGGATTATCAATGCCTAGAAATCCTGATGTCCACTGCTTTTTAAATGACTTCAAATATTAAGAGCCCTGTGAAATCTGCTTATGTCAAGGAATATTTCATAGCAAGTTTTCTCCAAATGCAAGTTACCTCCTCCAGCTTGCTCTCTGCACATGGTATATGATTCTGCTGTGAACAATATAGGACACTAGTTCTCAGCTCAGTATGGTTTTACCTGTTTTCTGACTATTGGCCATTGGTAATGTTTACAGACATTTTTAATTGTCACTATTTGCAAACGACTTTCATTGACTAGAGGCCAGATGCCAGTGTGATCTTCCTGAGATACACAGGTCATGTCCTGATAGCAAATTTACCTGACCTACAGTGTCAATAGTTCCATCATTGAGAATTCATCGACTATGGCATGACCTTTGAGAATGGATCTGTGTTCACTTGACCTTCTTGTCTTATGTTTTTCTTTTCTTCTTGGTTATTAGGATTAGGGAAAAAAACCCAAAAGGCCTGGGTTTCGGTGGACCCAAATGCCTACTTCTTATAATGTTGACATTCTCAAAAACCTCTGGGAAAACTTCTGAAGCACTGGAGATGTTTATGAATACTGGGCTCATTCCTGGTGTCCATGTGTACCCACTCCAATAACTAACAGCTGACTTCGCTTAGCAGCAATCACTTGGAGCTGACGTTGGCAGAGTATGTCCTGGCAGGCTGACACAGGCCTGCCAGAAGCAGATGAGCACATAGGTGGGAAAAGGAAACTGAAAAAGAGCAAGATTAGAAACCTTGACCCATCCATCCCTGACAGGCTGTGTGTGAGCTCTCCAAGGTCTCCCTTTGTTGTGAAGATGAAAACTCATAGTTTCTTTAGGGAAATCAGGTACTACACCATCTCTCTGGCACCTAAGAATTAGGCATTTTCAGACATCATTGGGTTTCTACAGCAGACTGCTTAATCTTTTTCTCTATTGCAGACAATCCACTAGGCTGACAATACCACCAAAAAACAGAATAAAATTTGTCCATCCATCATTAAGATAATTGTTATTGATTAGTCTCTTTGTAATTTTCTGCTTTTTGTTTTTTGATGTGGGTTATAAATCACATCCGCAACAGGCACCCAGCCTATATTTGTGTCTATTATGTGTCCTGATAAGGCTGGGCAGCATTTTTTGTCTTCCTGATGCAAGTTATTGAGATTGATTGAAGCGTTTTGCTTGTTCTGTCCCAAATACTGTGTAATTAATGTTTCATTATGTTAATGCATGCAAATGTGAGGCTCTGCATTTGATTGGGAGGTGAGAGAACAAAAAGGATTCAAGAGTTCACTCCAAAGTACAAATTAATTTATTGCATTGCTAACTGGCCTACAAAGAAGGAGGGAATATGCTAGAAAAAGAAAAAAAATGAAAGGAATGAAAGCGCAGTAAATATCCATTTTAAAGACATCAGTGTAGGTAATGGGCAGGAAGAGGACATTTAGTCATGTGACACTGAGCTTTTCTGGTTTGCTCTTTCAGCAATTCAACTGTCTCTCACTGTAGTGATGATTCACAGAATAGAGAAGTTCAAGACTGGTTCATTTTTATATATACAAGCATGTAAGCACTTGCATTCTCTATAAGAACCATATGCATATTTCAGTAGAGTCATATGTAATTAGTAGGTGACTTCATAAATACATTTAAGGCTTAACAGGAAATGATTTTAAAAATTTTATCAAAGTAGAAGACTTTTAATTTTTATTTTTCAAGATACAGACAGAGAAAGAGAGAGAAACAGACAGAGACAGAGAGACAGAGAAAGAGAGAGACACAGAGAAAGAGAGAGACAGAGAAGAGGTAAAGTCTTGGACATGTAGTATCTGAATGGAGGTCAGAAAGCAATTTCAGAAGTCTTTTCTCTCCTGCATACATGTGGGCTCTGGGGATTGAGCTAAGGTTGCCAGGTGGGAGAACAGGTGCTTTACCCTGTGAGCCATCTCATACAATAAATGTTAAATAAATTTGATGCATATTTTAGCATGTATCCTTTAAAATTAAAAAAAAAACTGTAGTGAAATATAAAGGGACTTTATAACAAAATCATCTCCAAATCTCAAATAATGGTCTGCATCTGCTGCATGTTTCTTCCTGGTCAGCACCATGGTCATTTTTTTCATAATTTTTATATTTATGGCTTGCAACTTTCTTACATAATTACCTAATATTAGATACAGCTTGATTTACTATGATATAAAAACTTCCTCAACACTTTGTACACTTCAGTATCTTGTGTTCCATTGAATAACTTTCTTGAGATAATTTCTTAGGATTTGTTCAAGCCTATATATTTTTATGGCACTAAATATATATTACTATATTTAAGACATTTTGTACTCCCCATAGCGAGGCTAGTATAAAGACGCAATAAATGGTTGCTGAATTTAATTAAGCACAGTCTTCTATTAAACTATCATAATTCTTGAGGTTGCCCATTAAGTCAAGTTGTTATAGCTAATCATTCCTTAATATGAGAAAAAGATAGTGACTGTCTTACTCCACTAGGCAATGCCATTTTAAATAAATTTTAAAAATGGGAAGAATGTCTGAGTTCCAGAAGTTCAGAGATGAGGTGGAAGGATCTTGAATTTTTATCCAAAGCAACCTGTGTTGCCTAACAAAGGAGGCCTGGGTGGTATTCAAGATGGCACTTGTAGCTGTAGGAATGCAGAGAGAACCTTGGAGGTTCAGGGACTGGGAGCAAATGACATGGAAAGAAAAGATTAAAGGACTCAAAATAAATATGAATTATGTTCTACCAGGGCCGGTTCACTGGAAGCATTTTGAGGATTGACTGTGAGATATTCACAACTGTGCTTTAGTTGCAGTTAGTTTCAATGGTCAATTTGACAATTTAAGAAATGAGCCTTTAGAACCTACCTATGAAGAACTACCAAAGCCTCTGAATAAGGCTGTAGGAGTCAATTTGACTAATGGGCAAAGAACTATTCCACCTTGTATGGGACCAACCTTGGACAAGGGAAACAAGAGAATGAGATGGACATGAATGGCTGTATTTAGCAGACTGTCAGACTACAAGGTATATCTGTATCTTTCTCAGTTCCTCCTGTGCATAGGGTGTGGCCTTAGCCTCTGCAGGTAACTCTCCTACCACAGTCAGCTGTACTCTGGAATCATATGCATCCGTCAAAATCCGTTCTTCACCTATTTTGGGGAGTTAAGAATTCATTATAGCAACAGAAACATAAAACTATGAAAACTATTAGTTTCATGCAATTTTATTTGCATTGATTTTTGGTTGTTACTTCAGAGTATATAACTGGGTAGGGGTATGTGATTACAGCTATTTCCCCCCTACTGTCTGTAACTACTTTCTTAATACAATGGAAGAACTGAGTACTTAGTCCATGAGAATAAACCACTTAGGATGCAATTTCTGGCAGAAGAAAAGATCACAGATCTCTGATAGAAAAACAAATCTAACAGAACTGGAGTTTGGAGTCAGAGACATTTCGAAGTTAAACTTATCCCTTAGAAAATAAGGATAAATTGCCATAGATCTCAACTTTGATTTCCTCTGTAATAAGCCTAATCATCATTTGATGGGAAGGATGAATTAAAATAATGATTATGCTGATGTATTAGACCCCTTGTTCTGTCTTCCTATGGAAAAAAGAAGTTTTATCAGTTATCTAGTAGTTACTTTCATGTAATCCATTAAAGATCCATTATACTAAATCATGAAAAGAAAACTATAATGTATGTGTTCATAATTAATGTATTGAAAGGTGTTGAAGCAATTGTCTGTAAATTTCTCTTATGTTTTCTGAGTGTGTGTGTGTGTGTGTGTGTGTGTGCGTGCGCTAGCCATGCTAAAATTATTTGGGGTGTTGAGGGGCAGCATTGACTAAAGAGGTATTCTGAACATATCTGCCTACACCAAAGCACTGAACCCTTCAGGCTTATCCGTAGGGTGTGGAAGATGAACCCTTCAGTGAGGTAGAGCACAGGCTCATGGTTCAGTTTGTCACCATGCCTCATAGAGAAAGTCAGGTAGTGTTAACAGCATCTTTGTGGCTATAGTCCTTTCTCCCATGATTCACACTCCATCCTTCATAGTCACATGGAGGACAGGCAGGAAGGTGTAATGCATTTTGATCCTAAGTATTTTATCTTCAGACCAAGGACATTCCTTTTCCTTTGGCTTCAGTTCCTTTCAGCTATGTAGTGTAGGACATAGACTACAGTCATTCCTTTCCAGGCACCACCAGATTTCTCCAATAAGCACTGGCTTCTTATCAGGACCCACAGAAGTTCTCATGAATAGTTAGCAAAATATTAAATGGGTAAGAATAAGGTATGATCCATTCTAAGGTAAATTTAATAAAATAATTTCATAGGCATGAGAATATTATATATCCAATAATGTAAAATGTAAACTATTCTATGCAATTCTCAATGCAGCTAGTGGACTTTAATAAAATAGTGTAATTATGAACATCGATGCCATCTTTATGATAGTGAAAAGTGATGCTCCAGTATTCCCCAATGTGCCTCAAACAATCTTTATTTATATGTGATACGCTGTCGTAAGTGTAGACTTAACTTCCTGTATGTTTAAAAGGTGTTTAGAGGAATATATTTTTAAATTATTTGCAATTAATAAAAAGGAAAACATTCTCTGTCATCAGTCTGGCTTCAAACTACACTTTCATTTTGTTTTTACTTTATTTTACATTGGTAGAAGCATGTTAATATGTTCAACAACAACCTCATGTACAGTCTACTTTCAAAATTATGTCAGTCATACTACTGACTTTACATCTTGGAGATGGTGGTATCTTTTATTCTGGTGGGTGCCTGGGATGCCTTTCATATGTAGAATCTGGTGACTGAAGGGACACAAACTTCATGCTTGCATGAACAGATTCAAAGGAAGCTTAGTATGATCACCGCCTCTGAGACATTGGACATGTGAAACATGACAAGACATTATTCTTCCTAGATATCAACACCACTTGGTGGTTTTACATTAATATTACTATTTAGTTAATGTTCCTGTCTATCCCAATCTGAATTGATTTAGCTTAGACTTATGTCATCTACTTTTTATGTAGTGTTAAAGTAAATTGTGAAAAGAAAGTGGACAGATAGCACACAACAAACCCTAGACTGAAATTTGGACAAATGCAGATTTAATTATATATTCTCAATATTTGATTGTGATCAGGAGAATGAAATTCTCTGAGCCCTCTCCCCTATCTGATGAATGAAGTTATTAACCTTACAGACCAATGAAATCAAAGGAGACAACCATGGTATTCTGAATCACCCTATATTAGGCATTATGAATGCAGCAAAAGAAATGTAGAAAAAGGCATAGCCCAGTGTGAGCTAAGAAGCAATCCTTCTACAAATCATAATACTGATTCATGTTTAAGGATAGGTAATGACCCCATTCATGTTTTTAGACTACTCTCTGAACAAGAGAGGAGGACTTCCTACATGTATGTAACTTTGACTTTTATCAGATCTTTTCAAGCCTACAGCAGTCATTTCCCTTGCAATGCAAGAATAAGGATTTGTTTGTCATAGTTTCTCTTGACTGGAGAGAAAATGAGTTGAAATGGATAAAAAGGAAAACTATTTCTGTATAAAAATATGGCTACTATTTTATTAATATTAGTTAAATCTACTCTATTCATGGTTTTTAATGATTGCTATCTATAATTTGACCCAAATGACATGTCCCATGTTCCCTTGACCTCCATCAAGTTCCCACTTCACTGATCTGGAGGTACCTTTTGATAAAAAGAGCTGACACTCTTAGGAGATACTCTCCATGAGGTGGAACAAGGGGTGGGAGATAGGGCACGAAGAGATAATACATTTTGCCTGAGGTTTTGGACAAGAAGGAAAATGTGTCTTCAGTTGATAAATTAGGAGTAGGAAACATATTTGGGGTGGAAACGTGTATTACATTAAATAAATGCAGCATATTTCCTACTCTTTGCTTTTTATCTTAAAATTATGTATACATTTTGTTTTGAAGGTGTTAGGATAACATGTGAATCCCCTAAATGGGACTGCAATTGCTATCATTCCATGAGACCTACTGTTTATTATTTAGACTTGTGATTTTTCTTTTTTTTAAATTTTTTATTATTATTATTTATTCAATTGTGTGTGTGCAGGTGTGTGTATATATGTATGTATGTGTGTAGAACCACGGACGAATTCGGGAACCACCATGGACGCCTCCACCTCCTTGTTTACTCTGCCCCAGGATTCATAGGCTCCGCACCAGGACCAGAAGCACAGGCCGCCTCCGCTTCCGCCCCGCATCTATACGTGGGGTCTAGGATCCGAACTCAGGACCTTCTGCCTGCAAGGCAAAGGCTTAACCCCTGAGCCACCTCTCCAGCCCCACTTGTGATTTTTCTTAATGGTGGCTCAGGAGATTATCTTTGCTTTGATTTCTTACTATTACTTTTCTTATTAGAAACAATGTGAAAGAATTGGTTAAAAGTCAAAAAAGATACATTTCAAAAAAGCAGCTAGATAGAAATATATTCAAACATTGCTAAATCATTGTTAAAACAAGATTAAAAAACATCAGGACTCTCAATTGAAGTGTCATCAGTTGTACTTCGGCTGACTCTGGCACATTTTAAAGGCAATGACGAAGTCTCTGCACTGTGTCATTGAGAACCAGACCATGTTGCCTTTATGATAATAAATGTAAAGTCTTTCCCTCCATTTTGAAGAGATTTTTGATGCAAGATTAAGAAACAAAGTTAATGAACTGTGTTTGTATTCTTTGTGGGTTTCGTTTTATTTTTAGGAAATGGCAGGAGCATAACTTGTATGTTGTCATTTTGATTATATCAAATATCATCAGTAATTCAAACACATTTTCAGCAGAAATCCTGAAGCCCATAGATTGAAACACAGATCCTGTTTTCCATACTCCTCTGGTTCAATGCCCTAAAGTCTGCTGTTCCTTTCTCTCAGGCATTATTAAGTGTTCAGTACTATGAAAGGTTGAATGAATGGACAAATAGATGAATGAATATCATAAGCATCTTCATCTGTACTCACAGTCTGTGGATTTGATATCATGGCTCATCTTTGTAAGTTGTAAACCTATTCCCTAAAATAATAGAATATAAGGAGAATGTAGCACCTTACAGCAATATCAAGCTTTGACCTTCTTCTCTATCAATAATAACATTTACTCTCTAGGAATAGAAGTCAGCAGACTACAGTCCAAAGGAATAGCAGATTTGATCCTTGACTCTCTTTTGTAGTAATACTTTATGTGCTTGAAAAGGTTTTTTTCTTAAACATTGACCAATATATCAATAGCCTATCCTTTATTTTTGTTCTTTGGGCCACAAAATTAAAAAAAAAAAAAAGCACTGTCTTTTTAAAGATAATACTGACCATCTCTTTTCTTAAAGTATGTAAGTTATGCTTCCAGTTAGTTAGCAATAACCTGTTTGGCCTTACTGTTCTTCACAGTGACTTGTAGTGGCTTGATCATCCATAAAGAACCAGAAGAACTGGGGCTGGAGAGGTGGCTCAGGGGTTAAGCCTCTGCCTTGCAGGAGGAAGGTCCTGAGTTCGGATCCTAGACACCACATATAGACACCTGTGGAAGCAGGGGGCAGCCTGCGTTTCTGGTCCTGGTAGGGTGGAGTCTGTGAATCCCCGGACAGAGTAAACAAGGAGGAGGTGGAGGCGTCCATGGTGGTTCCCAAATTCGTCTGTGGTTCTACACACACACATACATACATACACACGCACACACGCACAATTGAATAAATAATAAATAAAAAATATTTAAAAAAAAGAACCAGAAGAACTATGTGCACTATGTTCCCATGCAGGCTGATGTTCTCATTGTCTTCTTATAGAGTTTTCTTAAATTATTAATGCTTATATCTACATGTGTTTGCTCATTTGACAAATATCAATTAGAAATGAATGTTTCTGAGTTGGGGAGAAGTTTCAAACTACTTTGTAAAATAGGCAAGCATGCTTCAGATCTGCTTTCCTGGTATTTTCTGTAGCATAAGGATGAAAGTCTAAACATAAGAGGTGCAAAAGGAAAATCAAAGTCACAGGGGAGCATAATGAAGGGCGACCCCTCCTAAGAGCTGGGCCCAACAACGCTATTCAGTGAGGACTTTGTCTCTCTGAACAGGCTTGCAGCTAACTTTTTCATTTTGTGAATGGGGCATATGGGGATAATTTCTTACTTGGCTTTAGATTTGAAACGCATTTTGGAATGTTGTTGGAAATCACAGTGCTGGGGAAAATCTTCAGCACTCATTCCTGCTTTGGGTGCTCAGTAATAAACACTGTGTATTTGAACAGGCGCCAGTTTGAACATTTCTAGAAGTTTTCCCAACTAATTTCTACACACAGTCAATCCTTTCAAGGAAAAGACATGTGTGTTCCTTCATCTTTAACTTCCCTTCATATGAGGTCACATGAATGAGGTCCTTTGAACTTTGAAATATGTATAAATCCTGTGTACCAAGCATACACAGAATTTGGAAGTCCCTCTGTGGTTTTTATTCTCCCAGTGGACTTAATGTCACTCTCAGGTCATAATTCTTCCATTATAATTATCAACTTACAAAACAATTTTGAGCAGTCATTAAGCAAATGCTGACTGCAAGAGCATTGTAAAATCTAGTGGCTTTAGATTTCAAAGCTACCATTCCCTCACTATAATCCTAGATTTTTCTTCTTGATGTCACCACTGTTTAAGCAGGAAAATGTCACCTTTCTGTTGAGACTAGATATAGCAATATCACAACCAAATAAGTGACAGTATTTTAAAGAAAACCTTTGGCCTCTACTTTGAGAAAATTAGACTTGTTATGTATATTACAAATGTTTTATCAGTCGGGGTAACCATATCAGACTAAGTCACAGTGTCAGCCATGAGCTTTGCTGAATTTTTTAAGGTTTTCCCTGGATCTGCCAGACCTTTGTGGAATTCAGCCTTCATGTGTGTAATAGGAGATCCCCTAAGAGGAGTACTTCATTCCTCATGAATCATAATAAAGCAGCTGTGCTTTGTTAGCAGAGTGACCTCTGTGGTCTTTCATCTTCAAGAAAAAGACATTAGAATCTCTACTTTATGGCTAATGAGGTAGGTTGTTGGTCTTTTGGTATTTCTGGTAGCTGCGCCTCTTTGTGGTCTCATTTCAGTCTGTGATAAACGGATCACAGGGTAAATAGAACGAATCTCTTTTATAGATCATATTTCCGATTTGTCTGAATTTAAGGGTGATTTTGTATTGATGTAAAAGTGGTAGATGAGAATTTACAGACTCTTAGAATAATACAGCTACATATATCCGACATTGTGGAGTCCTGTCTCCTGTTTCATGAAAGAGTAAACTGATTCCAGCATTGTAGCCCAAGTGCAGGCTAGTCAACAGCAGGTCATCCAGAACCTCATCTCCTGACCCTTTATCTGAGAATGTTCCTTTAAAATTGACAGTTTTTTCCACATAATTTATGCACTCACTCTGTGGATCTATCTGGAGTTAGAGGAGGTTCTCTTAAGTACAACCCAATCTGTGCCATCATTGACTCTAGATGAGTGGAGCAGTTAGCCTGCATTATTGCTGAAAAAAATCACCAATAAATGGTATTCTCTTACAAGAGTCTGGTTACAGTTTTTAGTACAGCTTGATGGAGAGAGCTCACACCAACACCAGGGATGAGGGAACTGGCCACACCATCTCCACATAACAGCTGGGAGAGGGACAATCCTTACTTGACAGATCAACATGTCTGGCTAAATATACACAAGGATGCCGACTTCCTCAACCAGCTCTCTGGTTTTATATTTTATTCATCTGTGCAGAACCTAGTCCCACCCACCATGAGCCCATGGTCTGTTGCATTAACTAAACAAATCTTCAGGTTCACTCTGGACTTAATTCAATTACCAATTATCTACAAGTGTGCCTAAATCTCAAACCCTCAACCATCAAGTTGACACCTGCACCTTACTATGACAGTGAGACATTTCCTACCATCTCTACTACAATAGTTTGGCCACATTCCAGAATTTCACACTTATAATGTAGAAGGGGCCTTTTTACTGGTTTCTCTGCTCATTCAAGGACCTCTGCTCTCAACACAGAAGCCAAATGATGCTGGGAAAGCAAAGCCCCTCAGCCCAGGCCTTATACCTATTTGGTATAGATAATTTAGTTCTGCAGAAGATTCATGTTACCTTACCAAATGCTGGTAGCTCTTCTCCAAGTTTTGACAAGCCAAACTGTCTCCAGACATTACAATGATCCTTTGCAAGCAAAATAAATCCCCTTTTTGAGAACTTATCCTACCCTATTGTCCCTCCTCCCTTAATACCTGTCTTTGAGGGTCTCTCTTTTCCTTCTCCAGGGAGTTCATCCCTCCCTTGTCTCTCCCTTTCCTTCTCTCCTCTCCTCATTTCTGCTATTTCTGAGTATAGACTGGTAATATCCCCACTTCAGGGTCTAAGAGCCCTTTGGCTTGAGAGTTCTTCACCTAGATGTAATCACCTTAATATCCAAGTTGGAAAAATGTGTGAAAACTTGCTCTGTTGTGTTTGTTTATTTCTAATTGGAGACCAAACAGACAACAATATCCTTGTCCAAATCCTACACTTCTCAATGGAGCCTTTTTTGTCAAGTCACAGATTTCTTTATTTCTTTCTCCTTTTTCTCTGTGATATTTTGTTTCTCCTGACACTTTATGTAT
Source organism: Typhlomys cinereus (assembly GCA_023101885.1). Taxonomy (NCBI): domain Eukaryota; kingdom Metazoa; phylum Chordata; class Mammalia; order Rodentia; family Platacanthomyidae; genus Typhlomys; species Typhlomys cinereus. Next base: position 10,731,606 of record JALPQD010000014.1, read on the forward strand.
TTTATCAGTTAATTCTCTACTGTTTCCTTACTTCTGAATATAAAACCTAGAAATATGCATACTGTTACTCATTTGAAACTGTATCCCAAGTGTCAAATGACACATTACTATAAGCTTCCTGAAATTGTTACATAACTGACGATTGACAGAATGAAAAAATGAGCAAATGTTATAGAAGTATTTTTAAGATATTCAACATCATTTCTTAAGTATTAAGTAAATGCAAAATGCAAGGTCCATTATTGTCAATGCAGTTTTCTTTTTATTGACCTTTTTTAGTACAAAATTTTAGAATTAGTGAGCTTATTGACAAAATAATAAAAGGGATGCTAAAATGCAAACATTATTCCAGAAAGATGAGAAAACTATGTATGTAGTAGAAATTACTTCCTCTTTATAAAAAATGAATGGAAAACTAGATAATTAAAAATGGAGGTAGAAGTTTCTTTGTAAGAAGAATATTCACCTCTGAGTATAAAGTCAGATTACTGCCAAGTGAATAATAAAGTAAATCATTATAAAGGAAGAAATAACTCATTAGAAGAAAGTGTGCATAAAAATTTCACTTTAGGGGTTTCTAGGTGAATAAGATTATAGGTAACTATTTGATATCGGGTCAGGATTCAATTTCCTTTGTTCTTATTTTGTTTTTAGGCATTTCTGTTTGTTTCAGTCAAAGTCTTCTGTAGCCCAAGCTGGCCTCAAAGTAGTTATGTAACTATAAACAACTTTTATCTCTTGACCTGTCTGCCTTTACTTTCCAGTTTCTGGGATAATAGTTGTACAATCACCATACCTGGCTCAATATCTGTATTTCCTTATATTTATATGGTTAACATGGGAAACCTGGTTAATAACAAGGCTGAAATTGCCCATCAGTCCCCTCAAGGTATTGGCATGACCAGCCCTTGTCTACTTGATCATATTTCAGGTAGAACTGCTCCTCTGCCCTGGACATTACTGGGCACAGTATTGTTCTAGTACTGGGCACAGCTATTCCAGTACTGGATACAATACCTAAGATACAATACTTTTCTAAGTATTCCCAAGAATCCCTTCATTTTTTGAGCTGACAGTCGGCATCCTTAAATTGCCATGCATCTTCCTACCCTGAGAAAGACTAATGCGTAACACAAAAGAAAGCCAGCTTACATTTTAGCAAACTGGGAAAGAGACAGACTGAAACCCATAACCGACGAGGAGCACATCAGACTGTTTTAAGTGTTAATTTTGTATGAGGCCTGGGAAATGATAACTAGATGTCAGGCTGTGTTACCTGTTGAGATGAAAAAAAAAATTCATCACAATGCTCTAGTATCACACCGCAGAATCAAGCTGCGACGGAGATTTGAGTTCTCAAAGCAGAAAAGGGGTGAAGAAGTCAACCCCCACGCTCGCACACACATATACATACACTCCAACTGGGCCCTTATAGCTTCCTTTAGCATTGGATTTAGCCAGAGGACATTCAGAAAGTTGCCTTGGGCACATTCCTTGCCCTATAAAAACCTTAGATCTGCACAAAGCTTTTTCTGCTCTGCAGAAGACACCACCTGCTCTGAATTTCTGATGCAGCACTACCTCTGTGTGGGCTTGTTCAGAGATCTCCACCCTTGCTATTGCTTTTGAACTCACATCTTGTGTTTCTATTTCTGGATTTTGTTTCCCGTCTTGTAAAGAGAAGTGAAAAAGGACACTGTAAAGAGCAAATCGGGTTTGGCAACCTTTCCAGGCAGATGAAGTGAGTGAACAAACATTCCCATCCTGAAATCACCTTTTCTGATTCAGTTGGGATGGCATTCCACAGGTTTCTCTGTGGCTTGGGAATTATTGAGCTGGACCACATGAATTCAAATATTATTTGCTTACTTTTGCAATGTGCTTAGAAAACAATTTCATGAAAGATAAACCAGTCAGATAAAATATAGGATAAAAACCTCAAACTAAATTTGAATTTTGGAGGTGGAACAAAGATCAGAATAGAGTTCTTACCTAGAAAGAGCACAAAGCCATGGCACAACAATATTAAGTAGCTTGTTCCCATGCAATATCAAGTGAACAGGCCATGTTTATGCGGCAAGTTTTATAAAAATATGCAAATATAACTTGCTTCCTTAAATTTGATATGCTAAATCTGACCCCTCTGATCAGGGATCAACTTTGCTTCTTTAAAGTTGTCATTAAATGTTTAGCCAGATTGTCTCTGTATTTTAATGTTTCTTAAACATTAAATGTGAAATGTACCTGTTTTCCTTTGTATTATTTAACATCAAGAATCAATGCCACAAAATCCAATCCATTTTTGTTTTTTTCATGTGTTTGGCAATGAAAGCTAAATTTGATGGCATTGAAATATATCAGTATCTAGCAAGGACTGGAAAGCATATGATCCTTTTAAATAGATAAGGATCACCTCAAATATCATTTTTATCTCATTTCTTTTCAAAGTATAAAGAGAATATCAGTATGGTGATACAAAGAGCTTATTGCTCATTTTTAAGAGCTTTTGTTTCATGAGCTGCTAATATTTTTCGTTAAACACAAGTCAAGTCACTTAGCTACTTAAAAAAGTAAATGTCTAGGCATGTCAGTTAATCTTTATCTACATTCAGTTTCTCAAACCTGCACTGGTGATGGTCCTCTCCTAGGAGTATCCTGTTTCTCTCTGTGCTGGCTAAAGTTAGGTTTAGAGTAGATGAAGTCTAGGGTGTGCAGCTTCAGGCAATAGGGTATGATTATGTTTAACACTAGACTAAGGGGTGAAGGGTCAGTTCTAATATTCTAAAGTTCTAATATTCCAGAAAACTTAATTGCACCATTGAGTAAAGTCTTGTTAAGTAAGTTTAATGTGATAAAGAATATTGCAAAAAAATCAAAACTATTTGGGAGAGGATTGGATAACTATATTAGAACTATCAAAAATGTTTTCATGTTCTTTATATGAACTTTCCAAGAAAAATTTTCAGTGTTTAACTCCCTGTAGAATTTTGATTTTACTTAATGGAATAGGACCTTCTAAAGCCCAGGCAAAGGTATGGTCACGATGAATGAGGTGCTTGATATTTTAAAGGGTGGCTTCTTTCTTGGCTCTTTCTCATCTTTATCTTTTCAAAGAGAAATGTAAAATGAAGTGTAAACAAAATATAGTGAAAAGAGATGCTCATTTATTTATTCTTTTAGATAATTTCCATAACTTTCCTTTGCTTACCTCAAATAGTAGATTAGAAAAACTATCCAAATACATAGAATTGTGACAAAATCATCTGAGGAACACAGAATTCCCCATGGTGTAGTCACTCCATGTTTGTAACAAAGTTCAGCTTTCATGAACCTGAGAATCTTCTAGAAGACCCCTTAAAGCACTGGTTCCTGGGATGTCCTCCTATCACTGCTGATTGGCAGATCCAAACAGCATGGGACACTGCCTTCCAAGGTCTTCTTAGCCATGTTCTGTTTCAGGACTTACATTTCCATTTGTTAAATAAAGAGATAACTATGTATGTTTAGAAGTTTGGTTAATTTGGTTATTCTGTTTTGCAATCTACACTCTTTTGCCAAGATTAAGTCTAAAGTTGAAATTGCATGCATGCATGATGTCTGATGAATCCAAAGTGGATTATGTCACATATATTGCAAAATTATTTTAATGTATTTAAATATTGATTTCTTCATTTGTTTCAATACACAAAATTTAATAGCATATATTTCTATATGGAGATAATAGAGGCAGAGTTTTCTGTGCCAGTTCCAAGGATTTGGACATTATCAGAAAGTCCAAGTATCCTAAAGTAAAAGGATTCATAATTTAGAAGAGATGAAATTATGCATAGCAAGTTCCACAGGGATTCAATGACATTTTCTAATCTCAAGATCTTCCAGGAGCTTCTTTTCACCTCTGTACTACTTTTCATAAATTTCATTTTTACTTTTCATTGCCATAACAAGAAAGCTTTTGCATTTTGGACTCTAAAAGGGATTTCTGAGTCCATAGAGAATTCTTTTTCATGCTCAACCATGTTTGATATTGTAGATAAAATGTCATGCCTTTAAAAACTCATTCGAGGTTAGTCTGTCTCTGTGCCTAGGGTTGGAAATGAACAAGAGTGTGATAAGGAGAGGAAGCACAAAGGAACTGGAGCTTACAGAAACGTTTCTATTCTTTGATCATTTAGAGCATTTTTCTCTAATGCATTCATGTGATTTCCATGCCTAGGTACTTGACTAATGTAAACTTGGAATGTCCTTGGCAGGACATTATAACCAAATGCTTTCTTCATTATAACAAAAAACAATTCAGAGAGGAGAGGACTATTTAGGCTCACAGTTCAGAGGAACACAGCTCATTATGACAAGGAAAGACATGGTAGGTGGGAATGGCTTGACTTGGTACAGGTTGCTAACCAGGAAGGAAAGAAGGGTGGAATGCCAGAGTGGAATGCTCATATGGCTTTCTCTTTTATCTCTCTTTTTTTGTGATTTGGACTCCTTGTACATGGCATGATTCCAGCCATATTCAATGTGGATTTGCTCTCCTCAGTTAATCCTTCTGGAAATGCTCTCATAGGCATATCCAGTGGTGTGTTTCCTACATGGAACTCATCAATGATGATCTGACAAATACCTTATTTCAATACAATACAGGAGGACAACCATATTTTAGTTTTATTGTGTATGTGGCCTTATGTCTATATTTGGGGAGAGAGAGAGAGAGAGAGAGAGAGAGAGAGTTGAAGACTCACTTGCTCTTACAGAGAACATTGCTATCAGCTTGTTATGCAAGTTAATGAGAAATGAAAGGGACTTGGATACCTTATAATTTATAATTGTTCTAAGTAATTTTATAGTAGGACCAGAAGGATGGTCTCCATTTCATTTTTTTTTTCCTTTGGTAATCATGCAGATCAAAATCAAGGCTTTTGTACCTCCTGAACATATGCTTTATCACTGAACCAAATCCACAGCCATAGCTGATTCCTTTATGAAGCAACACTAGGAAATACTTTGATGGTTTGGTTACTATTAGATATCTTACAAATAAAAGAATAACAAAATCAAGATTTCTGTATTAAGTGAAACCCCTACCACTGATTTTTCTCATGTAAGATGCTTTGCAGTTGGTGAAGAATTCTCAGGAAGAATTTCTCAGAAGACCTGTACATTCTTGTAAATCTGAGAACCCCAATTCCAAACCACTTCTAGTTCCTCTTTGTCTTTTTCAGTCTGTCTTCTTCTTCTCCCATAAAAATAGCACACTTGACTTACATAACATTAACCTCTAAGAGAAGCAATTAATAAAATACAACCTATGGAAGACCTACTTGGTCAACTTTTAGCTATGAATTAAGAAGAATCTCAAGGAAGTGACAAGTTGATTCTGGAGGAAAGTAGCAAGAACACCCAGTTGCTTACCAACAGGGTTGTCTACTGTGTTCCCAGCTCAGGATTACACAAAAAGACATGAACGTGGGAAAAAGACTTACAGGGCAAAGGGACTAGCCTGGAGAGAGGGAGATAAGAAAAGGTAGAGGGGACGCTTATTAGAATGTATTATATATAGTTGTAAATTTGACAAAATTCATCAATAAAGAAAAGTGGAAAAAAAGATTGATCCTTCACTGAAATAATTAGGGAAAATTCATTCACATTAACATTTGATATATCAGTAGTCAAAAACCCTCCTAGAAGAAATAGCTGTCAAGATAAAAAGAGAGCTGGGTAATACCTACTTTGAAGTAGTGAAGCAAGGTGTTACTGGCATAGTTCTTAGACATGTGTAAAGTATCTTCTTGGAGAATGAAAGCAGCATGTATTTCACAGAGGCTGAAACCTTAAAGCAGAGGCCAATGTAACATTTTTGTTTTGGTTCTCCAATAACTACTTTACACAGGTCCATCATTTCTAGCAATTAATGCAAATGCCTGAAAGCAAAGAGATTTCCTTACTCCAAAGCCATGTATTTGAAATATAATTGTTCTAAGGAGTACAGAACGATCAAATTGCCCATGAGCTGCAAGGATAATTGTATTACAGAAAACTTAATCTTTATTTAACTTTCCTAAACCATGTAGTTGCAACACTGAAGACTGTCATAACCTCTCTGTTTCAGAGTAAATGGATTATTTACTTGTGATAATGGGTGCATAGGCTCATTAACATGCTGTCATAAGCAGCTGCGCTAAATGTATTATGTGATCTGTGACATAAATAAGGTGCTCAGCATGAGGTTGCTTTTAAAATATAGGCCCCAGGAAGAACAAAAATGCAATAAATGCTTTTTAATATAGTTGCCTGGTCTTCAGTTCTAAATTTATTTCTCCCATATTAATGCAACTTATATGGAAATTATGGACATTATTCTAGCAAAGCATCTTGACATTCAACAACACTAGAATGATTTTCTGCTTCTCATCCTTAGTTGATCTCTAGCCCCTTGTTTGGCATTTCTTTTGGCAAAGGAGGAAGAACCTATAGACCAGACAAGGCCTCCTCAGGATAGATCTCAGCTCAGTAAGCTTCATAGGTTCTACCAATGAATGCTTTCTACTCCTTCTCATCCTTTCTAAACTAACTTAATAAGATGGTCTTATGTGATGTCTTCAAGATGTGGATGAAGGAAATGAGTTCTGAGGACTTGTCATGCTTTTTATATTCATACATCTTTAAATAATATTGCAGGACCACAGGGTAAAAATTTACACTCTGAGTTTGATGCACTTTCAACCACAATAGCAGAGAGCTGTCCTGTATTATATTGGCTGTACAAAAAAAAAAAAAAAAATCAATGGAAAGTGGTTAGGTGGGCAATGATGAGACTAGACTGAAATCATTTGGAATCTGTATCATTTATCATAGACCTAAATGATCACTGTTATTTCACAATGAATGCACATTGGAGCAGCATTCCCAATGTTTTGATTGGTTGAGGGGCTTGATTGAATGGATCAAGTATATGAAGAGTGGTGAAACAGTTTATGGAAAAAGTGCAATGATAGACTTCAGGGCTGGTAAAGGAGCTCAGCATATGAAAGTGCTTGGTGCATAAGCTAAGTGACCTGAGTTTCATGCCCACAACCTACAAGATGGAAGGAGCCCTTTGACTCCTGAAAGCTGTCCATCCACTGACCACCACACAGACACTATGGCACACCTCTGTGTGTGTTCCATCCCACTAATAACGGAATTAATTTCTAAAAGTAACAGATTTCAATCTTCAAGGTTTAGAAAACTTGGCTGCATGTAAGAGACACTCCAAAGAAAAACAGTTCTAGCAGCCAGATCTTTGATGGAACACAGTATTGATGAGGCTCAAAACAATTCTAATCACCAGTATTAATAAGGGTCAATCCCTGATGAAAAAATGACAAAAGCTCACTAAATATCCTTATTAAAAATAAAGAACTCTAATCAAAATTAAGCTGTCATTCTGAGGGAAAAAAAATCAAGGCCAAAACATCATTTGGGTTTTTGTTTTTTTTTTAATGAAAGGAAACACAATTTCAAATGTATAAAGCCCCCATGTAAGAAACCTTCCATCACTTCTGAATTTTCTGCCAAAGTGGTGCAGGAGAAAATGGAATTAAACCATAGCAAGGGAATCTAGCTACCCTGGAGCAATGATAATACATTGAAGATAAGATACTAAAGACTAGCATAGAGTCTTTAAGCTTGGAGATTGTTCAAAATTGAAAGTTCTTTCCCCTTAGTGACTTAGGTTTGCACCTGTCTGAGCAAAATGTCAGCCCCATGGTGTCCCCAGATCTCTTCTATGTCTTTAACAAGCAGAAAATTGATGAATGCTCACTGCCAACCTGAAAAAGAATCTACATCAATTACACTTGTTCTGTTCCCTTAGGGCTCTTAGATAACTTTCTAGCCCTGGTGTTGATTTCTTATGTTCATTTATGCTTATAAAAGAAAGCCAACTACAATACTCTCTTAGCTATCTAGACCCATGAGAAACATTTGGAGCAAAGCTAAGACACTTCAGGGATGTTTTAGGCAGCAGTTTTATTGACTTACTCCTGCAGATAAGCTTTCCCTATTTGAAAGTCAACGTGAGAATTGTTCTAAATGATTTTGCCTGCATTATTGATTTTATTTTTATAAAACACGTGGATAAGTTTAAAAAAAATTAACAGATTCTAAAATCAAGATAAGCAGATAAAAGTATTCCCCCCAAGTCTTAGCTGTCATATTATTAACTCCTGAGATTTTGAGCATCTGGTTTTATTTGAAAATACTCATTATATCTGTCTAAATTTCAAAGTACTGATTGATGTGTAATGAGAGACCCAGCCAGAATTTATGAATTACTAATTTCTCATAGTACTATTTTGTCAGCTAGTTGTTTCATTAATTGAAATTTTTTTCTTATTCAATGGAGTCTCCCTTATCTTAAGTTTAGTTATTCTTGGACATGATTCAAACTTAATAGCATTTTTTGAAAGCATATTGCAAGAAGTCTGGGAATCTAAAAGTGAAACTTCTCTGGATACATTAACTTATCTAAATCCTCATGTTCTTCCTCAGGTTTCCAAATCAAAGCGTTCACATCCCTGCGCTTCCTGTCTGAACCAGCCGATGCGGTCACAATGCGGGGAGGAAATGTTCTGCTCAACTGCTCTGCAGAGTCGGACCGTGGGGTCCCAGTCATCAAGTGGAAGAAAGATGGCATCCACCTAGCCTTAGGCATGGACGATAGGAAGCAGCAACTTCCCAATGGGTCTCTGTTAATACAAAACATACTTCATTCCAGACACCATAAGCCGGATGAGGGGCTTTACCAGTGTGAAGCATCCATGGGAGATGCTGGCTCAATTGTCAGTCGGACAGCAAAAGTCTCAGTAGCAGGTATGTAATTCCTTTGCTTCCACTTCCTCCGTCTCTGCCTGTTCCTCTTTAGGAAGACAAGTGATCTCTGTAAAAGCAACATACATTTTTAAGATTACTTTATTTTTAATTGAAAGCAATTGTAGTCTATGTGCTATAATGTGAATTTTTGAGAACATCAAGCTAACTGACAGATGTCATATCGCATATCTTTTTTTTCTAATTTTACAATTTTATTGAGTACTCGTCCCTGCTTCCCCCCATCTCCCCTCCTTCTCATTCCCTCCCTTTCTTTTGTCAGTCCATCCCTCTCCCTCCCACTCTCCTGACTATCTGCTTCTATGGACCCCAGGGTTCTTTCCCTCTGGCTTGTCTACTCCCGTGGGGGTTCTGGCCTCTTGTGGCATACCAATTATCGTGTATCATTTTTGTGGTGAGAAGATTTGGAATGACTCCTTTGCAATATTGAAATGCATGCTACACTTAAAACTATGGTCACTATGCTGGGGAGGGGTCCCTGAAGTGTATTCTTCCTTCTGAAATGATGCATCCACTGCAGACAGAGCTTCATTTCCTTCCCTTCTGCCAATCCTGTGGTAGTTACCGCTCTTTGGATTTCACAAGGAAGTGTGATCTTGCAGTATTTGTCCTTTTGTGCTTGATTCATTTCAATTAGCATAGTATCTCCTAGATGTCAAAAATAGCAGAACGGGAGCTGGGGATAAAGCTCTATGATTAAAGGGCTCGACCTACAAAGAAAAGGACCAGAGTTTGAATCCCTAGATCCCACATAGGAAATGCTGGCCTAGGTGTTAAAGACATGGCCTGGGAACCCCCTCCCTCTCAAGTAAGTGGTGAGCCTAGTAGCTCACTTTGGATTTAATTAGAAACACAAACTCAAAACAATAACATAGACAAGCCAACATAGGGTTGCCATTATCAACCTCAGGCATGCAAATATACCCATACAAATGCATCCACTCACATGTATGCATACACACACATACCCATAAAAAAGAAAAAGAGAATTTCTTACTTTTTTTTTAAGACCAAAGAGTGTTCTATTGTGCATTGCTACATTTTCCTCTGCTTATCCACAAATAGTCCCTGAGTTTGATAGCAGATCTTGGCCATTGTGAATGCTTCAGTGAACAATATTATAAAGATAAACTTGGTCATACTGATTTCATTTCTGTAGATCCATTAATAAAATGCTTGCTGAATTTCATGTGTCTACTTTTGAGGAGCATCCACATTTTTCATAATGGCCACACTAACTTAATTTTCCACCAACAATGCACACATTTGTAAGAAGAAGAACAGATAGAAAATGATTCATATCTCATGGTCGTAACTGACTTCTTCAATTAACTTGGTGAGCAGTAGGAGGACCTAGCATAGCATTGTAAGTTGTGTTTCACACACAAGACTGATGCAAACTGATTCATTGCTTATGTGTATGGAAAGACCATTTATTTAAATATTTTTAAAAATATGATGTCCTAATTAATTCTCTTTTATGATTTTACTAGTGTAGAAGTTTTGTAAAAAATTTCTTTTCTGCTCTAACAAGCAGTATATTTTATTTTAATTTTAATGATCTTACCCGTACAAAATGGGTCTCAAGTCAGGAATAAAAATTTTCATTAGTGCTTCCAAATATCTCTCACCATTGTGTCATGTCAGCTCAGCAGTTGAACCATAAGGTGAATGTTTCTCTTTCACCTGGATCCACCAAATGTCTTTTGGCCCTGGAGAGAGGAGGAGGATTGTGGAGTCTGTGATGTGGCTGTTCTTCCTGCAATATTCACCTGGAAGGACAACTCATAAGCACTTTGGAACCTACTATGTAGGAGCTACAAGGAGAGGGATGATAGACCTGTGCTTTGACTAGTTTCAATAATAGTTTAACTGAAAGTTGAGCAGTGATCTATATGCACATTTTAAATTTTGATGTGGAACATTTAACAAAACTAATGGATCCAACCTGAAATAAATTTAAGCCATCGCCTGTGTTAAATGGATTTAAAGGGCAGTTTCTAAACCTAATCTTTAGTCAGTTAAAGATGCCCCCGCATGCACATCACAAAGAACCATTAAATGATTATTTTGCCACTTAATTTTGCATCTAAGGATAGCTAGTCCAGATTCATCAAGGAAGACTGGTCAGAACGGGGATTCATTTTGGGAATGAATGCAGTACCTCAGTCTTCATGTGATGCTTCATTTGGGCTAAAACCTATCATTGGTGATTTTCTCAGATGATTATATAAAGAATTAGATTTCACAGATATGATATCAGACCCTAAACCCAGCTTCCTGACACTTTTTTTTCATGGCTTGTTTTTTTCATTAAAGTTACTATTATAAATGAAGGTTTATTTTCCTCAAAACTCCTAAGAGGGTAGAGGCAAGAAAGTCTCATGAAGGAGAATACAGAGATCTCTCCCAACTATCTTGCCTTGAGAAAACACAGAAAGAAGTTTGTAGTCTGCAGCCCAGTCTGAAATCAACACTGTTGTCTCTTTGATCTCCAATCCCGCTGCTTCCAGACTCTGAGAAATAAATTTCTATTATATATATGTATATAATATATATATATATTATATATATGTGACTCCGTTTATGGTACTTTATTAGAGCTACCCAAACTAAAGTAGGCTCATACATAGCAAGTCGCAACAGAGTTTCCCTAATCAGAGTGTCTTGTTGAATGTGGTCATCACACAAGGGAGAATGACCACCAATTCTAACGTGCCCTGGACTGGCCTACATTCGACATTTGGAAGTCCTATATTCTGGAATGCTGCTCAATGCCATGGAAGACTAAGATGTTCAGCTTTCAAACATGGAAGTAACCCTCTGCTTTACTGATGAGTGCAGGAGACAGGTGCAGTGACATCCATGAAAATCCAAGGCTTAAGCCACCTGGAACCCATGACTGATGGGTGTCTCGAATTTGATTGATGGGTATAAAACATACAGAGGACTGAAAGTTAATGATAATTATGAATGATTAAGAGGAGCGTGTAAGGTAAGTGCTGAGCATTAGGCACAAGATGTGTTCTGCGATGCTGTGCAGGTAGACTGAAGTTCTTCTTAACGTTCCACCAGCTGGTGTATATCTGGAGTCGTGTATCCTTCCTGTCAGTTGTCTAGAGTACCTCAGCAGCCCTGCTGATAGGAATGAATCAGTCTGGCATTTTGATGCCCTATTACAAAAGGCAGCTGCACTGTTAATGAAAATGGCCCGATAGATATGTTGCCGTTTCTGTTTTCCTGCAATCGAGATTCACCTTGTCGCGTATTCTGTTTCGTTGGAGGAAATAAAGAATGATCCCTTCCTTGTGAGATATTAAAATAAAGTAGCTTTGACTTTAGTATTCTGCAGAAGGATCAGTTCCTGGACTCAGCCATTGAGTAGCAATTTAATATGAGACTCTATCATTTCAAGGCAAAAAGGTTCTTCGCAGCATTTTAAACACTTACCATGCTGTCTGGCAACACTGAATACATCATTGTTCTGTGTGTTGAGGCTAAGATTGCTGAACCACTGGAATTCACAAGGGACATATATCTCCCTTGTAATAAAGACTATGGGTCTGATTTAATCTCATTTTTAAAACATTATCAGTCAATAAACTAGTCAACACTAGAAGGTAACAGTCATCTTTGTCTGGACGGAAAAAAAAAATCTGTTATGTGCTCTCAGGTACAGTGTTTGGCCCATTCAAAACAATGCCCTTCTCAATTTTTGCCTTCTTAAAGTGTTCTTGAAAAAAGGAAGAAGGAAAGAAAGAGAACAGGGCAAATGAAATCTGTCTGTGGCCAGTCAAAACACTGCACGCAATGGTCCTGCCATTCATCATCCATCCTGTCTCTAGGAACTTGTCAAGCGCTTTCTAAACCTTGACTGTGCATTTGGCTGGAGAGAGCAGAATAGGGTGGAGATAAACTTGGGCCATCACTCCATCCAGTATCTTGCTAAAGGTGACACTGTAACAAGCCACTGAAAACTGATGTTTCTTGTCATTTTATGTTCAATAAGTAAAGAAAACCTGGCTTCTCACATCCTCATTTAAAAATAACTTTTCCAGCATTGGCTGCAATAGGGAAATTTCATTTTTATTGTGTTATAAATGCTAACAGGTTTTCTAACCTAAAATGCTTCAGATTTTGTTTGTTTGTTTGTTTGTTTGTTTGTTTTTCTGACATGCCCACCTCTAGGTAGCCTGAAAATTGAGATTGAGAAGCACAGCAGAAGTGGACTTCCTGTCAGAGTAAACATCCCCTACCATTCTGTTTGTAGGGGCAATGTAAGAATGGAGAAAAAGACACAAAATACAGAAAAAACTTGGGATCTGGTCATCTGCAAGGACCCTGACGAAAAGTGGCAACCCTGGCTTTCCCATGTGTTCATTATTTAGAGACAAACTAAGTAAGCACTCCATCTGCAGATGCCTAAGCCTGAGAAAGCAGGGAGCTGTATTTCTATCCAGCATGAAATGCACCATGAAGAGAAGTCCAAACCAATCAGGACTGATCTTATCTGGAAAGAGATAAGGCTGACAGCTCCACCCAAGTCCTGCCTCTCTCCAGTAAGGAAGCAGGTTGTCCTTGCCAAGGTCACACTTCCTGCTTACAGCTCTGGGGCAGGGAGGCTCTGCCAGGCCACAATTCCTCTGATGTACCTTTGCTGGTCCAAAATCTATTTTATGATGTGGCTTTGCCTTGTACGGCTCTCCACAGTACCAAATATTGCACACATTTAGTAGGAGATGCAAGTTTTGTCAATGATCTAACTAACTTTAAGCTGTTCTGCAGAGTACTGTCCTGTGTCCTGTATTTCTTTCCCCTGCCCCTTTCCATCTTAAATCTTCTTTCTGTACTTCACCAGATTAAACATTATGACATCTGTATACATAGTAAACCATCCTTTTTGAAACAGTTGGAATAATTTGCTTTAGATCACAACAGTCATGTCTATTCACAACAGAGTTCCTGCTTCAAAGAGAATTCGATTATTTTATCCCAAATGAGTAATCATGGCCACAGAACAAAGATAGTATGAACTTTCTATTTACTTATTTATTTATTTATTTATCTATTTATTTATTTATTTGTTTGTTTATTCATTCATTCATTCAAGTGTGCTTGTGTGTGTGTGTGTGTGTGTGTGTGTGTGTACAACCACAGGCGAATTCAGGAACCACCTTGTTTACTCTGCCCTGGGATTCATAGGCTCTACCCTACCAGAAATGCAGGCCACCCCGTTTCCTCCTAGTGTCTATACATGGGGTCTAGGATCCGAACTCAGGACCTTCCATCGGCAAGGCAGAGGCTTAACACCTGAGCCACCTCTCCAGCCTCTAGTATGAACTTTTATATTGTGGGTCAAAGACAGTTTTTAATTCCATGCATTTATGAAATAGTTATTGCAATATCAGTAACTGGGTTGCAGCAAAGAGGTAAAAAATCCACTACTGGTTTCATGTGTTATCCAATGACATTTTGTTTTGTATCTTGGTAGAAATTAGGAATCTCCTAAGGTAAAATACTACAATATTTCACCTAATAATCACAAATATAATAGTCAGATAGATGCTGATAATAATTGATGTAAGGGAGCTAATGATAAACCAATGTAATTGTGGCCTTCAATCCATAGCATTCCATTTCTCTTTGGTCAAATAGTCCTAATCAGTCACTCATTACAGACAATGAACATTTTAATACTTCATCTCCTTGTTTGCAAGCTGAAACAGACTTTGGAATTAGAATAGGAGTCAGTCTGGAATGGCCATAAAATAAAGGGATGGACTAGTTCCAAAACCTGGAACATGGAGATGAGCATACAACAGAACACTTTCTCACATGCTAGCTGCTGCCTGAGCCTCTGGATTCTATTCTGTTCAAGAGGCAGATTAATAGTCTGTTTATAGGATTGGCCTATATGTTGTGTGTGTGTGTGTTTACATGCACATATGTGCACATGCATGTGTGATTTCTCAGGTGCCATGAACCTTGCTCTGTGGAATTGTCTCTCATTGTCCTGGGACCCTGGCCACTGAGCCCCAGGATCTGCCTGCTTCTGCCTTCCCAGTACTGGAATTACAGGTGCACTGTGACCATTTCTGTTTTGGGGGGCTCTTATATACATGGGTTTGGGGGTTGAATTCAGAAGGTCTCCATGCTTGCTCTTCAAGCAGTTTACCAAGAGATGTCTCTGTCACCCAGTCTTGCAACCACTTTCAAAATGGCATCTAGGATATCAGCTCATGGTACAAAAGAGGGTCTTACTCAATGAAAAGAGAGATATAAATAGACCTCATGATGCTTATCATGGTGTTGCTATAATTGTTGTCTTTATCAATGTGTGAACTGAAAACTTTCTTGGGCATCAGAAAGCAATGAAATCCCAACTGTAATCCAGAGCCATAGATATATTCTCTAACTTTAACTCAGGTATTGACCATTGCATCTATGAACTCTAGCTGGAAGCTCAAATTTAGCATTCAGGAAGTTGTGACATGCCTCCCTCCAGCAAGGCTCCATCTCCTGAAGTGGCCATGACCTTCTCAAAAATCAACTAAGGATTCAAACACAGGACTCTGCAGGGAACAACTCACATTCAAACCATGACACACATGGATCCCAGGGCTCCAGAAACAATAAATCAATGGTATCACTGTGAAAGAAAACCAGATACAAACAGCTCCTCTGAATAGTAAGAGCACACCCATCTTATTTCAGTTTCCTGTTCACATACTACTAGTTCTTCCACACAGCTACAAGCCCACACATGCCTTGTGGGTTCTGCAAACACAGCTGGAAGCCAAGCACAAGCTGGGCTGACACTTGCACCCATGGAATGGAGCACTGCAGGCAGGCCTAGAAAGTCTGCAGGAACTGTTAGTTTCATCATGCCACAGGTCACAAGTCTAGGCAAAATTAGATTTTGTGAACTTCTGAGTATTTATATCTTGTCATTAAAACCACAAGCTTGCTGCTTATGGCTCCTTAAAACATCTATCTCTACACATTGCTTCACAATGCCCAATTGATACAGATGCTGAGGTTGGCTGAACTCAGTGGAAGGAGGGACGTGATTTCTTATGAGCAGACCCTGGAACTCTGGTACCTTACAGTGCTTTTCATCCAGTTAGACTTTTTCCTGGTCTAACTGCCTAACTAGAACTCAAGGCACCTGGTCACTCCCAGTTCATCAGGAAGTGAGTTGTTCTATTCAATTATACAAGTTAGGTCTGCAGCAGCCAGAATTGGATTTTTCCTGATCTGTACAATGGTTGACATGTCAATGTCCCTACAAAGTCTAGTATGGATCACAAGGGAGAAGGCTCCAGGCAGAGTTTCTATACTAATGGGGAGGCTAAGAAAGGGTTCCAGGCTATGCCACTGAGTCCTTACCCCTCACTAGGGTGGACAACTCAGAGGGAGGTTTAGAATTCACACAAAAGGATGCTTCAGGAGATAGGAGGAAGGAAGGGGGAGGCACTGGGAGAGGGGGAGAGAGGGAAGGGTGAAAGGAAGAGGGGAAGAGGAAAGAATGTAAGGGGGGATGCCTGGGGAGGGGAAGAAGGAGGGAGAGGACTGGGATACCTATTGAGCTTGTATGATTAGGAAAAAGAATAAAATTGGAAGAAAAAACTGTCTAAAATGCAAACTATGTGAAAATAAATGATTTTGCTTATCAATCTCTTAGTTCTTTAAGCAAGTCAATTTTGTGAGGACACACTATGATTTCAGTGCTTTATTCTGAAGTGGTTTTACTATCAAAGCTATATATTCCATAGAAACACATTATCAATTTCTCCTTTTAAAAAAAAGTGAACTTATAACTTTAAGAAATAAACCTATCTTCCAGGAACACACTTTGGTCATCTTTTATCTTGTTCAGTGATTTTATGATTCAGATATTATTTTTTTCTGTTTCTTGAAGATCAAGAACATAAAAGATAAAGACTACTGACTAAATTGCATTAACTTCAGTTGTTATTTAATTCAGAAACATTTTTTTTCTTCCCTATTACAATAGATGCTTCAAGATGTAAATTGTCCCACATTGCTCTTAAATAACGCAGGCATTGTAATTAAAATTCCCATGTGTTTAAAAAAAATAATTAGTTACTCCAGGAGGTGTTTCAGTAAGTTTCCTTCCAGAAGGCCTCCCATTTAGGTGAGTTATGAAATAATTAGTGAAAGCACATTAGGGCGAGCCAGGCTAGAAAGAAGTCTTTTTGTGAAATGATAACTTGACCTTTCCCTGATTGCTTAAAAGGAAGCCAGAAAAAGAGCTTTTTCTGAAGGGAAGGAGAATAAACTACATTGCCTCGGGTCACTCAAAAGTTATATAAAGGAAACAGCGAGAAAAATGCTCATCTTCCTTCTCTCTACAGGGGCGAATGTAAGAACCTTTCCTAGAAGATCAAGTTCATTCAGAGGCGCAGTTTGGAAAAATGTTTCCTAGAGCCCATGAATACCCTGAAAATTCTATTTGGGGAAAGGTTTAAGTTACAGGGCGAAGCTTTTCATTTTAACTCCCATAAGAATGCTGTTTATTTTCAACGATGTAATGTTTGGGGGAAATAAATCAGTTTCGTGGCCTATTTTTAATTATCCTAATTATCCGCATTTAGTGAGTTGTACCCGTTGTGGCTAAGGCACAGGGTGTGTGGGGGGGGAGTGTAAGGAACTGCTGTGTGTGTGCTTTTCTTATTTTCCTCCATTCTATTGCCAAATAAAACTTGAATAATCACTGATATTATCCACTGCCTATGTATTTAATACATTCTGGCACCTTAAACTTAAATAATTTTACTATGAAGAGTAGGATTGTAGGTGCCTCCTTCTTTAGCTTGACAGTAAAATTAGAATAGAAATAAGCTCTTGAAAAATACGTAGAATCCGAAGAAGTCCTCTACATTACAATAGAAATTACAATTACAATAGAAAACTTGACAGCCCCTTTGTAGTGGAAACATCAACAAAATAATTTTTAAGAAATATTTAACTTTTCATTTCCTTTTTTTTTTGTTATGACTCTAATTTGTGACAACCTAGGACCACTCTTCTTTTATTTCTCTCTGAGGCTATCCACTCTGTAGATTGCACTCATATTCTAATGAACATGAAGGTAAATTTTCTAAAATAACTTCGTGATAGTTGTGTAGGGTTCTGGGACCTGCACTTACCTTGCAATCCTAAAAGTTACCAGAATGAAATCAGCAGGAATTTAATCAGGCTAGGTCAAGAAGGGATCTTGGAAAAGCCAAAAACTAAATAACCTTTATTATAGAATCTAATCTCTTATGTACTAAGAAACTGGGTAATGTCTATACACTGAGCAGAGGGATGAGGTCAATAGTGACAGACAAACTACACTTTCAAGGTCAACAGCAGGTGGGACCACCAGCCACAATACAGCCCTGCCAATCCTTAGACATGTTAATATGCCCTAGTGGCCCCAATCGTTGGGGAGAAAGAACAGGCTGCTGACAGTGAGGAACATGGTGATACAATTCCAGTAATAGAGCTCTGTGCTCATCTTTCAGATGGGCTAATTAATGTTTAGATGGCTTCCAGAGAACAGGAAGAAACATGTAAACAAACACCTCTTCCCTTAATCCCCATTCCAGATAAAACAAGATCCATCCCTGTCCCCTGCAGAAAAGCCAACCAGAGTCAGCCTACAACTATGCTGCAATAGGAGATTCAGTATAACTGAGACCTTGAGAAATGCCCTTGGCATCTGTCTTCAAGAAATGGAGATCTTGAGCCTAAGTGTTCCCTACATAATGGTTGTCATAGTTAGATACAGGTGTCACCTTGATGGTTGAGGAGTCGAGCTCTGGGTACATTTGCAGAGAATTAGTAGTTTAGCCCAGAGGGAATCTGCAGGAGATTGCCTTGTTGATAGGGAAAATCCAGCTCATAGAAGGTGAAACTAATCCCTACATAGGTAAATGCGATGGAGAGAACTGATTGAGAAAACTGGCATCCTTCTGTGTCCATGGCCAGATGTGCTGGTCTCGCAAGTAAGTCTCAACTGTTAATGTGGAGAAGGTACAAACAGTTCCCTGGGCCCTTGGTGTTGGTGTGAACTCTCCTGCCAAGCTGGACAAGAAACTGTAACCAGACTATCATAAAAGAGAATAAACCTCTTGTTTCTTAAACTGTTTTGTGGTGATTTTATCAGTGGCATGCAAAGTAACTGTAATAGTGGTAGTAATTTAAAAGGCTTTCTGAATTGTACAAAGTATCCCAGAAATAAAAAGTCTTAATATTCTTGATGAAAGTAATGCAAGCGATGGTTTGTCATAAGGGAGGAAAAATGACACCTTTCAGTTTATTGATCACAAGGCCATGACCATAACAAAAGGCAAATTAATAAGAGAAAAAAATGCAAGGGTATTTATGAAAAGTCTTACCTGGGGCAGGATTCTGTTCTGTGCTAAATCTGGTGACTACAATGAATTGTGATGAAGCATTAAGATCTGATCAAAGGAGAAGAAGCAATGGTAACCAATTGGAGGAAGAGTCTCACCAAATGTTATTGGGTCCCTGTTCAGGGGACAAATGTTACAGGGTTCTTGTGTTCTGGAGTTGAAGATTGAAATCAGAACATGTGTAAAGGATTAAGGGAGAGTATTAGAGGAGAGAAAGGCTGGAACTCATGGAGGCCAGACATGGAGTGCCATGAGGCGCACCCGGAAACTCATGGAATCCATGAGAGACAAGGAGCTAGAAAAAACTCTTGGCACTCCAAGTACCGAGAGGGGCTAGGGTCCCAAAGGGGGCTGTCAGGGTCAGCATATTTGTACCCTCAGGCAAGCCCAGGGAAACTGACTTTTTCTCATTGGTTAACTCCCATTGGGGCCCAACTCAGTTGCTCCTGGGCCCGCTGTGGGGTTAGAGACCAAGTTGTTTGTTGGATATGGAGAGCTCATCTCCATAATCCCTTCATAGGGAAGTTGGCCATTTTATCTCTGGGAGGATTGGTGTCAATTCCTCAGAAGGAGTGTTCCTTCAGGGAGATTCCAGATGTGGGGGATGGCCTTCTGGAATTCCAAAGACTTCAGAGACCCCTCCCAGCATGGCTGCTGTAATCCTGCTTTAACATGACAGTGTTTCTTCAGATTTTTCTTTTGTCCCTCATGTGTCTTCTTCTTTGATACATGCCTGGACAACTAACACATGAAGATCATTTTAATTTAATTTAATTAATTTATTTGAGAGTGAGGGGGGAAAAGAGAGAGAATATAGGAAATCATGGTTGGAGGTCAGAGGACAAGTTTTGGAAGTCATTTCTCTCCTTCCATCATATGGGCTTTTGGGGATGGAACTAAGGTTCTCAAGCTTGTAAGCAGATGTGCTACCCACTGAGGTATCTCTCCTGCCCCACATGCAGATTTTATAATTTATTTTAGCAGCTAGATAACTTTCAAGTTCTAATTACATGAAAAGACTTATATTAGCACTTCTGTTCCAAAGTGTCATGCTTTGTGATAGTGTTTCCTATGCCCCTTCACTAAATTAGAGATTAATTACTATAATTGTTAGTCTTTACCCAAAGCATAGTTAACTGATAATAAATGAGGGGAGACATTTTGACTTTTATGAATCATTCTCTGGTTTGATATTTTTGGTATTGTGTTTAGTATAGCCACTGTAAAGTTTAGTACTCATACAATATTTCATGGAGATTTTTTTTTTAATTTTTTTTTATTATTATTTATTCAATTGTGCATGTGTGTGTATGTATATGCGCGCATGTGTGTATGTGTGCGCATGTGTGTATGTGTGTGTGTAGAACCACGGACGAATTGGGAACCGCCATGGATGCCTCCACCTCCTTCTGCCCCGGGATTCACAGGCTCCGCCCTACCAGGATCAGAAACTTCCGCCTGGCGTCTATACGTGGGATCTGGGATCCGAACTCAGGACCTTCTGCTTGCAAGTCAGAGGCTTAACCCCTGAGCCACCTCTCCAGCCCTCATGGAGATTTTTTAATAAAGCTATTTACATTACATGCAAACATTTTCTACACAGTACCAAGATTGTCAGACCTAGAAAACATTCTAGAAACTAAATAATAAGCTGGAAGGAACTGTGGAAAAATCTCAGAATGTGAAATAGACAAATTACCTTAGTCAAATTTTCTTGTCTCAATTAACAGCACTTAAACTTAAAGGACAGCATATAAATCATACAGGTATTCAATTTTGCTGTTGTGATCAGCAGTGGAGAGATTTAAAAGCACTGAATAGAATTACTCATCTCTTTTAAAAATCGTGTTAGGCTAATTTTATGTATATGTATATTTCATCTTTAATAAGAAAAATAAATGGTTGTTATAATTATTAACTATGCCTATTAATGGAGATGAGAAAATAATGAAAAAGAGTCACTCAGATGTCACTCATGACACCTTCCAGAGGGATGTCTCTCTTCTTCCAGACAGTCCACTTGGATCTAAACTCTTGAGTTTAGTGTAAAATGGTAACAAAAATAAGAGAAGAATTGCAGGTGTTTCTTATATAGATGGAAAAGTCCCAAACTCTCTCCCTTCCTCTCTTTCTATCTCTGTCTTTGTTTCTCGCACACACACAATTATATACACACTCACACATACCCATACACACATATATACACATACACACATGTATACATAGACATACATTTATAAATGCACAATGCAGATATACATATGTATAAACACACATACATACAAAGATACAAAAAACATACATATGTACATACATGCATTAATACATGCATGCACACAGGTACCTATGAACATACACATGCATAAGTACTTATACACATACATATACATGCATACACACACAAACAACACACATACATACACATAGACATTTACATTGTTAGAGCTACAAGAAATTTGGAAGATTCCACAAAACCTTGGCTTTGGATGTCTGCACACTTTCTATTAAGCATAGTTTGAAAACCTCCCCAAAGCACCCAAGGATCAAGCTTTTAATTATTATTTTTAACACAGAGCTCATCTAAGGTCCTTAATCTTCCAGATGTAGAAATTCTGTTCTACATGGACCATGCAGAGTGACATGCTCCCTTCTGGAGGGGAATGTGTAAAGATGTTTGATTGGAGCAGTATCATGCCTCCTTTGGAGTCTTAGCAATTGAAGTGCAGAGTTTGCTAGATTCCAGCACTGCAG
Organism: Typhlomys cinereus; assembly: GCA_023101885.1. NCBI lineage: Eukaryota > Metazoa > Chordata > Mammalia > Rodentia > Platacanthomyidae > Typhlomys > Typhlomys cinereus. Next base: position 10,753,652 of record JALPQD010000014.1, read on the forward strand.
GCTTATTAATACGTAAGTGAATGTAAGTGAATCTGAATTCACTTCTCTACATGTCTTCCACTATGCTCACCAATGACTGGGATTACAAAATTTGCATACAAACTTACTTGTCCCAGACATAATAGAATATAGATACTCAGCACATACTTCACACTCCTCCATGCACCTTTCCTTCTACCCTTCATATCTTAAATCTACTGATGAAAGTCCCAGCCACAAAAGCCACCATTTTTTATAATGCATGGGATTTTTTCTATTACACCCTCTAATTCATAAAACTCATCAAAGAAAATCAATTTTGATGTGACCCTGAGACTTTAGTCCCCTTAAAAACAGACCTCATATGGGGGCTTATTTACAGATCCCACTTGGAGCATTTCATCTACAAGTAACCTACTTAAGAAACTGTGTTAATGGAAAAAAAAACAAAAAACTTCATGTAGCTTCTGCATGAAATTTTTGTGTGGATTGACTTTTTGGGATGGATTTTTATGGCAGGGGATTCATCACAAAAGACTTGAACATGATATTAAAAACTAATCAGCAATTCTTTGAACAAGATACTGGCTATCATTAAATGTCACAGTGTAGTGGGGACATTGTGACCTAACATGATCTAACATGGTGGTTGTTTCTCCAAGATTGCTTCCATGTGAATCCTCACCATGGAGGTACTTAGGTTTGGAGGATATAATTGCAGAAAACACCAGTGAACCTCTTTGTGGACTAAGCACACATGTCTGAGATTCAGTTCCTATTGAGGAATAATTTGTATGTTACAAAATTCTCTTTTTGAAAGCATTGCATAGTCGTTAGAAGCTTTACAGAGCCATATAACTATGTAATCATGGGATATTTTCATTACTTTTAATCTTTCCTTTTCTCATGGAGTAGAAGATACTAATATCCAGTCTCTTAATTGGTTGTGTGTGTATGTGTGTGTACTTATCAGTAGGACATTGCATGAACACATTTCCTGGGATGACACCATGGAACTCTTTATCTACCTCAAATAGGCGTTTAATTACAGAACAAAGAAAGGATTACACTAAGGTCCAACTCATCAAACCAGTGAATTTATTTACAGCAGTGTGGGTGAGAGTTACTTATAAGATCAGGGACAATCCAAAGGCAACTGCATCGCCTGCATGCCACCCACCCAGCACAGAAGAGACTACACCTTTAGTACTCTCCTTGTGTAACTTGCTAGGAGAGTCTCCTGTAGGCTTCTAGACTGCTTGGAGGTCTCCCTCCAACTGCTGCTGGATTGTTTGCTGGATTATCTTTCTCACTTCTTGGCTAATCTGTTCAGCAGTCTCTTCCAGACCAACTACTGCTGGGACTTCTTCAGACAGTTTTGAACTGTTCCAGGATCTGTTTCCAAGCTGCTTGGCTGTTCCCTTCCAGGCTGCCTCTTTTAGGCTTCCTTACTGCTCAGGGGCTTCTTTCAGACTGTCCGGCTGGCGGGGGAGTCTCCTCCCCAGTTGCTTCTTAGTTTTAGGAACATGCTAGGCCAATGGAGTTGTTTACTCACTTAGGCTTCCTCCAGAATGGGATTTTTTCCATTTGTTAAAGGACAGGCATCCTCCTTAGACTGAGGCAAAGTCTAACATGTCAGCAAGCCAAGAGGAAAATGCCATAAAAGAGTGGGGGTGGGCACATGTCACAGCACACGTGTAGATGTCAGAGGACAATCCTGTGTTGTTGACTTTTACCTTCTTTAAGATCCACTTCTTGGGGCTGGTGAGGTGGCTCAGGAGTTATGCCTTGCAGGCGGAAGGTCCTGAGTTCGGATCCTAGACCCCACGTACAGACGCAGGGCGGAAGCGGGGACGGCCTGCATTTCTGGTCCTGGTAGGGCAGAGCCTGTGAATCCTGGGGCAGAGTAAACAAGGAGGAGGTGGAGGTGTCCATGGTGGTTCCTGAATTTGCCCGTGGTTCTGCACACACACACACACACACACACACACACACACACACACACACGCACGCACAAGTGAATAAGTTAAAAAAAATTAAAAAAAAGTTCCACTTCTTGTTCACCTTTGTGTGCACACAGTACTATGAACCCACTGATTATTTTTAATACAAATTTATCCTATAAATAATATTCTGTAGCGTACGTTGTCATTAAATGATATGTTTTAACTATATATCCCTGTTCTTTAAGATCAGTCTGATTTTTTTTAATTTTTGCATAATATTTCTTGCATATCATTCATGTACCAATGTCTATTTTAGCAGCTTCTCATTTTTTTACCTTTTCTCATAGTCTATTAATAAATATTTTTATATTCAGTGGATTTTCATGCATGCATTTCTTTGATAAGTTCTGTGAGACAAGTGCCCAGCAATGTAATCACTAAGTCAGAATACGAGCATATTAGTAGATACAGGTTGCTTCAGAGCATTTCTGAAACGTGGACGTTAATATTAGAAGCCAGGATTTATTTCACCACCTTTAAAGGACAACTGGAGCTCCTCCTACAGCCATCAGGAAGTCAGAGGGAGAGCAAGAACAAACTGAGAGAAAGCAGGACTGAGCTACAAAACCTCAAGACCTGCCCCGTGCAGCATATCATCCCTATAGTGAGGCTCCACTGCCTGAAGGTGCCATAAACTTTCCCAAATACTTAGTATCAACTATGGATGCACACTGAGCTGGGGAAGGCAACTCATAATCAAACCATGACACCTGTCACATCACATAGCATAGTCTACTGTATCCTAGTAAAATGTGCACATCCACAACTCCACAGAACGTCAATGATTCCCTGAAGACACTGACCAATGATCACAGGACATCTGCCTTAGGTGGGCAAGCTCTTGCAAACCAGGTTATTCAAATCCGATGATATAAAAACTAGGAGGTTGACCTTCAGAGACACACAGGCAGGCTTGGGAATCTGTCTCTAGCTAATCACAAGTGTAGGACACATGGGTCACACATGCAAAGGTTCCTATTTTAGCTTCCCATTTATACAGTGGGGTAAAGGACAGTGTCTGTCCTACAAGGTGGTTGTGACAATAACGATGCTTAGTGGATGTCCTAGAAGGGACACACAATGAGCCTCTGAAAAGCAGAGAAGAATTCACATAATATCGAATTTCCTGGTAGCGAATGGAACGAGACGCAACCATGATGAAGCTCTCTTTTCCTGTATGGGGACACAAGACTCTCTGTGAGCCTTTGTCCTGTTGTTCATATGTCAGCTCCTGACCCTTCCTCTTCAAATCTCTCCTGAGGCAACAGATTAGATGATGTGCATTCTTCATGGCCTTCAGCACCAATGCTGAAGGTTGGACCTCTGTCTGAGACCATAAGACTACTTGAAAGAAGTTATTTGGAGCTTGATGATTCTGACGCCCACCACTTTATACTCACTTAGCAAAAGAGAATAGATTCTTGTCAACACAATGAAAAGCTTCATTCGTAACAGCAAATCTCCTGTCTCTTCAGTCCTTCCAGAAAGGCATATGAGCTGCGAGCTGGCCAAGCCCCGTCTCCTGCCACACCCCCTCCTGGCCTTTAACCCATGATAAAAGTAAATGGTCATTAAAGACATAAAATTGTAATGAGGTTAAGAGATTCAGATTAATTCTCAGCTGTATCTTCATATAAATCTTGGTTACTGGTAAGTGACTCAGAAAATTGCCCCCATTTATGCTGCTCTCTGCTTGTGTTGAAACGTGAAGCCAAGCATTCTAATTTGCAATAAGGTCTGCATGAATTTTTTTCCAACCAATCTCTCTTTTTAGGTCTTATATTACCCTCCCCCAAAATATGTAAAAGTCTAGAATATCGATTTTTTGTTTTGTTTTGTTTTTGTTTGTTTTAAGAAAGCGTTTTGAGGGCTGGGGCTCAGAAGTTAAAGCCTTTGTTTTCCAAGCAAACAGATCTGAGTTCAGACCCCTGGATCCCACATAAAAAATGTTAGGAGGATATGGCAGCAATCTGGCCCTGGAAGGTGGAGTCTGTGAAACCCCAGAACAAAGCAAAAAGGTAAAAGTGTCCCAGGATGATTCCTGATGTCACCCTTGGAATGCTATAGCCACACACATCAAAGTGCTGTGTTGTATACACACATATGCGTGCACACATACACACACACACACACACACACACACACACACACACACACACACATAGAGTAAAATAAAAAGTGGCTTTGAAAAGCTTTTCCTAGAAAGTATTTGAATGATCAGCTTTCTGTAAATTGCCTGTGTAGTTATGCAAATGGTTTCTGCCTTTTTTCCAGGAGAATCTTTGTGGCTTCACTTGCCTCCACAAAATGTGAGTCAGATTGCAAGATAATGTTGCCCTGATAAGTGCTTCAGTGCTCTGGACAGAAAATCCAGTGAAGAGTAGAAAGTGTCTGTCCCACCCGGTGACAGAAAGAAGGGTGTTTATAAAGGAAACAGCATACAAATGGCACCAGAATTTGGAGGAGGGAAGCAATTTGGCGAAGTGAAAGATGTTAAATGATTTAATTTTCTTCTGTGCCAGTAAAATCTTGTAAAACAAGGTGACATATTAAGTTTTCTATAGTGCAATGGCTCCAGGAGCCTGTCTACATTTTCATTATTCACTCTATTCTCAGGGCTTCAGAGCTCAGCTTTACGAATTCACTCTAGCCTGACATTTGGAGTGCTCGGTTTTACCTGGGGAACATGTGTTTCACATGCTTTAAAAATTATGAGTTTATCCATTTCTCAGTTTGTAATGAGTGACCTTTTCGTACGTCGCTTGGCTGCTGTGCCTCAGCAATTGAAGGCAGAGGGCTTACATGGGACAGGTCACCCAGGCAGGGAGAAAACTGCAGATGGAATCAATGCAGGTCAAGGCTGCTGATTTCTACTACTGACTCTTAAGGCCATACTAATCATTCTGCTGATCATGGAGACACTAGGCATTCTACTACACTGCTCTCAACATTTTTGGACTCCACTTTATCTTGCCTAAGAAATGAATTATGTCAAATTTCTGTAGGTGAGACTGTGCATGACTAGAAAATTCTTAATCTCCTTATTATTTATTTTAACATTTATTTGTATTATTTTGTGGGTGGCATAAAACCTTTTCCTGAAGCTTTGAAGTATTCATTCTGGCATTTCTATTGTGTGACATGAATACATACATGGATGTATGGGAGTTTCCCCACTTTGTGTCATGCTTCATCTACGGGGAATTTTTTTTTTAAATGATATCACTCAAGGTAACCATCTTCTTAACAGATCATATTGTGGCATATCTAGTTCAAATTTAAAAATTATTTTTTGCTGGGCTAGAGAGATGGCTCAGTGGTTGAAGATTTTGCCTTGAAAGTAGAAGGTACCTGACCTCAGATTCTAAATCCAACATGAAAATGACAGGCAAAATGGTGGCCGCCTGTAATTCCAGTCCTGGAAAACAGAAGCAGAGCAAAACCAGAACAAAACATTAAGGAGGTAAAACAATCCAAGTTGAGTTGCAAAGTCACTCTTGAAGCTCTACAGGTACACACACTCAAATGTCTTATGGTATACGCACACACACACACACACACACATGCATCCCCCTCTCCCCCAAAAATTACCTTTCGGAAAGTTACTAATCAAAACAGCTAATTTTCCTAGAAGATGATGAATTTTCCATGAAGAAGATGATAATGGGAGAGTTCTGTATATGTGAACATGCAATATTCCACAGACTTGAGGATTGTCAGCCTAAAATGAATTCCCTAAAGGGTTGAATGGGAAAATCTGGAATGGGAGTGTTCATAAAAGATGTCACATGGGGTAATCGGTTCTAGGCTGTTTGGGAGATTTCTAAGAAACTGTCATTTTTCTGGCATGTATTCACTCTTAGTTGAAACCTACTGTATTGCATAATAATTGTATATGATACTGAGTTTATGATAAAATGTGAGAAATATTTAAAAAAAATCCCAACACTTGTTTGTATAATGTATAGTGCTACATGACAAAAAAACAGCATTTACAGTACTCCAGATAAGAATAGAGCTCAGGACACTGAGGGTTAAATAGTGTCCTTCAAAGTCAGGTTTGACCTCTAGGTTTTTGGCTTCCTATTTTTTGTTTTACGCCATCATGATTTCTTCCCCTTTTCCTTTATTTCTTTTCTCCTTCTGTCTTTTTGTTCTCTTCTTTCCTCTTTATTTCTTTCTTCTTCCTTTTATTTCCTTGCCTTTCTCTTTCTTTCTTTCTTTCTTTCTTTCTTCTTTCTTTTCTTTCTTTCTTTCTTTCTTTCTTTCTTTCTTTCTATCTTTCTCTCTCTCTCTTTCTTTTTTCTTTAAAGGAGTGAAGAGACATGTTTCTCTTTGTACTTTTCCATCAAGAACACGAGATGGCTAACCCTCTGTTTCTTCTTTATTCCTTATTCATTTTTATTTATTATTTTTACTAAGTGGAAAATATTAGGATGGGAAGTTCTTCAGACTTAAAAATAAATAACTAAAAGCTTAAAAAGATACAAAGTTCCAAAGGATTCTAGACTAAGGAAAATTAGCTAGAAAAGAAATTTGCTTCCTTTGAAGTTTTTCTCTCTCACTTCATCACTCTCTCTGCAGAAACTGCCTCTCATCCATTCTTCTGTAACCTGACAGTCACTCTCTTATTCCTCCTCCCTGAATCCCCCTCTCTCCTGTCTGACCTACCACATCCTACTTAAGTAACAAAGTAGGTCTGGTCTCTTCATGGTGTTTTCATGATTTGTTTTTAAGTATTTCTACATATATTTTGTTGATAAAATATGTGTACATATTTGTTGGGTGAAATATGATACATGTCTATGCATAATGATCACATCAAGGTAAATGTTCATACTGTGTCCACTTCTCTAAACATAATCACTCTGTGTGCGGGCATCTTCTGACAGTTGTCTTCTAGCTAACTTTAAGTTTATCACAGGTCCCTATAAACTATAGTGACCCTACTGCACTAGACAACTGCAGAACTAATACCTGTTATGTTTTGGTGCTAGCGATATAACTTCTCTTCTTCCCACAACATTGTCTTTCCACCTTCCAGTGATCATTACATTATCTTCTTCTATGAAAGCGATGAATTTACCTTTAGAAATGAAATAAAATGATTAAGGTATTTGTGTTTCTATGCATCATTTATTTCAGTCAGCATAATATCCTTCACATCCATCTATGCTGACATGAATAAAGGAATTTGTTTCTTTTTATGTCTGAGTAACATTCTATGAGGAAATATGTAACATTTTCTTGATCTGGGCATTCTTTAATGGATATCTTAACTAGTTCCATGTATGGGCTAATGCAAACAATGCCACAATAAAGGTAAGAATTTGAGTATTTATTTGATAAATGATGTAGTTTCTCTGGACTATGTACTTAGTAGTGGGGTGACTGGATCATATGCTACTTTTGTTTTCAGTTTTCTGAAGAATATTTTTACCAATTTCCATGCATTAATTCATCATCTCACATATATTTTATGAGAGTGCTCCTTTATCTGCATATTTTTCCAGTATTCATCATTTCTGTATCTTGCCATTCAACTTTCATGGGCTGATACTTCACTGGGATTTTGAGGGAAACCCTCTGGTCATTAGTGTATGGAACGTCTTTGCCATATGAGTTGGTGTTAGTATTGATGGGGTCCAGCTATAACAACGTTTCTCCTTCATCTTTTTGAACATGGCTTACTTCCTCCTGCATGAAGACTTGGACTATGGAATAATCTCACAGAGATCCTTTAGTCCTCTTTCTTTGGTAGTTTATTCCTCCCTTTGTTCATTCTTGGAGCTCTGAATCAATGTCACTTTCTTTTGTAAGCTATTACATCTTATAGCTGACCTCTGTCAGACATCACATTTTCTGTGTCCTTCATAACAATTGCTAATTACAATGTCATTATTAACTGTCTATCATGTGTCTCCCCTGGACTGAGTGCTTTCAAAAGCAGAAGCAGTTTCATGCTTGTGTCTACAGTGGACAGACTATGATGATGTCTGAGCATCCTGCTTAGATTGCAAACAAGTGAACTCAAATCTTGTAAAGTCTAGATAAAGGACTGCAGAGCCCCAGGACTGACACATAAGTTCATAATTACTGCAGCCTTGTGCTTCTTTGTTTATCTGGGACTCAGATCAAATCGCTAACCAAATGACTTAAGTCTCCAGCATTTAAGGTCAGTCTAGACAGCAGGGATTTGGAAACCCATAGAATCTTAGATTTGCAAATGATAAATGTCAGGACTTTAATGGTGGTATTAATTAAACCCAGAACATTCAAGAAATCAAGGCTTAGCTTCCTTCTCTGGGCTCCCAGGTACCATCATCATCCAGAGATTAATTGTTTCCCAGTATAGCTGATCCCTGACTTCCCAGGAAAATCAGACGGTAGATGTTGACGGTCTCTCCCCCCTTTATAGAGCAAGACTCTACAGAGTGGAAATGGCAGCGTTCATCCTTTGTGTTTAAGGAACATTCGGCTTTCCCTTTCAGAAGGTGCTTTTCAAGGGCTCTGAAGTTTACTTTCAAGACTCAATGAGTCTGGGATGTTCCTTGTCCTCTGGGAAGAGCCCTGAGGTGATCCCGTTTCTGCTGGTAGTTGAACACACAGGGCAGGCAGGTGCCAAGCAGGCCTAAGCCAGGCAGGAGGGAAGAGCCTATGCCATGTGGTTAAATGCAGTTAAAGGGGACTTCTCATCCACATACAATGAATGCTTCAACAACAACAACAACAACAACAACAAAGATAATGTGTCCTGCAATCGTTTTTCCACTCTATTCATTTTAAAGAACCGCATGCTAAAATTAAAAGGTAACATGTTTAATTTAGCACCTTGTTAACTGACAAGGTTGATTTATCTACAGTTTTCTCCTGCAGACAGGACCCAGTTTCTTTCCAGAGGTTTAAGGTGGTCTGTTTTCTCTCCTGTTCACCAAAGGTTGCCAGTGAAGCTGGAGACCCCATAGAGGCAGAACCTAAAGATGCCTTGGATCAACATATTCTCCCTGTTGTAAAATGCAGACATTATACAGAGCATTCCCTAACGCATTTTCTCTGTTACTTCATCTATTTGAGAGCAATTAAAATTTATCCAATACAAAGCTTTCTATAAGATTGAGCTGATTTTATTCTCTCTCTCTTTCATCTTTTTCTCATAGTTTAATTACCTCCTATGTTTGTGCTCCTCAAATTTAGTTTGTGGTAGAACCACCAGAGGGACTTTCTTAAAAATATATGAGCTAGGCCTCTCAGTGAAGAGATTGTCTTTATTAGCACCCCGGGTGTTTCTGACATTTACCAAAGCTGAATGTGTGTATGGTTTGAAGTTTACACAAAATAACACCGCCTTTTTTCTCTGGGATGCCTTTTATTTGTTGCTTTTAAAGTTGAGTTCTTATGTTCATGGGATTTATTTTTATTTGCTAAAGTTGAATCCTCCTTTTTGTTAGTCGAAGCTATTAATTATCATCTCCTCTTTGTCAAACATATCGGAGTTAGAAACAACAACAACAAAGATAATGTGTCCTACAATCGTTTTTCCACTCTATTCATTTTAAAGAACCACATATTAAAATTAAAAAGTAACATGTTTGCTAATTCAGGCTGAACACTTCTTGGCTTAGTGACTTTGCATTAGCTGTTAATCTTTCCTCAATATTCCATTGTATCCAAGATTAAAAACAGTCAGGAAACCATGACTGTCAAGAGAATCATAACTATAGGTTTGTAAGTGTTCATTGTGGGGCACCAGCAATTTATTTTCAAGAGAGCCTGATTAAATGCTTCTCTGTGGATTGGAGTGGTTTATGGCAGAAGTGATGTAATGATTTGTGTCAGAGTTTTAATAAGTTTAGAGGTGAAATTTCATTCTGATTTCAGCTTATTCCCGTTGGCTCACAGTTCATGTCCAACGTACTTAGAGAAAATACCCTGGGACATTCCAACAAGAATATGACAAGGCACGTTTTTAGGTTCAGGATCAGAGCTTATTTTCTGCTTGAGAGGCAATAGCTGAAGTTAGATGAGGCCCTGCCTACAAGGAAGCTTTAGCCTAGAAGATGGAATAATCCATCACAATACTTTCAGTTCCACTTTTAATTGTTGGTATTTTGCTTTGCTTATAACTCCATGGTAAAGAAGTATCTTTTTTCCTCTCTTCCTCCCCTTTTTCTTCTCCCTTCCATTCTCTCCTTTCTTTTTTTGACAGTATCTCATGTACCCCAGCTAGCTTCAAATCTGTAGGCAATTGGAGATGATCTTGAACTTCTGATCTTCCTTCTTCCAGTTCCTACGTACTGTGACTCCAGCTGTGTACTGGCTTACCTGAAGGTCATGTGGTACTGCATTAACTTCTGACTTGGTGCCTAGCAATGCACTCCTCCATCTGAAGTACATCCCCAGAACTGGAAAACAAAATGTCCCCAAGGAATATTTTAACATGTTTTCTCTAATTTCTTGCCTCTAAAGTTTAAGCCATTGCAGTTTGGTGTGTGTCTTTCTCTTTGTTCTTCTTAGAGGTTTCCTGTTTGAATACAAATTTAAGTCATGGCCAAGGGGTGAGGCTTATAGTTAAATATACCTAGCATGAATAAGTCACTGAGTTACAACCCCAGTACCATGTAAAAAAACATGTATGTTTCTGCATGAAAGTATTTTCGTTGTTAAGAAAATAAACTCATAAGGGCATGGAGATAGCTTAGAAGGTCAAGGGCTTGGACTTGCTGCACAAACATGAAGACTTGTGCTCACAGTCCTAGAATGACATGAAATACCAGGCACTGTGGTATACTTGCCCTGGGGCAGAAGAAATGAGACAATCCTGGAGGCTTTAGAGGCCAAGCAGGATGGCTAAAATGGTGTTAAAAAGTTCTTGAGAGTCTTAATCTTTCTATACATAAAATAAAAGACTGAGTAGTGATTGAAGAAAGACATCCTGTCAACCTCTGACATCCACACATTACCACATGGGGACAAGTATTCATACCACTACTTGATCCCCATACATACTTAAAAAAAAAAAGAAAAAAATGCAATTGAACAGGTGCTCTGTATTCAGAGGCCAAGGCCATGGATGGATCTTATACAAGAAGAAAAAATTGAATATGTGATTCTAGTCATGTGTCTTGGTATTTTAACCTCTTTTTTTATTATTATTTATTCAAGTGTATGTGTGTGTATGTGTGTGTGTGTGTGTGTGTGTGGTGTGTATGTGTGTGTGTAGAACCACAGGAGAATTCGGGAACCACCATGGACCACCTCCACCTCCTCCTTGTTTACTCTGTCCCAGGATTCACAGGCTCCGCCCTACCAGGACCAGAAACGCAGGCCGCCCCTGCTTCTGCTCTGCGTCTGTACGTGGGGTCTAGGATCCGAACTCAGGACCTTCCACCTGGCAAGGCAGAGGCTTAACCCTTGAGCCACCTCTCCAGCCCCTATTTTAACCTTTTTATGATGCAATGAATGAGACACCTACATCCTTCCAGAGCTGCTAGTATGAACACCATCAATTGTGAATACTATAAGTGGAAGTACCTGGATATAAGTTCCCATGAAACTCAAAGGTTGGATTTTTCGTTGGACCTCTAAATCTAGAGATACGGCTTTTTACTTCCTAGAACTGAAAATCTTTCATCGTACCTGATGAACATACATGTCATTTTGCAGTCTGAATATTAGTAACTTGATGGTCACAGGAAAAGAGTTGTCCATGTACTGACATCTTTAACAATGAGTTTGGTGGTAGGATGTTTATTATCCAAGTAGGCATGGATAGAAAAAGGTTAAAACAATAGAAAAACTAAAACTAAAAAGACAGAAAAGTAAGTGGGAACATATCTAGACAGAAGTTTGCAACACTTCGTAGAAACCAAAACAACATCAAAACCCAACACAAAGCCCAGCTGATGTCAGACGCAGAGAAGATAAATGAATCAAGACTGATGAGGCTGCAGCCAAACAATTTTCTCTGATGACAGTCTCCAGAGGTAGTTGTTAAATGTAGCAATTTGTAATTAGCAGATTGCTCTGGGGTTTAGGAAATTACCTGGAATAAGAGCCCCAGATGTTGGTGGTATTCAGGCTGGTTAGGTAAACCATGGCCTGGAACGGGCTCTTGGTGGGATCCTTGCAACAGCTGAGAAAGTTGTTCTTTTTCTCAGAACTAGAAACACCACATTTCCTGAGTCACAGACACTGGGGATGGAACTCTCCATCTGTGCTCGACAAGCCCTCCAGGTGATTCCAGCACACACTGTATCATGGACCAAATAAGAGGTATCACAGAGCGAAAAGCTTGGTGTTATTTTGTGTAGACTTCAAACCATACACACATTCAACTTCGGTAAATGTCAGAATCCCCCAGGGTGCTAATAAAGACAACCTCTTCACTGACCAGGCCTGACTTATAAATTTTTTAACAAAGTCCCTCTGGTGATTCTACTTCAAACTGAAGAAGTTCAAGGTCAAGTTAAAGAACCACTGGCTTAGAGAGAGCATGCTCAGATGTAATGAATGAAAAGTGATCTTCATTAGCTTGACATAATCTAAAAGTGCCTTCCATCATCAGGTAGACACCAAGGTGGGAGGGCAGGAAGAAGAAGAAGAAAATAGTAAGAAATTCAATTGACTTTTTCCACTATCTTCTTCTCTATCCATGTTGGCAGAATGCCTAGTAAATATTCATTATGCCTTACGTCAAAAAAGAAGTATCTTTTTAGAAACATATGAGTAGACTGGGGAAATATAAAGCAGTAAAAAGCTCTTTATTCAAGCATTGAGAATCCCTAATAAAATAGCACGCTCTTTGCTCGCACCAAGCAGAGTTTGACCCTTGGCTATCTCATCAATCAATAGACCCAGGTAAAGACTTTTATTTGGTCACACTTAAGTATGAACTTACAACAAAATACCAACAAAGATAAGAATTCTTGCAGCATGACAAAAAAGATGAACAGCAAAATATAAATAACTTGGTGAAATATTTCTGAGATCATCAAGGGAACAAAGAGAATTTTTAGTAAGTGCCCACTATTACTCTTTCTTTCTTGTTTTTTTATTCAATTGTGCATGTGTGCTTGCGAGTGTGTGTGTGTGTGTGTGTGTGTGTGTGTGTGTGTGTGTGTGTGTAGAACCACAGGCGAATTCGGGAACCACCATGGACGCCTCCACCTCCTCCTTGTTTACTCTGCCCTGGGATTCACAGGCTCCGCCCTACCAGGACTAGAAACACAGGCTGCCCCCGCTTCCGCCTGGCGTCTGTACGTGGGGTCTAGGATCCAAACTCAGGACCTTCTGCCTGCAAGGCAGAGGCTTAACCCCTGAGCCACCTCTCCAGCCCTCCCTCCCACTATTACTCTTAAAGAAACTTTAGAAGTCATTTTATTAATAAGCCAAATTCAAGAACTTTGGAAAAAATTAGAGAATAAAATGTGGTCGTAAAAGATTCTAGTAGACTTGTTTCAGCAGAGGTCTGGCCAAATCGTTCAGTGGGGAAAGATGCTTGCTATCAAATCAAGCAATTAGAGTTTGATCCCTAGAATCCATATGGGGGGAGGACAGAGAATTGTTATCTCCACATGCTTGCCTTGACATGTTTGATCCTCTACACACACACACACACACACACACACACACACACACGCTAAATAAAGGTAAAAGAATAGTTAATAAATGGTGTATAGCTAGAATAAAAGTAACTCTAACAAATTTGTTCTTTAAAGGGAGGGGAAGAACAGATTAGAGTGACAGTCAGTAATTCCATTGTCCAGCTGGCACAAGTGCTAGAAAAGATAAGATAAAGATAGAAGATTTTTTAAAAAAATAACAATTTTCTTGATATGCCAAAGCTGTGCTAGGTATCAGTTCTCAAAAAAAAAAAAAAAAAAAAATGCTTCCAGAGACCAAGGTATGTACACACGTGTGCATATGTGCATTCACACACCCCCACAATACACACACACGTACACATACACGCACGCACACACACACACGATCAGGTTACCACAGGACTCAACTGCAGATTAAATACAAGACGATGATGAAGCAGTACTTCTTATTTCTCTGAAGATTTATTTCTAAACTAGCAGTATTTAAGTTTTCAAGTTATTTATTCCATGTAAAGATTACAGAATTTATTGATGTACAAGTATTTCAGAAACTACAAACACTTCCCATAAAATCTCCTGCAAGACCCAGGGGGTCACCAAACAGAAATGAAAAAAAGTCACAGACTAGCCACCAAGTTGAGTGCTGCATGGGCCCAATAGCCACACGAATCCACATGAATTCAGTTTTGGGCCTTTTTTTTTTTTTTTATTAAGTTGTGATATTTACTTAATCATATTTCTTTTAATTTTTTTTAAATGCATTACAAAATGCTCTTTATCAAGAAATTGAGTTTCCCATTTTCCTACTAACTTAGATGACCACACACCTGCCATGTACGTTCCCGACTGTGGTGAGCACGTGGGTTTCTTCTGACTGCTTCAACACATTGCCCAGCACAAAACTTTTGCAGCCCCGGAGGCCAGAATTCCAAAGTCTAGGTGTCAGCAAGGCTGTGCTGTTTCTGGAACCTCTAGAGGAAAGCCTGCAATTTTTCCTCTCGCAGTATCTGCTAGTTTCAGTTACTTGGTTCAGCAACAGCATCACTCTGCCCTCTATCTTTAGAATCAAAATGCACTTTTTCTTCTGGTGTCTTCTCTCCTCCCATGAAGTCTCAACAAATTCCCTTTATGGCTATCGCACTCTCTTGGAAGGACATTTTCTGTTAGCGGTTTGGATGTGACTTGCCCTCCACAGGCTCATCGGTCCCTACATTTGGTTCCCCAGAAGGTGGCGCTGTTTGGGAAGGTTCTAGAACCTTCAGGAGGTGGAGTCTTGTGGCAAGCACTCCACTGGGGTGGGCATTACGTTTGGTAACCAGGCCCCAATTCTTCTCTGTCCTCTCTGCCTTCTGATGGCTGCTGCAATGTGCATCAGCCTTCTGTTTCTGCTACAATGCTTTCGCCACCGAGACAAATTCTATCCCCTCTGAAACTGCGAGGCAAATAATTAACGTCCTTCTCCCTGCAGTTTCTTGGTGTAGAGTGTTTTATCTTAGAAGCAGAAGACTGACTGGAATAGGACCATGCATAACTCAGAATGATATCTCATGCTCTGTGGCAGCCACATCGAAAATGACAGCTTAAAAAACTTAGGGCTTAGAATTGTAAGATTAAGTAAAATTGCAGAGAAGGCTCAAGAAGATTTTGCCACACAAGCAGAAGGTGCTGAGTTCAGATCTTAGGTGCAATGTAAAAATGGCAGCGGCCTGCACTTCCAGCCCTGGTGCACAGAGTGGGGAATCCCAGAGTTAGGCAAAAAAGAGGTAGAAGCAATTCAGGATGATTCCTGAAGTCACCCTTGGTCCTCCACAGGGACACATAGTGACCTCTGCTACACACATACACACACACACACACACACACACACACACACGCACATGCACACGCACACGCGCACACTAAAGTAAAATAAAGTAAAAAAAGGATAAAATTAAGTCAAAAGTTCTGGGGATTGGGTTATGATTTATTTTCGTTATATTCTTACCTTTGGAAAAAGAACTAATTGACCTTTCAGTTTAAAGGAGTAGCCAACTTTGCATAGGTACTGCAGCCCTACTAAGGTAACAGGACAGACTGGAGGTAAAACGATGAAAACCACAAATCTCCAGGAGCACAGAGTAACAGATTTCATGTGATGTTTGAGGGAAAAATTATATTATTTGTCTAAATATGCCTGTCTAGAAAAAAATAAATACTAGAACCAAAAGTAAAATTATTTCTTTCATATATTATACATTACATGTCAACAAACAATATTTTATCTAGATTCAAGTACTTATTGATCTTCACCTTTAATCAAACTACAGAGAAAGAACTAGATTTATTATTTATTTATTTATTTATGTATTTATTTTGTGTCTCTGTGTGTGTGTGTGTTTGTCTGTGTGTTGTGTTTCAAAAGGAACTGTGTCTCTGTGAAGAACCAAGAAATAATCCTGTATTGCTTCTACCTTCTTTTTGCTTCTTTCTGGAATTTCCCAGGTTTCATCCACCAGAGCTGGAAGTACAGGCTGCCACCCATTCTGTCATGGGACCTGGGATCTGAACTCAGGACCTTATGTTTGCAAGGCAGAGTCTAACCCCTGAGCCATCTCTCCAGCCCAGACTAGATACTGTTAAAGATACTATGCAATATACCTATCTATGGCCCAGACCAGAGTAGATGAGAAAAAGTAAAACAGCTTCAAACATCAGATGCTAAGACAATAGTATTTTCTTTTTTACTAAGCATGAAACCAGGAAACATTGCTGACCTCAGATAGAACTAAAATGCTTCAAGAATTGTATCACTTTGCAGTGGCTATAATATAGATAATACAAACACCAATAAGCTGAGAAAAGAATGGAAATAAGAGAGTTAAATTTCCATGCATCGTATGGCTAAAAATGTTTGTAGTTGATACACCAAAAAGCAAATACTATATAAAGATATGAAAAAAGTCATGTGTGGTGTTTCTAAAAGTCCCCTGTGGGGAATAAGACTATTATATAGAAATAAATGTGTTAAGCATATATATTATTACATCAAAAATAACGATAAAAGAACTTCTAATATTTTCTTTCATTCTATATTCTGAGGACGTCTTTTGATGACTTATGAGTTGAATTCATTAGAATCATTATTTCTTAAAAGTATTTTGATTTTATGCTGCCTATTTCAGTAACTTAAAAACAATTTCTCTAGATCATTAAAAAATTTAGACATTGACTGATACTTTAGAAAAATTCAGTGATGTGTATTAATACAAAGATACTCCACATACAAACACAACTTTTACTTTGTATTCGATGCACCTAACATTTGTCGGTCAAATTGTTGTAAAACTTTTTTTAAAGCTTTCTCTCAGTGAGTGCATTTGCCGCATGGCTTCCTGGTAGCATGCGGCTGGGAGACAGGAGGAACTGTAAGGGCATGAATCTTGCCCTGCCCTAGTTTTCCCATTTACTTGCTTTCAATTTTTAATAAATGCTTTTTCCTATCTCGGGGGAAAAATCCTCACCTATGCCAATGTTGCCAAGACATCTTTCTTTCTTATGTTCTAAAAGCTTTATAGTTTCATTTTCCACACCTAGGCATCAAATTCACAATCATTAGGGTTCATGTAGGGGGAAGGTTTCACCTTCTTTTCCCTCATCAATAGCTACTTATCCTCTGTTCATCAATTCACGGAATCATCCTTCCCCACTGCTTTTCAGTGATGTATGATCACATCATATCTTAAGGACCTCTAATGTCTGGTGTGTTTCCCAATTCAGCTATGGGCATAAGTGTTCTCTATCCCTGATAAACATCATGACTATTTGATAATAACAACACTCAAATAAGTCGATGTTTGAGGAAGACTTGTCCTTTTCTCAGGCCTTTGCATTCCCATATAATTTTTATTGACTTTGATGATTCCTCCAAGACATATTTTAAGATTTGGTTCGCCTTTTATCAGATGGAAATTTTGATGGAAAAGCTGAGATTACCTGACCCAGAAGATGTGACATCTTTTCCCATCCATCGTCAGCATTCCTGATGATATTACAGAAATCAAAGTCAGGTCAACAGGAGAAAAGTTTGACAAGCACATTGAACCAAAGGTTTACAGGTATTGGAGCTGTTAGAAATGAAGACCCAGGGAGAGCTGTCTACTTCACACTTAGGGGAAAAGATGGAACAGCCATGTGTGGTGATGTTGGGAAGATGGGTGTGATCTTGTGGTCAAGGCTGGTATAGCAAAGCTGTTCAGCTTCTTTCTGGCATCTCTGCAGCATCATTTCCTGCAGGATAAAAGTTAGACTGCTATCAAAATGAAAAGCTCTGATTCTACTTTCAGGCAAGGAAAAAATACCCTTATCCCCCTCTCACATAGAAAAGTGGAAGTGGTGTCCCACCCAAATACTCACCAAAGCTTACCTTTCAAGATGAGATCAGACACCTTCATAGTGGTATGATATTGTATTCATGAATTCACTTCAGCTATGTATATTTCCATAATATCTGCATGGAAATTATCCTATCAACATTTCATCATTGAAGAAGAGAGATCTCAAGAGGTCCCATACCTCACTGTGAAACTAATGAGGGTCAATACTGATGGTGGGGGATAGATGCTCTTTTCTGTAATGTACCTGCTGTTTTGTATGATTCATGCTCTAGCAAGAAAATACCCAGGCATAAACCATTAAAAGCAACCTGGGTAAAATTCAGTGGGTGTTCATGTGAAAAGACAAAAACAAAAACAAAAAAAAAAGAAAGGAAGACTGGTAGAAAAGAAGAAAAGTTGCAATGGGAAGAGAAGGAAGGATGGGATTTGGGATTAAGTTTGGAAAATATCACATATTCATTGTATTTGTGAATGAAACACTAAAAGAAAAAAAAAACAACGAAAAAGCAGGAGATGGCTAAAATGCTCTTCCCTGTTTTCTTAAATTTAGATCTTTCAGATAATGTTTTCTGAGTTTCCAGAGTTGTCAATAAACTCTGCTGTCTGAGTGGATGAATACAAGGATATAGAGGAGGACTGAAATTTTTGGTCAGTAGCTATTGGATATGAGTTTTGTACAATAGTAACAGAAATTGATGAGGGCGTTACTGAGTCCTGGATGGATGAAAGGAAAGGGTCTCCACACTTGTGCTTATACAGAGGCCTATGTCATCTTTGCCATTCACTTTTCTATGGGCCTCAGGGTTTCTTCCCCTATTCTTGATCATCTTTGCAAAATAGTGTGGTCACTTCAAGTTATTCACCTCTTAAGTTTAGTAAAGAACTACTGGACCTTTGAAAAGGAGACTGTCTCATCTTGAAATAAAGTATTTGTCTTTAGCCTTTAAAGCAATACTCTCTGTGGCTATTAAATATTTAGCATAGTCCTCATTATTTAAAACTATTTTATGATTTTTTGTGTATATAAAAAAAAGCAAATAAAGTTTATATGACTTAGCTATTAAAGACTTCCAGACATTGTAGCCCTTGCCTATGCCTATAACACTGGCACTCTTAAGGCCAAAATGAGAGGGTTGCATGAGTTGTAGGCCAGCCTGGGCTACAGAATAAGACCAGTTTCCAAAATAAAAAAAACGCACATAGGACACATTTTGAAATCTGAATGTGTTCATAGAATTGCTTAGCTAAATGAAACCATTTTTTTCACCGCAGATTGAATCTACAAGGAGAAATCTCATCCATAAGAAGCAATGCAAGATTCTGTTTTTTAAAGAAAGTAATTTCTGAATGATAAAAAGACCATTTTCCCATGAAGATGGCTGAGTGGAACTAGGAAACGCTCTGTTCCGTTAACATTAAGCGTTTTTCAGAGCTAAGCATGATAGACTCCCTAAACAAGGAAGTGTTTACAAAGGAAGGTGCAATCTTTGAGACAATCTTCTCAAGGGTGCCTGTGTAGCTCAACAGGCTTCTTGTACTGCAGTGGGCTTGAAAGACCAGGAAAGGAATGATATGCTCCCTTTAGGCCTAGGAAGACAATTTTACTGTTTTGTGATGGCTTCTGTCACATGGGCTGCTTCCCAGCATCTTCTTTCAACTGCTTTTATGATTCAGAGAGTAGAACACAGAGTACTTCAGCTAGGAGGAAGATTTGCAGATACTGATTCTTTTTTCCTCTTCTCTTATCACTAGTACTTCAGTTGGGAGATTCTTTCTTCCTTCTTCCTCTTATCACTTACAGCTCTTACATTGGCCCTATCATAAGCCTGCCTCTCACTCTGGGTTCTG
Source organism: Typhlomys cinereus (assembly GCA_023101885.1). NCBI lineage: Eukaryota > Metazoa > Chordata > Mammalia > Rodentia > Platacanthomyidae > Typhlomys > Typhlomys cinereus. Next base: position 10,773,461 of record JALPQD010000014.1, read on the forward strand.
TGGTGCCCCAAGTCTTTTCCTGAGTCCTTAGCTAACCTATGTTCTCATCCTCTTGCAGCTACACACATGTACCTCATCACACAATAGTATCCCTCATCTGAAGTTCAGCTTCCCATTGTTCCAGCCATGTGCACTGAACCTGTGGCTAGAAAGACATCACTGTGAAACAAGATTCTCTGATAGAAAGAGAAAGAGCTGCCATTCATATAATTTTTTTTTAAATTTTTAAAATTTTTTTATTATTATTTATTCAATTGTGCGTGTGTGTATGTATGTGCGCACGCGCGCGCGTGTGTGTGTGAGTGTGTGTGTAGAACCACGGACGAATTCGGGAACCACCATGGACACCTCCACCTCCTCCTTGTTTACTCTGCCCTGGGATTCACAGGCTCTGCCCTACCAGGACCAGAAGCGCAGGCCGCCCCCGCTTCTGCCTGGCGTCTATACGTGGGATATCTGGGATCCGAACTCAGGACCTTCTGCCTGCAAGGCAGAGGCTTAACCCCTGAGCCACCTCTCCAGCCCCCCATTCATATAATCTTATAATAATATAATCTCCTACTATGCATGATTCATAAGTTAAACATTGTTATAAGTGTGCTTGCCAAGGAATTAGATAGATAAATTTATAGATTGCAAACATAGACAATTAATACAGAGAGGATGATGAATAATAAATATACATAGGTAGATTATACATAGGTGAATAGATGCAGAGAATAATAGCAGATGATAGATAAATGGTAAAGATAGATTATAGATAGATGCTTAAGATGATAGAAGACTAGCATGATAGGCAGATGATATATGATAGGTAAATATAGATGATAGATTATAGACAGACAGACAGACAGACAGATAGATAGATAGATAGATAGATAGATAGATAGATAGATAGATAGATAGATAGATAGATGTGACAGAAATAAAGTGCAATTATAGATAATTCAGTATTATCAACAGTCTTATGTATCCACTTGGTATCTTTGGACTCCAGCTATGTCAACATACTGTGCAAGCGACTGTTCGGACTTGTAGCTCTTTCTCTCTGTGCGTCCTTTCTGCACATTTTCTCCCACCATTCACAGCTGCTGGTCTGCCATGTTCAGAACTTACTGGGCATGGAGTTATTCTCTTGTGCTTTATTTATCTTGTGCCTCCCTTTTTTCCCCCTTTAAATTGCTATTGGAGAAAAAATAAACATAGGTAAGGGTCTGTGTGTGTGTGTGTGTGTGTGTGTGTGTGTGTGTGTGTGTTTGTGTATGAGTGTGTGTGCTTTTTATTCCCCAAAGTGTTTAAAGAGATGTAAATATCAAAAGGAGTTCCAGGGAATTGATTCTCCATTATGCTCTCCCTATGAACACTTTAATAGTAAAGCCTGACATTCTACCTACAAGAATGAGGTAACAGATTTGTTGTTAAGGTAAATCAACAATGTTCCTTTCTATCACATAACCTGTTGAGGTGTTGGATGTTTCTGGACAGATGGTGCCTCGTTAGATTCACAGTAGCTGCAAACAGGAGATGTGCTGATTCTTTGTCAGAACAATATGTTATAAGATATTGGAGAAGAGACCTATGCTATCAGAAATTTCACAGAGAAGCAGAGTTTTAAACTCCAATCAAAAGGTTGAATAACTGTAGGAAATATGATTTACATAGCTGGCAACTTAATAAGTTGACTATCCCTACTTTTTTCCCTTAAAGAAACCACCATGGAAAGTGGATTTTTAATCTCCTCAAATGCTTCAAGCATACACTTATATAGAACCCAATATTATTTCCTTATGTGTCTTTTCTTTTACAACACACAAAAATATCAAGATACTCAAATTTGCTCTTACTTCTCAGAGGGAAGCATAGTTTTATTTTCAATATCCACAGGCATATGTGATAAAGATTAGTGTTAATAAGTTGAGTTGATTTTTGGCAGTACCAGGTAAATCTTTCTGAATCCTTCAAAAATTAGGTTTTGTACATTCTGATATTGACTTTTATATTTTCTGTAATGACTCTGTCATGTTCACAAGTTGTTTTCTCTGGATCCAATCCTGGCTTCCTGGTATTCGCACACAGTCACTTGACCAGAATCTTCATACCAAATTCTATCAGGGACTTAAAAATATTATTAATCTTTGACATTTTTATATACAAATACAATGAATATGCGTCTTCATCCCTAGATCCACCCCTTGTGCCTCCCATACCACCTCACATGTTCTCCTTTCCAGCCAGTCTCACTCCTGCTCTTATATCCCTCTGCGTGTGTAATCCATAGGGTTATAGGACATCTATATTGGCAAGTTCCCAGGTACCTGCTGGGACACTGATGGCCCTCCAGTGGGCAGACTGAGTCCTAAAATGGTTTCTAAGGGTGGTTCAGTATTACCTGAAATTCTCCCTCCTCTAAGGTGAAATGTGGACAAGACAGATATTGTGGAGGTCTAGTGGAGGTAGACATCATTGCATTGATGATATCAGGGGCTCTTTAACTCACCCCACAGTGACTCAAGCAGGTTCCATCAGCACCTGGTTGAAGGTCTTCTTGCCTTCAACATTGCCACTTTCTCATGCAAGAAGATCATGTCCAATCAGTGCATGTTCACCAGCCCTGGCTTCTTCACAGATAGTGCCTGTTGCACAGCTCCTGCAAGCATATCAGCAATGAGTGATTCCTCCCTTGCAGGCCAAGATTATCTCCTTCCCTGGCCATATAGCACACAGTTGCATCAGCTGCTCCCAGGACAGGTCCAGCAAGTGACTGAGGACCACAGGCTGTAGAAATGCCTGTGAGCAATGGAAACTCTTGCTTCTTTTCTTTTTTTGCCTTCTCATTGGTTCCTCCGAGAAATTACACCATGTTTAAGTGATATACTATTTGACTGGGACTTAAGACTAAAACTCATAGCATGAAAAAACAATGACTTTGGAGACTTTTCTGTCATGTCCTGTTGGAAGAAGTATGAGAAAAGGGTTGATTCTGGAAGACAGGAAGTAACTAATCAATGATGGAATCCTTAGTAGAAAGTCTATGTTGGCACTAAGAAATTTCGATTGGTCAGTGATTTCTGTATGTGTATACCTGAGGTTTTATGGTGTAAGGAAAACACAAAAGATGAACAGTTCAGGAAGAAATAATGGAGTAAAGAATAAAGAAGCTATACTTAGAAGCCATTGACACAAAGTTGTCTACCTATGTTTGAAACACAACAGGTAATCAATATGACAAACTCACATGAAATTCCCATGTTTGGTGAAATTACATAAGTATCCACACAGTTTGAAATTGCTTAAAATCAGAAAGAAGCTTCCTCATGCTGCTTGATACTTCCTTCCTGTGGTAACCATTGATTAGAGGGCAGGCCCTCCCTTTTCTTAAATGCTGCATGGCAAGCCACATGCCTTGAGCTTAGTTGGAGTACTTTAAGATTTTTAGTTAGAAACATGATTGAGGATAAAAATATTAGTTTTGCTCTTTGGCTCAATGAACTTTTGTATATTCATATAGCAGGGAAACACAAAGACAAGGAGGTAAAGAAAAGAAAGGTTTGTAACTCATTTCATTTTTGTGCAACTATTAATTTGATAAACTCAGAATTTGAAACTGGACTAGTACAAGTGATGGCTAATAATTTCCCCAATTCTACCAAACATCTGAATCTAACCTATTTTCAAATTGCATGCATGGGACCCAGATGTTATCTAATTATCAATACTTGAGAAGTTATTTCAAATATTTGTTGTCAGCTTTCTGGATAATCATTGTCAGGGGTATAGCATGGAGTTTGTTTCTTAACAAGTGATTTGATATAATTTTTATCTTGGTATTCAGTTAATAGCAATGTCATAGATGATCTCTGCAGTGATTAGATTGGTTGTAGAATTAATGCTCATGAGACAAAGACAAGATTCTAGAACCAGTGGATACAAAAGGTTTGCATTCACCCATCTGAGGATTAATGAGAACCAACCCTGCTTAGCTTCTGAAATCAGATGACACTTGGGGTGTTAGACTTGGGGTAACTTTTCCAAAGATGAGAAGCTTGAACTCTATGTTTCAGATAATGTTCTCCTTGCCCTTGCTTGGGAGTTCTGTGACAGAATCCCTGATTCTCTTTACCTGAAATCATTAAAAGCTGTCAAAGTTTTAAGACTGATAGGCTTTCAATGAGCATTCATTGACTTAGCTTACATTTCTTGGGTCATAGTTTATTATGGATACTAATAGCATTTTTAATGATTAGTACTGTAAATAATAGTATTTCTGTGATGTTCAGGAGATTAATAAAGTAGTTACAGCAGGGTTCTCAATAAAAAAAGATATTATAGGTTCTTCCAAAAATGTAGTTATCTATTTTTCCCAGTTAATTCATTCATCCAAATATCTTCAGAATGGATGTTAGTATGGTATGCAGTGTCTTATGTAAGTCAATAGATAAAATGTTTTCCAATGTTTGGATTGTTTGTGTTGTTTGGATGACAGAGATGGAGTGAAAAAGTGTTTTAATTTTCTAGTACAATTATTAGGAAACAACTTACAAAGCAACATTCCCAGTAAGGTTTGAACAGCATCTTATCTTTGCAATGTAGATTTTGTCCATTGATTCAAGGCATCCTATATTGGATATGCAGGTAAATGGGAAAATGCTCACATGCTTAAGAACCCACAGATCCCTGTCCTTCACGATTGAAGATTGTGCCATTGAGAAGATTAGATGCAGATATAAGAATATGTGAAATAAATCCTCATGATAAGTTTTATCACTACAGACAGATGTTGCATACTTTTTTTATGAATCATTGACTGCTCAAAAATAGCAAACCATGCACTATGCTAACATGCCACCTTGTATTCAGCAGCACATTTCCTTGATGAAACATAGCAAGGAGAGTAATGTAAAGGACAGGTATATTTGGCCTGGTACCATTGCAGATATCTCAGAATTCTATTGCTTAAAACACCTGAGCTCATGAGTCAGTGGATCGACAAGGTGGTTCTTTCTGTCAAGAAAAGTAGAACTAGTTTCCCTCATGTTCTTGTGATCAGCTGGGAAATTAACAGGAAATTATCGGGCCTTGACTGGACAGATAGGAGTAGTTTCCCTACTGGCTGCCGCTGTGACTCCATAGAGAGTTCAGGGTTCCAAAAGAGAGGTCAAGTGTTCTATTTCTATCTTTTTTAAATCAGTCAGGATGCAAGGAGGAGAGAAATGTACTTCTGTTTTAGGAAGGGTAATAGATAGTAAGTTTTAAAATTTGCCACAGTCATTATTGTCAGTTTCAGACAGTTTTTCTCAAGTGGAGTCTTTTAATCAGAAGAATCAGAGCAACCACAGTGATAACAGTCCATGTGTGTGGGGCAGTCACTGTGCCAGATGTTATAACACTGTGTATGAACTTACTCATTTTTCAGTAACAATATGTGATCCATTTATGGATAGGGAGACTGCCTAACAGAGGTCTGTTCTATTTTATAAGATGGGAACATCTGGAAAAGGAGATTTCCCTGGTCAAATAAATGTGAGAAGTACAAAATAGACAGTAGTTAAGGATCTACAGACCATCTCTGACACTCTTAAAGTTGTATATGTATTTATGTAAATTGTGAGTCACAAGTTTCCAAACCTGGAATACTTGTTTGTATAGAATGTCTATTAATGTTTTATATGTCATTGCTATTCTCTGGAGATCACCTTGGAAAATAATGTAATATTGAACTTAGCCTTAAATTGGAAGCCAAGTCACCCTGATTTTATGACAAATGTACTTCTTTCACTGAGAGTATAGAGATGCATAAACCATGCATTTTCTTTCTCTATTTGCTTCTTAGAAAAAAACCCAGCATGCTCCCATGGATATGTAAAAATTATCCCAGTTAGATAAATGAATCATTTTGGGTTTTGAAACAAGTTTATTTGTATTTCAATACTCAGTTCATATTTTTTTTGTCACAACTCCTTTCTTTCTTTGTATCCATGTCCTTCAGAGCAACAGCAGTGTCAACTGTGTTTGCAGTGGGCAAATTGTACCTCTGCATAGCAGCATGATATTGAGAGAACATTACATACCTGTGTCAAATTGCTTCTGAATCATTTACCTCAAGAAAGTCAAATTAGTAACACCGCCCTTATCCATACAAATGAGGTGAGCTTGGAGAACGCTGTCTCTTAACCCTTTGCATTTAGTGTCTACTATTTAATGTCATTGCCAAGATTAGGTTATCTCTGAGAATTTTAAAATCTTGTCAAATAAGGTTAGAGCATAGTAAAACAAGTTTCATATAACGTGTGTGTGTGCATGCGCGCACTTGCATAGGTGTGTATATGTGTGTGTACAATACTGTATTTTATAAGAATTTTCTTGGGGCTGGAGAGGTGGCTCAGGGGTTAAGCCTCTGCCTTGCAGGCAGAAGGTCCTGAGTTCGGATCCTTGACCCCACGTATAGACGCCGGGCGGAAGCGGGGGCGGCCTGCGTTTCTGGTCCTGGTAGGACAGAACCTGTGAATCGCGGGGCAGAGTGAACAAGGAGGAGGTGGAGGCGTCCGTGGTGGTTCCCGAATTCGTCCGTGGTTATACACACACACACATACATACTCACACATACATACACGCGCACACCACACGAACAATTGAATAAATAATAAAAAAATTTTAAAAAAAGAATTTTCTAAGTTCTGTAGCAAGACATAGTATTGATTTAGCTCATATGTACAGCAAATGTTCCCTGATCTCCAAAGAATAGGTAGTGACTTAATATTTATTGGTTAAATTTCAGTATTGTATATATTCTCAAAACAGTGAAATTAAATAGATACTTTATTCTAATATTTATAAATGGGCATTGAGAAATTGGTGGAGGTGAGATGAATTAGTCTTAGTTCCCCATAAAATAAATAGGTGATAGGATATGGACCTGAATCTTTTGGCATGAAGACCTTGAATTTATGATGGAGAATGAGAAGGATAAATGCAATGTGTTCAGTAAACCAGGGCTGAGATGTCTGGTACTTATGTCTGTGGTGGAATGGCATTGTTTTCAGGAACTGACTGTCTTGAGTACCTCTTCTTACCTTCAAGCATGTTTGCATGCACTGCTTCCAAGTCCAGTAGTCAGTCCTCCATGAGAGGGGTGACAGATGATTAGACGGAGATTGAGTTACAGAGGAGAATAGAAGAGATGCATTTCACTTCAACCCATCCTGACACAATGCTGTGAAAAGTTTAAAGAATAGGTATGTATGACTAGAGCACTCACAAAACTCTGAAAGCTAGGAGACAGTTCCAGCTGAGCCCAACTTTTAAGGGAAAAAAGGTGCTTTTGCTTCATAGAGAAACACGAATCTTTGTTTCTGCCAGAAGATGAGGTGGAATTTAGATTTAGAATAATGTTACTTCAATAGCGGTTATGGTGAAGTATATTGCAGATTAACCAAAGGCATGTGGAAATCTCAGGTGGCTACTAGGAATATTCATAAATAACTGAGGAGTAGCCTTAAGACCATGGCAAGGTACTAGCCGCCATATACTGGGTGGGGAAGGATCATGTTGAAATAAACACAAGAGCTGTTTAGCTTAACTCGCTGCCAATCACTGATACAGCCATAGCACATAGTCATAAATCACATTTGAATGTGCTTTATACTTAAAAGTAGAGCCGACATCTATTTAACTTCCTATTCATAGCAGAAGAGACGAAGATCCACATGCTAAGAAAATAAGGTTTGGGGGAGGGACTCCTTCCAACCAAAACTAGGTGGCTGACTGAGTTGAGGAGAGCCTGAGTTTCACCAGACCACACGCTTATTAGCATTCCACAGGATCACACATTAGACCATGAGACTGCTTTCTCCCCATGTGGTCATTGTGGAACACCACAGAAATGACTAGTTTGGGTTGCAACCCACTTATCTTCAGTCAAGAATTTTGTGGGAACACCCAAGAAACATTTCAAGGGTTAGCATAAATGCAGAAATTAGTAGACAGGTTCTCTTTCAACATTTTGCTGTTTGAACTTGTTATTTTTTTTATTAGTGATTCTGAAAGACACTGGAAAAGACAGTGCCACCATGTAGCTCAATTCCAGGCAATGCAATGAAGATTTGAGAGCGTTGATTGAAAAGAAGAGAATGAACAGCAATTCTCACCACTAGCTAACGCTTCCATAATACTTCTGTTAAAGACAATAATTGTCCTTAAAACAACTCATATCTCCTATTGTATCAGACTCCTTTATCTAAGTTGTATCTATTATCTCATTTAGTGCAGACCTTTTCAGAAGTTAGTGTTTACTACGTCAGTTGAATAAATGTGTAGCTGAGGCTTAGGGAAGTGTTTACCTAAGGTATGGTCACAATTAACAGTTAAAACAAAGTCTATGCATGCTTCTCTGCCTTGAATGAGACAGTCTCCCATTAAGGAGGTTTGGTACAAATTATCTCATTGAAACCTTATAACCAGTCAGCTAGACTGTAAGGAACTGAGATTTATACAGAACCTCAGCAAGAACAAGAAAACTGATAATTTCCCACATGGAGACTTGCAAGGTCTAGTAGTAAAAAAAAAACCTAAAGCCTTCTTTAAAAATAGTGATGTCAGATTAAGAAGATGGCTCCGTATGTTAAAGTGTTTGCTGCCCAAAAAAGATGACCCAAGTTCAGACTTCAGAATCCACGGAAAAAGTCAGACATAGCTGTCCATGTCTGTAATCCCAGAGTTATGGGGATGGAGACAGGAGGTTTGCTGGGTTTTACTGACTAGATTTCATTCCATGAATCACTCTGTGTCACCCTGTGTCAATATAATAAAGAACAGAGTGATAGAGCAGGACACATTGATCTCCATGGGTGTGTAGACACACACACTTGTGCGTGCACATAGAGAGAGAGAGAGAGAGAGAGAGAGAGAGAAAGAGAGTGAGAGAGACAGAATCTGGTTGACATTTGTTTCAATTGACCATATTTCTTTCATGTGACCATTGTTGCAGGATACTGACTTTACTATTTTTCTCTATGTAAGATTGTGCAAATCTACTCTTTGCTACCACATGAATACCTAATTTAAGCAAAACCATGACCTTTCTGAACTTCTGTTTCTTCATCTCTAAAAGTGGGATTGTTAAGTCTAGCTGCCTTAAGAACCATGACAAGGCTTATATAAAGACACACACAAACAAGTCTGGTCAAATGTATAGAATATCAGCGGTATTAAATTTCTAATATGTTGCTTTCCTTTTTTCTCATACCATTCAACTAATAGGGAGTTTCAGGACAAATAAGTTTCACTTATGTAACCAAGTAAAAGTTGTGCCTTCATCACAGCTAGCACCAAACTCTACCCTAGGAAGGGAGTGTTACTTGTCAAAATACCTTAATAAACAATTCTGGACAATGTGACTAGAGGGCACAGGTGTAAGCATATGGCCCAGGACTAAAAAGAGAAAACCAAATTATTCTGGTAAGGAAAATTACAAGAATTAATGTTTTTCCTCAAAAAAAAGAGAAAAAATGTAAAAGCTTAGGGGCGAGGAGTAAGAGTGGTAGGGGTGAGTGAAAAGAGGGTGTACAACTTGAAGAATTAGCAAAATTCTTTACAGAAGGCTTTGGGAGTATATCTTACACACGGGGGAAATTTTTATTCAGTTTAAAACTGCTTACATAATTTGATTTAAGCTCTACCCCGAAATCAAGATTCCATAAAGTCTATGGAACTGATAAATTACAGGATAGCAATATGCTTTATGTCTTGTGTGGATTGTTATAAAGTAAAACACAAAAACACAAATGGAAATATGGCAAACTTCAAGATTATAAACCATAGTATTATTTTCTGAAATTTGGGTACTAGTGGATTGCAAACAATTGTTATGTCAGAGGGTAGATAATGCCAGCTAATACATTGATTATGGATTACTCATTTTTCATCGTGGCTCAGAAGATAAAAAGTGCTTGTCTGTGAGCCTTCTGGCCTGAGTTCAGTTTCCAGAAGCCACTTGGTCAAAGAATAAAAGCTGCTCTCATTTCCACATGTATATCTGCTGTCTTGCTCTCTCCCTCTCTCTCATAAAAAATAATACAAAATATTTTTTTAAAAATGGCAAATGATTAAGATGATTAAGTAGTATGCCTGAAACCTACTATTTACTGTTGACATTGACATAGTCCTTTGCATTACATGCTATTGGCTTGGATATATCAAGAGCTTTCTGAGTCTTATTTATTTGTAGTAGACATCTTAATGTTCTGTTTTAGATTCACAGCAAAATTGATCTAAAAGTACAAGAGTTCCCTTGTCACACATTTTTGTCATTTTTACAATGGAAGGCCCTATACTGACACATGGATACCACCCAAATTCTATAGCTTACATGAGTGTCAGCTTTTAATGCATTTTGTTATTTGCTTCTTTTAAATTTTTATTCAATAACATGGTCATTGTGCCTATTTTTGGAATGTGGTTTTATAATCCCCATGTGTGTTTCAAAAAGAAAATAAATGGTATTTAGCATAATTGTCACTTCTGGTATTCATCATTTCTCTGGTGTGAAAACATTTAAAATCCTCTTGCTTAGATATTTTGAAATATGGGGAGGGAGGAAGATAGGGAAAGATTGATTAAGAGGGGGAAGTAATAGCTAAACAGCATGGATCCTTTTGGGTTAATCATCTTGGCTTTTGATGTACAAACTTCTATCACACTGCTGGATCCATGGAATCCCCGACCCCTGAGGCACTGCAAGATGATGGGCCTGAACATATGTTTGCAGCTAGTTTGTAGCTAGCTAAGTATAAAACACTCATTTTCCAGACAGGTGATCTGACTCTGTAATATTAATATATACATTCATATTCTACACTACAGCAGAGAGAAAGCTGTGCACATGTGAATATAAGCTCACATTCTAGATTGTTTTAAAATAATGACATGCGGTGGAAAGCACCTCTATTGTCTCATAAGGGATCCAGACAGAAGAGGCTGCTGTCTTCAGAGGAAGGAGAAATATTATTACAACTTTGTCCTCGGGATCTGCTATTCATTAAATATCAATCTGAAATGAATCAATTTCATCATATCCTTCTCTTTTGCCTCTGGACTGGTTTTGCAAAATCCATAATAATCTTATAATGCTCAGTATTTTGACCAACTGTACAACAAACAGGTGTTTATCCTGTTTGCCAAATGCTACATTGGTACAGATCTAAGAGTTTAATGGGATTTTATGTTTCCTGTTATGAATAAGGGATCATCCAATTACACACCTCCTCTCTCAGCCTTCCCTGGAAACAAGGAAAATATTTCATTCACTAGTAGCTTGTTGGTCCATGATTCTGGGACTCATCCCTTTCAGGTGTTAATTCTGAATGATGCTGCATTCATTGGCTCTGGGCACTGGCTGACTCTGTGGTTGCTACAACCAGAAATGCTTCTGGGGACTGAAACCTACATTTACCTCCTATTCAGATACATTCTTATTGTCATTCCTTACAAGGTTCCCAGTATAATGAAATTTCTGAAGTTTGGATACCTAATAAGACCTGGCAGAAGTTAACACATACACACAAACACACACACACACACACACACACACACACACACACACACACACACACACACAACATACACACACACAGCACACAAGTCAGGCTCAATGTATAGTCATAACCCACCTGTGTTGAGCCTAATAGCTTAATGTAGATATTTTTAATTGAAGTATTGCTTTGATGATACAGAGTTTGATTCTTCACAGAGAATTTACCAAATGGTATACATTGACATGTTCCACCTTCACAAACATTGCTGCAAACAAAAATGCATAAAACCAAGTAACTTAGGGCAGCTTGAGGGAACTGGTCACATCACATCCACAGTCAAGATGCAACGAAAACAAAAGAATGAATGCTTGCTAGCTGACTGTAGACAGTTTCTTATTGTCGTGGACCACCCATGAAGGGAATAGTCCCACCCCATTCATCTGGATCTTCCCACATCAATTAGTGCAGTCAAGACTATCCCTTACAGGCCAGCCCAGAGGCCAAACTTAATCTAGAGAATATCTCTCAGGTACACCTGGAGAAATGTATCTCAGGTGTCAAGGTGACAATACAAACTACCACACCACTGTGATCTCTTAGGAAATGCTAGACGGAGATATTTTACTGAACAGTAGAGCAACTGACAGAGGAAGCTGATCAGGATCTTGCTATCCTTCATCTCAATTGCCCATCCCACTGAAAATAACAAAAACATCAATTAAGACGTAGAGTTTGTCATTATTAACAGAGTGAAAAATAAGAAATAATTTTATGTATGCAAATTACAGAAGTATTAATAAAAAAAACTTATCTCATAAGGAAAAACATACCTATATTGGAAGGAATGAGGACAGGGGAGATCATTGCAAGTGCAGAAACCCAGACACATGAGTGTCTGTGATGAGCACAGCATGCAGAGTTTGCTCCTCCAGGGGCTCCTTCCTTGGAGCTCTTTGTAGGTTCCTAGTCTGATAAATGTACACCAACTGCACTCTGCTGTCTGTATTCTCCTCCCTTTTCTTTTGCTTGAAAGTTTCCTATTGGTTACTGTTTTCCTCTCTTTTTTTCAGTTCTTTTTTCTGCCTAGTTTGTATCCAGTGGTTATAGAGCCTCTCAGTTGACTCCATGAACAGTTTTGCGTCTTTCTGAAGCCACAGGTCTCCGGTGTCATGATCTGTTAATGCTACCAAAGCATTAACTGAGCAATCCTCTTTGTGGGGGAGGCCACAGTCCCATGCTGAATATCAGGACCCATGTCACCATCTATATTTATTTCACTGTCACTCTACCTCTTAACTATGGGACTGACTGGAGCAGGACTGAGATGGAAACTTGATCATGAAAACTCCAAATCCGAGGGCAGCTTTGGGGCACGGAAGTTTGGCCTTCTCCCAAAAATGACATTGTTGTCATTTTTAAATTTTTCCAAGTATGAACTTCTAAAATATAGATATAATTATTCAGTTATCAAGCTATTCAAACTGTTTCATAAGAAAATACTTATTGACCACTAAAGAAGTAAAGGATTGCATTTTCAAAAAACAAGTTTATGCCCTCAAATGATAAGCCATTGACATATATTGTGTTTCTCAAAGTAATTTCCAAATTTCTGGATTTTTCTTAAGATCCTAGTTGACTCAAAAGCATCTCATTGGACCCACTTGTAAAGAAAATGGGAGAAGTCATGGCTACGTAGGGGCAGAAGGAGAAGTTGAGGCAGATGATATATAGTATGATGCAGAGCAGAACGAACTCAGGAATAGCAAGAGGTAGATTGTGGGATATGCACTAGAGGATCTTTTTATGATAATATAGATAGAAGGTAGACGTCAAAGTGAAGGAGGGCAGCACACAGTTGCCATATTTGGATGACACAGGAAGTCAAGGGATCTAGAAGATTATTTCTAGTCCTCCCCTGAAGGGCTTTGGGGGAGGGAAAGATATACACTGCAAAAGAAACAAAATGCATTGATGGGCTCTCTACGAAGATTCAAATTTGCCACAAAGAATTTATACTCAAGCCGGACAATTGTCCCTATGGACTTTTGAAAGTTTTATGAGTGAAAATGACAAAGTATGAATATTTGTATGCCTTTTAGTGCAACCCTTTTGATTATTTAAAAAAAATCCAGTCAAGTATTATTCTAAGTGACATTCATTGCTGCATTGGGTTTGCTAAATAGATGAGTTAATTAATTTTGGAAATTGTTCTCCTAAAATGATTTAAGAGAAAATGATCAGCTAAATAACTGTCATTTATTTAAAAAGCATAAGACTGGATAAGTAATGTCTCTCATATAAATTTTCTTTGGAAAATTAAATCACTTTATTTTGGAATGGTTCTCAAAACTTACTAAAAATACTAAGGAAAACTAATGTTTTCACTTGTCTTGGAGATAAATTTATTTTGATACACTGAATTGTATAGCTGGTAAAACTTCATTTTTTTACATGAGAAAAGAAGTAAACAATTTTAGCAAAATAACACAAGTACAATCTTATTAAACACAAAAGAGAAAAAATCAATACAGTAAATTACAAGTATTGCATGTTTCTGTACAGCTTTTCATTATTTTTATCTAAGATCTGAATAGACAGATTTTCTTTTTAACAGATGCATTTGCTACACCCGTAGTTCTCTTCTGTAATTTACATCAATCACACTTTCAATTATCTTTCTCTTATCAACAAATACATTTGGTGAATCTGAGGAAGGATAATAAAGAAATGAAACCCAAGCAAAATTCTAAATTAATTCATTCTGAATGTTCTTTTTGAAATCCTAATTTGCATTTTATATTTTGAGAAAGAAGACCCTAAAATCCAAATAACAATTTCCAAAAGTCTGCACTTTTAGATTATATTGCAGTTCAGAACCAGCCAGACATATGTAAACATGCTACAAAGAAATTGTGAGTTTGTAGAATTGTGAAAAAGCACTCAGTACTATAGATCTTAATAAAAAGTGATTGAATTCAATGGAGTGCTTTTTTCCCTGTTTCTATATATTGTATTACAAAAACAAAGGACATACATTAATTTATTGGTGCTGTGGCTATGTTTCTTCCAGAAATCAAGTCCCATTGCTCCTATAACCATTCTCCCAGGACAGAGTTTACAAGTTCCAGCCTGCAGAATCCCTCTCCCTCACAGATAGAGGCAAAACCGCCCCCTCTGCATTGCACAGGACTGACACAAATTTTAATTATAGCTCTTCTGTATCAGTGTCTTCTCGACTTATGATCTATGCCCTACCAGGCTAGATCACATGATGTAAAATCTGTATTCTCCTTCCCCCAGAAAACTAGAGCACATGGAACATATAATATGACATTTGTCTGCTCTTCTTCCCTTGCTTTGAAAGTCCAACACCTGCCCTCTTTAGTCTCTGCATCTGAATGGATTATTCTGTCCTCTAAATTTCATGATGGCCGACTATGCCAAGGTGCAATTTCTTCCGTAATATTCAGTAACCGAAATGTCTATCTATCTCCTTCCCTTCAGGACCCCATTGATGCTATCCATATGGTTCTCCTTCTGAGTGTTCTCTTACAGCAAGTACATTACATGGCCACCAGTGATCACCAGGCACTTGCTCCTAACAAAGTCCTTTTGAACAGCACTTTCATGTCAGCTCCTTTCTACAAACCCATCTTTTTCATAATACTCAGCAACTTTTAAAATCACCTGAACTACTCTTTCTGATTTTTGTACCACTTAGCTATTATGCAAGACCTCCTTATAGTAGATTGTTCTTCTTGTCAAATGACCAATGTGAATGAAATATACTTTAATAAAAATATATTTATTTCTACATATTTATATTGACAGGGTAGTTGTTATATCTTGCAAGGAGGACAAGTACCTTTAATAGTGCTAATGATTCATTTTATTAACGTTTTTCTTGAAGAAACACACAAAGTATACATCAAACAGGTAGAAAAATCACATACCATGCTCACCTAAGGTCTTAAAACACAAAGAAGCCAGGACTTGTTAGGAAAATTATCATGGAAATTCAGTTCTTTCAACTTAAAAAGAATAATGATTTTTCTCTGATGGCCCAAACCTGGGAAGAGTCAGAGATCTATTTATTCAAAGCCCAAGGGCATGTATTTCCAGAAAACTGGGCAGCTTAAATAGTGCTTAAGAGTTTACATTTAATTAAATTGGATCCAGGTAATCAGGGTCTGGGTTTGAGTTGTCCCCTGCTGTGTACTTGCTGCTCCTGGTACCTGAGGGCAAAACTCTATTAAAATTCAACAGATCTTAACAACTGCAGAGCACCATGGGGCTGAGAATTTGATAGTATATCTTGCCAGCAACTGAAGCCTCTGGGAAAAGACAGGCCAGAATTCTGTGAGTTTCTTCAGTGATCACTGGGAACCAGTAACCACAAATCCTGAACTTGCACAGCATGGGCAGGTACATTCAATGGCCCCACTAGGTTCATGCACAAAACAGAAACATGCAGCTTATCGAGCTGCCAGGAAGGCAGGGCATGGGTTGGAGATATGTGTGTTTTAAACAAGAAATGATTATGGATTTCATTCTGGGCATAAAGTTGAACTTAGTTGAGCTTTTCATATGACACTTCTTCTGGTGGCAAGACACTCTTGCTTCTTAACCTTCTGCTTAAGCCAGCTAATTCTGTGGGGTATGATCTTTTAGTAGACATGTACTGTCTAATCCTAAGGAACACTTAATATCACAGATATATTGAATGCTTATTTATATTGATCTGTTGTTTATTCAGAATGAGATATAAAGGCCTTGGGACAAAAAGATGTGTTTGGGAGAAAATAAAAGAGGAATTTATCTGTAAATCTTTTTTCCCTTATGACTGTGTTAGAGAGGAAATGGGTAGAAATACAAAAACAGCCCTTACTTTCTGCAAGTAAGTAAATAGTAGTACTTCATGTTAATGACTTAGTAGAGTCTCATAATCAATGGAAATAGTATAATTGCAGTTGGGAAATATCATTTACATTCACAGTTGAAGTAACTAAGCTTGAAGAGTTTGGGTAAGATGAAGCTTCATATATTAAATATCAAGTAGACCATGTCAATCATGTATGGATAGAACTTTCCCAATATCTATTAAAAGCAGTGTTTTTCTGTGACTAGCTTAATCTGTATTCTGTTTCTATCTATTGGTAATCCACAGGGTTATTATAGTGATCCTGGCTCCTAAGGCAGATTTAGTCTTTATGGAAGAACAAGGAAAAAAATCATTGTAGAAAATGGGGCAAAATAAAAAGATATTGAATATGGTTGATATAAATAATCACATTAATTCTATGAAAACGCTATTGTACATATAAGTAATCTAGTAATTTTAATGTATTAAAAGACAAATTATGAAATAACTATTGACAAATTACAAAAATATGTATGAACACATAAACTGAAATATAAATGAGGAAATGGAGAGATGGTTCATTTGGGAAAGTACTGCCTACAAGCCTCACAACTTGGGTTCCCAGAGCCAACATGGGGGATGAAGAAGATTGAAATCCAAAGGTATTGATCTCCTACTGTGGCATGGGTATGCATTCTGTTCTCGCTCTCTCTCTTTCCTTGTTTCTCTCTCAGGTAAAAAATTGAAAAATTAATATAAATATATTTGGGTAAACAAATTGCTGGGGCTGTTGAGAGCTATAATGGGAAGGAATCTGTGGAACACAGGAGAAGCCTCTTCCTTCCTTGTCTGACAACCTTCCTCACCTATTGCCACAAGCCAGGAATGGAGGCAGACTGCACAGTATCAAAGACATGAATTAGGTATCTATTTGAAGAAGAACAGGAAAACTAAAAATTCAGAAGTGAGTGAATCCAAGAAAAGATATGGCATGTGTTTGATTATGAATGTCAACTTGAGTAAGTTATGGGATGCCCAAAAGTTTGGCTAATCTTTTTCTTTTTGAGTACATCTATGGGTCTATGGGGTATTTTTGGATAACAATAACATTTTAATCACTAGACTAACATACAGTATGGATAGATCTTTTTCAATTCGCTGAAGACATGATTGGAACAAAAAAGATGAGGAAGAGGGACGTACGAGTCTTTTGGTTAAGCTGGGCACTGGTTCATTCTGAGTTGGAAAGACACATGAATTAAACATGGGTCTTCCAGCAGGCCCCTTTAGAGCAGCATTCCCATCACCATCTGTTATGGATCTTGGCACCCTGAAGCATACTGGAGGCATGCACTGACAATTCTAGATCTCTAGCTTGTCCACTGAGGACATTAAAGCATCTTAACTCACATCTGTGAGAGCCAAAGTCTTGTAAGAATAAATCCTACTCACCCCATTCTCTGGAGAATCCTATTACACACATAATAGACACATTGACATAGAAGCATGTCACAGCTGGGGCATCATGGGATTGTAGTCCAGTACAGGATCTAGTCTACTGTACTGCTGATGGCTTCCCTAGGGCATCCTCATCATAGTAGGAATTAAACATGGTGTTTTGTGCTGGTCAATAGAACTGGCAAAGGACTATTTGTAGAGTTCTCTTAGTGTGGTAGTTTTGATCCTGGTCATTCCATGGTTCATAGGAAGTTGGTATCTTTTGGCTGCATAAGGAAGCAAAAGCAGCTGAAGTTCTGTATGTTCTCTCCACTGGAAGAAGAGCAACTCTTTAATCTCAGCAACCCTGAGGAAGCCTCAGTGTCCCATTTGCACCATGCACCATAGACTATGGTGGATGATCTATGAACAAAAGAATATAAACTGTCATCTTCTGTAGAGGCATTGCAAATGAGAACAAGTGACTATGGTAAATAAAGAGAAGTTATAATAGCAAGTTACAATATCACAACATCATTCCTCAAATTCTTATAGTACATATATGATTTGTGTTGCAAACTCTTTACTATAATTAATGAGAACTCAAAGACATTAGAATACCAAGAAGACTTTACTTAGACTTGGTATGATAAAAAGCAAGAAATAAAATGAAGTAATTGAGTATGCATGGTTCTTTGCATGGACAGACATGCAGCCTGGAGTAGTAGGATGCTGTCCTCATGATCCATCAAGTGATTAGGACCCTGGATTAAGCCAGTGACAGAATGAATGAAAATGGAGGTATTTTTGAAAAGAGCTCAAAAGATGGGTTAATCAAAAGTGGTGACTCACCAGAAATAGATGGGGAAGGACAGATGTCAAAGGTTGCAGATCATAGCAACAGAAAGATTATGGCTTGACTTAGGAACATGAAATTAGGGGTGTCTCTTGTGGCCCGTAAGTGACTTTGTGGGGAGAGATGACATCTATATAAAACCACATACAAGCTTAGTCATTGGGACTGGCTCACATTTGGAGTGACTGAGTGGAAAGTTGAATAACTACTTTAGAGGTGATTAGGGACATTGCCCCAGTAAGCCCCATGTGACTGCATTTGTAAGTAGTGACTATAAGGAAAGGACAAATATTAAACAAAGTGATATGGGTAAGTCCCTGAGGATAAAGTTAAGAGATAGACATCTGTAAGTTTACTAGACACTAGAGCCATTGATGCCTTGACATTGGGTATCAGCTTTCAAAATTACGGGAAATAAATTTCTGTTATTTATGCAATTCAGTCTGTAGTGTTTTGCTATGGTACCCTAAAACTGATAACATAGTAATTTCCATGTTTGCATAATAAAATAATTCCAATTACTAATTTAACCTAAGATAGAAAACAAAATTATAAACATTAATAAAACAAATTTAATCATGATGCACTATTTAATAGCTACAACATATTAGAAAATATATTGTTTAAGAATGTTTCAAAAACCACTAATAGTGGCACTTGAATTTACCTTACAAAATTTTGCTGCAAAATATATCCAATAGGGGTCCAATATTTGTGCATATCTACAAAAGAGAACAGCTTTGCTCGTGTATGAGGTGGAGAATAAAACAAAGCAAGTGAACATTGTGTAATATTTCATAATGGTAGTAGCTCATGACAAGTGAGTATTTTTTGTTACATATTTTTATTGTGGCATGGTTTTATATAGCCTTGGCTGACCTTGAATTTCCTATGTAGCCAAGAATGACTTTAACTTTTCCATCCATCTGCCTCCACTACGGACTGCTTGGCTTATGGGCATGCACCACCACCATGGACCGTGTTTGCTAGTGATCTCATCTAGGCTTTCCTGCAGGCCCATGCATTCATTTTATTAAACTTCTTACAAGCATACAAGGTTAGTATTTCTGATCTTGTTTTTCTTGAGACAAGTGAACTGAAAGACAGTGAGAATCAGAACTTGTTCTCAGATACACAGCTGTAAGAAAACTAGGAGCTATGCTACATAGACAGCATGTCAGTCACAAATCACCTGAAGTAGTCATGTCACAGGGAAAATCCTGTGTGTGTGTGTGTGTGTGTGTGTGTGTGTGTGTGTGTATGTTCAAGAAAGTATTCCCTGTTTGTGCCTGTGGAGGCTCAAGGGTGACATCTATCAGGAATCATCTGGATTGTTCTGATTTCTTAATAATTTCTTTGCTCTGGGATTTCCTAGGTTCTGCCTTCCAGGGTTGGAAATGCAGACTGCTGTTGATTTACTTGGGATGGGGATCTGGATTCAGATCATTTTGCATGTGAGGCAGTGACTTTAACTCTTGAGCCACCTCTCATTGCCAAATTCTAAAGTTTTTTTTAAATATTTTTTATTATTTATTCAATTGTGCATGTATGCCTGTGTATGTGTGTGTGTGTGTGTGTGTGTGTGTGTGTAGAACCACGGACGAATTTGGGAACCATCATGGACGCCTCCACCTACTTGTTTACTCTGCCCTGGGATTCACAGGCTCCGCCCTACCAGGACCAGAAACGCAGGCCGCCCCCGCTTCTGCCTGGCGTCTATACATGGGCCTAGGATCAGAACTCGGGACCTTCTGCCTGCAAGGCAGAGGCTTAACCCCTGAGCCACCTCTCCAGCCCCAAATTCTAAAGTTTTACAAGTCTCGATTGGAAAATTGTACTTAGCCATTGTTTCTTATGGAAAATAGAGCTCTGATGTCAGGTCCCATGAACCAACATAAATCCAGACTTCCATGCAGGAAACAGAAGTGGGAGTGGTAGGAATTGATCAAGCCAATTTTATTGTAGCATACATGAGTGTTATAGGAAAAAAAGTCAAAGAGCAGGGTCAAATTCCTTACAGGATTATGTTAAATGTATACATTCTGGCTAGCAAAGAAAAGGCAGGAGTGATATCTACTTGCTGGTGGCACCAGACATGGTGTTACCAGACATGCCTGGTAAAAGCAGGCATGACAGTTAGTTGCTAAAAGGAAATGAACAATGAATGTCTCTAAGCAGAGTTACCTGGTTACTGTGATATGTGCATAATCTTGTGATCCACACATTAACATATCTAATGTCTCAAATGCACAGGGAAGAAACTGCAGGGGGAAGTTTCAGCCTTCCCAGTTCTGAGAAGAATAAAAGGGATCTAAGAACAGATAGAAGGCAACTCAACTCCCAAAGGGAGGAATCCAATCTGCCACTGTCTATACAAGCAGGAAACAAATTCAACTCCCAGAAGGAGGATAACAACTGTCCATTCCAGGTGCTAATGCATAAATTCTCTAGAGAGCAGGCTTGGGCCTTGAGGACCCCCATATCCCAAGGCACAATGTGTCTGAGCCTTTACACAGTGAAAAAAAAATTCCACCATGCAGGCTCAGAGTAAATTTTCTCAGCAGGAAATTATATGCCTGCTTTCCACCGGAGTCCTTTCTGAAATGCTATAGCTTGCTGCAATCTTGGGGGAGTTCCTAGGATGCTGCACACAGATTTCTATGTGTAGTTTATGTACTTTCATTTGCTTACATATGCTACTGCGACCCTTTCTGTTGTTCTGCGACTGTTTTCTGACCTACTCATAAGTCACACCAGTGGGTGAAACGTTCCTACTTCACACAGGAGAGTATGAGAGTTTTAAAACATTTAGCACTCTACCTGGAGCATGTTGTATCCCAAAATACATGGATCAATGACACCACATACTCTACAGCCAATATAATTCTTGTGCATCCCAACTTCTGCTCATGTCTGCAATAGTATGGAGAAAAATCTTCCAGTTTTCATAAGAAACCTCTAAAAAAGAGTATTTATTTGATGTTTTAAACAAAAGATTCAGTCTAATTGTCCATGTCCCTAAAAATTCTACCTATATTAAAATATTAGCTAATATTGGAAATAATATTCCAAATGACTTGTACTTTATGAATTATGTTTATTTTTCACCTTTATCACTTCAGATTATATTAAGTGTTTAAATAAGCTTTGAGTAATTTATGCTTATCATATCATAATGCTAAGAGGTCAAAAGGCATAATAGCATCAATCATAATCTGTTGTAAAATCCATCTTTTTCATATGAATGTCTATTAAATTGTTAACATGGACAAATATTTTTGCATTCTTATAATACCTGCATTTTTGTTAGTTTTGCTTTTCTATCTTAGCATTTAGAGCATCAGTGAATGTTTCATGAGTATGAATCAGTTCTTGGTAAACATGATTTTAATGCTTTCATGATATTCCATAGATTTGCCATCAACTTTTTGTTAATCTTTCTGTATTTACCTTTATACAGAAATCCTAAGTTAATGTTCGATGATTTGATAATTTTGTGAATCTTTTACTTGTCTTTCCTTTCATATTCTAAAGCATCATTCATTTTCTTTCTTAAAATTTCAAGATTGGCTTGAAGAGTATTTGAAAAATGCAAAATCTTTTGTGTCTTTCATGTGTATGGGCACCCATGTTTTCAATTACAGTTGCCACTATTTAGTGGTGAATTTGGCCCCAAATAAAAGTATTTTTAATTATTTATTTTTCTGTATGTAATTTTGAAAGGCCTTTTAAAGCCATATGTTTTCAATCAATACTGTGACTTAGACTCTCATTTTGTTTGGCAAATTTTGTTTATATGTTGTTGAATTTGGTTCTTACTTAATATCTAAAATTGCTAATAATTCTAAGCTTACATTTTATACTTTTCCCATTTTTATGTGTATGTGTGTATATGATGCATGCATGTGTGTATGTATATTTTCATATGGGTAAGCACACGTGTGTGTGCAATATGTATACACATGTGATCATATATGTGTGGATATCTGAAGGTGATATTGTGAATCATTCTATATAGCTCTTACACTTTACCCATTTTTTTTTTGGATAGTTTGTTAAACTCAAAGCTCACCGATAGGGCCAGTCTGGTTAGGTAACTTGGCCTGTGGAATCCCAAGTTTCAACTTCCAGGACTAGATTATAAGTAGACCTCCACATCTGCCTCTCACTTTTACGTAAGATCTGGATAAGAACTCCAATATTTTTGTTTGGTTAGAGGGTCCTTTAACTGTTGACCCCTCCCTCCCAGACCATATTTTGCATTTTTCTAATTATACCTGTGTAATTTTATTTGGGGGAACAAAGCCCCCATGATATCTTATCATCAAGTATGTATTATATAAATATGTTTTTTTCTTTCTAAATGTGCCTCATTCACATTATTCTGTCCCTCTGTGAATCCTGCCATACCTGAAAAATAGTACTCTTTCAATGAAACTTTCTCTCATTTCCTAGGCCTACCTTATCACCCTTTGGTTTTGGTCTTATCATCTCAGTTTCTTCATGTCGTATTGCAGTTACTTATGCTTATGTCTATAGTAAATGCTTCTTCTCACAAACTGAAATTACACGTATTCATGGACTGCTTGTGAGCAAGCCAGTTCTGAAGCCAAGCATTAGACATATACTAAAAACTTAGAACAAATGTGCTCATGGTGTGTACTCGTTACTCTTGTGTTGCTGTGAGAGAGAACACCCCAAGTCAAGCAACTTAAGGAGAAAAGGACATTTATTCAGTTTACAGTTCCAGAGGAGAGATACAGTTTTTCATGGCAGAAGCAGCATCACTGACAGTAGAAGCTGGAGACAGGCTAAGTCACACCCATCCAGGAGGCTGAGAGCTGCTAGACTGCCAGGGCAAGAGCAGACCGCGCCTGGAAGGAGGGTGGGACTAATCCACCTCAAGGTCCACTCCTGTGACTGCCTTCCTCCCACAGGGCTCCACCCCCTAAAGATGCCATGACCTTCCCAAACAAGGAAAGCTTCAAACACATGAGCCTGAGGGGGACAAGTCACTTTCAAATCATGACACAGTGTGAGTAGAATTTTCATTTTCTTGAAGCCTACTCACCAGAAACTAATTCCAGAGAGTGGAGGCATTCATGGCTCAGTGAATCTAACAGAAAAACAAAATGCTTCTGAATTACCAGGATAGTTCTCTGCCTGCCTAAACAGGAGTGGGTGGCAAGCAGAGTCCCAGAAAAAAAGAAGAAAATCAAGGTTAAAGTCAACTTTTGGAATGCTTTGTACCTCACAGGCTAAGTTCATTGTTATGTAATCAATGATTTTTAAAACTATGGACAACTATGACACTATACAGGACACTACTATGAAGAGATAGTGATGTTTCTTTGTTAATAATAACAAATTTTATGTTGTTGAAGAAAGTTATGTAATAGAATTCTTATTACACACAGGGGAAAAAATGAAAGGATAGAAATCTATGTATCACATGCATTACAGTTTACCAGTAAGAACTTTGCATGGAAGTTATATTGAGGGCTGGGAATACGGCTTAAGGGTAAACCTCTTCTTTACAAGAGGAAAGGACCCGAGTTTGGATTCCAGATCCCAGGGAAAAAATGCCAAGCACAAATTTTGGTGACCTGGACTTTTGGATTTGGAAGCCAGAGCCTGAGAAACCCCAGAGCAAAGCCATAAAGGGGTAGAGCAATCCAGAATGATTCTTTTTTTTAATACATTTTTTATTATTTCCGCTCATACAAACTTAATAGGTAGACCAGTTCCCTCCCTCCCTCCCTCCTCCCCCCTGTTCCCCTCTCTCTCCTCCCTATCCCCCAGTACCTCCCCCCAATTCCCAGAGAGTCCTTTATTGTGTATGCCTAACTCTCCTCTGGGTCCTCCTCTCCAATGACGTACAAGGACCCAGTGGCATTTCCCTGAATGCTTTCTCGTGTTCCCCTTAAGCATAGGAACACTACTATGGCTGTCAATCCCTTGCCTCCAAGGATCTTAGTGCCTTTAGCTGATGCTAGACTTTGTGAGATCAATAGTGTGTTGGACATTGCACAGAGCATGCAAAGTCCTATTATGATTGCTTCGGCCCTAATTAGTTTGGAGAATCTTGCAAATCATTGCTTCTCCCATCTTTTTGCTCTTACAATCTTACTGCCCCCTCTTCCGCAAATGTCCCTGAGCTTCAGGATGGGGGGAGATTAGGCTGGCCTAGTTCTATATGATTGATATAGAGTCTCTGAAGTTCTGGATTGTGGTTTGTTGATTTTCTTTTGCAGTTTTGCTGCTCCTGCAATGCCCTTCACTCCATCCTGATAGGCACTGTATGTCATCCCCTGGTCAGAGACAAAAAGCTGTTAAACTGGAGTCTTGTTATAATAGCACATTCAAGGGTAGATATAATAAAAGTAGGAAACTCAATGAGGGAGGGGTCAGTCACCTATTTGCAAAATGATTACTTTTTATCTGCCAGACTATATGCCCTCCTCTTCTGGTGAGATCATACCCCCTCAGTTGTACATGATCAGGAACGAACGTCTGTGAACTTAACCAGGTGTCACATTACTTACTTGCATTCCTTGATGGAGGCTTATTTTCTCTGCTGTAACATGGTCCCCTCTCTCCTTGTGTCTGGTGTGGCCCTTCAACCCCATCCCTCCTGTTCATAATCCTTGCTGTATTACATAGGTTTACCTTTGAGTGTCTCAATGTGGGCTGGGTGAGTTTTATACTAGGAGCCATGTATTAGTGAGTACATACGGTGCTTAATTTTCTGGGTTTGGGATACTTCACTTAATATAATTGTTTCTAATGACATCCATTTCCCAGCAAATTCCAGTAATTCATCATTTTTGATGGCTGAGTAGTACTCCATTGTACAGATGTACCACAGCTTCCTTATCCACTCGTCAACTATTGGACATTTGGGTTGATTCCCTGACTTCGCTATTGTAAACAGTGCTGCTATGAACATGGTCATGCTTGTGCTATCGAGGTGAACCTCTGCTGCATGGGGGGTTATTTCCAAAAGTGGGATAGCAGGGTCATATGGCATTTCAATCTTTAATTTCTTTAAGAATCTCCAGATGGCTCGCCAGAGTGGCTGTATGAGCCTACACTCCCACCAGCAATGTAGCAGAGATCCCCTCTCTCTACATCCTCTCCAGCATTTGTTGTTGTTTGTATTGTGGATTTTTGCCATCCTGACCGGGGTGAGATGATATCTCAGGGAAGTTTTGATTTGCATTTCCCTGATGGCGAAGGAAGTGGAGCACTTTTTAAGATATTTGTTAGACATTTTAATTTCATCCCTGGTAAAATTTCTTTTAAGTTCCAGGGCCCATTTTTTAATTGGGCCATTGTTTTCCTTGGAGTTTAGTTTTCTAAGTTCTTTATGCACTCTGGACAGTAGAGCTCTATCAGATATGTGGTTAGTGGAGATTTTCTCCCATTCTGTGGGTTGCCTTTGAGCTCGTGTTACAATCTCTTTATCTGAACAGAAGCTCTTTAATTTCACAAGATCCCAACTGTTGAGAGTTGGTAGCAGTGACGGTGCCATTGGGTGTCTGTTTAGGAACGTTGGCCTAGCCCAATCAGCTCGAGGGAGTTCCCTATCCTTTCAAATATGGTTTTTATAATCTCTGGCCTTATATCAAGGTCCTTGATCCATTTGGAATTAAGTCTTGTACATGGTGACAAGTATGGGTCCAGCTTTAATCTTCTGCATGTGGAGATCCAGTTTTGCCAGCACCATTTGTTGAAGATGCTGTTCTTTTTCCATTGGATTCTTTGGGCCCCTTTGTCAAAGATCAAATGGCTGTAGTTGTGTGGGCTTATATCTGGGTCTTCAACCCTTATCCATCGATCTGTGTGTCTATTGTGGAGCCAGTAGCAGGCTGTTCTTATAACTATGGATTTGTAGTATAGACTAAGGTTTGGTATGGTAATGCCTCCAGCAGTGTTTTTGTTATTCAGGATTGTCTTTGCTATCCTGGGTCTTTTGTGCCTCCATATGAATTTTGAGATTATTTGGTCAACTTCTTTAAAGAATTGCTTTGGGATTTTAATTGGAATAGCATTGAATTTGTATGTTGCCTTTGGTAGGATGGTCATTTTTACAATGTTGATTCTTCCAATCCAGGAACATGGGAGGTCTTTCCACCTTCTGATGTCTTCTGCAATTTCTTTCTTTAGGGTTTTAAAGTTTTCATTGTAAAGGTCTTTTACCTCCTTGGTTAGGTTTATACCAAGGTACTTCATTTTTTTAGGGGCTATAGTAAATGGTATGGTTTCTCTCAAGGCTTTTTCACTTCTTTCATTCTGGGCATATAGGGAGGCCTCTGATTTTTGCACATTTATTTTGTATCCTGCCACCCTGCTGAACTTCTCAATTAGTTCCAGGAGCTTCCTGGTGGAGTTTTTGGGATCCCTCAGGTATAAGATCATGTCATCTGCAAATAAGGACAGCTTGACTTCTTCCTTGCCGATTTGAATCCCTCTTATGTCCCTTTCTTGTCTTACGGCTTCAGCTAAGACTTCAAGTACAATATTGAATAGAAGTGGTGAGAGTGCACAGCCTTGCCTAGTTTCTGATCGAAGTGGGAATGCTTCCAATTGTTCCCCATTGAGCATAATGCTTGCTGTGGCCTTGTTGTATACAGCTTTTATTATATTGATAAAGGTTCCTTCCATTCCTACTGTCTCTAGCATTTGATCATAAAAAGCTGTTGGATCTTGTCAAAGGCTTTTTCTGCATCTATCAAGAGTGTCATGTGGTCTTGGACTTTGGTCTGGTTTACATGATGAATTACATTTATTGATTTGCGTATGTTGAACCAACCTTGTTTGCCAGGGATGAAGCCTACTTGGTCCCTGTGAATGATCTTTTTGATATGTTTTTGAATCTGATTTGCTAAGACTTTGTTGAGAATCTTTGCATCTGTGTTCATCAGAGAGATCGACCTATAGTTTTCTTTTTTAAGTGAATCTTTATTAGGTTTTGGGATTAAGATGATATTAGCTTCATAGAAGGAATTTGGTAGTGTTCCTTCCTTTGCTATTTGATGAAACAGTTTAAGGAGTATTGGTGTTATTAACTCCTTAAATGTCTGGTAGAACTCCGTACTGAATCCATCTGGTCCAGGACATTTTTTGGTGGGA
Organism: Typhlomys cinereus; assembly: GCA_023101885.1. Lineage (NCBI taxonomy): Eukaryota > Metazoa > Chordata > Mammalia > Rodentia > Platacanthomyidae > Typhlomys > Typhlomys cinereus. Next base: position 10,801,278 of record JALPQD010000014.1, read on the forward strand.
AGATTCGAGATTACTTCCTCAATTTCCTTATATGTTATAGGACTATTTAAATAATTCACAACTTCCTGATTCAATTTAGGTAGGTTGTGTTTACTTAGAAATTCATCCATCTCTTTTGTGTTGTCAAACTTCACAGAGTATAAGTTTTTGAAATATGATGCTATAATTCTCTGGATTTCTTGGGTATCAGTAGTGACAACTCCATGTTCATTTCTAATTTTGTTAATTTGGGTTTTCTCTCTCTTGCTTTTGGTAAATTTAGCTAGGGGTGTATCACTCTTATTGATTTTTTCAAAGAACCAGCTTTTTGACTGGTTGATTTTTTCTATCGTTTTCTTAGTCTCGATTTCAGATATTTCTCCCCTTATTTTGCTAATCTCCTCTCTTCTACTACTTTTGGGATCAGATTGCGCTAGTTTCTCTAAAGCTTTAAGCTGCATTGTTAAGTTGTTTATTTCTGATGTTTCCATTTTTTTGATGTAGGCATTAAGAGCTATGAACTTACCTCTTAGGACAGTTTTCATTGTGTCCCAGAGATTTTGGTAAGTTGTAATTTCGTTATCATTCACTTTCAGGAAATCTTGAATTTCCTTTTTAATTTCTTCCTGAATCCAGTTCTCATTCAGCATCATATTGTTAAGTTTCCAGGAGTTAGTGTATTTTCTCTTGTTTGATGTGTTGTGGATATCCAGCTTTAGGCTGTGGTGGTCTGATAGGGCACAGGTTAGAATTTCAACTGTTTTGTATATGTGTAGATTCGTTTTGTGGCCCAATATGTGATCTATTTTGGAGAAAGTTCCGTGTGCTGCTGAGAAAAATGTGTATTCTTTGTTACATGGGTGAAAAGTTCGATAGAGATCTGTAAGGTCCATTTCTTTCAGGATTTGATTAAGTTCCAAAGTGTCTCTGTTAAGCTTTTGACCTGTTGATCTATCCCATGTTGAGAGGGCGGTGTTGAAGTCCCCAAGAATTATCGTTTGGGGGTTGATTTTTTTCTTTAGACGCTGTAGGGTTTTCTGAATGAATGTGGAGGGGCCCGTATTGGGTGCATATATGTTCAGTATTGTGAAGTCTTCCTGGTGAATTGTACTTGTGACTAAAATGTAGTATCCATCTGTGTCTCTTATGATTTTCTTTGGTTTGAAGTCCACTTTGTCTGAAAGCATAATTGCTACCCCTGCTTTTTTCCTGGTTCCATTAGCTTGCAAGATTTTGGACCAGCCTTTCATTCTTAGGATGTGCCTATCTTTTGTGGTGAGATGAATTTCTGAAGGCAGCAGATTGTTGGATTGTGGTTTTTAATCCAAGTTTGTAATCTGTGTCTCTTAATCAGTGAGTTATTACCATTGACATTTAATGTTATAATGGATAAATTATTTTTAATTCTGGACATTTTTTATGTTTAGTAGATTTTGTAAGCATGTTGTTTGATATTTATGTTTTGGTGGTATTATATTTCCCTTCTGTCCTCCTGGATACGCTTGTTCTTTTCTTCAAGCCTGAGTATCATTTCTAGCATTTTTTGAAGGCCTGGTTTGGTAGACATGTATCCATTCAAGTTGTCTTTGTGCTGGAAAACTTTTTTTTCTCCCTCAATCATGACAGATAGTTTTGCCAGGTATATCAGTCTGGGTTGACATTTTTGCTCATTTAATACTTGAAGTGTGTCTCTCCAAGCTCTTCTTGCTTTTACTGTTTCCATTGAGTAGTCATTTGTTATTCTAATAGGTTTACCTTTAAAAGTGACTTGCTTTTTTTCTCTTGAAGCTCTCAGCACCTTTTCTTTGTCTTGAATGTGGAGTGTTTTGACTATTATTTGCTGTGGCGTTTTTCTATTTTGGTCATATCTGTTTGGAATGTGAAATGCCTCTTGTATTTCGATAGGCCTCTCATTCTTTAGTTGTGGGAAGTTTTCATTTATGATGAATTGAAATATTTCTCAGGTGTGGTATTTTGGGATTCTTGCTCTGGTATTCCATGAATGTGCATGTTAGGCTTCTTCAGGGTGTCCCATATCTCCTGAATGTTCCTCTCCAGTATCTTTTTGGCTTTAACAATCTCTTCCATTGAACTGGTTAATTCTCCCACTTTGTCTTCAAGATCTGAAATTCTATTTTCTGCCTCATTTGTTCTGCTGATAAGACTCTCTGTTGAGTTTTGGGTTGAAGATAACTTGTCTTTTAGTTCAATTTTAAACTCTGCCTGAGACTGTTTTAACTGCTCTATACCTATTTTTGTTTCTTGAACTGTTTTTCTCAACTTCTCCATGTGTCTGTTGTATTCCTGTTCAAAGTGGTTGATATGGTTGTTTAACTCTTCTTGGATTTCCTCTTTCATAGTATTAATCATGGTAATGATCATACTCTGAAAGTCGTTATATTGGGTCTGGCTGTCATAGCTATTTTCCATGGATTTGTTCTGGTCGGAATCCCTCATTATGGGATTGATTCTTTCAGTGGGAGATTGGTCTTCTTGGGTTTTGTTTCTTGTGGATCTGCACTTTGACTTGTACATTTTGTTTTGTTTTTTAGAACCTTTCAGTTTCTGTGTGTTTTTCATTGAATCAATGTACTTGGTATTGTTACACTTGCCAGTTTTTACTAGTGCTTGCCTTGGATTGGATATATTTGTGTATTGTTATTGTTATATCCTAAATGAGGCTACTAGGCTGTTAGTACGTCAGTTAAGTCAGGTTATGTAACCAGGGGGTGAATATTAGTTTGGTAGTGAACTTTTAGGATTTAATGTCTTGGTGAAATGTGGGGGTAAGTGGTTTACTCCCTGGAGTTGTATGTTTTTGGGGTGGCTGTATGAGAAAGTTGATCTACAGCATTGATACTTTAAAGGACCAGTAAGGTGAAAAGAAAAAGTTTACTTATCTTTGGGCTGGATGTGAAGAATCTCGCCCATGTGATATAATGATTGTAGTGGAGTCCAGATGTATGGCCTGTGTTCCCTTTGTTCCTTAGAATTTTGCTTGCGTTTCCTTTGGACTCTATTGAATTCTGAGTAGCAGTGTGTCTTCTGTGGACTACTGCGTATGTTGATGGCAGAATTCTTCACCTGCGACCTGGGGGGGGGGGGCGGAGGCGCGCGGGGGCAGGAGGGTGCGAGGGGCTGGGGTCGGGGCGGGCCCCGGGGGCTAAGCCGGCTGTCGCGCTGCCCGGTGCTGCTGGCCCGGCGGCTCTGAGGTGGGGGGCAGGGCTGGGCTGGGCTCTCTCGCTGGCTGGCTCACCTGGGAAGGTCAGCGTGGAGGGGGCGGGGCCCCGGGGGCAAAGCCAGCGGCCGGGGCGCGCGGTGTTGCCGGCCAGGAGGCTTCGGTGTGGGTGGGCCCAGAATGATTCTTGAAGGCACCCTTAGACCTCCACAGGTACACACAATGCCCTCTTATATACACACACAGACACGCACAAACACAGAAGAAAATGATAAATTGTGAAAAGCATTCATAATTTTATGGTATTTAATTATGAGCTGAAAATGCTGTAATGACAAATATTAAGATAAAACTGAAAGCTTGTAAAAAAAAAACTAAAAGCTTGTGTCTTACACTGTGAAGTCATACAAACTGAGATATGCATTGTAGAGGAAAAAGTTAAAGAAAATAAGAAACTTGATCTTCATCCCTAGAGAAGTTTAAAGTTTTCATATGGAAATCTCTTGTGTGTGGATAATTTCTGAAGAAGCCTCATACGATTGCTTTGTTATGTCATTTAAAATTCATAAAAGCATCAATATGAACTATAGCATGAAAATGGATGTGGTAAGACCAAGAAGATGAGAAAAGGGCTAATAATTTTATTTCTCATGACCTGATTCCCTCCCTTCAGTCCCAAGTATACACCTACTGAACCAAGCAAAGAAAAAAAGGAATATTGCTTTCTCAGTGTTCAGGGAAAATGAATTATTTGATATTCTCCTCACTTTTGAGATCTGTGTATATTTTTTGCTTACAGTTTGACCATTTGAGGGTTTTATTTGTCTATATTAGAAGAATATAAAATTACTGTGAGCTTATCCAAAGTCATATATCAGATTATTAAGTTTATATTTTTCATGATGTTTATAAAAACTAGATTCATGAGTATTTTGTATCTAAAGAAACTTAGATCATATTGTGTGGTATATGCGCTATTGTTTTGCAACAGATGAGTTTTGAGAAATCTCACTTTGATTTCCACTGGCCATTCCTTCATGAATTTCACATCTCACTGCCAACATATGAATGATTAGGATTATGGGATAAAGCCTTCCAGCTATGCATGGGAACACACTTGGCTGTTCACCTCACTTGACAGTCTATTGTGGAGGGGTAGTTACACAGAACAACTTCTCCCATGTGTCTGATGTTTGAAAAGGTTAACAAGCAGACTAAAAGAAGAAGTACTTCTGGGATTGTATTGCTAAGCCTCAGGGGTGGTACACTAGATGCCACCTTACTGAACAATGGTCATGACAGCACACTGTCAGAGAAAGAAAAGGATGACAATTATCTCTCTCATGGGTATGCACATGAATGCTTAAGCAAAACACCCTCATACTGTCCTAACATGGCCCCTAAGCATGTAAGATTCTCTCTTGGTAGGAAAAATCTACATAGAAGTTGAAATTTTTTCAATTTTTTTTGTAAGTAAGCTACACATTTGCATTTTTTCATAAGAATTCTAAAGCCCAATATATCCTTCCAATGCTAGTATATTAAATTCTGATATATAATGAAATCCATTCAGAGAGAGGACAAAAGAGAAAACTCTATGATCTACTATGATCTGTCCCATCTAAGGTGAACCAGAGGTTTTGATCTACATGTGAGGCATTGACTTCAGATGGGAGCTTATAGTGAGATGGGGGCAGAGATGTCTCATTGCCCAGAAGTTCATGGATCAGCCAGCTGGAGTACTCACTGTAGCACCATTCAGAGAGTTCTTCTCTGAAAACAGGTGGACAGACAGAAGTGACTTCCAAAAGTTGTCCATTGATCTCTGCATAGCATGTCATGTATACTTCATACTCTCACACACAAATCTCTCTCTGTGTCTCTCACACATACACACTAAATAATTTTTTAAAAATAAGATTTTCTATGGAAAGAAATTAAGGAATGGGAAAATACTTGTTGGGTATATACAGTCAATAGCATTTTCTAATGGAGGCTATTGTATATTTTGAGGCTGTACAATGGACAGAGTAATATAGGGTAGTAGGAGAGGAATTGATCTTGATGATGTAGGAGGTAGAGCCTATTGCCACAGAGGCAGAAAGGTTCATAGGTTTGAAGTTGAGATGTAGAAATGATATTTCCCCATTTCTTGACCAACAGGATATGAACAGAATAAATACTAAAGAAAGGAAAGGACTTGGTATATGAGATGGCTTGGTGGCTAAGGCACTTGCCCCATAAGCATGAGGATGGGAACTTTTCTAGAAACCAGCAGTCATGGGTGTTACCTCGCATGCAGCACACAGGAGGCAAAGAAAGAAGCTGGCTACAATGTCTAGTTCATTGATGGACTCTGGGTTCAATGGAAAGATCCTGCCTCAGTGCATGCAGGGGAGCACAATGGAAGAATACCAAGATCTTTGACCCAGTGCATTACTTTGCCTTTATTGAAATGCTCTGCATATTTCCTTATTTTTCTATTGGCCTATTTTTTCTGCCCTTTGTCTATTATGAAGCTATAAGAGCTAACACTGCCTTGTATAATTTATATCTTTTATTTCACTATTATATTTTAATGTGCAAAGCAATATTTGGCATAGCTTGAGCAATCAAAAGTCATTTATTTAATTATTGAAACAGTTGCAGACTTGGATATCATATGTATGAAATAATTAGCTAAGTTTTTAAAAATACACAAATGTATTGAAGCTAAAGTTCTCTTCCCACTCATCTGCTCAGACTCAGAATAATGTCTGTTTAACTTGATAGTGGACCTGTGTCATCTCTTCATTTCCACTCTGAATTATACAGCTTTTAGTGAACTCATGCCAATGGACTAGGGCCTCTAATCTTTCATTGAAACACAAAACTAAATCACCTTGCTTTTGTAGGATGATGGCTAACAAAGACAGCCATGTATTTTCAGACTGTTCCATTAGGTAATACCTCTGAGACACAGTGGCCCCTCTTTGTAACCCAGCTACACTGACATGTGCTGACATGGAGTGTAATGTGATAGACCCTTTGCTATATTTTCACATCTCGCCACTCCCAGACTTCCTTAAGAAGTCTGTTTATATCTTGGAGTAATTGGTAGCTGGGCTTGGATAACTCTCAGATGATTTGCATTTCTTCTACTTTCAAATATAAACAAACAAATTCTAGAAATATAGAAAAATATGTTTATCCATCTCAAAATCCCCATCCTACTTCTTTCATTTGAAACCAGAAAACTCTCAAGGCGCTTCCTTCTGCATTCAAATGTAATGCACTGCATAAGACCACTAGAGGTTGTCCCTTGCAAAGACTGTGGTACTTTGTATTCACAGTTTCAATAAAACCATTTTTAGGTTTACCTCTGTAGCAATCTTTATTCTATAGATAGAGACTTCTGGTCTTCATTGTTCAAATTAAGCAAGTATACCATAGAAGTTTGGGTTCCTTTGCTCTGAAGTTTGGTTCTTGGAATTCATCAGCAGAGCATTTGACTTGCAGATTCCTGAAGAAGTATGAATTTGAGAAAGTATTACTGAACCATCTAGGATATTAGATTGTATATAATTTTTTGACAATTGGAAATCCAAAGAGGGAATAAATGATTTTAGTCATAACTTAAATCATAATCATGTAATTTTCATACTTTCTGCTTAAATACATTGCAACGATTACTTGTTGTGGTAGGAGATATAGTCAGCTCATACATTCCACTGTCATTTTTCAGTTTTTTATTAATTGTTAGTGATTAAATTCAAAATTAATGAGATAAGACTAAGGTAAGACTTTTATATATAACATTTATAGTTATTGAAAATAGCTCCAACATTTTGGAGATTATTCTTTTTCTGAAGCATGGATTTTATTCCTTTGAAAAGGTAGGAAGAGAATAGGTATGCCATGTCACACACGTGTGCATGTTATGTTAGGCAGTTTTAATGGCATATGATTATGCAGTTACATTCTTAGTTCAGCTTAGCAGAAGAGCACACACTACTGCCAGGGGCTGAGGGAGCTGACCACAAACCATGTATTACCTAGAGAGGGACAATCCTCATTTGTCAGACCAGCATGTCTGTCTAAGAATACCAAAGAATAACAACTTCCTGAATTAGCTCCTCCCATCTTATCCACCTGCCCACAGAAAGTCCCATTCACCATGGGCAGAGCCTTCCCATCAATCAGACTATCTCCTGCAGGTTTGCTCAGGGTTTGACTACTAATTCTTCACATCTGGGTGCAGGAGAGCTCAGGCATTCAATTGCCATGTAGAGTTCTGTGTTTGGGCCATCACATAAGAAAACGTTTTTGAAGCTGCTTCTCTCCTTCAACCAAGTGGACTCCAGGGATCAAATCTGGGTCACCAGGTTTGTGTGCAGATACTGTTACCTGCTGAGCTTTCTTGCTGGGTATGGAAGATTTGTTTAGGAATTTCAGCAGTGGTATGTACAAGGATAATGGAAATAAGAACAAAGAGACATATGGTTCTACATCCAGGTGTGACACATGTGCAAAGCAAAGGAATCTGAAATGCTATTTGTTTTCATACAGCCTATATCACATGAGAGTGATTGAGAAGTTTGGAGCATACTGTATATAGCATACAGAGCCATTCTTGCTCAACAAGAATGAAGTTGAGAAAATACACTGAGATAGCTTCCTTCCCTGGCCATTTGGGATCTTTTCATGGAAGAACACCTATCTGACTGACGTGATTTATCCACTATATAGTTTGGACACTGAAGTGAGTCACTTACTCCTCTTGAAGGGATATGTACTAGTTCTCAATGATGGGAAAAAGTGGCAATGTCCTTTCTCAACTACAGTTTCATTAGACTTTTTTTTTAATTTTTTTATTATTATTATTTATTCAACTGTGTGCATATGCGTGTGTATGTGCGCACGTGTCTGTGTGTGTGTGTGTGTGTGTGTGTGTGTGTGTGTGTAGAACCACGGACAAATTCGCGAACCACCATGGACGCCTCCATCTCCTTCTGCCCCGGGATTCACAGGCTCCGCCCTACCAGGACCAGAAGCGCAGGCCGCCCCCGCTTCCGCCTGGCGTCTATACGTGGGATCTGGGATCCGAACTCAGGACCTTCCGCCTGCAAGGTGGAGGCTTAACCCCTGAGCCACCTCTCCAGCCCCCAGTTTCATTAGACTTTTAAAGAGAAGCAGGAAATCATTTTGTCTCTTTGGTACTCATCATGCCTATGGCTGATAGCAGATTTGCTCTTGAGCTGTGAAGAAAGATACACAGATTGCAAAGCATGACCAGGTCGGTGTATTGTGCACATTCATGAGACTCAGGAAAGGCTGTTTGAGCTGTGAACTCCAGTTATACATTATAAGATGCTGGCAGGAGCTGCTGGTGAGAAGTGGTAGGAAACGTGATTGCTTAACACTATGTTTACATCCACGTGTTAGTGTGTGATTACACTTGGAAATCATTAATGTTGAGGAATACAAGAAAAAAATTAAATAATTTTAGAGTCTTGGTTCTAATTCCTAGTGCTGTAAAAAAAAAAAAAAAAAGAAAGAAAGAAAGAAAAAAAAAACAAAAAACCTTCATTTCCTTGCTAAGCAGTAGAGGACGGGAAATATCAGAGAATTTATCCACGGCTCTCAGGGGCGTAGTGACTAAGCCATTCCTCAGTCTCTTGACATTAGGAGCTAGACTATCTCTCCTGAACTATCCTAAAGGTCGAACAACTACATAATGAAAAACAGTAGTAGGGAATTAAGAACACGAAGCCAGAACTGATTCTTCATTGCTTCTTAAGCATTTTTTAAAATTTTTCCCTGAATAAACTTTCTTTTACAAGATTCAAAGATTGCATTTCTTTATACTTATTATTTCATTGTATTTTGTATTATCTGTGGGTAAGTGTGTATGTATGTTGCAAGCATGTGTGTACATGTATGTATTTTTTGAGTAAAATAAATGATTACTTATTTAAAGTTCAGAGAGAGTCTGAACTTTTTCTTTTGATTAGAACAGCCAGCCCACAAGCCCTTAGGACATGATTATTCCCTCACCCCCTCCACAGTACAGAGGTTATGGGCTTACACTTTCAAGTCTAACTTTTACATGAATTCCACACTCAGGTCTCCGTGCCTGTGCAGCAAGCAATTCACAGGCCCAATCAACTCCCCAACCCTCCAAGTATTATTTCCTATGCAAAACAAACCTAGTGCACTAAACAGAATAGATTCAGGTCATCTTAAGTTGAAGAGAATGATAGCAGACTATCCTGCTATCACACCTGAACTCTGAATGAAAGTTTAAAATAATTCTTTCTCACAAACATGTGTCCACAAGCTGCCCTTGAATTTCGCCTCAAATTTTAAAGAGCACTTGAATAAAAAAATGTATTGATGACAGTCTTGTGTTTTCCTCCTGACTTTCCTTCTAAACAGTTACTAAAGATACTATTTTAAGCCATTTCAGGAAACTTCCCACTAGTTTGTACATGATTTGTATTCAGTTGTAAAACACAATAGCAAAAAAAAAGCATTCATTCTGGCATGGACTATCTGTTTTTCTGCCAGAAAGCCTGAAATGCTATTTATCATGTGAGAATAGGAAAGCATTGCAGGAGCAGCAAGGGCAAAGAGAAAGAGATTAGGTGTCTCTGTGCTGACTGAGGAAAGTGAGTGCACTTTTCTCCCAGAGAGAAAGCTCCACTTTACCTGCATCCTGCTTCCCATCCTATACCACACTTCAAGTTTGCACTTATGACAGCATCCTTTTCAGGTGCTTTTGTGTGGGACACTGGCCTCCCTTGTCTTAAAGATTAGTGTTAGCTTGTGTCTTCACCATATTTCCAACATACAGTCTAAAAAGTTTTTTTTTCAATGAGACCAAGTGAGTATAACCCAAAATTAGCATTGTAATTGTCCAATGGTGTAAACTTATGTCTCTGAAAATGGTGGAAAATGAATTGATGCTTTTCTGTGTAGATTCATAAAACAGGACCAGAATTTGTGTCAAGGAGTATTACCTTGGACAATGACATTCATTTGAAAGACAAATAATTTTTATCTCAGTGGTTATCTTTGTGGGCTACAGTTTGAAACATCTTAAGATCTTATCTTCAGTGATAAGGATGGAACTTTACAAATTTGGGATATATTCAGCTTTTTTTAAATATTTTTTTTTATTTATTCAATTGTGCGTGTATGCGTGTGTATATGTGTGTGTGTGTGTGTGTGTGTGTAGAACCACAGACGAATTCGAGAACCAGCATGGACGCCTCCACCTCCTTGTTTACTCTGCCCTGGGATTCACAGGCTCCTCCCTATCAGGACCGGAAACGCAGACTGCCCCGCTTCTGCCCGGCATCTATACGTGGGGTCTAGGATCCGAACTCGGGACCTTCCGCCTGCAAGGCAGAGGCTTAACCCCTAAGCCATCTCTCCATCCCCCATATTCAGCTTTTTGATTCTTTGTATGAATTGCAAGTCTTTTGGCCTTAGAATTTTCTTCAAAAATAGTCTGTTGCATGCTATATGTGCTATAAATTAATAAATTTCACTTCTTTTGTGATTATTTATGCATTTCATTCGACATGACAGAGATGATCTTTCCAATATGATTGTTTTGAAAAAAATCATAAATTAGTGTAATTGGTGAGATACAAGGCAGGTTAAAAAGGATATCTGTACACACATTGCAAGTCCAACATGTTCAGTCATGACCAGGAAGACGGCCTCTTAGCTTGAATGAACAGAACATGTTCAGTCTGTGATGTTCCTTCACGTTCGCTGAACTCTATAATCATTAGTTTCTAAATCAGCAGTTCCTAAACCTAATTGATAGCAAGTATTCTCTAATTAGAAACTTTACTGACTACAACTTGATGAACCTTGTCTCTGTGGGAAAGACAGGAATTAGCATTTCAAAATGCTTCAGAGATTCCATGCAGCCAAGCTAAGCTTTAATTTGTGAATTTGCAAATTTGAATACCTCTAGTGACCAGAATTTCATCACTTGCCTAAGCAACCCAAAGAATTTTGAATAGGCTTGACGATATCAAAGAGTCTAACAGTAAAGTAAGTACACCCACATATTTTCTCTGCCAATATCGTGTAGTTTCTAGTACTTGTTGCTACAGAAAATGAATCTGATTCAGAGTATATACAGAAGGTTTTCAGTTTTTGCAAACAATCTCAGGTTCTGACATTTCAGCCTCTTCTCTAAAATATTTCTGTACTCCATTTTTTCTTGATATGATTTGCCTTCAGCTCACCTGTGAAGCTGTTCAGGAAAAATGCTTAGACCAGTACACATTCCAAAGCATGTGATTACGGTACCTGACAAGTTTCTTTTACTTAGAAGTTATTCATATGTTATTCATGTTGATATAAATTTATAACCAAAGCAATTTGGGGAAAAGGGGGTATTATCCTAATAAAGTATAACAAAGAACTGTAAGCAAGGATAATACCCCCTTTTTTCCCTAAATTGATTTGGTTATATATTTATACCAACATGAAGAGACATATGATTACTATTGTAAGCACAACAGACAGGAGAATTCATACCAACATCAGACATTGACAGAGGGATGTGCTTCTTCCTTGTAGGTACTTGCATGCCTGTATGCAGAAGTACTAAGCCAACTCTCTCCATCTTTCCCATATACCCATGAAACAGTCCCACACACTGTAAGCTGAGCACAGCAACTAGAGGGTTTCCCATAAGCTTGCTCAGGGGTTACTTTAACTACTTATCCCTCATGGATGTTCCCAAAGGCTTGACTTTCAATTGTCAGGTTGGCATCTATCGCCATAGAGGATCTTATGTTTTTGACATGTCTTCATGTTGCTTACTTGAAATTTCTTCCAATTCTGAAATGTAGGTCCTCACATTTCCATTTGATGTAGGATCACACAAATGAAAATCAGTCTGAAATCAAATTGTATAAGAAGTTTATTTTCCCTTCCTCTGCTGTTAGATGTCTGATCACATGTCTAGAGTTAATATTTGGTATCATCATGACCAAAATACCTCCCCATAATGACGTGAAGTGAGGAGGCATTTATTTTGGTTCATAATTTTAGTGTTCGGTTTATGGTGGTAGAGAGAACACAGATTACATTGTGCTGTGTTGAGAAGCAGAGGAATTGGATGCTGACCCTAAGATGACACTCCTTCTTGTGCCAGCAAAAGCTCTATAGGGTGGTAAAATGCCAATGTCTGTCTTCTTCAGCTAATCTTCTCCAGGAAGGTCTTCACAGACTATCTATCCAGAATGAGAAATGTGTACTACCATTCTTTCAGATGCTTTGAAATCAGTTAGATTAACCAGTAAAATTGACCATGACAATACATTAACTGTTGTAGCAATCCATCTCTAGTCAGCTCATATTCTTTCCACCAACTGTCAGAGGAAACCCTGGGATTTTACTCTAAGATGCATCCATGCATCCTTAACAAAGGAGTTGGGAATTTTCATTAGGTACACATTCAAAATGCTTATGAAATACAGTTAAATTAATATTTGAAGATTTAATTTTTGGTTCCATATTATTCTGACCTCATTACTTTTGGATTGATTTTATCCATTATTGCTCTTGACCCCCTAACTGCATGGCTCCAAAGACACTTACATCCCAGTCTTCTAAAGAGGCAGAAAGTACCACAGCAGGAAGCATTAAGAATATGTGAGGAATAATGGCTTCAACAAATGTGATCTAATTGCTGTGCTTGCTTTAAAGATACTTAATGTCTCCAATTGCAGTAGCAAAGGTTTGATCTGTCATCTTCTACCCTAAAAATACTTTTATACTCCTCATTGTCATTTTGAATAGGAATTTGCAACTACTTCAGATGTAAAAAGGATTTCCATGTGAAAGAGAGGCTTGTTCCTAAAACTATATTGCTTTAAAACTTCAAAAAATTTGTAAGTATTTAATGTAAAATATTGAAAACTTATGCTTTTGTCTACCTGGGCCGTGAAAAGCACTCGTGAGATGTTCCGGAGGATGTAGTCCTTCAGTTAATATGTTAATGTGTGAAAGAGATAGTGGCAAGTGAGGATGCTCTTGGAGATATAAGCCTACAAAACGCAGCCTCTGAACTACACAGTCATTTGTTTTTATACCATATTCATGACAAAAAAACTTTAAGAAAAGCAATATAGCCCATGTTTGCTGTTAGAAATTGATCCATGGCCATCTTTGTCTAATCAGCTGTAACTTCTTGGAGAGATCATTGAGATTCGATCTGTTGATTGTTGACATTCAGTCAGAGACAGAAAGTGAGGAGATGGTTACAGTGTCCTCGCCTATGACTCTGATTACTCTCTGGAGCGTCTCTCAGTCTCCTGCGCAATTCTTCCCTGATTGCACATGTTCCTGTCCTCAAACCCTTGAGGTGTCAGGAGTGGCTAGAGTTTATATGCTGGGGAAGGCCCCCTGAAATCAGAGGGAAGCCAGGGATGAAACTTTCCAGTGACTGATTTGGGAGTCATCCACGCTCTGCAGATAACTCATGTTCCTGTGAGCTACCCCGATAATCAGACATGTTTGCTAAGGTAAATTTTAGTATTAATCATTACTTTGGTAATGATTAAAACCCTATCTTGGGTAAACATGTATGTGGGATCGCCCCAGGAAAAGTTTCCAAATAAGTGAAGTTTTATTGCAATCATATTTATGGTCAAATGATCAAAACCCAAACTTGTTTGCTCATGTGATAAACAAAGCCACTAGCTTGAAATCACCCCTAAGATGATTGGCTGAAGTTCAGTTCATTTGGATATTTACCCATTTTCCACCTGAGTAACCATTTACTCAGGAATACAGAAAAGAACTCATTACAAGAAAAGACATAGATCGTTATATTTGAGACAGCTTTTCCTTTCTCATATGAAGGTACATGTGTTAGGGAAGTCTGTTACCAAACTTTTTTCCTGAGATTTTTTTTCTTGACACAGTCACAGTCCCTCTCAGAGGGAGCATACAGGATATCAATGTAGGGATGATCAGTATGTGCAGGATGGTCAGAGTACTAAGGTTACAGTACCAGCTGTTGTGCTGTGGGAACTTGCTAATTGGTTTTAGATAAATTATTTACTCTTCATCTCCACCATAGTCCTTTTGTGAATTTCTTTAATCTTCAGCATTGTACATGCCTGCACATATATGGAATACCTTTAAAGAGAAGGGACAGTATAAATGATTTATATTATTGATTCATGTGGTTAGTAGAAAAGACTTGACTTTACAAAGAAAAGGAAGCTTTGCCTTTACAGTTCTATCATGACATGAAGCTGCCACTCAGCTAGCTCTCAAGATATGCTTTTGAAGTATAAGATGATATTATACACTAGAACTTGTTCATATTTATACATATATTTGCATATTAAATCACCCTAAACCAGTGAGAATATAATTTTTCTCAGCCACCTGTAAGGTGTTAGGAATACAACGTAGAACATAATATTTTACATTTTTGTGGTGTACTGCAGAAAAGTAAGAAATAGAAAAGAAAATCATCATGAGTGGCATGTACCGGACATTAAATTTTGGAGAGATGAGGCCCATGTAGAAGAGTTAGAAAGTAAAGTGAAGGGATCTGTGCAGAGGAACTTCATTGTAGATAACATCACAGGGATGTTCCACGTGATGGCGGCATCTTGGTGATGGTCTCTCTACAGGATAAAAGCTTCAAGCAGAGATTACAGAGGCAGAGGTCCCAGGTAGATCTGACAGTAATTGCAAAGGTGGTTGAGAAATAGCAAATAAGCCAACCAGCATAGATGGAAGTGATCGAGTCAGGAAAAGGAAGCTAGGAAAGAGATATAACGGGAAGTTGTGCTGTATTGAGCTTTGCCAATCATAACAGGATCTCTACTGAATGAATTACTGTTTAATGGTAACTTCTGAGTGCTGTTCTGAGGAAAAGACTGGATGCGGGGGCAGGAGCTATAGATCTGATAGAAAGTTCCTGAGTGATATTCCACATCAGATTTTCTCTTCTTTGTTTCTACTGTTCTATATAGTGGCTGTCTACTATTTGCTTGTTTATACTTTTAAAACTATGACATAATTGTTGATACATACAAAAATTTTCAGTTGGTGTTCCAGATAAAAGTGCTGTGGTTTTAGTGTTTAAATACATGCTATGTTAGAATCATGTACTCTTTGTTCCACATTCATAGACCCAGAAAGATCCACTGCAATAAAAAGTCTTATTAGCATCCTCTTTGTGTTAGATACAGTTCATATTACTTGGAACACATCAGTGGACAAAAGATATCAATTATGTATACCTAAACAAAATTACATTTTAGAAAATAGAGAAATGATTAAATATAGATAAAATAAGTAATGAGAAGAATTTTTGATGCTCATGAATGTAATGAACTTAAAATATACTGAGAGATCAAACTAATATGATAAGAAAAGCCTTGAGATTAAAAGGATGTTATGGTTACATTTTGTTTGGAAATGATTTTAACCAGACCTTTAAGAAGAACTTGGAAGTTTTATGAAAAAATTAAAGAAGCAGGGAGAAACTCATGTTAGACAACAGGGCTTTAAAACCCTAGAAGTAGAAACATTCTTGTCCTGATCAAAGTATGTCCAATACAAAGCAATCAGTGAGAAGAAGTTGGACAGGATTCATTAGATAAGGCACAACCAGATTATGAGGTTGCTTTTAGGGCATTGGAATGACATGGGATTTTTCTTTGTACTAAAGTCAAAGAAAAAACACAATTTGACTCTAAGTACAGTTCTTTGGCTTACTCATTGTGCTCCAAAACTAGAACACAGGGGAAGCCAGGTCAGATTCTCCAATGTAGGTCAGACGCATAAAGGATTAGACAACGTTGGTAGGTAGAGGAAAGTATGTTTATAAGTAACCACCATCTAGTCATGCTTTGAAGCTGTCAGGTTATATGTGGGCTCCAAGATAAAGAAAATGACCATTATGATAATAAGGTTTGATGATATAAGAAACTTTCGAGTGACAAGATAACACTTTCTTAAGCTAAGGAAGATTATAGCAGGAAAGATGCCTATAAGGTATGAGAATCTTTGTTTGGACATGTCAGGTTTAGACATTTAAATGGAGATATTGTCAAGATAGTTCAGGTATGTATCTTGGCATAGGAATGAGGATAAAAATTAGGTATCAGTAGCAATACAGCTTATAGTGTTATGTAGAACTGTGAGACAACATGAAGTCTCCAAAAGAGTATTTCAAGATAGGGCAAGAAGGCTAATGGCAGAGCCACACATAATTAGATAGGAAGAAATTTGAGAAAAAAGGAAAGCAGAAACAAAAATTATATAAAGGAAATCTGAATTTAATCTTTGGATTTGGGATATTTTCCTACTATATTTATACAGATTTGTTATGCAAAGCATATGAGCTCATTTCAGATTCATGAATTATTTACTCTTATTGTCTTTCCCCTTTTGTGTATACTCAAGATAGATTTGTTAAAAGTGACAAGATTTCCCTGTACGCAATGAGTTTCACCTCATTGTATTCTAATCATGATGCTCCACCACAGCTCATAGGGACATTAGAGTGAGGTTTGTGGTGAAGGAGGATTTGCAGGAGATAGAAATAGGATCACAGTGGTAATGCAGACTGTCTTATCTCTGTCTGCATCAGCAGCACAACCAAAAGATCTGTTTTCAGGCATTTGCTTTGGAGAGCTAAACTCAGAATTTGCTAAAATTGAAAATATTACCTGCTAACGGTCTACATTTACTTTCATAACCCAATATTGACCTGCACAATATTATACTTTATTGGAGTCATTCAATATAATGTTAGATTTCTGTTTTACTAATATAATTATAATCTTTCCATATCAACATATTTTTCTTCAACTACACAGGATTCCACAGTAATTATGTTTTGGTGTACTCTGCCTGCATTTCAGCAAGAGTAACAAATGGACACCAGATAAAGTTGTCCCACTATTATCATTGCTATAATCGCTTCATGGAAAAACTAGCTGAGAATAATTAAAAGTAATTTGCAACTTCATTGCCCTTTTATTGGCCATTGACTTTGTAAACAGAAGCTAGCTATGGGCCAAGTGGCACATGTTTCAAGTTGCTTCACAGTTTTTAGAAAATAAAACATTTTAGTTTCTGCAATAGTTATTAAGGCTAACTGAATGGGTCTCATGGAAGACAGATGGCAAATCTAAATATCACTGTTTTTCTCCTCACATTTTAAACTTCCTAATCATGTAAAACTCCTCTCCCATTAGCCATGTGTATACCATTTTGCCATTGCCAAAACAAAGGATGTCTTATTTGATAATGATGAGAATTTATCTAAATTGTGAGAGATTTAAGTAAATAGATTGTTCTGGAATCTACTGTCAGCAGGTGTTACTCAGTTTTAATTAATTCTACTAAAGTGAAGCTCATTGTCACATGTCCTCCGGATGGACTTAGCTCATATTAGTTACTTCCATGAAGCAAGTTCACTGGTGGAGGTACTTGTAGCTTAGCTCTGAATCAAGTTCTTCTGTGTTTTATTATTATTTTTTTTCACTCGGAAGTCCCGGGTCTGAAACCAAAAGTTTTACTGAATGTTCAATGAGCTTCTCAGAACCTTGGAGGTCGACATATAAACCAGCTGTTTGTGCTAAATCAAAATAGTTTCTTCTGCTTTTCAGAAAAGAGTTCTGAGAAAAAAATGACTACTTGAGAGTAGCAATTGGGAGACCTAGGATCGATTGGAAGCACATATCTTGTGTAGTGACACTGAAAGGTTTTACCTTCTGCAGAACAAGCAAGTCAGAACTTTTAAGTTCAGAGAAGCCTTAGAGCTTGTGTCCTTCAGTCAATCTGAGTCGATTCTAGAGAAACTCAGTTCTTACCTGTTGCTTTCTGTTGCTTGGAGAAGGTCTGAGCTTCCACCAGGGTGGGAGCACATGAAGCCTTGACATTTCATAATTGGGCCTTAGACACTGAAGTTTTCTTCTCCTTATAGCACATGGTCCACCCTTGATGATGAGATTTTGAACCAATCTGTGGAAGTAGAGCTTGTAAACAACTTTAAGTCTGCTTCACCTAATACCCAACTGAAAGTATGACATTAAGAAAGGGTTTTGAAAGTACATGACTGATATTTGAAAACTGACTGAAAGTTCTCATTTAGGTTTACCTTGAAAAACTCTGGGACTCAGAGCAACAGTCTGTGTCAATGTATGTCATCTAGGTGGGTGCCACTCACCAATGCCTGAGGGGCACTTCTCTAGGACAATGTGGGTCAACTTTCAAAAGTGTGCCTAACTGATAAGTTTAGCAAAAGTGTGGTCAGTATCTTCACTTTTAACACTTAAAGCAAACATTTCAAGCTGATATGATGTCTCTTCTATATCAAAGTGTCATGAAAAAAAGGTTTCATATACTATGCATATGAGTTTATATACAAAGTCATTTTATACTTTGAATTAAACTTTACAATGAAGTTTTGGTTGAGAAACTAGAAAAGAAATATGTTCTCCATGTGGTGCCAGTATATTCTTTCATACATTCTTGCCTATAGTGAGTTAAAATAGTAACTTATAGTTACCCAATGTGGGCTGGACTAGAGAAGTGGCTCAGTGTTTAAATCTTTGCCTCCCAAGCAGAATGTCCTGAGTTCAGATCCGAAATCCCATGTAAAACTGCTAAGCGGAAAAGGTGTTGGCCTGTACTTCTGTCCCTGTAAGACAAAGCCTGGAAAATTCCAGATCAAAGAACTAAGGAGGTAAAAACAATCCAGGATGATTCCTGAAGTTACCCTTGAGTCTGCAGGGGCACATATAGTACCCTTTTCTATATTTTTATATACAAACACACACACACTAACACACATTCAGAAAAAAAATTGCACAATGCGTGTAGTAGACTTTGAACTAGGAAGAATTTTATTAGGAAAAAAATCATCTTACCCAGTTGACTGCTAAATATATAAAGATAAGTATTTACACATGTGTGTAGGCCTACTATGTATATGCATGGATATACGTACCTATGAATACAAATAGATGCAAATGAATATATGAATATACACCTATGTGTAAATGTTGATGTTACTTTCAGATAAATAATTTGTATTTCAAGTTTGTTAGTTTACATTTTTTATAGACAAACCCTTTTAAAATCACAAATTGTTCAGTAACTGATTCACTGGCATTGTTGGATAAATTAGGGTACTGGAAGTTCTATGAATATACTACAATTGATAAAGGAGGAGTAGTGAGTTATTTTGTGCATTGGCCAGGGAGCAAGTGGCCGTTACCATAAGCTTAAAGAAATTTCCAAGGGAAACACAATTTACATTTCAGTTCTCTTTTTTTCTATACAGAAGAAGGACCTGATTTTAAAACATCACCAAGAAACCCTGCCATTTCAAATGATTTACGTTCTAGCTTTCCACAGGACTTCAAACTGGTTTCCTTTAATTTCCCTGTGTGGATTTCATATTTGGAAAAAGTCACTGATACACATTTGTTTCACTTAGAGATTGAAATAAACCTAGTTGATTTTGCTACACTACTACAGAAGGCACTCTGTCATGACTAAACTATTTTTAGAAAGCCAAGTTTTTTTTTTAAATTTTAGTTATGATATTTTAAGGTTCTATTTCAGGCCTGTGATTATTTAATGCTAAAAATGAAATTATAGCTTCAAAGCAGACCTTGCAAACTTATCAAAATAGGAATTTTATTGTTGAAACTATGGCAGAACATTTAGAAGTTTTGAGGGAACAAAGTTTGGTCTGTCATGTTTGCTCTTGCAGAACGAGTGTCACTTCATAGCACAGACTGGGCTCAAACTTATAATCTTCCTGCTTCAACCTCCCCAGAGCTGGGATAAAGATGTTGAGATTAAAGTTTTTCAAAGAGGATTCAGAAAGATACCATGGGAAAGAACAAAATAAAGTTTATAGATTTGTTTAATAAACAGTGTGCCAACAATTTGGGGATGTATACTCTACATTCTCTTTCTTTTCAAATTCTATACAATTTTCATTCATTTGAGATTTCAAGAGATATTGTATTTTGACATGGAGAATTTTCTGTTGATTCACCAAGTATATTTAGTCTGCCAATTTTTATTGAATAAATCATTTTTAAACATGGTTCTGCTTTATTGCCTTAGAAGGTGAAATTCACTAAACACATTTGGGTATCAGCCCAGTGGTTGATGTGTTTATAGAGTGTTTCAGGATAACACTGCATGCACAAACAGAAGATAAAAAGTTCCATCACAGCCCAGCAATGTTGCACAGATGTATCTTTCCTTTAGAGTAGTCCAGGGAGAGAAAAATAGTGGAGGAAATCTTAACTTTTATGTAAAAATATGAACTATTATTCTACTAACTGCTTATTTGAAACCTTCTAGTATAGCAGTTATTAAATGTTTACCTTTTGTTATGAACCAGCTGTTATTTGGAGCATGGGTGAATAGCGCATAGAAATAGCCCTAACATAAAAGATATGAATCATCAGAGAGTTGATCATATGTCAGTAGTGCATAGCTTTTCAAAGTAATGTGTTTAGTAATTGTCATATGGGTGAGTAAGTCAGTAAATTATAGGAAAGTTCAGGAAGTAGGAGAAGGAAGTAAAATTCACCATTCACCATTATGTTGTTGACAAATCTGGACTTGAACTTGAATTTGAAAGGTATATTAGCAGATGAGGCATCTGTGGGAAAGTGGGAAGAATGGAGTAGTAAAGTTCTCGGAACGAGAAATGGGTTAAGTAAAAATGGAGAACAACTGTTTTTATTTAACAGAAGATACTAGGATTGGTTTAGCTGAATTAGGAAATATTTAGCGGCATTACTGGGGAAAACAGATTTATTGGCCATATACAGTTAGACAGCATTGTAGAGTTTTAAGGCCAAAGAATTTGAAGACTGGGGAGATGCTCTGGAGTAAGTGCTTGCTATGCAAGCAAAAGGAGAAAATCCTAGATATCCAGATACCAGGTAAAATATCAGGTGGGTTGGCAGCCTGCCTGTTATGCAGCCTCAGAAGCCAGAGACTGAGAATCCCCAAATAATGCTGGATAACAAGACAATAGGTAAGCTTTGAGTTTAATTAGAGACCCTGTCTCAAAAAGAAAACAAGATGAAAGAACAAGCAGAGAGTGATTGATTCTTGCATCTCTATCCACACACACATGTATATGCATGTTCGTGTGTACAACACATGCACCCATACAACATGAAGACACTGACATACACTCAACCTCCCACATACATGTAAATATTTAAAATAGAAAAATAAACTTGGAAAACCCCTTCACAGGTTTCTAAAAGTAAAAAAAAATCAAGCAAAAAAACCACTTCCATGTAGTAGGAGAAATCATGCTAGTGAGTCTGTATATTCAATAATGTATGAGAATTAACAAATATCTATTTTTAATTTAAATAAAAATTTCCTGTTAAAGACGGTGATTGTGCATGGGTATTCAATCATGTGTGTTTACCTGTGTAAGATATAGAGTAATTATTAATCACTCTAAAAGGCTGAAGCAACTGACCTAATTAGGCATGGATTAAGAAAATTAAGAAAAGAATGGTTAAGGTGAGCTTTGTCTTACTTAGCACCGGAGACATCATTGTCTTCTGTACTAACCAGCAGTGATGTAACCTATCAATGTGATTGACAGTGACAGACTGCTTATTAAAAGAAGTGATTGCACCCCTGGGCATATTGGTGACTGGCTCAGAGCTTCTTCAGGAACTGAACTCCTCCCCATCAGCTGTCTTCTGACAACACTGTAGATTATTACCAGATGGCATTTAAGGCCATTCATCTCAATTCTCTTCACTTAATAAATAAGTTATGACTGCTTAGATATGCCGCAAGCAAAATATATCCTGCCTCTCAATAATGTTGCCATTCTGATGGTGTGGTGATTCTCTGAGTATACTGAGTCCATGGGTTCAAGCACATGGCTATGGTGATAAGACTCAGGTGTTGCATATTGTTTGAACATTGGAAAGACAATAGACAAACAAGAGACTTTGCTGAAGACAGTCTGACTCATGAAAGACCCAGTACCAGTCTCAAACTTCAATCTAAGCCTGGTACAACCAATTGAAGATTCCTTTAGGTAAACTACTGTTCACTTTCACCCATGACAGGTTAATGTACTGACTATAAGCCTCGGATGGGCATCCTCTAGCTTGAAATAACAGTGACATAGCACCAGCACTATGCTCAGGATTTCTTAGGTCTCTTGTAACTTCAAATCCTTTACTTTTCTAAAATATAACCAAACAATATGCTTGCTGATTTTGGGGCTGCTGGCCTGGAGAGAAAGAAGTAGTGAACTTGAAGTTGAACTTGAAAGTCATTCTCAACAGATGAGGTATAAATAGGGTGTCAAAATTTGGGAAGATATACTCACCTTTTTTTTCTTTCTTATCAAATATTGTATATTTTCGTTCATCGGAGGTTTCAGGAGATACTGTATTTTGGCATGGAGAGCAATAAACATAAATCATTCATCTCATCCAGGGACAAAGCATAGAAAAATAGAGACATGTAAATATATGATATTTTTACTCATTTTTAACTTTGTAAATTGTTTTTAATCCAAATTGGTAATTTCTGTTGGTCACTATTCATTCCCTTGTTTGTCCAGCATGGTGTCCCCTTGAATTAATCTTAGATCCTAATCACATACCATTGGATCTTTAGAAACATTCAAATTCTGCTTGTATTTGGCTATAAACTCATGTCCACACAGCTGCCAACTTGATAATTGAAGACTCACACAAGCACTGAGCAAACACACAGGAGACCATTTAATAGAAGGGCTGGGCCCATCCCATGATGGGTGGGATTAGTCCCGGGGCAGGTAAATAACTAGAAGAATCTTTATAGGACTTTGTAACTCTTGGGCATATTTGGACAGACATTTGTCTTGCAAGAGACATTTGCCCCTTTCTCACCGGTCCTCTGGATATAGTGTGATCAGTTCCTTTAGCATCTGGTGTTGGTATGAGATCTCTGTCAAGCTGGAGTAAAACCTTTGACCATACAAGTACGCTCCAAAATGAAATCCCTTGTTTCTATAAACCGTTTGGTCATAAACTTATCGGCTACATTCAGAGTAACTTTGACAACTCATGATGTCAATCATGCAAATCAGGATTTATCTAACTGTAAAATTAGTATCGAGAGTATTTCATAGGTCTGTTGTCTGACTTTTTCATATCCAAACACTGATACACTCACATTACGCTTTTCTCAATGATACCACTTATAGAATTATGGTAAACATAGGAGTCGTTTTTTGATGGTTCTGTTGTGCAAAGTGTATTAATTCTACAATAGTAGTGAAAGTACTTTATATAAAAACTATATTGATCATTTGAGTAAAACCTCTGACCTTGTAGTTCCTGAAAGAAAATGACCAAGAACTTGGCCTACCACCAGTAAAACAATAAAAGCTATAGAAGTAAATACTATTATTATTCAAACCATGTAGGTTATTCATATGTTTATTCAAAAGTACTTGTTCGACATCTGCTATGTGCAAACACTCTGCCAGGTGTTGCAGCGACAGGCTGGATCTATGGGATTCATATTCTCAAGGGAAAGACATTGTAAACAGGAAAACTGATGCGCAAACTGGATGATCTTGGACTGACTAGCCTTTGTGAAGGAGAACAGTGGGAAAGCAAGAACCAGTGGTTTGGGTGTGTGCAAACTAAAGATGTAGGATGATCTGTGGAGTTCCCTGGGAAGAAGTGACTTTGAAGTAAGACTCGAATAATGAGAGGCAGTCATCTATCTTTCTCTAAGATTGCTAAAGGCGACATTAAAAGTTGAAGTTGTGACCAAGAAGAACTTTCTGAGGGAGAAGGAATAAGAATCTGCCAATTTCTTGAGCCAGAAACATTTTGGAGCTTGTTGGTCATGGAATTACGTCTGATTTTATTCCAAGTGCATTGTAGTCCCAAGAGGAGGTGACACGATGTACTTTATAATGTTGTGACTATCTGGAGATGGATTAGAAAAAAATATTAAAGTGGATTTAGAGTGTGTTGTGATTCTAAGACATACTGAGGTTGAAGAACATGGTACATCATTCCAGTAGTTCCCCCAAGAAACTTCTGAAACAATCATCTCTATACATATCTTGTTAAAGGCATGGAATCCACATAGAGAAAAAAGAAAAATTGATATTTAGTTGAGTATGTATCCTACAATGGACATAAAACTTGAGAGAAACAAGGTCAGATAAACCACATATTCAATTAGATTAGAAATGAGATAATTTTTCCTTTTTTTTTCTTGTATATATGTGGATGTGTAAAGATATAGATGTGTGTGTGTGTGCATGCATGCAGAAGAGGGTACTGTATGCACATGTGGAAGCCCAAGATTTACTTGGAGAATAATTTTGGCTTTATCTCCTTT
The DNA here is from genome assembly GCA_023101885.1 of Typhlomys cinereus. Classification (NCBI taxonomy): domain Eukaryota; kingdom Metazoa; phylum Chordata; class Mammalia; order Rodentia; family Platacanthomyidae; genus Typhlomys; species Typhlomys cinereus. The sequence continues at coordinate 10,825,852 of JALPQD010000014.1, forward strand.
TTGCTTTGTATTGGGGTTACCCAGACTTTGCCTTCCCAGGTTGGAAGTCCAGGCTACCACCATTTCTGGGCAGAGTTTTTATATGGGATCTGGGATCAAAACTCAGGTATTTCTGCTGGCAAGGCAGAGACTTAACCCCTGGTCCATTTCTCCAGCCCTGAATTGAGATACATTTTATGTTATAAGGTAAGAAGTTTGAGTAATTAACCAAATATACCAGTCGAGGATTTATGTGTTAAGTCTGGCTGAGGCACAATGTTTAGAGCCTTCACTAAATGGTTTCTGAGACCTAGGGAGATATTTAAATATACAAATATGGCAAGAACTTTTTGTTCACATCTAAGACTACATCTAAGTTTACATCTAAGACTTCTTTTCTTTAGGATCTTATAATTAAAATCCTGTTGATTTCTAAAAATACATATATGAACATGAAAGACAATAACTAAGGTTATTAACAATTATTTGTTGTATGCTTTGTTAATCATTTGAAATATCTTTCTAACTACAAAATCAATAATCCAAGGGTAGTCTAACTTTAGAGTTATGTGAAGAATTCCATTGGTCTCTTTTACTAGTTGAATAGAGCCTTCTTTATGACTCCTCACCTGTGTATATTTGAATGACAGAGGAGAGAACTTGTGAAATTTCAGATAGTCAGGTCTGACCCCTGCCTTCATCAAAGCAGAGAGATGAAAAAAAAAAGCTCAAATTTTGAAGGTGCTCTGGATATAACATTTGCACAATAATTTACAGACATGAAATTACCTGAATGGTTAGAAAGAAAATACATTAAAAAGAGAGTTTAAAAAGTGTCACATGGTCAAATAAGGAAAGCGTCCTTACATATATTCAACTCTGTCAGTTCATTGAGCATCACCACACTTTCTCCAGCAGGAGGTCGTATTATCCTCAAAGTGTTTCCTTTCCTTTTGAGAGTTTAAAAAGGGGCAGTACATCTTTAGGATGCATCGTGTTCTGTAGCTCTTTTCACTCAGTGCTATTTAAACACCATCTGACCTGTGTATATGTCTGCCTTAGTTGTCTCAATTGTTCATGATGCCAAGTTTAGCCTGGTTGTCAGATGCCAAATGTGAGAACAGATCTCAAGTGTTTTTGTCTATTTAAGGACAGGCACAGGTGAAGCTTAGCAGACAAATGACAGTGTCGAGAAGAACCATAGGGCTCACTCCATCTTTCCAGGGAAATTTTTCTCTAGACAACTTAAATTTTTGTGAATGATATTAGTGTGATAGTTTGTGACATTAACAAACATGGGTCTTTTAAGGCAGATTTAATGACAGGTCTATCACTTGCTATATGAATGATCCATTCATTCATTGTCCCTGTCCAGTTTTGCTGTCCAAGAAGAACCTACTTCCTAGAGCTAGTGTGAGAATAGCATAATGGAAATAATATTTCTTGAAATTTCACAAATATCTAGATGTAAAAAGATATGATAGGATGAGCGTGTGGTGGGGGTACATGCAGACACAGGGAGATGTGTGGCATATGAATACAGATGGTATGATTTAAAGTTGATCTTCTCTTTCTGGCATGTGATTTGCAGGGATGAAACTTATGTCACCAGGTTTGTATGCAGAAACCTTTACCTATCAAGCCATCTCCAGGTCCAAAGACATACCTTTAATTCCATGTCCCCTTCTCCAAGTTCTCATCTTCAGGAATGTTCAGTTAGGCAATTATTTAGATGGGTGAGTTTCTGCTTATCTGCTCAAAAGGACAAACTTCAGGTAAGACTCGGCATGTTGTTACATGACATAGACCAGTATAGTTCATTTATTTACGTAGTAGGAACCAGGAGGCATTGGCTCTCTTTTTATGCATCCAATCTAGATGAACTTGCTTTTATGCTTTCATATTTAAAGGAATCTGATTTTGAATTGAAAATCTGATTTTGAAATAGAATCTCTATTTGTGGTGGAAAGGAATATGGCAGAAAGCTTCATTTATTCTAATACAGTACATAGTAGAACTGGAAATCAAACTTTGGAAAAGTTTGATTCTATTTTATAAAAATTCAAGTCAAAACATAAATCTGACTAGTAACAATGGGGAAGAATCATTAAGATATAACCAGGAAATGTACTTGTTGGGCTACATCATCTATTTTTTTGTCTATCGCCTGTTCAATGAAATATATATATATATATATTTCATTATGTTAGTATATACAAATCACTCTTCTTGGTGATAGAGGAAAAAAACACAAATCAGTCATCTTATCCAGGGACAAAATAGAGAAAAAATAACATGCAAATACACAGTATTTTTGCTGAGAAAAATGATAAAATTGGGAAGGGGTTAATAAACAGCTTCATTTGGCCATACAAAAAAACTTTAGTTTTCTCATGTATCAAATATGGGCTTGGGAGAGAGGGAAGACATGGGAGAAGAAATATTTAAAATATGCTAACCTGGTAGTTATTTGGGACTCACTCATGACCTGTGTTAGTTATTGCAAATAAAGGTCATCTGTATCTATAAGTCAACTCCAGGGTCTCTCACTAATACATTATCCTTGCGTATCTTCTATGTATACATCACATGCTTCACAGTTCTTGCAGTATTGTGTGGTGTATTCCAAAGTAGTTTGCAGTCATTCTCTCAGTTAGCTTACCATTATCCACTGTTCTTCATTTATATAATGTGTATCAAGATTACACCATCTACTATTGTATGAACACTTTTTTTGGGCAGATGCCACACAAACATGTTCCCATCAGTTAGGAGTTCCATGATAGACCAAAGAAATGATGGTACCCTAGGAGTTTATTGAGACTGCTTACAGGAGTAGGGACGAGAGTTACTTATAGGGGCAGGGAAAATTCGAAGGCATGTACACCGCCAGAAAGGTTCTCTTCAGCATTGATGAGACTTGCGGAAGCTGCGCCCCTGAAGCTCTGTGTTGTGGGAGAAACTGTGCTACAAGGACAGAGTCTCCTCCAGGCTCCTCAATTGCTCTGTGGTTTCCCTCCAGCTGCTGGATTTTTGCTGACCTATCTCTCTCTCTCTCTCTCTCTCTCTCTCTCTCTCTTTTTCTCTGTCTGGCTTCTTCCTGGTCTGCTCAGCAATCTCTTCTAGACCTCTACTCCAGAATCTTCGAACTGCTCCAGGGCTTCCTTCGAACATGTTGTTACATGACATAGACAAGTACAGTTCGTTTTTAAGTATTAGGAACCACGCTGCATTGGCTCTCTTTTTAGTAGGCATCAAATCTAGATGAACTTACTTTTATGCTTTTGTATTTGACCTCTATTTGCTTGACTGACCTCTCCCAGACTGCTTAGTTGTTCATAGCTTCTTCACTGTTAAGAGAGCTCCTTCAGCCTCAACTGACTGGCTGGACTGGCAGGCAAGTCTCCTCACCAGCTGTTGTTTATGTTTCCCACATCCTGGAGGGAGCCCTGCCTACTAGCTTGCCGTTCTCAGAAACTTCTTGAGAACGACAAGTTACTTACTTACGGAGACTTCCTCCAGAATGGGATGCTTCGACATCCTCTTAGACTAGGGAAAGTCTAAAATGGCTGCCCAAAGAAAAAATGCCATACGATATCTGCTAAGACTCATCCCATGATCTAGGTCAACATTGTTATCTATGGGTCATAGAAAAAAGGCAAAGTACTGTAAGTAAATATGAAATAGTCCAAAGATTAAAGCAGAGCTATGTGAGGTTAAACCTAAAACGAATTCTTCTCTGAAGATAGATTATTTTCATGCTTCTTTTATTCATGACTACCCTTTGTCAACTGAGAGTAAGTTTGGTCTTCCTTTTGGTATTTTTTTGCCCATTGATATCAATGAGAAGAGGATTTGATTTTAGACATCAAAAGTCTCTGGACAAGAAGTTCTGAATGAATGACTTTGGATGTGTTCTTTATCGTCAGTATATTCCATGGTACAACTACAGAAAATACTCTCTGGTCGGGGAAAGCGAAAGATTTGCCATTAAAGAGAGAGAGTTTTCTACTTCACACAATGCAAAGACCTGTCCAAAAGGTATTCATCTGTGCTAGCATCTGACCTCCTGCTTGACAAGATGTCAGTGGAAAATGAACTCACTGAGATGTATCGGAGGTCCCTTGGGGGAAGACAGACACACCAAGGACAAAGAATAAGGCTGAAACACACCCTTAGAAGAGGTCTGAGAGATTTTTTCAGGAATGTCTCAATTCTACTTTTCTAGGGAAGTATAATGTATGTTAAATTGCTAAGCTCTTTAACCAACTGGTATTTCCTCCTTGGGCCCTGGGATGTGAAAGAAAGTGTTATATTTACATAATGTCATAAATGTGAAAGATAATAAATGGTAATGTAATGATGACTGATCACTATGGATGATCTGAGCAATTTTCTTCCAATAAATTGAAGAAGCCGTCATAATCAATATGGATGTGACCTACAGCAATGATGAGAGCACTGAGATAACACTGTGATTCTAGTAACAATCTGCCCTGAGTATCTAGGAGAAAGATGCCAAAATAAATTCTGGAATAACTATTAGCTCAGGCAAAACTGAATCTCCTGCAAACACAGGAAACCTCCCTAATGACTAGTCTCATGCAATTCCCATGCTGCTCCTCAATCAGAGGGAATAAGGTAGAGCTCAGAACAGATCTCTAAACAGAAGTTGGGAATAAAAATTTAACTCAAGTTATATTTAAACAGTTTCTTTGAGCATAGAGCAGTTTGTAAATGGGTGGCCTTCAGAACCAGCAGCTCCCCTGCAGCAATGTGAACAGTGGGCTTACAGCTTAAAAGCAAAAAGAAGGAGTCATAGTTAGAACAGGTGTCAGCTTGCTGGTTGAGGGTTCCAGCTCTGGGCACATTTGTAAAAAATCCATGGGTTAAGCCCCAAGCAAGCCTGCAGGAGATTGATTGATGGGGAGGCCCAGGCCGTGATGCTAGCTAAATTTGAGGGAAATGGGTAAGGAAGTTGGCATGGTTTTGTATACTTGGCCAGACATGGTAGTCTGGCAAGTAAGGATTGTCCCTCCCAGAAGTCCTGTGGATTTATTGTGCCCGGTTCTGTCAGCCCCTGGTATGGGTAGACTGTCCTGCCAAGCTGATTGAAGAGCAATAACTGGACTATCGTAAGAGAAAAACAAAACCCCTTCATCCTCTATAAGCCATTTGGTTCTGAATTTTTAGTCATAATGCAGAGTAACTGGTATAGAAAATAAGTATTTGAAAAGCTGTAGTGCCTTACTTGGTGATATAATGTGATAGAAAATCCCAAGTTATAGCTGTGTCTGGGATTGGTTAAGTTTACATTTGCTGAATTGATTGGATACTGGACCATTAAAGTGACTGTTAAAAGTTCTACATTTATCTTTACCCAATGCCCCCCAACTCATTCTTTCATAAGCAATGATGAGTGGAATAGACAGGAAAGTTAATTTCTATTGTCCATTACTGCAGTTAGTAACTGCCTCTATGTCATGAATTTCTCTCACAGGAAGCATGGATTCAAAGAAGGCACAGGAAGTTTCCATTTATAGCCTAGTACTATGGAAAAAGAGATTGAAGAGGAAATTCTGAGATACAAAGAATTGAGCTCTAATACTCCCTCCCCTCTTCGAAATGCATACTTGAGACTACTTGTCTTGCATGAAAGTATCAGCAAGTGTTTTAAGATGGTCACTGTCCTAGCAAGTACCTTTAAGAGGAAGAAAATGTTGTATGTTTGAACTCTCACTGAAAGAATACTGACAGAGGGCTCTCCGTTGGAGTTTATTAACCATTGAGATTAAAAGTTCTGTGCAAATGTGAACAGCTCAGATTACAGTTGAACACACAAATGTAGTCCAAATGTAGAGACAAAGTACATGAACCCTGATCCACGCTGAGGAACAAGTTTGCTTGATCTCATTAGCTACATGTTGTATTTTGGAGTCATGGCCTTATAGCTCAAAATATCCCATTTTTGTGTGTTCCTATAGAGATAAGTTTTTAATACCAGACTTGTTGTCATTGTGGTCTTTTCGCTTTCCATCCATTCCTCACATGAGATTTCCTCTTGTAATACGTACCTTGAAACACGTATAATAATTCCAACTTAAACATGATTTGAAAATTTCCTATTCTTTCTCATCCTGAATTGACCTTGTGAACTGAGACTTATGTTTGACCGTGTATGCCCAGATGTTGTGGTCAGAATGTTGGAAAAGTTAAAAAGAGGCATAGTCCAATTAAAGTCATTGTGTTGCCTGCGTTAGCATCACAGCCTGAGTCCTGGCAGCTCTCTAACAAGCCAGGTTCAGCCACCTGTTCCAACAGTCCAATTAAAGACACTGTTAATAGTGAAAAAATCAAGGAAAAGAGAAAAGGTTTATTCGATGTAGCTACAGGAACAAAGAGGTAGGTCCTGCGATGCTGCCTTCCCATACTCAAGTCTGTCTTCCAGATCTAAGCTGAGGGAGAGAACTAATCAGTCTGGTCAAGTTCTGGTGTGCTGCCTCCCTGACCCATCATCCTTGTCTGGGCACCTGTCTCTCTTGCACAGTGGTCAGGCAAACTGTGAGAAATGTGTAAACCTCTTCCTGAGAGACAAGTTCGTCCTCTGGATTGTACCAGGCCTCTAACCTTTCTTTTTCCCTAGCATGAAATTCCTGGAGAAACTCCAGTTCCTTGGGTGACGACGCTATCTTCATAGCAGTGTTTCTGAAAACTAAGGGAGTTTCAGTTATGCAGTGTTTTTTTTGGGGGGGGGTGGCTGAGGTAAATTCCATACCATGTGACCTCATCTTGTAACCTCATCCATGTGCCAGAAATCCCAAGGCATTGATAAAAGTAAAACTACAATTCAGAGTTGCCTTCCAGCAGCAAGGTGGAGGGAAGATACTCAGCTCTGTGAGGGCCGCAGGACCTCAGCACCTCTCCACAGATCCCTTTGAAAGACTACAGGTAGGTGTGGCCTGACCTTTGGAGCAAGAGAACAGCAACTAGAGGGTCTGTAATCTCACAGGAACATCTCCAGGATGTTGCCATAGAAGAAAACAGTGCTTAATTGGCTTTGCATGCCATTTAATCATTCTGAAATTTCAGAAAATATTAAATATTGTCATTTTTCTTGCTGCCTAATTTCATTCCTATTTCCAGTTGCTTCCACTGTTATCTTAGTATTCTCTCTCTCTCTCTCTCTCTCTCTCTCTCTCTCTGTGTGTGTGTGTGTGTGTGTGTGAGAAGGAGCTCTAAGAGGCTTTTAGACAAGTTCAGGTAGCTTCTCTCATGTAACTTCTGCAAAAGCTTTCTCAGTTGCTTGTAATTCCCAGAATTAGTACTACCCCAGCAGGAGTCTTGTCCTAGACAGGCTGCCCCCTGCTAAGTTGCTGTTGCCATCTGCCCTAGGTCACGGATGCCCTAGTTAATTAGGTGTTTTGGTCCCTCTTGAAAATAAGCTACATATCTCCTCCTGTTCAAAACAAAGGCTGACTTCCCATGGCTTCCATTTTCACAAAGTATGCCAAGAGTGGATAGAATTGGCCAGTTTCGTCTCTCTCACTGCAATTCTGTGGGGGAAAACTTGAGTCCTAAGCAAGGATGGGAATAGTGCTCTTAGCCGAGCAGCTGAGATGAAATCTGCTGACAGTGATTCTGGTGTAGGGCCTGAAGAGAGTGTAGGAAAGATCAAGGCACAAAAGTCCATAGGCTTTGTAGCATCCTATGCACCTATGCCCCAAACAGAATCTCAACTATTTTTTCCTAATAAAATATCCTTGGCAGCAGAATATGGCCCTAGTAGCAAAGCTCATAAAAAGTTGCTTTCAGAACTTGATTATTTATTAGAATGTTTCTTCCATGGAAAGTCTATGGTAGAATTTTATAGCAGAGTAAAGAACAAGGGGGAGATGGAATACTTATGTGCAATCAAGTGAGTGAATTTTTCACTTTAGTATTTTTGTTTGGGAAGTTTTGCAGACAGAGCATGTGAACGGTTACTCACATTATTATTTGATTCCATAGGTAACAATAGAAAATATCTAAGTTCATAAATAAAATCTTGTAAGACTCCACATCATAGTTCATGACTAAACCTTATTGCTATTGGATAAAATAATGTTGGAAGCAAATAGAATTAGATATCACAGAACCTTAATAGTTGTTAGGTTCTGTTTTGTTTTTAATGTTCAAATCAATTTTGGATGGCAGGGATTATATTATAACATCTTTTTGCAAGACTTGTTTTGCTTTGTCTTCTTCATTCACACTTTCTAACCTGTGTCTCTGTCATCATGTGCTGCCATGCAGAGTTGGAGAAATATTTTCCATAGGAGGGAAATAACCCAACAGTCAGCATTTGGAATGTTCTCAGCTTCTCAGAAGGAGAGTTAAATCACCCTGAAGTACCTCATTTGTGTGTAAGAAATTCAAAAGACATATACAATTAGTTGATCTATAGCTGTACTCTGCAGAAAAATTTCTCAAAAAATTCTGCCCCATCCTTTTTCAGCTAATCATAGTATGTGTATGCATGTATGTGTGTGTGAGTGTGTGTGTGTGTGTGTGTGTGTGTGTACATGTACAAAAGGGCACTTGAGTGTATTTGCCTGTGGAGTTCCAAGATGAATTCAGAAATCATCCTAGATTGTTCTATCTCCTTATTGCTTTGGTCTAGGGTTTCCTCAGCTCTACCTTCCAGGGATAAAATTACAGTCTGCCTCTATATCCACCCAGATTTTTACGTAGGAACTGGGGATGCAAACTCAGGTCCCTTTGCTTACAAAACAAAGGTTTTAACTACTGAGCAATTTCCCTAGATTCCTAACAATGCTTTTAACTGGATAACCACAGCTAATTGGATTAGTACATATATTTTCCTATTGGTTGAGCTTATCCTTAAAGGGAAAATTGTCCCTATTATTCTTCTTATACTGTGAGCTTTTGTTAAATCTACATTCTCACTTGAGACTTACTTATTCCTTGTGTGTGACAAGAATGCATAGTGAATATACTTTAGCATCTTGAACAGACAAAGATCTATAGTGCTTTCCTGAAAGATGTTCTCTCACAATCTATTTCTCAGAAAGTCTCCTACTCTTCTGACTGCCTGAAGCTTCAAGCTCATGCACCTACATTTTTGGGCATTAACTCACTCATGTGTGTGTGTGTGTGTGTGTGTGTGTGTGTTTATGTGTGTGTGCATAAATGGAGACCAGAGGTTGATTTTTTTAAATCTTTCTTAAACATTTCTAAGCCTTGTTTTTAGAGACAGGGTCTCTCACTGAATCTGGAGGTCTTGAATTCAATATTCTAGCCACATGAATCCTCCTATATCTGCCTCTCCATTGTTGGGATTTTTTACATAGGTGTTAGAACTTGAACTCAGTTCCTTTTGCTTGATTGGCAAACACTTCACCAACTGAGCCATCTTCCTATTTTCAACATGCGTTGTTAAAAAATCAGTTTTTTAACAGAAGAATTACAGAATAATATACTTACATATGTATACATTTGAAGTCTTGTTTTTTTGTAAATTAGAAAAAGTAAACCATTTCTAAGGTCAGATTTTATTTCAATTTATTCTAAATTCTGCTGGCTGGTCTACAGGATTTATTTGGATGAACTAAGGACTACCACAGTTGTCTTTAATTTTTCTTTTTGTCCCTTTCAAATTAGAAAAAAGTCATGGTGCTTTGTATATTCCAAACTAACCTTTCTTTAAATTGTTACCTTGGTAATAGCAACTGAATAATAAATTAGAGATAATTTGTATTATTATTTCAATTTGTGAAGAAAGAAGAGGTCTATGCAATTGCAACCAATAATGCATTAATATTCTTGCCAAAATTTTAGCATCTGTACTTATCTTTTATTCAAAATGAGGTGGCAAGCCCACAAAAGTGCCTTTTTTCAATATTGTAAGAATTCAATTTGATATTGGTTATCATGCATGTAGTCCTTTTAAGATTATATTGTTCTATTTTTTCAATTTTAAGTAGCTTATTTATAAATTATGCTTGATGTTATTTCAATTTTAATCAAGTAGCTAATGTAGTATATGTATTTTCTGAGAAGTATTTAAGTCACAGTCTGGAAAATTTTGTTTGATAAAATATCAGCCAATTTCCAGGATAGCATAATTCCCTATCAGTCTATCTGACTTCTGTTTGCCAGTGATGTGGGATGATGCATGGAGGTAAAAGTCTATGTTTTATATACTGAGTTTGCAATCTCTGGCTATGGAAAGATATTTGTGAAAAAGACTACAGGCAAAGAGTTCTTGTTATTCCTGATTGCTGTATTATTTTTTATTTAAGATTTTATTTATTTATTTATTTATTTTGTGTGTGTGTGTGTGTGTGTGTGTGTGTGTGTGTGTGTGTGAGTGAGAGAGAGAGAGAGAGAAAGAGAGAGAGAGAGAGAGAGAGAGAGAGAAGAGAGAGAGCACTGTATGTCCCTGTGGAGGCTCAAGGGTGACTTTGGGAATCATCTTGGGTTGCTTCTACTTCCTTCTTGCTTTGCTCTGGGATTTCCCAGGTTCTCTCCACTATAGCCAGAAGTGTAGACTGCTGCAGTTTCAGCCTGGCATTTTTACATGTGACCTGAGATCCAAACTCAGGAGCCTCTGCTTGAGAGATAGAGTATTAACTCCTGAGACATCTCTCCAGCCCTGACATATTCTTTGCTAACATTTTTATCAGCCTTTATTCATTATTTATAATAATGTGTTTCATTTTGAAATTTGCATACATGTATCCATAATGTATGTTTTGAAATTTGCATACATCTATAATATACTTTGAGCATAGTCATACCCCTTTAACCTCTCTTGTCCCTCCACTTTGAGTTGTTCTCTTCATTATTTGCTAAAAACCAAAATTTCCTTGATCCCTTAACCTGCCTCCCCTTTCTAAGTGAATAGAAAAATAAGTGTAATTAGATAAGATATAGATGTCAACTTGATGGTTGAGCTTCAAATTATGGGCACATTTGAAAAGAATCAAAGGTTGAGTTTGGCACCAAGTAGTCTTTCAGGAGACAGTTTAGTTGATGGAGAAGGCCGAGCTTAGGGAAGGTGGGGTAAACAAGGGAAGGTAGACAGGTAAATAAGATGTAAGGAGTCAGTTAAGGAAGTTGGCATACTTTGGTATACTTGATCATACATGCTGGTGTGGCAAGTTTAGGATTTTCCTTCTATCAGGAATCTTATGTATATATAAACACTGTGTGACCAGTTCCCTCAGCTTCTGGTGTTTGGTGTGAGCTCTCCTTCCAAGATGGAGTAGGAACTTTAACCAGACAATTGTAAGAGAAAATGAAACACCTTGTTTCCCTTAAATTGTTTTGTCATGAATTTATCAGCAACATACAGAGTAAATGCAACATTGTGTAAAGGGGGAACATGGAAATGGGAAATGTCAAGTTTAGTGCTCAAAGACAATTGAATCTAAGTGGTACTAAAAGAAAAGCATTTACTTGATATTCTTACACAGCCCCTCTTCTGTGATAAGCCTCCTTCTGACTGCTGAGTGATGAAAGATATGTAGAGCATAAATGATGGGAGATGACAGGAGAGCCTCAGTTTTAGTCTCCTACTTTGCCACAATTATGCTCTAACAATAGGTCTTATAAAGATACCATGTGATTATATGTGATCACTTGTGCTAAGAACTTCTCATATTTTACATTCTGTGATCACAATAATTGGAAAATTTATGGTAATTTCATACATTCAAGTCATGCATATCACACAATATATGTTTTTTAAGATATACTCAATGTAGATGACAGCATTTTTCATATTTCTTCAGTAATTATAATTCTGTTTCCAACAATCCTGATTCATTAGTATAAAATATAAATATATATTTTTAAAATATATATTTATATAATATAAATACTAATCTAAGGAGAAAATAGAAATAAATATAAGGAGTCTAATTCATTTCTGGAGACATTAGGTCATATCAAAAGAAAAAAGTCAGTGAGTTGGGTTGGAAAAAGTGCTCAGGTTAATCCTCTCAGCAAAAGGACTTTTGAATTCAGATCTTAGATCCCATGTAAAAACACCAGGCAGAAATGGCAGGTATTCTGTACTTCCAACCCTGGAAGGTGAAGCTTGAGAACAAACCAAGATAATTCCTACTGTCACCCTTGGGCTTCCACAGGCACTCAAGTGCCCTCTGACATACACACACACACACAAACACACACACTCACATATACACATATACAAAAAAAAATAACAGAACAAAAGCAGTCATTGGGTGCTTTAATGCCTGGTTAATAATATTATCTATATCACTATACATGAGCATATTGCCTCAGTGTCCTGTGGTTATAGTTTTCATTTTTATATTATTCTCATCTCACCTGTAGAAAAGTGAGATATGTATTAGCCTTCATTCATCTTATTTTAATGTTCAATAAGCCAAGAATGACAAGACAGAAAAACTTAAAAAGCAAAAGCAAACCAAGACAAGTCTCTTGGCACCCAGGAAGCTTTCTGTGAGTTGATTTTCTAATGTTCTATGAAGTCAGGTACATGATTGCAGGTGAACATGTTTTTCTTATTTCTAGAGATACTGATAATGGATCACACTCAATTGGTCTATGAATGTTACATGGACATTTGAGATACTTATACATTTATGTTGAACAAATAATTCAAGAGACACCAGGCTTTGTTACATAGCTATAGAACCTAGAGAAAGAGCTTGGTAACATTTTGGGAATATCTGTTCTGCTCCTTCAAGCCATGAACATCAAGTATGTGGACATATAGAAAACATTTTGCCCAATAGTTGCTGTCAATGAAAAAATGTACATTCATTAAAACAATATAACTATTGATGAATATGTGTGTGTGTGTGTGTGTGTGTGTGTGTGTGTGTGTGTGTGCATGTGTGTGACTTATGTGGTCTCCACAGCCAAAATGTGAAGCATGCTAATCATGCTTCATGAGTGATTATTGACATGAATAGATCTTACATGATTTTTTTATGCTTGTGAGTAATTCTACCTTGGAAGTACTCAGTTTATTTATTGTACAAAGTTCCTAATTGTCATATTAAGCACAGGTGTCAACTTGACTGTTGAGGGTTTGAGCTCTGGGCACAGTTGTAGAGAGCTGATGGTTGAGTTAAGCCCAGAGCAAACCTGAAGGAGATTGTCTAGCTGATGGGGAAGACCCAGCCCATGATGGGTTGGATTAGGTCCTGGATAAATCACAGGGAGGTGGTTGAGAGAGTTGGCATCCTTCTGTTCACTTGGCCAGACCTGCTGGTCTGGCAAGTAAGGATTGTCCATCTCTCAGCTGTTATGTGGTGATGATGTGGCCAGTTCCCTTGGCCCTGGTGTTGGTTGTGCTCTCCTGTCAGCCTGGACTGAGAACTATAATCAGACTGTTGTAAGGAAATAAACCCCTTGTTCCCTTAAGCTGTTTGATGGTTATTTATCAGCAACCATGCAGGCAGACTGCAACAGAATTTGGTAACAGGAGTGGGGTGTTGCTGATAAATCTGACTCTGTGGATTTTGCGGCTTTTGAACGGTTCTGCTGAACAAAGTTGGAAATGCTTGAGAATTTTCACTTTGTGGATTTACAAATACCATTCTTCAGAGTTTAGTGGGTCAATTGCTGAGAGAGATTGTTTGGGCCCAATTTGTGATGAGGGGAACAAGGACTTTGGTAAAGCTGAATTTAAAGATGATGGACTGGTTTGCTTGACAGAGGAGAGCTGTGTTGGCAGCCTTAAAGGTTTGGATGTGCAAAGGGCAGGCAGCAGAATATCTGCTGTTATTGGAGAAATGAGTATCAGTGAAGGAAAACCTAGTGACTTGCACTGGGATGGTGGAAGACGTGAAAATTACCTTATGGCAAGTTCATATTTTGAAAACTCAAATTCCTTCAAGAGCCAACACCCAAGTTAAAGCTGTTCTTGCCCTTTGGATGTTTGGCTGCTTAAAAGAGGTTTTTCCAGCATCAGCCCATTAAACTTGATACAGCTGTGGCTCAAGTGGACTAAGCTATGTTTTGAACTCACTTCAGAGTCTGGCAGCTTCCCCCAGGAGGTACTGGTTTTGGTGAACAGTTTGAGGGGTTCATGGAAAGCAGCAAAAGCTTGGCACCGAGTGGCAGGTGTAGAGTCCTGCAAGAGAAGGTGAAGCTTATAGCTGCAGAGGTGAACCCCAAGTGTTGGAGATGCCAGAACCATGGGATGTATGCTGAGGACTGCTGTGAGTGGAGATTCAGCTTGGTTCAAAAGAAATCTGCTTTTACAGCTTCAAGTGCAAACAGGGACTGGGAATCCCTGAAATCTTTGAGCCACCATGATTACATGATGAGCAACAGAAGATAGACATTGAAGTACAGAATGCAGTAATTTGCTGGACCTTGGTCTTAATTTAAATGTTTCTTATTGTATCAAGATCCTTCTGTTTTAATGTTTTATTTGTTTTAAAGTATTTGCTTAACTTATTCTAATTTAATATTCTTTTAAAGTTAAAAATCTTTGAACTTTTAAAATGTTGGAACTGAAGTTTTAATGAGAACATTTTAAATTTGTCCATGGAATGAATGTATTTATATTTTCTTAACATCTGTGGGGACAAGGAAAGGTTATAGTTTAAAAGTGCTATTGTTTTTGTGTTAAGTTGACAAGAGGTGGAGTGTCATAGTTAAGCACAAGTGTCAACTTGACTGTTGAGGGTTTGAGCTCTGGGCACAGTTGTAGAGAGTTGATGATTGAGTTAAGCTCAGGGCAAACCTGCAGGAGATTGTCTAGCTGATGGGGAAGACCCAGCCCATGTGGGGGGATTAGGTAGGGGGATTTGCATTTCTCCTTTTATTATATCCCTTAGACACTGTGTGCCATCTAGGAGTGTTACTGACAAAGAAGTCAGATGTTCTGATGTAGCAGAGAGCTCAATAGATGTACTTATCCCACAGTAGAGGTGACATAGAGGACGTCTCTGTTGATGGCCACTACTTCTCTGGGCTCTGTTGCCAGGAACTTAGACAGTAGATGCGGAAGCAATAGTAAATTGACTGTTTCCAAAAGACTGACAGGAGTTTCCAAGCACTATCCATGGTGGGATCTCATGAAAAAGCAATGATATTGATACTTAGGCACTAGTAAATCAGAGGGGCACAGATAAGAGATGCCCTGCCTCCAATTTACCCAACAAACTTATGGTCAAAAGTCTAGGTTTAGCTTTGCTTTGTAAATGAAGAAAGGCAACAATTATAACCTTCCAAGTTCCAGGAAAGAGGAGTTTGTGCCTTGCATCTGACTGCCTAAATCAAGATCCATTAAGTTTTTAACACATAGTCCTCTTTGACATCAGTTTACTTTTCATTCATCTGTAAGGTAGGAATACTGGGCAGAAGACAGTGTTACCTATGAAATTGCTAGATGTCAGAGGCTGGGGATGTGCCTCAATTGGTAGAGGCCTTGTCTAGCAAGCATGACACCTTGGCTGCAGTACCTAACAGTATATGAAACAAGTATGCTGGATCATGCCTGTAATTCCACCTTTCAGGAGGTAGAGGTAGGAGGATCAGGAATTCAAAACCATCTTCAACTACAAGGAAAGCTGGAAGCAGCCTGAAATATATAAGACCCTGTCTCAAGCAAGGAAAAAAAGGGAAAAAAGATGTCACAAGCAAAGGTGACACTGTTTAGGTTGAGCAATGCTTTAAGTAACCCCTTCCTACCTCATCGATAAGCAAAATGAATATAGTTCAAATGCACAGTATATTTTCATTTCATTTGTTTACCAAGAAGGCAAGTTATAACCTGTTATTTATTCATTGCCTATCACTTCATATTTAGTAACATCACAATATTCAGAAACATCTCCAGTTTTTGAAATAACTGGCATTGTGGTTAAAGGGTATGACTTCAGAGTAAGTTGGAGAAGAAGCCAATGAAGAAATAAACATTTCTCAGGTTTAATACAAATTAAAATTAACATTAAGCACTAAAAGTATGTGAAATTTTATCCCATACTTTACTCTTAAAACTGTTTCAAAATAATAAGAATAGAACTAAGTCGTCCAACTGAATCATTACCCAGAGGTATACATTTTAAACAGGTGTTTTAGTTGCTAGACTTGTATGTACATTGGACATGCTCAGACAGTGAGGGATTCCTTTGTGCTTGTAACTGTCAGCTCAAGAACACAGCTTCAGCTTCTGAGCATTTGCATTTACAGAGTTGCTTGTTAGTGTTTGATCACATGCAGCCCAGCAGCAAGTTTTGGGGCTGTGTGCAATTCTAGGGAAAAAAAAAACTCCTGTATCTTCATATCCAAAGGTATTTCCAATAACCCATTAATGCTGGGCAGGCCTTTGGAGAGGGCTGGCAAAGGCTGAGTGTGTTTCTGTTTGTCAGAGCAGAAATAATTGATCCCCGCTGGAGTGAAAGGCATGACCTGTGCTTCCTAAGTGTGCCTGTCAGAAATGACTTCCAGGCTGGACCTAAAGCCTGGGCAGCCTCTGACTTGGTTGCTGACAGAGGAATTAAAAGGTGTTTGATCAAAAAGAAAGGGCTCCCTGCTCCTGAAGTCAGACTAACAAAGAGGGTCTCCATGGGTCATCCTGGCTTCTCAGCACCATGGAGAAGTCCTCTCCAGGGTAGCACTAGGATTTGCACAGGTTCCAGGCTCTCCTCTCTCCACCTCCAGGCTTCTCATTTTCTGGTCTCTTTCCTGTCTCCCAGGTCTGTATAGAGCATCCCTTACAAACAATGGCGGTTACAACTTTATCTAAATGAGGGGTAAGCCCTAGACAAAGGCAGATTATACTGGGATCTCTTTTTGTCCTGATTTCTGTGTTCACAGATACAATAGTAAACAAAACAATGTCTTATATTTGCATATAACTATAATATTTAATTAATTTTTGGAGTGTGTGAGTGTGAGAGTATGTGTAAGTGTGTGTGTATGTGTGTGTGTACTAGATGTATTTTAGTGTGTGTGCCTGAGGAGGGCCAAAGAGGACAATAGGAATCGTCCTGGATTGCCCTACCTTCTGAATGCTTTGCTCCAGGATTCCAAAGCTTCACTTTCCTAAGCTGGAATTTCAGGCCGGAATTGGAGTCCACTACCATTTCTGTCTTTTTTATGTGGGTTCAGGGAATTCTTTGGTTTGTGAGGCAAAACTTTTAAAACTCTAAGTCCTCTCTTTTAGCCCATACTTTATAAAGATTTCTAAATGCTCTTTTGGGGGGAGTGTTTTTTTTTTTAATGTGGGATTGGGGATCCTTTGGTTTGTATGGCAAAGGTGTTAACCCCTGAGTCATCTTCTTAGCCCATATGTTACAATATTTCTAAATGCTGTTTGGGGGAACTGAGGATGTAGCTTTGTGGTAGAGTGCTTTTTTAGTAGGCACAAATTCCAGGGTTCAGTTCCCAGAAAACTCCCCCATACACACAATCATATTTTAATGACAGACTATATAGCATGTTTCATCAGTGTGAAGGTCACACTGTGCTACAAAGATGACACAGAGACTTTGGAAACAATAATTGCATGTTCCCTTCTGGCCCTATGAAGCTTTGAAGTCCTGTAGACATGGCCTAGACCCAGAAGTCTCCCCATGACTCAGTTTTTGTGTTTAAAAAACAGGACTAATCATTTCTATCCATGCTTTCATCATTCACTTCAAGAATATGTGAGCATTTAGTTAAAAAGCTAGACCCAGTGCTATAAAGAAAAACGAATAGCATGATTTTAATTAGCAATGAGCATAACTATTCTATAAGTACATGTATGTATATGTACATATATATAGACATATGTTTCTGTGTATGCATTCTACACATAAAAATATTTTTAAAATTTTATACAATTCAAGATAATAGTATTTTGATAGCTGTTCACTATCTATGAAATAATTTGAAATTAATTTTACCTATGAAAGGTTCAATAAAACTTTTAATTATATTCTTATTTTAATAGTCATAGTAGCTCTTCATGTATTAAATATACTTTGTAAGGTATGATCATTGCTTTGAGACAAGGAACAATATATATATTGACTCTAATACCCTTTCATAACTCTGAGACTTGTACCCCCACTTACCCTTGGCTCATTAATCAGGAACAATTGCTATGTATAGCAACTTAGGTTTAAATGCTATGAAATTCTGCTTTAGTAATAACTTCTTCTTTGAACTGTTGTGGATTTAGCTATAAGTCATTAGTGTAATCCTATATATACTTGCTGATCTGTGATTCACACCCTTTGCTTTTAATTTTCTTGCCTCATAAGCATTTTGCTGCTTAACTGATCCATCACCATTATATGTGATTTATATTTTCATCTGAGAAAAATGGTAAGAATTATCATATATATTCCTTCTTAATTAGATTGGATATTCGCAAAAACAAACACTAAGTCAATGCCTAATGGGGTGAATCTGAGAGCAACACACTGTCTGCGAACGCAGGCTATGAACATGTTTGAGGAACACTTTGCTGTCTTTGCTCCAAGACACATGCTAATGGATGGGCAAGCACCCCATGATGTGCCACTCCATTAAACATGTTCATTTTATTTTTTTTTCTTGCTAAACATCTGAAAGAGAAATATGGCCCACTTAACCCAGTAGAAAAGTTTCATCTGGGTGCATTGAAAGCATGATGCATATTTCCCTCTAATTTAATTTCTAACCATTAGGACTCAATTCTATAAATGACCTAGTGAAGCATTTGGAGATTACAAACCTATAAACTGAAATGTCGCTTGAATTTGGCTGACTAGACACCATGGTGTTATAAAGCATAATTTGAGTTTAACTTCATATTTCCATGAGGACACCAACCTAAAGCCCAGTGACTTTCATGATTGATTACAAGATTTCTCCACTGGAACATGGGGATTGACCTCTACTTACGTTTTGTTAAGCATCGTGTTGGCCATGGCTTGTGATTCCTGTGATTTGAACTTTGATTTAAACAATTTTATACTTGGAGTCATAGCAAAGGTTTGCATTCTCTCTGTAAGCTGAGGGAAAAGGATTAAAGCTTTAATGAGCCAAATCTGTGCAAATGAGAAAATAATAATCTCCTCATAATTAGAACAGCCCTTTTAGACTAAACGTTAGTCATGCATTTTTCTAAAGAAAAAATCACTATTTAGATAAAACAATATATGGAAATTAATGCCAAATAGCTTACTGGAAGGGATGAATTAAGATGCTCAGGCATGTTTCCACAAATATGTACTTTGCTGGAACCTTATCCTGACTTTCTAGTCAAAGCAATTATTGTTCTTTGTAGATTACATGGCTGTGATCAATACATTCTGCAAAGGTAGTGTGGTGATTACTGCCTAAAGCAGGCACTTGCTCTCTTGTTGAGGATTTCCTATGGGCAGCAGTCGCAGGCCCATTTCACAGATAGGGAAATGGAGTCAGTGAAGCATAACTCTGTACTCCAAGTATGACCTAGCCATGGCCATGTTGATATCAGAGAATCTGTGATCACCTGCTCAACCAAGATCCTTATAAGTTCTAGTGTCATCAGACTGTCTTCTGAGAATCAAGGCACTATTTCCTCCAGCCATCATCCCAGCTACATGGGTTTTGGGAGGTTCTATAGGATATAGAAGGGGAGAATTCCAGTAAAAATAGCTGGTATGAGTTTCATCCATGCTGGGATAGTGAGTTTAGATAATGCAGGCTTTCGTCCCTCATGCTTGAAGAAAATTCAATAAGCTAAGTGGTTCCTAAACTAGACTTGAATGAAGTCTTTCATTGGCCTATTTGATGACTCTCTGGGGTCAGTAGGTAAATCTCTATAGCTCTGTAAGGAAAAGGAACATAACAAAGGGATTCATTCGAGGTTTGAAGGAATCCTTCAGTTGGAATTAGAATTCCCACATCCAGCATAGAGAGCATTATAAGCAGGATCGATTGGGGGAAGAAAATATTTCAGCAGTTCTATCTGTTCTTATTTTATGAGAATATTTTATTGAGAACTTAAAACACTCAAGTACATACAGTTACAGATGGATGTTCTGGATTGTTTGCAATATGATAAGCATTAGTTTTTTCAGACTTAAAATTCCCCCAGACCTGTCTCCTTTTTTGTAGCTTTTCCTGCTGCATCACCAGTTTTGCTGAAACCTAACTATTCTGTGCTTTAGAAACCAAGAAAGTTTAGGGTCCAGTGAGAAGTAAATAGCCTCTTAGGAAACTTCATCACAAAGCGAAGTCAAGAAGAAAAATAGTGGAGATAGGAGTGTGAGGTCCTGTGGAAGCCAAGAGGACAGGAGCATCAGCCTAAGTATCTATACAAATTTGGGGTGATAGTCATAGGAATCCTGAAATAGGAATGGAAGATGGGTAGAGCCTTGGAAAATGATTGATCAGAATCCATGCATAGTCTGTAAATTAATGCTCCATTTTCTAAGATTATCACTGAGCCTAATGTCAACCACCTCTACAAACTCAGATAACTGGAAGAGCATCAATAAGTTAACACATTTTAAAGTTGTCAATCTTGTCATAGTGATCATGTGGTAGCATGAGAGCTTGATTTGCTCTTGCTTTTATTTTCCCCACCAACTGAAGAGCAAACAATGGCTAATCTGATGCTAGTCACCAGAACAACCTAGAACCAAAATCAAGAGATCCATCCCTGTTCTGTCCTTTCAGTTTATGAGGTGGGATTGGCTGATGTTGTCAAACATGGCCATGAAATATCATGAAGTAAGGAACTTCGATGTAAGGTCTTCTTTCCGGGCTAATAAATGAATGCACTGATTCCGTGATCATGCATTCCTACACTATAGGGAGCTGCTCCTCAGAAAGAAGTTTGATTAGTTGCAAGAGCTCAGAAATTATGACACTTAAAAAAACTTCATTACTTTGGTAGTTGTTTAGTCTTCTTGGGTCATTTCACGTTTGAAATGCAGATAATAAATATGAAAGGAACTATTGTGTTTTCAAAGCCAAATAAAAGGCCTTTTATAAAAATCTCTCAACTATCCCTGAGTAATCCTATTGATTATTGACAGTGCTAATCATATTATAGGCTTTTTCCAATACATTCATTACACTATGTAGTATAAGTAACAAAATTTAGAATCAGTGTCCCACTTAAATTTAAGTTACATAGACTTTATCATCCTGTTATATAGACTTTATCACACCCAAAATAACACCATACACAAACTTCAGAGGAAGCCTCTTCCTATATCTGGAGGGAGAAAGGCTCAGATGGTATATAAAGCTATAGGTAGAATAACAGGCATTATTATTAAAGATCAAATTTCTTCCTCATTCATCCTCCAGCATTTGCTGGACTCATTCTCTGTATGATAAGAAGTCATGTACAATTGATTCTTTGTCTAATTCATTGATGCAAAGTATTGGATCCAGATGGACCTATAATGAATACCTCAGCCATGAAAATAGAATCAAGATGCAGAAAATATGGAAACAATGACCATCTTGCCATAGTCTAGACATTTTGGGTTATTTCTTCCCTTTCCTGTTAACCTGGACTAAATATTAGCACTTCAAAACCTCTGGCCGGCCAATAATATTAACTTGAGTGATAGGTAAATACATCTTGGGTAGTAGTGCTGAATGCTATGCCAGTAAGACAATTTTGGTTCATTCAAAGGAATTACTGATGCTAGTCTAATATCTAATATATATTAAAACTACCAGGTTGGTGAGAGGAAGGAATTTTCCATTGGGATGTTATAGAAGAGAAGGTAAAATCATATGATCTAAAATTACTTCCATTAAGTTCTTTTCTTTCTTACCCACACTTACCCACCTATCTTCTCTTTGTTCCCCTAATCCAGAATATATGTGATGCAGTTCACCTGCATGGTTGTTGATAAATGACCATCAAACATCTTAAGGGAATAAGGGTTTATTCTCTCTTATGATTCCTGGTTACAGTTCTCAGTCCAGCTTGATGAGAGAGCATGCACCAACACTAGGGCCAAGGGAACCACATCACCACATAATAGTTGAGAGATGGACAATCTTTACTTGCCAGACCAGAATGTCTGGCCAAGTATACAGAAGGATGCCAACTTTCTCAACCAGCTCTCTGTGATGTATTCCCGGGCCTAATGCCACCCACCATAGACTGGGCCTTCTTTCCCAGGCAGAACAATCTTCTCTTGGTTTGCTCTGGGCCTAACTCAACCACTAATTCTCTACAAATGTGCCCAAAGCTCAAATCCTCAACTGTCAAGTTGACACCTGTGCCTAACCATGACAATATGGGAAAGGGAAAAAGATCCTTTTTTGTATCATGTAAAGGTCTGTTGATTTTTCTAAAAGAAACTGATAGCAAACAGACTAATGGGAAAAAAGAAATATAAATTTATTAAGGTACAAATACATGGGAGTCACACAAAGGAGGAAATTGATAGAAATGCCAGATGACAGAAGCATAAGAAGTTTCTCATAGAGAAGTGGGTGATGGGAAGTATACTGTTTTAGAGGAAGAGTAAATGATTCTCAGGGGAAAAAGAGTGGACCATAATTGCAAAGCAGCTCGTACCACATTTATCTGGATTCTGGGTATGGTGCTTACTCTATGTTTTACATTGGCAGCTGTTGGAAGAGTCCGGCCTCTCCACAGGATGCCAAGAGACTTCAAAGAAAGTCCCTTCCTACATTTGGAGGAAGAGTGGAGCTGATGTTAGATAAAGGAAATTCTCCTTTAGTTCAAGTAATTCAACATGCCAAACTATCAAATTTTAGGGTGTTGCTTATCTGGTCTATAAGATAATACTTGTGTTTTCTTCTTTTATCAGAATATGCTCAATATATAAATACGTATTTGCATGAATGTCCTATTATAGCAAAGCATCATATGTAATGAATTGGGGCAATAAAAATTAAGATATCAAGATTCTTTTATTTGCTTCAACCAATAAAAAGGAGGAAAATATTTTTAAAGTCATAATTTCATTGTTTGAAAGATGGTGATGATGAGCTTATAGATTCTTTTGGAAGTAAAACACACAACATAAGTTAATAAAACTGGACAAAAATTTTTCTAATAGATCAAACGTTGAACATTCATACAGAATAAGATGAAAAATGCTATTAATTAGAACTATTCCAAGAGATAGACCAATCTCATCTTGCAAACCAATTATTATTAAGGACAGACCAAAACGTACCTTTACAACTCACAAGTAGAGAGGATTACTGAACTTATTTGAATGTGGAAAATAATTAAGTGTTTATTGAGACTTTTTAGAATACAATTTGACCCTTGTGGTTATTAGTATGGAGTATCAATGCATAGATACCAAAACAGAATTGTTTAGAGATTACAATCAATTTTTGGCATATCTTTGTCTATACCCAAGTGTGATACTAGGAAGTGACGAATTTACCTTGAACAAAAATTTTCAGGTTTTACCCAATGGGTTTTCTTATCTTTCCCTGTTGGACCTTTATTGTTGTAGAATGTATGTTGTTTATTTTCCAAAGCAGAAACAAAGACCCAATAATATGTTTTTGTTTGAAAGTTTGGGATTACTTCTCTCTTACAGGAAAGATCATAATATGAGCCAAAGCATCAGTTCACTGAAAGAAAAAAGATCTTTGAGATTTGAGGCATGTATGCCTTCACACAGGAAAGATATTAAGATGCTCAGCGCTTTCCTGGGAATTCCATGGGAAACACAGGAAAGGCAGAGAGGACATTGGTGTAATCAATGTGACTGGTGTAGTCAGTCCCTGGTTGCCTTACTCCTAACCTGGGTATAATACAGGCACAGGAAAACTCTGTATAGATGTACAGAACAGACATAGGAGGTATAGCTCTAAATTACTCAGTTTGAATATCAAAGGATATATCTTTCAATCTATGTGAATTAACCAGCTCCAAGATGAACAATCTCTTCCTGGACAGGAAAGATTTTTAAGATGTCAAAACATTGTAATATAGAAAAACATAAGCATATTTGCAATACAGAAACCTTCCTTTTATGAAAAATATCTATGTGCTGTTATTCTTTGCAGAATCAATAAAACTTCCCTCCAAACATGTTTTTAAATTTTTTTCTTCTAAAATCCATTGTTTCATCTTGGCCATCAATGCAACACTGAATGTAACTTGTTTTAGTGTTTACTAAAAGTCTTGCAGCATTTCAATCAATCTGTCTCCTGAGAGACAGAGATATGAAATGCAAGCCTCAAACATAATACTGTCTGTGCACTCCAAAAAGGACTAAGAAATAGGTGCAGAAAAATAGAGTTGTGGGGAATCAAAGAGAACTGCAGACATAAGCATCATCCCCAACTATTGATAAAAACTAAACTTGTAGTCAGGGAGTGATGCTGTAAAATATTCATGATGCTATTGGTGCTGAAGGCTATCCCTGATTTATCTGTCATTGGTAGTAAAACATTGATAGCTAGCTTATGATGCTCAGCCCTTTGTAACCCTGGGCGCTTCTGGGTTTTTCAGGTTTGCAGTTCTGTTGCCTTTACTATTATTTTTATGAGGAAGAATAAGCTAAACCTTGTCAGCATGCTGACCATGGTGTTCTTTTGACATCTTTTCTCCCAAATAGAGGATAAAGATAAGGAAATGCAGCTGCAAGGCAAATATCCAGCGACTCCCTGATTTCCTGGAGAATTCTTCCTGATGAAAGTCTCTGCCATGCCTGCTTAGGGTTGGGGAAATCTTAATTCATAATGGGATATCACAGACATTGAGAGATGGAATACACATTGAAATTAAAGGCATGCCCAATTTCTTATTCTTTCTTTTTGTGTATTTGTGTATTTCTTTTTGTGTATTCACAAAAAGACATCTACTGCATACATCACATCAGACATGAATACAGTGAATTTATAATACTTTTGTAACCTTAATCCCATTACATCTCTCCTCCTCTTTCCATTTTAGTCTTCTTCTCCCCTGCCAGACTCCCACCATTTTCAAGACTTCTCACATTTGTGGCCCATTGGATTTCATCTGGTTTACTTTTAAATCAGCGGGTATACAATTAAAGAAAGCATCTTGCATTTCCTCTCTTCAGCATTAATCTTCATCGGTCTTTCAGGGAGGTGTGGAAGTCCTTGATTAATTTCAGTGGAACAAAAGCAAAAGAAAATTGACATGAATTTGGGAGGAAAACTTGTAGGAGAGGGGACAAGGAGAGGAAGAAAAGTCAAAATGTATTATAGTGATGAATAAAAGTCACCAATAAAGGAAGGCAGAAGGGAAAAGAATAATAAATTAAAGCGTTGTGTTCTCATCCTTCCTATTATTAGAGAAGAAAAACCAAAAGCTTCTCTGATAGCATAAGGTGGTTACATTATGGAGTCTATGAAAGTATCTGATGGTGAATGGAGTGACAGAGGGGGCAACATAGATAAATTGATTCTGCATTGTGATGGTTGGTCTCAGTTGTCAATCTGAATCACCTGGGAAAGTTGTCTCTGGACATACCTGGGAACAATTATCTTGATTAGGTTGATTGATATGAGAAGACCCATCTTAATTGTGAGTCTAGACAGGGGACCCAGCATGGGAAAGAAATTGAGAGAGCATACGAACCAGCATGCATGTGACTCTACTTTTATTGTGGTTATGGTGTGACTAGCTACTTCAAGATCTTGCCATTCTGACCTCCATGATTTGATGGACCATAAGGTGAAATTGTGAGCTAAATAAATCCTTTCCCCATACGTTTGTGTTTTGTCAGGAGTTTTGTTAACACAATCAGATAGGTGGCTAGAGTGCATGCCGACACCTGGGGACCCCCTGCCCCCGCCAAAAAAAAAAAAGGAGAGCACAGGACTTAAAGTTTCCAATATTGGAATTGGTGCTCTCATAGGTAAAGTGTGAGTGAGTTTTGGGAAGGAATGGGGGAAATACAATGAGTAAGGATTGTCTTGCTATGCAGGTAGTTTCTCCTGTGTAATAAAAGTATCTCAGGTAGGGTAAACAGCCTGTGATGGTCTGAGTCCACTTGTTGAGTCCCCATGATATAGTAGATCTAGATCTTCCCTGAGGGATGAACTTCAGGGGAAGACTCTTGGTATTTGGGATTCTTACTCCGAGGTACAAAAGGGAAATTTGGAAGTTTACCCCTTCCTGTCCTTGAAGATAGGGGGTCTGTACATGTTTTTATATTAATGACATTTTTCATAGCTGTTACAAACTATAGTTTCTTCCCTCTCCAAGTCTTGATAACTGGATATTGACAAAGTCTTCTGGAGATTAAAAGCATCCAGAATTGTGAACTGGTGGTCTGGAGGAAAAAATGGGTAACTTTATTTCTGAATGTTGAGGGGGACAAAACGATATCAACAACCAAAAAAAAAAAAAACCCAAAAGGTTTGGCTACATGCCTTTTCTAGTCAAATATGATAGGAGAAAATAGGAATTTCTTAGCTAGATTTAGTGAAAGTTTAAAAAATACAGGCAAAAAATTTCCTATTTATCTACCTGTGAATCTTTTCTATTATAACTTAACATCCCAACATAAGCACCAATTTGACCTCTAATAGCTATATTATTTGCAGTGTTACTTGTACTCTTTGCAAGTGTTTTATGTCAGTCCTATGTGCCTATGGGTAAATTCTAAGCTCTCTTCTCCAGAATTTGTGATTACCTATGACCTTTGTGCTCTCTCCATAGCCTGTTTCAATTTGATTTCCCAATGTCCCTCAGTCATCCATTATTCCACTTCATCAGGTGATGTTGTTCAGCTTACACTGACCACAGGTTATTGTGTTGTCTAAGCATTGTCTATTCATGTGCTTAGTGATAAACTGTCTTCCTTGTTTACTGACAGACGCTAGATTAGTTTTGGGGACTGAACCAATGTAGTATCCCTAAAACGTCATCCGTCCCCAGATGCTCCCATGTTTAGGGGTTTACATGTATTGGCTTATGTTTGGGATGCTTTGCCCGGCACAATTTTCCTGACCTCCTTGTTTAATATCTCACGGATCTCAGATTCCACCTCCTACCAGCAGAAAACAACCTTTCCTTATGCAGTTGGCCATCAGTCCTGTAACAGAAGACAGAAGGATAAGACAAGGGCATGGGAATTTATTTACTCTGTTTTATATGACTTGGTATCTTAGGAGCTCAAATACTTTGACCCAGGAATGCATCTGTTTTATGTTCAAGTGTTGGGAATAATAGTTAACCCGAAATGTGATTGGAAAAATGAATATCTTTTAATGGATAGAGTGTGCAGGGAGTCATGGCAAGGATACCTCTTCACATTTTTCCTGGCTTTTTATTTTGCCTTTTAGCCTCCTTCCCTACAGTGTGGCACAATATGTGCTGGAATAAGAGTCCTATTGCATGACATAGGATTAGACAGGTCACACAATCTCTTCATGAACATCTTTCATGCAGAAAAGTACAGGAGGATTGGAACAGTGTTTCTAGATATTATTGACTTGGGAGGAAAAAGGGTGTCATTTTTGCACTTAGCCTTGGAAAAGAAATGATAGCAGAAGAAAGAGGAAAGATGTCAGAATTACACTGATTTGATCTTCAGCTAGTGTTCTCAGCACACCAAAATGTCCTGAATTGACCTATCATTTCCTGTCCCTAATAGCATACTTAACACCCCTTTCCTGAATTTTTCTCATGTAGTCAAGACGCTCACCTATATATTATATTTTCTTTCTTCTTTATTTGTCATGTAAGAAAACATCTTCTCTTTCAAAGATATATACATAATATATAAGAGTTTATGGACTGCTTTGGTTTTAATTAGGAAAATCAGCTTGCTGGTATTTTCATCTATGATACTTTCTCTAACACCTGGAATAATTTCTGGCACATAGTAAGTGTCTCATTAGTAATTGTTAAGTAAATAAATTTATATTTCTAGAACATTTGAAGGTAATTGAAAAGAATTGTTCTCAAATATGTTTGATTAATGGGAATAGTAGCAGAATGATATCAAAGGGACAACACTTACTCAATTAACCCCCACCCAAGTATTAACTCCTTAATTTGTAATGCCATTCGGAATTGGATTCACACGGAAGGTTTACAAGTTGGGGGAAAGGCAGAAAAATTACACTGATTGTAATTTGAAAAGGAAGTGCTAAAACGACTCCTTTTCTTGATCAGCTTTAATAATGGGTATTGTACATTCCACAGTTAGTAATATAACAAAAACAATATTGCTCGTTATAAGGTGAGTAGCTGTGGAAATCAAATAGAATCTAAAGGAGAGTGGCAAAGGAAAAAAAAAACATTTCGTAAGGTTTTGCTGGATTTTATTTTCTTTTGTTTGTTTTATTGTATTCATCAAAGTTGAGTTTGAGGGAGGAAAAGTGCCCTCTGGAGCTGCGTCTACATAGAAGGTTAAGGTATTAAGCCATTATTTTTTTGTCCAATTGATCACACAGGGCAAATATGACAGATGGGTCAATTATGTTTCCAACTTCATTGAACAACCACTCATGAAATTGACTGGTTAATTCAGAGCCCCTGAATCAGTGTTTCCACACCCAGGGGGTTGACAGGCTTTTCTTTAAAAGCATTGTATTAAAAACATTTCTGGGGGATGGGGAGGTGGCTCAGGGGTAAAGCCTCTGTCTTGCAGGCAGAAGGTCCTAAGTTCGGATCCTAGACCCCACATATAGATGCCAGGCTGAAGCGGGGGTGGCCTGCGTTTCCGGTCCTGGTAGGGCGGAGCCTGTGAATCCCGGGGCAGAGTAAACAAGAAGGAGGTGGAGGCGTCCATGGTGGTTCCCGAATTCATCCGTGGTTCTACACACACACACATACATACATACATACATACATACATACATACATACACGTGCACACATGCAGACATGCACAATTGAATAAATAATAAATAAAAAAATTTAAAAACATTTCTGTATTTCTAAAAACTTTCTCTGTCACAATTACTTTATTCTAGTAACTCAAAAATACACATAGGAAGCAGATTAAAAAAAAGGGAACACACATGTTCCAATTAAGCATTGCTTCATGGATACTGAAACTTAAATTTCATAGAATTTTGTTCTTGTTATCCCTTTAGAATCGTTACATTCAGTCATTCTTAGATGTAGGCCCTACAGACACTGATGATGAGATATGACACATGATCTTTTTTTACCCCATGCTTCCACATTGAGGCCCTTCTGAAATTGGAACAGAATCTGATTCAGCTGGAGTAGTCATGGAAAATATATGCAAAATCAAAGGCAAGCACCTCAATTCAAATAGTGCACGTCCAACATGAGGTATAATCTCTAAAGCCTTCTGGAAAGCTTATGATTTTATCAAAATCTTGTTCCTACTCAACAATTACCAATTTTCCAGCATAATTAATTCAGATTCATCTATTCTTTTAACAGAATTTTTAAAAAGTCAACAGCGATTTCTTTTTTAATGAATTTGCTTACAGATTCATTACATACAGAGTCAAGCAAGTTATTTTCTTCTACTTGTACATTCTATTGCCTTTTATCATGATTTCTCTACCTGTGTCATCCTAGCTGGAAAAAAGATAGATAGTTCCAGCAAAAGGTCAAGGCATTCAGAGTTTAATACTGTGCAATTAAGACTAAAGGACACTGAACTTATGAACCTCTATTTTTAGATCTAGTCCACAGTGATGGAATCAAAGGTCATCCTTCCTTTCATCCATTAACAAATGTTTAAGTAAATTGCTTGCAACTTACTTAGCTTTTGCTGCTTTTGTAATACAGCTTTTTTGGATACCAGAGCTTATGTTTTTTTATGATCTGGTTTTAAACAATTGGTTATCTTCTAAAATTTTTCTTGCATATGTTGAAAGTTGAAATTTCTATGGTGTCACCATACAGTTATCCAGCTATTAATATAAACTAATAAAGTGGTTATGATTTTTAATTCAGTTTGTCTCTGGAAAGATCAGCATACCTTATCTGACCCCCCAAAGAGTCGTGGTATACATGCTAGTAACACAAGACACGTTAAGGCATGTGTTAGGGGAACCTTTAGAAATGAAGACCTTAAATCAAGTTAAAGTTGTTTATTTGTGGCCCTAGATGTGAGATGAATATAGAAATGAATAAACACAGCATAGAATTGAGTGGTAGTAGGATTGGGGTTGGGGGTACAACCAGCCTTCTTTTCAAGCTCTTTTTGGTCTCCCTTTAGCCTCCCTTCCTTTCAGGTATGGGGAAGTATGGTAGCTACAGGTTTCAACTAGACAATTGAAGGCTATAGCTCTGTTGCAGTTCACTTGCATGATTACTGATAAATGACCATCAAATAGCTTAAGGGAACAAGGGGTTTATGCTCTCTTATGATTTCTGGTTACAGCTCTCAGTCCAGCTTGACAGGAGAGCTCATGCCAACACCAAGGCCAAGGGAACTGGCCAAACCATCTCTACGTAATGGCTGAGAGACGGGACAATCCTTACTTGCCAGACCAGCATGTCTGGCCAAGTGTACAAAGGATTGCCAACTTTCTCAACCAGATCTCTCAACCAGATCACCCCACCTTGGGCTGAGCCTTTCCCATCAGCTAGACAATCTCCTGCAGATTTGCTCTGGGCTTAATTCAACCATTAATTCCCTACAAATGTGCCCAGAGCTCAAACCCTCAACTGTCAAGTTGACACCTGTGCCTAACTATGACAAGGTCTGAGCACATTTGTAAAGAATTAGTAATAGAGCTAAGCTGAAGCAGAAGATTGTCAAACATGGGGAAGACCCAACCTAAAGTGGGTGGGATTATTTCCCTCGTATCTTGATAAGATAGAAGGAGTTGGTTCAAGAAGTTGGCATTTTGGGGGGCTTATTTAGACAGACAAGCTTTCTGGCATGTAAGTAAGGATTGTGCCTCTCTCAGTCTTGATGTGGCCAGTTCGAGGGGACCCTGGTATTGGTATGAGCTTTCCTACCAAGATGAACTAAGAAATGTAACCAGATAATTTTAAACCAAAATAAATCCCTTGTTCCGATAAGCCATTTTGTCATGAATTTATCAACAATGTGCCAAGAACTGTGACAGGCAGGATTTAAGAAGGAGGGTCTTCAAGACATAATGGAGCCTAGGTTGAATGACTGCTCTGGATTTTTTGTTTTGCTTTAGGGAAAAAGGATTCTAGTTTCTATGACCCACCTTGAAGAATAGCATTTCTCATCCCCATGATTCACTTCAAAGCACTAAATTTAAAAAAGAAACACAAGAACACAGAAGTTTCTAGACATGGTTACTTTGTCCTGCAAAGCTTCTTTAGTTCAAGGATTTACTATACAAAAGGTCCATATTTTTGAGTAGCTTTTCCGAATCCTATCATCTTAATATTAGACAGTTTACAAGCCTATGTAGCAGAGCAAAGCATCTGGCCTTAGACATTTTGCTTCTATGTAGGAGGCTCTTCTTATCTTGCTCATTGAAAAACAAAAGCACTTTCATCTTGGCAGGGGAAGCTTAGTTTATTTTCTGAAAAGACATCTCTCAAGACACTGATAATGTATTTTCAATCAGAAAAAATTAGCCTTTATCACTTAATAAGTGAAATGAGTCTTTTCTATCCACTTTATATCACAAAGGATTAACATCTCCTGTCTCTTGTTTTAATTGGAGGCTTGAAAATATGTTTTCATCTAAATGCATTAGCACTGAGAGCAGTTCCCTCCCCTTGTGCTTCCTGTTTGAAATGCCAATTAAATGGTTTCATTGCTGATTGGCTAGAAGCCTATGCAACTTCCTGGCTTCAGGCCATTAACACCCTGGCCAGAAGTGCTGACAGGAAGATGAAGAGATTTACACCCTCTGATTTCTGTATTAACAACAAGGACAAAACAGTATGTGGTCTTGTCAGTGGGTAATGCAACTTCAAGATAGGATTTCTTTTTCCACAGGTGCATTTGTGTCTGAAAATTAGCAGTTCAGCTGGTGTGAATAATAAGGTATCTTCTCTGATGGGTCTGAATTAAATTAAACAACCTGTTATGGGCAAGTTCAAGATTTGTTAGACTTAGTATCATGCCTTTAAATGACAAAACTGAGGTCAGCTTATTTTTAGATGTAAGTTCTGATTAAACACTTGAATACACTGAAAAGGAACAACACATGAAACTTTTTTGCTAATTGTTTTGGTTACATAAAATTACATTTCAACAACTAAGAACCATGGGCCCTATAATAAATTGACAGCCTCAGTGACTTCTTCAGCAATTTTGAAACTAAAACTATGCCTATGAAGTAGTATATGTGCTATAGATGAGATATGCAAACAAATCAAAATATGTCTATCATATCAGACAACATAAATTATTATTATAAATTATCAGAACAACATAAATACATAAAAATACTCTGGACATCTATTTCTATATTTACATATAAGCACATGCTGGCTTATTAATTATGCATATAAATATACATGTTCAGGTACACAAATATATCACAGGCATATAATCAGATGTAGGTAGCCTCCAAAATGCAAAACATACATTAATTACTATATCAAATGAAATATTTGTTTTCCCACAAAAGGAAAAGATCGAGAATATTGGATATTTTATTTCTAAGTCACCCCAGGTGCTAATTTTTTAGACAAATTGTTCAGTACACTTTGTTGGCTGCAACCTTATGTAGCTGAGGCTGACCTTAAATTTTTTTTCTTGCGTGCGCACACACACATTTTGTGTGTGTGTGTGTGTGTGTGTGTGTGTGTGTGTGTGTGTGTGTGTGTGTTGTGTTTCTGTATCAGAGAATACTTAAGTGTCAGTCTATGGAGGACCAAGGATGACTTTTGAAAGCATCTTGGGTTGGTCTAACAACCAGATTTCGCCTTCCAGAGCTAGAAGTGCAGGTCAATGCCATCAGGATTTCCACTTGACATTCCATCACCATTTTCATCTGGCACTTTTACATGGGATCTGACCTCAGGTCCTTTTGTTCGTGAGGCAAAAGCTTTAACTCCTGAGCCATCTCCCAAACCCCTGGCTTTAAATTTTTGATCCTCCCCACTCAAGCTCCCTAGTTCTAGGCTTATAAGGCCCATGCTTGATTTATGGAGTGCTGAGCTCAGAGATTCATTCACTAGCCAAGCACTCGACCAACTAAGCTACATCCTCTGTACAGTGTTTTCAACGTTAATGTGATGAATGCAAGATTCATTTCTTTTTCTGCCCTTTTTTGTAAAGCCACCTTTACATTGTAGAAAGGCTGGTAGGTGATTATTGTAAGGCAGGGCATCTGTGGGAAGAGTGCATATAAAAAAATCAAATTTTCAGTATCCAATCAGCCAATGACCACTGTCCTCAGTCTAGGCAAGGCCAAGTGCAGGGAATGCAAGTTTTAGTTTTTTTACCTTCAAGGAATTTCTGGAGTAATTTGGAGAAAATATACTTTCTGACATAAAAATCATCTTTGATTTAAAATCATTTAAAACTAGGACTGATAAGTAATGAAAATTAAGTCCATAATCATACCCTGCAGTTCAAACTCAGAAGAGGTCACTATAAGTAATGTACAGCAATGGTAAATCATCTTTATATAATTAAAATACTTGCAAAAATCTTTTCCTGATTCACTTAAAGATAATCCAACTCAGTAGTTTCTAGATCATTACATATTCTAATTTCCAAATTTCAATAATAAGTTTTCCATAAATAGAACTTACTAGTAAGATATACAGCAATGAAAGGGATCCATCAACAGATTTAAAGATGAAATAAATCAATAAAATCAGACTGTTTTAGTGCTACCATAACAGATGGTCCTTTGCTTAAATGAGGAAAACAAAAATAATTACTCCTCAGTGTGATAAGATTTAAAACAAGGGTATTATTTGGTGTCTTTACCATGCAAGGCATTGTAACTGTTCACAGAAATAAAAGGGATGGATCTTTTCTTTGAACAGTACAAAATGTAAATAGATAGGATCCAGGATGCAGAAAACATGATAAACCTATCAATGAATATTTACTGTTTACCAACTGAATCCTGATGAGTATACATACTATAAGGTATCAGAGAAGAAAAATGCTGTAGATCTAGGGGTTTGATTTGAATTCAGATGTTGAATTCACTGAGGACATACTATTGGGCACTTTTTGCCACTCAGGCTCATTTAGGAAAGAGCCCAGAAGAGAGTGTGTAAACAGTCAAGAAAGATAGGAAGTCACTAAACCATATTGAGAAGTTTGATGGGAACATTTACCATTGTATGCATGTCATAGTTAGGCACAGGTGTCTTTTTGATAATTGATGGTTTGAGCTCTGGGCACATTTGTAGAGAATTAGTGGTTGAGTTAAGCCCAGAATGAACCTGCAGGAGATTGACTAGCTGATAGGAAAGGCCCAGCCCATGGTGGATGGGACTAAGGCCCTGGAATAAAATACAGAGAGCTGATTGAGAAAGTTGTCATCCTTGTGTACACTTGGCCAGACATGTTGGTCTGGCAAGGATCATCTCTCTCTACTACGTGGAGATGATGTGACCAGTTCCCTCTGCCCTGTTGTTGGTGAGAGCTCTCCTGCAAAGTTGGAGGAGGAACTGTAAGTAGTTGAACTGCTACAATGCACCAGTATTAATGGGGGATTATAGGAAACAAAGACTCAGAAAGAACCATTTTAAAAACCCGGTGAAATGGGAGAGCAACATTTCTCTAAGAATAAGGTGCCTGTTTGCAAAACCAGACAACCTGAGTTAGATTCTTGGAACTCACACGGTAGAAGGAAATAAGCCAATGTCTGATTTCCACATATGTGTGAGTGCCTAAAAAATCCTCTTACCTAGGTGCTTCATTTTATCTTTGTTGAAAAGTTAAATGATAGTTACATCATACAATAGATACATCATACAATAAATTTTAATAATTTATACACATGTGACCTTATCTCATTCCTCTTCCTCCTACTGACAAACTTCTTTTACTCAAATGTTCTCTTCTACTTTATGTCTTCTGTGTGTGGTGTGTGTGTGACCTGTTTTAGTAAGATTACCCGCATCAGCCTGGTGCCATGGTGCCATGGACTTGTTGGAACATGGACAACCTACCAGAAACCACACCACCTAAGAAAGTGGTTTTCCTATAAATTATAATTAAAATGACAAAGTTATCCATGATTACATTGACTTGAACTGGTCAATTTCTACATTGCTGGGATGCCATTAACTGGAGCTTGTTCTTACTGGGATGGTTATTAGATTCATGTCTATCTTAGTGCAAGTGCCCAGCTTGTTCTCTTCTTAGGAACCCTCAGGAAAGATATTGGCTAGTAAACTCGGCAATGGGGAATATTTCATTTGCCTCTGTATCTCTCATGATTAGTGACACCAGGTATGTGTTTTCTGGTTGCTATAATTAAAGGTGGGTGCTTAAGCACAAAGTGTTCTTATATTAGCTTGTATAAACATAAATTTATGCAAGGAAGCTTAGGAGTTCGGTATCTCTAGCCCTTTCTTTAAGAGATTTCGAGAATGAGTTCTGGTACTTTCTGTGAGTGCTTATTCCTTTTTAGTTTTCATTTTGTTCTGGGATTTTCCATATTATGACATTTACCTATAAAAATCATAACCTAAATATTTTATGTGGAAACACAGCCTCATTTTAAATCCATTCTGCCAATCCCCAGAAAAACACCCATTCACAGCCTTCAATAGGTCCTGTCAACTAAACCCAAGAATAATCTAGATTTTCTACTTTTCTTATATTTCCATACATCATTTGCAGTAAGTTTTCGGTAAGTTTGTGGGATCAACTGTTTCCACTCTGAACTCAGTCTCACCCCTTCAATTTATTCCTTTCTTACAGTTTATAATATCTTTGTTCTTGGATACTTTCATACATCATACAATAAAATTTAATAATTTATACACATGTGACCTTATCTCATTCCTCTTCCTCCTACTGACAAACTTCTTTTACTCAAATGTCCTCTTCTACTTTATGTCTTCTGTGTGTGGTGTGTGTGTGACCTGTTTTAGTAAGATTACCCGCATCAGCACGTGCCATGGACTTGTTGGAACATGGACAACCTACCAGAAACCACACCACCTAAGAAAGTGGTTTTCCTTCCCCCAGTCTGCATTTACTGTCAACAAGTCCTGGGGAGGACAAGGTGGGGGGGATCTTAGCTCTTATCAGTTTCATGAAGGAATGCTGGTGGGCCTAATCAAGGTAACCAGAGCTGCTGTGAGTTCAAGATGGCAACAACTATTGTCTTGTCTAGAAGGCTGCTTGGCAGCCTACTTCCCTCCCCCCAAGTTTGTCCATCCTTTGCCTCTTTTCTAAGATGTTCCCTAAGCCTTGGGGGAGGGATAATGAAGTTGCTTCATTTAGAAATAAACATTCCCTAGGGACTTATTCTCTGCACCTTGACAAGTTGGGATTATCCGACCTAACTGACTATTTCAAAAACAAACTTCTCTGATGAAGGCCAAGAGTTGCACTGATCTATGTGCCCATACATCAAGAGAAGTATTGAGAAGCTAGTTCCACTCCATATCCATTTAAAAGAACAATGTATTTGGTATTCCCCCCAGGCCTATGACCTCCATATCCTTGGACTTATGGCCAGGTTTATAGTGCCAGGTATGAGTTTCCTCCTGTGGAGTGGGCATTAAATCTAATTAGAAAGCAATTGGCTACTCTTCTCCCCATACCCATTTCCCCATAGTAATTATGGCACTGTTGTATGAGTGGCCACAACTTGCCATACTGGTTTCTGTTGTAGCTTTCATTCTCCACATTGGGTATGACTCTTAATTACTTTTGACCAACAGCCTTCATAGCAGTTCCGGTACTAGGAAAGACAGTCAGCCAGAAGGAAATTTCCAAGTAAGCTCCAACTTGACTTATTCATATCCAAGGACCAAAGTATATAGTGTTTTCAGCAACAGAGCCTTACCATCAAGGTCTGCCAATTAAGAGGAATCGCACAGCTCCTATTGTTTTAGGATTGCTGGGACTTATCCTCCAAAAAATTTAGAGAGAAGTACTCCATACTGGGTACTGGGTGTTTTCATAATCTGGTTGTGTCTGGGAGAAGCACCTCTAGGCAGCTTCTGTTTTCCCCTTTCTCCCCCTCTCTCCATATCTGTGAATCCCTGCTGGGTACTTCCATTCAAGCATTTTTTTTAATTTTGAAGCTACATTATTCACTCTTACATCAATCATCCCTACAACTATCAAACACACTAATAATCAACTTCCAAGATTGTTGGAACCATTTATTATCAGTACATAGTAAGATATAAACTTGATTGAAAGTTCAAGTCTGAACTTGGTAAAAAATAGTCATTGCTCTAGATTACAAACCATTCTTGGGTTCTGTAATAAGAAATTTTTTTCTTATCAGAATTTCATATCGAATGTAGAGATGGAGCCTGAAGTTATTATGGAAGCCTGTTGAGGGAAATTTTTTTGTGTGAGATTAATGTGCTTATGAAAATTTGCTTGAGGGCTGAAGATATGGTTTAGGGGTTAAGACTGCCTTGCAAGCAGAGGTTCTGAGTTCAGATCCCAGCTACCACATAAAAATGCCAGATGGAAACGTTGAAGCCTGCACTTCTGGCCCTGGTGGCAGAGCCTAGGAAATCCCAAAGCAAAGCAAAAAGGAGGTTAGAAGCAACCCAGGATGATTCCCTAAGTCACCCTTGGTCCTCCACAGGGACATAGAGTGACCGACCTCTCTCTCTCTTTCTTTCTCTTCTCTCTCTCTCTCTCTCTCTCTCACACACACACACACACACACACGTAAATTAATAAATAAATAAGATGTAAAAAGTTGCTTGTGATTTGCACTGGAAATGGTGCAGTGTGGTAAATATTTGTAAAGTTACCATTT
Source organism: Typhlomys cinereus (assembly GCA_023101885.1). Taxonomy (NCBI): domain Eukaryota; kingdom Metazoa; phylum Chordata; class Mammalia; order Rodentia; family Platacanthomyidae; genus Typhlomys; species Typhlomys cinereus. The sequence continues at coordinate 10,863,615 of JALPQD010000014.1, forward strand.
CCATTTTTTAAATAATGGCTTGATTTGAGAGACATAAGTCAATTTTCCTCACTTTTAAAAAGTATTAGGCTAGTGTAGGGCACTTGGCTGTAATCCTGCCCAGTCTGTGTTGCATATTATAAGGGCCTATCTCCAAATACATAAGAAACCTTATTGTCCTAATTTCCTGGGGTTGTACAGTACTGTGACCAGTGGATATACTTTAATGTGTTTAGTTTTTTAGGGTTGTGGAGATAGCCCATTTTCTAATTTCCAAATTTTAAATAACCTTGTACAAAATATGTTTACTTATACATTTATGAATGAATTTCTAGAAGTATAATTATTCTGTTAAATTGTTATAGCAAACAAAGCCAAACAGTTCTCTAATGTTATATATCAGTTCATAGTTTTATTAATCTTGCTAACATTAGAAAAGGTTTGCAATGTTGACAGGTTTAATAAAATATTGTATTGTTTTTGCCTAGAGTTACATTTTTGTTTACTAAACATAATTTCTTATGTTAGATGCTTTTCTTTGCAAGAATTCCTAAAGAAAAATTTCAGGTTAAACTGTCGAGCACCCTCTAATTGATTTGTATAAGAACTATGAGTTTCTGGTTAGCATTATCCATATATACAGGAAAATGACTTTGTTTGGTCTTTTAAGAAATAATATCACAGCTAAGAAAAAAGCTAATTGCCATAGTGTATGGCTGACTACATAGATCCACCTATAAGAAGAATTCTAACTTTCAGGTAGAGCAAACAGCATTGATGTTTCATACAATTTGATTATAGTTTATGAAAAATCTATACCCAGGAAAGCAATATATCATGAGTTTAAGAAAGATGTGATAAAGCTTTTCATTATTTAATCTTTGCTGGAAAAGTGTATATAAACTAACTTGGATAAAAGAGAAGTCATTAAGAGACAGCGAGAGTGATGTTTTGCCAAACTCTGCCAAACTCTCTTACTCTTAACTTACTACAAGTCATGGAAAGACCATGCTGAGCTCATGCTGATTGGTGATTACCATAAGGGCGTAGTCATGTTAGGATAGCTCAGAAGCCTGTCTCTGGAGTTGCTGGAGTTGCTGGCTGACCCTGTGTGGTACCTTAATGAGACAATCCTTCAGAGAAGGCACAGCTTCCTTTTTTTTTTTTTTACAAGGCTGCTGTGATCCAGGGAATGCTTATTAATTAGGGTTAGCTACACTTAAAGATGAAGATTTATTCTTGGGAATTGGAGATCAACTAAGAAAGTATCTAGCAGGGATATAAGATAAGGTCACGAAGCAGCAGCTTCCAGATTGGTTCTTGATAATTGGGGAGATAGTGTTAGGTCCCTGGAAGTGAGCGTAACCCTGGGCCAAGGTGCAAGGTGAACATATAGGTCCTTTGATAAAGAAAACCTAAGGGAGAAACTTAATAAATATAAGGTTTTATAGAGCTGAGACCTGGTGGGCAAAGGCACTATAGTTTAGTCTTAAGATGTGGAAGCACTAGAACAGAACATATAGTTTAAAGTTGGAGAGAATAGAGCCCCCCCCATGAACACCACAATGGGAGGAATGTGCAGAGTACCCTGAGAGAAAAGTCTGTCTTTTGTGTCCTTTGGATGAGGAGTTGTTAGAGAAGGAAGGCAGTTGCAGGTGGGGAGTGAAAGACTGTCATCATGGTGGGGAGGTTAAGAACTGGGGAACCATGTCAGAAGCGGATTAAGGTAGCTACTGTTGCTGGCTCCAGGAATTGACACATTCTAGCCAGGATGGAGCATTACAAAGTGTTCAGGCTGTAGTTCACCCATAGGAGTCCCCCAATGTTTGTAGTTCTCAGGTCATATTTCTAATCAACTGTTTCAAAGGGTCCGAGAATGTACCAAACTATCAGAGTATTCTATCTTGGACAAAGCACACAAATGATCCCATGAAAGATTTAGTAATATTATGATATCTTTGAGTGCTTTTGGGCTTGGATATATGTTCATCGCTGCTAAGTTTGCAGAGTTACACAGACAAAGTGATGGTGTGCTATGGTGCACTTCTTTTCTTTAGCCATCACATATTTCTTTTTTTATTTTTTATTTTTTTCCTGTTACTTCTTTTTACTTCCGCTCATACAAACTTAACAGGGACACCAGTCCCCTCCCTCCCTCCATTCCCCCCGTCCCCGTTGGTCTTCCCTCCCCTCCCCCTTCCCTGCCCATCCCCCAGTGCTTCCCCCCCCAATCCCCAGAGCATCCTTTAATGTGCATCCCAAACTCTCCTCTGGGTCCTCCTCTTCGATGAGGTCCAAGGACCCAGGGGCATTTCCCAGAACCCTTTCCTGTGTTCCCCTTCACCATAGGAACACTACTGTGGCTGCCAATCCCTTGCCTCCAAGGATCTCAGTGCCTTTAGTCCATTCTAGACTTTGTGAGGTCAATAGTGTGTTGGACATAGCGCAGGTCATGCAAAGTCCTATTATGATTGCTTTGGCCCTAACTTGTGTGGAGTATCTTGCATATCATTACTCCTCCCATCCTTGTGCTCTTACAATCTTACCGCCCCCTCTTCCGCAAATTTCCCTGAGCTTCAGGATGGGGAGAGATTAGTCTGGCCCAGTTCCAGGTGGTTGATATAGAGTCTCTGATGTTCTGAATTATGGTTTGTTGATTTTTTTTTCAGTTTTGCTGCTCCTGCAATGCTCTTGGCTCCATCCTGATGGGTATTGGATTTCACCTTCTGGCCAGAGATAAAAAGCTGATAAATTAGAGTCTTGTTATAAGACTATATTCAAAGGTAGATGGAATAAAACTAGGAGACCACGGTGAGAGAGGGGTCAATCACCCATTTGCAGAATGGTTACTTTCTATCTGGCAGCCTATATGCCCTCCTCTTCTGGTGAGATCATACCCTATCAGTTGCAAATGATCAAGAAGGAAAGTCTGTGAACTTAACCAGAGCCATCACATATTTCTGTTCCATCCTTTCATGGATCAAGTAATTGGCCTCAGGGTTGTTTAAAGCAAAATCACATACAGGCAAATGTGTTTGGCACACACACACAGCAGGCTTGCTTTCAATATTTAAAATGTCCAAATTCCAGCATTTGCTCTTTAGCCAATCACATTGGGATCTTTATATTTGCCAATGTAGAGGAGGTAGAGGGAGGGAGAGAAAGAGAAAGAAAAAGAAAGAGAGAAAGAGAGAAAGAGAAAGAAAGAGAGAGAGAGGAGAGAGAGAATGAGAACATAACAACCTTCATAAATATATAGGACATGAACCTGTACAAGCAGAAGAGTCTCTTAATAAACTCTATAAATATCCTTTACTGGGAAAGGACCATATCTAGTATCTAGAACACTTTTCACATTTGATAATTAAACAGGGGCAAACAAGATCTGGCTGTGAGGGAACTTAACCTTTAGGCATTAATCTGGCACAAACAAAGCATTTACAGCTGCTATCCTCTGACAGGGGACAGAACATAACCACATTGCTGAATATTTAAAATCAAGGCATGTTCCAACCCTAAGGTCTGTCCCCCAATTGATAAGTTTCTTTTTATTAAATGAGTTTTAATTACTTAATAATTAGACCTTCCATAGGAGAAGATGTGGATCCTGATAAATCTGCCAAGGAGACTAGAGGGCAGATGAGAAGAATATGCCATTTCCAGATTAGAATATTAAAGAAGGAATGGCGGCCCCCTCTGGGCATGCATGGGTTGGAGGCTCTTTGGGGGCAGCAATCTTGGCATAAACCTAGACTGTGAGATATTTAATTTTACTTTGCTTAAACCCCAAAGTAGTTTAGAATTGAATGAAGGAGAGGGACTATCTGAGCTATTCCAACTTTCTGACTGATGAGAAAGATTTCTCCGATGAGAAGATTTCTCAGAGTCTATGTGGTGCTGTGTGCATGGGTGGAAGGCTAGGAAGCTATTGTTCTGGTTATTTTAACTCTGAGAGCCTCACACTTTTGATGTCCCCACAGATTTAGCAGCTTTCCATTCATTGCCATGGTGATTTTTTTACCTCCTTTTTTTAAAAGCATCACAAAGGAAAAATTCAAATGTAAAAAAAAATGTTTGCTGCTTTTCCTATTAACATTTCAACTGCCCTGGTGACAACATTTTATTTGTATAAAAAACCTGAGGAACATAGACTGGCTGGAGGAGAATGCAATCAAGCAGCTAAGGACTCTTATGGTGTCAACATACAGCAAGCTCAAACAGTGGATTTTTACAGTTGTAGAATAAGCAGGGAAGACCTCTTACTTCATGGTCATTTCATATGGGCTATATATTTCTTCAGAGCTGCTTACTTTACAAGCTGTAATTAGAATTGGTAACATGCATAACATTTCGGATGCTAAGACCCAGATGGGTTTTAGTCTATGTCAGCCACTTACAAAGTAGGAATTAAAAGTATTTGAATGTATCATTCTGAAGACAAGGGGATAATATGGGATTTATGTCTGTGTCTAACTTTTTCAAATGTAAACCAAATGTCCTCTCCTTTTTATAGTTCCTTACTAATTGTTTGTAGTCTCTGTTAACAGGTAGGGGTATAATGCATGTCTCTACCTTTAAACAAAATTCATAGCTGTAAAACAGTTGTAACATCCGGGACTAGACTAGTTGTGAAGGCAGGAACCTTAACACCTGCTCATTCTTGCAAAAAGGTTTTCTTGAAGGCTAAAGACAGTAGTCCTGAATCACTGTAAAGAGGTCTATCTGGTTACTATTTTTAATAGCACAGTACTTCAGGCTTAAAGTGTAGTTATATGAATTCACTTGTGTTCTAAATAACAGTTGTTGCCTAATATCTGTAGGGAATTGGTTCCAGGATCCCCTGTAGATATAAAATCTGCAGATATTGACATTCCTCACGTGAAATGTCATAGTGTCAAGAACCCACCATCCACTATGCTTTATATCCTTTTTTGATGACTTGTCATATCAAATGCAATGTAAAGATTCTGTACATAGTTGTGTGGCTTTCAGAATCATGACAAAAGAAACCTTAGTATACTGGTTTTACAAATGCAATTAGATATTTCCTATCAAATGGTATTTGAATTCCCGTGGATGTCGAGTATTGACTGAACTTACTAAATAATGAAGTTCACTGCATTTCCTGGAAATAGCAGGCATTTTGACATGTAGAAGAAACTCTTCTTGAGATATTTTGTCTTTGGTTAGAAATTAAGGTATTTGAAAATACTAAATCTTGAATATTAAATCTTAATGCTAATTCTCATTTTAAACAATCGTGCTATAACATGCTCATTGTTCCCATAGAAGTTTCATATGCAAAGTGATTGTAAAACTACTCAAAGGTTTCTCATGGGCTGGATATAGTTCAGTGGACATGCACTGAAGTTCAGTTCCTAGTACTACAAGGATTCAAAGAAAGAAATAACTCTTTGAAAACTGAGTTCATTTATAAAGATGCTTATAGTAGTGTAGTCATAAAAAATATCAGATGAGACCTGGCCCAAAGTCATCTAAGTCTTGAAACAGAAAAGTGATCCCAGTAATCTGGGATCCCAGGTGTGCTGCTATTCATTGTCCCAACCTCCCAGAGTGTGCTGGGACGTGATAAAGCTAGGACTCTAACCTGATTTTCAAAATGTGGATGTTTGCAAAATCATTTAGTGCTACATATAACTTCAGCAAATATTTATGTTTATTTTTTAATATTGGTAAATGTTTGATATACCCAGTGGAAATAAGACACAGAAAATGTAACAAAAACATTTTCAGGCTTTTATTTTTAAAGTCTGCTCTGTCCTAGTATCTGTAAATTATGAGTGATATAAAAAATTTAAAGGTAGAGACATGAGTTCCAGGAAGGCTAGGAAAAAAGGTAAGTATCATACTCAGTATCATAAGAGTGACCACAGTTTTGATAGACAGGTATTTGTGGGGAAAGGCTGTAACTTTGACAAAGAAATACTACTGAAGATAGTCAAGAGGAAGCCAAGGTTAAGGTTTGTCCAGTTTAGTGGAGGTGCAAGTTATTTTGCATAAGCTGTAAAAAATGAACCCAGAAGATATGTTGAGCTACATTTTTTAGGTGTGTAATTTAACAAAACCCCTTCCTGAGCATTTGGAGAATAAGACAATGCCAGAGAATTATATGCACAGAGTTTTCTGGGTGAAAAGACAATGTAGCTGACAGATATAGGAATATGTTTGATATGGATTTGAGCAAAGAATGCAGGCTAGAAACTGTTGGTTCCAATGGAACACTAGTGAGCTCACGAATTTGAACTAGCTCTTGTGAACATAACTAGAATAACTACTCATCATGAGATCTGCTGAATATTGTACCTGTATGAAAAAGAAAGCTTATATAGACTTAGAACTTTCAATGATTTTTGAAAACTGCATTTCATTCTTATGAGTTTCAGTGAATTTGCTATGCATTCAAAGACATACTGATGTAGTGCAACACTGGAAGCATTAATTCAAGACACACTAAACCTTGTCTACTTTTAAACTCCTTTTTTGTTATGTAGAGCTTTTATAGAGACAAAAGACTAAAATTTTGCTTCTATATATGGTTAAACCATGATAAGTTAACTATTTAAAATTTTCAACATTGTATTATTCCCTTTAAATTGGATGCGGTTCTTTTATTTCTGCCCTGTCCCCAAGAGCTCTTATACACATTAGGATGCAATTTTACCTGCTCCCTCATTTCTTAAGGTCTGAAATCGCTATGAGCATACATACTGAATAAACATGTGTTGTATGGTGAGATGGGGGAAATGACTCTTCAACTCAAGCACAACAGACCGAGGGAATGATTTGGCTCAGGTTATGGTTTGGTGAACCAATGAATTTCCTGACATCATATGGAGGAGTATAGGTAAAGGGTTACTTTTTAGGAGTGTGGATAACCTTTGGGCAGTTATATCACTGAAAATACCAACACTGTATATTATGACAGTTACATTTGTGGCCAACTTGCGTCCCCCTCCACTCCTTTTCCCTAGTCATGGTTTGCTTCTTATGTAACATCGAGGAGGGTCCTCAAGTCCTTAAAACATGCTGAGCTCCCTAAATCTCATCTTCTTACTGAGACTCTTCAAATTTGTGAGTTTCCTGAGCCTCCTAGGACTCTGTTGCCTCCCTGTTCAGAGGACTGTTGACTGCTGCACAGTAGCATACAGAATAGGAGCCAATTCACTAAATCTACTTATATCAACATAAAATTCCATGCTTTGCCTATGATTTTTTCAGGCATGGGAAATGGACTTGAGCAGACAATTGTTGATATAAATTTGAATTACTCTTTTATATTCTTTGCTGTAGAACTAACTTACAGGTTCATTTTTAATATTACAGCTAATCTGGTACAATATAAATATTATAAATTTGTTGATGTGTATAAATTAGGCAGAATCATGTATCTGAATACATAAAAGTATCCAGATGTTTGATAAACTTGCCAAAATACTTTATTCTACCCTACAGTTATGAGAAAATAATTTTCATGGATGGTAAAATTATTCCTGTGTTTTCTTAACTATAAAAATACTAAGGATGAAGATGAGAAGAAAATCATTAAATAGGGAAGTAAAAAATTAGATCCTTGACACAAACCTCATGACATTTGCCTCTACTCACTTCACTTTTTCTGGGACTTTTTTGTGACTTGCTATTTTTTATTTTATGTGTGTGTGTGTGTGTGTGTGTGTACATGGCATGCCACAGGGAACATATGAAGACAACTTTCAGGAGTGGGTTCTCTCCTTTGATCATTTGTGCTATGCGGATCAAACTCAGATCACCAGGATTATGTAGCAAATGCTCTCATCTGCTGAGCAGTGTCCCTGGTGGGATTTGTTGTTTTGTTCCTTATGATACAGTCAACCTTCTTTGTTTATTTTGCAGTGTATGAGCACAAAGTGTTTTCTTTGAATAGACACAGAGCCTCCCTAGAAAAGGGACATAAAGTTGCGTACACAAGTGAACTGATTCCTTTTGTTTTCTACTCAGTGTAGCCTCCCAACAGTTGTGGATTAATTATTCTGATGAGAAGAATGAAATTTGTATGTGGCTGGAGCCCTCTGTAGAAATCTCTGTAATGTGGATTTGGGAAGCTCCATAGATCCACATTCCAGATCTTTACTTTAGAAATCAGACGAGCCTGTGTCTGTGGGCAGTAAATTGCAAAGCAATAACTGCATGAATAGGAAGTCTCCTGCTCTTTCCTTCTCCTTAGCTCCGCATCTCTGTGATTTCAAACATGTTAACTCAGCTCTCAGTGTGATGATCATAGCATCTGGCAGCTTGATTCATTCTATATGATATAGTAAAATGACTGTACATTTGCAGATTCAGCTTACCTTGTACTTCTCCAACTCTATATTTGAAATGGAGACTAAATTCAAGGTGTGAATCTATCCTAGGCTTCTTATTGCCTCATGTAAAAATCTTTATCCAGTGAATTTATCATTGATCATCTGGTGCCAGATTAATTTTTATCCTTTATAGGTTGGAAATTATATTTGGTGGAATTGATAGACCCAAGTTCAAACTAACAGTTGTTAAAATGGAAAGCAATGGACTTGGCTATTGACTAAAGTTGATGGGAAGAACTTCATGAACAAATTTTAATCCTGATTCTGGGAAATCTTGACTAAACTAAAATGAACCTTTAAACACTGTGATTCATAAAACATGATTGATAAAACTTTATATGAAACATAAACTCATGAAATTGTGTTATGATATGTGTGTATAGATGTATATGCATATATAATGAAACCAGTACCAGCAAGTTTAAAAGAAAATTGGAAATATCAGAATATGTCAGGTGGTGAATGCATGAAAAAAATGAAAGAATTAAACTAAATCATTTGAGTTCAAGTGCCTCAAGAAAATAAAATCAAAATAATGTTTCTAGTCATTTACCACTAATGACATAATTTGTATACATTTCTTTAGAAAAAACTAAATAATCCAGATTTTCTTGGCTCAAAGTTTAGATTCACACATATTCCCTTGTTCATAAAAATCTTCAAAAAGTCAAAAGTTCAAATATCTCCTGGGCTCTTGCTTCATGGTTCCATGCTGGGCGTTCCTCAAACACCACACTATTACTTTAGGATAGCCTGTTTCCCCCCATTTCTTCACTGATCATTCCTATAAATGCTTCATTTGACATGTTACTTCATAGGGACATGAATTTGGTCCTGTGGATTAGCACTATCTCATATTGTAGCCCAAGATGTGAAAAGGGCTACCAACAGATTCAGAAAAGGAACCTCATAAAGACCAGAAGCATTCTGATGACTAGCTATTCTGATGACAACTTTGCACTACTCTGCATCCTTAGCAGTCATACACTAGTGATTGTGCACCTTGAACAGTCAACCAATTAGAGATTCTTGTATGTGCTTATAATTGGCAATGGATATCACTCATTTTTCTTCCTACTGCCATAGCCATAAGTAAATTAAATGTAACCAATTTTTCATGAATTTCTATGACTTCATTATTTATGTATTTGTTATATGCATACATGTAGTGTGTGTGTGCATAGCATGTCAGCCAGTGCATATGAAGCCTAAGGACAACTTTCAGCAGTTGGTCCTCTTCTTCTACCATGTGGATCTCAGGGATTGAACTCACCTCCAGATGTGAGTGTCAAGTGCCTTTACCTACTGAGTCATCTGCTCAGCTCAACTTCACCATCATTTGTCCAACTTTGGTAACCTGAAGAAGTAGCATTAGTTTTCAAAGAACTAATGTACTGTTCACTTTCAGGATTGCCACTTAATAACATCCAAGACTTGCAATGAATATTTGTTTCTGTAGGTATGATCTCCTCATCTGTAAAATTAAAATGAATTTACTTGCTCTGTTTATTCAACATGGCTATTTTATTAACCAGTAACAAGAGTAAACATTTAAAGGCCAAGACACTGCTCTTGGCCTTTAGATGTTTATTCTTTATTACCAAGAGCCGTGTCTTTCTCAACATTTTAGCCACATAAGCTCCTTGCAATACTGACGTGTCATGTGCTAAAGACTGAAGAGCAAAATGCAATCTAAGAAAATACCTTGTAAAATATTATCTTTTGTTGTGAAAGACATGATGTGTGTTCTTTGTTGTTTTCTCCTTAGGACCATTGAGGTTCCTCTCGCAGACAGAATCTATCACAGCCTTCATGGGAGATACAGTACTTCTCAAGTGTGAAGTCATTGGGGAGCCCATGCCAACAATACTCTGGCAGAAGAATCAGCAAGACCTCATTCCTGTCCCAGGAGACTCCCGCGTGGTGATCTTGCCCTCTGGAGCACTACAGATCAGCAGGCTTCAACCAGGGGACATTGGAATCTACAGATGCTCAGCTCGGAATCCAGCCAGCACAAGAACAGGAAATGAAGCCGAAGTCAGGATTTTATCAGGTATCTTAATATTTGTTTTCTCCAAAATGACATTGTCTAGAAGAGATCGAACAGCGATTCTCCTTTGACAAGTATTTTTGTGATTATACATCTTGTATTTTTAACTGTTAGTCCTAAATATTGTTTCTCCCTTTTCTTGCTCAGCTATTACATGAGGGTAAGATACAACGGTTCTCAATTTCTTATGTCTCACTGAAGTTTTTGCAGAAAGAGATCAATATGTTTTGGCCTCATAATATTCACTCATTTATTCTCTCATTCATTCATTATTTCACTTATTTCATTAATTCTTAGTTTGTCCTTCTTTATGGAAATTCTGTGTCAAAATGTGTCTTTGGATTTTAGCTCATTTTCTTCTGACAGCAGTCTGAAAGTAAAAAATAAAGTGAGAATTAATATGTTTAAGAGTCATCCCTAAATTAATGAGCAAATACATCCACTGGTCCATTTCATAGCCACTGAAGTAAATAGAGGATTTACTGATTATGAATAACACCAAGCCCAGCCTATAGGAGCTTTACATGGATACAGACAAGTACATATAATGATAATACAATTAATATTAGAGAACATTGTTTCTCTGTGTCTTTCACATTCTTCTCTATTCATTGGTGAATCTCTAACACTTTACTTATTATGAATCCTATGGAAATTTTATAGAATGAATTATGAGAAAAGCTAATAAGCACACAGTCATACTTAACTAAGCCTGTCTCAAATGCTCTTGACCACACATACAAAAAAAAAAAAAAACACTTGAAGGAAGTTCTGTCGGATCAGTTTATTATAAGTTCCTTGTTGGTGTAGACATCAAATACACAGATCCACATAATTTCAAGACTGAGTGAGAGAGAGAATAAATGAATCATTTTCTTAATTTCTTTGAGTTGTTAATTATTATTTCTAACTTTTAAAATTGTGCTTTTTTTTTATTCTAACTTACTTTCCATGTTGTTAAGCAGCAGTTCAAATGAGTAATACATTCTAGTGTATTACTCAGCTAGTGGCAAATTTTCCACTCTTTAGTTAACATTTATTTAATTTAGGGCAGATGTGGCCACTAAAACAGAAACCCATCAATGATGAACGTGACTCAGCATTGCATGTGGCACAGAACTGGAATGTAGTAACTCCTGCTCTGAACCCTTGGAAAACTGAGGTAGGAAGAGCACTACACATTTGAGACTTGACTAAGCTTAACAGTAAGTTCCAAGTCAGGCATGCATACAGATACGCTGTTTCAAAACCAACATAAAATAGGTTTATTAGAATGGTTAACAAAAAATATTTTTTATCGCAGCTGACGTACTTTTATATTTCCCACTTCACCTATTGTGAAGTTTTGCAACTTTCCCAGCCCTTGTTTTTAATTATATTTTAGTGAAGAGTTTTTGGATTTTTCTTTATTCTTTCTGAAGTACAGGATATTGAATTTAGGACTTCATGCATGCTACATATGTTCTGCCACCAACCTATCTCTGCAGCTATCTCTTTGATTTTTTATTTCAGGAAAGGATCTCACTTATCTTTATACCATATAGTCCTAGAAATCTTCCTTCCTGAGCTTCCCACAAAGCAGGGATTCAAGGTCTATGTCACTAGACCCAGCTTCAATGTTCTTGCATATGTTTATAGGGAACTATCTAGTTCTAAAAAAAAGTTAACTGTATTTAGTGCTAGAGGAAACATTTCCACTTGCTAATTTCACAAAGTAACTAGGCCTTATTTAATTCAGATTTTAATAATCAAGTAGCAACTTTAAACTTCTTCCTTTAGCAACCAGTTTCATTTTATTCATTATTAAATGTGATATTCTTCAATATTTGACTGATGCCTGCATACCTGACATAGTACTAGGAAGGAAAGCATGGAAGACTTCATCTTAAATCAGTGCATGGTTCTGTGGTAAGAATACATAAAGGAAGTAGATTGTACTGTGAATGAAGAGACACAGGAACTTTCTTACCTACATGTAGGTAAGAAATGTCATGTGCTTACCTTGAAGACCAAGGAGTGGCTAACAAAGAATAATATACAAAGGGAAAGAAGAGCCATGAGAGAAGTATTAAGAAGAGCAATATGGATTATATGGATTATGAATGTGCATGTGTGTATGTGTGTGTGTGTGTGTAGTATGGGATGAGTCTGTCAGATGCGATGATCTTGGAAAGGAAACTGAATTCACATAATGATTACTCTTAACTATTGCTGTGAGAGAGCATTCAAAGTCAAATAATTTAAGGGAGAAAGGGAGATTATTCAATTTACAATTTCAGTGAGGAGAAACAGACTTTCACGGCGGAGGTGACATGGCTGGTGGCTGAAGCTGGAAACAGGCTAAGTCACAGCAGATATCCAGTAGACTAGTGGGTGATGACTGAAGGTTGGAGGATTCCTGGAAAGTCTTTCTTCTTCTTGGTCTTCTGTTCTGTGGTTTTTTTTAATCTGGTCCACTACTGGGAGGTGCCAATGTGATCTAGGGAGTTTCCAATTGAATCCAGGGCTGGTAAATATATTCATCAGATAATCTCTTCAGATGGTCTCAGCTGATCTTAATTAATGCCAGGTGTATCAAGTTGACACAACTGTCACGACTAGGAAGAAAGAGAAGGAAGGAAGAGCTGATCGACACCTGTCACTATGGTGGCATCAGAAAGGATTCAGAAGTGGAGACGATCTGGAGAATGCTCAGGACCAGTGTTGCAAGCTTACCTGCTGTGGTTTATGAGCGATGAGGTGTAATCACACTTCAGAGAAAAGCTACAGAGTGACTGTGCTTCAGTGGAAGTCTTGTTAATGTGTTTTACTGGGAGAGCGAGGGGAACATTCCTGTTTTTCTGATACATTAAACATCTGCAGAGAGATCTTTCATAACATTTCATATTTTCCAGATGAAAAGAAATTATTTATTTCATTTAAAAGTGAGAAAACTAGAAACTAATTTAATTTGCTGATTAATGATTAAAGACAAATTGAATTTTTCCTCATGAGTAATTATATGTTTTTAACCGAGTAATTTAGTTGCAAACAGTTCTAGTGCATTTTTTTCAGGAAAATATCAACAAAAATGCTATGGGTAGAGATGTTTTAAGGCACTTTATCATACGTGATGGGAAAGAGATGACAGGTTAAAGCAGCCATTGTGGTTGTCAAATTCACTTTATTCATGGTTCATCACATCGGAGCGCCAAGCAGCAGATTGAATTGCAGAATTATGAATCTGCTTTGGGCACAAGGTTGACTGAAATGACTGGCCCATGCAAGGGAATTCTTATTTCAGCTTTCTTAACAGCCTAATTGAATCACACACTTGGTAATTCAATCTATTGTTCATTCATTTAACTACAATTAGATGACTCTGAGGTCTGGCTAGACTTGAAAGTAATACCTGCATAATTAAAGGTAGTGACTTTTAATGAATTGAAATGGGCTAAAATAAAGCTTGAATGATTTTTCTACAATATTTAATTTTCAATTGAAATAATATATGGAACAGTTTTTAGTAATTTTATCTTATTTAAATTAAAATTATATTTTGAACTTTTGAAATTATTTCATAATTGCATTCATAGGAAGAAGTTATCTCAACACTGTATTAAACCTTTCAGCTGAGTAAGTACTTATATTTCAAAATTAATTTATAGGCTTCTTTCAAATACATTGCAGATTCAATTCTAGATCACTTCATGAATGTTCCTTTGCCATCATAGAGTAAGCCCCCAAAATATTTTGGTCTTCAAGTATAAATAACAGATATATTTACACTGTTCTATGGAAGTTTTAAGCAATGTTCTTTCCAAAAGAAACCCAAAGTATTCCTAAATAGAAAAGATTATTTTATGATCTGGACATGGCTTTACGTAATTGTAACTGCAGAATTCATGAGTTTGATGCAGGAAAATTGTTAAGGTTGAACAAATACTCTTGGAATCTCATTATATGAGCATTAGGGCAATGTGAATGACATAATGAGATCTGCCATAAAAATAATGAAAAAACATTAAAGATGATCTGGAGACTTCAGATTTTCGTGACTGCTGACTGACCAGCCTGTAATGTGCTGGATGGAGGCTTAGGTGACTGTGGAGAGTTCTTAAGATTAGACGGTGATAATTGTCGCAATGGGTGATTTTCTTTGCTTTTGAGGTAAGGATTTATCAGTAGCAGGCAATACTCTCTGATAGATTCCACCTACTGTGGATCTTCTTTCAGTTCAAGATTCAGTACATGGAAACTCTCCCACTGCTCATTATTGTATCATATCTTACCCCTAGGTTGTCCTGCAACACTACTCAAAGCACCTTCTTCTCAAGAAAACTTTTGCCTTGTCCATCCCTAGAGAACAAATAATTTTCCTGCCCTTAACATTTTATTACGAGGTTATTGCAATTTGGTCACTTCTTCAAATCTACATCTAATTCTAGCTTCCTTACTATTTTTCCCACATCTGTAGAACTTCTTAGACAAAAATGTTGAACCTTCAAACTTGTCCATGAGAGTTTGAAGCAACTTCTCCCCAGTCCTGGTTATGTTGATATTTTGACTTTCCATTAATCACAGATGTCCTTAATGGCATTTGCCATGGTTAGTCCTTCCCAGAAGGTTTTCTTTGCATAAACCATCAGAAAAATCACTGTTGATGACAGAAGCAGTCTTATGAAATGTTTTTCTTAAATAATAAGACTTGAAAGTGAAATTACACTTTGAACCACCAGCTATGGAGTGAATTTTACATTAACAGGCATGAAACAACATTGATCTCATTAGACCTTCTTTCAGAACTCGCCAGTGATCAAGATCACTGTCAATGAAAAGTAATATTTTTCAAGGAACCTTTTTTGTGAGAAAGAGATTTCATTTATGGGCTTACAATATCACACAAACCACATTGCAATCAGATGTAGTGTAACCCCTTTTGCTGTTCTGTACAAAGAGCACAGGTAGAATCATGGTTTTCATGAACTTCTCAAGGCCCAGAGATGAATTTTCACAATGGTGAATGAACATAGGCTCTAACTTAAGGTCAACAGCTGCATTAGCTTCTAATAAAATTAATTGCTTGACCTTAGAAGCCAGGAATTTATTTTTCTCTGTGTGTAAATCCTTAACACCATCTGTTACAAGAGAAAGATGTTGGTACCACTGAAAATTAGTTGGTTAGTATAGTTACCTTCTTCATTTAACCCCACTAGATTTTCTAGACCGTTCTCTTCTTTAACATCAGCATATGCTACTTTCATTTGCACTTGTATGTTTTGAAGATGGCTTATTCCTTAAACCATAGGACTCAATCTCACCTGGATTCACACTTCTATTCAACATCTTCCTTACCTCACTTAGCCTTCATAGAACTGAAGTTCGTGGCCTTGTTCTGGATTAAGATTTGGTTTAAAGGAATATCATACCTGGTCTTATCTTATATTCAGACCAGTATAATTCTCTATTAAGAGCACAACTGAGTTTTTCTTATTATCATTTATGTGCTCTCTGTGATTACATTTGATTTTCTTCCATAATGTCCCTTTTTTGTCGAAGATTTGCTTAGATTTTTGCCATAAGTGGTCTTACTTTCAGCCTATCTAAATCTCTGTGATGGCCCCTTGCTCACTAAACTCAGTTGTTTCTAGTTTTAGTTTTAACATGAAGAGCACACAATTCTTCCTTTCAATTATAGGTAACTGGCTGTTTTAACATTATTGTGTCTTTAGAGAAAAGAGAGATCTGAGGACAGGGAGAGATGGAAATGGCAAGAGATGGAGTCTGAGAATTCATAACATTTATTCATTAAATTTTCCATCTACCTAGGAATGTTTCATGGTGCCTCAAAACAATTGCAGTTGTAACATCACTGATCACTAATATTTGATCATCAAATAAATACTGTAATAAAAGTTGAACTATTGAACTATCAGTAGTGATAGAGATATGGAGTAAGAATGTGCTATTAAACAAATATGTTTGTGATAGACTAGCTTATTTCAGGCTGGCTTGTGAAAAAAAATGCATTATCTATGAATTACAAGGAGAAAAAACGATGAGGAAGAGGCCACCAAATGGGATTGCAATGTGTATTTCAAGTCACTATTAAATTCATTGTGCCCTGTTTCTTCAGCTAATTCTTCACCTAACTCTAGTGTTGAATACAGAACATGTACAATTATAGTGATTTTGTGAATATTTTTGTTTTCTTTAGTTTTGCTTTCTTTTTTGTCTACCTTTCTCTAGTGATAAATTTTGTTCATTGACGATTTCATTCATGTAACACATTCTGATTTCTCTTCCTCTACTTTTTCTTGTTTCCCACCGACATTCCTGACGAACCCCCTTCCAACAAGTCTTCCTGCCATATACACAGTGTATGTGTGTGTGTGTGTGTGTGTGTGTGTGTGTGTGTGTGTGTGTGTGTGTATGTGTGTCCCATAGCTTAATCAAACTTAACCAGGCTTATTCATCACAACATATTTGTATATAAAGTAGAGATCTGTAAAGAGTATTACACAAGAATATATCTGTATTTATAATCTACTATCAAACTAAAAAAAATAGTTCAGTTAGCTAATTGAGTATGGTAAGGCAGGAAAGGATATACTCATATAAATATAATTTGATTTCAAGTAAACACAGGAAAAGAATAGGAATTCTAGGCAGAAAGTTTGGACAGTCTTTTAGATTATTTTTCTAGATCAGGACTGTGATATGTTTTTAGTAATATTTTTGAAGCTGCTTAAAGTGGCATAAAAAGTTAAATTCAACGTACTAAATATAAATACTAAGCATGAATTCCAGGTATACGCTTTTGAAACTGATTCTACTTATTCATGGTTGAGAAATTTTCAAGGTTTCAGGCAAAGAATATATTGATGTGAGCTGCACCCAAAAAAACAGAAACAAGGAAGTGAAGAGTAATGTGGATTAATGTGTGTGAGAAATAATATGCCACAGCACACATGAGGATATGAGTGTAATGGAATATGCTTTAAATTTCAGTTCTGTGCTTCTACCATGTGCCATGTGGGCTCTTGGGGTCAAACTCAGTTGCAAGGCTTATAATCTGCTCTCTTTATCTTCTAAGCTATCTCTCCAACTTCTCTCACAACATTTTTTGTCTCAAGATTCATAATTTTCTTTTTTAAGAAAGACTGTTTTTGGATATTATTTTTTATTTCTAGCGAAAAAAAGTACTTAAACTTTTGCAGAGTTAAAAATGAGGTTTGCTACCCTATTATATTGTACCTCAAGGAATACAGGTCTCCTAGGTACTACAAGAGACTTAATCTAGATTGCATAAAAAGGTGTGAATATGGAATGCAACAGTCTATTTCCTTGGATATGCTGAAATATATAGATGGATAGATTAATAGATATTTCAAATTCCCCAATTTATTATTACATTAAATGATTAAGAACACAGAGCAGAACACTAAACCCAGCACAAACCTTGGTTTCATCCCTTCCTAGCTGGATAGTTTAGGAAAAGTTACCATTTTAGCATTTTCACTTTACCAAAGGAAGAGAGGAATGTCAAACATATTTTAGATTTTAAGAAAGTTCGATGTGACATACTAAGTACACTTTGAAGACCTCAGTAGATATTATAATTGCTATGACACTCTAGAAACTATTTTAATCTTGATGGTCATGTCAGTTATTTTCCTGATTATCTGATTTTGATTACCATTGTGCAAGCTGCTAATATATAATCTGTCCTTTGCTTGCTTTACATTTCCACTTACAATAAAGATGCTCCCTAATAGCTTACTGATCCATATTTTCTGCCCATTGTTCTCCATCAGTATCATTTTTTTTGCCTGTTCATGTCTATTGCTAGAGACACACGCTCAGAAATGTTTGTCAGCACAGAAACAAGCTTGCTTGGTTTGATCTTCAGCAGTCATTTGTGGGGCTGGGGAGATGGCTCAGTGAGTAAAATAATTGATGTTAAACCATGAATATTGAGTCTGGATTTCCAGCAAACAGGTAAAAAAATAGGTGCAATAGCACACTCTTATTATATCAGCTCTGGAGGACAGAAACAGAATTCTAGCTAGTCAGATGACTAATACATAGAAATATAAAAATACAAGTATCACTTGAATGTGATGCCTATCGAGTTCCGAGGGTAACATTGGGAATAAATCTGGATTACTCTATCACCCTATTGCTTCTCACTGGGTTTCCAGGGTCCTGTCTACCAAGACTGGAATTACAGGTAATCATCATAGCTGCCTGACATTTTTTATGTGAGATCTGGAAATCCAAACTCATGTCTTTTTGCTTGCCAGGTAAAGACATCACTGAGCCATCTCCCAACCCAGGAAGTTTTGTTGGTAAAAAGGAGTTGTTGACTTCATTGTCACCAAACCCCATCCGACATGATTAGGATTCCTTTTACTGTATGTAATTGATCATGATTCATGCCACTGAGGGCCCTTCTAACAGATGGGAACTAACATTTCTGGGATCAGTGTCTGGACAGTTCTTAGACTGAATAAGCAATCATGCTACAATAGAATTAGTCACAGTAAGTCAGGTCTTTTAGCCTATGTATGATAAATTAGTTAGTGTTTGATTTGAAATTGATTCCTTTCAGATATAACACATCTAATATTTAGTAAGATAAAATCAAGTATTGTGAACAAATGGCAATTCGTGTTCAGTTCTGAACTTCTGAAAAACTAGTTATTTGTCTTCCAGCTCCGTTTGAGGGGGATGTCAGCAGGTCCAGGGTTTCTAGTAGAAAATTAAAATACTAGGGGATCTATAATGCATCTGTGTCCTGTCTGCTATCTAATGCTATCAGTGATCTTCTCATTACCAGATCCAGAGATGTTCTGTTTTTCTCTTGACCTTGACTGATGTTAGATATTGAATGGTATAGTCTTTTGCCTTGTATTCTTGGAAAGATGTTTCCCAAGTGTAGTAGTCAAAAGAAAAATGATGTATTCCACACGGAGAATGACATTTCTTGGAAAGATGAGATCTTATTGTCTGTCAAGCATATGAAGGCTAACATGGCACCTCTACCTTTTACCACAAATACAAAGTTTAGTTGCTCTGGGTAGGTGAACTGAGGGGCAAGGGCATCTTCTTTGATACACACGTGAACAAGAAGCCTCCCCTGGGAATGGATGAACATCAAAGGACAACTTACAGGGCAAGTGTTTAAAAAAACAGTGAAAACGTCACATAACTAGTTTCTTTCTCTGTTCTCGCTGAACACCAACTGAAACCTGAAACATACAAAAAAGGGCACATGGTACCGTATGTTATGGACTCAATCTAATTGATCCAGCCTGGATGGAACAGGAGGCAGTGTGAATTTATCTGCAAGTGCTAGAATCAAAGCCCACTGCTTCTATTGAAAGATTTAAAAGCTTCTTCACATGTATATATATAAATTATGAAGATTTTTATATTCCTCAAATTAACTTTGACACATCGGACTGGAAGCATTTGCTTTCTGGAATTCTAATGTCAACTATAAAAAATTGTTCTAAAAATGAGAAATCATTTCCTTTCGACCTGTTTCAGAATGAAACTGTTAGACTAAAATTTTCCTGAGAGACAGAAGGGATGGAGCCATATGATGATGACGAGAATAGGCGCTCGCCTTCTTCCTGCAAATTCTAGCTATAAACTGCAATGTGTTCATGGAAAAGGAAAGAGGAAATATGAACAGATGTAGGAGTATTCACAGATAAAGAATGCCATTTTTAGTATCAAATTAGTGTAAATATGGAACAAAAATGACAGAGTCATAGAGGGAATAAATAATTACCCTCCCTCCAAGAAGTAGCTCTGTTTTCCCCCTATGTTCAGAGCTCCCTGGATTACAGCCAGATGAAATTTTTCAATTTTTTTATTAAATAAGTTTCAATTCCTGTGATTGTTTGCCTTAGATTTGTTTTCAGGGAAAAAAAAAACTCTAAACACAAAGTTAGGTGGAATGTCATGGAAGTTTTTTTATCACAAGTACTTGCTGGCTTTAGAGACTCATGGAACCCACTGAAGCATGAGCAGAAGGAATCTAAGCTGCCAGCAGTCTAAATGGCAGGTCTGCATGAAGGTTAGGATGCAGACACAGAAAATTAGCTCTGAGAAGTTAATTCTTAGATATCATGCCTGGAAGAAAATAAAAAAGAATTCCCCTCAGTAACCTGCAGTGTCCTTTAATACCAATTGAAAAATGTGTGATTTTTCATTGAGGCAAAACTTAATAATGATCTACAAGGAGTGTACAGTGAGTGAAAAAGGTTTTGAGTTCAGAAATGATAAAAATTAAAAGCAAATCCTGATAAATTATGAAAGGAGAGCTCTCTTCCATTTTAACCATTCTAACTAGTGTCTCAGGTTGACAGACTTATATGGTCAGTCTAGTCACAGACCCTATTGTCACACTGGGGTACAGGGCTTTCTCAGGTGATACGGATAATACTTGCATCCAGTATCAGATTTAAGTCATTTCACCATTGTAATACTTAGAATTAATCATTGTTTCTTTGTCTTAATAGAGACTAATCTTCTCCCTTTTGCTAGAGTCCCTTTCTTAGGCCTCTTCAAAGCATGTGCCATGAAGGCATAGAATATTTAGTTCTGAATATGTTAATTGCAGGTAAATATATGACATGACATGATCCTAAGGGCTCAATGAATTTAAATAAACTCTTACTGCAAGACGATTTGTGGAAAAACTTAAGTTTTGTTCAAAGCCAACATTCCACAGAGAAAATAGTAATGCTAAGAAGACAAAGAGGAAGATGAAGAAGAAGAACAGGAACAAGAGCTGGAGAAGGAGGAAAGAGAGGAGCAGGAAACAGAAGGGAAAGGCAGTGAGACATGCAAGAGAGAATTTGGGAATCTGATCAGTTTTGACTGGAGAGATGCCATCCCATTCCTCTGTTGGAACAGTCTTTAGTGTTTCCTGAAGCTGCTTTGATGAGACTGTCTTCATGAGTCCTACAGTAGTTAATGGATGCTCAGGTTGCACTGAGCATCTGTGAGGCCATGCCTATTTTAACCCTAATTTAGCACTGTTGAAAATGTAACCATGTTTCTAGAAATGCCATGATGAAGCAGGAAAGCTTATTAAGCTAATGAACACTTGATCTGTAACTTCTTTCTGTTTTTTTAAATGCTGCATGTCAAAATTGGAAATATACATAAAGGGTATGAAAGAACGATGTGCTTTTTGCAAACACTCCTATGACAATTTGAATTTCAATCTGAGCTGGCTAGCTTTTTGTCTTTCTCCTCATGGAACATTAGATATACTTGGAAGGATAATTCACAGGAAAATTGTGACTATCCCAACATGGTTATTTGTAAGATGTTCTAGCAGAAATGGAAACAGTGAGCTTTGAGGAAAATTTTATTTACTGCCAAAGATGAAACTCAAGCTTCTCAGCTAAAAAATCAGAAAATTGATAAGCCTATAGTTTTGACTAGGAATTTGACAACTTTCCAACATTAAAAGTCGTTTCTCATGTGATTGTTGGTGATAGTTGCAAATGAGGTTTTTTTTATTTTATAATGATCCTTGTCAACATTTAGAGCCCTAATACAGTATGCAATTCCAGATGTCCATGTGACAGTACAAAGCATGAGAAAAGTTTCCATTCAAACCACAGATAAAAGAAATGAATGTTTTTAATAACATAACTGAAAATGTTTATTGATATGATATAATGTCAAACTCATATCACTACCAACTTTCCAGAAACTGCTTAATGAATTTTATTGCAATATTAAAGGATAATATCTACAATTATTTGAAAAGTCTATCAAAATATTCTTTTTACTCCTTTATATATATTTGAGATTCAATTGTTCTCTTGCAATTAAATAAAAGATACTTATAAAATCAAAATGTAGATAACATTAAGAAATGAATTATTTTTACTAAAATCACTCATTGAATAAAATTACAGACGTAAAAATTTTTACTCTATTCTCAATAATTTTCTTCTAAAATCATAGTTATCTTTGAAGTAGTGCAATATTATCTTTACAAGCAAGAATCCTTTGTTGTTCCAGGTAACAGCCAACAATTTGAGATTATCTGTGTAAATTACTCTATAACTTTTGCTTGCACATATGTTTATGTGCTTTACATATCACTGTATATTTATGTTCACATATATCTGGGCTTACATATTTATATATGCAAATATATATTTATATTAATAATATTTTATATATTTTATTATATATATTTGTCATAGCATAGGTGTCAGTCAACTTGACTGTTGAGGGTTTGAACTCTGGGTACATTTGTGGAGAATTAGTGGTTGGGTTAAGCTTAGAGCAAATCTACAGGAGATTGTCTAACTGATGAGGAAGGCCTAGCCTATGGTGGGTGGTACTAGGTCCCAACCATGTGAATAAAATACTGACAGATGGTTGAGGAAGTCAGCATCCTTCTGTATACTTGGCCAGACATGTTGGTCTGGCAAGTAAGGATTGTCCACCTCTAAGCTGTTCTGTGGTGATGGTGTGGCCAGTTCCCTCAGCCCTGGTGTTGGTGCATGCTCTCCCATCAAGCTGGACTGAGAACTGTAACCAGGAATCTTAAGAGAGAATAAACCCTTATTCCCTTAAGCCGTTTGATGGTCATTTATCAACAACCATGCAGGCTGACTGCAACAGAATTGGGTACCCAGGAAGTGGGGGTGTTGCTAATAAATCTCATTGTGTGGACTATGTGGCTTTTGAACGGTTTTGCTGGACAAAGTTTGAAATGTTTGAAGATTTTGACTTTGTGGATTACCAATACCATTTTGCAGAGTTTGGTGTGCCAATTGGAAAATAGCGATGGTAAGAGAGTTGTGAATTGTTTTGGCCCAATTTGTGATGAGGGGAACAAGTACTTTGGTGTAGTTGAATTTAGAGACGGTGGATTGGTTTGCTTGATGGAGGAGAGCTGTGTTGATGGCTGTGAAACTCTGGATGAGGAAAGGGCAGAGCAGCTGCTGCTGTTGGAGTTATGATCACTGAGGGAAACCTAGTGCTTTGCATTGGGATGGTGGTAGACGTGAACACCACCACATGGCAATTCCATGGTTTGAAAACCAAGATTCTTTCAAGGGCTGAAAGCCCAAATTGAAGCTATTTCTTGCCCTTTGGTATTTTGGCTGCCTAGAAAGAGGCTTTTCCAGAGTCCACATGCTAAAATTGGAACAGCTGTAGCTCAAGTGGACCAAGCTAAGTTTCATCCTCACTTCAGAGTCTAGCAGTGACCCTCAGGTGGTACTGGTTTTGGTGTACAATTACGGGGTTCATGGAGAGCAGCGGAAGCTTAGTACCAAGTTGCAGGCATAGCGTCCTGCAAGGAAAGGTGAAGTTTACGACTGCAGAGTGGTGTTTGAGATGCCAGAACTGGGATATAGGCTCAGGATGCTGCGACTGGGATTAAGCCTGGTTCAGAAGAACTCTGCTTCTACAGCTTTGAGCTGTAAACAGGGACTGGGAAGGCCTAGAAACTTTGAACCACCATGACTATGTGATGACCAACAAATGATGGAAATTGAAATAGAGGATGCAGTAATTGATTTGTTGGACTTGATTTTAGTGTAATGTTTTCTTATCGTGTCAGGATACTTATTTTTTTATGTTTTATCTTATTGAAGTATTTAACATGTTTTGATTTGATAGATTCTTATAGTTAAAATATTTGATGGGTATTGGATGTCATCTTCTAGCCAGAGATTAAAGGCCATTAAAATAGAGTCTTGTTATAAGAGTAGCAAAACTGAAAAAAAAAATCAACAAACCACAATTCAGAACATCAGAGACTCTATATCAACCACCTGGAACCAGGCTAGCCTAATCTCTCCCCATCCTAAAGCTCAGGGAAATTTGCGGAAGAGGGGCGGTAAGATTTTAAGAGCCTAAAGATTGGGGGGGGGGAGTTATAACATGCAAAATACTCCACACAAGTTAGGGCTGAAATAGGACTTTGCATGACCTGCACAATGACTAACATATCATTGACCCCCAAAATCTAGCATGGATCATAGGCACTACGATCCTTAGAGGCAAGGGATTAACAGCCACAATAGTGTTCCCATACTAAAGGGGAACACAGAAAAGTACTCTAGGCAATGCTACTGAGTCCTTATACCTCATCAGAGAAGAGGACCCAGAGGGAAGTTTGACATGCACACTAAAAGATGCTCTAAGGATGGGGAGGGGGGACAATGGAAGAAAGGGAGGGGGGAAGGAGGCAGAAAAGGAGGGAGAGGGCAAGGAGATTGAGGGAGAGGTGGAGGGAGGGAGGGAAATGGGGTACCTATCAAGTTTGTATGAGTGGAAAAATAAATAAATATTAAAAAAGTAAAAAAAAAAGATTTGAGACACTTTTTAAAACTTTCAGTTCCAACATTTTAATAACTGAACTTTTAATGGCAAAACATTTTAAAATTTGAGAACTTTTAGAGATTTAGGATTAATAAATTAAATGTATTTATACTTTTAAAATAACTTTTAACACCTACAGGAACAAGGTTATAGTTTAAAAGTACTATGTTTTTGTGTCAAATTGACAAGGAGTGGAGTGTCATAGTTAGGCACAGGTGTCAACTTGACTGTTGAGGGTTTGAGTTCTTGGCATATTTGTGAAGAATTAGTGGTTGGGTTAAGCCCAGAGCAAACTTGCAGGAGATTGTCTAGGTGATGGGGAAGGCCCATGCTATGGTGGGTGGACTAGGCCCCGAACATGTGAATAAAATACTGAGAGCTGGTTGAGGAAGTCGGCATCCTTCTGTTCACTTGGCCAGACATGCTGGTCTGGCAAGTAAGGATTGTCCATCTCTCAGCTGTTACGTGGTGATGGTGTGGCCAGTTCCCTCAGCCCTGCTGTTGGTGTGTGCTTTCCTGTCAAGCAGGAGTGAGAACTGTAACCAGGAATCATAACACAGTGTAAACCCTTGTTCCCTTAAGCTGTTCGATAGTCATTTATCAGCAACCATGGAAGCTGACTGCCACAATATTATATATTTTTATTATTTATATATTAAAATATATATTTATATATGTGCATGCATATGCACATGAGTGCACATGAACTTGGAGGCCACAAATTCAGGTTGGTTATTTTCCTTTATTGCTTTCCATTTTATATATTGTTGTGGGATCTCTTACTTGAATCCAGAGCTCATGATTCAGTGAGTAGTATTTCTGGCCTCTGACTATGAGTGCTGAGATTATAGGCAGGATATGATCTTCATGGTATTGGGGATTCCAAACTCTGGTCTTCATGTTTGTACAGAAAGCACTTTCCCGCCAAGCTGCCTCCCCACTTCTGTCATTTATTTATGATTTTAAAAAGTCCCTCCCTATTCAGGTAACAAATAATGCCAAGTAGGCCAAAATTTTTATTTAAAAAGAAGTTAAAAAGGAAATGAAGGGGTTGGAGAGGTGGCTCAAGGGTTTTGGAAACATAAGGCCCTGAATTCAGAATCCAAGTTCCACATAAAAATGCCAGGCATAAATGGCTGTGGTTTGCACTTATGTCCCTCGTGGGTGCCACTTCTGGGAAACCCCAGTGAGAAGCAAGAAGAAGGCAGAAGCATTACAGGATAATTCCTGAAATTACCTTTAGTCTTTCTTTGATACATACACATGCACATGTACATACACACACACACTCACACACACACACATAGAGTGAATAAATAAATAAATAAAAATAATTTAAAAAAGGAAATGAAGTGTGGGCAGATCACATAAGGCCACACATTGCTATGTAGCGATTGTATATTTCAAAGCATTTCTATTTTCAGAAAGGCTCTGCTGAAGGGGGTATCTTCTCTTTATTTATATGCCACACACCTATATCTGAGAAAGTGTCTACATTCCACCATTCTGACAGCAGACAGATCAGCTCAAAGCGTTAGGCTAACACTTCTTTCTATCAACATCAAAGACAAAACCAAGTTTTAGCCTAAGTAAATCATGATTGTTGCAATCAATTCAGAATAAAAATCATGTCGTGTTGTGCATTCCTTTCTGCAATTTTCACTCAGGGAATACTGTTTTTCAGTCTTAATGTAAACATTTGGCACAGGAAAAAAAAATCAGTTTTTCCTGACTCAAGTGTAAAACAATCATCATATACATTTTTCTAGGATTCACACTTGCACTTTCATCTGGGTTTTATTTTAAAATGCTTACATGTATGAAAGTGTGACAAATGTATGCACACTGTAATATTGAAAACTAAAATAGCTTTTTGTATACCTGTCACACAATTTTTGAATCAGAGTACTACACTGTCCTCCCATTACCTCTTCCAATAATGAAACCTTGCCCACTAGTTCTCTTGAAAACACTTTTCATATTCTGGTACCTGTATAATTCCATTCAAATATGAATATTCAATGCTGATATAATTTTAACACACTAACTTTTACCAGTAATTACTAATTTCATTCTAGTTTCATTAAAATCAATTTAGTTAACAAGAATTATAACCTAGAATTTCATGATCATACCTCCCAGGAATCTATCCTATTATAGAGTGTAAAGGGAAAATTTTCAATTGCTCATAAATATTTTCCTGGAGTTTTGTTCATTAACACTTTTTTTTTGTAAATTTCTATAAACCTTGCGGCAGTAAAGTTTAAAATAACCCTTCACTCTCAAAATTCCATATGCCATTTTGAAAACCTTTAGAAATTACAGGAAAATATAAAGATGAAAATAACCTGGACAACCACATCTTGATTCATTAAGTTTTAAAATGTAAACATGGTGTCTCATAGCTTCTGAAAAATGCACGCTTTAAAAGCAAAAAAAGGGGGCTGGAGAGGTGGCTCAGGGGTTAAGCCTCTGCCTTGCAGGTGGAAGGTCCTGAGTTCGGATTCTAGGCCCCATGTATAGACGCCGGGCAGAAGCGGGGGCGGCCTGCGTTTCTGGTCCTGGTAGGGGGGAGCCTGTGAATCCTGGGGCAGAGTAAACAAGGAGGAGGTGGAGGTGGTCCATGGTGGTTCCCCAATTCGTCCGTGGTTCTACACACACACACACCTACACATACATACATACACACACGCACACACACCCATACATGCACAATTGAATAAATAATAAATAATAAAAAATAAAAAAATAAAAAATAAAAGTGAAAAAGGAAACATATTAATTGAAACATTGTTTCTATAGTTGGCCAAATTATCCCATCCATATAAAATAGAAATCAAAAGCAAACAAAAGTAACTACCAAAAATGACCTCCAGGTATTTTAAAATGTTCAGTTCAGACTGTCTTTTTATTTTTTCCATGTATATTTTAGCCATCTATTGTTAATTCATAAACTTGTAGAAAATGTAGCATCTTAATAAAAGGAAAAATGGGAATCATCTCTTCTACAACATACTTCAGCAATTGCTGGTTTCCTTTGGACTCACACATGTGTTTGGCTAAGGCAGAAGATGTCTGTCAGTTGAATTTTGGGACTGTTGGCAGGTAACTGAGTAACCTTCCCTGGTTTCTGTCACTCTCCAATTAGAATAATGATAAAATGACACAGAAGTCTCAGGGAGAGATGCAGAGCTGGAGACTGTCTGAGTCTTTGGTTCCAAAACCAAAGCAATATAATGCTGCACAACCCACTGGTGCACAAAAATAGTGTCACACCAGACTTGACACATAGGTTTAGCTAACTTCAGGTGTCAGCATGACACTTGAGAATGGGGATCATCTAATTGAGGCAAGCTTACAGGGAATTGTCTGATTATATAATAGTTTGAGATGATTGCACTCACTGTGGGTGACATCTTGCCACATGCAGGTGAGTCCAATGGAGATAGAACTAACGGGTAGACTAATAAGCGGGTAAACTAGAAAGATGAGTCTGTTCTTGCCCCTCTGTTCTTGTGGATACAATGTAGCCAGTTACTTCAGCTTCCAATGGTAACTCTCCTGACCATCACTGTTAAAAGCAAACTGAAATTGTGAGCATGGATAAACAAAAGTCCTCCTTCCCCTGAACTGTTTGGGTCAATTACACTAATGGGAGTGCGAAACAAAGACAATAGAACAGACACATACTTCTGGACTGGAGGAGTTTCAAGTATATTTTTTTAAGCTTTCTTACACGAATGCAACAAATTTGTGTTATCTTTCCCACTTTTTTTATTAATATATTTTTATTATTATTTCAGCTCATACAAACTTAATAGGTACACCAGTTCCCTCCCTCCCTCCTCCTCCCCCCATAACCCCTGCTCCTCCTCCCCACCCTTCTCCCTTCCCATCCCCCAGTGCCTCCCGCCCCAATTCCCAGAGAGTCCTTTCTTGTGCATGCCTGATTTTCCTCTGGGCCCTCCTCTCCGATGACGTACAAGGATCCAGTGGCCTTTCCCTGAACCCTTTCCCGTGTTCCCCTTAGGTATAGGAACACTGCTGTGGCTGCCAATCCCTTGCCTCCAAAGATCTTGGTGCCTTTAGCAGATGCTAGACTTTGTGGGGTCAATAGTGTGTTGGACAATGCACAGGGCACGTAAAGTCCAATTATGATTGCTTCAGCCCTAACTAGTATAGAGTATCTTACATATCATTGCTCCTCCCATCCTTATGCTCTTACACTCTTACCGCCCCCTCTTCTGCAAATTTCCCTGAGTTTCAGGATGGGGAGAGATTAAGCTGGCCTAGTTCTAGGTGGTTGATATAGAGTCTCTGAAGTTCTGGATTGTGGTTTGTTGGTTTTCTTTTGCAGTTTTGCTGCTCCTGCAATGCCCTTCACTCCATCCTAGTGGGCATTGTATATTACTCCCTGGTCAGAGACAAAAAGCTGTTAAACTAGAGTCTTGTGATAAAAGCACATTCAAAGGTAGATGTAATAAAAGTGGGAAACCACAGTGAGGGAGGGGTCTATCACCAATTTGCACAACGGTTACTTTTTATCTGCCAGACTATATGCCCTCCTCTTCTGGTGAGATCATACCCCCTGAGTAGTAAATGATCAGGAACAAAAGTCTGTGAACTTAATCAGATGTCTCATTACTTATTTGAGTCCTTGATGGAGGCCTATTTTCTCTGCTGTAACATGGTCCCTTCTCTCCTTGTTTCTGGTGTGGCCCTCCTACCCCATCCCTCCTGTTCATAATCCTTGGAATTACTGTCTCTAGGTGGGCTGGGTGGGTTTGGTACTAGGAGCCACCTATTAGGGAGTACATATGGCACTTAATTTTCTGGGTCTGGGATGCTTCACTTAATATAATTGTTTCTAATGACATCCATTTCCTGGCAAATTCCAGTAATTCATCATTTTTGATGGCTGAGTAGAACTCCATTGTATAGATGTACCACAGTTTCCTTATCCAATAGTCAACTGTTGGACTTTTGGGTTGATTCCATGTCTTTGCTATTATGAACAGTGCTGCTGTGAGCATGGTCGTGCTTATGCTATTGAGATGAACCTCTGCTGTATGGGGGGTTATTCCCAAAAGTGGGATAGCAGGGTCATATGGCATTTCAATCTTTAATTTCTTTAAGAATCTCCAGACGGCTCGCCAGAGTGGCTGTATGAGCCTGCATTCCCACCAGCAATGTAGAAGAGTTCCCCTCTCTCCACATGCTCTCCAGCATTTGTTGTTGTTTGTATTGTGGATTTTTGCCATCCTGGCTGGGGTGAGATGATATCTCAGGGAAGTTTTGATTTGCATTTCCCTGATGGCTCAGGAAGTGGAGCATTTTTTAAGATATTTGTTAGACATTTTAATTTCATCCCTGGTAAAGTTTCTTTGAAGTTCCAGGGCCCATTTTTTAATTGGGCCATTGGTTTCCTTGGTTTTCAGTTTTAAGTTCTTTGTGCACTCTGGACAGTAGAGCTCTATCAGATATGTGGTTAGTGCAGATTTTCTCCCATTCTGTGGGTTGCCTTTGAGCTCGTGTTACAATCTCTTTATCTGAAAGAAGCTCTTTAATTTCACAAGATCCCAACTGTTGAGAGTTGGTAGCAGTGACTGTGCCATTGGATGTCTGTTTAGGAAATGTTGCCCTAGTCCAAGCTATCCCTATTTGCAGATGACATGATCATATACCTGAGTGATCCCAAAAACTCCACCAGGAAACTTCTGGAACTAATTGAGAAGTTCAGCAGGGTGGCAGGATACAAAATAAATGTGCAAAAATCAGAGGCCTTCCTATATGCCCAGAATGAAAGAAGTGAAAAAGCCTTGAGAGAAACAATCCCATTTACTATAGGCCCTAAAAAAATGAAATACCTTGGTATAATCCTAACCAAGGAGATAAAAGACCTTTACAACGAAAACTTTAAAACCCTAAAGAAAGAAATTGCAGAAGACACCAGAAGGTGGAAAGACCTCCCTTGTTCCTGGATTGGCAGAATCAACATCGTAAAAATGACCATCCTATCAAAGGCAATATACAGATTCAATGCTATACCAATCAAAATCCCTAAGCAATTCTTCAAAGAAGTTGACCAAACAATCTCAAAGTTCATATGGAGGCACAAAAGACCCAGGATAGCAAAGACAATCCTGAGTAACAAAAACACTGCTGGAGGTATTACCATACCAAACCTAAGTCTATACTACAAATCCATAGTTATAAAGACAGCCTGGTACTGGCTCCAAAATAGACACACAGACCAATGGATAAGGATTGAAGACCCAGATATAAGCCCACAAAATTACAGCCATTTGGTCTTTGACAAAGGGGCCCAAAAATCCAATGGAAAAAGAACAGCATTTTCAACAAATGGTGCTGGCAAAACTGGATCTCCACATGCAGAAGACTAAAGCTGGACCCGTACTTGTCACCATGTACAAGACTTAATTCCAAATGGATCAAGGACCTTGATATAAGGCCAGAGACTATATTTTTCCCACTTTAATTCCCAATTATATTCCCTTCCATTTGCCATTACAGCTCTTCTTTTTCTCTACTACTTTTTTTCCTATTTTAATGTGTTTTTGCACCTATCTGTAAGAGAAAACATGTGGCACTTATCTTTCAGTGTCTGGAATACCACATTCAATGCATTTTCTAGTTTCATACATTTGTCAGCAAATTTCAATAATTTGTTAATATGTGAATAGTATTTCATAACTTCTAGTATTTTGTGTTCTTATTTTGCTTCCTATGGCTTTTTGGTACATATGAGCTAGTTACTGTTTTTGAAAATGAGTATTGGTTAATTTTTAAAGGAATATTAGAATTCATTGGATGAAATTGAGAAATATCTTTTAGGAGATGAACTTGTTTTTCTCTGATACATGCTAACAGTGTTTTAGAAGTATGTCCAGAGTTACAAATGCTAATGTTTATGAACAAATAGAGGCAATGGCCATACCCAGTATTGACCACATCAAAATTATGGTAATCTTGAATATATTATGTGTTTCTGATGCCATACTAGAAATAAAAAAAATCTTCATTGCTTGAAAAACCAAATGATGCCAAAACTGTGGATTCATTAAAATAAAGGCCAAAATCCTAATGAATCATTGTGTAGATTTCAATAAATATATTCAGAACTTATTATGAACAATCATGTGGAGAAAGTATAAAGCCTGAAACTGGATACTCTGACTTTAGGGTTAACAGTAAATTTCAGAAGTCAGGAGAGTCAGAAAAGCCAGAAGTCAAGTGAAAGAACCAGAAAAATAGATTAAGGAATTAGAAAAGTAGTCTCATAAATATACACACCTTAGTAGACTTATTAGATGCCTGTTGAAAGAGCAAGACAAAGAACATGGAAAAGGACAAGTTTTCTTAACAAAGGATGCTGAACAAATGGAATGCCCTTTTATACTATTAGTTTGAGTGGATTATCAGTCAAAATGTCAAAATGTAAAGGGTGAAAAAAAAATAAGGACAAGCAGCAAACAAAATACCACATAACCCCCTACCCCCAAAATGTCCAGAAGAGAGTATAAGAAAGGTAGCTGATCTTAGGTATGGGCATGAATTTTATATACAACACATAACACAGTTCTTGAAAGGTTAAAAAAAAAGGTAAGTTAAGAAATAAAAACACAGAAAGTCATATATTGAGAGATTTGTTAACAGTTATCTGTTAAATGACATACAGCCAAAATTTGTAATGAATTTTAGAAAATCAATGACTAAAACTAACAAATGAGCCAGTTAAAGAATAGTTAAAAGATGGTATTTGACAACCCACCAAAGAAATACAAATGAAGACAGATCATGTGAAATTTATCATGTACTAAAGAATTGAAATTTAAATCACCAATTGAACAGAGAAATAATAAAAACACACCATGAGGCGTGATGAGACTGCTTGTTCTTTATAGGTGAGAATGAGGGATTGCACAGCTACTTTGGAAGACAGACAGTTTAAAAAAAAACTTAGCATAGCTTTACTGTACAATTTAGTACTTCTACTCCAAGGTATTATGTGGAGAATGGGTGAAATGTAGAAAGCAAATCCATATCATAAAACAGATTTACAAAGCAACATTAGTGAAAGCAGGATAATGATCTTGAGTAAAACCAAACTGCCTCAAAGTTGGAGTGGAGATGTGACGATAGGCAAATCCTCATTTCTCCAGATAAGGTTGTTAAGTATGACGTTTGTCCTCCCTTCAGAGTATACTGCATGCTGCCTAGGGATGCACAACCTCTCAGTTACCATTACCTTGCAAACTACTGGTACAGGATTTTTACATGGCTGCTTGTAAAATAAACATGTGTGGAACATGAGTCTGATACTAGATCCATCTAGATTAGTAGGCCACCAGATATCAACTTTTCTGTATGTATTTTTCTCTTTTCCTCCATATTGAGTTGCCCCAACAGAGCAGTGATGCACAGACCTCAGCAATATTTATTTATCTAATTAACTTCAAAATTAGTCTTTTAAAAATAATTTACTTATTTGAGAGAGAGAGAGAGAGAGAGAGAGAGAGAGAGAGAGAGAGAGATGATCACATGTAACGTGGACTTTCAAGAACTGAACTTGCATCATCAGGTTTGTGAGAAGGCACCTCACCCACTGACCTATCTCCCCAGCCTGAAAATTTAAGTATTATTAAAAATTTATACATGGATTTTTAGCACATTTTTCATAATCATCAAAGCTAGCAGCAATTAAATTGCTCATAAATAGTTTAACAAGTAAGTAAATCATTGTTCAACTTTAGTATGCATATCATTCAACAAAAATTCTATTAATTATTAACCCATAAAGTGGAAGAATTCTAAATACATAATGCTAAGTCAAAAAATCCAAAGTGAAAAGGTAACAGGTATATGATATAATTCCAACTATTAAGGAAGCTTTCATCTTAATGTACCAAGTTGAATTAACCTGTAAGCTGTTATGCAACAAACTCTTAGTAAAATAATTTTTCATTTTTTCAAATTTGTTTAGTAGAGAGAGAGGGGAAGAGAACAAACAGACACAAAAGCAGAAAGATCTGAGTTCAGATTCCAGATCCCATGTAAAATCATCAGGCAGAAATAGAAGCAGCCTGAAATCCTGGAAGGTAGAGTCTGGAAAACCTCAGAGTAAAGAAATAAGGAGGTAAATCAGCCCAGGATGATTCCTGAAGTCACCCTTGGGGCTCTTCAGGTACACAGATTGCCCTCTTTTACACAGACACCCATACACCTATGCCCCACACAAATACACACCAGCACTTACAGACATTAGATAGATAGGTAGATAGATACATAAGGTATACATTGCTTAAGTTTAGATACCGGTTACTCTTTTGGTAATTATTTTGCCTGTGCCTAGGATACAGGTTAGTTTCTCTTAGATTTCTGCTAATTAATTTTCTGATGATGTTGTACAGAGCAACCCTATCCAGTGTATGTAGGAAGCATGGCTACTGGAAGCAAGTGGTGAAGCTAAATCATGATGAATGGCCTAAGCTGCAAATACACATTGAAAGAGTTTGTCTGTTTGAGAATATGCTTTTCTTTGGCACTGTTATTTCATGTTCTGCATTTGTTTAAATTTGACAGAGTCCCTTTGAGAAGGGAAATGAAACACACCATTAGCAATTTCCAAAATTTAGCTTCCAAATGATTAGCACATTTACAAAATGTTTTCAATATTTTCATTGTGAAGATGGTTTATTTATGTTGCTGAAACCACTGGGGACAGAAGTTGGAAGATTGAGAAGGTGTGAATTTCTTTGAATAACAATTGCTATTCCAAAATGTGTCACTGTTCTTTTAAACTTGGTAGCCAATCTGTGTGGAGTTGATTCAGGTCAAGGAAAATTAGTGAACATATTTACATGTGCCTACGGTCCCTTCCAGCTTACTCCCTCTGTGAACAATGGCTGTCTGGACTGTAACACAGTTGTATCTTGTCTCCCCCAATAATGCTTCATCCATGCAAGTCATAGTTTTACAAGAACTCAGTGGCTCCATTTCTTCACATTCAAATTCTGCATTGAAGTTTACTTAATGCAGTAAGTTGAAAGTAGCCTTATGAAGCCTTCCTAGAGGGATGTAGATTTTGAGGATAAGGAATCTTAGCAACATATCTTAATTAACTCAAGATTGATTGAAATTAGTCAACAAGTCAGATCGGAGGATACTATATGAATGATGCAATCATTCGAGCAGAAGAAAATTGTGCCCAGATGTATAAAATATAGAAGGGCAGCTTTTGTCTTTGAAAGAGATTTCTAAAGTTTTGCTTTTACTATCTGGTATAAAAGCAGTGAATATGGATCATGTAAGTTCTTAATAAGGAACATGGTTCACTAGGTTTCATAGACCTTTCCATAACATGAATAGGAATGCATGTATGTGTCCAGTATGGAAGTGTGGGGAGGTAAAATACTTCACTTACCTGAGGTCTTAGCTTTCAGGATATGCCCATTGTTTGGAATTTTTTTTAATTTAAAACATGCTAGAATATGTGTCACCGTTATTTAGCCTTAATTATATGGATGGAAATAGAAAATGAAAATAAAAATAAAACAAATTATTAAGTAAAATCAAAAAATAATAAACTAAAAACAAAGACAAAGCCAAGTTTACTGTTGAAAAGCAAAAAGGCTTCATATAAAAAAGTTATAAAATATAACTTTCATTTGGAAGAGAGCAAATTATTCTTAAAAGTTATATATTTAACCTTTTTATGCTTATGTGTGTTTAACACAATTATAATGTATTTCTTTGTCTTATGTATCAAGGCATATGTATTAAGGAATAAATAGAATAAAGTGTAATGGTACACTCTCTAAAATCTTAACATTTTGCATGATAGCACTTGGAAAAGCTATTGATAATAATTTCTCATTCTCCAATTATATCCAAGTAAATCAAAATTCTCAAATTATATCCAAATAAATCAAACAGGTGACCTATATGCCTAACCTTATAACCTGTGTCATTGCTTTATAACACAGTGTCTTGTTGGTTAAGGATATTCTAATGTCATAATTAAAGAATGTGGGATTGAAAGGCTTTCAGAACATTATTTTAAAGTTTCATTGACTTTTTCCTATTTTTGTTTTTTTCCTCTCCATTATCTGGATCATCTTAGGAACACCAATGATAGCAAGAACAAAGTTTTTCATTTAATTTATGATCTTGTTCTTTTTATTTACACAGATCCAGGGCTGCATAGGCAGCTGTATTTTCTACAAAGACCCTCCAATGTAGTAGCCATTGAAGGAAAAGATGCTGTCCTGGAGTGTTGTGTTTCTGGCTATCCTCCACCAAGTTTTACCTGGTTACGGGGAGAGGAAGTCGTCCAACTCAGGTATTCCATGTTTGGGACTTTGGAGAAGTATACACTACTGTTTTCCGTTTTCTGAAAGTGGCATAAACACATCAAATACAAGTATTTCTTGATATAATTATTATTGACAAATAATTAATCACTGGGACTACTGAGTGGGAAAAGAAGTCCAAAACCATGCATTTAATTCTAAAGGGAAACTGAAAAAGCTGTGAGAGTCAATGGGTTGCCCAGCCCAAAGAGTAATCAGTGAGGACATCTAGATGATTTCATCGTATTTGGAATACAAATGATGGCTCTCAGGTATTTATCACACACACCACATACACATATGGCATATACACATCATAAACAGTTGTACACACCACACACACACACCGTGTGCGCACACACACACACATACACACACACACACACACATACACCCCTAGGCTAATTAACCTGTAGTAATTATTTTGCACTCTATGCATATTTCATATTTTCTTTATAAAAATCACATTGCACTCCACAATTACATATGATTTTAATTGATCAGTTATATTTCCGTAAATACAAAGGTATAAAGTAACCAAAAATTTAGTGTTATCTCAATAAGGGAAAGGTTATGAAGACTTTATCATACATGTTTCCTTTCCCTCCAATTTTATGTGAGCTTTTGCGATGTTCACTAGCACCTTTGAAGTACTTTATCTGATATTTACATATGTTAATTTGCCATCTCATTTCATGCCCTGTGTCTTTCAGGTCTAAAAAGTATTCTTTATTGGGTGGAAGCAACTTGCTCATCTCCAATGTGACAGATGATGACAGTGGAACCTACACCTGTGTTGTCACTTACAAGAATGAGAACATCAGTGCCTCTGCAGAGCTCACCTGTCTTGGGTAAGTTAATGACTAGAGATGAGTTCCCATTATACCCCTCAAAATATATCACCCTGACATTTTAAATGCTTATCTCTGATTGCTTCCATGTTTATTAGTGTGAAATTGCAAAGTTCTAGTACTCCACACATGTCCTTTCTCGGTTTTGATTAATTGCACAGGGGTTAAATGTCATGTGTGAATACTTGCTTATTGATTAAAATTCAGACATGCCACTTCTTGGTCTAATTATTCTAATGATGTGATTGAAAGTGCCACAAATTTTTAATGGACAGAGTTGCTGTATAAGGACACAAGCCTTCCAAATATAATAGCTTTGGAAAATAGATGATGAAACATGAAGGAAATCGCACAAAAAATGCATATGAGTGGAAATGCAGATATTATTTGAAACAATGTAATATTGATTTATTAACATGGAAAAGTTAGGTTTTATGTGGAAAATAAGGCACTAAATCAAATATATCTAAGTAAAATTTATGCAGCAATAATAGGATTTAAAGCAATTTAAGGTACTTGAGGCATCTATAGCATTCAGAAAGTCAGGACTAGCTTTTATTATTATAAATTAGGAATTACAATGTTTGGTACAGACTCATGCAGAAGTGTATTTTATTGTGTTCTTCTGATTTATTGGCTTAGTTTGGTTTGAATCCATGCAGTCTGGATAGTGTGCTATAATATTTAGATTTTTCTTGGGTGTGTTTTCCCCAAAATTTGGTTACTAGTCTTTGAATTATTTTTTATTTATGGAATAAGGTTTTTAGTTTTTTTATATTTTTTCTTTCAATGAATTCAGAAAGCATTTTAGTCTGTTTAGAATTTATTTAGCATAAATGAAAAGATATTATAAGCTGCATCTATCTGTACCATATGACTACTCTACTACTCACTTGGCTTTGGTTCTTAAGGTTTATTTAGAAAGCACTTAAACCTGTGGAAGATTAAGAATATGTGTATAGATACATAAACATATACATATTATAAGTTATAGAATAGAGTTGCTTATTCTTTCATCACACCATGAATGTTGAACAAGGAACAGATATTTTTAAGTATTGGTGGCATTATTCTAACAAAAATGTTAGCTGCTATCAGAATGACAGTGATTACATTAGTCATTTCTCATGTTTTGGCATAACAGAGCAAATAAAACCTTTTATATTTGTGATGTCCAACTGTAGCATCACATAACGACTTTCAGAAATGGTCTTGTAAAGTATATTCCTTATTGTTTGGTTAATGTGGTTATGCAGTAAAATAGAATTTAAACTGATCATTAATAAAATATGACTTATTAAATTGATGCCAAATTGTACATGAAATTAGAATACAATGTAATGCTTCATTGATAAGAAAACTAAAAATTCATGAGTCCCAATTCTTGAGGATAAGCTAAATGCCATATATATATTAATATGCTCAAACATAAGGCATTCATTTTACTTTATGGGTTGTGTAATTATGGTAACATTAGTATGATGTTTAATACATCCAAAACTAACCAATGACATACAAGGAAATATAATAACCTTTCCAATGCGCACATTACATTTCTGTCCTTCTGTGTGGAAACATTTTAGTAGTTTTCACATGTTTTCTTCCATAAGTTCCCCATGACTCACTGAAGCACGTGTGTCCATAAAACTGGAATTTAATTCCTTTGTATATCTCTCAGATTCTTCCTTATGCCAGGATAACAGTTTTATTAACACAACTGTATTAGAATTATTATGTCTTGTCTTTTTATATTATATAGGAAGTAGTATCTGTATTGTAATAGTGACAATAACACACAACAATGTTGTGTATATAATATATACCATTATACATATATAGATATGTAGTATACATAAATAAACATGCAATTATGTACTCACATGTAAGTTTTAGTATTTATAAAGAGCTTTTCATACATATGTAGGTATTTATATGTTTGTATACACATATACATGTGTACATAGAAGCATTTCCTGAGTATAAAAGATGACAATAATCCTTCAAAAGCTCCCTTTTGAGAGGAGTGTAGGTGTAGTTATTTAAATAGTAA
Organism: Typhlomys cinereus; assembly: GCA_023101885.1. Classification (NCBI taxonomy): domain Eukaryota; kingdom Metazoa; phylum Chordata; class Mammalia; order Rodentia; family Platacanthomyidae; genus Typhlomys; species Typhlomys cinereus. The sequence continues at coordinate 10,902,638 of JALPQD010000014.1, forward strand.
TGCTCTCATTTGTTCTTCTTTGTAAGTTGTGAAAAATGAAAAAAGAAACAGATAGTGAATCAAATAGCATTATCTTTATTTTTTTTTTTTAAAAAGCTGGCCCTGACCATGTGACTTCTATCTAGTGAGAAAGACAAACCTATTACCTCACCTGCAACGTGACTGGTCTGGGAGATACTCCAGTGCTGGCCGGTGTCAATGGAGAGGACTTGTCTTCAGCCGTTTTTTTGAGGGACGTGTAGATGAAGGGTCTTCTGATTTCTAATCAGATTCATTTATTTTGATTATTTATATTAAGCTGTCTTGCCAGGGAGGGAAGTATGAGCACAAGTTTCCCTGGAGGAATCTCTCCGAGTGGAAGAAAACTCCAGATTTAGGAAGGAGCATTCAGGAAGTCACTCCAATCTCATGGGTGCCTAGCAACCTTGTTTCATGAATGAGAGCATTTTTGACTCAGCCAGATAACTAACTGGCAGAAGAAAGGATCCAGGGTCAATTTAGGCAGCCTGACCACAGAGCTCCAGGACTACACTGTATTGTCTAAATCAGATGTTTTGACTTCATCTTTTTTTCCTGAAGCAGAATAAAATGAAGAAAGTTGTATAATGCATATGATAATTCTAAAGTGCTATTTTAATTGATAGTAGGTTATGAAAAATGCTGTAGCATAATGAGAGAGCAGGGAGAGAAAATAGTGACAAGGATGAAAAGCATAAATCTGGTGAAAATAAGGTGAAATAATATTAGTGGTCCTCATCAACAAGCAGAGATGCAGGTGGAAATATAAGTGATAACAAGTGTCACTTGCTCTTCAGCTAACTTGCTTTACAAGGTGCATATTATTTTTATAATACAAATAAATTTGAGAGTATAAAATTAAGCATTCTTATGTATGTAAAATAGAATGAATGAAAGTAAAAGACAAACTAAAATTATGCCATGTGATTGTTATTTTCTCTAATTTACCTAAGTGAGGTATACTGTATTGTAATTTTTTTTCACTTGAAGTGAATTACAACATGTTCTGTGTGTGACTATGTACGTGTGAATATCTTCTAGCATGTTTTAAATTGTAACTTTATTATATTCCTAAATTTTACTAAAACACAAAAAACACTGACCCCAGTCATATTAAATATTTATTTATTTATATCCCAAGGCATAGTAATGTTGACACATATGTACCCTCACCAACAGTGCAAGAATTCTCTTCCAGAAAAGAGTTTATTCTTCTCTACAGCAGTTTGCAATCTAGCAATTCATATCATGTAATTTCCATTTAACAAATATTGTCTGTATTGCTTTGAATGTCTTTTTTATTGGATATTTACATTTCATATCAATTTTCTCAACAGTTCACATGTATTAAAAGATGTACCTTCAGTCTGTCCTTTGCGTAAACTCTGTAGGAAGAATAAACTGTATGTGGCTATAATTCAGGGACTGAGTTGCTTTTCTCAGGGCAACTGGCTTCTTGCCATTAGATGTATAATATGGTTATGAAAGATGATTATGCTTCAGAGATGCTAGATATAGATTATATGGTCAATAGTCAATTAAAAGCATTATTAGTTTTCTTTAAAATATAGTTATGCTTCTATCTTATATCTTTGTATTCTCTCTCTTCCTTTACTTAAAGCAATTACCATAGTTAATTAGTATATATTTAACATCTTCCATAGTTATTGTACAAATGCTGACTACTGCAGAAAATTTAATTTAATTAAGGAAGTGGTTAGAATCTGTAGTGGCTATTTTATCATCCCTATAAAGTAAATGTTTATTATAAAATCTGTCATATGGTCTTGGATTCATTTAGTACAAAATTAGAGTCATTGGCATACTCTTTATTTAAAAAATAGAAACTTGCATTTTACAAAAATATAAAGAGAAAAGAACTTCATTATTAATGTTACCCAAATTTATGTTTTGTAACTTTTGAGAACTGACATATAAACATATTCATTTTTCATAAGATTAAAGTCTCACAAGAATCCCAACTTGTACTTATGAATCTTTAATCATACATTTTATCAAAATCTTGTTTTGCTTTTCGACTTATGATCTTTCTTGGACCTTCACTGACTTTTTTGAACCTTCTGAAGTGATACATCATTTTATATACAAGATTAAGAGAAACATTACTATCCTTTAGTAATTTCAGTAAGCCAATATACATTAAATATAATTTGAAAACTAGTAGTCATATTGCAAAATTGAAAGTTTTGCAAACACTGTATTAGCTGGAAACCTCTGTATTGCACAAGATTAAGGACAGATATGTTTAAAGTAAATAAAATATAAATAATGTACAGAGATATTCTTAATAACGAGTATCCCTGGTAGCATTTTAAACCCTGTAAACTATTGTAAATAAAATATTAATGGATAATTTTGGACATTAGAAATGAATTAGACTGTTAGAAAGTTTTGAAGTTTACCTTTAATAGCCTTGACAGATAATTAAAAGTTCATAAAATTTATTTCTCTAATATTATTAACAAGATGTTTTTTAGTATTGTATGTAAAACTAGACTCTCTAGATTTACATAGCTGACCATGTGTTCGTTATGACAGTTTTTCACAATGACGTGCATCATCACCTTTAACACATTATCACCTTCAAGGATGACTTATTTGTCTTGCTTCTGTGGAATTATCAGTTGTGGTCACTTGTTACATTACAGTGGGCCTGTGTGATGAGAGCATCATTGTAGAGGGAATAATGGATCGAACTTTTCAACTCATGGTGATCCATAAACAGAAAACAAGAGGAAAGGTTCAGGGATCTTTTTGTCCTGTCAGTAACCTGCTCATCTGTGTACTCATTGAACTGTCTTGTTAATAATGACAGCACATCCATAGTCCATTCTTCTTAACAGTTGCATCGGTTTGGGTTCCATTCTTCCGTAGGTGGGTATGTGCAACCCATAACAAGTCTTTGTTCTCATGATAGATAAGTCCTCCAGCAGTGATCTCAGTGGCCTAAGGAAAGGTATTAGGGAGGTCTTCTCTGAAACTTTTTGCCACTTTACATTTTGCTTCATGCCATAATGACTATTATTATTATTTTTTTGTGTGTAACTATATGTGGCTGTGTGTGACCATATATGTTTTGTGTGTAAAAGAGGTCAATATATCTCTTCGTGGAATTTCCAGGTGACATTGAGAATCATCCTGGATCACTTTACCTCCTTCTTTGTTCTGGGATTTCTTAGGCTCTACTTTCCAGAGCAGGAAGTATAAGCCACTGCCATTTCCACCTGGCAGTTTTACATGGGGTCTGGGATCCACCTGGCAGTTTTACATGGGGTCTGGGATTCAAACTCAGTCCTTCTGCCTGTGAAGCAGATGTTTTAAAATCTGAGTCATCTCTTGTCCGAACACTATTATTTTTAAAAATCTTTAAAAATAATTAAGGAATTTTTTTCTCCAGTGTAAGTATTATTATCTGGTTCTACTCATATCTACTTCAATATAGACTCTTAGAAAAGTCTCAATAAACATCCAGCTGATTTGCTACTCTTTAGTGTTGGATTAATTTTAATTCTGTGATAGTTATCTAGAGGTGTCCGTCTGACAACTGAAGCTTTGAGCTCTGGGTGCATTTGTAAAGAATGAGTAGTTGAGGTTAAGTCCTGAGCAAGCCTGCAGGAAATGGTTAAATCAATGAGGGAAAGACACAGCCCATGGTGGGTGGGACTATTCCCTGGGCAGGTGGACAAGACAGAGGGAGCAGATTCAGGGACTTCACATTCTTTGACATAATTGGGCAGACATGCTCGCTGCCCGTCTAATGAGGTTGTTCCTCTTTCAGTAGTCCTGTGGATATGGTGTTGTCTGTTCCCTTGGCAACTAGTGTTGATGTGAGCTCTCCTGCCAAGCTAAAGAAAGTAACTGGATAATTGTTAATTCTTTGCTGCTTCCCTCCATCCCCATAAATGTTCTGTCAGAATTTATCGGCAATATCTAGGCAAACTGAAATAGTGTCTGAATCAATGCAGAATGCACTTAAAAACTTTCATCAATGAAGTGTGAAAATTCCAAAGAGGCCTGTGCACAGTTCATAAACACACAGGACAAGGGCTCTTCAGTGGAAGAAACAGGCCTGACCCTGGTACTGATAAAGAGATAAAACATTCAACTTCACACCACTCTGGAATTCCCTCTAAAGTAGTCTACTTCTATAAAAATTGTAATTCATTTAAAGCTTACCTTTTTACATTGATTTTTCTCAAGTATATTTGATTTATCCAATTGGATGAAAGCATGTTTGCTAGGTCGGCTTTTTTGTGCCAATTTGGAAAAATGATTTCCATGCTGAGGATTTCTACATCCTCTACTCCATGAGTGGCAAATTCCACTTCATCTCCTGCTTCCAGAAAAGCACTTCAGAGAACAGAAATGTATCTAAGATGGTGTCTGTGCCTCAAAATGAGGAATTTTTTCTCTTGAGCTTTCTCTCCTTGAGGAATCATCCTCTGTAAGTCGTGCCAGTGGGATGTTTTAAGAACCTGCTGGGTAGCATGTTCACCTTACACAGATCCATTCTTCAAGCCTGGTAATCCTGGTTACAGATCCCAGTGTACTTTGTTACACAGCCATATAACCAGTCACTCAAGGATGGCCTCTGAGAAGTGTGTCATTAGTAAGACTTCACTGTTGTGTGGACTGCAGAGGCAGTATCAATGCAAAATCAGTCATTTGTTGAGGGCTCCCAACTGAAATCGTGGGACAGATGTGAAGCTGCTGCTTACCCGGTATCTAGTAAACAGTATGTGAACTTTGTATAACAAAAGAAATATACTCTAGCATAACCATTAAAAGTGCATTAGATTTTTAAGCCAGTAATTAGTCAGTTATTACTATTATTTGTCTTATACAATGAACATAATAAACTTTTACATTATTGGATGAGTAGTATTCATGTTTATACCAGAACATTAAAAACATGTGACTAGTGTTGAGATGTTATATAATGGCAGGTATGATGTTACTTGGTGATATAAATTTTTAGATTTTATTGTAATTTCAAGGACCATTTATATATATATACAAGATATCATTGACTTAGATGTATAAGTACAGGTGCACAATGTATGCCAAGTACACTTGCTCCTATTCCATATTTCCAAGAAAAATTATCTTTATAAAGCTGTTTAGTTATTCATTTGTATGTATGTAGCACTTCAGTAATTAAATAATATGCTTATTCTGCAAACAGATATTAGACCTAGATGTTTAGAAAAAAAATCATAAAAGTGAATGTACTCATGTTGTAGTTACTCTTCATTTTGTTTTTTAATGAAAAATACTTTCTCTCTCTCTCTCTCTCATTTTATCTCCCACTCTCCTTCCCCACCTCTTAAATAAATGCATATTCCTCAAGTTTTTAATTTAAAAAGAGAAGGAAGAAATATGAACACTTGTAATAAAATCCATGTTTTCTATGATGAAAAAGTTTAAAATAATACTTCATACAACCTGATAAGAAGAATGCCTCTCAATAGTAATAGAATGTATGGCTGTAACCAATTGCAATCTCACATATACAACTGATCCACAGTGTTCATTGTGAATCCAAAACTTAGAGGGGAATGTTTTGTGTGCTAAAGAAATTTCCAAAGAGTGTCCATGGGTTCAAAAAGAAATGCCTAACAATTTCAGGCCTCAAAGACTGCTTAGGCTCACAGGTAACCAACAGGCAACTGTGGAAAAAGCCAAAGAGTTTCATGGAAATTGGAGCAGGGGTAGCAATGATCACTGAGTGAGAGTTCTATTTGGTATTATAAGAGAATAATGCTGATAGAAGAAAGAAAGTGTGTGAAGTTTTAGATAGAGGCATAGATGGAATGAGGAAATGAACTGAGTTGTCTAAGATTATGACTACAGAAAAGTCTCATGCAGGGCAGGAAAACTGGTGAAGTTTATGGCATCTTCTAACACATGGTTTGATTGCATCTTCAGGTGTGGTGAACAGCATGGAAAAGATTTTGTGCTATGGCTTCAATGTTGTTTTAACTTGGCCAGTTACATCATCATCCCTCCTTCATTTGTAAAAGAATGATAATGACTTCTTTGTAGGAGTTTGGTGGTTGTTTGGATAGGAGAATTGGAAGAAAAGAAAATTTTTAAAAAAGCACTGCTCTGAGTTTGCTGGGAAATATGAACAAATAAGACACTCCTCTAGCTCTCACCAGAAGCCTAGACCTTGTTGCAGAAACATGAGCAAAAATAAATTGCACACATGTTAAAATATTTTATGTAGTCTCTCCAGACCTATTTTTCAATTACTAAACATATCTAGCAAGACCATTCCCTTCATAGTGCTCCTGAAGTGTGCTAGAATCCACTGCCCTGATTATACACACAGAAATGTTATTACACTATTCTCTAGAAGCACAGAAATAGAATTAGGATTGTGGAAGAAGGATGATAGCCATTTGTGCAACATTTCACATCGCCATTTTCTGCTGTGCATTGCATACCCTGCTGCTCATGCTTCACATCCCAGTGAGGAAGGAAGATGCTTAAACATCGAAGCCATGCCTTTCTTGGTACAGTTTGATTTGTTCTCTGACTCAGCTGAGTTTTAGACATAAGAAATGATATTAAGATGTTTTAACTATTCTCCTCTCAATATATGAGTTTTCTATTGAGAATGAACATAGTTAGATACAGGTGTGAACTTAACGGTTGAGGTTTGAATTCTGAGCACATTTCTAGAGAGTTAGTAGTTAATTCAAGTCCTGCATGCAGGACTGTCTAGTTGATAGGAAAGCCCAGTCCATGGTCAGTAGGACTAGTCCCTGGGCATCATACTTGGTAAGACATGCTAGTCTGGCAAGTGAGCATTGTCTCTCTCAACAGTCATGTGGACTTGGTGTGGCCAGTTCCCTCAACCTCGATGTTGGTATATGCAAGTGAGCATTGTCTCTCTCAACAGTCATGTGGACTTGGTGTGGCCAGTTCCCTCAACCTCGATGTTGGTATATGCTGTCCTGCCAAGCTGGAGAAAGAAGTGTAACCAGACAAATCATAGGTTAAAAAAATACCAAAACAAAACCTGTTGCCTTAAGTCCTTTTGTTGTGCATTTATCAACAATGCAGAATGACTAAAACAATACTCTTTTTTAAAAAAAATCTTTTACTGTTACCAACTGATCTGTATCCTCTCAAAATGTGTACATTAAAGTTGAATCTTCAGTATTGCTATATTTGGATACCAAATATTTTTGAGTAATGAAGGTAAGATTGTAAGGTAAAGATACTGTCCTGTGAAAGAGGCACCACAATTCTCCTTCCCAGGCTGGCATTCCAAAAGAGGCTACAATGAGGATACAGAAAGGCATTATGTCTGAGAAAAGACAGAGACCCACTGGAAACTAGCCCCACTGGGGTCTTTATCCTATATTCCTTAGGTTCCTGAGTCTCAGGAAAAATTCCCATTGCCTAAATCCTCGGCATGATGTATTCTGTAAAGACAGCCTAACATTACTAGCACAACATCATATCAATATCACTTGTACAGTGTAGTTTGGATCATATAAATTAGCCATTCCTATTTTAAAATTAAGTATCTAATAAATTGAAATCACGCCTATTTCTTATCTTTGGCAATTTTTAATTATTCTATGGGAGTTCAATTTCCTATCTTCAAGTGTGTTTATCTTCACATACTGTCATTGACTCTCAGATGCTTTTTAGAATGAAACATGATAATTCAAAACAGATGTGGCTTTTGATCCATTTATATGTTGCATTTCCTTTGGTTTTCACCTATACATATGAGTTCTTAGCTGATATTTTGGAGTATGTACAATGGACTAGGAAGAATTTGAGCCATTGAACTAACAGTTTCAAATTAACGCATTCCATTTCTTCTTGCATTTATTTTTGCTCATTCAAGTTGGATTTTTAGCCTTAGTCTCTTAGTTATTATTGTGAAATAGATATCATGGAATGCATTAAGATTATATTTTTATTCCTGTCACTCTGTGTACTAATTAACTTGAGTGAAGCTTGTATTAATTTACAACATCACTGCTTCTGCCTTTGCAGTAGTTCTTAAATTTCATTTATATCTATAATTGCCTTCATTAACAAGGGCCACCCACATTCACATGAATTTAATAATCATAGTCATAAAAGAGGTGCCTTAAGTATATTGATTATCCTTTGCAATGTGACTACTAAGCAAATATTAATGAAATTAATAATCTGTATGTAAGGATATGATTCAAAACATAGGATAGAAGAACATGAAGGTTGAATTAGACCAACAACAAAGTTAAAATCATCTGTGATCTGGTTCTTCTTATTACTCTGCAATTTCTTATATTAGTTTCTTTCCTGGGCTGAAATCACAGCTGTCATATGCAATGTTCTGTCTCAAATAATGTCTAAAAGATTTCACAGAATGTGTAGGTGGATGATAACATAAAAATTATACTTCAGGCTTTAATTCATAAATGACTTGGTATTATACTTGCTGCTTAACTGTATTCATGGAGATACTATATGGATGGATAGAAAGTTTGCTAATTAGCTACACAAATAGTTACTTTCTGATCTATTATGCATTGAAGTTCATCTCTTCTCCTCTTCTTTGGGGGAATAATATTTGCACACTGTTTTACATTTTTCTGGAGATGGTTATAAATCCATTTTTTTATTTTGGGAGAAAGGAGAGGCACCAGAGGGACAGACAGAGACTATGAACTAAATCCAGAGCATTAAAAAAGGCAATCTTAGGGTCTGATTTTAATTAGCCCTAATAATCTCAGTTAGGTGAATTGACCACCTGTGGCTGAGGAGAACGGCTGACAGCAGCAGAAAGCTGCCCAAAAGGACATTTCATGCCAAAGGTTTTCTAAAACACCCATGTCACACATTATCCCACAAGGAGTTTGACTCTGTGATAAGACTCAAACTCAATTAGACAGTAATCAGCAAGCATTCACATCACTGTACTCTCATTGTTCAAATATTTGGCTATAAATTCATTTCAGACATTTCATTTCATTTTATTTATTAATAAAATTTGTTCCTCGACAGTCCCAATATTTTGTATAATACTTTTCAATTATTCTCCACCCCCTGAACTTAACCCCTCCTGCTGTTGCAAACCTCCCTGTTTCCATACAGATATCTCTCCCATATTCATGACCTCTGATTTGTTTGATAGTGCACTATGTTTAGCTAGGTTTCCTGGGTGATCATGAGTTTAGAGCTGAGCATTTGAATTTGGTAAGTTCAATGGTGTGTACTAGTCTGGATATTGTACTTCTTGTTTTCCCAGACTCATTGGTATGGGCCTATGAAACCCTCATCCACACATGTTTATCTTTTATCTAGACCAATTCTATATTCTTGCATTGCCACTTATCACAGTTACTAAGAGTTCATGATTGCCATGGCTTAGCAGGTTTGTAAGAGGGCTTTTCACAGCCCTTCCCCCATCTCCAGCTCCCATATTTTTTTCTGTACTTTCAACAGCAATGAACCTTGTGGGTATGATATGAACACCATGAATGTCACACTTAAGACTGATCCCAAATCCATCATTTATTCACAGCATCTTATGCAGCCATGGGTATTTGGGCTTATATGCATCCATAGCTTCATGCCATATTTTTAGATTATTCTTTCATATTTGTAGATTGCTCTCTTTAGGACATTCTATTTAAAAATAAAATCACGGTTCTTAACATTCTTTCTACATCACCAGTGATGGTTCCTGGCATAGTTAGACACAGTTGTCAACTTGATGGGTTGAGGCTTCAATTCTGGGTACATTTGTAGAGTTAATAGTTCAGTGAATCCCAAGTATGCCTGCAGGAGATTGTCTAGTTGACAGGGAAGGCTCAGCCCTTGGCAGGTGGGAGTAGTTCCTGGTTAGGTGAATAATGTGGAGGGAGATGGTTAGGGAAATTGGCATCTATTGGTATTCTTGGCCAAACATGCTGATCTGGCAAGTGAGGACTGTCCCTCTAAGCAGTCCTGTGGATTTGATATGTTCAATTTCCTCAGTTTACAATACCAGAGCTTTGAATGGGTGACATGAACAGTATATTTAAGACTAAACATGTTATCACAATGCTTTTAGGCTCAGCCTGGTCATTGCACATAGCAGTGCTTTATTCCTGTCTAAGACCAATTAGTACTATAGGAATATAATACAGTTTGTTTGTCTGTCTGTCAGACAGGTATATATATTGTTTGGTTACAGTTCCTTTTTCAGCTCTGCTGGAAAGTGCACCCAACACCAGGGACTGAGGAAATTGGCCATACCAAATCCATAGGACTGCAAAGAGGGACAATTCTCACTTGCCAGAATATCTGCCTAAGTATACGAAAGGATGCCAACTTCCCTAACCATATAGAATATCTTCTTCCTTTAGGCAGATCAGATAATTTGGCTCTATACATCTGTGTACAAGTTTTTGCATGCTTCTATGTGTTCAGCATTATTGTGTGTACATCTGGAAGTGGACTCTCTGAGTCTTACGTTGCCCCTGTGTTTAATGACTTGAGAACTAATTTCCAAATGAGTGCATTATTTCTCATTACATCCACTTCAGGAATGTGGCTACCTCATTGCATTGCTTCTGCCATCATGAGGATGTGAGGCAGTACTTTAGTGTATTTTCGATTTACATTTCTCTGATGACTACTGATGTTGGGTATACTTTCCTTGGATTAAACATTTGCTCTTTGCATATCTTATCTTTGAGAAGTGTCCATTTAGAACTTTGACTCACTTTTTGATTTTTTTCTTTGTTTATTATACATTTTTTATTATTATTTCAACTCATACAAACTTAATAGGTACACCAGTTCCCTCTCTCCCTCCTCCTCCCCCCGAACTCCCTGCTTCCCCTCCCCTTACCCCTCCCTCCCCATCCCCCAGTGCCTCCTGCCCCAGTTCCCAGAGAATTGTTTCTTGTGCATGCCTGACTCTCCTCTGGACCCTCCTCTCCGATGACGTACAAGGACCCAGTGGCATTTCCCTGAAACCTTTCCTGTGTTCCCCTTAAGCATAGGAACACTACTGTGGCTGTCAATCCCTTGCCTCCAAGGATCTTGGTGTCTTTAGCAGATGCTAGACTTTGTGAGGTCAATAGTGTGTTGGACATTGTGCAGGGCATGCAAAGTCCAATTATGATTGCTTTGGCCCTAACTTGTGTGGAGTATCTTGCAAATCATTGCTCCTCCCATCCTTTTGCTCTTATACTCTTAACCGCCCCCTCTTCCGCAAATTTCCCTGAGCTTCAAGATGGGGAGAGATTAGTCTGGCCTAGTTTTAGGTGGTTGATATAGAGTCTCTGAAGTACTTTTTGATTTTTTTATAAATTTTTTATAATTTTTTTATATATTTTTTTATAATTGATCTTAAGTTCTTTATGAATGTGTGGGGAAGCAAGGCAGAGGTTTCATAGGACAATCAAATGAGATGCATGTGAAGGAACTGCAAAGTGTGACATAGGGACATTAAACATGTTTAGAGAATGTGAAATGTTTGTCATGGGTTGCTATCCTCTGGAACTACCTTGGGTCACATGCTACTTGATCACTGTGTCTGATTTCACCCATGAAGTGGTTTCTTCCTTCCCTGTGCCTTATAATTTCTGGATAATTTCACTATCATAAACTTAATAGGCAAGCCTTTCTTAAAGGCAATATTATGTGGTCATATATTACCCAGATTGATTTCTTTAAGGGATGTGTCATATTTCAGTCATTTTCATGCCACAGTATCTTACCTGATATTTAACATGGATATACAGCTTTACTTATATTTGATTTGAATTTCATTGTGTATATTCATTGCGTTTAATTTATTTCAATGTACAAGTCATTCTTCATACACAATGATTCAAATATTTCTGAATCTCAAAATCCATACATTGAAACTTTACCTCTCCATGGATGATACTGTGAGGAGGTGTGATATTTAGGAGGTAATTTGGTCTGATGTGCAATCCCTCAGGATGCCCATTAGAAGCCTTATAAGATGTATCAGCAAGCTAGTTAGTTCTTCCACCATGGGAGGATTTAATGAAAGAGTAGTCATCTACAGTATTCAAGGAGACCCTTACCAAATCATTCCTACTGACACCTTTATCTCACACTACTGACCATTATTAAAATGTAAGAAGCAATTTTCTGTTGTAATTAGCTAATCATTTAGTAACATTTGGGATGCCTTTCTTATGTAATCCTCACACGCAAAGCTTTCTCTTATCATCCTGGTTCAAATTGTTCAGAAAAACTTGTGCTTTTCATGAAGTATCAATTATATTACATCTAAGATATGGAAAATATTCTAAATTATGATAGAAAAAGTGTCAGTTTTTCTTATGAAGCACAATTTGGGTAAAAGTATGAGTATAAATAAAATCATCAAAAATTAAAGATGATGTAGCTCCAAATAGTAGTAATATAGGATATCTTTACATAATATGATATAATGAAGGTTCATTATTCTTGTTCATCTTATTTGTGTTATTAGAAAATCCTAAGCAAATTTAAAAGCAACACTAAACACAAGACAAAACAAAAATTTTTTAAATTTTTTTATTATTATTTATTCAATTGTGTGCATATGCATGTGTGCGTGTGTGTGTATGTATGTGTGTGTGTGTGTACGTGTGTGTAGAACCACCACGGACGAATCCGGGAACCACCATGGACCGCCTCCACCTTCTCCTTGTTTACTCTGCCCCGGGATTCACAGGCTCTGTCCTACCAGGACCAGAAATGCAGGCCGTCCCCCTTCTGCCTGGCGTGTATACGTGGGGTCTAGGATCCGAACTCAGGATCTCTGCCTACAAGGCAGAGGCTTAACCCCTGAGCCACCTCTCCAGCCCAAGACAAAACAAAATTTAACTTTTGGCCCTCTCTATTTAAAAATTATTTCATTAAACAAATTTAAACAGATATGTATTATAGCATTTGCAAGACTGTTTAGTGAACTAAACCTTTGGAAATGCTGTAACTGACAAGGTTGTAGAATTCAACATATTCTTTCATACATTTAGAAAGTAAATGTAAACTTCAGGTAGAGAATCTACCAGTGGAGTTATACTAGTTTGGTATATCTTTATATCTATAGAGATATCTCTACCTCTAGCTACACCTGTTTCTGTTTATATCTATGTCTAATTGCAATCACATTATATATGTCTATGAATAACAGTTTTAATGACTAGGGTCTCTTAGTGTTATAATATATTAAGCCTAGACATCAGTTTTAAGACTTCTATTTCATATTCCCTACCCAGTTAAAACGGGGTTTTCATCATGGTTAATATGTGTAGTAGTAGATTCTGTGTTCTTACAATTTAGAAAGACACACTCCATAAGAAGGAATTAGTAGCATTTAACAATAGTACAAATCTTCCCCCCTGCTAAGAAAAATAAATACAATATTTGCAAGTTCATACCTAGCCCTTTTCAGGGAAATAGTAGTGAAAATAATTAGTCTGTCCAGGAGATAAAATTATATAACTTGATTTTCCCTGAGTATACTCCCAGTGATGTTCAAGGAGTTTGTGAATCCCACTGCTGGGTAATCAGTAATAACTCTTTATCACAAAATTACATTGCATGGAAACAAAAGAAATTGTAAATGAGCTGGGGGATTTCATGTGAGTGTGCTCCTAAAAGGATGGTTAGTCAGAGAGAAGTTGGAATTGTGTAAATAGTACCATACTTCTCTTTTAGAATGATAATTTAACTTGCCAGACACTTTGGGATTTAAGACTGCACTGGGTCATTATGCAGATATATGCAAGAAGGGAGACTGAGAGGAGGGACATTTTCCTTGTTTGGTTTTTAATATAGTAATGAATAAAACTCTGACCTCAGAAGATATTAGAGAGGGAGTTTTTCCTCTCCTTGGTCTTTCCAATATAAAAAGAAGAGTGCAGCACTTTCTCTGCAACCTTTTGGCTTTCTTTTATAGGGCTGAAAGTTTTGTGGATACTTTCTGTTTTTTGTCCCCTAAAATCAAGAGCAGCTGTATAATTGTGTCTCTAAGCTTCATTAGTGTACTTGGCCAATGACATCACCATGCAGAGTTGCTTGATTAAGTTTAGCAAAGTAATGCTTAAGATTGCTCCAACTCCATGCCTAGAGCAGAGTAGACACTGGATGAGGAGCCACCCACATTAACAATGGGCATGTGCATGTAGACAAGTGCCCTCTTGGTTACTCAAATTCAGACTAGCAAGTCTCATGTAGAACTTGGAAGCATGTAATGATTCTTGGACATCCTGATATTTCATGATAACTCAAGAAAGAGAAAGATTGCAGTACAAAAACATGCTAACGTTAGCCCTGAGATCACCTCTGAAGATAGGAGGATTCATGATAAAGGAATAATGAACTACAGTGTAGAAATGAATGTTAGGTTAGAGTGATATTAATAATGGAAGATGGGTTCGGTTTGGTAGTTGAAGGGGCCAAATAAACCATTGGTTTGATTTGAACCTGATTTAGGTACATATGAAATATGATCAGAATGCTTGCTGTTGTAATTAAAAGCATTTTTTGATGAAATATTGCAGGCTTTCTTAAAAGATATTAAGAAGCATGCTACTGTTACTTATACTTACAAAAGAATATGAAAACTGCCAACATTGTAAGTTCAAAAAATCACGCCATGTACACATATTAAGTAAGCTTACATATATAATGCATATGAAACTGTCAAAAAAGATAAATTGAGCTTGACTTAATGGGTCTCATAGTGTTATTATATGTTAAACTTGGGCATCAGTTTTAAGACCTTTATTTCATATTCTTTGCCTTAAATACCTAAATGTCTAACCTCTGAAAACATTTAAAGTCTTTCCGTATTTCTTCAATCTCACTTTCTTCACTGTAAGTCCAGCTGGTTTTTTAGGCGAGATAAACATTACAGCCTTTTAACTTGTGTTTTCCACTTTAGCTTTTTGAAAGATATGTATAGATATGGGTATATATGTCTGTGTAGATGTGTGCAGGTATGCGAGGCATAGAAGGCACTGTGTGTGCCTGTGGAGTCCTAAGGGAGACTTCAGGAATTATCTTGTGTTGCTTTACTCCTTATTGCATTGCTCTGGTATTTCAAGGCTCTGACAGAAATACAAGCAACCACCATTTCTGCCTGATGCTTTTACCTGGGATTCAGGATCCTAAATCAGGTTCTTTTTCTTGAGAAACAAAGATATAACACATGAACCATATCTCCACTTTCTCCATTCTGGTTTTCATGCAACAGAAGACAGATGAACCTTTTTAAAAGTTCAAGTTCCCATGTTCTTCCATTTTGATTTGACTGAAATCTCACTGCTTGCAAAAGTCACTGGATTGTCCTTTCCAATTTAAACACTTTCTTCTTTATTCAGTAGGCTATAGTGACAGGTACCCTATATTTTCTTCAAACATAGTCAACAATTTTGTTCTCCCTGACAGCTTTCTGGGCAATTCCCTATGTCTGAAATTCCCCTTCCTCAGCTTATCTCAGTTCAAGGAATTGTTATCTGTGATTACCAAATTAGCCTCACATACTGACCTTTGTACCTTTTAAGAATTTAATAAAACCTCTTGCTATCTACACTTCCATTTATTGTTGTTTTCTTACTCTCCAGTGAATTATGAACACCAGTGAGGTAGAGTCCTTAAATCCTATAAATTAAATAATTAATTTAGAGAGAGAGAGACAGAGACAGAGATACAGAGACACAGAGAGAATGTGGACATGTATATGCCGCAGCATTCACAGGGAGTTCAGAGGAAAACCACTGGGAGGTTGTTCTCCTCTTCCAGTTTGTTGAGATAGACTTTTGTATCTGTCATACTATATGTTTAGGTGATGTGACCCGTGATCTTTTGCTAATTTTCCTGTCTTCACCTCCTATCTTACTGTAGGACTGATGTGCATATAGATGTTGTTTTTTTTATGTGAATTTAGGAATCAAACGTAAAGTCATTAAGCTTGCATGGCAACCAACCTCTTTTACATAGCTGGCCTATCCCTGGTCTCATGTCCATAAACCTTTGACTGACTATTATATCCCAGAAGCAAGCAAAACACAAACATACAAATCTGCTGAATTAATAAAATATATAGCTTGCATTGGCTACACTGATGTTCTCATAATTTATGTTGATTGTGCACCACGTGTGCCAAAAACTTATGTGCCAGGCATTCTGGAAAATATCATTCTTTCTCATTTAGTAGATTCACTAATATCCGAGGGAGCTACTATTATTTGTCTTCACTCTCCACCTTAAGGAGGAGGAAATTGATGCTCATCACCATTATCCTTGTCATCATCTTCATCATAGTCATCATTTCAGGAGAAGAGAGAGAAGTGATATCTTTACCCTTCTCATAGAAAGGTCAGAAGAAAGAGGAACATTTAAGCAGAGGAATGCACTCAGAGATGCACAAAATGATTTAGTTGGACAAAGAGATGACCAAATGGATTATTCTGGAAAGCAAAGTATAGATAAGTATCATGAAATTTTGCATTTTCTTTAAGTGTGGTTGTTAAATCAATAGCGATCATATTAGCCATGAGTCCATTAGGCATGAATGCATGAAGGAGTGTGTGGGGAATAGGTCAGCTTATAATGTCAGCTCATAAAGTATGAAGACGCAAGCATGAGCTCCAAAGCCCATGTCAAAACAAAACAACTCCCCCCAAAAAAACCCCAGTACATAGTGGCATACTCATTCCTAGAACTAGGATAGCAGAGACAGACAGATCTGAGATCACAGTCCAGCCAACTTAACATAATCAACAAATACCAGGTTCGTGAGGAACCCTGTTCCCTGTTGCAAAAAAAAAAAAAAAAAAAAAAAAAAAAAAAAAAAAAACTGATAATATTTGAAGAGGACGAATACCCAAGGTTTTCTTCTGATCTTTATATATAAACATGCACTCATACATGTACATATATTATCACATAGAAATACACATGTGCTTGTGTGTGTGCATGTGCGCGCGTGTACACACACACAAAGATGAAAACATTGGCTTCACTCTAGTCATTTGAAACAGAATATTTCTGTTACCAGTATCAAAAAAGGCAATTAAATGCCAAAGATTACCATGATAAAATTGAATGAACAGAATTATATGACTTACTAAATATTTGCACAGAACTAATAATGTTTTATCCTTAGAGTAGAAGTCAAAATTGCAGTCATTGAACTTCAATGTGACCCAAACACACAAAGAATTTACCCAAAAGAATTTACTAAAGGAATAAACTAGAAACCCCAGATGAGAAGTTTTCAACATATGAAAAAACATGGAGAGTGAAATGTGTACAACCAAATCTGTGTCCAAAACAGGTACCAACAGATGGAATGTAGACTTATTCAAAACATTCAGAAATATGGCAAACAAAAGAGCTCTCTTGAATCAAGAAGGTGATTTTAGGCCTAACAAAGAAATTATCAGGCTTCCCTTTTTAAAAAAAATTATTGATTTGATTTATATGTGAGAGAAAGAGAAAGCACATGGACACCATAGTGATCAGAGCTAATGTAAGCTAGATAATCCCTCGTGGATGTGCCCAGAGGCTTGTTGTTTTAATTCTAGATCTTATCTAGATCTTGACAATTAGAACTAACCATCATAATCCACCTCTTGTCAACTTACATCACATTTAAGCCATCCACATGACCATCTCAAACATCAAATGCACCCTGACACACCCCTAAAAATCCCCTACTATCCCTCTCTCTACACACCTCCCATCCCACCCCACTTGTTCTTTTTTACAGCCCCTGCCCTTCGTGAAGTCTCACTGCATGTGTGATCCTTCCAGTCCTGCCTGAATTGGCAGATGCTCAGACATCTATTCAGACATGGATGAGCCACTTAGTGAGCAAACCATCTCAAAGACTCCTCCCACTCCTGTCGGGTACCAGTCCTAAACAGTCTCTTGAGGTTGTACCATATTTCTTGAGATTCTCCCTCCTCCTTGGCAAACGGTTGATAAGTTAGCTATGGAAGAAGATTAGCGGAAGTAGACATCCATGCATTGTGCTCCTGATTATCACAACTTTAATATGAATAGAGGCTACTACGTTGAAGTGTTTCTCCCCACGCTCCGGCTTTTACATTCTTACCTCCCCCTTTTCAGAAAGGATCCCTGAGCCATGGGATGAGGATGATTTAGATGTCCTCTTAGAGTTAAATTCTCCAGTTGCAGAGGAACATAACATCCCAATTGTGGCATAGTTATTGCTTATTGAATTTGTCCAACTTTATAGTGAGAAGTAGCAGAGAGAGTAGAAAGATGTCAAAAATGTGCAGGTTTTAAAGATAGTAGCTTTTACAGAGTTAAAGTTGTTTTGGATAATGTAGCTATAATTGCTAAATAGATTAGTGTCATTAGAATATCCTTGGGGTTTGCCCTGGGTCAACAGAAAACATGATCGGAATTCAAGATACCATTCATCAGAAGCTGCAATATGTAAGGATGCAAATTCAGTAGGAAGGAGAGTCCTTGGAAAGACTGAGCCTTTAGAGGACCCTGCTGTGAAATGGCTGCCCAGGTTAAGTGTTTATGCAGGTTTATGTAAAAAGTCCCACACAGTGGTCCATATAGCTGTGGTCCAAGATGCATTTCTACATCTACATGTTGCAGCAACTGAAGCTATGTTTCTTCACGATGATGATGACGGCAGAAATATGGAAGAAGAGCCTTACCATGCAACTCATACCACAGTCCCCACATCTTATCTTCTGTAGTCCACATTGGCCAAAACCACAATCTTGGGTTGGAAAGTACCTTTTGCCTAACTTGAAAACATAGTACAGACATGGAGGTTACTGACAGGAGAAACTTCAATCGATGCTCCAATCCAAAGCCAAGAACATATCTGGCAAGAAAAAAACACTCACCCCTTATGCAAAATAGGAGAAAACAGTAAAAGACAGAAATATGACCATGAATTGGAACATCTCCCCTCACTTACCATGCCTTAGTCCTGGATGTGTTGTTTAGTTTCCCTCACTGGCCCAGTCTCACAACACTCTCTTGAGTGTAAGTTATCTATAGTATCTTGATTTGGTGTTAGTATGAATAACTTGAAACACATTATGAATTCAAGTATCCAGTAATTTTATTAATATGCACTTTAAGCTTTCCCAAGAAAAGGGTTTTAAGTCATCTGCTTTTAATATTAAATAATTGCAAAAACTGAATTATAAAGATAGCATATTCTACCAGAAGCCATTTAGAGAAGTATGATCACCCTTAAATTGTACTGAATATCTATGTATGTGTTTATATTAAAGAGTGCTTTTATTTTATCAGTCCCAAATCAAATATATGCAAGGCCAAGATGATTTTAGGTATATAATGATAGACCAAACTAGGAAAATGTTATACAATTGGAATTCGGGGAAATAAGAAAGTTAGTCCAGCAATAATTTTCTAGAGACTTTTATGCAAAAAAAATCAGATCATAATAAAGTAAGATTTTAATGACAGAAATTCAATTTTTTCTTGTGTCAGTGAGGCAATCATGATATAATATCAAAGTCATTAACATTTTACTTTCAATACGGGACTTGATATGTGGGTTCAGGCCTGATCCTGGGAGCATGTTTACAGAATCAACATCACAAAGAGGCCACCTATTGTCACAATGACATCATCGAAAGTCCTGTTACATAATCTATTGTATTTCATAAGGTCTTAGGTTAATTTCTAATTCTAAATATTTTACAGTAGTATGAATATTTGAGAAGAACACAAATGTGTATTGGAAGCTAGAATTGGAGATCTTTTTTAGTGTCATGAAATTTACTGAATAACAATAGCCACACTTTACTTAGCAATGTCTACCTATCAAACACCATATATTGCACATGAATTTTCTCCTTATCTTTGCTACAAGCAATTGAAGTATGAATATATACATATATCTATTTTACACAACTGAAAATTGAAGTCAAGACTAGGTTACATAGCCTGCCTAAGTAGCTGATAAATATCCAAATGAGGATTTTTATTGGATGACTGTCTCTTCCCTCAGTTGTTAATTCAGTCATTCAGCTGTACCCAGCCTGTAACTGTCTCCATCACTGCAGTTAGCCTCTTATTATCCTATTAATTGACACCACGTTCATTAAGAACTAACATATGGCAAACTCCATGACTAACCATTCTATGTCTCCTTTCATTCTTACATGGTCTGTATTATTCCCTATGCTACAGGAGAACAAACTAAGGTGCATAGGTAAATCACCTTGGGCTCACATCTAGATATTAGCTAAATCAAAAGTCGAATGGAGAGATCAGTAAAAAGCTGAGGCCATGTTCATTTCCATTAAGCAAATCTGTCTCAAGCCAGCCAGAGCTGCCTCAGCCCTGATTCAGGGTCCATCACCAACTAATAATCTTAGACAATGAGCTTTTAATCCCTGATGTAATGATTGCCAAATTGTGTTTCTTCACCTGTAAAGATATGATTAATAGTCCCTCTCCTGCATCAACCGTGTTACTTCTGTGAAACTTCAGCCAGAAAGGAGGACTGGGAGCTCACACTTCAAGGCTCTGTGAGTTCGCTGTCAGCAATGCAAGAAGCTAGGGCTGCTGAAATGGCTGTTTGTATCTCTCTCCAGCCTAGGAGCACTCTTGCTTTATTCTGGAGTGATTGAGTGCAAAAAGCAAACATATAAACAGTATTGGATATAGAGAGAAAAAAGTGGATTTTTTGGGGGGTGGGGGTGTTTGGGAGGTGGCTCAATGGGTTAAATGTCTGCCTCACAAGTAGAAGGGTCTGAGTTCAGTTCCCAAATCCCGCATAAAAACACCAGGCAGAAAAGCTGCAGCCTATACTTCCAATCCTACTAGGCTGAGACTGGGACCTCTAGAACAAGCCACAAGGAGAAATCCATGAGGATTCCTGAAATCACTCTTTGGATTCCACAGTCATACATAGTGCCTTATGATACATACAGTCACACAGAAATGTTTTGTTTTGTTTTGTTTCTTTGTTTTTGAAGTGGAAACGTCTCCCCTCCCCTCTTCCATTCCTGCCTTCCACGTTGGCACACGGCCAGTACACATTGTAATTGAGAGGCTTCTGAAGAGCTGGTCTGAGTGCCATGTTCCGGCTGCTTGTCTTGGTACTGCTTTTACTCCAGTGTGTGGGCTCTTAGCATGAACAGCACGAAGCAATTCCAAGGACTGGTGATTTGCACAATAACCCTTAAGACTTGACTCTGAGTGTCAGGTGCCTCAAGTACGGCTGATGAGCTCACTGCTGTCTGCCTGCCCTGGGTGGCAGCTTCCCCCACAGTCCTTCCTGAGCTTGTGAGGCCAGCGCAGCTCAATGAGGCGGAAGTCTCAGGTTCAAATGTTACAGCAACAATAGATTTCACTTCCCTATCCAAAGCAGTGCATTTACAGTTTGGAAACAAAACTTGAAGGTGTCTCTAATATTCTTTTATGAAGCTTTCTTTACTTCTGTTTGCTTGATTTGAATTAGGTTTACATCCATCAAAGTAACACGAACTAGAAGAAACTTGATTTAGGAACTATATACTCAGACACTCTGCTAACTAGAGAATACAATTAAATGATTTTTTCCTTGGACAGAATAAACTTTCCACCTTGTTTTGAATTGTTGGAAGTAGTATTACCTTCCCATTAATCTCCTGTCCTATCATTCACATGACACTTTTATATTGCCTTCCATTATTATTTTGGTATTTTGACCCTCACATGTCTTTTTATTCCTCCACCCATTATCCCCAGAATACAGTCTTTATGGGAAGTTTCACAGGAGCTTGAATTTCTTGTAAGGTTTTAATTGAAAACAGGATCTTTCCCCTTGGGCTTTGCTCTCTGGCTTTATCTATACAAGTTCAACAATGGTCAGTTTCTTATCTGCCCATGTCCTACAGCAGGTACCACTGATCTTTCTTAGGATATATAAACTTATTTGAAAGCGTTGCTTTATCCTAACACCTGCTTGTCAGTTTTTTTGACACCTGAATATAGTTTAGTGTCAGAAGACTTAAACAACTTCCTTTCAGAAAGAAACTGTACGATTTATGTAACTTACACTCATGGTACTTGAGGCAATCAATGTAGGTCATATCAAAGAAGAAAAGAGTGTAGTAGGAAACTGAAAAGTTTCCATTTGTTTTGGTTATGGCTACTGGAATATCAGGAACAAACCCTCTTTCTTACCTTTAACTAACTTGAAATAATTAACTTTTACTTAGAAGTCCAGATTATTTCTCTAAAGTTGTTCCTTAAGTTTTACTAGTTATGAACTACCTATGAACTATAACTCACTGCCCACTGATATACCAGTTGTGAATTCATGGAATAATCAGCTATTTGCTCTTATTTGTAGTAGTTGGAGAACCAAACAGAAGGATTCTTTCTTCAGGGATTTAGTCCAGAATGTTTTATTATGCTAAATTGTGCCCCTAGGGCCTATGTACTTTATATATCAC
Organism: Typhlomys cinereus; assembly: GCA_023101885.1. Lineage (NCBI taxonomy): Eukaryota > Metazoa > Chordata > Mammalia > Rodentia > Platacanthomyidae > Typhlomys > Typhlomys cinereus. Next base: position 10,925,128 of record JALPQD010000014.1, read on the forward strand.
TGAAAATTAATGGATATTTGCAGAGCAGTATATAGATTACTAAAGAAAAATTATTGTTGAAAGAAAATAATTGAGTAGTCTGAATATTTTAATTAATATTTTGCTATCTTCCATGATATGAAGAAATACTCTATTACACAATTGTATGATGTCACTTCATCATTAAGTTGAAAGATGCTATTACATATCATATGATGCCTATAATCTACCAAATATATGCTCATTCTCACAATAAAGAGGCAATATTCAGCTGTAGAAATTTTCAACAGAGATTTTTCCCAGTGAGTCTATGAGATATGGGGCAGTATTTGCATAAAGATGTGCAGATTTGATTGGAAAGAGGATAAAGATGAAAATATTTTAGGGAGGAGGCAGGGAAGGATGGTCTTACCTTGAAGTAAACTGAAAGTATGTATGTATTTTGACTAAGCTATTTTATCTGATTCTGCCTGAACCTGGCATACTTTTCTGTACCATTGTCTTCATATTCCAGACAAACTGCATCTGTCCCCATTGTCTATATGTCATGTTGATGAAATCCTCATTTTCCTTATCTCAGAACCTATTTTCTCTTAATTATTTTCAACTAATATAGGAGTGTATTATTACCAAACAGGTTTGACATATATCAACAGTGTTTAAAATGAAAGTTGAAGGCCCCCTTGAATGTCCTGTTTTGCTAGAAAACAGTCCTAGACTTCTCATATCTTTGACAGTCTTTACTGCCACCTACATGACCAGGAACAACAACAACAACAACAAAAAAAAAAAAAAAAAAAAAAAAGAAAGAAAGAAAGAAAAAAAAAAAAGAAGAAAAAGAAAAAAAGAAAAATAGCCCTTGGAGTGAGTGGATAAGCAAGCTCACAGTTCAAAGTTTGATTTTCTAACCACAACCTTAAAATAGCTATTAGATGTCTCAGAATACTCATTTTTCAGTTTGAAATTGGAGAATGGTTTCGCCTCTTTTATTTCTGAGGACTGCTGTGATGATTATATGGAAGGGGCATAGAAAAGTGATGGGTGAGGAAGTTAAAAGAGGCAAACTAATTTAAGTTCCTGCCTTTCTTATTATAAAAGCCATCTTGCTCAGCTCAACATACCCTTTAGCCTGTTTAGCTTCAGCCTTTGGTAGAGTTTAGTCTTGTCTTCATAAACTGAACTAATCTGCTTGCTTATACATGAATGAGCATGTTTAAGAAGCCAGCAGTAATTTATCATGTATTTTAAAACCTGAAATACTGCACTTACATCTCTAAAGTTTTTCAACATGTTCTATGACATTTATTTGTTAAGAGTCGCATATCAGTCTGGGGGGGGGTTGACCTCTCCAAGTAGTAGCAGTATTGCTTTTTGAAGAAGACATGACTGTCATTTATTTGTCAAGTGTTGAATGAGTTACCAAACATATGGATGAGTTAGAGAAATGTTTCACAGTCATGGTGCACATTCTTTCTCATCACTTAGATGACAGACTTTACAGTCAGAAGCAGAAACACATCACCATCCCCCCTCCTCCCTCTTGCAAAGAGTATTGCGCAATCTCTGCTTGGAAGAGCATTGTCTGACTTAAGACATCAATACGGTGGATCAACTGACTCTTTACACTAGGTTTTCTGCCTCTGTGACCTATACCAGTTTCTCACACCTAAGGCATTGAGTGATTCCTGCAGAGTTAAACCAGTGTCTTCCAGTTCCATTTGCCAACAGAGTCCTGAAGACATTCTAGATCTTTGACCTGTCCTTCCCCGTTGAGCCATCCAAGTGCACTTCTAAAGAGAGAACATAGAACGTACCCATTTGTATCACTCACTTTCAAAGACACTTGAATAAATGTTCTGAGCTGGCTTTATTTCAAAGCATAGCCCACAGAAAGCTTCCTGCCAGGTAGCTATATTTACCACACAAATTCGTCAGTGTGTGTTAGGAGCAGGAATTTGAACTGACTGATCTAAAGTACTTGAAAGCTAAAAAAGAGATGAAGGTACATTTGTCTCTATAACAATGTCTGAGCAGCAACAGAAAGACCGCCGAATAAATGCTGATTTCAAAAAACAACTGCTGTCTCCACCTTGGACCCCCAACCTGGGTCCACAAAGGCAATCAGGAGCTTTCTTGATTTTGGCAAGTTTAAGCCAAAACACAATGGCAGCATTAGTAATTGTCATCTCTGAAAAACCCACAATACACAGCAGATATGTCATTGTATGTCATGCTTAGCAAAATCATGGAGGCAGAGGTATCCCTGCTCTTCTTGTACCTTCAGAATGACCTCTGCCTCACAGGGTTTGTGGTCAATTTTCCTGATAATAAAATTTTCCCCGTCTTTTCACCATTCTGATACAAGATTTGCAATAAAACTTTTCTTATACTGGCTATTCATTGTACTGCCATGAGACAAGACTCAAACTCAAGCAACTTAATGGGAGAAAAAGAAGTTTATTCGGCTTAAAGTTCCAGAGGGGCGATATAGTCTATTATGGTGGAAAACATGGTGACAGCAGAAGCTGGAGGTGGCTCAGGTGTAATGGTTACTCTTAACTATTGCTGTGAGAGAGCACCCAAAGTCAAGCAACTTAAGGGAGAAAGGGAGATTTATTCAACTTACAATTCCAGAGGGGAGATATAATCTTATGTTGGAGGTGGCATGGGTGGCTGGCCAAAGTTGGAGAAGGCTAAGTCACTGCAGACATCTTGAAGGTTGAGAGCTGCCAGATTACTTGCTGCAAAGGCAAACTTTTCCTGGAGGTCGGGTGGGACTGATCCACCTCAAGGCCCACCCCTTGTGACTGTCTTCCTCTGGCAAGTCTCCACCTCTCAAGGTACCATGACCTTCCCAAACATATGAGACTGTGGGAGACACATTTCATTTTTTTTATTATTATTTTAGCTCATACAAACTTAATAGGTACACCAGTTCCCTCCCTCCCTCCTCCTCCCCCCGTACTCTCTGCTCCCCCTCCCCACACCCCTCCTTCCCCATCCCCCAGTGCCTCCCGCCCCAATTCCCAGAGAGGGGAGACACATTTCAAACCATGACATCATCACTGCAGATATCATGGAGGCTGAGAGAGCAAACTGCGCATTTCAGGAGCATACCTACTCTAGGAAGCAGGATGAGACTAACCAATCTCAAGGCTCACCTCCTATGATGTTCCTTCCCGCAGCAAACCTCTACCTCCTAAGTGTGCCATGACCTTGTTAAACATCAGCTAAAAGTTCAAGCACATCAGGCGGTTGTGGACAGCTCACATTTAAACCATGACACTTGCCAACACACAATCCATGAGGTGTGTCTAAACCTAGAAATATGGTTGATGGGTCAGGAATGTGATGGAAGAATATGCCACCACTATTTATAGTTTTTTGATAATGGTGTAATAGCTTTCTTTTAGACTGTCATACATATTACCACTTTCACATAACTTATCTGGCCAGTATCTTTTCAAAAATATTTTATTTCCTCTTTTGGGAGAGTAGAGGATAGGGGAGCTGTTGTAGTTCACCTGCATGGTTGCTGACAAATGACCATCAAATGGCTTAGGGGAACAAGGGGTTTATTTCCTTGCTACAATCTGGTTAGAGTTCTGAGTCCAGCTTGAAGGGAGAGCACGCACAAACACCAGGGCCTAGGGAATTGGCTATACTGTTACCACATAATGGCTGAGAGACGGATAATCCTTATTTGCCAGACCAGATGTCTGGCCAAGTATACAGAATGATGCCCCTTCCTCAACCAATTCTCAGTATTTTATTCACCTGTTCAGGGACTAATCCCACCCACTGTAGGCTGGACCTTCCCCATCAGCTAGACAATCTCCTGCAGGTTTGCTCTGGGCTTAACCCAACCACTAATTCTATAAAAATGTGCCCAGCGCTCAAACCCTCAACCATCAAGTTGACACCTGTGCCTACCTATGACAGGAGCATATGCATGCATGCAATTATGTAAGTGTGTAGGTCAGAGGAACAGTTTCTGAAGTCACTCACTTCTCTTCTTTCAACATGTGGATGTGTGGGGATCTGTCTCAGGTTGCGAGGCTTGTGAGCAAGTGCTTTACCCTATAAGCTATCTCACTGGTTCTATTTTTCCGATTTTCTACACAAGGAATTTAGTTTAGGCTGAAATATTTTTTTCTATTAATAGTGTTTAAAGGGAGAATTTAATAAATTAAAATTTTCGAATATTTAAAGGCATGTTTTGGCATTAAGGACTACATTTTCAGAAATATCTTAGAGGGTGAATGAAAGAAATGTATTTGAGGAAGATCTCTGGTATTTCAATGAATCTTGCAGACTATAATGAATTTCAGTAGCCCAATTTTCTGCAAAAGACAACAGCCTCATTTTACTAATCACTCAATGCATAATCATTAAAATTCATATGATTTAAATTGATTTAATAAGCAGAAATGGTACTGGTTGAGTTGAATTTTTATTTTTAAATATCTCATTGTATTAGTTGTATTCAGTTCATGATGTACAGGGAAAAGCTGTGTAAATATTTTTATTTAAATTTGTTTAGTTGAGAAATAACTGAAAACAGCTTAAGTAATGTGCAATTTTGTGTTATACCTGCTATTTTTTTGAAAATTAGCCTGATTGGCTTTTAAAGTGCTTTAAATTTGCAGAAAAGTGAGCAAGAAACAAAGACTGTCTTCACATGCCCCTGTCTCTATAAATGTCCTTCTTCCTCCTTGAATATCAAAGTTGGCCAGCACTTCTTTTATAATCAATGAATTCACATTGATACAGGGGACTGTCTCGTTGTGCCTCTGTCTCTATAAATGTCCTTCTTCTTTCTCCTTGAATATCAAAGTTGGACAGAACTTCTTTTATAATTAATGAATTCACATTGATATATCATTATCAGTCCAAATCCATGAGTTTGGGATTCACTTTTGGTTTGAAGTCTCTGAATTTTTACAAAGATATAATAATACATATCTTTCTTTCTTTCTTCATTTATGGTAATTTCATCCAGAATCCAAAGAATTCTCTATGGTCTGTTCAATCCTTCCTTCTCATCCCAAACCCTGGCAATAAATCAACAGTTTGTACATCCGTAGTTTTAAAGTTTATAGAGTGTTACATAGTTCAAACATATAGTATATAGACAATTTGAATTACTTTAAATACCTAGATCAAGGTAAGCTTTATTACCTTAGTAATATATCTTTAAGTTTGCTTCTTATTTATTTATGTTTGATAGATCATTTATTTTTAGTAATCTACAATACTTAGATATACCATACATTATTTCTCATTTCATTTGTTGATGTATATATTGGTTGCATCCAAATTTTCATAGTTAAGCATCCCTATACAGGAGTTGTGTGAGTACAAGTATTTCATTCATTTGAATAAATTTATGAATCATAAGGTAAGAGAATATTTAATACTTTTCAGAATTATTAAATGATTCATCAAAGTTATAAAATTGTACATTCCCACCAGCAATGAAAATTCCTTTGTAATGAATGAGAGCTTGGATATTGAAAAATCTAAAATACTCAGTGGACTCTTACTGATGCTCTCCATTCCTTCGTGAAATATGGTATTGAACACCATCTTACATGTTTAATTCCCTCTGTGGTTCTTCAGTAAGGGGATGTTTGTTTACATGTAGTACCCATTTCTTTAGCAATCAATTTCTTCATTTTTTAATTATTGAATTTTAAAAGTTCTTTCTATTTTTCAATTGTATTTTAAGTCATTAGCAAATGCTTTCCTCTAACACATGAACCTATTTTCTTAGTACTATTTTTTTTTCTGAAAATGAAGGACTTTTGTTTTGATGGTCTGATTTTTCATTTGTCCTTTCCCTGGCGTTATTAGGTCCCCTTGAGGCCTAATCCAAATTGTTATCATCATGTTCAAAGTTGTCTGTACTCCTGAGGTTTTTTTGCTTGTGTTTTATAGCTTAATATTTTATAATTAGGTAGATGATACACTCTGAGTTAATTCTTACTAATTCTTCTGAAAAGTACAAATCTGCTGTCTGATTTTTAGACAGCTATTTTGCACACAGATGCATAGCTTCCCGGTGTCACTTCTTGAAATGACCATCCTTACTATATTGTATTTGCCTTTGATCCATTATCAAAGATCTATTGACTACATTCATGCTGCTATTTCTGAGCTCTTTCCTGTTCCACTGATGTATTTATGACTCTTTTATCCCTACTACAGTATCCTGATGTCTTTATAGTAAGCCTTGAATCTTGGCAGTGCTCATTCTCTTTCATGCCTAGCACACATTCTTGATGTCTACATCTTTATAGTAAGCCTTGAGTTTGGTTAGTGACAATTCTCTGTTTCTATTCTTCTTCTTCAATGTTGAAGTTTGGAGACTTCTGTTTCTCCATATAAACTTTAGCATCAGCTTGTTAATATTTGCAAGGTAGTTGGTAAATGTTGGGTGGAATTACTTTAAATACCTAGATCAACCCACAGATAGCTGACATCTTGGTCATATTCATTTGATTTATAGTCATGGAAAAATATTTCTACTCATTTTGTTCTTTGGTGTCTTTCCTTAGATCTGAACTGCATTTTTCTGCATAAAATTCTTTTGAAAAATTGTAGTTTTATTACAAGGAAATATTCTCATTTTCAAACTCATCAGCATCATAACAGATTTTACTGAGGGAAGCTTGTTCTAGTGGAGTATGACAGGCACACTTTTCTCAGTGGAGTTCAGTTATTTGGAGGCAAGAAAAAAAATCATGGTTTTGAATCTCTTGAGAGCATCATATCTCTGTAAAAACCTACAAATTACTGACTCATTTTTTAACAGAAAAATAACCTAATCCTTGGACATTGCAGAGATGTTTCTGAAAGGGAGTAGTAAAGAGAATAATCAATGGTAAATATCAGAAGAGGACATTATTCAATGTCAGATAAGGATATATGATGCTCGTATAGAAAAATTGAAAAAGTAAAAAAAATGACATTTATGTTCTTTATGTATACCATAATAAAGATACAATACTGATCAGTTTTCTAGCTCATTAACTCATTCATTAAATATGCATTAAGATCCCATCATTTATCACCAATGTAGTAGATTACAACTTTTCTGAATGAAGTAGACATTTACAAATGATTGTGACATGAGAATACTGCGACACAGCAATTAAAAGGAGTGACAATGATTATCTGAGATATGGATGAAAACATTAGTTGAGTGTTTATTGAAAGAGTGAAAAAATAAAAAAGATGAAAGAAAAGAGAGTAGCAATATTTTCAGCAAATATTTATGGAGAATTTGCATATTAATCAGTAGCCAATAGTTGTCAAGTTCCCATGTTCTGGGATTTATAGCAGTGCTATCTGGTGATCACTGATATTACACAAAGAGGAGAGCAATGGAGGCAGTCTTGAAGTGGAAGGCTTTCTGAGTGCATTGATGGCTGCTTGGTCAGTATGACATCAGCTATCTTGTTATTCTAATATTTTCTCTTCTTTTTGGTAGGCAAGATTTTTCCCTTCATGAATATTTTTTTTCTCTCTCTCTCTCTTTACCTTTTCTCTTCATCTTTCTTTTATTTTTCTATATTCCTAAAACTACATTTTATCTAGTGTTATGAATATTAAAAGATACAAACTGTGAACCTCTGACACATGCTATATACATAAGCAGTATTTAATATACTTTCATCATATTACCTTTGGAGATGTTATCTTCAGTCCTGTATGATCTTATGGGCTAAACAGATACAATATGCTTTGTACTACTTCTATTCTTTGAGAATAATGCAATTTGAAAATACCCATTTTGAAAAGCATTATGAAAAGCAAACCTGAAAACAGGGCATTATGCTTATAAAAACTGAATCCACAATTGCTTTTATTAATTTAATTTCTATTTTAAATTTCTTTTTGAAATATACTTAAGATACAATTTGCTATTAGTAGGCAGAAAGACTTGGGAAATATTTAAATCTGTAATAATCAGCAATTGATGACCTAGACTTGGCATCACACAATGAACATGGTAATGTGCCAACAAAGTAGAAGTAGAATTGACAAGGTTTGTTGGCCACAGGAAAGATGGTGGGATTTGTGATGGAGACATTGTGATGACTCAAAGAAATATATGGAGCATTTTATGAATAGTAGTTGACTGGGGAAAACTCCATTTTGAATATAAAGTATTTCCAAAAATTGCTTTCTTTGGAACATATAAATTTCTGCACTTTTACATAAACTGTCAAACATTTCCTTTATTTGTTATGATACCAATTTTATTGTGCAGTGAAATAAGTAAAGTCAATAAAATTATAGATATGAAAACAAAAAGAAGATGAGGAGATGAGGAGGAGTGATATATTCAGCTCTAAATGTCACAGGAAGAGAGGAGAAGGCATGAGTAGAAGAAATGAGGTCTTCTGTGGACACTATCACATTGGAGGGGTCTCAGTATTGTTTCAAGCATTCAACAAGTAATTAAAGATAGAAAAACTGGATGTGGCCCATTTAGTTTTGATTCATATAAGTGGGCTACATTTCTTTATACCCATGTGTATCTGTACCCCAGTCTCCATTTAACATCCTTATAAATATTATAGATGCTTAGATTTTTGTTGGAGATCAAAATTCCTGTGATTTACACTCTTGTAGATATTTGAATGTTTGTATATTTGCATGTATCAGATACCCAATAGTGTTAGAAAATGACAAATTAAGGAGAAAAAACTTTTACCAAGTGAATATGCCTAAAGCCTTTCCTGATAATTAAAACTTTTAACATTTGTAATAAATTACATAAATCATTGCATTTCATATTGCGAGTAGAACTAAATTAAGAATTTTATGGCTTCTGATGTTTGGATCTGTCACTTGTTTCTTTTAACTTTTACATTTTTAATGTTGCTTTAGGCTTTCTATTCTTCCTTAACGATTGGAATGCATTCATTATTATTTTTTTCTTTGAGAAAAATCATCATTTTTTGCAAACATCTTTACAAAATTTACTGTAGTTCATCATAGTACATTATTCAGTGACTCAGATATCATAATGGAATATTTGGTTTGAGAATGTTGTACTTCAGCAACAATTGGAAAATGACAACGGGCAAACACAGATCCAACTTCATAACATTTTATCATACTTTCAAGATACTTTAATAGCCAAAAGTTTTTTTCCCAATATTTATAGCATTCGTCCTTTAATGATATTCCACTCACAGTCAAATTCAATTTGTATAAACTTCAAAAGATTTTTTACAATTCTTTGTGTTTACTTAAAGATTGATATTGGAGGTAAATGGAAGATGGATTTAAAACAATTTTATTGTTATTCTATAAGTATTCTGACTTTTTTGTAAAACTAAAAGTGAATAACAAATGAATATTGGTAAGTTTTCACATATGATCTTATGATATTATCTAGTCACAATAATCAAAATGATAATGTCTAAAAGTGCATAGTTTAGACCTTGATACTGCACCACTGCAAAATTGAAAATCTTGCATTTTTTTGTGAAGAACTTATTTCTAGAGCAATTCTCAGTGTCAGATAAATAATTTAGATGAATGATATTAAGATGATGCTATACCTGCACACACAGGTGCACAAATATGCACATACAGATGTGTGCATGCATACACACACACATACACAAAGAATTTAGAGAAAGCTGGCAAGGTTCCTTGGGATAAAAGTGCTTGCCGTCACAACTAACTAACTGAACTATCTCCACAGAGTCCTCATAGTAAGGCATATATGAGAACTGAATCTATAATTCAAGTTCTCCTATGGCAAGATGGGAGGGGGAGGCAAGAGAATTGGCCAAAAGAAAGCTTATGTCACTGCCTAGATTGAATTAGTAATGTGGCAGAAACAGGAGAGACCTTTCCTCAACAAGATAGACAGGAAAAACTGATTTCTAAAAATTGTTTTCTGACCTCCACAGACTCATCATGTAATGTATGCATCTGTACAAATATATACTCATCAGACACACAAAATAATAACCATAATACAAAATGAAGAAACCTAAGTAATCATAGTTCCTTCTTTTATCTTTTTTATCTTTTTTAATCTTTTTCAACCAAGACTATAAAGTATTGACCTACGGATCATGTACAATTGCAGAAAAGTGAGGAATACCAATTACACAGACATGCAGAACACCATAAAGAGTGTGTTCCCTGTCTCATATTCCTCAGGAAATAAAGAAGAATGCATAAATTCGGAGTAAGGATATACAAAGTAATCTCTAGCCCACCTAGTCATCTGATTAGACTGAAATGAACAAAAATGGGTTAGAAAATCAGTAATTACAATATAACACAAATGTAATTAGAGACAGACTTGCATTTTCTGGCTGAGTGACAAACAATCACTTTCATCAATGTTCCATTCCATGGTGCTTTGTTTGGTAGCTCCATTAACTGTGACCTGGGAAGAGGTCCAGGAATGTCTTCTTATGCTTCATGAATTTTTAGTTTAGGAAGAATATCTTGATAAATATGGAAATCCAAAAGTATTAACTTATTAACAACATTATAGTTAAAGGAGAAAATATCTGAAGATGTTTGATCTAAAAATTGTCTTTGGTTAACTTAGAAACTGGAATGATAGCAAAGTCAACTGAAACTACAAGGGGACTTGGTAGACAAAGCCTCTGTATTCATTTGTTCGTCTCTGCATTTGTAAGTATAAGTGTGCATTTATGATATGTGATGTATATATGACCATATAAAAATCTCATTTGAAATGTTTCATGTAATTACTTATTACTAGTCCAAATATTTTCCAACTTTCAGTAAAGAGTATGATGTCTTTAAAGATTTTTAAATCATTATAGTTTATTTCCTTGGTTAAATGGAGATTTGAGGGCCTTTCTGGAAAAACACAGCTTAAAATATTCTCATAAGTTCTGTTTGCTTTCTATTATGAACATACCATGAACATACCACAAATTTCGTGTTTCAAGTGACATAAATGTATTCATTTGCAGTCCTGAAGGCCATTATTTGGAAATCCACGAGAACTGGTTGAAGTCAATGTCTTTGCAGGGCTGTATTCTTCAGGAGGCTACATAAAATGCTGCCTCTGGCCTCTGGCTGCTTCTTGAGGCTGCCTCTCTTCCTTGGCAGATGGCTGCTTCTTCTATCTTCAAAGTCATCAGCAGGTATTCTTCCTTTTCCAGCTGCTGTTTCATCCCTGTATAACCCCTCTTTCAATACCCGTCCTCTACGGTCTCTCTCTTGTGTGAGCTTCTTTTATCTTAAATGGACTCTTCTTTCAACTGGGCCTCCATGTTGACCTTAAACACGGTGGAAGAAGAATCACTCCTGATTCTTCCTACTCCTCACCCCTTATAACCATCCTTTCAAAGTAACGAACTGATGAAAATAAGATAGCAAATAAGTTCTTGTCACCAAGCCTAAGAACTTAAGTTCTGTCCCCAGAACCCACATGGTAGAAGGAAATAACTGATTCCTATCAGTTGTCCTCTTAGCTCCAAATGCAGTTTTCTGCACATTTCCATCCCATATACACACCATATACACAAATATGTAAATAAAATCAAAATATTTAAGAAATTTTGTGAAATTTGTGTTTTGTGTTTTCATAATTACAAATTTTTATTGTTGAGACAATTTCATCCTTTAGCAGTTCTCATAACATTTTATCAAAAGTTTTCAGTAGTTCATTGTTTGTATTGCTTTCCTTTTAAATCCCTGTGTGTAAATGGTGCAGGTGTATGTGTGTGTGTGTGTGTGTGTGTGTGTGTGTGTACTATAACCATGCATGTGCAAATGTGTGTGGAGGTCATTTCCTCAGGCATCTTCCACCATTCATGGTCCCTTATTTGCCTGGAACACTTCATGAAGGAGGACAAATTAGCTGACTAGTTAAGTTTCCAGGGACTAACCCGTTTCTATCTCCCATCTCATATCTATCAACTTTTAAGTGAATCACTGAGTATAGTTTTCTTTTTTCACATGGATACTGGGGATCTAATCTAATGCTTGAAAAGCATTTTTCCTTACGGAGTCATCTCCTCAGCTTCTAAATGCCTGAATCTAAAAAACTCTTGTAATTTTCATATATGTATACTATGTATCTTGAGTGAATTCTTCCTGTTTACTATCCCCAGACCTCCAACATGTTTTACTCCTCCTCCTTTCTTTCAAAGTTTTTTCTATTATTTTAGAGTTTATACATGAATATAATGAATTTATGTATTTTTCACCCTTAGTACCCAATCCTATCTCCCCTCCTTCTCATCCCCCCTGAAAACCTTCTTTTCCCAACCAACCCCTTCTTACTTTTATGTCTTTCTGTGTATGACACACTGAGTTTTATTTGGGTTGCCTGTGTTGGAATTTGCCTGAGCACTTGCTAATATATATATCAATGGCTATACCATTGAGGAAAATAGTTCCCCTTTTCTCCAAAACCAGCATTAACTCTTAATAGTATCTCAAGGAGGTATGATACCTCTTGAGATCTTGCCCATTATATGGATAAAGGTCAATAGGCAAAATGTACAAACATTGTAGAAGTAGACCCAGCTATAATGAATTCATGGACATAGCAGCTCTGCCATATCCAGGAGATACCATATGGCTATACCCCTCCTTGCCCTCAGGTTGCTATATTCCTACCATTTCATTTTCATTGGTGTTCTCTGAGCCTTGAGCAGTCCATAGTTATTCTCTGCATTTCAGCCAGTTGTGATTCTCCATATTAAACACCTTTCATTAGAAAAGAAAGTTTCTAAATAGAATCCTACCTAGATAGACATAATGTTAAATGCTTAGATTTCACTTTGATCTCATGCCTCTATGGATAACTCTTAGTATTTTTTCCTCTTTCTAGGTCCTATGGTCTCCCCTTTCACATGATTTTGGGTTGATTTAACATTTTGGATGTGTTGTTTGCTAAAATGTGGGTCTAAAATCCAGTCAGAAAGCAAGTACTTACTCTCATGACATTCATGCCACTATTGCTCCAATGTTATCTCTTTGTTGATAGTTATAGTTTTTACTGCTGGGTGAGACTCTCGGTTGCTCTTCTCCCTCCTGACTGACAAAGAAGCACCAGATTAGTTTCAGATTACTTTTTCCATGTTCTATGATCAACTTATGTGGTAACTTCAGCAACAGCTTCTGAAGGGCAACCAAAAGTAATAGAAAAGCCTATTTTTTTAGGGCCTATTGAGACCTTTCTGAACAATGGTTCATTAGAGCATATGGTTCTTACTGGAAATTTGCTTAATTGTCTGTGGCTACTGACTGGTACAATCATCTCAATTTCTTTGATCTGTTTCCCTGTGTAGGATAAGTTTTAGTGTTTTTTTTTTTTTAACAAAGTCTATGTTAGATTCCAGGACTCCATCTTTCTTTCCATTGCAAATACTGTCTCCATACACCATCACAGTCATTGTTCATCACTCTATATCATGAACTTCAATGTCAGGTTTTAAAATAGGGCCAGGAAAAAATATAATGATAGCTTTTTAAAATTTCTGCTTTGCTTATGCTTTCAATTATTTCAATGAAACCTTGACAGTTTAATTCTCAGTATTTAAAATTTTCTTTCTGTAAGAGATTTTAGAAGTGAACTATTCTTGAATTTTGCAGAGGAACTACAATGTTTCATAAGCATTTAATGTCTAGCCTGAGATCATCTGTTTGAAGAATGGTTATTTGACAAACAGGATTCCTGTCTCTCAGATGAGATCCCTGGCTAGTAAATTTGTTATCCTATGGATTTGCATTTAACTGTAGGTTTCAATCCTTGTGGTAGATTACCTTCTTAAGTGGGTTAGTTTGTAAGCTGCTGGCATGTTCAAGTACATTCATAAACCATAATGATATACTTGGGCCTGTTGAGAGTCATCAAGGGTGATCGTACATGCCATTCAAAAGTTTATCTCTCTATTTCTAAAATAAATGAAGAAACATGAGCTGCAGTGTTAAGAGTTACTTTTCAGAAAAAAAGAATTGACAGATCACTTCTCACATAAATCTGATCTAACCTTTCTTCCCTAGTTATTTCCAAGTCAAGATTTTCCCTGAAGCAAAACTTTGTTGGAGCAAGGTGGTTATTTCTTGGCCATGAGAGAAGAGATGTTACTTATATACTCTGAAAATTTGAGTGATTTGCTTTCCAAAGTTGAGGAGAAGGGAGAGAACATGTATTATTTATTTATGCTTTAAAACACCCAAGAGATCTGAAGCATTTTGTGTATTGCTTTTTGATTTGCTTAGGCGTTCTATACACTTTTGAGAACTGGCCAGCGTCCTGAACAATTCCAGTTCTTTCTGTTTATCCCCACTCCAAAGCCACAGTTTCCCTTTTTCTACCATGCAATGTGATCCAGGTCTGACTTCTTGGAACTTCATCATTTGGGAGTCACTTGACAGGTGGCGCCCAGTTGATTCTGGAGACACTGGAAAGGGACTACACATAAGAAGGTAGAATAAAAATGCTTGAGAGGTTGTTTGAATCCACTCCTTGTACAGGGATGACCATGCATGGGTGGAGCTGAGTCAGGAGGCTGCACTTCCATGGGTTCAGCCCTTGGGGAGTCCAGAATGAGAAGCAATTTTGGTTTTGATCCCTTCACTTTTTAGCTTCTCTTTATATTCAATCTCTGGGTACATTCTTTAATTTAGCCCGTGCATTTCTAAACTGGTCTTTATATAAAACTTTTCCAAATTAATCATTTGCATTGAATGATTTTCTAATAAGTCTTAGCCACTGAGAAGCATATTTCTTAGTATGTATGAGCAAAGACGAACATTTGTAGCTTTCCCGTGTCTGCCATCTCCCAGTTACGGTCTTTCCTGCAGATGGCCCATTCTGTGTTGAGAAAGGTTATACAGAGAGAGGACCTCAGAAGCAAATTGACTACATACTTTTGAAGTAGATTGTCATTCTAATTTTCCCAGTAGAGCATACCACACTCCACTTGTTTTTAATCCCTGAAAAATAGAAAATCCCAGAAAATATAGATATAAACCCATATCATTCAAAATTTAGCTCTTGACAAGTGGTTGCAAATTGGCAGCCCCAGATTTGTAAGTACTTTTTGGAAATAAAATTTTATTTGTTTCTCCTTATGGCCTTATTATTTATGTGTATCAAATCTGATTCAGACTTATCTACAGACCCTTCCCTGAGGTCTGATGAATGTGGTTCACATGTCTGCTCATGCTATTTACTTAATATATTTTCTTAATGAGTATTTTTGACCTGGATGTTGAGAGTGCCTTACCAAGGAATCAAAATGTAAACCATGGTCTTTCCTACCAGGACCTTGTACTCATAGTAATGAGTTTATGGTAGGAAGGGTCAAAGTGCCACCATTTGCTTGGTGTATCCATTTGAATGCTCTGTTCTCCAGCCTGGCCCATCTATGAACACTGCTCTGAATCACTGTCTTAATTTTTTTTATGCTTTCTCTTTTGCTGATGTGTTAGACAGTTTCTAAACAAGCTTTCACATTAGACTCATCTCTTCTTAATTTCAAAAGCTGTAACTAATGTCTTTATTTATAGAGAAAAGAAGTCTATACAGAGGTAGTAGCAATAAAGTACAGCAGACTGGATTTTCAGCTTTCTTTTTTCATTTTTTTATAATTTTAGTGTTTCATACATGATATTTATGATATTTTTATCCCTTAATCCCCAATTCCATCCCCCTTCTTTTCCCATCATATCCATTCTTCTTTCCTGCCAGTTTCCCTTCTATTTTCAAGAGAAAGATACAGCATGCATATTAAATAAGATTATAGAGTAATTAAAATTTTTTCAAAATGTACTATGTCTCTGGAGAAAGTTAAAAACTTGATAATGTCATATAGATTATGGATGAAGAAATGTATGTTTTCAGAACTCTTTAACACATCTAACTTGGAGCTTAAATAGGGCTTACATTTTACTTTGCTAAACATCATTAGATTCTGGAAATTCATGCTGCTTTGCCACATAGGCTGACTAAGGGATCTTGGGACAATGTACACTCCTCCTTTTTACACTTTCTAGTCATCTACACTAGTCCAAGAGTGGAGATAGGTTTCTGATGTTCCAGAAATCAATTAAAGAAGTGCATTAATCTGTGGGCAGAAGAAATGGCTCAAGGGTTAATAATCCTTTGCCTCACAAGCAGAAAATCCTGAATTAGGATCCCAGATCCCTTTTAAAACACCAGATGGAAATGGCAGCAGACTGTACTTCAGGCACCAGAAGGTGGAGCCTGGAAAACTCCAGAGCAAAGCAGTGAGGACATAGTGCAGTCCAAGGTGATTTCGAAAGTCACTTTTGGGCTCCCACAGGCACACACAATACTCTTTGATGCACACAGAAACACAGACACCAGTAGACACACACACAGACACACACAGATAGACAGATACACACACACATGTGAACACACACACACACACAGATGCAGACGCACACAAACAGACACATGGAAAAATTTTAAAAAAGAGATATGCTGGTCCTTATCTACTTCTCGTGTAATCAGTGATATTAAATATAAATTTGTGGAATCCACCCAAATGCCCAACAGTTGATGAGTGGATAAGGAAAATGTGGTACATTTATACCATGGAATACTACTCAGCCATCAAAAAAGATGAATTAATGAAATTTGCTGGGAAATAGATAGAATTAGAAAAAATATATTGAGTGAAGTATCCCAGACACAGAAAATTAAGCATCATATGTACTCCCTAATAGGTGGATCCTAGTACCAAACCCACTTAGTGACATACTCAAAGACAACTCTCTGTAATACCTACAGTAATTGCAAAGATTATAAACAGGAAGGAAGGGGAAGGAGCCCCCCCCCCCCCGAGACAAGGAAAGAGGGGATCAGGCTACAGCAGAGAAAATAAGTCACCAACAAGTACCATAAGTAAGTAGTGAGACATTTGGTTAAGCTCACTCACTTTCCTTCCTGGTCACTTGCAACTGAGGGGGTTTGATCTCACCACTCAGGGAGGGCATAGAGTCTGGCAGATAGATGGTAACTATCCTGCAAATGGGAGACTGACCTCCTCTCACCACGGTCTCCTACTCTTATTCCATCTACCTTTGAATCTACTCTTACAGTAAGACTCTACTTTAACAGCCTTTAACAGCTAGGAGGTGACATCCAATACCAATCAGGATGGAGCCAAGGGTGGTGCAGGAACAGTAATACTGAAAATAACAACAAATCATAATTCAGAACATCAGAGACCCTACATTAATCACCTGGAACCAGACCAGCCAAATCTCCCCCCATCCTAAAACTCAGGGAAATTTGCAGAAGAGGGGCAGTAAGATTGTAAGAGCCTAAAAATGGGGAGAAGTAGCAATACTCAAGATACTCCACATAAGTTAGGGCATGCCCTGTGCAATGACTGACATATCAATGATCCCCCAAAGTCTAACATGGATCAAGTCACTAGGCTCCTTAGAGGCAAGAGATTAACAGTCACAACAATGTTCCCATACTAAACGGGAGCCCAAGAAAGGGCTCTGGGCAATGCCACTGAGTCCTTATACCTCATTAGAGTGGAGGGCACAGAGAGAAGTTTGACATTCACACTGAAGGATACTCCAGGGATTGGGAGGAGAGAAGGGGGCACTGGAAGAAGGGGGAGTGTGAAAGGAAGGGGGAAAGTGAGGAAAGGCAAAGGGATCCGGGGAGGGATGAAGAGAGGGGACCGGAGTACCTATTAAGTTTGTATGAGTGGGAAAATAAAAAATAAATATTTATAAAATATAAATTTGATGAAGGGTTTATCATGAAAGCATCATGGTGGAAACAAAAGTGGCAGAGTGAAAGAGTTAATAACCTCAGTGAAAATGATCAGATGCATTTTTTTTCCAAACCATACTGTATGAGTCATAAGAATGAACTGGCAATTAAGGAAGAGGATTACATAGAAAAGGGATTCATACTTGATGCTCAGACACCCATGGGCCTTGCCAGAGGGATTGGCTGGGGATAGGTGGGAGGCAGGATCTTTTTCTGTGCTTTGGTTTTCCTCCTGCCTCTTTCTTGATACTATCTATCTTTCTGGTATCTTCCTAGCTCTTAGAACCCTAGGTTCCAGACTCAGTATCTCCCCCATTTTTTCTTCCTGTTAATTACAGAATATAAATTCCAGTGAGCTCACTAAAAATATTTTGTATTCAGCTGGAAAAATAGCTCCGCTGGTGAAGTCTCTGCTCTTAATCCTAGTGACCTTGCAACAACCTGAGTTCGAGTGCTAGAAGTCCACATGATGGAAGTAGAGAACCGACTTTCAAAAGTTGTCCTCTGACCTTCATCTGCACATTAAGGCATGCATGTGTGTGTTCTCTCTCTCTTTTAAATAAATATTTAAAAAGTGTTAAAATATTTATAGTGCTTTATAATTTTAAAATAATTTTTTATAATTTTATTAAAAATTTTACTTGCAGAAGTAATGGAGTGTTTTGGGTTATATTATACAACCATTGTTGAGAAACAAAATTTCCCAACCTATGTTGTGAATATAAATTGAAACTTAACTAGGAAAACTTAAATTACAGATAAAAATTGGCAATTTCTTTTAGTATAATAGTATTTTGTTCAATACTTTGACATACTAAAATTATTTGCTATTTACCTGAAATTCTATCAGAATTGTAGTTTTGTATTTTTATTTACTAAACTACAATTCCTAAAGTTTGCCATGCACATATGACCCCTCAACCATTCACTTTCTCTCTTCCATACTTTTATTTACATTTTTTGCTGCTTTTCCTAGTCTATCTGACCCCCATCATATTTTTAAAATATTGCTCAGATTATGTTGGAAATGAATGAAGCCCATGCCTCTTTTAATAGTCACAGAGCACAGCAGACGTTGCCATTCACTCAGCAAGTGTGGTAAATTTAATTTCAACTTTTATATAATGTGCAGGAATGGCTGGTAATTATTCATGATGCACTAGAGAAAAGAGTTACCTACCATTAAAAAAGAATCCTTTTAGGCTTGCTGTGACCAATGCATTGGGAGAATTCATGTTGGATAACACCATTGTCTTTAAAGCCTCAATCGAGCCATTTCTATTTAGTTAGTAACAAGTGGAGCTTGGGGTACTATTAGGCAAAGTTACAACAGCAATACATGCTGTGCGGGGGAGATCAGGGCATTTCCTCTATATAGCATCTCTAAAAGTCTGACTCTTGAAACTAATGTTGTGAAGCCTCAGTTCTTTTGAATTGAAACTCCAGGGAACAGAAAAGGCCATAGTTATTAGCTAGGAATTGATGTTAAATTTGTTTATTCACTGATTTTCTACCACGTTCCGCAGTATGTAAATGAGATTTTTACTTAGTGAAAACATTTCATTTGTACTTGGAGACAGATGGCAGCTCTCAGAGCCTGGGGGCAAAGAAACCACACTCCTTTTCTTGGCCCTTTCTTCCTCTTTAGCAGAACTTCTCAAGACCTCATTGGATTTTTCCAAAATGCTTTACATAGGAGCTTCCAAATTCTGGTTAGATTGATCCTCAAAACGCAGCTCACTGTCTCGTGGCTCCCTTACTACCAACTGAATATTATGAACTGGTCCCAGAGAATAAGCCAACTCAGCGTCACTGGGTATAGGGGACGTTTGCCGATGGATGTCTAATTACCTTGGATTCCACTTAGCAGATTTCAGAGTGATGTAAAAAGAATGTCTTCAGAGAAGACCATGAGTAACCTTTGTGAGGTTACAACACTGCTTCGATGCATAGGGATATACGTACATGTACACATACACGCACATACACACACACACACAACACACATTACCTCTTCCAATATATTCTATCATCATAGTTAAGACTAGAGACAGAGTGAAAATGGCTTGTAATGGAGGCTTAGTTTCTCAGGAGATGGGAGAAATGGTAATCACTTTCAAATTTATCTGCTTCTGCCTCTTTCACCCACTTCTATTGGGCAATATACCCAAATTAATATATATAAATTTTAAACATCATAGTCTGTTGAATTTTAAACCACTGTTAATTTTACTTAGGTAATCAATATTAACTGCACTTTTCTTTACCAATTTCAAAAATTTTGACATGCAAAACGCAAAGCAAATGCACATCTAGTTGTGGAGATTTCTCAATCATAGGTCCTAGCAAAGAAAGATCCAGCACTCAAGCAAAGTATTTCATCATTGAATCCTCACAGCCAGACTTCCAACTGTCTTCCCCCTCATTTTTCACTAGAGTACAGCATGGGTTTCTTTTTCTTCTGGACACTTCTGCACCCCTTGATTTCACACAAAGATATATTGTAGCATCTGCAGAGAGATGATCTGCAGTGATCTTTGGACAGGTCAACTTCTCTTAGTCAAAAAAGGGACCATCTTTTTTAGAGAAAGTTCCTGAAAGGCCCAGAGAGTAAATGTGTGGATTCAAAAGCCATATGAATGTATAGGGAAGGCTGGGCTTGAAGCATTCTTCTCTTGAACCCACACATTTTGATTTGAGGGTTATCTTTTATGTCTCTAAAAGTAATAAAACTATATGTCTTGCAGATTCATTTGGAAGGTCAAAGATGACTTAGAAAATGACTTCTCACTAGCTTAGTTTTGGCCACTCATGTGCTGAATTTTTGTTCTTAAATACAGATGATGTAGTAGAATAGAAGTTTAGAAAAAATATTAAGTGTATTAATACTTTTATGGCAATACATGTTCATGGACGTATATAACATCCTAAAGAATGCAGTTTGTATATATTATTCTATTCTTATTTTCATGATAAAGCAAGAATCTGAGATTCTAAAATGTGTTCAATGAAGAACAATGTTATGTAAATTTTCCTGCAGAATGAAACTCTGTTCTGTGGACTCTCACCCCATTCAGACAGGGGGAAAGAGAGAGATAAAGAAAGAGCTCCTGTTGTTATTATGCAGGTAACATGATGTCCCAAAGGTCAAGACACTCAAGTTATTTTGTATTGTGAATTTTGGGGGGCGGTTCAGAAATAGGAAGTGAAATACGTGATCATTAAAGCCCATTAAAACCCTGGCAAGCTATTAATGACATGTTGATTGTCAAACACAAAATGTGCTGTCTGCTGGTTGAAGGAGGCACATTAGCATGAGCTGCCCTGAGAATGCAGAATGTTAATAAGTGCCAGAGGACTTGCAGCAAATCAAAACACAAGTGCTGCTAAAATGAAGTTATAAGAAAAAGAATGACTATTTAGCTTGAAAAGCCACAGGGTGGCCTGTAACATTTAATGCAAAGAGCCTTGGAGCATATATAAGGATAAACACAAGCAGTGCTTTCTGAATTCTCATGGGAAGAGAATCCTGATGATCCAGGGACTTCCTGGGTCTGCTTTTCATTTTAAAGTACCAAGCCAACAGAGAAAACATTATGTTTTATCTTTAATCTTCAGCTTTAATCTTTTAAGAGAATGATTGATTGACAATAGTTTTGTGTTAGACTATATTTTGTTCTGAGTTAGTTTGAATACAAAAATGAGAGAAAGAAACACCACATATCTGTTTCTAAGTTGCGAAAAGTGGGCATGCAAGTTTTATTTCCAAGGGAAATATGGCACTTGCCATATTTCTATCCAACAGCACACACTGGGACAGAACATTTTCTCTGGGTAGTAGCGAAATAAACACACTATTTAAAAAATAATTCTCTGTTACTTTTTAATCATTACTGCTACATTAAAGAATATTTCTCATCTTTGCATTGATCTTTAAATGCTCTAACAGAATATTACATACCAAGTGACTGAAGCTTACATTTGTTTTCTTAACATTCTAGAGGTCCAAGGTCCAAGAAGAAGGTAGTATCAGTGTCACTTCCCTGGTGAGCATTCCTTTCCTGGTTGCAGACACCATCCTTTTTTGCACAAAGTAATGAGAGTGATCTCAGGTGTCTATTTTTCCTTTAGGTACAAACATTCATTCTGCTGGATTATGACCTGACTAATAAAATCTTTAATTAACTCCTTAAAGGACCTGACTTTAATATAGCCATATGAATGTATAGGGCTAAAATAAAGAAATGAACAGCAAACTTTTGATTCTTTACTTTCTTATATGGATTTTTAACTCAGTAATTAAATAAAGTGTGTCATTTATTTTCTAATCTGCTTATAGTTGAAAAAAGTACTACAGGTCCAATGGGATTTCTTTTTCTCTAAAAAGTATTCTATGTGGCACAAAAATAGGAGGGAGACTGGAAGGAAAGACGAATATTCGTACTGGGTAAAGGAGAGTGGATATAACTGGAAATTAAGGTGTGAAAATATCATTGTATTTGTATATTCAACTCTAAAAGAATAAGGAAAATGCGTTTTGGTACCCAAATTTTGAATATAAGTCTATTCCTAAAAAGAGGCATGTCATGTTCACCATCTGGTTCCACTGTTTTAGGACTGGAAATACTCAGAGCTTAGTTTTGAATCTGTATAGAAAAGCTACAAAGTTTTTTACATAGTTCTTAAAATTGTGTTATTTCGGGACATTCTCTTAAGGTCTAGTAAACCTTCACACATTAATTCACTGTAAGTTTTTTTATTATTATTAAGCACTTAGGATGTATTGATCACTACCCTAGAAACTGATGGGACAATAGAGAGTGAACTCCCTTCAAGGAGTTCTGATTGTCTAAATTATAATGATGAAATACACAGCATATTTCTCATGCAAATTAAATTCCTTGTCTGTATGTGCTCTTTGGTTATTGTCCTATGCCATTCTTTTGTACTTGATACTGATTTCTGAGTTCTGAACTTTTTGTAGGAAATAATATTATAGGGGAATGAAATCCATTGTCTTCTAATGTGCTTATCTCTAAAATTAGATTTTTTCCCCCTTTTTAAGTATTGAACCCAAAGCCTCAGGCATGCTAGGCAAGTGTTGTATTCTCAGATCACCTCACTTGGCCTCAGGAGGTATTGACTGATTGGTTTCTAATAGATTCTCTTCATGGAACAGATAAATATCCATGGATCATTTGAAGGCAGAACCAAACTAGATGTTCTGTGAGACCCACACTGCCTCCACCGTCCAAAGATAAATGGGTATTTTTTTATCCGCTTACTTGAAAAGCAGTGAATAAATCTAAAATTTTCATGTTCTTCAACATGTATATAGAAAGGGGTATTTTGTTGCTAAACACAAATACCTGCTGGCTATAATTTTTCATAATCTCACTTGTCCTTTCATATGAATAAAATCAGTGAAGTTAAATATTTAAAGAAATATTAGTTACTGAAATATAACCTAGGTGAGGAGAAAGCGATGTATTAAACAGTGATGGAAGGGTCTCGTGTACCTCTCAGAGTTAATTTTGTCTGCCCTTTTGTGTAAAAGTGATATTTCGAAAGGTATGAAGTGATCTAGGCCTCAGAAAGAGATCATGGAAAAGAGAGTGAAGGATACGATGAAGAGGGAACTAGAGACTGGCAAGCTGTTACATAATACGAAGGAGAAGGAGGTGGAAAATGCATTAATAACCAACAGATGCATTTAAAGAATGGAGAGAACTCAGACATCTAAAGCAATCATGGACTCCAATTTTGGCAAATAGATGGTTAGGTACAATGATTCAAGGAGGGAAGAGTGACAGTAGGGGAGGGACACATGGACAATATTTGCAAAACATGCTAAACTCATAAGGACAGGACAGTTATACAGCATAGCTATACTTTGTGGAACAAAGTGTGGGACACAGGAAACAATGTGAGATATGGCAACTATACAGGAAGAGAGAAAGATGACTTAAGTATGACTTAGGCATGGATTAAACCTTACTTCAATAAAAACAGTGAAAAAGGAACAGCAGTCAGTGAGCAGACAAGGAAGCAGTCTGTAGTCAGACAATATTCTAGAGGTTGAAAGAGAAGAGAATTTCAATATGGAGGAGATGGTCAGCCATATCAAACTCTCTTTTGAGGATGGACAAAACTTGTTATGTAAACTAAGTACCAGGCATTTTTCTAATTGCGTTATGTGTACAGAGGCACTTAATTCATGCAGTAACTTTAGGAAGTAGATCTTGTCATAACTTATAGAAGAAACAATTTTTAGTGCGGGTAGTAGCTTGCTGAAGTCCACAAATGAGCTAAATGACCCAGG